>CM077665.1:361706405-363130780 GCA_039707655.1 Elymus sibiricus
TCAATATTATCAACTAGGAGATCCTTTACCATAGCAATATTAGGCTCAACATTTATTTGTTCAGAGGGTTTATGTGTTCTAATATAACTTTTATTAACCACAGTTGTAGCTTTGGCATGTTCCTTAATCCAAACAGGAAAAGGGGGTTTCTCAATGTAAGTGGTAGGCACAACTGGGTCAACATGATAAACAATTTTTTCCTCTTTAACTTTAACAGGTTCCTCTAATATATTTTCAATAGGTGGATGATATTTAAACCACTTCTCCTTAGGGAGATCAACATTAGTAGCAAACTATTCACAGAACAAAGCTACTATCTCGGAGTCAAACCCATATTTATTGCTAAACTCATGGAAAGTATCCATTTCCATAAAGATTTAACAAAATCAAACTGAAGCTTTATACCTGACTCCTTACCTTTTTCGAATTCCAAACATCAGAGTTGTGTTTAATCCTTTCCAGAAGATCCCATTTGAATTCAATAGTCCTCTTCATGTAGGAACCAGTAGAAGACGAATCGAGTAATAATTGATCATCATGAGAAATCCGGGCATAAAATTTTGCATAATCATTTCCTTTGAGAGCTCATGGTTGGGGAAAGTGTGCATCATAGATTTAAGCCTGCCCCAAGCTTCAGCGATGCTTTCTCCTTCACGAGGCCAACAATTATATATAAAGTTCCGATCACGATGGACTAGATGCATAGGATAAAACTTCTAATGAAATTCCAGATTCAAGCGATTCCAGTCCCATGATCCAATATCATGCAATAGCATGTACCACCTTAGTGCCTTACCCTACAAAGATCAAGGGAAAACCTTCTTCTTAACTTTGTCTCCAGATAAAACTGCAAGCTTAAACAATCCACATATCTCATCTACATATATCAAGTGGTAATCAGGATGAGTTGTACCATCATAACGATTAGCTAGAAGTTTCTCTACCGTACCCGTAGGAATCTCATAATAAATATTTTCAGTAGGTTCAGTAGGTTGAGGTGTGATACTTGTGATCTGCGTTGGGTTTTCCGTGAAGAGGAACAGGTTATTGCAACACAAAGTGGGTAAGTATTTCCCTCAGTTATGAAACCAAGGTTTATCGAACCAATAGGAATATCAATCCTCAACCGTCTTCAGCATCTGCACACAAATGAACAAACAACTTGCACCCAACGCGGGCAAGAGGGTTGTCAATCCCCTTGATCTTGTTATTTGCAAGCAAATGAGTTGTGTAGATAATTGTTGATAAATATAAATTGTAAAATAAAATAAAAGATAAATAAAGGCAGCAAGGTAATAGTAGCATTTGTAAATATATAAGTGAATAGACATGGGGCCATAGTTTTCCCTAGCGGCATCTCTCATGTAGGCAGCATATGGTGGGTAACAAATTACTGTTGGTCCATTGATAGAAAAGCGGATAGTTATGTGATTTTCACAGCAATGATCATGTGTATATAGGCATCACGTCCGTAAACAAATAGGCCGACTCCTGCCTGCACCTATTACTATTACTCCACTCATCGACCGCTATCCAGCATGCATCTAGAGTATTAAGTAAAGCAAAGTAATGCATGGAGAACGATGGCATGATGTAGACAAAGTAAACTCAAGCAATATGAATGAACCCCATTGTTTTATCCTTAGTAGCAACAACACAAAGACGCATCTTGTCCCCTACTTTGTCACTGGGATATAGAAACTCGCCAGGTTGAACCTGCCATAACGCACCACTCCCACCGATGAAATGTCAATCTACTTGGCCAAAGCACATCAATAAATCGGAGAGCATTACGAAGCTATAATGATCATGCAATTAAGAGACAATATATATCAGAGGTATCTCAAATACTTTTCATGAATAATCTTCACATAAACTCACAATTCATCGGATCCCAACAAACACACCGCACAATAGGATTACATCGGATAGATCAAAGCGAAGATGCGATGACCATTGTATTGAAGTTCAAGAGATAGAGAGATTGCCATATAGGTCCTAGCTATGGACCTGTAGGTCTGTGGTGAACTACTCACACATCATCATGAGGGCAGCAAGGTTGATGCAGAGGCCCTCCATGATCAATCCCCCCTCCGGCAGGGTGCCGGAACAAAGCTTCAGATGGCCTCGCGACGGAACAGAGACTTGCGGCGGTGGAAGAAGGGTTTCAGGACTGCTTCTGGTTTTTTTTGCAATATTAGAGAATTTATATGCTAGAGAGGGGCGTCGGGAGGCAGCCGAGGGGGCCACCACATATCAGGGCGCCGCCCCTAGGTCGTGCCCTGATGTGTGGTGGGGCCCTCGTGCGCCTCACGGCCTCCTTCTGAAGCTTCCAGGTATTCTTTTGGTCCAGAAAAAATAATCAAAAAGTTTCATGGCAATTGAACTTCGTTTGTTACTGTAAACCCGAAAAGTAAAAACATGCAGAAAACAGCAACTGGCACTGGGCACTGGGTCAATAGGTTAGTGCTCAAAAATATTATAAATTGGTAAATAAATACCCAAAAAGTATCCTAGAATGATAATATGTCAGCATGGAACAATCAAAAATTATAGATACGTTGAAGACATATCAAGCATCCCCAAGCTTAATTCCTGCTCGTCCTCGAGTAGGTAAATGATAAAAACATAATTTTTGATGTGACATGCTACCTAACATATTTATCCATGTAATATTCTTTATTGTGGCATGAATATTCAGATCCATAAGATTCAAAACAAAAGTCTAATATTGACATAAAAACAGTAATACTTCAAGCATACCAACAAGGCAATTGTGTCCTTTCGAAATAACATGGCCTTAGAAAGTTATCCCTACAAAATCATATGGTCTGGCTATGCTCCATCTTCCCCACACAAAGTATCTAAATCATGCACAACCCCGATGACAAGTCAAGCAATTGTTTCACACCTTTTATGTTCTCAAACCTTTTCAACTCTCACACAATACATGAGCGTGAGCCATGGATATAGCACTATAGGTGGAATAGAATATGGTGGAGGTTGTGAAGGAAAAAGAGAAGATAGTCTCACATCAACTAGGCGTATCAATGGGCTATGGAGATCCCCATCAATAGATATCAATGTGAGTGAGTAGGGATTGCCATGCAACGGATGCACTAGAGCTATAAGTGAATGAAAGCTCAAAAAGAAACTAAGTGGTTGTGCATATGAAAAAATCCACTAGTTATATGAAAGTGACAAAATAGGAGACTCTCTATCATCAAGATCATGGTGCTACTTTGAAGCACAAGTGTGGAAAAAGATAGTAGCATTGTCCCTTCTCTCTTTCTCTCTTTATTTTATTTTATTTTATTTTGGTGGGCATCTTTGGCCTCTTTTTTTTTATTTGGGCTTCATTGGCCTCTTTTATTATTTGTAAAGTCCGGAGACTCATCCCAACTTGTGAGGGAATCATAGCTTCCATCATCCTTTTCTCTCACGGGACAATGCTCTAATAATGAAAATCATCACACTTTCATTTACTTACAACTCAAGAATTACAACTCGATACCTAGAACAAAATATGACTCTATATGAATGCTTACGAATGCAAGGCAATATGAAAATGATGGTGCGTGTCATGAAAAACGGAACGGTGGAAGTTGCATGGAAATATATCTCGGAATGGCTATGGAAATGCCATAATAGGTAGGTATGGTGGCTGTTTTGAGGAAAGTATATGGTGGCTGTTTTGAGGAAGGTGGGTTTAATGCACCGGCGAAAGTTGCGCGGTACTAGAGAGGCTAGCAAAGGTGGAAGGGTGAGAGTGCGTATAATTCATGGACTCAACATTAGTCGTAAAGAACTCACATACTTATTGCAAAAGTCTATTAGTTATCGAAGCAAAGTATTAGATGCATGCTCCTAGGGGAGAGGTTGGTAGGAGTTAACCATCGCGCGCTCCCGACCCTCACACAAAGGTTGACAATAATTAAACAAATCATGCTCCGACTTCGTTACATAACGGCTCACCATACGTGCATGCTACGGGAATCACAAACTTTAACACAAGTATTTCTTCCAATTCACAACTACTCACTAGCATGACTCTCATATTACCATCTTTATATCTCAAAACTATATGCAAGGTATCAAACTTCTCATAGTATTCAATGCACTTTATATGAAAGTTTTTATTATATCCCTCTTGGATGCCATTATATTAGGACTAAATTCATAACCTAAACCAATTACCATGCTGTTTAAAGACTCTCAAAATAATATAAGTGAGGTACGAGAGTTCAATAATTTCTATAAAATAAAACACCATCGTGCTCTAAAAAGATATAAGTGAAGCACTAGAGCAACATTGCCTAGCTCAAAAGATATAAGTGAAGCACATAGAGTATCCTAATAAATTCACGATTAATGCGTGTCCCACTCAAAAGATGTGTGCAGCAAGGATGATTGTGGAAAACTAAAAAACAAAGACTCATATCATACAAGACGCTCCAAGCAAAACACATATCATGTGGTGAATAAAAATATAGCCTCAAGTAAATTTACCGATGGATTGAAGACGAAAGAGGGGATACCTTCCGGGTCATCCCCAAGCTTAGGATTTTTGGTATCCTTGAATATGGCTTGGGGTGCCTTGGGCATCCCCATGCTTAGGCTCTTGCCACTCCTTATTCCATAGTCCATCAAATCTTTACCCAAAACTTGAAAACTTCACAACACAAAACTCAACAGAAAACTCATGAGATCCGTTAGTATAAGAAAAATAAATCACCACTTTTAGGTACTGTTGTGAACTCATTATTTATTTATATTGGTGTAATATCTACTGTATTCCAACTTCTCCATGGTTCATACCCCCCGATACAACCCATAGATACATCAAAATAAGCAAACAACACAAAGAAAACAGAATCTGTCTAAAACAGAACAGTTTTTAGCAATCTATAGACTTCGAATACTTCTGTAACTCATAAAATTCTGAAAAAATAGGAAAATCAGGGAAATTTTTGTATCAATCTTGTGTAAAAAATTCAGATCAAAAGCACGTTCCAGTGAATTTACAAAATTCCTGGACTGAGAGCAAAAGTTTCTGTTTTTCAGCAAAATCAAATCACAAACACCGTAGACCATCCCAAAGGTCTTACTTGGCTCAAACACTAATTTAAACAAGAAAACACAATTACTACAGAGGTAATAATGTGTCAAACACTCAAAAACAGAAGCAAAAACAAAAACATAAAAATAAAATTGGGTTGCCTCCCAACAAGCGCTATTGTTTAACGCCCCTAGCTAGGCATAACGCAATAGATCTAGGTATTGTCATCTTTGGTATGCAATCCATAAGTAGCTCTCATAATAGATTCATAAGGTAATTTTATTCTATTTCTAGGAAAGTGTTCCATACCTTTCCTTAATGGAAATTGGAATCTAATGTTTCCTTCTTTCATATCAATAATTGCACCAATCGTTCTAAGGAAAGGTCTACCAAAAATAATAGGACATGTAGGATTGCAATCTATATCAAGAACAATGAAATCTACGGGCACATAATTCCTATTTGCAACAATAAGAACATCATTAATCCTTCCCATAGGTTTCTTAATAGTGGAATCAGCTAGATGCAAATTTAAAGAGCAATCATCAAATTCATGGAAACCAAGCACATCACATAAAGTTTTTGGAATCGTGGAAACGCTAGCACACAAATCACACAAAGCATGGCACTCATAATCTTTAATTTTAATCATAATAGTAGGCTCCCACTCATCATAAAGCTTTCTAGGTATAGAAACTTCCAACTCAAGTTTTTCTTCAAAAGATTTCATCATAGCATCCACGATATGTTTAGTAAAAGCTTTGTTTTGATTATAAGCATGCGGAGAATTCAACATGGATTGCAACAAGGAAACACAATCAATCAAAGAACAACTATCATAATTAAAGTCCTTGAAATCCAAAAGAGTGGGTTCATTGCTATTTAAAGTTTTGACCTCTTCAATCCCACTTTTATCAATCTTAGCATTATGATCTATAAACTCCAAATCATTGGGACGCCTTTTAACTAAAGTTGACTTATCTCCAGTCCCATCTTTATCAAGATTTATATTAGAAAACAAAGATTCAATACGAGTCACATCAATCACTTTAAGATCTTCATCAATATTATCACGAGAACACACTTTTTCAAGCCATTCGTGCTTAGCACGCATTCTAGCGGTTCTTTCCTTACACTCATCAATAGAGATTCTCATAGCCTTTAAAGACTCATTAATATCATGCTTGGGTGGAATAGATCTAATTTTCAAAGAATCAATCTCAAGAGAAATTCTATCAACGTTCCTAGCCAAATCATCAATCTTGAGCAAATTTTCTTCAATCATAGCATTGAAACCCTTTTGCGAACTAATAAATTCTTTAATATTACTCTCAAGATCAGAGGGCATCTTATTATAATTTCCATAAGAATTGTTGTAGTAATTACCATAATTATTAGAGGAATTACTAGGAAACGGCCTAGGATTGAAATTACCTCTATACGCGTTATTACCAAAATTGTTCCTACCAACAAAATTCACATCCATAGATTCATTATTATTTCCAATCAAAGAAGACAAATGCATATCATTAGGATCAATAGGAGCACTCTTACTAGCAAACAATTTCATCAATTCATCCATCTTTTCAATCAAAGTATTTATTTCTTCAATAGCATGCACTTTTTTACTAGTAGGAGATCTTTCGGTATGCCATTGAGAGTAATTTGCCATAATATTATCTAGGAGTTTAGTAGCTTCTCCTAATGTGATTTCCATAAAAGTACCACCCGCAGCGGAATCTAAGAGATTCCTAGAAGCAAAATTCAATCCCGCATAAAAATTTTATATAATCATCCATAAACTCAAACCATGCGCGGGGCAATTTCTAATCATTAGTTTCATCCTCTCCCAAGATTGGGTAACATGCTCATGATCAAGTTGCTTAAAATTCATTATATCGTTCCTAAGGGAGATGATCTTAGCGGGCGGAAAGTACTTGGAAATAAAAGCATCTTTAAAATTATTCCATGAATCAATACTATTTTTAGGCAAAGATGAAAACCAAGTTTTAGCACGATCTCGTAGTGAGAACGGAAATAGCTTCAATTTATAAATATCATTATCCACATCTTTCTTATTTTGCATATCACACAACTCAACGAAAGTATTTAGATGGGATGCGACATCTTCACTAGGAAGGCCGGAAAATTGTTCTTTCATAACAAGATTAAGCAAAGCGGCATTAATTTCATAAGATTCCGCACTAGTGGCGGGAGCAATCGGAGTACTAATAAAATCATTATTATTAGTATTGGAGAAGTCACGCAACTTGGTATTCTCTTGAGTCATCGTGACAAAGCAAGCAATCTAGCACACAAGCAAACAAAAAGCAAACGAAAAGACGAGCCGAAGAAGGGCGAATAAAAAGGCACATCTTTTTGGTTTTTCTGAAAATCGTTTTAGAAGTGGGGGAGAGGAAAACGAGAGGCAAATGGCAAATAATGTAAATGCAAGAGATGAGTTTGTGATGGGTACTTGGTAGGTTTGATGTAGATCTCCCCGGCAACGGCGCTAGAAATCCTTCTTGCTACTTCTTGAGCTTGCGTTGGTTTTTCCTTGAAGAGGAAAGGGTGATGCAGCAAAGTAGATAAGTATTTCCCTCAGTTGTTGAGAACCAAGGTATCAATCCAGTAGGAGATACAAGCAAGTCCCCAATCTTCGCACCTACACAAACAATCAAACTCTTGCACCCCTAAAAGGGGTTGTCAATCCCTTCACGGTTATTTGCAAGGATGAGATCTGATAGATATAGATATAAAAGATTGCTAGAACGTAAAGTAAAACAAAAGTAAAAAGAATGTAATGAAGTATTTTTGGTATTTTTGGTTTATAGATCTGAAAGTATAATATGGAAAGTAGACCCGGGTGACGGTGTCCTGGACTAGGGGGTGCTCACCACGTCGTCTCCCGACCTATGGGTCGGGCCGAGGACCCCCCATGGCGGTTTACTAATGGGCCAGTCCGGACAGCCCATGATGCCGAATACAAGGAGGATTCCACAAGACTTGGCGCACAAGACAAGGACTCCTCTAAACCCTAGGCCTACGGTGCATATATAAACCGAGGCCAGGCTAGTCAATAGATCATTACATTACATTACATTACTTCTCATAATCTCGTGGTAGATACCTGTACTATGTACTATCCCCATATGAATATAATCAAGCAGGACGTAGGGTTTTACCTCCATAGGAGGGCCCGAACTTGGGTAAACATCGTCTCCTTCGTCCCTTTGTTACCATCGCTCCAAGACGCCTAGCTTAGGACCCCTACTACGAGATATGCCGGATTTGACACCGACATTGGTGCTTTCAATGAGAGCCTGCTGGGTAGTCGCCGCGGTGCGATGGGAATTCAGATCGGCTCCATCGCGATCTACGCGTCGGAACCGAGCTACGTCGTCAGCGTCGGCATCTTCGTCGCCAGCTTGACTGGACACCTCGGCTAGGCCGAGTACTGCGCACCACATCGGATCATCTAGATCAGATGGGTGTCTTCATCAACATCAACTCCAATCTCAATCAAGATCATGGAAGAATCCTCCATGGTGCTCGGGGGCTCAACGTCAACATTGCCCTCGCACGATCATGCAGTTTTTCTGGACAGCGAATTCGTGTTCGTCGTCCCCGCCTCCTCGAGTATCGCTTTGACGATTTCTTCGGTGGAATTGTGTGGAATTGAGTCTACAACAACCCTGCAAAATTTCGTCGCGTTCCGATGGAGGAATCTCCGGCGATCTACAATATACCGAAGCCCTGTCAAATCTGGACGTGAATCGGGACGAGTTTAGGGCGAGGTGTCCAGCTTCCAGCTCGGACATTGTTTGAAGGATCCCACCGTTCGTCGGCAGCGGAATTCTCATACCGATCACCCCTCCAAATTTCAGCTCGATCCGACCGTTCAAACTCCGGGAAACGTCCGATGAGTTCACCAATTTTCGGATATATTTCCTGCGCGAGAACGAATCCGACCCGAATTCATCTTTTTTCACGAACGGGATATTGGACATCTTTTTAAAGGACTTTTTCTCCTAGGGTACCGTGTGTTGTTTTCGAACACGCGCCCATAGTTCTTAAAGCCTTTTTCAAGGTAATCTTCGCCGTCGCGATGGTGTCAAACCAGACCGACAACATTACTGAACGGCTGCCGACCTGCGTTAGACAGCTCGTCACTTCGCCGAGCTGAAGTCAACCTCATCGGATCATCACCTCAGTGAGCCGACCAATAGTTTGGCTAGCCGAACAAAGAGTTCGGCATCACGAGGGCCGAATAATCATCACGCGAAACTCGTCATCCGCAGGTTGTACGGGTCGGGCGCTCCGTTGCTTCATCAAGCCAGCATTGACCTCGTCACAAATTCCGACATGCGCCGGCATCGCTGCACCGTTACTTTTCAAACTGACGTCCACCACGCCGACCTGCTTTGACACGTCGGCTGGTATGGGGCTCCAGCGTCACCTTACCGATCTGCCCCGTCACCTCGGCTGGACCGGGGGCTTCGTCATCTCCTCATCAACCCGCTCCGGAGAATTCGGCGCCACCAGCCGACCTGCTTCAACACCTCGGCTGGCCTAATACTTCGGCGTCACCAGCCGACCTGCTTCAACACCTCGGCTGGCCTAATACTTCGGCGTCACCAGCCGACCTGCTTCAACACCTCGGCTGGCCTAACACTTCGGCGTCACCAGCCGACCTACTCCGTCACCTCGGCTAGACCGGGGCTTTGGCATGCCTTCATCAACCTGCTCCGAGGACTTCGGCGTCACCAGCCGACCTGCTTCAACACCTCGGCTGGCATGAGACTTCGGTGTCACCAGCCGACCTGCATGAGACTTCAGCGTCCGCCGATCACAGCTTCGCCATGTTAACTGGGCCGAGGACTTCATCTCGCCACATCAACCGTGCAGCGTCGCCACTTCGTCAAGCCGAACTCTTCAGGCACCTTGGCGCCCAGGCCATATTCCCTTACTTATTTGCTTCACTTAAATTAACTAAGTAGAAGAAAAAAAATTATGTTATTACCTTTATTTGTTATTACTCTTGGCTTGCACTATTTTATGTGTGCAGGTAATCAGCTTCGGCTGCGTCGCGCGGTAAGTTCGGCGTCACCTTGCCGACCTACTCCGCCACCTCGGCCAGACCGGGGGCTTTGCCTCACTACATCGGCCGAGCCGTGTCACATCTTCGGAGTGCCGAACTCCTCGTTCGGTTACCTCGGGACCGGCTTGGGGGCTGGGACCTTGACCCGCTATAAGCTCGGCATGAGTCGTTAACACCGAGCACACTAACCAGCTAAGTCGCTTCAATGCTCAAATTTCTAATTTTTTGTTCGGTTCTACCGAGCATTATATTTATGTTAAATAAAAAGTTTGTTTGTTAACAACACTTCCTTTTCCCATGATAACTGGGGGCTTCGTCATCACGCTGCCGAACTACTCGGTCTCCTCGGCTGGACCGGGGGCTGTGCCTCGCCGCAGCAACCGTGCTGCATTGCCACTTCGCGACCCGAGCTCTTCGCTCAGTTACCTCGAACTTGGGGGCTGGGACCTCGGCCAGGCCGAGGACTACGTCTTTGTCCCGCCACAACCCCGGACCGCACCGAGCACACTAACCAGCTAAGTCGTTTTCGTGCTCAGCTCTCTTTAGAATTTTACTTTTTGTTCGGTTCGACCAAGCGTTATACTTTTGTGACAAAAAGTTGTTTGTGAAAAACTTTCTTTGTCAAAACTTTGTTTGTTACAAACAAATTCAAATACCCCGTTTACTTGGGGGCTAACTTTATGAAACATTTTCTCTTTGCATGTGATTATTATTGTACAGCTTCTTTCCTTGCTCGTGTATTATGCCAAAATATGCATCATGTTGACTTAAGTGTTCCGCAAAGCTGGGTTGCCTGGCTCCTGTGCTTACCCCTACGTTCCCGATTGTTCGGCTAGGGAGTAAAGGGAGCACCTCTGCGATTGTTATGATCGGGTCATCCGAACTCGTACCTCAGACGGGTGAAGCCGAAAGCTAGCGCTCTTATTGTTTTCAACTATGATCGGCACACGACGGAACTCACGTGTACACAAATCTATTGCACAAGTCTCATAGTAATCATGAGCGACCAAAGAAAGGTACCGTTGGGGGTACTATTTTCTTTGAAGATGCTTCTTACGTTACATAAGTAATATAGCATAAGTTCCCTGGGCGCGCTTTGTCTGTTACAGCCTCATGGCCTGATTGCCTGGTTATCCGAAACACCGCCGATATTCTCGGTAGGCGGAGTAGATAACACTTTTCGGCCCTTGGCCGAAGAGGGGGAAGCCGATGGTCGGTTAAGACGCGTTCAAAGTTCGGGCGAACATAGATATTATATAAGTACTTCGGTACATACAATCATTATACATAAAATTCTTTTACCCAAGTCACTTGGGGGCTTTTAAATTAATATGAGCCGTTTTATAATAGATGTTTTCTTCTCAGTCGTTGCAAAGTCTTTTTCTACCACTCCTTTCTCGACTCAAGTGTATGATTAATAGCCGGGTAGCCTGGTTTCTCTCTAAAGCCGCTCGCGTTTAGTTCGCTAAACTGGCCTGAGAAACACCCCGCCTTCGGGATAGGGAGGTTGAAGCCGAAGGCTGACCCACTTGAAGTCTAGAGATCGGATGTATCATGTTAAAGCACGACCGAAGCACATATTAAATTTTATACCGCTTTCGTATTGGCACAATTTTATTTTATCTAAACATAAACCTTTTTTGCATAAGTTTTTTGTTTTTTTCGAGCATAACTCTCGCAGTACACTTTTAAATCATCGGCAATATCAACGGAGGGCTCCGACTAGAGCCGAACCCACCAAAAGCCAAGGTACTCCGAATAGTCCTCGGCAAAACATTCTCGGATATTGCTTTATATGCATCCGTTTCGAATTGTGTCTTTGGTCAATAGTTGGGTTGCCCTGCTCCTGTGCTTGCCTCGTATGTTCCGCTTTGTTCGGCTAGTTGTGCAAAGGGAGAACCACTGCGATTGTGCTTCCAGCTCGAATGGTTAAGCGCCTCAGTGGAGAAAGCCGAAAACTGACTGTCACAATGGGCGTAAACTGGTCATCGATCCGATGACTGTGTCAAACTACAGATCGATAGAGGTCACCCCGTGTTAAACGATGGTCCTTTCATAAGATTGGCCGAAGTGTTACTAGTTTGACCTCGGCTGATGCCGAACATTATTCGCGCTTATCATTTACAAATATTAAAGGGGCACATCGATCCCCTGATCTGGTGTTGCCACCCGACCAGTGGCTCGGGGGCTACTGCATTGCCTATTCAATGCAGAAAATTCAAAATGCTCAGTGTTCGGCTTGACCGAGGTATGGGCAAACGTGTCTTCGGACAATAATAGGTACCATCTGGACCTATCCGGCATCAAGCTAATATATTATGGCAACTTCTCAAGACCCTCTCTCAAGGGCCCGCTTGCCGATCACTAATTCCTCTAATATATTACACCGCGTTTCTATTCCTAAGTATGCTGCAGAGCTAGGAGTTGATCCTTAGGCCGATTTTGTGAATCGACCTGAGTCTCAGGGGCTACTGGGATCAGCGGTTTTATGTTTTCCTTTCAGGAAGCGGGACATCCTCTTGGTTGAGGTGTTCGGCGTGGTGGTCTTGCCCGGAAACTCTTTTCCGAACTATGGTTCGGCATCTTTCCTGCCGTACTCCACCTCGGCGTTGTCAAAACGTACATGACGGTTGAACTAGTTCCCGAGGAAATACGATCCTAGGGTCGGCCATATCAACCAACCCAAGTCTCGGGGGCTACTGCATTGACAATTCAATGCAGAAAATTTCAGTGCAATACAGTTTCCGAGGAGATTATGATCCTTGGGTTGGTCGGCCGCACCCAACCTAAGTCTCGAGGTCTGTGCACACCGCTTTTGTGTTCCGAAGTATGCTGCCGAGCTAGGAATTGATCCTCAGGCCGATTTTGCGAATCGACCTGAGTCTCAGGGGCTACTGGGATCAGCGGTTTTATGTCATTCTTCAGGTGCATCTCGGGTTTTAGACCGACACACACCTTGAGGGCTACTGGCTATATATCTCGGCAGAGAATAAATTGCACAAATCGGAATTAAATTTACAAAAATCAGCCCATGGCCGAGGTGGTGCACCACCTCGGAAGCAGTCTGGCATAAAGCTCGGGCGCAAGTGGCTGGCTCCATAGAGAGCATTTCCGACATTAAGCTCAGATAAATTCCTTTAAGGTCCAAGGTAGTTTATGATACCTCGGACGCTGATCATCATTGGAGCTCGGATGTAGTCCGGCGTTGGAGCTCGGAAGCAGTCCGGCATAAAGCTCAAGATCGGAGACGCCTCAGAAGTAGTCCGGCATAAAGCTCGGATGTGAATGGCTGGCTCCATAAAAGACTATTCCGGCATTTAAGCTCGGATGAAGTCCTCCAAACTTTCCAAGACCGAGGTAATCTATGACACTTCGGATGCCGAACATCATTAGACTTCGGCTACAAAAGGACACCTCAGGCGCAGTCCGGCATCAAGCTCGGACGTGAGTGGTTGTCTCCCTAGAGGGCTTTTCCGGCATTATGTTCGGTTGAACTCCTCCAAACTTTTCATGACCGAGGTAGTCTATGACGCCTCGGATGCCGACCAGCGTTGGAGCTCGGCTAAAAATACACCTCGAACACAGTCCGGCGTTGGAGCTCGGACATAGTCCGGCGTTGGAACTCAGTTATAAAAAGACACCTCGGATGCAGTTCGGCGTTGGAGCTCGGACGCAAGAGGACACCGCTGCACGGGAAACACTTCAAACCCGAGGTGTGGCGTAAAAAATAATAAGGCATTGATAAAGGCCGATAACTTAAAGGGGCTCCTCGGATGCCCGACGTGTGAACTCTATGGATTCAGCTCGGCGATCCTCAAGATCGAAGATGGGAAGATTTGTTGAACCAGTTTCCAAGGCCGACGGCCGAATACAAAGAATTGTTTGGAAGAACCGAGGAGCATCCCCAACTTGAAGACCGGTTCAGGGGGCTACTGACGGTGTCCTGGACTAGGGGGTGCTCACCACGTCGTCTCCCGTCCTATGGGTCCGGCCGAGGACCCCCCATGGCGGTTTACTAATGGGCCAGTCCGGACAGCCCATGATGCCGAATACAAGGAGGATTCCACAAGACTTGGCGCACAAGACAAGGACTCCTCTAAACCCTAGGCCTACGGTGCATATATAAACCGAGGCCAGGCTAGTCAACAGATCATTACATTACATTACATTACATTACTTCTCATAATCTCGTGGTAGATACCTGTACTATGTACTATCCCCATATGAATATAATCAAGCAGGACGTAGGGTTTAACCTCCATAGGAGGGCCCAAACCTGGGTAAACATCGTCTCCTTCGTCCCTTTGTTACCATCGCTCCAAGACGCCTAGCTTAGGACCCCTACTACGAGATATGCCGGATTTGACACCGACACCGGGGGCCATAGGTTTCACTAGAGGCTTCTCTCATGAAGGAAAATAATACGGTGGGTGAACAAATTACTGTCGAGCAATTGATAGAAAAGCGAATAATTATGACGATATCCAAGGCAATGATTATGCATATAGGCATCACGTCCGTGTCAAGTAGACCGAAACGATTCTGCATCTACTACTATTACTCCACACATCGACCGACTCCTGCCTGCATCTAGAGTATTAAGTTCATGAAGAACAGAGTAACACATTAGGTAAGATGACATGATGTAGAGGGATAAACTCAAGCAATATGATGAAAACCCCATCTTTTTATCCTCGATGGCAACAATACAAATACGTGCCTCGCTACCCCTACTTTGTCACTTGGTGAGGACACCACAAGATTGAACCCAAAACTAAGCACTTGTCCCATTGCAAGAATTGCCAATTTAGTTGGCCAAACCAAACCAATAACTCAAAGAGACTTGCAAAGATATGAAATCATGCATATAAGAATTCAGAGAAGATTCAAATAATATTCATAGATAAGCTGATCATAAACCCACAATTCATCGGATCTCGACAAACACACTGCAAAAGAGTATTACATCGGATAGATCTCCATGAAGATCATGAAGAACATGGTATTGAAGAACAAAGAGAGAGAAGAAGCCATCTAGCTACTAGCTATGGGCCCGAAGGTCTGTGGTAAACTACTCACACATCATCGGAGGGGCAATGGAGTTGATGTAGATGCCCTCCGTGATCGAATCCCCCTCCGGCAGATTACCGGAAAAGGCTCCAAGATGGGATCTCATGGGAACAGAGGCTTCCGGCGGCGGAAAAGTATTTTCGTGGCTCTTTTTGGTATCCAGGGAATATTTGGGAATTTATAGGCCGAAGAATAGAGTTAGGAGGGCTGTCGGGGGGCCACAAGCCAGGGGGCACCCCCCCTAGGGCGCGCCCTGGTGGCTTGTGACTCCACGGCAGGTCTCCTGCCTTCATCTTCAAGTCTGCTGGGTTTTTCTGGTCCAAGAAAAATCATTCCGAAGATTTTATTCCGTTTGGACTCCGTTTAATATTCCTTATCTGCAATACTCAAAAACAAGGAAAAAACAGAAACTGGCACTAGGCTCTAGATTAATAGGTTAGTCCCAAAAATAATATAAAATAGCATATTAATGCATATAAAACATCCAAAACAGATAATATAATAGCATGGAACAATCAAAAATTATAGATACGTTGGAGACGTATCAAGCATCCCCAAGCTTAATTCCTGCTCGTCCTCGAGTAGGTAAATGATAAAAACAGAATTTTTGATGTGGAATGCTACCTAACATATTTATCCATGTAATATTCTTTATTGTGGCATGAATATTCAGATCCATAAGATTCAAAACAAAAGTCTAATATTGACATAAAAACAGTAATACTTCAAGCATACCAACAAGGCAATTGTGTCCTTTCGAAATAACATGGCCTTAGCCATGGATATAGCACTATAGGTGGAATAGAATTTGGTGGAGGTTGTGAAGGAAAAGGAGAAGATAGTCTCACATCAACTAGGCGTATCAATGGGCTATGGAGATGCCCATCAATAGATATCAATGTGAGTGAGTTGGGATTGCCATGCTCGGGGAAGGCACGAGGCCACGGCTTATATAGCTGGGGCGGCCGAGGCGATCGGGGCGGCCGCCGTGGCGTCCTTAGCCACTTACTGGAGCTTCAGGGCACGCGGCAGGAGGCGGCGATGTCGACAGGGGCTCTAGGGAGGGCGGAGGAGCTCGTGGAGTCTTCGGGAGAGCTCGAGGGGGAAGACGACGACGCTCACGGGCTCCATAGAACGGTGGTGGGGCTCGCCGTGGTGTGAGGAGGAAGGGAGAGGAGGGGAGAAGATGCTGGAGGGGAGTACGTGGATGGCGCGGAGCTAGTCGGAATGCTCAGACAAGCAGGGCTGGCCGAAGGCGACCGCACGGAGCTCACAGAGAGCAGAGCACCGTTCCTGCGTGGCCATTGCTTGGTCACCACGTGCATGGCATGCTCCCGAAGGCTTCTGCCTGTCTAAGCTTGTCCAACAGGTCTCTTGCTGCTCAAATAGATAAGAGAAGGGTCTGGAGCCAGCTAGGTAGCTCTGAGGTGAGAGAAACTAGCAGAAACAGATTCTGACAGAAAGGTGTTTGTAGTGATTCCAGAAAAATTGGCTGAGGGAAATAAGCTGAGTTTTGGTGTGTGTAAATTAACTACTAAGGTGAATCCCTTGACAAGTTTTCAGGCCAAATGAACCACCCTAGCTAGCATTTTCTTCACACACCAACACTCTGGACAGAAATGAAGATGTTGATGCTATGCTCAAATGGCTGAATGAAATTGGATGAATTTTGGTGTAGGGTGATTATATGAACATATGGAGATACTGGAAAAGTTTCAGCTCATTTGGAAATGCCTACATGGTACTTCCTTCACGGCTCTTCCAAATGGACAGAAATTTGAGAAAAATGCTATGGAAGAAAGGATAGAGGGATTGAGCTGGTCTTTGGTTTCCATGAGTGATTTATCAATTTTAATCACCATAAAAAATTTCAGCTCAAATAGATCAAGGGTTCAAGCACTTCCTTTGCAAATTGCCCCACTGGACAGAATTTGCAAATTGATGTTGTGGTCAAAATTTGAACTATGGAACTTAGGTTCTTGGTGGAAATGGTGAATATATGGATAGGAAAAGCTCCACAATTTATTTGGGATTTTTCCTGGCTACCAAAATGGTAGTTCCTTTAGAATCTGCCCAAATTGCAATATTGGCATTAAATAGGAAGATGCCATTTCCCTTATTTAATTATGGCCAATATTTTTGTGGGAGCTCAATATGATCACAAAGAATATCTCCACAAGTTTTCATGAACTTTGGAGATGGATAGATATTTTCCTGGATTTAATTCCTTTAACTGGCAGAAAAAGGAATTAATTATAAATGAAAAATATTGCAAATGACTTGGCATTATTTTTACATATCCAGGGTTTATAGAGGTGGGATGATCACTGGGAAAGGTTTGGGAGGCAGAAGATCAAAGGAAATTGGGGTTCCTTTGTAACTGAAAGGATTAGGGTTTCCCTTCCGGTGACTCGGAAGGCAGGGTTTCGATGGCAAAGTCCGGAGATAGATCTTGGGTGGCAAGGTTGGACTGGGGAGAATCTCTGGTTGGATAGAGAAGGCAAGGCTAGATGACCATCTTCACATACCCAAGAGCTAGAGAAATCCGATAACACCGAGAAAAAAGACGGGAGTCAAATCCCGCAAAGGAAAAAAACAGGGAGCGAAAACCAGGGTGTTACAAACCTACCCCCCTTAAGAAAATTTCGTCCTCGAGATTTCCGGGCTTACCTACCGGTGAAGGGGAACTTACCTGTGTGCGACTTGGATCCATCTGTTGTCCTGTCTTCGTTGGTTCACTGACCCCTTTAACTGCCTCTTCTGATGGACCATGTGTTGTCTTTTCACACAGTTTCCTTGAATCCTTCTCTTTCCTGTCAGGTGTACCTTTTGTCCTGGTGGTGGTGTTGTTGGGTGGGGTAGCGAGTAGTACCAACAGACGGCTCGGTTTCCATGGCCTGGAAGTAACTACTTTGGTTTTATTGCGATCCTTCGTACCTTGACTGTCATGGGCAAGACCTCCTTTCCTGGTACAAGGCCTACGTGCTCGTATGGCCTCGAGTCGGTGGGATGACTTTCTTTTTGCCGTGTCAGAATGCTCAGTCTGGCTGTGGGTTCCATACTGATGTTTCTCTTTGCCTTAGGCATTCTGACTTTGTCCTAGGTGTTCCACAATCCAATATGATCTTGTTATTACTGTCGCATCCCTAACTGAAATGTCAGGCATGATCACAAAGTAATCATAGATAGTAATCTCTTATTCCAATGATGTCATGATGTCTATGAGATGTTGCTGCTGACGTGCTTTGAGCCATTCTATCTGAAGGTCGTGTTTCAAACTCTGTCGCTTGTGGAGAGGGCCCTTGGTTGCTGGTCCGTATTTAGGATGAGTATGACATGTTGGCTGCATTGTTGTGGCCGTATACGCGAGAGTCTGACAAGTATTATCAATATCACCCCGTTCGTGAAACTGCATCTTGTTGACCGTCACGGACGTTGTTTGTACACCACTTCTTTGTTATTGAGGGTTCCTTTGATGGACCTGTAATGACCTGCCAAAACGGCTCCTTGATTGTTTTCCCGGCTTGTCGGGCTTGTTCTCACAACTTACTCATGCATACCTCGTAGGGGTTGATGTGCTCATATTCTTCTTTTAAACATGGGGCCAATGTTCCTCTGAACACAGTCATTCCCATGTACGAGTGGCTCGCATGAACTGATCCCCTGGACTGCATGCTCACAACATATGCAGGTGTAGGATAAATCCTTTCATAACCACTGGGTTCTGAGGCGAATGTGTGTACAAACTAGTTCTTGTTTCTGACATGCTTGTTGGGGCACGATGGTGTGTTGAAGAAGGCTGAATTCCTTATGCTCGAAGCTTCTGCCGGAGTAGCGTGCTGAAGAAGGCTGGGTATCATACCTCAAAAGCTTTCCTTCATGTGTGTCTTGCCGTGGAAGGTCAGGTGCCTTATGCCGGAAGTCTTCCGCGGTAGCCCGCTGTGGAAAATGGGAGTGCCGTACCCCAGAAGCTTTTCTCACCAAGTGGCGTACCGAGGAAGATTGGCAGGCTGGTATCGTAAGCCCCTTCTGATGGCTTGCGGAGGAAGGCTGGGTTGGTTATTCCAGAAGCCTTTCACTGTGTACGCAATCGGATCTATGGCCGATGTCGGCTTCCTTCCGAAGTATCCGGAATTTTACCCATAGTGGAGCCAAACTTGGTATAGGCCATACCTTGACTGAAGATATTCCGATGGTCGCGCACATCGCTTGTCTTCTGTTGGTCTGGTCATTGTTGTTGTAAAGGTTGCACAACTGGTGCACACTTCATGTTGTTAATTAATTCAGAATACCATTTGCATTCAACCCAGGTGTTGCCGATAATAAGCAGTTGACAGATAATTCCATTTGGTTCAGCTGAGCTTCCAAGCATGTTAGGTGCTCCTTGATTCGGACAACCGTGAACTTATCCATATTCCTTTTGAAACTTGTTTATCGTGTCCCGAAAACTTTGTATTTGTACCAGTGAACTTCAAAATATGCTTTGAAATTTGTACCAATGTACCGGAGGCTCATTCACATTCTTGAAATATGTCCTCGGTGGGTGATAAACGATTCTTGGGTCCACTCAGAAAAGACTCAAGGTTCACCCCACTGACTGAAATAATCCTTGTGTCGAGGACAGAATCATTTGTCCCTACTGGTGTTTATTCTTGGTAGCTCATCTGACTGCTCCTCGGGTATGATCGGTTCTGAGGCCAACTCTCTCAGGTATATTCTGGCCTTGTCTATTGCACACATATTTTGCTTCTGACACATTCCTCGTTCTTGACAGATCCGAGGTTGCTGTTCTGAATATCAGGCAGTTGGCATGGCTTGACTTTTGTTGAATCTGGATTATTGGGTATTATCCAGGTTGTATGCTAGTTTTCTTGATGGCACTTGCGGATGGATCCAGTCGGAGCGAAGAACCGACCAAAGAAACAAAAACCGCGAAAAACCAAGAAGCAAATAAAGCTCATGTCTTGCGGACCTTACACACGTGGCCAAGGATCCACTAGTATAACTAGTATAGCGCACTCGAGGCACCTCTAAGGATTTAGAAGCGAAACCTCACAATGTTCCTGGTAGCACTGGTGTCAAGCTACTACTACTTCCTTAGAGAACATCACACTCGATGCAGGACCATAGCCAAAGTGGCTTGGTCAACGATCATAGGGTTATCGGGGAAAGATGGAATTTATAGGCGTTTCCCAAAGGAAACTAGGGTAAGAAGAGAAATGCCATGGCTAGCAAGCAGGGTAAGGATATCTGGATTACCTAGGGGTTTCAGGGCTCACGGGTCGTTGCCGGGTGCGAGCACTTCAGACCGGCGGCAAAAGCCACGAGAGTTGGGGTCTGATGGAGCCGAAAACCTATGGGGTTGCCTTATGATCAATAATAGCCGTGCCAGGTGGCAAGGATGGCTGAAATCCATCTGGGCTTTCTACTGAACACAAGACAATGAAGTCTGGCTAGGGTAACCTATAGTCAGCCTGGCTACTCTAATACCATCCGTTGTGGCATCCCGCCTGATTACCACTGTAGCCAGATGGTCGCCACGCACGCCAGCCCAGGAAATCACTCTGGCATGCGTGTTTACAACAAGTATCATGAACACATGCATTTCTATTAATGGATATATAAGTCTTACAAGATATATTACAAGAGTGATGGCAGCGGAAAAGCTCTATCTAAGGCAGCATGGTCTTGGTGCGGCTCCAATCCACAAGGATCTGACTGGGTTACTCTTCTACCTCGCGAACGCTCCGACTCCTCGTCGACGGACGACGGATCCTTATGTGAACCTGGCCATGTTAAAGGCCGCTGAGTACTTTTGAATGTACTCGCAAGCAAACCAAACTAACATATACACCAAGCAATGCAATCCATGGCATTCAAGCATGCATTTGTTATTAGAGCAACATTAATTATCATGGCACAGCATACCTATCTAGCAAAATTAATTGTCATGCCATAACATGTTTATTCAGCAAGATAACTACTAAAGTAAAATGCAGTAAAGTAAGCGTATCAAGTAAGTGATTCATACTCCGAAGAATCTCAGGATCCAATCCAACTCTTTCGGTCATCCGACCGTCTCTTTCATAGCCATCCCATGGCTAACATATCATGTTCCTGGCATCACCCGATGTCTATGCATCTCTATTGTAAGTCTGGTAAACCTACTCTTCTTCCGGGTTGTCCCATAACCCTCAGAATACACGTGAGTCCCTGAGTACTTCCGATCATAAGACGAGTTCTTCCATCATTATTATCACTGTTACGGTTGACCACCTAGTGAGGCCTGGACGGACTGTCCAATACCGTGGACGCGGCTATTCGAATAGATTCTTCACTCTGCAGAGGTTGCGCACTTTACCCACACCATGAAGCACCTGGCCTCGTGATCCCATTCGGGTGGACCAGCGTTGCTACAACGAAACCCACCTGACCCGTGACTCTCCCATCGTACCACCGGCATTCATCCTCCCCCGTAGTCCTGCCTTGGGTGGCCCTTGTGTCACCTCGTGACATCTGCCACCGTCGTGGCCAAACTAAACTGTCCCAAATGGGGACTCCCGGGCTAAACAATCAACTGGGCTCACAAGGTCATCACCGCCTACCGGGCCAGGGTAGCACGCGCGCATAACCTTCCCTGCTTGGTGGTACCGATAAAAGAGCACGTGATCAGACCAAGTCAAGGCCGTCCCATACCGGCAAATGTGGTTGCACGAATAAGTCCAGACAGGTGACTCTAGATCAACCGACTAGGTTTCATTTAGCAAGCATGGCGGTTTACCACAATATCTTGAGATGGCATCAACTAAGCATTAAATCAATTTACTTTGAATTATTATGTAGCAAGTAAATGAAAGTAATGTAAACAGTAAGTGCAATCTAGCAGAAGTTTAATTATCTCTATCACAGGCATAATCATTAATTAAACATGCGAGAATAACACAGAGCAATACTTTAGGGCATATATCAGATGGTCGGCTTGCCTGGGGTCGAAGAATACTCTGGGAAGAAGTGCGGAGAGTCCGCGGAAAGGATCGCTGGAAATCGTTCTCTCTCGGAGAGGGCTGTTTAGAGGCAAGGGCAAAATGGTCATTTTCAGAATGTGTGAATATTATGGAAGTGACCTCATCGGAACGGGCTCGACGCACTGAAGACGTGAGCGTTGGTTTCACCTGAATCGGAGTTACGAGTGAAAAGATGCAGACGGATGACTGCTAGGGACCTATGTGTAAATATTTAAATTGCACAGAGGTCCCCAACAGTTTTTTCTTCTTCTGGGAAATGAATAAAAGAACTGTGCCCACGGGCCGACTCGGGCCGGAAGCTGCTGGTGCCCGAGCGCCAGCTAGGCTGCGAGACTGCTGCCGCTGTCAGGCCGGCCCAGTCGCACCCCCACTACTTAAAAAAACACGAGAGAGGGGCTGCGTCGCTGCCAGGCCGGGCCCGCCTGCAGGTCGTCGTCCCCTTCCTCTGTCGCCCGCGTCTGGCCGAGAGAGGCACGACTCCGGCCGGCGATAGCCGGCGATTCCGGCCACCTCTCGCGACGCTCAGCCTACCGGCGTGACCAGGGGGACCATCCGCATCCATCCCATGGGCACATGAACCTCGAGGAAGTCGGGTTTGAGTACCCCTTCGACCGTGGCGAACTGAGGCTTCGGCCGGCGAGGGATCCAGCGATTATGGCGGAGGGTCGAGCAGCAGAGGGGTGGGTAGGGCCAGAGGACTCCGGGGAGTGTGTGGGTGAGCTTGCCCATGGCGTAGCCGCACCGGAGGGAGCGGGAGGGGAAGAGGCCGAACGGCGGCGCTCCTCACCGTAGTTGAGGAAGGAGAGCTCCTGGGCTCTGTTGACTGACGCCGGGCGACGATTTAGGAAGGTGGAGGGTGAGTGGTGTTTGTTGTGTGCTCGGGGAAGGCACCAGGCCACGGCTTATATAGCTGGGGCGGCCAAGGCGATCGGGACGGCCGCCGTGGCGTCCTTAGCCACTTACTGGAGCTCCGGGACACGCGGCAGGAGGCGCGATGTCGGCAGGGGCTCCCGGGAGGCGGAGCAGCTCGTGGAGTCTTCGGGAGAGCTAGAGGGGGAAGACGACGACGCTCACGGGCTGCACAGAACGGTGGCGGGGCTCGCCGTGGCGTGAGGAGGAAGGGAGAGGAGGGGAGAAGATGCTGGAGGGGAGTACGTGGACGGCGCAGAGCTAGTCGGCATGCTCAGACAAGCGGGGCTGGCCGGAGGCGACCGCACGGAGCTCACAGAGAGCAGAGCACCATTCCTGCGTGGCCATTGCTTGGTCACCACGTGCATGGCATGCTCCCGAAGGCTTCTGCCTGTCTAAGCTTGTCCAACAGGTCTCTTGCTGCTCAAATAGATAAGAGAAGGGTCTGGAGCCAGCTAGGTAGCTCTGAGGTGAGAGAAACTAGCAGAAACAGATTCTGACAAAAAGGTGTTTGTAGTGATTCCAGAAAAATTGGCTGAGGGAAATAAGCTGAGTTTTTCTGTGTGTAAATTAACTACTAAGGTGAATCCCTTGACAAGTTTTCAGGCCAAATGAACCACCCTAGCTAGCATTTTCTTCACACACCAACACTCTGGACAGAAATGAAGATGTTGATGTTGTGCTCAAATGGCTGAATGAAATTGGATGAATTTTGGTGTAGGGTGATTATATGAACATATGGAGATACTGTAAAAGTTTCAGCTTATTTGGAAATGCCTACATGGTACTTCCTTCACAGCACTTCCAAATGGACAGAAACTTGAGAAAAATGCTGTGGATGAAAGGATAGAGGGATTGAGCTAGTCTTTGGTTTCCATAAGTGATTTATCAATGTTAATCACCATGAAAAATTTCAGCTCAAATAGATCAAGGGTTCAAGCACTTACTTTGCAAATTGCCCCACTGGACAGAATTTGCAAATTGATGAGGTTGCTCAAAATTTGAACTATGGAACTTGGGTTCTTGGTGGAAATGGTGAATATATGGATAGGAAAAGCTCCACAATTTATTTGGGATTTTTCCTAGCTACCAAAATGGTAGTTCCTTTAGAAACAGCCCAAAATGCAATATTGGCATTAAATAGGAAAATGCCATTTCCCTTATTTAATTATGGCCAATATTTTTGTGGGAGCTCAATATGATCACAAAGAATATCTCCACAAGTTTTCATGAACTTTGGAGATGGATAGATATTTTCCTGGATTTAATTCCTTTAACTGGCAGAAAAAGGAATTAATTATAAATGAAAAATATTGCAAATGACTTGGCAATATTTTTACATATCCAGGGTTTATAGAGGTGGGATGATCACTGGGAAAGGTTTGGGAGGCAGAAGATCAAAGGAAATTCGGGTTCCTTTGTACCTGAAAGGATTAGGGTTTCCCTTCCGGTGACTCGGAAGGCAGGGTTACGATGGCAATGTCCGGAGATAGATCTTGGGTGGCAAGGTTGGACTGGGGAGAATCTCTGGTTGGATAGAGAAGCCAAGGCTAGATGACCATCTTCACATACCCTGGAGCTAGAGAAATCCGATAACACCGAGAAAAAAGACGGGAGTCAAATCCCGCAAAGGAAAAAAACAGGGAGCGAAAACCAGGGTGTTACAACGCCCCTGAGTTCGAACCTCTTTGGGTTTTGCGGAGCCCGAAATCCGACAAGAAGTCACACAACTTAGTAGTATCTTGAGACATGGTGACCGAGCAAGCAAAGTAACAAGCAAGACAAGTAAACTAGCAAGCGAAGAAGTAAACTAGTGACAAGCAAAGATAAAGATTTTTGTATTTTTGATTTTGATGAGACAAGCTAAATATAAGAGCAAAAAAAAGAAGAACAAGTGAATTAAAATTTGTGTGGAGTTACTTGACAGTTGATGATGATATTCCCCGGCAACGGCGCAAGAAATCCTTCATGATACTTGTGATCTGCGTTGGGTTTTCCGTGAAGAGGAACGGGTTAATGCAGCAAAAAGTGGGTAAGTATTTCCCTCAGTTATGAAACCAAGGTTTATCAAACCAATAGAAATATCAATCCTCAACCGTCTTCAGCGGCTGCACACAAATGAGCAAGCAACTTGCACCCAACGTGGGCAAGAGGGTTGTCAATCCCCTTGATCTCGTTATTTGCAAGCAAATGAGTTGTGTAGATAATTGTTGATAAATATAAATTGCATAATAAATAATAAGTAAATAAAGGCAGCAAGGTAATAATAGTGTTTGCAAACATATAAGTAAGTAGACCATGGGGCCATAGTTTTCCCTAGCGGCATCTCTCATGTAGGCAGCATACGGTGGGTAACAAATTACTGTTGGGCATTTGATAGAAAAGCGGATAGTTATGTGTTTTCACGGCAATGATCATGTGTATATAGGCATTACGTCCATAAACAAATAGGCCGACTCCTGCCTGCACCTATTACTATTACTCCACTCATCGACCGCTATCCAGCATGCACCTAGAGTATTAAGTAAAACAAAGTAATGCATGGAGAACGCTGACATGATGTAGACAAAGTAAACACAAGCAATATGAATGAACCCCATCATGTTATCCTTAGTAGCAACAACACAAAGACGCATCTTGTCCCCTAATTTGTCACTGGGATATAGAAACTCACCAGGTTGAACCTACCACAACGCACCACTCCCACCGATGAAATATAAATCTACTTGACCAAAGCACATCAATAAATTGGAGAGCATTACGAAGCTATAATGATCATGCAATTCAGAGATAATATATATCAGAGGTATCTCAAATACTTTTCATGAATAAACTGAACATAAACCCACAATTCATCGGATCCCAACAAACACACCGCACAATAGGATTACATCGGATAGATCAAAGCGTAGATGCGATGACCATTGTATTGAAGATCAAGAGATAGAGAGATTGCCATATAGGTACTAGCTATGGACCCGTAGGTCTGTGGTGAACTACTCACCCATCATCATGAGGGTAGCAAGGTTGATGTAGAGGCCCTCCGTGATCGATCCCCCCTCTGGCAGGGTGCCGGAACGGAGCTCCAGATGGCCTCACGATGGAACAGTGACTTGCGGCGGCGGAAAAAGGGTTTCGGGAATGCTTCTGGGGTTTTGCAATATTAGAGAATTTATAGGCCAGAGAGGGGCGTCGGGAGGCAGTCGAGGGGGCCACCACATATCAGGGAGCCCCCCTAGGGCGCGCCCTAATGTGTGGTGGGGCCCTCGTGCGCGTCCCGGCCTCCTTCCAAAGCTTCCAGGTCTTCTTTTGGTCCAGAAAAAATCATCAAAAAGTTTCGTGTCAATTGGACTTCGTTTGGTACTGTAAACCTGAAACGTAAAAAACATGCAGAAAACAACAACTGGCACTGGGCACTGGGTCAATAGGTTAGTGCTCAAAAATATTATAAATTGGTAAATAAAGACCCAAAAGTATCCTAGAATGATAATATATCAGCATGGAACAATCAAAAAAACTAGGTACGTTGGGACGTATTAGCACCACCCTTGCTTGGGGGGGGGGGCAAGGCACCCCCTAGGGTCGCCACCACCTTCCTTGGTGGAGGGGCTAGGGCCGGCACACCCTTCCCCTTACCCATATATAGTAGGGTGAGAGAGAGTAGTCGCTCCCCAGGCCTTGGCGCAGCCCTCTCTCTCGTTACCCCGTTTCCTCCTCGGTTCGTTGCACCGGCAGCTCTTGACGAATCCCTGCCGCCACCGCTTCACCACCATGACCATCATGTCATCGTGCTGCCGGCGATCCCATCTACTACTCCGCCCTCGCTTGCTGGATCAAGGAGGCGGAGACCTCATCGAGTCGCATGGGTGCTGAACACGGAGGTGACGTCCGTTCATCGCTGGATCAGATTGGATTGTGGTTAGATCGTGACGAGTAAGATAATATCAACCGCGTAATATACTCTTCCGCTTAATGGTCTACAAGGGTATGTAGACACACTCTCCCCTCTCGTTGCTATGCATCTCCTAGATTAGATCTTGTTTGTTCGTAGGAACTTTGTTGTTTGCCATGCTTCGTTCCCCAAGAGGGACAGAGGCAGAGAACTTTTGCTCTCCCAAAGAGAGATTCTGTCAGGGACACTTCCCTCCAGGAGGGGGAATCGAAGCCTTGATCATTATCATTACTCCTCTCATTGTGGGAATCATCATATTCATCAACATCTTTATCAGCACCATCTCATCTCAAAACGCTAGTTCTTCCATTGTGTTCAATCTTTGTATCAAACCTCAGATTGGTACGTGGGGTGCTAGTAGTGTTGATTACATCTTGTAGATGATGCTTGTTTGTTTAATTGGTGGAAGATTACCATGTTCAAATTATTAATCATATATATATATTATCTGATCATGAATAATATGATGTGTTGTGAGTAGTTCTATTTGTTCTTAAGGACATGCGAGAAGCCTTGTTCGTGGTAATCATGTGAAGTTGATCACAGTTCAATGTTTTGATATTATGTTGTATTGTTCTTCCTCTACTAGTGTTATGTGAACGTCGACTACATGATAATTTGCCATGTTTGGTCCTAGGGGAAGGCATTGTGGAATTAGTTCGTAGATGATGGGTTGCAAGTGTGATAGAAACCTAAACCCCAATTTAATAATTATCCCATAAGGGGTTGTTTTAGACCCCAAATGCTTAATGATATGATTAGAATTATCTTAATCACTTCTATTATATTTGTGGATGCTTGCATGGAGGGTATAATCATAAGTGGGTATGAGTTCGAGAAAGTACAATACCTTAGCTCCGGTCCACCCAGATAACACCTATCAAGGCAAGGAACGTAAGTCGATATGAATCCTGGTCACCTCGTGACATCTGCCACCGTCGTGGCCAAACTAAACTGTCCCAAACGGGGAATCCCGGGTTAAACAATCAACTGGGCTCACAAGGTCATCGCCGCCCACCGGGCCAGGGTAGCGCGCGCGCATAACCTTCCCTGCTTGGTCGTACCGATAAAAGAGCACGCGATCAGACCAAGTCAAGGCCGTCTGCTACTTCTTGAGCTTGCGTTGGTTTTCCCTTGAAGAGGAAAGGGTAATGCAGCAAAGTAGATAAGTATTTCCCTCAGTTGGTGAGAACCAAGGTATCAATCCAGTAGGGATACAAGCAAGTCCCCAATCTTCGCACCTACACAAACAATCAAACTCTTGCACCCAACGCTAAAAGGGGTTGTCAATCCCTTCACGGTTATTTGCAAGGATGAGATCTGATAGATATAGATATAAAAGATTGCTAGAACGTAAAGTAAAACAAAAGTAAAAAAAGAATGTAGCGAAGTATTTTTGGTATTTTTGGTTTGTAGATCTGAAAGTATAATATGGAAAGTAGACCCGGGGCCATAGGTTTCACTAGAGGCTTCTCTCATGAAGGAAAATAATAAGGTGGGTGAACAAATTACTGTCGAGCAATTGATAGAAAAGTGAATAATTATGACGATATCCAAGGCAATGATTATGCATATAGGCATCACGTCCGTGTCAAGTAGACCGAAACGATTCTGCATCTACTACTATTACTCCACACATCGACCGACTCCTGCCTGCATCTAGAGTATTAAGTTCATGAAGAACAGAGTAACGCATTAGGTAAGATGACATGATGTAGAGGGATAAACTCAAGCAATATGATGAAAACCCCATCTTTTTATCCTCGATGGCAACAATACAAATACGTGCCTCGCTACCCCTACTTTGTCACTGGGTGAGGACACCGCAAGATTGAACCCAAAACTAAGCACTTCTCCCATTGCAAGAATTACCAATCTAGTTGGCCAAACCAAACCAATAACTCGAAGAGACTTGCAAAGATATGAAATCATGCATATAAGAATTCAGAGAAGATTCAAATAACATTCATAGATAAGCTGATCATAAACCCACAATTCATCGGATCTCGACAAACACACCGCAAAAGAGTATTACATCGGATAGATCTCCATGAAGATCATGAAGAACATGGTATTGAAGAACAAAGAGAGAGAAGAAGCCATCTAGCTACAAGCTATGGACCCAAAGGTCTATGGTAAACTACTCACGCATCATCGGAGGGGCAATGGAGTGGATGTAGATGCCCTCCGTGATCGAATCCCCCTCCGGCAGATTACCGGAAAAGGCTCCAAGATGGGATCTCACAGGAACAGAGGCTTCCGGCGGTGGAAAAGTATTTTCGTGGCTCTTTTTTGTATCCAGGGAATATTTGGGAATTTATAGGCTGAAGAATAGGGTTAGGAGGGCTGCCGGGGGGCCACAAGCCAGGGGGCGCCCCCCCTAGGGCGCGCCCTGGTGGCTTGTTACTCCACGGCAGGTCTCCTGCCTTCATCTCCAAGTCTGCTGGGTTTCTTCTGGTCCAAGAAAAATCATTCCGAAGATTTTATTCTGTTTGGACTCCGTTTATTATTCCTTATCTGCAATACTCAAAAACAAGGAAAAAACAGAAACTGGCACTAGGCTCTAGATTAATAGGTTAGTCCCAAAAATAATATAAAATAGCATATTAATGCATATAAAACATCCAAAACAGATAATATAATAGCATGGAACAATCAAAAATTATAGATACGTTGGAGACGTGTCAAGCATCCCCAAGCTTAATTCTTGCTCGTCCTCGAGTAGGTAAATGATAAAAACATAATTTTTGATGTGGAATGCTACCTAACATATTTATCCATGTAATATTCTTTATTGTGGCATGAATATTCAGATCCATAAGATTCAAAACAAAAGTCTAATATTGACATAAAAACAGTAATACTTCAAGCATACCAACAAGGCAATTGTGTCCTTTCGAAATAACATGGCCTTAGAAAGTTATCCCTACAAAATCATATGGTCTGGCTATGCTCCGTCTTCCCCACATAAAGTATCTAAATCATGCACAACCCCGATGACAAGTCAAGCAATTGGTTCACACCTTTTATGTTCTCAAACCTTTTCAACTCTCACGCAATACATGAGCGTGAGCCATGGATATAGCACTATAGGTGGAATAGAATATGGTGGACGTTGTGAAGGAAAAGGAGAAGATAGTCTCACATCAACTAGGCGTATCAATGGGCTATGGAGATGCCCATCAATAGATATCAATGTGAGTGAGTAGCGATTGCCATGCAACGGATGCACTAGAGCTATAAGTGTATGAAAGCTCAAAAAGGAACTAAGTGGTTGTGCATATGAAAAATTCCAGTAGTTATATGAAAGTGACAAAATAGGAGACCCTCTATCATGAAGATCATGGTGCTACTTTGAAGCACAAGTGTGGAAAAAGATAGTAGCATTGTCCCTTCTCTCTTTCTCTCTTTATTTTATTTTATTTTATTTTATTTTGGTGGGCATCTTTGGCCTCTTTTTTTTTATTTGGGCTTCATTGGCCTCTTTTATTATTTGTAAAGTCCGGAGACTCATCCCAACTTGTGAGGAAATCATAGCTTCCATCATCCTTTTCTCTCACGGGACAATGCTCTAATAATGAAAATCATCACACTTTTATTTACTTACAACTCAAGAATTACAACTCGATACCTAGAACAAAATATGACTCTATATGAATGCTTACGAATGCAAGGCAATATGAAAATGATGGTGCATGTCATGAAAAACGGAACGGTGGAAGTTGCATGGCAATATATCTCGGAATGGCTACGGAAATGCCATAATAGGTAGGTATGGTGGCTGTTTTGAGGAAAGTATATGGTGGCTGTTTTGAGGAAGGTGAGTTTAATGCACCGGCGAAAGTTGCGCGGTACTAGAGAGGCTAGCAAAGGTGGAAGGGTGAGAGTGCGTATAATCCATGGACTCAACATTAGTCATAAAGAACTCACATACTTATTGCAAAAGTCTATTAGTTATCGAAGCAAAGTATTAGACGCATGCTCCTAGGGGAGAGGTTGGTAGGAGTTAACCATCACGCGCTCCCGACCCTCACACAAAGGTTGACAATCATTAAACAAATCATGCTCCGACTTCGTTACATAACGGTTCACCATACGTGCATGCTACGGGAATCACAAACTTTAACACAAGTATTTCTTCCAATTAACAACTACTCACTAGCATGACTCTCATATTACCTTCTTTATATCTCAAAACTATATGCAAGGTATCAAACTTCTCATAGTATTCAATGCACTTTATATGAAAGTTTTTATTATATCCCTCTTGGATGCCCATTATATTAGGACTAAATTCATAACCTAAACCAATTACCATGTTGTTTAAAGACTCTCAAAATAATATAAGTGAGGTACGAGAGTTCAATAATTTCTATAAAATAAAACACCACCGTGCTCTAAAAAGATATAAGTGAAGCACTAGAGCAACATTGCCTAGCTCAAAAGATATAAGTGAAGCACATAGAGTATTCTAATAAATCCACGATTAATGCGTGTCCCACTCAAAAGATGTGTGCAGCAAGGATGATTGTGGCAAACTAAAAAGCAAAGACTCATATCATACAAGACGCTCCAAGCAAAACACATATCATGTGGTGAATAAAAATATAGCCTCAAGTAAATTTACCGATGGATTGAAGACGAAAGAGGGGATGCCTTCCGGGTCATCCCCAAGCTTAGGATTTTTGGTATCCTAGAATATGGCTTGGGGTGCCTTGGGAATCCCCATGCTTAGGCTCTTGCCACTCCTTATTCCATAGTCCATCAAATCTTTACCCAAAACTTGAAAACTTCACAACACAAAACTCAACAGAAAACTCATGAGATCCGTTAGTATAAGAAAAATAAATCACCACTTTTAGGAACTGTTGTGAACTCATTATTTATTTATATTGATGTAATATCTACTGTATTCCAACTTCTCCATGGTTCATACCCCCCGATACAACCCATAGATACATCAAAATAAGCAAACAACACAAAGAAAACAGAATCTGTCTAAAACAGAAGAGTTTTTAGCAATCTATAGACTTCGAATATTATGTAACTCCTAAAATTCTTAAAAATTAGGAAAATCAGGGAAATTTGTATATAAATCTTGTGTAAATATTTCAGATCAATAGCACGTTCCACTGAATTTATAAAATTCCTGGACTGAGAGCAAAAGTTTCTGTTTTTCAGCAAAATCAAATCACAAACACCGTAGACCATCCCAAAGGTCTTACTTGGCTCAAACACTAATTTAAACAAGAAAACACAATTACTACAGAGGTAATAATGTGTAAAACAATCAAAAACAGAAGCAAAAACAAAAGCATAAAAATAAAATTGGGTTGCCTCCCAACAAGCGCTATTGTTTAACGCCCCTAGCTAGGTATAACGCAATAGATCTAGGTATTGTCATCTTTGGTATGCAATCCATAAGTAGCTCTCATAATAGATTCATAAGGTAATTTTATTCTCTTTCTAGGAAAGTGTTCCATACCTTTCCTTAATGGAAATTGGAATCTAATGTTTCCTTCTTTCATATCAATAATTGCACCAATCGTTCTAAGGAAAGGTCTACCAAGAATAATAGGACATGTAGGATTGCAATCTATATAAAGAACAATGAAATCTACGGGCACATAATTCGTATTTGCAACAATAAGAACATCATTAATCCTTCTCATAGGTTTCTTAATGGTGGAATCCGCTAGATGCAAATTTAAAGAGCAATCATCAAATTCATGGAAACCAAGCACATCACATAAAGTTTTTGGAATCGTGGAAATGCTAGCACCCAAATCACACAAAGCATGGCACTCATAATCTTTAATTTTAATCTTAATAGTAGGTTCCCACTCATCATAAAGCTTTCTAGGTATAGAAACTTCCAACTCAAGTTTTTCTTCAAAAGATTTCATCATAGCATCCACGATATGTTTAGTAAAAGCTTTGTTTTGATTATAAGCATGCGGAGAATTCAACATGGATTGCAACAAGGAAACACAATCAATCAAAGAACAACTATCATAATTAAATTCCTTGAAATCCAAAAGACTGGGTTCATTGCTATTTAAAGTTTTGACCTCTTCAATCCCACTTTTATCAATCTTAGCATTATGATCTATAAACTCCGAATCATTGGGACGCCTTTTAACTAAAGTTGACTTATCTCCAGTCCCATGTTTATCAAGATTTATATTATAAAACAAATATTCAATAGGAGTCACATCAATCACTTTAAGATATTCATCAATATTATCATGAGAACACACTTTTTCAAGCCATTCGCGCTTAGCACGCATTCTAGCGGTTCTTTCGTTACACTCATCAATAGAGATTCTCATAGCCTTTAAAGACTCATTAATATCATGCTTGGGTGGAATAGCTCTAATTTTCAAAGAATCAATCTCAAGAGAAATTCTATCAACGTTCCTAGCCAAATCATCATCTTGAGCAATTTTTCTTCAATCATAGCATTGAAACCCTTTTGCGAACTAATAAATTCTTTAATATTACTCTCAAGATCAGAGGGCATCTTATTATAATTTCCATAAGAATTGTTGTAGGAATTTCCATAATTATTAGAGGAATTACTCGGAAACAGTCTAGGATTGAAATTACCTCTATACGCGTTATTACCAAAATTGTTCCTACCAACAAAATTCACATCCATAGATTCATTATTATTTCCAATCAAAGAAGACAAATGCATATCATTAGGATCAATAGGAGCACTCTTACTAGCAAACAATTTCATCAATTCATCCATCTTTTCACTCAAAGTATTTATTTCTTCAATAGCATGCACTTTTTTACTAGTAGGAGATCTTTCGGTATGCCATTGAGAGTAATTTGCCATAATATTATCTAGGAGTTTAGTAGCTTCTCCTAATGTGATTTCCATAAAAGTACCACCCGCGGCGGAATCTAAGAGATTCCTAGAAGCAAAATTCAATCCCGCATAATTTTTTTGTATAATCATCCATAAACTCAAACCATGCGCGCGGCAATTTCTAATCATTAGTTTCATCCTCTCCCAAGATTGGGCAACATGCTCATGATCAAATTGCTTAAAATTCATTATATCGTTCCTAAGGGAGATGATATTAGCAGGCGGAAAGTACTTGGAAATAAAAGCATCTTTACACTTATTCCATGAATCAATACTATTTTTAGGCAAAGATGAAAACCAAGTTTTAGCACGATCTCGTAGTGAGAACGGAAATAGCTTCAATTTAACAATATCATTATCCACATCTTTCTTCTTTTGCATATCACACAACTCAACGAAAGTATTTAGATGGGATGCGACATCTTCACTAGGAAGGCCGGAAAATTGTTCTTTCATAACAAGATTAAGCAAAGCGGCATTAATTTCATATGATTCCGCACTAGTGGCGGGAGCAATCGGAGTACTAATAAAATCATTATTATTAGTATTGTAGAAGTCACACAACTTGGTATTCTCTTGAGTCATCGTGACAAAGCAAGCAATCTAGCACACAAGAAAACAAAAAGCAAACGAAAAGACGAGCGGAAGAAGGGCGATTAAAAAGGCAAATCTTTTTGGTTTTTTTGAAAATCGTTTTAGAAGTGAGGGAGAGAAAAACGAGAGGCAAATGGCAAATAATGTAAATGCAAGAGATGAGTTTGTGATGGGTACTTGGTAGGCTTGATGTAGATCTCCCCGGCAACGGCGCCAGAAATCCTTCTTGCTACTTCTTGAGCTTGCGTTGGTTTTCCCTTGAAGAGGAAAGGGTGATGCAGCAAAGTAGATAAGTATTTCCTTCAGTTGTTGAGAACCAAGGTATCAATCCAGTAGGAGATACAAGCAAGTCCCCAATCTTCGCACCTACACAAACAATCAAACTCTTGCACCCAACGCTAAAAGGGGTTGTCAATCCCTTCATGGTTATTTGCAAGATTGAGATCTGATAGATATAGATATAAAAGATTGCTAGAACGTAAAGTAAAACAAAAGTAAAAAAGAATGCAGCGAAGTATTTTTGGTATTTTTGGTTTATAGATCTGAAAGTATAATATGGAAAGTAGACCCGGGGGCCATAGGTTTCACTAGAGGCTTCTCTCATGAAGGAAAATAATACGGTGGGTGAACAAATTACTGTCGAGCAATTGATAGAAAAGTGAATAATTATGACGATATCCAAGGCAATGATTATGCATATAGGCATCACGTCTGTGTCAAGTAGACCGAAACGATTCTGCATCTACTACTATTACTCCACACATCGACCGACTCCTGCCTGCATCTAGAGTATTAAGTTCATGAAGAACAGAGTAACGCATTAGGTAAGATGACATGATGTAGAGGGATAAACTCAAGCAATATGATGAAAACCCCATCTTTTTATCCTCGATGGCAACAATACAAATACGTGCCTCGCTACCCCTACTTTGTCACTGGGTGAGGACACCGCAAGATTGAACCCAAAACTAAGCACTTCTCCCATTGCAAGAATTACCAATCTAGTTGGCCAAACCAAACCAATAACTCAAAGAGACTTGCAAAGATATGAAATCATGCATATAAGAATGCAGAGAAGATTCAAATAATATTCACAGATAAGCTGTTCATAAACCCAGAATTCATCGGATCTCGACAAACACACCGCAAAAGAGTATTACATCGGATAGATCTCCATGAAGATCATGAAGAACATGGTATTGAAGAACAAAGAGAGAGAAGAAGCCATCTAGCTACTAGCTATGGACCCGAAGGTCTATGGTAAACTACTCACGCATCATCGGAGGGGCAATGGAGTTGATGTAGATGCCCTCCGTGATCGAATCCCCCTCCGGTAGATTACCGGAAAAGGCTCCAAGATGCGATCTCACGGGAACAGAGGCTTCCGGCGGCGGAAAAGTATTTTCGTGGCTCTTTTTGGTATCCAGGGAATATTTGGGAATTTATAGGCTGAAGAATAGGGTTAGGAGGGCTGCCGGGGGGCACAAGCCGGGCCCCCCCCTAGGGCGCTCCCTGGTGGCTTGTGACTCCACAGCAGGTCTCCTGCCTTCATATCCAAGTCTGCTGGGTTTCTTCTGGTCCAAGAAAAATCATTCCGAAGAATTTATTCCGTTTGGACTCCGTTTAATATTCCTTATCTGCAATACTCAAAAACAAGGAAAAACAAAAACTGGCACTAGGCTCTAGATTAATAGGTTAGTCCCAAAAATAATATAAAATAGCATATTAATGCATATAAAACATCCAAAACAGATAATATAATAGCATGGAACAATCAAAAATTATAGATACATTGGAGACGTATCAAGCATCCCCAAGCTTAATTCCTGCTCGTCCTCGAGTAGGTAAATGATAAAAACAGAATTTTTGATGTGGAATGCTACCTAACATATTTATCCATGTAATATTCTTTATTGTGGCATGAATATTCAGATCCATAAGATTCAAAACAAAAGTCTAATATTGACATAAAAACAGTAATACTTCAAGCATACCAACAAGGCAATTGTGTCCTTTCGAAATAACATGGCCTTAGCCATGGATATAGCACTATAGGTGGAATAGAATTTGGTGGAGGTTGTGAAGGAAAAGGAGAAGATAGTCTCACATCAACTAGGCGTATCAATGGGCTATGGAGATGCCCATCAATAGATATCAATGTGAGTGAGTTGGGATTGCCATGCTCGGGGAAGGCACGAGGCCACGGCTTATATAGCTGGGGCGGCCGAGGCGATCGGGACGGCCGCCGTGGCATCCTTAGCCACTTACTGGAGCTTCAGGGCACGCGGCAGGAGGCGGCGATGTCGACAGGGGCTCCAGGGAAGGCGGAGGAGCTCGTGGAGTCTTCGGGAGAGCTCGAGGGGGAAGACGACGACGCTCACGGGCTCCACAGAACGGTGGTGGGGCTCGCCGTGGCGTGAGGAGGAAGTGAGAGGAGGGGAGAAGATGCTGGAGGGGAGTACGTGGATGGCGCGGAGCTAGTCGGAATGCTCAGACAAGCAGGGCTGGCCGAAGGCGACCGCACGGAGCTCACAGAGAGCAGAGCACCGTTCCTGCGTGGCCATTGCTTGGTCACCATGTGCATGGCATGCTCCCGAAGGCTTCTGCCTGTCTAAGCTTGTCCAACAGGTCTCTTGCTGCTCAAATAGATAAGAGAAGGGTCTGGAGCCAGCTAGGTAGCTCTGAGGTGAGAGAAACTAGCAGAAACAGATTCTGACAGAAAGGTGTTTGTAGTGATTCCAGAAAAATTGGCTGAGGGAAATAAGCTGAGTTTTGGTGTGTGTAAATTAACTACTAAGGTGAATCCCTTGACAAGTTTTCAGGCCAAATGAACCACCCTAGCTAGCATTTTCTTCACATACCAACACTCTGGACAGAAATGAAGATGTTGATGCTATGCTCAAATGGCTGAATGAAATTGGATGAATTTTGGTGTAGGGTGATTATATGAACATATGGAGATACTGGAAAAGTTTCAGCTCATTTGGAAATGCCTACATGGTACTTCCTTCACGGCACTTCCAAATGGACAGAAACTTGAGAAAAATGATATGGAAGAAAGGATAGAGGGATTGAGCTGGTCTTTGGTTTCCATGAGTGATTTATCAATTTTAATCACCATAAAAAATTTCAGCTCAAATAGATCAAGGGTTCAAGCACTTCCTTTGCAAATTGCCCCACTGGACAGAATTTGCAAATTGATGTTGTGGTCAAAATTTGAACTATGGAACTTAGGTTCTTGGTGGAAATGGTGAATATATGGATAGGAAAAGCTCCACAATTTATTTGGGATTTTTCCTGGCTACCAAAATGGTAGTTCCTTTAGAAACTGCCCAAAATGCAATATTGGCATTAAATAGGAAAATGCCATTTCCCTTATTTAATTATGGCCAATATTTTTGTGGGAGCTCAATATGATCACAAAGAATATCTCCACAAGTTTTCATGAACTTTGGAGATGGATAGATATTTTCCTGGATTTAATTCCTTTAACTGGCAGAAAAAGGAATTAATTATAAATGAAAAATATTGCAAATGACTTGGCAATATTTTTACATATCCAGGGTTTATAGAGGTGGGATGATCACTGGGAAAGGTTTGGGAGGCAGAAGATCAAAGGAAATTGGGGTTCCTTTGTAACTGAAAGGATTAGGGTTTCCCTTCCGGTGACTCGGAAGGCAGGGTTTCGATGGCAAAGTCCGGAGATAGATCTTGGGTGGCAAGGTTGGACTGGGGAGAATCTCTGGTTGGATAGAGAAGGCAAGGCTAGATGACCATCTTCACATACCCAAGAGCTAGAGAAATCCGATAACACCGAGAAAAAAGACGGGAGTCAAATCCCGCAAAGGAAAAAAACAGGGAGCGAAAACCAGGGTGTTACAAACCTACCCCCCTTAAGAAAATTTCGTCCTCGAGATTTCCGGGCTTACCTACCGGTGAAGGGGAACTTACCTGTGTGCGACTTGGATCCATCTGTTGTCCTGTCTTCGTTGGTTCACTGACCCCTTTAACTGCCTCTTCTGATGGACCATGTGTTGTCTTTTCACACAGTTTCCTTGAATCCTTCTCTTTCCTGTCAGGTGTACCTTTTGTCCTGGTGGTGGTTTTGTTGGGTGGGGTAGCGAGTAGTACCAACAGACGGCTCGGTTTCCATGGCCTGGAAGTAACTGCTTCGGTTTTATTGCGATCCTTCATACCTTGACTGTCATGGGCAAGACCTCCTTTCCTGGTACAAGGCCTACGTGCTTATATGGCCTCGAGTGGGTGGGATGACTTTCTTTTTGCCATGTCAGAATGCTCAGTCTGGCTGTGGGTTCCATACTCATGTTTCTCTTTGCCTTAGGCATTCTGACTTTGTCCTAGGTGTTCCACAATCCAGTATGATCAGGTTATTACTGTCGCATCCCTAACTGAAATGTCAGGCATGATCACAAAGTAATCATAGACAGTAATCTCTTATTCCAATGATGTCATGATGTCTATGAGCTGTTGCTGCTGACGTGCTTTGAGCCATTCTATCTGAAGGTCTTGTTTCAAACTCTGTCGCTTGTGGAGAGGGCCCTTGGTTGCTGGCCCGTATTTAGGATGAGTATGACATGCTAGCTGCATTGTTGTGGTCGTATACGCGAGAGTCTGGCAAGTATTATCAATATCACCCCGTTCGTGAAACTGCATCTTGTTGACCGTCACGGAGGTTGTTTGTACACCACTTCCTTGTTCTTGAGGGTTCCTTTGATGGACCTGTAATGACCTGCCAATACGGCTCCTTGATTGTTTTCCCGGCTTGTCGGGCTTGTTCTCACAACTTACTCTTGCATACCTCGCAGGGGTTGATGTGCTCATATTCTTCTTTTAAACATGGGGCCAATGTTCCTCTGAACACAGTCATTCCCGTGTATGAGTGGCTCGCATGAACTGAGTCACTGGACTGCATGCTCACAACATATGCATGTGTAGGATAAATCCTTTCATAACCACTGGGTTCTGAGGCGAATGTGTAACAGACTAGTTCTTATTTCTAACACGCTTGTCGGGGCACGATGGTGTGTTGAAGAAGGCTGAATTCCTTATGCTCAAAGCTTCTGCCGGAGTAGCGTGCTGAAGAAGGGTGGGTATCATACCTCAAAAGCTTTCCTTCATGTGTGGCTTGCCACGGAAGGTCAGGTGCCTTACGCCGGAAGTCTTCCGCGGTAGCCCGCTGTGGAAAATGGGAGTGCCGTACCCCAGAAGCTTTTCTCACCAAGTGGCGTACCGAGGAAGATTGGCAGTCTGGTATCGTAAGCCCCTTCTGATGGCTTGCGGAGGAAGGCTGGGTTGCTTATTCCAGAATCCTTTCACTATGTACGCAGTCGGATCTATGGCCGATGCCGGCTTCCTTCCGAAGTATCCGGAATTTTACCCATAGTGGAGCCAAACTTGGTATAGGCCATACCTTGACTGAAGAAATTCCGATGGTTGCGCACATTGCTTGTCTTCTGTTGGTCTGATCATTGTTGCTGTAAAGGTTGCACAACTGGTGCAGACTTCATGTCGTTAATTAATTCAGAATACCCTTTGCATTCAACCCAGGTGTTGCCGATAATAAGCAGTTGACAGATAATTCCATTTGGTTCAGCTGAGCTTCCAAGCATGTTAGGTGCTCCTTGATTTGGACAACCGTGAACTTATCCATATTCCTTGCGAACCTTGTTTACCATGCCTCGAAAACTTTGTATTTGTACCGGTGAACTTCAAAATATGCTTTGAAATTTGTACCAACGAACCGGAGGCTCATTCACATTCTTGAAATATGTCCTCGGTGGGTGATAAACGATTCTTGGGTCCACTCAGAAAAGACTCAAGGTTCACCCCACTGACTGAAATAATCCTTGTGTCGAGGACGAAATCATTTGTCCCTATTGGTGTTTATTCTTGGTAGCTCATCTGACTTCTCCTCGGGTATGATCGTTTCTGAGGCCAACTCTCTCAGGTATATTCTGGCCTTGTCTGTTTCACACATATTTTGCTTCTAACCCATTCCTCGTTCTTGACAGATCCGAGGTTGCTGTTCTAAATATCAGGCAGTTGGCATGGCTTGACTTTTGTTGAATCTGGATTATTTGGTATTATCCAGGTTGTATGCTAGTTTTCTTGATGGCACTTGCGGATGGATCCAGTCGGAGCGAAGAAACGGAACCGACCAAAGAAACAAAAACCGCGAAAAACCAGGAAGCAAATAAAGCTCAAGTGTTGCGGACCTTACACACGTGGCCAAGGATCCACTAGTATAACTCGTATAGCGCACTCGATGCACCTCTAAGGATTTAGAAGCGAAACCACACAATGCTCCTGGTAGCACTGGTGTCAAGCTCCTACTACTTCCTTAGAGAACATCACACTCGATGCAGGACCATAGCCAAAGTAGCTTGGTCAACGATCATAGGGTTATCGGGGAAAGATGGAATTTATAGGCGTTTCCCAAAGGAAACTAGGGTAAGAAGAGAAATGCCATGGCTAGCAAGCAGGGTAAGGATATCTGGTTTACCTAGGGGTTTCAGGGCTCACGGGTCGTTGCCGGGTGCGAGCATTTCACACCGGCGGCAAAAGCCACGAGAGTTGGGGTCTGATGGAGCCGAAAACCTATGGGGTTGCCTTATGATCAATAATAGCCGTGCCAGGTGGCAAGGATGGCTGAAATCCATCTGGGCTTTCTACTGAACACAAGACAATGAAGTCTGGCTAGGGTAACATATAGTCAGCCTGGCTGCTCTGATACCATCTGTTGTGGCATCCCGCCTGATTACCACTGTAGCCAGACGGTCGCCACGCATGCCAGCCTAGGAAATCACTCTGGCATGCACGTTTACAACAAGTATCATGAACACAGGCATTTCTATTAATGGATATATAAGTCTTACAAGATATATTACAAGAGTGATGGCAGCGGAAAAGCTCTATCTAAGGCAGCATGGTCTTGGTGCGGCTCCAATCCACAGGGATCTGACTGGGTTACTCTTCTAGCTCGCGAACGCTCCGACTCCTCGTCGACGGACGATGGATCCTTATGTGAACCTGGCCATGTTAAAGGCCGCTGAGTACTTTTGAATGTACTCGCAAGCAAACCAAACTAACATATACACCAAGCAATGCAATCCATGGCATTCAAGCATGCATTTGTTATTAGAGCAACATTAATTATCATGGCACAGCATACCTATCTAGCAAAATTAATTGTCATGCCATAACAAGTTTATTTAGCAAGATAACTACTAAAGTAAAATGCAGTAAAGTAAGCGTATCAAGTAATTGATTCATACTCCGAACAATCTCAGGATCCAATCCAACTCTTTCGGTCATCCGACCGTCTCTTTCATAGCCATCCCATGGCTAACATATCATGTTCCTCGCATCACCCGATGTCTATGCATCTCTACTGTAAGTCTGATAAACCTACTCTTCTTCCGGGTTGTCCCATAACCCTAAGAATACTCGTGAGTCGCTGAGTACTTCCGATTATAAGACGAGTTCTTCCATCATTATTATCACTGTTACGGTTGACCACCTAGTGAGGCTTGGACGGACTGTCGTGGATTTATCACGGCAAGATGTCCGGGTTAACGGACTTAGGTGTGAGGCCATCGCAACTATGTGGCGGCTTGAGAGGGGTTGGTCGGAATCGAGAGACGCGAGTTTACCCAGGTTCGGCCCCTCCGATGGAGGTAAAAGCCTATGTCCTGCTTTGTGTTGTATTGATGACGAGGAAGATCTCTCGGTTACAAGGGTGCTGTCTTGCTACCTCTAATCTCGAGAGCCTCTAATCTGTCTACCTCTAATGACTTGTGTCTGTCTTAACTTGTCCCTCTTGGGGTGCCTTACCCCTCCTTATATAAGTGGAAAGGGTAGGTTTACATGTAGAGTCCTACTAGGAGTAGGATTAGGACTAGTCTCTCTTGAATCCTAATACGGGTCTTGTTTTCTTTGTGAGGGAATCCTTTCTCTCCTTTGGGCCTTCTCTTGTGAGCCGCCTGGCGCCGGCTTACACGCTGGGCCTTGGGCCTTGTCGCTCGTCTGACCCGCCTGCCGGGTCACCAGTAAGTCGCCAAGTTTCGACCGGGTTACCAGTGAGTCGCCAAATCCTGGCCGGGTCATGCTTCCGGCCGGGTTATATCGCGGGGTAATATCCCCGACATTAGCCCCCAGGTTAGCTTGAATTTATTCATGCTAAGCTCCTGAGATAAGAATAAGAAATATGTTAAGTGACCGGCTCGCTCCACTGGCCGGCTTAATGAAGTAGCTCCTTGAAAATCCGGGTTTCTTCTTCATGTGAACGAGCCGTCTTCTCAATCGTCTTGCTTGTCAATGTCCTTTGAAGTAAAATATTGGGAATACAACACCCATATGCCGTTGAGTCGGCCTCCAATACTCTTGGCGGGTCAACACCGCCGGGTCATAATCATTGATGATGCCGGGTCATGATTATTGGTGACGCCGGGTCAAATAACTAGACTCCAGCTGAAAATATTGGGATAAAAATCCATCTGATGTAGAACCGGTCTTTTAATGCTTTCGGCTATATAAAAATCTGTTGAGCCGGTCTCACTCACAATTGACATCTTGAAAACTCTCTTCAATTTTTTGATATATCCATATTACCTGTAGCCCCAAGCTCCAAGTTTATCCATGATGACTTGGTGCCTTGCAATAATATCTTTGATTGGGTAGCCCCCAAGTGCCAGGTTGTCTTGCCTGCAGCAGCCTGGGACTTGTAACTGTCTTATAACTTATAAAGCTTCAGCTGGTGTAGCCCCCAAGGGCCGGCTTATCAGTGTGTGATGGGCCGGGTCTTCAATTTGAACCTCATAATCTGTTTGAACAGCTGAATACTGTAGCCCCCAAGTGCCGGGTCAGTAAGAAGTACTGGGCTAGGACTTAGAAAAATATAGAAAGGCTAGCTCATCTCCTTGAGACAACAGGATCTGTTGACCATGTAATGATTTGAAAAGCAACTTGCATTAGCCCCCAAGTACCGTGATGCATGCTTGCAGCGACATGGGACTTTGCATACTTGATATAAACTGGACTTGAATAATGTAGCCCCCAAGTGTCGGGTCGTCTGCCTGCGGCGACTCAGGACTGTGTGAAAGTAATATGACTCATCATAATGCACTTCAAAAGTTCTCTTTGAACTGATATTGATCTGATTTGAATGAGTCTTTGACCGTGATTGTAATATAACCCGGAATAAATATCCTGGAATAATTCCTTTGTCTTTGAAATAAAATCCCTGCTCGTGGTTGCGGTGCAACCCGGCAAATATATATTTGAGAAATCCATGAGTGTTGTAGTATACTACAGAGCACAGGTTGAAGAAATCCAATAGTCGGTCAATTAAATGACATGGCATTATATCTGATAGGGCGGCTCATCTTAAGAGACAAGACCTGCAAAAATAAACAAGACAGAATATATTCTGCATTGTTGTAAGGGCGGCTTGAAAAAGCACAACCCGGAGATGTTAAAATCTTGTATAGCCTTGCTTCTTCTTTTTCGAAAACTCATATGCCGGCTCTCCTAGCATGAACTCGTTGTTTGAACTCTCAACAGTACATGGTCTCTAGTGAGAGTGACCGTCAACTCCTTTGAGCGGCTCAGGGTCTCTAGGCGAGATTAACTGGTAAGAGCACAACGACCCATAGAGAGGCGCAGCAGGGCATGAGTACCCCCCGGGCCCATAAGCTACTTCTCACGTGACATAAATCCGTTGTTTGAACCTTAAACAGTGCAGGGTCTTTAAAAGAGTAACTGTTTAAGAGTACGAACGGGCCACATAGCGGAGAGTATGCAGCAGATGGGTGAGTTTATCCTCGCTTTCCGTAAGCCGGCCCTCACGTGACAAGAGCTGCTGGTTTAACCTTGACCAGTACAGGGTCTCTAGTGAGAGTGACTGTCAAATACTTTGAACAGCTCAGGGTCTCTAGCCGAGATTAACTGGTAAGAGTTCGGCGGGTCACCTAGCAGAGCAGCAGCAGCATACAGGCAGGTTTAACTCGAACTTGCGATGGCTGAAGAGCCGATCAAGAGGGTGTGTAAGCTAAACCCGGTGGGTTGGAAGCCCCCAAATGACCTTGTTGACGGAGTCAACTTTTTAGGGTATACAACCCGGCCTTACTGTGGCTGAAGAGCCGATCAAGAGGGTGTGTAAGCTAAACCCGGCGGGTTGGAAGCCCCCAAATGACCTTGTCGACGGAGTCAACTTTTTGCACCATCTTGTAAGCCGCCATCTTGTATGAAGAAACGGCAAGCCTCTAAATGACTTTATGATGATCCAATAAATCCGGGCTCCCATGTTTGAATGGTGCATCATGGTGGTTCGTCCTCTTGGGCGACTTTTAATTGTTCCGCCAATAATGTAGTAGCCCCCAGGATCGGGTTAACTTCCTTGCAATGACCCGGGGTTCTTGTTGAAAACGACCAAATGTGTCGAGCCATGTCTGTAGCCCCTGAATCTTAAGTCGACTCGAAGAGGCGGCTTGAGAGTCTTCATGGTTGACTGTGGCATAAGCCGGTATATGGTTGACGGCTGATAACTGAAATTTATTGAAGCCAAAAGCGTGTGGCGAGTTGATGATCTTCGCGACACCCATTGTATGTCATTGGCATTGATAACGCAACAAGAACCCGCGGAATGTTGAGACGGCGGGTTATAAATGATCCCATATGATTTTTGTCAGTAATCCGGCCAGCGGTTCATCCCAGCTGGTTGTTGAAGTTAACCGAAACGCAGTGGCGGCGACTTGCACGCCTATCTATTGAACCATCCGGTGGAGGCAGAGGCTGATAATATATAATGACTTGCTTCAGAGTCGTTGGAATAAACCGGATCACAGGGGCAGCGTCTTGCGCGCGTCTGTTGGGCGGCTCGTATAGGCGAGCACTGCACCGATGTGTTGATGTAAACCGGACCGCTGGCACGGCGGCTTGTGCGCGTCCGTTGGGCGGCTCAAGTGAGCAAGCACGACACCATCATGTCGATGTATATCAGATCGCAGGGCGGCGACTCATGAGCGTCCGTTAGGCGGCTTGAACGAGCAAGCACAACACCAGCATGTCGATGTAAACCGGATCGCAGGGCGGCGACTCATGAGCGTCCGTCGGGCGGCTTGAACGAGCAAGCACAGCACCAGCATGTCGATGTAGACGTAGAAGTCAGCCGCGCGTTTAAAGGCAGCGCAGTTGTGAGAGACGGCCGCAGCGTTGTAAGCCAGTGCGGTCGCGAGAGACGGCCGCGGCCTTGATAAGCCGGTGCGGTCGCGGCGTTGATAAGCTGGTACGGTCGCGAGAGACGGCCGCAGCATTGTAAGCCGGTGCGGTCGCGGCGTTGATAAGCCGGTACGGTCGCGAGAGACGGCCGCAGCATTGTAAGCCGATGCGGTCGCGGGAGACGGCCGAGGCGCTGATGTATATCAGATCTCATGGGCGGCGGCCTTCCCATGTGCCCGTCGTTGGGTGGCATGGCGTGGACGGATGCTAGCGCGAGCTCCGTCTTTGTTGGCTATTGCCACGCCACTTTTGTAATAAACAGTTGTCCTGCGTAAAAAGTATTACAAGGCCAAAGTAATTGTTCTCAAAGAAAAATTATATATGCTAATAAAAATAGACTGAACGGATATGACCTGATGTATTTGAACGACAGATGAATTAGTCCGTCCAGATGTCCGATTGCAGATCAATTATGGATCGATGGAATAATACTTGACGTGGGTTCCCATGTGGCTTGATTTGAAGTGTTAGCAAGGACGTGTGTGTACGCACAATTCCCTGGCAGCATGAAAATGTTAGCCTTGGGACCTGTGGTGTCCAAGCATTTTGTCCTTCCATCTTGCTGCTCTCGTATTGTACGCACAGATCAATTATGGATCCTGAAAATTAGGTAGCTTGACATAGTATGTTACTCCTCGTTGGATTTGCTCATATGGGCAGCTGCTCTATATTTAATTTTGTCATCTTCTCCGGAAGTGTGCTCCCCATTTACCATGAGCTGAAGTACAAATGCTCGTACTTGTTCCATTGCCACTATTATCACCATCATCCATGACACCTCTTGCTGATTGCTCTGAAGCAGAGTATGTGTTTCCATTTCTTCCACATACAAAAAACCTCTGGTGAACAATTTGTATCATCACTTTTCATGCTCTGCGTAACTCCACCTCCTACATTCAAATTTTGATGCCCTCTCTGGAGGTAAATTGCCGGCTCCATTAGCAGAGATAGAAGCATTGCTACTCCCAAAGGAGAGAAATATATTGCCCTTGTCTGAAGTATCGCTTGAAGCATTGCCAAATATAGTAGCTGCAGTTCGGCTATCCCCAAGGCCAAACACTTCAGTTTGATGACTACCGCTACCTCCACCTTTCATGTAGTTAAATGTGCCACTTCCTATATTCAATTGTGTTATCTTCTCCATTTGCCTGAGTAACCTGGACTGAACTGGAAATACATGAATCGGCACGAGAGGAAGCAGTGCTCCTACTATCAACAAAACTCCCAGCCCCATTGCTTCCGAACACAAACGTTTTGGGCCCAACCTTAGCACCCTCGTTCTGCGATGGCACTTAGATCCCTATTTTCTTGTTCTGTAGGCTGATGACCTACATCGAACCGTGGCAGGCTATCCCTCACGCTCCCAAACATGAAGGTAGCTTCATTGGAAGAAGCCGGTGGCGGCTGGGGCGCGGTCACGAACGAGCGGAGCCGGCGAGCGCGGAGTCAACTCGCGGCAAGGACAGACGGGGCGGCGGCCGAGCCGGCCGGGGCGCTGTCGCGGGCGAGCAGAGCCGGCGAGCGCGGAGGCGACTCGCGGCGCGAGAGACGGGGCGAGCAGAGCCGGCGAGCGTCGAGGAAGATAAGGATGGTCTCCACAGTGTATGGGCCGCAAGGAGAGGAAGATAAGGAGAGATTTCTGAATGAGATTGTTCAGTTCGGTGAACAGGTCCAGCTGCCGTGGATCCTCAATGGGGATTACAATCTTGTGTGCAGCGAAGAGGAGCGCAGCTCGCGGAGGGTCAATAGAAGGCTCATGCACAAGTTCAGGCACACTATCAACATGTTGGGCCTCCATGACATGCCAATGGTGGGGAGGCGTTTTACATGGTGCAACCAGCAAGAACACTCTATCATGGCCAGGCTTGATAGACTGTTCTTTAACAATACCTGGGAAGATCTATATCCTATTAGTGATCTGCTCCCGCTAAGCTCCACGATATTCGACCAGTGCCCACTGCTTCTCACATGCTCGTCGGTGAGGCCGCGGGCGCACAGGTTTCGGTTTGAGAACTTCTGGTGCAAACTACCAGGATTCTTGGATACGGTGAAGGCCGCGTGGGAGGAAGAGGTTAATGGGAGAGACCCCATGAAGATATTTAATATTAAGTTGCTGCGGACCGCCAAGGCACTTCGGCGCTGGGGGCAGAAGAAGTTGAGCTTTATGAACCTGCAGTTTCAGATAGCCAGTGAAGTGATTTTGCGTTTCGATTGCGCCGAGGAGAGCAGGCAATTGTCTGAAGATGAGAGAAAATTGAGATCATTTCTCAAAGGCAAGTGCCTCGCGTATGCTTCCCTGGAAAGGGTGCGGCTGAGGCAGAGGTCAAGGGTGAGAGATCTACGGGAGGGCGATGCCAACTCCAAATATTTTCATATGAAGGCTAATGGTCGCCGCAGGAAGCACCTTATGCCATATCTTAAAATGGGCGACAGGATGGCCACGTCTATTGGGGAGAAATTGGGCCTGGCTAGGGATTTCTTCGGTAGCCTGATGGGCACGCCGACCCAACGCGGGCACACAATCAACCTGGATGTGCTTGGTCTGCAGCAACTATCACCGGAACTGGCACAAGGCCTGGAAGTCCCATTCACTGAGGAGGAAGTCAGGCAGGTCATATTGGAAATGCCGTCCGATAGGGCGCCGGGGCCGGATGGTTTCACAGGCATGTTCTACAAGGTATGCTGGGAGATCATCGCGGCAGATTTCATGGCTGTGATGAAGGCATTGTATGAGGGGCGCTTCACTTCTTTTGGAGACCTGAACAACTCCATTCTCACGTTGCTGCCTAAAAAAATGGACTCGCTGGACGTCAGTGATTTCAGGCCAATTAATCTCATCCACGGTGCAGCCAAGATTTTTGCCAAAGTATTAGCTGTTCGGCTGGCTCCTCTATTGCCGGCACTAATATCACAGGCCCAGAGTGCTTTCGTAAGCAGGCGCAGTATACACGAGAACTTCAAATTCGTACGCAACACTGCCAGGCTGCTGCACCGCAAGAAGCTACCATCGGTACTCATGAAAATCGATATTTCCAAAGCTTTCGACACTTTATCTTGGGAATTTCTCCTGGAGGTTCTGAGAAAGAGGGGCTTTGGACCGAGATGGTGCGCTTGGATCTGTGGGCTTTTATCCACGGCCTCCTCCTCCGTCCTCATCAATGGTGAGATCTCTGAGGCCTTTGCACTCGGTCAGGGAGTCCGACAAGGCGATCCCCTTTCGCCAGCCCTCTTCATCCTGACCATGGACACCATCCATTGCATGCTACAGTGGGCAGCATAGCAAAATTTACTCTCTGATCTGGGATGTCACAGCAAGGTGCCTAGAGCATCTATATTTGCCGACGATGCAGTTATGTTCTTTAGGCCAGTGCCCTCGGACTTGCGGGTTATCTCTGAGATCCTAAAGTTATTTGGGGATACGTCAGGACTACGGATCAATTTGCACAAAAGTACAATCACTTGCATCCGCTGTGAAGACGACCTGGCCGCTGCCGTCGAGGGCCACTTCCAATGCAGGCGGCAACAGTTTCCGATTCAGTACTTGGGCTTGCCACTGTCTATCTTCAGGCTTCGGCGCCAGGATCTGATGCCTCTAATCGACAAGTTCTCCATAAAACTAAAAGGGTGGAAACCGAAGATGCTAGCCACGGCGGGTCGCCTCACCCTTACACGATCGGTGCTGATGGCGCTGCCGATCCATTTAATGGCTGTGCTTCCACTCCCGATGTGGGCCATCAAGATCATCAACCGGAAATGCAGAGGGTTCATATGGAAAGGGGAGGAGCAGATTAGTGGGGGGCACTGCCTCATGCCTTGGGCAAGGGTTTGCTTGCCACTGGAACTTGGTGGACTTGGGATCATCAACCTAAAGTGGTTTGGGATGGCCCTGCGCTGCAAATGGCCGTGGCTGCAGCGTGATATGGAAGAGAGGCCGTGGCAATGGCTTCCGGACAGCACAGAAAAGGAAGTGGAGGCCATGTTCGCTGCATCGTGTTTTATGACCTTGGGTGATGGAGAAAGGGCCAAGTTTTGGACTGACAAATGGCTTCCGAACGGGCGCTCAATTGCGACTATGGCACCGGCCCTCTACTCGTTCGTCAGGGACAAGGGCAGATCGGTCAGAGAGGCGCTGCAAAATCAATCTTGGATCAGGGAAATCGCCGGAGGGGTCTCGCTCGTTGCCATAGCACAATACCTAAAAGTCTGGGACTTGGTTCAGGAAACCGTCCTGACCCCGGCTTCCCAGGATCGTCCGGTGTGGAAGCTAACTTCGGATGGCCAGTTCTCCGTACAGAGTGCTTATCAGCTCTTCTTCCTGGGTAACACGCGTTTTGCCTGCTCCAAGCCAATATGGAAATCCAAGGCGCCTCCGAGATGCAAATTCTTCATGTGGTTGGCGGTTCAACGGAAGTGTCTCACGGCGGACAACCTTGAGAGCAGGGGCTGGCCATCCAACGGCAGCTGCCCACTTTGTAATCAGCAGCCGGAGGACTGTACTCATCTGTTTGTTAATTGCAGATTTACACAGCAGCTGTGGAGGAGCTTCAGGACCTGGACGGGGGCTGATTTCCAGGTGCCGAACGAGCATTTCGGCACCACCGAAGACTGGTGGCTAAAAGCTAGGGCGGCGATCCCAAAATCGATGCGGAAGAACTTCGACACGATCGCTATCCTGATCCATTGGAGAATATGGAAGGAGAGAAACGCAAGAATTTTTGATAGTGTCGCCAGCTCCGTAGACAGGGTCGTAGACAGGGTCCTTGACTTGATCAAGGAGGACATTGGAATGTGGCGGGCTGCCGGTTGCATTTGCGACCTGCCGGCGAACGCCTAATTTTGTATCGGGTCCCAGTCCTAGTCCGCCTAGACTGCTTCCCGGCTGTACTCTGTACCCTCTTTCCTATCTAATATAATTCGGCCACTGGCCCTTCGAGACGGGGCAGCTCAAACGCTCGGAGGTGGAGCGAAGTAGAGGGCCGAGGCGGAACTTGTTGCGCTGCTCCTCGGTCTCGTGCCCGTGCAGCCCGGAGGCGAACCCGCCCTCCAGCTGATCCAGGTTAGCCAGCTCCTGCCGAGGCTTCCTGCTAGAGGCGAAGAAGAAAACGGCGACGGCGGCTCGATCTCAACTACCTGATGCTCGTGAGCAGGAGTCTCGAAGAAAAGCGGCGAGATACAGTGAGGTGGTGAAGCCTGCCGACGGCGCGAGCGACCAGGCCGATCCAGGGCGTTGGGGAGGCCAGCGGACAGGGCGGATCGGTGGTGCTGACGGCCGTGCCGGGCCGGCCGCTTCCGCCCGCTTGTGCTGAGAGCCGGCTTGACGCGAGGCCTGCCATGGCGTGGGCGGCTCGGACACTTAGTGGTGGAGCGAGGCAACGCGACGCGAGCAGTGCGGCGATGGAGCGGCCAGGCGGAGCGAGCGCATGGGAGCGACCCGGCCAGCGCAGCGAGGGAGTGACCCGGACGAGCAGGCGCGAGGGGGCGTCCCGGCCGGCGCAGCGAAGGGTCGAGGCGGCTCGGACGCTCGTCGACGAGTCGAGGCGTTGCGGAGGCAGAGGCGGAATCGGAATGACTCGGACGCGCGCCGGTCGAGTCCGTGCCTGTAACCTCTTCCGGGTCATGGACTCTTTTCTTTTCTTTGTTTTTTCTTGATCCTTTTGATTTTCTGTGTCCATACTACTAATGCTTTGGCTTTAATGACATAGCAGATCGCCTCTGGTTTGTGAGTAGCGGCAGTAGCGATCTATCTAATCTCCCGGCGACTTGCTTCCTTCACGTGGAGATGTACTGGTAGATCAATTCTTTCCTTCGATCGACACGCTCGATTTGACCGAGGAACGCAGAACCTTCGCGGACGATTGCACGAACGGACCTCGGTCTCGATCAGTACGATGAACGATGAATTTGCCAACACAGCCCAAGGTTGTCCCACGCCGGGTCTTCTTCATCTGATCAATTTTGCGAGCTTCTCGATCCCTGAAGAGCTCCCTCCAAGAACACAATACCACCGTGCACAAGCCCAACAGTGGGCGCCAACTGTCGTGGATTTATCACGGCAAGATGTCCGGGTTAACGGACTTAGGTGTGAGGCCATAGCAACTATGTGGCGGCTTGAGAGGGGTTGGTCGGAATCGAGAGACGCGAGTTTACCCAGGTTCGGCCCTTCCGATGGAGGTAAAAGCCTACGTCCTGCTTTGTGTTGTATTGATGACGAGGAAGATCTCTCGGTTACAAGGGTGCTGTCTTGCTACCTCTAATCTCGAGAGCCTCTAATCTGTCTACCTCTAATGACTTGTGTCTATCTTAACTTGTCCCTCTTGGGCGCCCTACCCCTCCTTATATAAGTGGAAAGGGTAGGTTTACATGTAGAGTCCTACTAGGAGTAGGATTAGGACTAGTCTCTCTTGAATCCTAATCCGGGTCTTGTTTCCTTTGTGAGGGAATCATTTCTCTCCTTTGGGCCTTCTCTTGTGAGCCGCCTGGCACTGGCTTACACGCTGGGCCTTGGGCCTTGTCGCTCGTCTGACCCGCCTGCCGGGTCACCAGTAAGTCGCCAAGTTTCGAATGGGTTACCAGTGAGTCGCCAAATCCTGGCCGGGTCATGCTTCCGGCCGGGTTATATCGCGGGGTAATATCCCCGACACGGACTGACCAATACCGTGGACGCGGCTATTCGAATAGATTCTTCACTCTGCAAAGGTTGCGCACTTTACCCACACCATGAAGCACCTGGCCTCGTGATCCCATTCGGGTGGACCAGCGTTGCTACAACGAAACCCACCTGACCCGTGACTCTCCCATCGTACCACCGGCATTCATCCTCCCCCGTAGTCCTGCCTTGGGTGGCCCCTGTGTCACCTCGTGACATCTGCCACCGTCGTGGCCAAACTATACTGTCCCAAACGGGTACTCCCGGGCTAAACAATCAACTGGGCTCACAAGGTCATCGCCGCCTACCAGGCCAGGGTAGCACGCGCGCATAACCTTCCGTGCTTGGTGGTACCGATAAAAGAGCACGCGATCAGACCAAGTCAAGGCCGTCCCATACCGGCAAATGTGGTTGCATGAATAAGTCCGGACAGGTGACTCTAGATCAACCGACTAGGTTTCATTTAGCAAGCACGGCGGTTTACGACAATATCTTGAGATGGCATCAACTAAGCATTAAATCAGTTTACTTTGAATTATTATGTAGCAAGTAAATGAAAGTAATGTAAACAGTAAGTGCAATCTAGCAGAAGTTTAATTATCTCTATCACAGGCATAATCATTAATTAAACATGCGAGAATAACACAAAGCAATGCTTTAGGGCATATATCAGATGGTCGGCTTGCCTGGGGTCGAAGAATACTCCGGGAAGAAGTGCGGAGAGTCCGCGGAAAGGATCGCCAGAAATCGTTCTCTCTCGGAGAGGGCTGTTTAGAGGCAAGGGAAAAATGGTCATTTTCAGAATGTGTAAACATTATGGAAGTGACCTCATCGGAACGGGCTCGACGCACTGAAGACGTCAGCGTTGGTTTCACCTGAATCGGAGTTACGAGTGAAAAGATGCAGACGGATGACTGCTAGGGACCTATCTGTAAATATTTAAACTGCGCAGAGGTCCCCAACAGTGTTTTTTTCTTCTTGGAAATGAATAAAAGAACTGTGCCCACGGGCCGACTCGGGCCGGAAGCTGCTGGTGCCCGAGCGCCAGCTGGGCTGCGAGACTGCTGCCGCTGCCGGGCCGGCCCATCCGCACCCCCACTACTTTTAAAAAAACGAGAGAGGGGTTGCGTCGCTGCCACGCCGGGCCCGCCTGCAGTTCATCGTCCCCTTCCTCTGTCGCCCGCGTCTGGCCGAGGGAGGCGCAACTCCGGCCGGCGATAGCCGGCGATTCCGGCCACCTCTCGCGACGGTCAGCCTACCGGCATGACCAGGGGGACCATCCGCATCCATCCCATGGGCACATGGACCTCGGGGAAGTCGAGTTTGAGTACCCCTTCGACCGTGGCGGACTGAGGCTTCGGCCGGCGAGGGATCCAGCGATTCCGGTGGAGGGTCGAGCAGCAGAGGGGTGGGGTAGGGCCAGCGGACTCCGGGGAGTGCGTGGGTGAGCTTGCCCATGGCGTAGCTGCACCGGAGTGAGCGGGAGGGGAAGAGGCCGAACGGCGATGCTCCTCACCGGAGTTAAGGAAGGAGAGCTCCTGGGCTCTGTTGACTGGTGCCGGGCAACGATTTAGGAAGGTGGAGGGTGAGTGGTGTGTGTTGTGTGCTCGAAGAAGGCACCAGGCCACGGCTTATATAGCTGGGGCGGCCGAGGCGATCGGGACGGCCGCCGTGGCGTCCTTAGCCACTTACTGGAGCTCCGGGTACGCGGCAGGAGGCGCGATGTCGGCAGGGGCTCCAGGGAGGCGGAGGAGCTCGTGGAGTCTTCAGGAGAGCTCGAGGGGGAAGACGACGACGCTCACGGGCTGCACAGAACGGTGGCGGGGCTCGCCGTGGCGTGAGGAGGAAGGGAGAGGAGGGGAGAAGATGCTGGAGGGGAGTACGTGGACGGCGCGGAGCTAGTCGGCATGCTCAGACAAGCGGGGTTGGCCGGAGGCGACCGCACGGAGCTCACAGAGAGCAGAGCACCATTCCTGCGTGGCCATTGCTTGGTCACCAAGTGCATGGCATGCTCCCAAAGGCTTCTGCTTGTCTAAGCTTGTCCAACAGGTCTCTTGCTGCTCAAATAGATAAGAGAAGGGTCTGGAGCCAGCTAGGTAGCTCTGAGGTGAGAGAAACTAGCAGAAACAGATTCTGACAAAAAGGTGTTTGTAGTGATTCCAGAAAAATTGGCTGAGGGAAATAAGCTGAGTTTTGGTGTGTGTAAATTAACTACTAAGGTGAATCCCTTGACAGGTTTTCAGGCCAAATGAACCACCCTAGTTAGCATTTTCTTCACACACCAACACTCTGGACAGAAATGAAGATGTTGATGCTGTGCTCAAATGGCTGAATGAAATTGGATGAATTTTGGTGTAGGGTGATTATATGAACATATGGAGATACTGGAAAAGTTTCAGCTCATTTGGAAATGCCTACATGGTACTTCCTTCACGGCACTTCCAAATGGACAGAAACTTGAGAAAAATGCTATGGAAGAAAGGATAGAGGGATTGAGCTGGTCTTTGGTTTCCATGAGTGATTTATCAATTTTAATCACAATAAAAAAATTCAGCTCAAATAGATCAAGGGTTCAAGCACTTCCTTTGCAAATTGCCCCACTGGACAGAATTTACAAATTGATGTTGTGCTCAAAATTTGAACTATGGAACTTAGGTTCTTGGTGGAAATGGTGAATATATGGATAGGAAAAGCTCCACAATTTATTTGGGATTTTTCCTGGCTACCAAAATGGTAGTTCCTTTAGAAACTGCCCAAAATGCAATATTGGCATTAAATAGGAAAATGCCATTTCCCTTATTTAATTATGGCCAATATTTTTGTGGGAGCTCAATATGATCACAAAGAATATCTCCACAAGTTTTCATGAACTTTGGAGATGGATAGATATTTTCCTGGATTTAATTCCTTTAACTGGCAGAAAAAGGAATTAATTATAAATGAAAAATATTGCAAATGACTTGGCAATATTTTTACATATCCAGGGTTTATAGAGGTGGGATGATCACTGGGAAAGGTTTGGGAGGCAGAAGATCTAAGGAAATTTGGGTTCCTTTGTACCTGAAAGGATTAGGGTTTCCCTTCCGGTGACTCGAAAGGCAGGGTTACGATGGCAAAGTCCGGAGATAGATCTTGGGTGGCAAGGTTGGACTGGGGACAATCTCTGGTTGGATAGAGAAGGCAAGGCTAGATGACCATCTTCACATACCCAGGAGCTAGAGAAATCCGATAACACCGAGAAAAAAGACGAGAGTCAAATCCGGCAAAGGAAAAAACAGGGAGCGAAAACCAGGGTGTTACAACGCCCCTGAGTTCGAACCTCTTTGGGTTTTGCGGAGCCCGAAATCTGACAAGACGTCACACAACTTAGTAGTATCTTGAGACATGGTGACTGAGCAAGCAAAGTAACAAGCAAGACAAGTAAACTAGCAAGCGAAGAAGTAAACTAGTGACAAGCAAAGATAAATATTTTTGTATTTTTAATTTTGATGAGACAAGCTAAATATAACAGCAAAAAAAAGAAGAACAAGTGAATTAAAATTTGTGTGGAGTTACTTGACAGTTGATGATGATATTCCCCGGCAACGGCGCAAGAAATCCTTCCTGATACTTGTGATCTGCGTTGGGTTTTCCGTGAAGAGGAACGGGTTATTGCAGCACAAAGTGGGTCAGTATTTCCCTCAGTTATGAAACCAAGGTTTATCGAACCAATAGAAATATCAATCCTCAACCGTCTTCAGCGGCTGCACACAAATGAGCAAACAACTTGCACCCAACGCGGGCAAGAGGGTTGTCAATCCCCTTGATCTCGTTATTTGCAAGCAAATGAGTTGTGTAGATAATTGTTGATAAATATAAATTTCATAATAAATAATAAGTAAATAAAGGCAGCAAGGTAATAATAGTGTTTGCAAACATATAAGTAAATAGACCCCGGGGCCATAGTTTTCCCTAACGGCATCTCTCATGTAGGCAGCATACGGTGGGTAACAAATTACTGTTGGGCATTTGATAGAAAAGCGGATAGTTATGTGATTTTCACGGCAATGATCATGTGTATATAAGCATCACGTCCATAAACAAATAGGCCGACTCCTGCCTGCACCTATTACTATTACTCCACTCGTCGACCGCTATCCAGCATGCACCTAGACTATTAAGTAAAACAAAGTAATGCATGGAGAACGCTGACATGATGTAGACAAAGTAAACTCAAGCAATATGAATGAACCCCATCATGTTATCCTTAGTAGCAACAACACAAAGACGCATCTTGTCCCCTAATTTGTCACTGGGATATAGAAACTCGCCAGGTTGAACCTACCACAACGCACCACTCCCACTGATGAAATATAAATCTACTTGACCAAAGCACATCAATAAATCGGAGAGCATTACGAAGCTATAATGATCATGCAATTAAGAGATAATATATATCAGAGGTATCTCAAATACTTTTCATGAATAATCTGAACATAAACCCACAATTCATCGGATCCCAACAAACACACCGCACAATAGGATTACATCGGATAGATCAAAGCGAAGATGCGATGACCATTGTATTGAAGATCAAGAGATAGAGAGATTGCCATCTAGGTACTAGCTATGGACACGTAGGTCTGTGGTCAACTACTCACCCATCATCATGAGGGTAGCAAGGTTGATGTAGAGGCCCTCCGTGATCGATCCCCCCTCCGGCAGGGTGCCGGAACGGAGCTCCAGATGGCCTCACGATGGAACAGTGACTTGCGGCGGCGGAAAAAGGGTTTCGGGACTGCTTCTGGGGTTTTGCAATATTAGAGAATTTATAGGCCAGAGAGGGGCGTCGGGAGGCAGCCAAGGGGGCCACCACATATCAAGGCGGACCCCTAGGGCGCGCCCTAATGTGTGGTGGGGGCCTCGTGCGTGTCCCGACCTCCTTCCAAAGCTTCCAGGTCTTCTTTTGGTCCAGAAAAAATCATCAAAAAGTTTCGTGTCAATTGGACTTCGTTTGGTACTGTAAACCTGAAAAGTAAAAAACATGCAGAAAACAACAACTGGCACTGGGCACTGGGTCAATAGGTTAGTGCTAAAAAATATTATAAATTGGTAAATAAAGACCCAAAAGTATCCTAGAATGATAATATATCAGCATGGAACAATCAAAAAAACTAGATACGTTGGGACGTATCAGCACCACCCTTGCTTGGGGGGGGGGCAAGGCACCACCTAGGGTCGCCGCCACCTTCCTTGGTGGAGGGGCTAGGGCCGGCACACCCTTCCCCTTACCCATATATAGTAGGGAGAGAGAGTAGTCGCACCCCAGGCCTTGGCGCAGCCCTCTCTCTCTCGTTACCCCGTTTCCTCCTCGGTTCGTTGCACCGACAGCTCTCGACGAATCCCTACCGCCACCGCTTCACCACCATGACCATCATGTCATCGTGCTGCCGGCGATCCCATCTACTACTCCGCCCTCGCTTGCTGGATCAAGGAGGCGGAGACCTCATCGAGTCGCACGTGTGCTGAACACGGAGGTGACGTACGTTCATCGCTGGATCAGATTGGATTGTGGTTAGATCGTGACGAGTAAGACAATATCAACCGCGTAATATACTCTTCCGCTTAATGGTCTACAAGGGTACGTAGACACACTCTCCCCTCTCATTGCTATGCATCTCCTAGATTAGATCTTGTTTGTTCGTAGGAACTTTGTTGTTTGCCATGCTTTGTTCCCCAAGAGGGACAGAGGCAGAGAACTTTTGCTCTCCCAAAGAGAGATTCTGTCAGGGACACTTCCCTCCAGGAGGGGCAAATCGAAGCCTTGATCATTATCATTACTCCTCTCGTTGTGGGAATCATCATCTTCATCAACATCTTTATCAGCACCATCTCATCTCAAAACGCTAGTTCTTCCATTGTGTTCAATCTTTGTATCAAACCTCAGATTGGTACTTGGGGTGCTAGTAGTGTTGATTACATCTTGTAGATGATGCTTGTTGGTTTAATTGGTGGAAGATTACCATGTTCAGATTTTTAATCATATATTTATATTATCTGATCATGAATAATATGATGTGTTGTGAGTAGTTCTATTTGTTCTTAAGGACATGCGAGAAGCCTTGTTCGTGGTAATCATGTGAAGTTGATCACAGTTCAATGTTTTGATATTATGTTGTATTGTTCTTCCTCTACTAGTGTTATGTGAACGTCGACTACATGATAATTTTCCATGTTTGGTCCTAGGGGAAGGCATTGTGGAATTAGTTCGTAGATGATGGGTTGCAAGAGTGATAGAAACCTAAACCCCAATTTAATAATTATCCCATAAGGGGTTGTTTTAGACCCCAAATGCTTAATGATATGATTAGAATTATCTTAATTACTTCTATTATATTTGTGGATGCTTGCATGGAGGGTATAATCATAAGTGGGTATGAGTTCGAGTAAGTACAATACCTTAGCTCCGGTCCACCCAGATAACACTTATCAAGGCAATGAACGTAAGTCGATATGAATCCTGGTGAAAGTAACTTGGCGATATTCTCGTGTGTCCTCAAGAGCGTTTTAATCATTATAAGAAGTACCACCGTATTGTCCTTAGGACAATTAAGGATTGGGCCACTTGCTGCACCTTGCTACCTTGTTATAAATTATCTTGCTACCAAACTATCTATCAAAACTATTATTAATGTGCTCTTTTTGGCATGTTGTACTCCATGGACTAGATGTTGCTCTCTTTGGCATGCTGGAAATACAAGCACGAGTAGCATAGGATACTTCACTTAGAGATGTCACCAAATGTAGCAGCAAAATCCAGCATACATACAAGCATTGCATGTTCCAAATATAGCCATGCATAATTAACTTAACAGCTAGTTCCACAACTAAACTTCAAGCTCCAAAAGGCAATGATACGTCTCCAACGTATCTATAATTTTTGCTTGTTCCATGCTGTTATATTATCATTCTTGGATGTTTTACAATCATTTTATAACAACTTTATATCATTTTTTGGGACTAACCTATTGACATAGTGCCAAAGTGCCAGTTGCTGTTTTTTGCTTGTTTTTTAGTTCGCAGAAAATCAATACCAAACGGAGTCCAATCGTGACGAAACTTTTTGGAGATTTTTTCTGGACCAGAAGACACCCAGTGGGCCAAACAATTGTAGAAGAGGTGGGTGTGGAGAGCACAACGCACCAGGGCGCGCCAGGGGGGCCCGGCGCGCCCTGATGGGTTGTGCCCTCCTCGGCCCCCTTCCGCACCGCCTCTGATGCCTATAAATTCCCAAATATTCCAAAAACCCTAGGGGAGTCGACGAAACACAATTCCAGCTGTCGCAAGTTCCAGAACCGCGAGATCCAATCTAAACACCATCACGGAGGGGTTCATCTTCCTCATAGGTGCCTCTCCGATGATGCGTGAGTAGTCCACCATAGACATACGGGTCCGTAGGCAGTAGTTAGATGGCTTCCTCTCTCTCTCTCTCTCTCTCTCTCTCTCTCTCTTATGATTAACAATACAATGGTCTCTTGGAGATCTATTTGATGTAAACTTTTGCGGTGTGTTTGTTGGGATCCGATGAATTTTGAGTTCATGATCAGTTTCTATCCATGAATATTATTTGAGTCTTCTTTGATCTCTTATATGCATGATTACTTATAGCCTCATATTTTTTCTCCGAATCTTTGGTTTAGTTAGGCCGACTAGATCGATTTTTCTTGCCATGGGAAGAGGTGCTTTGTGATGGGTTCGATCTTGCGGTCTTCTTTCCCAGTGACAGAAGGGGCATCAAGACACGCATGTATCGTTGCTATTAAGGATAACAAGATGGGGTCTATTCCTACATGAATAGATCTTGTCTAGATCATGTCATCGTTCTTATTGCATGTCAAGATGGGGTCTATTCCTACATGGATAGCGGTCGATGTCTGGAGTAATAGAGGTAGATGCAGGCAGGAGTCGTTCTATCTATCTTGGACGTGATGCCTATATAATGATAATCGCCTTGGATATCGTCATGACTATTCGATTTTCTATCAATTGCCCAACAGTAATTTGTCCACCCACCGTGCGCTATACTCATGAGAGAAGCCACTAGTGAACCCAACGGCCCCCGGGTCTACTTTTCCATCATATTGCTTTCCGGTCTACGTTTTTTGCAATCTTTGTTTTTAGATCTACAAAACCAAAAACCCAAAAATATATTGCTGCATATTTACTCTTTTTATTTGTGTTCTTGAGAGATCTATCTCTCCTATTTATCACTACCTAATCTGTCTTTTTACCATAGAGAGATTGACAACCTCTATTTCGCGTCGGGTTGCAAGTATTTGTTGTTTCTATGCAGGCGATGCTTATTGGGTGGTGGTGATCCTCCTACTGGTTCGATAACCTTGGTTTCATAACTGAGGGAAATACTTACCGTCGATGTGCTGCATCATCCCTTCCTCCTTGGGGAAATACCGATGCAGTCTCAAGCCACGTCAAAGGAATTTCTGGCGCCGTTGCCGGTGAGGAAGCGGTCTCTTCTACGTGCCTATCGTAGGCGCCGATGGGACTCCACCATCATCTACCAGGTTCCTAATCACAAATCTCATCTCCTTGCAATTACATTATTTGCCATTTGCCTCTCGTTTTCCTCTCCCCCACTTAACCAATTTGCCGTTTTATTCGCCCTCTTTTTCGTTTGCCCTTTTTCTTGCCGGATCTCTTCCTTGCTTGCATTCTTGTTTGCGTAGTCACGATGACTCAAGAGAATACCAAGTTGTGTGATTTTTCCAATACTAATAAAAATGATTTTATTAGTACTCCTATTGCTCCTCCCGCCACTAGTGCGGAGTCTTGTGATATTAATGCCGCTTTGTTGAATCTTGCCATGAAAGATCAATTTGCCAGTACTCCTAATGAGGATGTCGCGTCCCATCTAAACACGTTCGTAGAATTGTGTGATATGCAAAACAAAAAAGATGTGGACAATGATATTGTTAAGTTGAAATTATTTCCTTCCTCCTTGCAAGATCGTGCAAAAATTTGGTTTTCCTCTTTGCCTCGCAATAGTATCGATTCTTGGAATAAGTGCAAGGATGCTTTTATCAGTAAGTATTTTCCGCACGCGAAAATTATTTCCCTTAGGACGCAAATCATGAATTTTAAGCAACTTCAGCATGAACATGTTGCACAATCTTGGGAAAGAATGAAGTTGATGCTAAGAAATCTACTCATGGTTTAAATCTTTGGATGATCATACAAAAATTTTATGCGGGATTGAATTTTGTCTCTAGAAATCTTTTAGATTCCGCCGCGGGTGGTACTTTTATGGAGATTACTTTGGGTGAAGCTACTAAATTACTAGATAATATCATGGCTAATTATTCTCAATGGCATACCGAAAGAGCACTTACTAGTAAAAAAGTTAATTCGGTAGAGGAAATTAGTACTTTGAGTGATAAAGTTGATGCTTTGACGAAATTGGTTGCTACTAAAAATTCTCCTATTGATCTTAATGATGTGCCTTTGTCTACCTTGATTGAGCAAAATAGTGATTCCGTAGATGTGAATTTTGTCTCTCGAAACAATTTCAATAACAATGCTTATAGAGGTAATTTTAATCCTAGGCCTTTTCCTGGAAATTCCTCTAATAGTTATGGTAATTACTATGGTAATTCTTCTTACAATAATAATAGGAAAACCTGTGATCTTGAGAGTAATATTAAAGAATTTATCAATGCGCAAAAGGCTTTCAATACTACGGTAGAGGAAAAGTTGAATAAGATTGATGATATATCTAGAAGCATTGATAGAATATTTCATGATGTTGAAAATCTCAAGTTGAAAGCTTTTTTTTGCCTAAGATTGATTAATATATTAAATCTTTATATGTCTCTATGTATGAAAGTAAGAAAAGAACCGCTATGCTTAGAGCTAAAAGAGAAATCTTAGAAAAATCGTTTTCTAGTGATTGTCTTCGTAAAAAAGATGAAGATCTTAAAGTGATTCGTGTTTCTTCTATTGATTCCTTGTTTAGTATATTAAAATTGATAATGAAGGGACTGAAGTAGAGTCAACTTTAGCTAGAAGGCGTCCCAATAATTTGGAGGGTGAAAATCTTGATGAAATTTTTGATAAAAGCGGGTTTGAAGAGGTCAAAACTTTAACTAGTGATGTGCCCACTATCTTGGATTGCAAAGACTTTAATTATGATAGTTGCTCTTTGATTGAATGTATTTCTTTGTTGCAATCCATGTTGAATTCACCCCATGCTTATGAGCAAAATAAAGCTTTTACTAAACATATCGTTGATGCCATGATGAAATCTTTTGAAGAAAAGTTGGAGTTGGAGATTTCTATTCCTAGAAAATTATATGATGAGTGGGAACCTATCATTAAGGTCAAGATTAAAAATTATGAATGCTTTGCTTTGTGTGATTTGGGTGCTAGTGTTTCCACGATTCCAAAATCTCTATGTGATGTGCTTGGTCTTACCAATATTGAAGAATGTTCTCTTAATTTGCACTTGGCGGATTCTACTATTAAAAAACCTTTCGGAAGAATTAATGATGTTCTTATTCTTGCAAATAGGAACTATGTGCCTATTGATTTTACAGTGCTCTATATTGATTGCAATCCGTCTTGTCCCATTATACTTGGTACACCGTTTTTACGCATTATAGGTGTCGTGATTGATATGAAAGAAGGCAATATTCATTTTCAATTTCCCTTGAGAAAGGGTATGGAAAACTTCCCTAGAACAATAATTAAGCCACCATATGAATCAATCATGAGGGCATCCTATGGATCCAAAACCAAAGATGACAATACTTGAATCTATCCATTATGCCTAGCTAGAGGCGTAAAACGATAGCGCTTGTTGGGAGGCAACCCAATGAATAAATAAATTTTTGCCTTTTCCTTTATGTTTTTGAGTGTTGACACAATTATGCCTCTGTTATGATTGTGTTTTTATGGTTTATTTAGTGTTTGTGCCAAGTAAAGCCTTTAGGATGATTCATAGGATGAGTAGAAGTGATGCTGAATCTGAAACAGAAACTTTGCGTCCAGTATATGAATTTTCATTTTCTACTGGAACCTGATCTTGAGCTGAAATTTTAACACAGTGTTTATATACAAATTCCTTATGTTGTCCTAATGTTTTAGAATTTTTAGAGTTACACAAGTATGGGTAGAGTACATATTACTACAGACTATTCTGTTTAAGACAGATTCTGTTTTCGTTGCATTGTGTGCTTGTTTTGATGAATCTATGGGTTATATTGAAGGGTATGAGCCATGGTAAAGTTAAAATACAGTAGGTATAATGCAATAATAAAATATGAATGGGTTTTAAACAGTACCTAAAGTAGTGATTTGCTTTCTTATACTAACGGATCTCACGAAGATTTTGTTGAGTTTGGTGTGATTGAAGTTTTCAAGTTTTGGGTGAGATCATGATGGATGAAGGAATAAGGAGTGATAAAAGCCTAAGCTTGGGGATGCTACCGCACCCCCAAGATATATCCAAAGAGAAACAAGCAACTAAGCTTGGGGATGCCCCCGAGTGGCATCCCCTCTTTCTTCTAACGACCATCGGTATTTTACTTGGAGCTATATTTTTATTCGTCACATATCATGAGTTTTGCTTGGAGCGTCTTGTATCTTTGCTTGCTTTGTTTGTTAGTTTTTCCCTTGTTTCCTTGATGGACACTCCTATTTGAGAAAGCCAAAATCATGTTATGATTTGTTAGAATTGCTCTATGTGCTTCACTTAAACTTTTTGAGCTATAGAATTGCTCTACTGCTTCACTTATATCTTTTTGAGCACGGTCTGCTTGGAAATTTTTGTAGAAATACTCTCATGCTTTACTTAGATTAATTTGAGAGTTAGTAAATTTTTAAGAAATCTTCTCATGCTTCATTTATACCTTTTTGAGAGACTAGTAAGCGTGCACGTGTGTTGCACGTCTTACAAATATTACAACCAAATGTGACAATTCATAAGCATAGAACACATTCTCATAGCACTAAAAATGCTATATAACTCAACCTATAATTTAAATGAGTTTCAAGAAACACTTTAATTTAGCACTGTATGCATAGAGCAACAACATAAGTAATTATCTCAGTGATCCCCGGTAAACTTACTTATAGACTGACAAGTAGGAAACATCAGGAAAACTTTCACAAAACTTACATAGATACATGAAAATTCGTAGCTTTGTACTTGCCTAGCTGATCTATGGATCTCACTAATGCCAAGTATCTTTGTTTGCTTTGTACTGTAGAGTTTTACTTTGTCGTATATATACAAGAACGATGAGGCGTGTTTACGGATTCACATGTACATGCAACCTTCGCGTGGCCTTATCTGCTAATGCGGATGCAGTTAGAATTCTTTTTTAATGCATAAAATCTGTCAAAGCAAGAAGATATGCACGGTTTTATGTTCTGTACCTCAAGAAGATATGCATGGACATATATCTTGATAAGTTGAACACAAGTATTGCCGATGCAATATTCAGTCAAAGTGTGTCATCACCAATCAGGGAGACCCATGACTCATGCAAAGTGCTAGTCTGGTCCTCACTTTCATCAACCCATGCCTACTGCTGTAACTGCATGAACAGCCATCGTTGTACTCCATGCTCTTCTATAGCTTAGACATGAACGCAAATATCCGATCTGCTATTCTACAATGAGAAGATTTGTTAGAATTGCTATATATGCTTCACTTAAACTTTTTGAGCTATAGAATTGCTCTAGTGCTTCACTTATATCTTTTTGAGCACGGTGTGCTTGGAAATTTTTGTAGAAATACTCTCATGCTTCACTTAGATTAATTTGAGATTTAGTAAATTTTGAAGAAATCCTCTCATGCTTCACTTATACCTTTTTGAGAGATGAAATCTTTATGCTCATGTGCTTCACTTAAATTTGTTTGAGCTAGCCAAAAAGCAATGGCAATATATGAAACTAGTCCCAAAGTGATAGATATCCAAGGAGGATATAACAAAAACTTTCATGAAGATCATTGGACAAATTAAACTTGATTCCTTGTAATAGTTTTGAAACATGATGATAGTAATATGTGAGTCATGTTAGTGAGTAATTATGCTTAGTATGAATATTGGTGTTAAGGTTTGTGATTCCCTATGCATGCACGAAAGTCAATAGTTATGCAATGAAGTTACATCCTACTTGTGGTGCATTATTCGGTGTTAGTTATGTTCAATGCTCACTTATGTGAATTTTCGTTTATTGGTTTGGTTGCTTCCCAATATATTTGCTAGCCTCCATTTGTACTAAGTAGAAATACTACTTGTGCATCCAAAATCCTTAAACTAAGTTTTGCCTTATGAGTCCACCATACCTACCTATATGCGGTATTTCCATGCCGTTCCAAGCAAATTTGTATGTGCCATCTCTAAATTTTCAAAATAAATTTTCTCTTTTGTGTGGACGTACCGCTCATGAAACAGTGGGGAGTGTCCAATATTTTTCCATGCTAGATGTGTTATTCTCAAGATGAGTGTTTATTCAGTTGTCATTGCACAAGAGTGCGGCGGTAATAGGGATGCTCATTCCCAAAATGAAAAAGAAAAAATATTTACTTTATGTTGTCAAATAATAAATTCCTTGGAAAGTGTTGGTATGGAAGGCAACCGTGGATACGACCCGCCATGGAAAGTGAAAGTTTGGTGGAAAAAGGAATAAACTTTATTTTCTGTTTGGGAACCGCCTATGATATATCTAGCATGGAAAGTATTGTGAGCTACTTTGTCGTTTTCGTTGACAGGAAAGGCATGCCACCCAAAAAATTATTTTTCTCTCTCAATTTAAAAACTTGAGCTCTGGCACCTCTACAAATCCCTACTTCCCCCTACGAAGGGCCTATCTATTTACTTTATGCAATTTTTATTTTTTGCTTTGAGTCTCCATCCTCTCTTATAAGCACCAACTAGGGGGAACTATGATCGTACTTGAGCATTGGGCATAGCTAATATTTGAATTTGTTTAATGGATCAATGATTGAGCATGATGGGCTAGGGATAACTTTCTTTAGTGTTGATATTTTGAAAGACATGGTTGCTTGTTGACATGCTTGAGTATTGAAGTCATTATGTTAAAACTAGACTATTGCTTTGAATCATTATAAGTCCAAATGTGCATGCTATACAAAAGAAAAGAATGTGATGAACATGTTAGGCAGCATTCCACATCAAAAATTCTGTTTTTATCATTTACCTACTCGAGGACGAGTAGGAATTAAGCTTGGGGATGCTGATACGTCTCCAACGTATCTATATTTTTTGCTTGTTCCATGCTGTTATATTATCATTTTTGGATATTTTACAATCATTTTATAACAACTTTATATCATTTTTTGGGACTAACCTATTGACATAGTGCCAAAGTGCCAGTTGTTGTTTTTGCTTGTTTTTTACTTCGTAGAAAATCAATACCAAACGGAGTCCAATCGCGACAAAACTTTTTGGAGATTTTTTCTGGATCAGAAGACACCCAGTGGGCCAAACAACTGCCGGAGAGGTGGGCTGTGGAGAGCACAACCCACCAGGGCGCGCCAGGGGGGCCCCGACGCGCCCTGATGGGTTGTGCCCTCCTCGGCGCCCTTCCGCACCGCCTCTTATGCCTATAAATTCCCAAATATTCCAAAAACCCTAGGGGAGTCGACGAAACACAATTCCAGCCGTCGCAAGTTCCAGAACCGCGAGATCCAATCTAAACACCATCACGGAGGGGTTCATATTCCTCATAGGTGCCTCTCCGATGATGCGTGAGTAGTCCACCATAGACCTACTGGTCCATAGGCAGTAGCTAGATGGCTTCATCTCTCTCTCTCTCTCTCTCTCTTATGATTCTCAATACAATGGTCTCTTGGAGATCTATTTGATGTAAACTTTTGCGGTGTGTTTGTTGGGATCGGATGAATTTTGAGTTTATGATTAGTTTCTATCCATGAATATTATTTGAGTCTTCTTTGATCTCTTATATGCATGATTACTTATAGCCTCGTATTTCTTCTCCGAATCTTTGGTTTAGTTAGGCCGACTAGATCGATTTTTCTTGCCATGGGAAGAGGTGCTTTGTGATGGGTTCGATCTTGCAGTGTTCTTTCCCAGTGACAGAAGGGGCAACAAGACACGCATGTATCGTTGCTATTAAGGATAACAAGATGTTGTCTATTCCTACATGAATAGATCTTGTCTACATCATGTCATCATTCTTATTGCATTACTCCGTTTTTCCATGAACTTAATACACTATATGCATGGTGGATAGCGGTCGATGTTTGGAGTAATAGAGGTAGATGCAGGCAGGAGTCGGTCTATCTATCTTGTATGTGATGCCTATATAATGATCATCGCCTTGGATATCGTCATGACTATTCGATTTTCTATCAATTGCCCAACGGTAATTTGTTCACCCACCGTGCACTATACTCATGAGAGAAGCCACTAGTGAACCCTACGGCCCCTGGGTCTACTTTTCCATCATATTGCTTTCTGATCTACGTTTTTTGCAATCTTTGTTTTCACTCTACAAAACCAAAAACCCAAAAATATATTGCTGCATATTTACTCTTTTTATTTGTGTTCTTGAGAGATCTATCTCTCCTATCTGTCACTACCTAATCTATCTTTTTACCGTAGAGAGATTGACAACCTCTCTTTCGCGTCGGGTTGCAAGTATTTGTTGTTTGTGTGCAGGTGCTGCTTATTGGGTCATGGTGATCCTCCTACTGGTTCGATAAGCTTGGTTTCATAACTGAGGGAAATACTTACCGTCGCTGTGCTGCATCATCCCTTCCTCTTTGGGGAAATACCGACGCAGTCTCAAGCCACGTCAGGCAACTTGTTCCATACTTAACTTACAACTTGACTGCCAAAGTACTCTGGCTGCTAGAGTTCGATAACTAACAACACCTATATACTAACTTACATGCCAACAATAGCATACCTAACCAACATCATATCTTCAGGCTTTAGACTGCGGTGAGAAGAGCAGGGCACATGTATGTTAGCAGGATCCAGGCAAGGTGAACCACGCACAACATTTCCAGCAAGGTTCTTCTTGATCCTCTTCTTCATAGGCACACCTTCCACGGTCGGCTCCTAGTTGTCCTCCTCCGCTTGCCCCTGCTTTGTTGGGGAACGCAGCAGAAAACAAAAATTTCCGACCTACGCACCAGCCCAGGACCACTATGGAGACTGCATACAAGGTTTGATCTTTATCGTTACCGACTCGTAGCGCAGCGGAAGTAGAGTCGATGACGATCGGCGGTGCAGATCCCCGCAGCTAGGATTTACAACCTCCCAACCGCGAGGATGTATACCCTCATCAGCCCCTCGGACAGCCCTCCGGGAGGCGGTCGGACAATCCCCCGGACGGTGTCGCGGATAGCCCTTCGGGAGGACCTTCGAAACTCGGACGGTCACTCGGACAGCCCTTCGGGAGGACCTTCGAAACTCGGACGGTCACACGGACAGCCCTTCGGGAGGCACTCTCGAACTAAGACCGAAACTACGATCTCTCTACAGAGTTGCACACATACGGTGTCATCTATCCGGCTGGGTTTCGCCGTCCAGAACTAGTTCCCACCGGAACCCAGACAGCCTTTCGGCTCTACGAAACTAGTTCGCTGGGAGGGAGAGAGAAGGCCAGATCATGCATGGCTTGTGTATGTTGAGAAAGAGTGAGTTTTGGGCAGCCCCCTCCACCTCTATTTATAGGAGAAGGAGGGGTGGAGGGGCTGAAATTTCAGCCACATCCATCCATGTCATCTCCAAGATATTTTGGAGCAAAACCCCAAAAAGGTGGCTTTCCAAAAAGTAACCATAAAGCTGATTTCACTATTCACGACGACATTTTTCAGCGTCCGTTCGAACCAAAAATATTTATGCGGACCTAGAACATTTCATGTACCCACTAAAATAATTTTCGACGCGCTCTAAAACAATTTCGGATTAGTGATTTTCATCTGCAAAAAGAAGACAAAGCGGTTCCGCAGCTCCGGAACATTTCCGGTTTTTGTTCTGAAAAAATCCCAGAAGTTTCCAGAACAATTCTGGCACCCTCCAAGAATTTCCAGACGTGTGCCGAAACCATTTTGACTTAATGGTGTACTCTGAAACAACTTTTTGGTTTAGTGATTTTCATCTGCGAAAAGCAACCAAACCTGTTCCGGCAGCTCGGAACATTTCCGGGTTTTTTCTCCGAAAAATCCCAGAAGTTCACAGAACAATTCTGGCACCCTCCAAGAATTTCCAGGCATGTGCCGAAACCAATTTGACCTAATGGTATGCCCTGAAACAACTTTTCAGTTTTACCGAAACTATTCCGGTGTTCTCTCTTCGGAACTTTTCCGCTGATTTTCTCTCAGACTCCCTGTCTAGTATTCAGCAGATAGATGACCCTATAGGTTCGGTGAAGTATAGACATGACTCGGAACATTTTCCTATCAATGATCAACATCGGAGCCGTGGACACCCATATTGACCCCTATACCCACACGAATGAATATTCGAGTGAACCTCCAGTTGCCGAGTGCTATTCCTGTTGCTTCGCGATATGTTACAAATACCCGAGGTGAGACATGTTGGCATCCCCATGGATCAACAACTTCTCCACTATGCCAGTTACCTCGTTACCGGTATTGTTCTCTTTTCTCGTTACCGTGTTCCGGCATCCCTGTGATCAAATCACCCTGTGTCTAGCCAGACGATGATGGATACCGTAATACCGAGAGGGCCCAGAGATATCTCTCCATCATCGGAGGAGCAAATCCCAATCTTGAGCTATCAAGTTACTTGACACACTTTTCCATGAACCCGTAAGCCGCCGTAATAGCCACCCATTTACGGATGACGTTTAACAAACCCCAAAGTTCATGAAGCAAGTATGAAGAAACTCGACACTCTCATGGTCTAAGGAATTATGCAAACATTAACTTCTCTGTGTTATTAACCATTAACTTGTGACGAAAGTATCTCATAGCATAACACCAATTCTGGTCGATTCAACACAAATGTTCTTCTAACATTGTACCCTCAAAAATTGCTGGCATAGACATGCCCATGATCAGGAAAACAGAACCATCATGCAATACTTGAGCTAGTGTTAGAGGCCAGACTAGGAATACATTTTACCGTTTATTATTCCACACGTGCATATGAGTCTTCATTCGAGCCTCGTGGTTATTGTAGACTCGAGAACCATAGCAGTTATAGCATGGAACACAAACATAATTATGAACTTGGAGATAAATAATATCATTTATTATTGCCTCTAGGGCATATCTCCTACAGACTCCCACTTGCACTAGAGTCAATAATCTAGTCAATGCTAATGCACTTTACACCTATGGCATACTGGTGTAAAAAATGCTTCGCTTGTGGTGTAGCCTGATGTCCAACGGATCTGACAACTTCAGTTTCGTGTCTATCGTTGCATATCCTCGCGTTTTCACGCTTTCACAAAATTCATATTTTGTGTGGACTTGGCTTTGTATATGTGTGAATCATAGGTCGAAACCTGATTCCTCAGACTGAGCTATGGAGCAACTATCTGCAATAGTGTCCCATTGACCAAAGCCTTTTTGGAACCATACTAAGTTCATGAATGAATTATATGATTCAACAACTTCTTTGTCGCTTCCAAAGCGTCAACATACTTAGCCTTTGTTATAGAATTCGCCACAGTAACCTGTTTGGAACAATTTCCAACTAACGTGCCACCATATTGTGTATTACACAAAACCCTTAATTTAAATCGAAAATCGCATGGAGCATTGATGAAGACTGTATCGATGTAACCTTTTACAACGAACTCTTCATGATCTCCGCTTGCGAGAAAACATGTCATCAGTGCCACTATGGCACTCAATGACCCTTTTCACTGTTGTCCTATGATCAGTACTTTTGATCACTTTGGTATCTATACTCGCAACAACTTTGGAGTATTGGACATATCTGGTTGGTTTTACATACCATGGAATACATGATTAATCCAAACACAAGAGTGTGTGGAATCTCCATCATGTATTTTACTCATCAGTGTTTTGGGACACCGAGTCTTACAAAACTCTTTCCATGTGACTTCGGCAAGAATCACTCCTTGGCGGTTTTAGTGCTAAATAGTTTTAGCATCTTGTCAATATGTATTTTTGCTTAGCCCCATTAGGTAAATCTATCTCCATAGATCATTATGCCTAATAGCAAGGCTATTTAGCCCAAGCACTTCATCGAAAACTATTTTCAAATGAAGTCCTAATTCGTGTCAAGAAATTTATTTCCAATTAACAATGTGTCAAGCACACAAGGGTTTTAGAAATATTATTATGCTCCCACTTACTTTCTTGAAACCACAAGCATCTTCGTTACTCATTGATGAAGTCAAACCCCTTTGACCATTCCATCAAAAACGAAGATTCCAACTCCATTTTGCTCTCTTCTGTCCATTGCTTGAACTCTGAAGTTTGCATACTTACTAGCATCCTTTGGATCGACAAAATACTTTGAACTGTATCACATACAAATCCTAGTTTGTTTTCCCATTTCATGGAAATTCTTTCGTCATCCATGTTTCATATCTCATGATTGAAATTTGTATTAATTGCTAGTTCAACCAGAACCGACTTTAAGCATCGCTACGGTGAAACAACCTCATCGTAGTCAACTCCTTGAACTTGTTATTGCAACAAGTCGAGCTTTATGGATAAAACATTTTATCCACATCAGTTTATAGTTTCATAAATATTCGTTAGACTCTAAGTCTTCCGAAAGGTGTACCAAGGTTTTAATCTTGAATCACTTATATGGAAACTATCTCGGATTGTATTGGCATTTAGCCAATTCCGAAGTCAGGGCCCATTAACGCTTCCTTGTGTATCATAGGTCTACTGTTGTCTAATAACAATATCTCATATGCGCACCTGAGAGGTTTGCACGAGTTTTTCCTACGTGGTTCAGCTGCAAGTTCGATCGAAGTCCATACATCTCATGTAGAGGCTTCTGTATCAGTCGCAGTAGGAAACTCTGGAATTACTTCCAAGGTCGCTTTCCTTTGATCTGATGACGAAGATACTATTTATCTCATCGAGTTGCACTGTTCTCCCACTCACCTTTTTGAAAGAACAATTTTCTTCAAAAACCATACCGTTCTTTGTGGCAAAAACCTTAGCCTCGGTATAGTGGTGGGGGAATACCCAATAACTTGGGATAACCTACAAAATAGCACTTGTCTGATTTGGAATAGGTTTGTAACCTTTTACACAAGCCCCATATTCCAAATGTTAAGAAAAGATATAACATGGTTGGGCGTACCATACCATGGCGTCATTTCAACAGACCCGATGGAGCTCTTTTCAGCGTAAAAGCCGCAGTCTCTAAAGCATCACTTTAAAAGGGATAATGGCAAATTTATTTATCTCATCTTTGATCTTACCATGTCATGAATGGTTCGATTACATCTTCACGGACTCTCCACTTGCAGTGGTGTTCCGGGAGGTGCAAGTTATGAAACCCCTTTCACAACTCATCAGACATTCGCTAAACTTGTAACTCAAATATTCCTTTCTGCAATCGAATTGTAGAAACATAATTTTCTTGTTACAACAACTTCTACTTCATTTTTTAAAACCTTTCGAATGATTTCAAAAGATCCAGACTTACGTCTCATCAAGTAAATATCCATATATCTACTTGAGTCATTTCTGAAGAGAGATAAATCCACTACTTGCAACAACATTTATTGAACTACACACATCAAAATGTATGATCACCAATAAGTTTGTTGCTCGTTCCTTATGGCCCGTGAACGCTATTTTAGTCACTTCACTTTTTAGAGGAAAGTTGCAAGTGGCAGATGATTCAAAATCAAACGACTTCAAAATCCATCATAATAGAATTTTTCCATGCGGGTTCCTCCAATGTGACCAAATGCAGTGCCACACATGTGTGGTATTCTCTTAGTCTTACGACATTTAGCGTCAGTGTTATGGATGTATCATATTACCATCAATATTCATAACATACATCCCATCTTGGATGGAAGCATGGCCCTTCATGTTATTCATAATACTGAACAACAATTGTTCGTTTATGAACAACCCTTTTGCAACAAACATTGTGCACTGGGTTAGAGTGTATGAAACTCTAAAATGAATTATGAAAGTAAACACAGAGGTAATATATTAATATCATTATTCATAACATACATCTCATTCATAATGAAAGTATGGCCCTTATGTTTATTCATAACACTGAACATCAAAAGTTCTCTTATGAACAACCTTCTTGCAAGATACCTTATGCAAAGGGCTAGAGTGTGTAAAGCTCTAAAATGAATTATGAAAGAAAATACATAGGTAATACACCGATGGAAGGTATAGTAACTTTTACTATGTTCCCAGCGTGTATCAAGACCTCATTCCTAGCTAGTCTTTCAGGCCATAGTAGTTCTTGCATCGAGTCGCAACAGAATGCAATCGAGCGGGTATCTTTGTGATCAACTCAAAATACCCAAGAATTAGTGATTTAACATGTTTAACCATAATTCCTAAGAACTATATCTTTGACCAGCCTTCTATACATCAAAAACTTGTATGACATTCATACATGAGCTGGATATTCCAGTCTTCTTTCTTTCTGCCTTTATACTTCTAACAGTTTAACTTTTAGTATTTCTCCTACTCTTAGAAGAAGCACCCAACTTAAGAGTGGCGTTTAGCCCCGGACTTCCTAGGCGTGAAAGTTTCACTAACACCCTTCGGACACTTCCTTTCTCTTTAAGTTGTTGTTTTATTCACCTTCATTTACATGACAGGCGTTCTCCTGGATCCCTCTCTTATCAGTCTAATGCATAGTAAACATCTTTACTAATAGTTTGCAAACAAATATTGCTTTGGATATTTCATATCTTTCAGCCTTTGTTTGTATCTGAAAATTAATTTTCAGTTCCATGAATATCACATAACTATCCCAAAACTTTCGAAGTTCGGGTCTCATGGAAGCAAACGTATTGCACTTGACTGAAACGGAATTCTAGCTTTTGGATCGAAGGACGAGAGTCACATGATCCATAGCATTAGCGGGAGAATACCGAAAGCATGCGATAGGACAAAGTCCTTCTCGGCACTCTTGAGGACAATCCTCACATTACGTTATCAATTGTAAAGTTTTAACCAGATAAATAACAGCTTATTCAATTTTAATAGGGAAGGTGGAAACGCGAGCCATTATTCTACAACTATTATGCAAATCACACTTAGACAGTGTTCAAAATTAATTGCACTGAGAATTCAACAAGTTAATTCTGTAGTGCGCTCCCACTCAAATCAATATCTCTCATAATTGATTGTGAGTGATTCAAGATCCGCATTTCAATTCGACGCCATTGACGGGTTCATCACTGATGACGTGAACTTCAATCGGTAGGCCAACTTGCCAATCACATCTCTATGTGACTCTTATCCATCTTTCGATGCGTGTGTTCTGAGCTCAGGACTGTCCTGCCTGAACGTCAAGACAACCAAGTGATCACGTAGTGAGGTCTGACCTCACCCGCCTCACACTTCTCTAATCGTTCGTACTCATGTGTACATGTCGTACCCCGAAAAGATAGGTGCCGTGACGGTGCTACACTTGGGAGAACACTAACTACTTGCTATTTTTGTGAGAGATCACCCTAATAAAAGCGACTATCGCGCAATCAAGAAGGGTGCATCATAAGGGATAAACATCTCAGGCAATTCATAATAGCATGATATGGTATAGCCCTTTCTGACGGAGAAGTCTTTCATTTCTTCGTCTTCGGCATTCGCGTCGGTGTTCACCTTCGCGAAGATTGCCACCACCTTGTTGATGCATCAGATAATATTGCTATCTCTATAGCTAATAAAATAAGTGCATTACTCAAGGTTGACACGTAGGTCATTAAAGTGACAATCATATGGCTCCAGCCATCATGCCGAATCATGACACGCAGGTCATGTTAATTTACATCATATAGTCATCTCATACATAATCAAATTAATATGAGCATTGCTATACCACATCACATGCTCATGCAAACCCTGTTGAAAACCAAGTTAGACGCCTCTAATTGGTTTATGCAAGAACTTGTTTTTCGTGGCTTCTAAGGTTTCGAAACAAACCGAAGCTACCAACGTCCATCATCAAGTATGATAATTCAAGTTGCTAGATTAACTTTGCGGGGTGTATGAAACACGAGATAATAAAATCTCGAGCCCCATACTGAACTTCGTCATACGCATGACCCCCGTGCAGATCATATCTGCATTGCCCTTTCGTCTGCGAAATTTCATCTTTCTTTTTTAACTAAAGTGGAATTCAATGAATTGATAGCACTTCGTTGATCAATCAGGATCGCGGATTGCCAGAACATTGACTCCACCATGCTGTTATCAAGATCAGAAATATGGAAATCCCTGGGAAGCAACAAGAACATCGGGTAACAGATTTCATCTGCTACCCGCACAAATAATTTTCAGTAATAGAACTCATCTACTACCTAATTATATTGTGCAACACCCATACATCTCTATGTATTCTAGATCGCAACCTGCATCTACGCATAGCACGGCTCATGATGCCACTGTTGGGGAACGCGGCAAAAAACAAAAATTTCCGACCTACGCACCAGCCCAGGACCACTATGGAGACTGCATACAAGGTTTGATCTTTATCGTTACCGACTCGTAGCGCAGCGGAAGTAGAGTCGATGACGATCGGCGGTGCAGATCCCCGCAGCTAGGATTTACAACCTCCCAACCGCGAGGATGTATACCCTCATCAGCCCCTCGAACAGCCCTCCGGGAGGCGGTCGGACAGTCCCCCAGACGGTGTCGCGGACAGCCCTTCGGGAGGACCTTCGAAACTCGGACGGTCACTCGGACAGCCCTTCGGGAGGACCTTTGAAACTCGGACGGTCACACGGACAGCCCTTCGGGAGGCACTCTCGAACTAAGACCGAAACTACGATCTCTCTACAGAGTTGCACATACGGTGTCATCTATCCGGCAGGGCTTCGCCGTCCAGAACTAGTTCCCACCGGAACCCAGACAGCCTTTCGGCTCTACGAAACTATTTCGCTGGGAGGGAGAGAGAAGGCCAGATCATGCATGGCTTGTGTATGTTGAGAAAGAGTGAGTTTTGGGCAGCCCCCTCCACCTCTATTTATAGGAGAAGGAGGGGTGGAGGGGCTGAAATTTTAGCCACATCCATCCATGTCATCTCCAAGATATTTTGGAGCAAAAGCCCAAAAAGGTGGCTTTCCAAAAAGTAACCATAAAGCTGATTTCACTATTCACGACGACATTTTTCAGCGTCCGTTCGAACCGAAAATATTTATGCGGACCTAGAACATTTCCAGTACCCGCTAAAATAATTTTCGACGCTTTCCAAAACAATTTCGGATTAGTGATTTTCATCTGCGAAAAGCAGACAAAGCGGTTCCGCAGCTCCGGAACATTTCCGGTTTTTGTTCCGAAAAAATCCTAGAAGTTTCCAGAACAATTCTGGCACCCTCCAAGAATTTCCAGACGTGTGCCGAAACCATTTTGACTTAATGGTGTACTCCGAAACAACTTTTCGGTTTAGTGATTTTCATCTACGAAAAGCAACCAAACCTGTTCCGGCAGCTCCGGAACATTTCCAGGTTTTTTCTCCGAAAAATCCCAGAAGTTCACAGAACAATTCTGGCACCCTCCAAGAATTTCCAGGCGTGTGCCGAAACCAATTTGACCTAATGGTATGCCCTGAAACAACTTTTCAGTTTTACCGAAACTATTCCGGTGTTCTCTCTCCGGAACTTTTCCGCTGATTTTCTCTCAGACTCCCTGTCTAGTATTCAGCAGATAGATGACCCTTAAGCATGTGACCCTATAGGTTCGGTGAAGTATAGACATGACCCGAAACATTTTCCTATCAATGATCAACATCGGAGCCGTGGACACCCATATTGACCCCTATACCCACACGAATGAATATTCGGGTGAACCTCCAGTTGCCGAGTGCTATTCCTGTTGCTTCGCGATATGTTACAAATACCCGAGGTGAGACATGTTGGCATCCCCGTGGATCAACAACTTGTCCACTATGCCAGTCACCTCGTTACAGGTATTGTTCTCTTTTCTCGTTACCGTGTTCCGGCATCCCTATGATCAAATCACCCTGTGTCTGGCCGGACGATGATGGATACCGTAATACCGAGAGGGCCCAGAGATATCTCTCCATCGTCAGAATAGCAAATCCCAATCTTGAGCTATCAAGTTACTTGACACACTTTTCCATGAACCCGTAAGCCGCCGTAATAGCCACCCATTTATGGATGACGTTTAACAAACCCCAAAGTTCATGAAGCAAGTATAAAGAAACTCGATACTCTCATGGTCTAAGGAATTATGCAAACATTAACTTTTCTGTGTTATTAACCATTAACTTGTGACGAAAGTATCTCATAGCATAACACCAATTCTGGTCGATTCAACACAAATGTTCTTCTAACATTGTGCCCTCAAAAATTGCTGGCATAGACATGCCCATGATCAGGAAAACAGAACCATCATGCAACACTTGAGCTAGTCTTAGAGGCCAGATTAGGAATACATTTTACCGTTTATTATTCCACACGTGCATATGAGTCTTCCTTCGAGCCTCGTGGTTATTGTAGACTCGAGAACCATAGCAGTTATAGCATGGAACACAAACATAATTATGAACTTGGAGATAAATAATATCATTTATTATTGCCTCTAGGGCATATCTCCTACATGCTTGACATGAACATCCATGTTCATGAGCTGCTCCATGTCGATAGGATGGTGCGTGTCGCCTACAATAGGTGCCATGATGGGCACCACAACCTGCACCTCCTCCTCCTGGTCAACTGGATCGACGACATGTACATTGGGGATGGCAGTGTTGGGGATAGCTACATCAGGGAAGAGGAGCGACAGGGCGACCTCGAACTGGGCGCACTCGGCCAGGTGAGGTGACATCGACTTGGAGCGGTACATGTACCACCGTGAGCGCTGCCCCGGATCTTTCAATTGGGCCCCGAGCATCACCCACATGAAGATTGCCGGGAGCAGCATCCCTTCATAGTTGGGGAATTCTCGAGATGTTTCCGCCGCGGTCATAGCCCTGACCAGGGCCTTCGCAAGTGCCTCCATCAACCCGATGCTCGGGAACATCAAGGAGATCTTCTTGCCCATTTCTAGCTTCTGGGCATCACCGTCGGCCACAGCTCAATTTCCTCCTGATACCCTAGCCCTAGCATCACGTGTTCACCGGTGATTAGCAGTCTTGGTAGGGAGGGGGTGGTTGGTTTGAGGGCATCGGGAAACCAAAATGACCATTGGCATACACAACGAACGTCCACTACCTATGCTATGAGAAGACCACCTGCAATTTGAACACTGAAACCGCAACACTCCAAAGTTTAGAGTTTCAGAGTTACACTCGAACTGACAGTGTACACTGCAGTTTAAGAGTTTCAGACTTGCAACAATCAGAGTTTCACTCTTGGAAACTCCAGAGTTGCAAAATTCAGAGTTTCAAAGTTGCAAAATTCAGAGTTTCATATTTGCAAAATTCATAGTTTCATAGTTTAAGAGCACTGATATTTCATAGTCCAAGGATTTCAAACTTGTTGTTTGCGGACGACCATTTTCTCTTCTTTAAAGGGACAGTGGAGGAAGCGGCTGCAATAAAAAAGTGTTGACATTGTTCCAATAGTGCACGGGCCAACTACTAAGTGCGAGCAAATGCTCAATCCTTTTTAGTCAACACTGCCCAACCCACATTCAAAAGGAAATCAAAACCATGCTAAAAATTGAAAGAGCAACGTTCGAGAGTAAATATTTGGGACTCCCAACCCCTGAGGGTAGGATAAAGTACGAGAACTTCCAACCAATTATGGAAAGGTACGGAAAAAGATGCAGTAATTGGAACGGAAGGTTTATGTCAAATGCCGCAAAAGAAGTCCATATGAAATATGTTGTGCAGGCACTACCTACTCTCATCATGAGTGTCTTTCTCCTATCCAAAATCCAAGGGATTATGTGAGAAGTATGAAACTATGATAAGGGAATTTTGGTGGGGAGACGAGATGGACATAGGAAGGTACACTAAATGTCGTGGGAACGGATGACGCAACGAAGGAGAGCGGGAGGCATTGGGTTTCACGACATGCACTTATTTAATGTGGCTTTGCTTGCGAGACAGAGCTGGAGACTAATCCAAAACCCAACTAGTTTATGTGCAAGAGTTCTCAAATCAAAGTACTTTCCAAAAGGGGACTTGCTTGATATGGTTTTCGCATCGGATGGATCTCCGGTGTGGAGAGGGCATTGAGCATGGGCTGGAATTACTAAAAAAGGCATCATTTGGAGAGTGAGGAATGGCAAGAACATTCAAATATAACATGACCAATCGATATAGGGGGGAAAGTGGACTGAAAACGGTGACGTTCATAAGAAGGTCTAGTATCTGTTGGGTAAATCAGTTGACTGATCGGGAATATATCCTTTTGATGCTGAGGAAATATATAAGATTAAAATCCAACAGAATAGTTGGAGAATTGTATAGCTTGGCATTATGAGAAGAATGGGAACTTCACTATACGAAGTGCTTATAAACTTGCTGCTAGCCTGGACCGCAAAACCAATGAAGGGTCTTCTAGTTCGACAAGTGGTGCTGATAATAGGAGTATATGGGATGTTATTTGGAAAATGTAGATTCCGGAGAGGATCAAGATTTTTCGATGGCGGATGGCAACAAAGACATTGGCCACAAAGAGTAACAAATGTAGACGCACTACAGTTCATGACAATGTATGTGATATTTATGGAAATGGGGAGGAAGATGAGTTCCATGCTGTCATTTCATGCACAAAAAGTACAACCCTCTATTTTCCTATGAGAAAGAAGTGTCAATTACCAGAAGAAAAAGAGTTCTATTATACTGGGAGAGATTGGCTACAAATCATGTTGGATAAACTCGACTCAGATATAAGAATAAAAAGTATCATGTTGCTCTGGCGGGCATGGTTCCCCAGATTTGATTGTGTTCATAAGGACGGGAAAGAATCAATTTCGAGATATGTACTTTTCCTAGTGCAGTACGAGGATGAAATCAAGAACCTATCGCAATCACCTGATGGACTAAAGGGAAAGAGTTGATGGCCTTTATCCCCTACGGGCCCAACCAACCTGAGAAATCCTCTGGACACTGAGGTGCCGAACAAATGGGAAGCTCCACCATTTGGTGTGTTGAAACTAGATTCTGATGCGGCCTTTCTGTCGTCGGTTTGTCACGGCAGATGCCATGGGATGGCTTATCGAGTGTGGTTGGGGCTGAAAGTGCGTCGTCGGGCTCCAAAAACGGGATTGGGGACAAGTCGTGCGAGACACACGATGTACCCAGGTTCGGGGCCCTCTATGGGAGGTAACACCCCTAGTCCCGCCTGATCTGGTAGATGATGTATGAGAGTTACAAGGGTGCTCCTTGAGTTGTAGGTTGGAGGAGAAAGAAGGAGCTAGCTAGCTCTCCTCTTGCCTCTCCTTTGCGGGTGTGTGTGTGTGTGTGTAGGATGTGCGAACCCCTCTGCATGGGGGACTACCGGGGGTTTTATAGGCCAACCCCCCGGTTTACAATATGTAGGAATAATGGGGTGGGCCCGGCTAGCAGTCTCTTTGGCCGGCCGTGGGGCCCGCCAGCTACGCAGTTCCGTCGCTTGTAGGGTCCGCCGGCTGCAGGGTCCCATCGAAGTAGGGGCCCGCTGACTGGCCGTCATCATTGGCGCGTGCTGGTGACGCCGCGGAGTGGGCCGCACTGTGTAGTCACTGTGTTGCCTCGCCTAGTCGTAGTCGGCTTCGGTTAGCAGTACGGCCGCCTCCACTGTGGCCATGCGTCAACGGGGTCATGGAGTGGTTGGAGGCGTGCCGCCACTGTGCTACCTCGCTCGGTCGTAGTCGGTCGTGGTCAGCGGTACGGCCGCCTCCACTGTAGCCACGCGCGCCTAGGTCAGCGGTACCTGGGCCACTGTCGCCACATCCCACCAACGCGGTGGTGTCTTGTCATATGGGGCGGAGGCACGGGCCCCGACCCGCCGGCTGCCGTGGCAAGCCGGTCGGGGCGAGCCGGCCAAGGCAAGCCGGGCGGAGGGGCGCAGGCGACCCCGATGTTTTTGAAAGGGGACCAGAGTCCTTGGGCCTACCTGGGGGTCATCCCCCCCAACACTTTCTGTCTGAATCGGGACAGAGCTAGGCGGGAATAGTGGCATGGAATAACATGGGGCATATTTTACTCAGCCAGCAAAACAATGACTACATGCAAGTCAGTGGAAGAAGTAGAGGTCATGGCAATTCTGTCGGGCCTGACGGCACCGTCGCGACTGTATAGAGGACTTGTCATTATAGAGACTAACAATGCTGTAATGGCAAATGAGCTGAGAGGGAGAGATACATGTCGATCGGAGTGGTTTTGGTTGGTCGGTGAAATAAAGGAAGGAATGCAGGTCTTCAGTTCTGTTCAAATCAAGGCACTTAAAAGAGTTCAGAATAGTGTTGCTCATGAGCTTGTCGCAAGAGCCAAGCGTCTTGGGGACTACATGATGATCGCTAATGTGTCGGACGCGCTACGCATGCTGATGCTATCTGAATACACACAGTGATGTTTGAGGGTTGTGTTTTTGGGTAGTCATCGTCAAGAAAAAAATTACATGGTCAAAAAACATAATGCAAATTAACTCTTAATTTGCATCACATAACAACCAACATAGGTAGCATATTATATATCACTAATATAGGTAGCAAAGTACTTTAGGTAGCATATTACAGTTCCACATAAACAAAATATATCACCATTCCTAGAAACTTAGAGTCTTAGAGGTACTTTGCTACACAATAACTATAGGGAGGGCTGTCATCATCCAATAATCCAATAAACTTTCACCCACTCAGCTCAATGACATCTTCATCTTCACAAATCCCCTTAATCTTCCTTGGCTTTCCCTTGTGAATTTTCCCAACTTTAAAGAAGTCACCAAGGGCATACTCAAGTTTCTTCTTGTCCTTCTTCAACTCACCATCTCCTTCATCATCTCATCTATTTGCTTCTTCAGCTCACCCATGTTCTTCATCACCCGATCCCTAGAAAAAGCAATCTTATTTTTCTCCTTCTTAAAGTCATAGTTCTCCCACTTAACGTGTCCTTCTTCAACTCATCCATATCCTCCTTCATCTCATTCTTCTCATCCCTCATATTCTCGATGACTTATTGCTGAACAACATGAATGGCCTTGAGATCACACATGATATACAGCTTACTCTCCAACTTCTTCTGCATGGCTTCACCTCTGACATTATGTTCCTGTAATTCCCATTTTGCACCTTTTACACTGTCTGATCTAGTAGCTCGTTCAAATCTACAACAAGGTTGGTGTACTGAATGTCCAACTACATAATATTGTCCTGCGGCTTCAGCGCTTCCTCTGCATGAGCAAGCCCTTCTTGGGTTCTAGCATCACTGCATTATTCATACTTGTTCCAGAGTTTATGCAGTGCCTTCTTCAATTATTCTGACCACTCCTGGTCAACCCATTGAATAAAGCCCCGGTTGCCAATACGTAAGACCAAATCATTCGACAGAGTTGGTTCACACATACATTTAACAGTGGAAATTCAGAGCAAGTTTGGAGCTACATTGTTAGGAAAAATTACACTTGCAAACTTATAAACAAATCAAATCCAGACATAAATTTAACAGGTCGAGTTCAGAGCAACTTCAGATCTACAATAACTGAAAAAAAAATCAGAGCTACAAACTTATAAACAGTACTCCAAACATATGAAGTTAAGACATAATTTTAACAGATCAAATTTAGCGCAAGTTCAGAGCTACATATATAACAGACAAAATACGAAGTTGCAAATTTAAAAACAAATCAAGTTTAGAGCTAAATTTAAAAACAAATCAAGTTCAGAGCTAAATTTACAATAGTAGATTCATAGATGGGAAAATTTAATTTACGGTGTGCGTAGCTCGTCCTTCCCGTGCGGCGGCGCGCGCGATTCGCGCGACCCGATCCCGCAGTTGAGACTCGCGCCCACTTGTATGCTCCCGCACATGGTACGGAAAGCAGAGAAAGGGTATTTTCCTTGTCAGGCCTGCATGCACTGCTGGATATAGTGAAATCTTTTTAGTATGCACCTAGTATTATACTGCGTTGTTGACGCAGATGCTACAGTGTGTCATATAGTGAATTGCACTGAATATTAGTGCTAAAGTACAAGTGACAGTGTGCTAGGTGCTACAATACAATCAACCGTGCGCTGCCAATGGTGCGCTAGTGTGCAATACACGATCCTATTAAACGGGTTTAAATCCAGGGAAACACGAAGGTTTAAATCTACATCAAGTATTTGGAACTGAATTTTTTATTTTTACAAATTTTGGTAACAAATATTGTACTTATGATCTACTCCCTCCGTTCGTAAATATATGTCGTTTTGGCAGTTTAAATTGAGCTGCCAAAACATCATATATTTAGGAACATAGGGAGTAGCAACAAAATGCCCTGGCAAAAAAGTAATAGTGGTTTAAAATGTCTTATATTAATTTATAGAAGGAGTATCTGGCAAGTAAAAGCATTTTTAATGTAGAAATAAGTACAATTAATCTCGCAACTAAGTTATTTTAAAATTAAAAACCAAGTACCTATAATCTGGCAACTAAATGCCACGTCATAAAACTATCTTGCAAGTAAAAGATTTTTAGTTTAGAAATAAGTACAATTAATCTGGCAACCGAGTTGTTTTAAAATTGAAAACCGAGTACCTATAATTTGGCAACTAAATAACCTGGCACAAAAGTATCTTGCAAGTAAAATCATTTTCAGTTTAGAAATAAGTACAATTAATTTGGCAACTAAGTTGTTTTAAAATTGAAAACCAAGTACCTATAATTTGGCAACTAAATACCCTAGCACAAAAGTATCTTGGCAGATGGCGGCGGCGGCCTCTGTGTGTGCGCCGGACCGGTGGGTGCCCCATACTCAGCAAGTGGCTTGGTTGGGGCCTCAGGTCTTAGATGTTTGGCTTGGCTGCGATGTCTGTTTGGTATTAGGCCCAGACTATCAGCATCCCTTCATCAACTGGATTGGAGTAGCGACAGAAGTTGCCTAGATGATGGCTTCAGACTTACTGTTGTATTGCTTTGTAAGGTCTTTTGTGAATAATCAATAAAGTGATTGCATGCATCGCCTAGATGCAGAGGCCGGGGGTCTTCCTCCTTTTCTAAAAAAAAGTAAAAGCATTTTCAATTTAGAAATAAGTACAATTAATCTGGCATTAAGTTTCTGAAAATTGAAACCGAGTACCTATAATCTGGCAACTAAATACCATGGCAGAAAAGTATCTTGCAAGAAAGCATTTTTTAATTTAGAAATAAGCACATTTAATCTGGCAACTAAGTTATTTCAAAACTGAAAACCGAGTACCTATAATCTGGCAACTAAATACCCTCGCACAAAAGTATATTGCAACTAAAAGCATTTTTAAATTTAGAAATAAGCATGTTTATTCTGGCAACTAAGTTATTTCAAAATTGAAAACTGAGTACCTATAATGTGGCAACCAAGCATGTTAACTTTTTTTTTGGCAACTAAGTACTTTGAATATCTGGCAAATAAGCACATTCAAATCTGATAACTAATTTTTTATAATCTGACAACTAAATATGTTTAAATACATTTGGCAACTAAGTAATCTCATAATCTGGTGATTTAGCACGCTTAATACGACAACAAAGTACTTGTAAAGCCGGCACTCACTTTTTGTAATCTGACAACTAAGTAATTGTAATGTGGTGACTAAGCATGGTTAGTATCGCAATTAAGTTTCTCTCTCAAAAAAAAGTATCGCAATTAAGTTTTTTTGCGGGGAAGTATCGGAATTAAGTTGTTGTAACCTGAGAGCTAATTACATAACTGACGACTAATTGCTTATAATTTGGCGTGACATTTTTAAATCTGACAACAAGTCAACTAGAGCTGGGCCATGTGGTGAATAGTCCTCTTTTCTGCGTTTTGCCATGCCTTTGAATGCATGCTGTATTGCGATGCCTTGAATGCATATGTTGTCCATCCTTCTACTGTATTACTCCTACTCGATTAATTCACGTAGGCATGCATGCGCTGTGAGGTACTACTAGGAGTAGTGGCGGCTGCTACGAATCAGCCGGATGATTTCTTAGAGAAATCATCCGGCTAGCCAGCCGTCGGATCAGTGCGGAGGTGGCCGTTGGATCGCAGGCAACGCCACGGTAGCAGCAAGCGCGCAACAGCTTCAAACGCAGCGATGCTGTCCCGGCAAAGCTCCACTGCAGCTCTCATGGTGCACCGACGGCCGTCCGGCGGAGCTCCAACGCAGCACCGACTACTCCGGCGAAGCTTCATTGCAACTCCGGCGAGCTCCATTGCAACTCCGGCGAGCTCCATTGCAACTCCGGCGTAGCTCCAACGCAGCTCCGGCGTAGCTCCAACGCAGCACCGACGGCTCCGCGCGAGCTCCATTGCAACTCCGGTCGACCTCCATGGCAGCCTCGCCGGAGCTCCAACGCAGCACGACGACTCCGGCGAGCTCCATTGCAGCCATGAGCAGCGCCTCCCCGAGGTTGCCTCGCAGCACAGTGGCCATGGACGCGTTGCTGCGTCGCAGCACAGACGGCGTCGATGAGCCCCCGCGGCTCATCGCCGGCAGCGGTCGGCTCCCCCGCACGCTGCGTCGCCCCTCGGGGTTGCAGCACGGCGGCGGCGGCGCGCGGGGCCCCACCGCGGAGGCCCGGAGCTGGTGGCGGCCGCGAGACCAGAGCTCCCCGACGACGGCGGGAGTAGAGACCGCGTGGTGGTGGCGGCAAGAGCAGGGAGCGGGTGGTGGGGGCGAGAGCAGGGACCAAGGTAGAAGAAGGAATTGGGGATCTCGCTCGGCGGCTCGGGTATGCGAAGGAGACGACTGGCTCTCGTTGCGCGATGGGGATAAGATAGAGTCGGGCGTGGGCCTGAGAAGGACGCGTGGCGCTCAGCCGACGCGGCTGATTTCCCAGAAAATCAGCCGGTTGATTACAATCATTTTCCCTACTTTTATGCTCGCGCCAGCGCGCGAAGGACCGGCTCTTGATTGTTTAGAGGGCGCACCACGGTACAGTAACACGTACGTACTGCGCTGCTACATATAGCAAGCACGGGTAGCGCTGGGAGCGCACGGGTGCGGCGCCACTATGTAGTTAGGTCCTTCATATAGAAACCTTAACAAATTGAAAGCTACATTAACAGGGTAAAATCAGAGATATATTAACAAGTTGGAATTCAGAGATACACTTAAAATTGGGAATTCAGAGATACACTTAAAATTGGGAATTCGGAGATACACTATAGAACACAACACTTTCAGACCTAATTTAACATACATGTACAGAGACATCAGCTACCTCCTGTCCACAAGCACAGAACTTCCTTCCTGTGAGGCATCTTTCGAATGCTACAAATTTCTTAGGATTTTTGTCGTGGTAGCACAAGACAGGGACTTCTTCAAAGTCCAAGACTCCCTGAAAGTCGGATTGGTTTTAAAGTAGTTTAAATCAGGCAGATGGGAAGAAATAGCCACCAACAACAAGAACCTAACCCTAAACCTAAACCTAACAAATGAGATAGGAGAGGGGGTGGGGGGTCGAGCTCACCTGTGAATTGAAAGGCTCCATGGACTCCCCATTTGTCTAGTTGTCGTTCCAAGACACCATGGCTCTGGCGGGTGGGCGGCAACGAGGCAGGGGCACGAGAGGACAGCGAGGGAGGAGACTGAGCGAGGACAGGGAGGAGCGTGTGGACCCAGCGGCTGGTCAAGCCCTTCCGACCGAGCGGAAAGTATATGCTGCACCGGTGCTTGTGGTGCTAGCGGTGCACCGGACATCGCGTTAAAAAATATTTTTAAAAAGGCGAGTGCTAGGTGCCGGATTGCCGGCCCAATTTTCGGCCGGTCACAGCGCTAGCGTTGGATTAGAACGCTTTTGGCCATCGGATCAGGTGCTCGTATCATTTTTTCTTAAAGAAAACACATCCGACAAAAACGCACGGGAAACAGGGAGCCGCGGTCTCCGTCATTGGCCATGTATGAGCGAGGCGACCAGCCTCGAATCACGGCCGCCCTCGCCGCCGGTCACCATCCACGCTGCCTGTCGCAGTACTTGCCGTCGATCGCCTCCCTCGCCCTTCTTGGAATTTGCAGCATCTGCCCTCGCCGTTGTCCTAGCACCACCGTGCTGGTCGTGGTAACAGCAAGACACTGCAATACCGACGGTCGTCGTCTCCGGCGTTGTTGGCCGCCGTCTCTAGCGCCGACGATTACTTGTTGCAGCATCCAGAGCAGAGTCGTCAGGCGTGGCATAATCGCTTGCCGGATGTAGCTTCGAAGGACTCCGCTTCCAGCATCTGCAATTTCCGGTGGTAGCAAAAACGTCGTCGTTGCTGCCGGATGTAGCATCGAAGGAGGCCTGTTCCAGCACCTGCATACACCGGTAGTAGCAAAAAAAGGCACGGTAGTAGCAAAACGTCGTCGTCCGCCGTAGTAGCAAAAATGCCGGCAGTAGCAAAAATCGCCAAATGTAATATTGATGAACGCCGGTAGCACCTACAAACACCGGTAGTAGCAAAAGAATCATAGCCGACACAGCAAAAAACCCCGCTGTTTTGAGGTCGCCAGCAAAATTAGTGAACGGTTCCAGCAAATACTCTCTCCACTAGTAGCAAATTTGGTGGCAGGTTGCAGCTCCTCCATCCTTGTGACTCGCTCAACGATCCCAACATTTCCATTCGCCAGTTCCAGCAAATCCGCACGCCGATTCCAACAATCAAACGCCCACCAGTCGCCTCCAGCATCCGTCGTCCTCCATCACCGGCAAAAAAAAGCCATTGCGGCACGACGGCATCCAGGGGCAAGCAACCCCGGGCATCTCTGAAGAACACAAGTGCAGGAGCGAGGAGTCCCTGCTGTGCTCGGCTCTGACGAGAAAGCACCCAGCCATGTCAATGGTGAGACATACGTACGGCAGCTGCGGAGGTGGAGATGGACGGAGCAGCAGCAAGTGTGTAGATAGACGGAGGTGGGGATGGAAGGAGCAGCAGCATGTGCGTCGAAGTAAAAAGGAGGGGAACGAATGGTCAGCGATGACGAACGGGAAAGGATAAGGTCGTGAGCGAGCGAGCGGTGCGTATAGAAGCTACGCTAGGCGAGCGAGCGGTGCGACCGGCTGAATGTTCGGCCGGTCCGCCGTTTCTAAACGTTTCCCTTTTAAAAATCTAAAAAAAATGTAGAACATTGACGCAATATTGGTTTATGTTGTTGTAAAATTTCAACTCAAAATTCAAAGCATTGCACGAGATACAAAAATGATAAATTTTGCATCAATCTGGTAATGGGCCAAATCTAAAGCCCACCTTATGCTATGTACTATTCAGTGTCTATTTTGTGTTTTTTGTATCTCGAGCAATGTTTCAATTTTTTAGTTGAAAATTTGCGACAATATAAACCTATGTTGGGTAAATGTGCTAAAAAAATCAAAATTTTTGGAACATTTTTAAATGTGATATGGTAGTTCGGTGCACCGGTAGCACCAGAAGCTCCGGTGCAGCAGATACTTTCCCTCCGACCGAGCGGTGGCAAAATTTTGTGTTTTGACCCTTTGTGCGTAGATTAGTCGGATATGATCCCGTTTGAGAAAAAATTCGGTATCTGACCCTTTTTCCTACCGCCATGGAGCTCGGCGGTAGGGTTACATAGCCTACCGCCAGAGAGCCTAGCGGTAGACAACTAATCCACGTCAGCGGCCCTAAACGACTCGCGTCCCCCTCCGTCTCACCCTACCGCCGCTGATCCTGGCGGTAGCTTGTCTTGGCCTACCGCTATGGTCTTCGACGGTAGGGTGTGAGCAGTTATAAGCACGGGGCCACCCACCCCACCCCCATCTCCCCTCCTAGCGCCGTAAGAACAGAGAGGTTTTCCTCTCGGCCCCTCCCTCATCTCCTCCACTCCCTCCCTCGGATCGTCTTCGTTTCTTCACCGTTTTTGCGGATCGAGATGGCTTCGAAACGAGAAAAGTAAGCTCCTCCGATCCCTCCAATTAGTTTTAGTCAAATAGCTTCCGATTCGACGCATTATTTGCTTATCAACCCTATTTTTGAACTAGATTTAACTTTTTTTCATCCTAGGTTTGTTTTAGGTTGATTCTAGATATTCTATAGGGTTGAATATTAAATCTAGTCACTAGTTGGAATGGTAGTGTGAAGATGAACCTTAGTTCATGATTTTTTTTTGAAAAAATGATGGTATGATGCATGTTGGAGGAATTAACTCCTATGTTTGTTTTGATATGATGCATGTTGATATGATATGATGCATGATGTATAGTGGATGTTGTTGGAGGAATTATGCTTAAGTTATATTTTTTATACAAATTGAATAAATGAATGAATCATGTTAAGAAAATCATATGTGTATAGTGGATGTTATATGAATGAATGAATCATGTTGAAATGTTTTTTGTTTATGCTTATGCTTATAATTATAATGCTTATGTTTATGCAATTTTATTTAGGCGGCCACCTCTTGCGGACAACATCGGCACTAGGTACTCCATGCTTGATCCTGCGTTCGACAAGGGTCATCGTGCCCGTTTCATAGAGAACGGAGTGGTAATTACTATGATCCAAATATTGAACCAAAGCTTTCGAATCGATGAAACCAAGTCACTAATTTTTGACGTCTACATTGTGACAGATGCTCCCACCAATTCGCATGAGGGGTCACAAGAATGTCGTGAAGATGTAGTACGACGAGCGCTACACGTCGTACTTCAGGAAATCCCGACTGTTGGGTTTCGTCCTGCAGTTCAAGCATTTGCCGCCGACGCTCGTCCATTCAAATCTCACAGCTTTGGTGGACCGGTGGCGGCCCGAGACGCACAATTTCCATCTCCCATGTAATCAATTTTATTCGTCATTGTGACTCACTTATTCCTTTGCAGTCCTCGGAGCTGAACAGAAGCATTTTTGATGGCTAGGATGCGCTAGGTGGTGTCCCCGAGACCCGAGATTCTGAGAATAAGTTGAGGGAAATGGTGAAGGTAACATTGAGCCTCCTAGACTTACCTTATGTTCGAGTGATCTAAAATTGGATCCATGCCATGTTATGTTCTTGTTCATTTGTAATCATAAATTGATCTGTATTATGTTCTTGCTTCATTCTTATTGCAGAAGTTCGTGAATCATTGTCGCAAGCTGGTGGGCCTGCTTGGGTGCGATAGCTCTGCTGAAGCTCATGCTCCTGCAGGTCCCATGCGTACCCTCGCTTCATCGAGCCATGTTGCCTCGTCGTTTAGGTTGGTTGAGGAGTAGGAGGAGGAGGACGATGAGGAAGAAGATGAAGAGGAAGAAGACGACGAGGAGCAAGCATAAGAAGAACGAGAGGAAGAAGAGGAACAGAGAGATGAGGAGGAGGAATACGACGATGATGACGGACCTCTACCAACTCAGACAACCCAGCTTTAGAAGAGGAAGGCGCCAAAGAAGGATTGGAAGAGTCCTTCCCCGTTTCAGAAACCGCGTCCTCGTCAACGAAGAATAAGGCTGGTGAGACTCGTTTAGATAACAACGAGGACCGTACCTCCAACAGGGGAAGGAGCAACTGAAGTTGCTGCCCTTGAACTACTCGCTTAGTTAAACTATTTATGTTGGCTCTGTCAAACTATTTGGTATTTGTCGAACTATTTGTTATTTGCTATGTGGAACTGTTTGCTATTATTTGTTATGTGTAATATGTTTATTAGTTGAACTATTATTCATATCGAGGTGTGATACATGTTATATTGTGTGAGATCTGCATATTTTTTGTTTTTAAGGCTATAATATTGCTCTGGCAAAATTTATGAAAAGAAACATACAAGTTTTGTGCAAAAAATTGCACTGTGAGAACACCCTACCGCCAAGAACCCTAACGGTAGGGTGTGTAACCCTACTGTAAGTTTTTGGAAATTCTAGGTTCCAGTACCTAGAACTGGAAAAAGCCACCCTACTGCCGGAGGCCTCGGCGGTAGGTTCTTACATCCTACCGCCGCAGGCCCTGGCGGTAGGGCATACGCCACGTCAACCTTGAGCCGTCAGTTGATGGTCGTTGTTGTTCAACCTACTGCCAGGGATCTTGGCGGTAGGCTAAGTAACCCTACCGCCGAGCTCCCCGGTGGTAGAAAAAGGGTCAAATCTCAAAAAAAACAGAGGTCATATCTCGCTAAACTAGGGCAAAAGGGTCAAAACATGAAATTCGGCCCCGAGCGGTTGTCGATACGGCCGATTCGTCCACGTCGTCGAGTGTTGTCAAATAGCGGGCGCTAGGCACCATCGGCCTGTAGCAATCCAAAGAACAGCCGCCTGGTGTGCCGTACGATATGTCTTATCAAGGCCCCTCATTCTTGTTCACACACACCGCTCGTCTACGGCGCATGTCATTGCAGTGGTCACACCCCATGTAGCAATATTTGGAGTTAGCATCAGCGATAACGTCCTAGCACGTATCATAGTCGAGGTCGTCGATGCCATTCAAGCATGCCTCTTCGTCGTTGCATGCCTTGCAGCATCGCCACGGCCGTCGGCGTCATCAAAGCATCACGACGGTTGTTGAAGCACGCCTTGCAACATCGTCATGGCCTCTGCACCATCGAAGTACGTCTCGTCATGACGGTCATTGAAGCATGCCGTGCAGCATCGTCGTGGTCGGCGACGTCATAAAAGCATCACAATGGCTGTTGAAGCATGCCTTGCAGCATCCCCATAGCTGTCGATGTCATCAAAGCATCACGATAGCCGTTGACGCATGCCTCGCAGCATCGCCACGGCCGTCAGCACCATCGAAGTATGCCTCATTGCCTTGGCCATTGAAGCACGCCTTGCAACATCGCCATGGTTGATGATGTAGCATGCCTCGTCGTGTCCATCGAACCATCGGGGTTGTCGTTGAATCATCGCCATGACCTTCGACACCATTGAAGTATGCCTTGTTTCCATGACCATTGAAGCATGCCTTGCAGCATCGCCATAGTCATCGATGTCGTCATAGCATGCCTCGTCGTTGTGTCCAATGAACCATTGTTGTGGTCATCGAAGCATGGCCACAGCTATTGAAGCACGTGACGTGGCTTGAGTCTGCGTCAGTATTTCCCCAAAGAGGAAGGGATGATGCAGCACTGCGACGGTAAGTATTTCCCTCAGTTATGAAACCAAGGTATCGAACCAGTAGGAGGATCACCACCACCTAATAAGCAGCACCTGCACACAAATAACAAATACTTGCAACCCGACGCGAAAGAGAGGTTGTCAATCTCTGTACGGTAAAAAGATAGATTAGGTAATGATAGATAGGAGAGATAGATCTCTCAAGAACACAAAATAAAAAGGGCAAATAAAAAGTGCAGCAATATATTTTTGGGTTTTTGGTTTAGTAGATCTGAAAGCAAAGCAGCAAAAAGATAGATCGGAAAGCAATATGTTGGAAAAGTAGACCCGGGGGCCGTAAGTTTTACTAGTGGCTTCTCTCATGAGTATAGCACACGGTGGGTGAACAAATTACTCTTGGGCAATTGATAGAAGATCAAATAATCATGACGATATCCAAGGCGATGATCATTATATAGGCATCACGTCCAAGATAAGTAGACCGACTCCTACCTGCATCTACCACTATTACACCACACATCAACCGCTATCCAGCATGCATCTAATGTATTAAGTTCATGGAGAAACGGAGTAATGCAATAAGAACGATGACATGATGTCGACAAGATTTATTCATGTAGGAATAGACCCCATCTTGTTATCCTTAATGGCAACGATACATGCGTGCCTTGCTGCCCCTTCTGTCACTGGGAAAGGACACCGCAAGATCGAACCCATCACAAAGCACCTCTTCCCATGGCAAGAAAAATCGATCTAGTTGGCCTAACTAAACCAAATATTCGAAGAAGAAATACGAGGCTATAAGCAATCATGCATATAAGAGATCAAAGAATACTCAAATAATATTCATGGATAGAAACTGGTTATGAACTCTAAATTCATCGGATCCCAACAAACACACCGCAAAAGTTTACATCAAATAGATCTCTAAGAGGCCATTTTATTGAGAATCAAAAGAGAGAGGAAGCCATCTAGCTACTACCTACGGACCCGTAGGTCTATGGTGGACTACTCACGCATCATCGGAGAGGCACCTATGAAGAAGATGAACCCCTCCGTGATGGTGTTAGATTGGATCTTGAGGCTCTGGAACTTGCGGCGGCTGGATGTGTTTTTCGTCGACTCCCCTAGTGTTCTGTGAATATTTGGGTATTTATAGGCATCAGAGGCGGTGGAGGGGGCCCCTTGGAGGGCAGAACCCATCAGGGTGCGCCGGGGGCCCCCTGGCGCGCCCTGGTGGGTTGTGGCCTCAACAGCCCACCTCTCTGGCACTTCTTTGGCCCACTGGGTGTCTTCTGGTCCAGAAAAAATCTCCAAAAAGTTTCGTCGCGATTGGACTCTGTTTGGTACTGATATTCTGCAAAGTAAAAAACAAGCAAAAACAGCAACTGGCACTTTGGTACTATGTCAATAGATTAGTCCCAAAAAATGATATAAAATTGCTAGAAAGTGATTTTAAAACATCCAAGAATGATAATATAACAACATGGAACAAGCAAAAATTATAGATACGTTGGAGACGTATCAGCATCCCCAAGCTTAATTCCTACTCGTCCTCGAGTAGGTAAATGATATAAACAGAATTTTTGATGTGGAATGGTGCCTAACATGTTCATCTCATATTATTTTCTTTGTAGCATGGACATTTGGACTTTTAGATGATTCAAAGCAATAGTCTAGTTTTAACATAATGACTTCAATACTCAAGCATCCCAACAAGCAATCATGTCTTTCAAAATATCAACACTAAAGAAAGTTATCCCTAGCCCATCATGCTCAATCATTGATCCATTCATGGAACACACTCAAATATTAGCTACACCCAATGCTCAAGTACGATCATAGTGCTCCCTAGTTGGTGCTTTATAAGAGAAGATGGAGACTCAAAGTAAAAATAAAAATTGCATAAAGTAAATAGATAGGCCCTTCGCAGAGGGAAGTAGGGATTTATAGAGGTGCCAGAGCTCAAAGTTTTAAATTGAGAGAGACAAATATTTTGGGTGGCATGCCTTTCCTGTCAACGAAAACGACAAAGCAGCTCACAATACTTTCCATGCTAGATATATCATAGGCGGTTCCCAAACAGAAAATAAAGTTTATTCCTTTTTCCACCATTCTTTCACATTCCATGGCGGGCCGTATCCACGGTTGCCTTCCATACCAACACTTTCCAAGGAATTTATTATTTGACAACATAAAGTAATTTTTTTCTTTTTCATTTCGGGAATGGGCATCCCTATTACTGCCGCACTCTCGTGCAATGACAAGTGAATAAACACTCATCTTGAGAATAACACATCTAGCATGGAAAAATATTGGACACTCCCCACCGTTTCATGAGCGGTATGAGCACACAAAAGAGAAGTTTATTTTGAAAATTTGAGATGGCACATACAAATTTGCTTGGAAAGGCATGGAAATACCGCATATAGGAAGGTATGGTGGACTCATAAGGCAAAACTTGGTTTAAGGATTTTGGATGCACAAGTAGTATTTCTACTTAGTACAAATGGAGGCTAGCAAAAAGATTGAGAAGCAACCAAACCAAGAAATGAAAATTCACATAAGTGAGCATTGAGCATAACTAACACCGAATAATGCACCACAAGTAGGATGTAATTTCATTGCACAACTATTGACTTTCGTGCATGCATAGGAAATCACAAACCTTAACACCAATATTCCTACTAAAGCATAATTACTCACTAACATGACTCACATATTACTATCATCATGTTTCAAAACTATTACAAAGAATCAAGTTTAATTTGTCCAATGATCTTCATGAAAGTTTTTATTATATCCTCCTTGGATATCTATCACTTTGGGACTAGATTCATATATTGCCATTGCTTTTTTGACTAGCTCAAACAAATTTAAGTGAAGCACATGAGCATAAAGATTTCAACTCTTGAAATAGTATAAGTGAAGCATGAGAGGATTTCTTCAAAATTTACTAGCTCTCAAATTAATCTAAGTGAAGCATGAGAGTATTTCTACAAAAATTTCCAAGCACACCGTGCTCAAAAAGATATAAGTGAAGCACTAGAGCAATTCTATAGCTCCAAAAGTTTAAGTGAAGCATAGAGAGCAATTCTAACAAATCATAGCATAATTTTGGCTCTCCCAAATAGGTGTGTCCAGCAAGGATACAAGTGACAAACTAACAAGCAAATCAAGCAAAGATACAAGACGCTCCAAGAAAAACTCATGATATGTGACCAATAAAAATATAGCTCCAAATAAAATACCGATGGTCGTTAGAAGAAAGAGGGGATGCCACTCGGGGGCATCCCCAAGCTTAGTTGCTTGTTTCTCTTTGGATATATCTTGGGGGTGCTTTAGCATCCCCAAGCTTAGGCTCTTTTCACTCCTTATTCCTTCATCCATCGTGATCTCACCCAAAACTTGAAAACTTCAATCACACAAAACTCAACAAAATCTTCGTGAGATCCGTTAGTATAATAAAGCAAATCACTACTTTAGGTGCCGTTGAAAACCCATTCATATTTTGTTATTGCATTATACCTACTGTATTTTAACTTTAACATGGCTCATACCCTTCAATATAACCCATAGATTCATCAAAACAAGCACACAGTGCAACGAAAACAGAATCTGTCTTAAACGGAACAGTCTGTAGTAATCTGTACTCTAACCATACTTCTGTAACTCTAAAAATTCTGAAACATTAGGACAACATAAAGAATTTGTATAGAAACACTATGTTGAAATTTCAGCTCAAGAACACGTTCCAGTAAAAAATGAAAATTCTAACACTGGACGCAAAGTTTCTGTTTCAGATTCAGCATCGCTTCTACTCATCTTATGAATCATCCTAAAGGTTCTACTTGGCACAAACACTAAATAAACCATAAAAACACAATCATAACAGAGGCATAATTGTGTATACACTCAAAAACAGAAAGTAAAAAAGCAAAAATAAATTTATTCATTGGGTTGCCTCCCAACAAGCGCTATCGTTTTATGCCCCTAGCTAGGCATAACGCATAGATTCAAGTATTGTCATCTTTGGTTTTCAACTCCTCAATCACACAACTAGAATTTTTCAAGGATTTAGCATGCATGCTCTCAATGACAACACTTCTAGGAAAAAGACGAAAGAATTCATTTTTATAAATAGGGTCTCTTACTATTTCAACAAAGTCAGGATGAATACTAATCATTTTAAGATCTCCCTTGTGGCCACTAGGTGTAGCAACTTTGTTCTTAGTGATTTGCGAGGTTTTGCAAATTTTTATGGGAGTTTTTTCAATAGTTTTGACAGAAGAAAAAGCCGAACCCAAGTTACTAAAAATCTCTTCCAACTTATCAATCCGGTAAGAACTCTCTTCTACCCTTTCGTTAACTACGGTTTCTTTTGCCTTTAACAATTTAAAGGCATCTCCCACTTTATCCCCAATTTTATTAGCAATATTATGCATTTTCTTATCCAAATCTTCAAGATGTTCTTTGGTAATCATCTTCTTTTCAATAGCATCTAATCTTGTCATAACATGTTTAAGAGTTAAAGTTGTTTCATTGATCATAAGGGGTGGTGATCCCACTAAACTTCCCAAAGCATTAAAAGCATCCAAAGATGGACACATCAAGAAATTCCCACCGGTAATCGTATCAAGGACGAATTTATACCAAGTGGTGATGCCCACATAAAAACTGCGAAGAAGAACAACGATAGATTGCTTATGGATAGATCTATTATGAGCATTGCAAATCCTATACCAAGCATCTTTTAGGTTCTCCCCTCCCCTTTGCTTAAAATTAAGCACCTCATTATCGGGAGTACATGCAATAAAGGAAGAACTAGCCATAATGACAAGGCAAGATATCTGACAAGAAAAAGGCAAAGGAAAAAGAAGGCGAATAAAATGGCAAATTGGTGAAGTGGGGGAGAGGAAAACAAGAAGCAAATGGCAAATAATGTAATTGCAAGGAGATGAGATTTGTGATAGGAACTTGGTAGATGATGATGGTGCCTCCTCAGCGCCAGAGATTGGCACGTAGAAGAGACCGCTTCCTCCCCGGTAACGGTGCCAGAAATTCCTTTGACGTGGCTTGAGACTGCGTCGGTATTTCCCCAAAGAGGAAGGGATGATGCAGCACAGCGACGGTAAGTATTTCCCTCAGTTATGAAACCAAGGTATCGAACCAGTAGGAGGATCACCACCACCTAATAAGCAGCACCTACACACAAATAACAAATACTTGCAACCCGACGCGAAAGAGAGGTTGTCAATCTCCCTATGGTAAAAAGATAGATTAGGTAATGATAGATAGGAGAGATAGATCTCTCGACAACACAAAATAAAAAGGGCAAATAAAAAGTGCAGCAATATATTTTTGGGTTTTTGGTTTAGTAGATTTGAAAGCAAAGTGGCAAAAAGATAGATCGGAAAGCAATATGTTGGAAAAGTAGACCCGGGGGCCGTAGGTTTCACTAGTGGCTTCTCTCATGAGTATAGCACATGGTGGGTGAACAAATTACTGTTGGGCAATTGATAGAAGATCAAATAATCATGACGATATCCAAGGCGATCATCATTATATAGGCATCACATCCAAGATAAGTAGACCGACTCCTACCTGCATCTACCACTATTACTCCACACATCGACCGCTATCCAGCATGCATCTATTGTATTAAGTTCATGGAGAAACGGAGTAATGCAATAAGAATGATGACATGATGTAGACAAGATCTATTCATGTAGGAATAGACCCCATCTTGTTATCCTTAATGGCAGCGATACATGCGTGCCTTGCTGCCCCTTCTGTCACTGGGAAAGGACACCGCAAGATCGAACCCATCACAAAGCACCTCTTCCCATGGCAAGAAAAATCGATCTAGTTGGCCTAACTAAACCAAAGATTTGAAGAAGAAATACGAGGCTATAAGAAATCATGCATATAAGAGATCAAAGAAGACTCAAATAATATTCATGGATAGAAAATGATCAGGAACTCAAAATTCATCAGATCCCAATGAACACACCGCAAAAGTTTACATCAAATAGATCTCCAAGAGACCATTGTATTGCGAATCAAAAGAGAGAGAGAGGAAGCCATCTTGCTACTGCCTACGGACCCATAGGTCTATGGTGGACTACTGACGTGGCTTGGACTGCGTCGGTATTTCCCAAAAGAGGAAGTGATGATGCAGCACAGCGACGGTAAGTATTTCCCTCAGTTATGAAACTAAGGTTATCGAACCAGTAGGAGGATCACCACCACCCAATAAGCAGCACCTGCACACAAACAACAAATACTTGCAACCCGACGCGAAAGAGAGGTTGTCAATCTCTCTACGGTAAAAAGATAGATTAGGTAGTGATAGATAGGAGAGATAGATCTCTCAAGAACACAAATAAAAAGAGTAAATATGCAGGAAGGTATTTTTGGGTTTTGGTTTTGTAGATCTGAAACAAAGATTGCAAAAAAACATAGATCGGAAAGCAATATGATAGGAGAAGTAGACCCGGGGGGCGTAGGGTTCACTAGTGGCTTCTCTCATGAGTATAGCGCACAGTGGATGAACAAATTACTGTTGGGCAATTGATAGAAAATCGAATAATCATGACGATATCCAAGGCGATGATCATTATAGAGGCATCACGTCCAAGATAGATAGACCGACTCCTGCCTGCATCTACCTCTATTACTCCACACATCGACCGCTATCCAACATGCATCTAGTGTATTAAGTTCATGGAAAAATGGAGTAATGCAATAAGAATGATGACATGATGTAGACAAGATCTATTCATGTAGGAATAGACCCCATCTTGTTATCCTTAATAGCAACGATACATGCGTGTCTTGCTGCCCCTTCTATCACTGGGAAAGAACACCGCAAGATCGAACCCATCACAAAGCACCTCTTCCCATGGCAAGAAAAATCGATCTAGTCAGCCTAACTAAACCAAAGATTCGAAGAAGAAATACGAGGCTATAAGTAATCATGCATATAAGAGATCAAAGAAGACTCAAATAATATTCATGGATAGAAATTGATCATGAACTCAAAATTCATCGAATCCCAACAAACACACCGCAAAAGTTTACATCAAATAGATCTCCAAGAGACAATTGTATTGAGAATCATAGAGAGAGATAAGAAGCCATCTAGCTACTGCCTACGGACCCGTAGGTCTATGGTGGACTACTCACGCATCATCGGAGAGGCACCTATGAAGAAGATGAACCCCTCCGTGATGGTGTTTAGATTGGATCTCGTGGTTCTGGAACTTGCGGCGGCTGGAATTGTGTTTCGATGACTCTCGTAGGATTTTTGGATTTCCAGGGAATTTATAGGAACGATAGTCGGTTGAGGGGGTGTCGGAGTGGCCCAGCACCCCCCAGGGCGCACCGAGGGCCCTTTGGCGCACACATGTGGGTGCTGGCCACCCTGGGCCTCCTCTCCTGATGTTCTTTGGCCCATCTGGTCTCTTCTGGTCCGTAAAAAATCCACAAAAATCCCCGCAGCGTTTCATCTATGTTTGGTACTGATTTCCTGCGAAGTAAAAAACAAGCAAAATAGCAACTGGCACTTTGGCACTATGTCAATAGGTTAGTCCCAAAACATGATATAAAGTTGTAATAAAATGATTGTAAAACATCCAAGAATGATAATATAATAGCATGGAACAAGCAAAAATTATAGATACGTTGGAGACGTATCAAGCATCCCCAAGCTTAATTCCTACTCGTCCTCGAGTAGGTAAATGATAAAAACAGAATTTTTGATGTGGAATGCTGCCTAACATGTTCATCATATTCTTTTCTTTTGTATAGTATGGACATTTGTACTTGTAAATGATTCAAAGCAATAGTCTAGTTTTAACATAATGACTTCAATACTCAAGCATGTCAACAAGCAACCATGTCTTTCAAAATATCAACACTAAAAAAGTTATCCCTAGCCCATCATGCTCAATCATTGATCCATTCATGAAACACACTCAAATATTAGCTATGCCCAATGCTCATGTATGATCATAGTGCCCCCTAGTTGGTGCTTATAAGAGAAGATGGAGACTCAAAGAAAAAATAAAAATTGCAAAAAGTAAATAGATAGGCCCTTCGCAGAGGGAAGTAGGTATTTGTAGAGGTGCCAGAGCTCAAGATTTAAATTGAGAGAGAGAAAAAATATTTTGGGTGGCATGCTTTTCCTGTCAACGAAAACGACAAAGTAGCTCACAATACTTTCCATGCTAGATATATCATAGGCCGTTCCCAAACAAAAAATAATGTTTATTCCTTTTTCCACCAAACTTTCACTTTCCATGGCGGGCCGTATCCACGGTTGCCTTCCATACCAACACTTTCCAAGGAATTTATTATTTCACAACATAAAGTAAATATTTTTTTCTTTTTCATTTCGGGAATGGGCATCCCTATTACCGCCGCACTCTCGTGCAATGACAAGTGAATAAACACTCATCTTGAGAATAACACATCTAGCATGAAAAAATATTGGACACTCCCCACCGTTTCATGAGCGGTATGGGCACACAAAAGAGAAAATTTAGATATGTCACATACAAATTTGCTTGGAACGGCAATGAAATACCGCATATAGGTAGGTATGGTGGACTCATAAGGCAAAACTCGGTTTAAGGATTTTGGATGCACAAGTAGTATTTCTACTTAGTACAAGTGAAGGCTAGCAAAAAGATTGGGAAGCGACCAAACCAAGAAACGAAAAATCACATAAGTGAGCATTGAACATAACTAACACCGAATAATGCACCACAAGTAGTATGTAACTTCATTGCATAATTATTGACTTTCGAACATGCATAGGGAATCACAAACCATAACACCAATATACCTACTAAGCATAATTACTCACTAACATGGCTCACATATTACTATCATCATGTTTCAAAACTATTACAAGGAATCAAGTTTAATTTGTCCAATGATCTTCATGAAAGTTTTTATTATATCCTCCTTGGATATCTATCACTTTGGGACTAGTTTCATATATTGCCATTGCTTTTTGGCAAGCTCAAACAAATTTAAGTGAAGCACATGAGCATAACGATTTCATCTCTCAAAAAGGCATAAGTGAAGCATGAGAGGATTTCTTCAAAATTTACTAATGCTCAAATTAATCTAAGTGAAGCATGAGAGCAATTCCTATAGCTCAAAAAGTTTAAGTGAAGCACATAGAGCAATTCTAACAAATCGTAGCATGATTGTGGCTCTCTCAAATAGCTGTGTACAGAAAGGATACAAAGGAAAAACTAACAAACAAAGCAAGCAAAGATACAAGATGCTCCAAGCAAAACACATGATATGTGACGAATAAAAATATAGCTCCAAGTAAAATACCGATAGTCGTTAAAAGAAAGAGGGGATGCCACTCGGGGCATCCCCAAGCTTAGTTGCTTGTTACTCTTTGGATATATCTTGGGGGTGCGGTACCATCCCCAAGCTTAGGTTCTTGCTCCACCTTATTCCTTTATCCATCGTGATCTCACCCAAAACTTGAAAACTTCAATCACACAAAACTCAACAAAATCTTCGTGAGATCCGTTAGTATAAGAAAGCAAATCACTACTTTAGGTACTGTTGTAAACCCATTCAAATTTTATAATTGCTTTATACCTACTATATTTTAACTTTACCATGGCTTATACCCCTCAATACAAACCATAGATTCATCAAAACAAGCACACAATGCAACAAAAACAGAATCTGTCTCAAACAGAACAGTCTGTAGTAATCTGTACCATACCCATACTTCTGTAACTCTAACAATTATTAAAAATTAGGAAAACGTAAGGAATTTGTATAGAAACACTGTGTTAAAATTTCAGCTCAAGATCACGTCCATCAAAAAAATGAAAATTCATATACTAGAAGCAAAGTTTCTGTTTCAGATTCAGCATCACTTCTACTCATCCTATGAATCATCCTAATGGTTCTACTTGGCACAAACACTAAATAAACCATAAAAACAAAATCATAACAGAGGCATAATTGTGTCAACACTCAAAAACAGCAAGGAAAAAGCAAAATTTATTTATTCATTGGGTTGCCTCCCAACAAGCGCTATCGTTTTACGCCCCTAGCTAGGCATATTTGATAGATTCAAGTATTGTCATCTTTGGTTTTGTTCACTTTTGTGAGGGCCTTCTCAAATCCGGGGGGCTCTTTACGCTTCCCCAAATTTTCAGGAGAAGAAACCATCTTAAGATCCAAAATATCCAAACGCTTATGAAAGTGTTCAAACGATTGAGGTTCCCACTAATATGCTTGAGGGGTTCATGATATTTTTGTAACTCGACCAAGTGCTTATGTAAGTCACCCAATTTGTCAAGAATTTGAACTCCCTCTTGTGAAAAAGTAAGTCCCTTTTTTGGTGGAGGAACCCCCAAGATTCCTTCCAAAACTTCATAAGCGGCGTTTGCATCAAGTTCAATAAAATTGCCCTTTGAGGCGAAATCCAAAAGCTCTCTATGATGCAAAGCCAAACCAATATAAAAATTTCAAAGCAAAACTTTTGCATCTCCTTTTAGATTGGAAATACGATAGGATTCCATTAGCCTATACCAGGCATCTTTCAAATTTTCCCCTTGTTTTTGTTTGAAGTATAGGACTTCAAAATCTGGTGACAAAGGGGGAGTAGTAACGCTAGACATGGCAACAAGCAAGAGATCTGACGAGAAAAGGGCGAACGAAAAAGAGGGCAAATAAAAAGGCAAATTGGTGAAGTGGGGGAGAGAAAAACGAGAGGCAAATGGCAAATAATGTAATTGCATGGAGATGAGATTTGTGATTAGGAACCTGGTAGATGATGGTGGAGTCCCCTCGGCGCTTACGATAGGCACGTAGAAGAGACTGCTTCTTTCCCGGCAACGGCGCTAGAAATTCCTTTGACGTGGCTTGGACTGCGTCGGTATTTCCCCAAAGAGGAAGGGATGATGCAGCACAGCGACGGTAAGTATTTCCCTCAGTTATGAAACCAAGGTTATCGAACCAGTAGGAGGATCACCACCACCCAATAAGCAACACCTGCACACAAACAACAAATACTTGCAACCCGACGCGAAAGAGAGGTTATCAATCTCTCTATGGTAAAAAGATAGATTAGGTAGTGATAGATAGGAGAGATAGATCTCTCAAGAACACAAATAAAAAGAGTAAATATGCAGCAAGGTATTTTTGGATTTTTGGTTTTGTAGATCTGAAAACAAAGATTGCAAAAAAACATAGATCAGAAAGCAATATGATAGGAGAAGTAGACCCGGGGGTCGTAGGGTTCACTAGTGGCTTCTCTCATGAGTACAGCACACGGTGGGTGAACAAATTACTGTTGGGCAATTGATAGAAAATCAAATAGTCATGACGATATCCAAGGCGATGATCATTATATAGGCATCACGTCCAAGATAGATAGACCGACTCCTGCCTGCATCTACCTCTATTACTCCACACATCGACCGCTATCCAGCATGCATCTAGTGTATTAAGTTCATGGAAAAATGGAGTAATGCAATAAGAACGATGACATGATGTAGACAAGATCTATTCATGTAGGAATAGACCCCATCTTGTTATCCTTAATAGCAACGATACATGCGTGTCTTGCTGCCCCTTCTGTCACTGGGAAAGAACACCGCAAGATCGAACCCATCACAAAGCACCTCTTCCCATGGCAAGAAAAATCGATCTAGTTGGCCTAACTAAACCAAAGATTCGAAGAAGAAATACGAGGCTATAAGTAATCATGCATATAAGAGATCAAAGAAGACTCAAATAATATTCATGGATAGAAACTGATCATGAACTCAAAATTCATCGGATCCCAACAAACACACCACAAAAGTTTACATCAAATTGATCTCCAAGAGACCATTGTATTGAGAATCATAGAGAGAGAGAGAAGAAGCCATCTAGCTACTGCCTACGGACCCGTAGGTCTATGGTGGACTACTCAAGCATCATCGGAGAGGCACCTATGAAGAAGATGAACCCCTCCGTGATGGTGTTTAGATTGGATCTCGCGGTTCTGGAACTTGCGGCGGCTGGAATTGTGTTTCGACGACTCTCGTAGGGTTTTTGGATTTCCAGGGAATTTATAGGCACGACAGTCGGTTGAGGGGGTGCCGGAGTGGCCCAGCACCCCCCAGGGCGCGCCGGGGGGCCTCTAGCGCGCCCATGTGGGTGCTGGCCACCCTGGGCCTCCTCTCCTGATGTTCTTTCGCCCATCTGGTCTCTTCTGGTCCGTTAAAAATCCACAAAAATCCCCGCAGCATTTCATCTCTGTTTGGTACTGATTTCCTGCGAAGTAAAAACAAGCAAAATAGCTACTGGCACTTTGGCACTATGTCAATAGGTTAGTCCCAAAACATGATATAAAGTTGTAATAAAATGATTGTAAAACATCCAAGAATGATAATATACCAGCATGGAACAAGCAAAAATTATAGATACGTTGGAGACGTATCAACTACTCACGCATCATCGGAGAGGCACCTATGAAGAAGATGAACCCCTCCGTGATGATGTTAGATTAGATCTTGAGGCTCTGGAACTTGCGGAGGTTGGATGTGTTTTTCGTCGACTCCCCTAGGGTTTTCTGAATATTTGGGTATTTATAGGCATCAGAGGCGGTGGAGGGGGGCAACGTGGAGGGCACAACTGATACGTCCATTTTGCATCATGTTTTCCTACTGTTATTTACTTTGTTTTGTTGAATAATAATGCTTTGGGGAGTGATTCTAATGCCTTTTCTCTAATAATATGCAAGGTTTACACAAGGAGGGAGAATACCGGCAGCTGGAATTCTAGACCCAAGAAAAGCACGTCAGAGACACCTATTCTGCACAACTCCAATTAAGCTGAAATTTTACGGAGATTATTTTTACATTTAATAAAAAATACTGGAGTTAGAAACTACCAGAGGAGCCCCCCCCAGGTGGGCACAACCCACTAGGGCGCGCCAGGCCCCCCTGGGCGCTCCCTGATGGGTTGTGCTCAGCCTGGCACACCTCCGGTGCCCATCTTCTGGTATAAGGTCTCTCTTGACCTAGAAAAAATTAGAGGAGGACTTTCGGGACGAAGCGCCGCCGCCTCGAGGCGGAACTTGGGCGGGAGCACTTTTGCCCTCCGGCGGAGCGATTCCGCCGGGGGAACTTCCCTCCCGGAGGTGGAAATCGAAGCTATCGTCATCACCAACACCCCTCTCATCTTTGGGAGGCCAATCTTCATCAACATCTTCAATAGCACCATCTCCTCTCAAACCCTAGTTCATCTCTTGTGTTCAATCTTTGTACCAGAACCTCAGATTGGTACCTGTGGGTGACTAGTAGTGTTGATTACCTTGCGTAGTTGATTACTATATGGTTTATTTGGTGGAAGATTATATGTTCAGATCCATTATGCTATTCAATACTCCTCTGATCTTGAGCATGATTATTATTTGTGAGTAGTTACCTTTGTTCTTGAGGTCACGGGAGAAGTCATGTTGCAAGTAATCATGTGAATTTGATATGTGTTCGATATTTTGATGATATGTATGTTGTGATTCCCTTAGTGGTGTCATGTGAACGTCGACTACATGACACTTCACCATCCTTGGGCCTAAGGGAATGCATTGTGGAGTAGTTATTAGATGATGGGTTGCTAGAGTGACAGAAGCTTAAACCCTAGTTTATGTGCTACTTCGTAAGTGGCAGATTTGGATCCAAACGTTTAATGCTATGGTTAGATTTTATCTTAATACTTTTCTCGTAGTTGCGGATGCTTGCGAGGGGCATTTAATCATAAGTGGGAGGTTCTTCAAGTAAGAACAGCACCCAAGCACCGGTCCACCCACATATCAAATTATCAAAGTAGCGAACACAAATCAAACCAACATGATAAAAATGACTACACGAAATTCCCGTGTACCCTCAAGAACACTTTGCCTATTACTAGTGATTGTTCTGGCCTGTTCTTTGCCTCAAAAGGATTGGGCTACCTTGTTGCACCTTGTTTACCGTTACCGTTACTTGCTCGTTACAAATTATCTTGCTATCAAACTATCTGTTACCTACAATTTTAGTGCTTGCAGAAATTACCTTGCTGAAAACCGCTTGTCATTTCCTTCTGCTCCTCGTTGGGTTCGACACTCTTACTTATCGAAAGGACTACGATTGATCCCCTATACTTGTGGGTCATCAAGATTCTTTTCTGGAGCCGTTGCCGGGGAGTGAAGCGCTCTTGGTAAGTGGAAATCGGTAAGGAAAAACTTGTACTATGTGCTGAAATTTATTGCTACTTGCTACTATGGAGAACAATCCTTTGAGGGGTTTGTTCGGGGTATCTTCACCTCGACAGGAACCACAATTAGTTGCCCCTCAACCTACAACACCTACTGAAAATGTTACTTATGAAATTCCTTCGGGTATGCTAGAACAATAGCTTGCTAAACCTTATGCAGGAGATGGAACTGAACATCGTGATATGCACCTATTATATGTGAACGAGATTTTTGGATTGTTTAAGCTTGCAGGTTTGCCCGGAGATGAAGTTAAGAAGAATGTTTTCCCTTTATATTTGGAGGGAAAATCATTGACATGGTATAGGCTATGTGATGATCTTGGATCGTGGAATTGGAATCGTTTGCAATTGGAATTTCACCAAAAGTTTTATCCCATGCATCTAGTTCATCGTGATTGGAATTATATATATAATTTTTGGCCTCGTGAAGGAGAAAGTATCACCCTAGCTTGGGGGAGGCTTAATTCAATGTTATATTCATGCCCCAATCATGACATTCCGAGGGAAGTTATCATTCAGAATTTTTATGCTCGGCTTTCTCATAATGATCAATCCATGCTCAATACTTCTTGTTCTGGTTCTTATATGATGAAGACTATTGAATTCAAGTGGGATATCTTAAAAAGAATTAAACGCAACTCTGAAGATTGGGAACTCGATGAAGGTAATGAGTCATGTATAAAGCTTGAATTTGATTGTGTTAAATCTTTTATGAATACCGATACTTTTCACAAGTTTAGCACTAAATATGGACTTGACTCTGAGATAGTAGCCTCTTTCTGTGAAGCATTTGCTACTCACGTTGATCTCCCTAAGGAGAAGTGGTTTAAATATCATCCCCCTATTAAGGAACAAATTAAAGAACCGGTCATAGCTAAAGAAGAAACTATCTTTTACAATGTTGATCCAGTTGTTCCTACCGCTTATATTGAAAAAACACCTTTCCCTGTTAGGATAAAGGAACATGCTAAGGTATCAACTGTGGTTCGTAAGAGTAATATAAGAGCACCTAAACCCCTTAGAAAATTAAAGTAGAACCTAGTGTTTCTATGGTTAAAGATCTCTTGGTAAAAAATATTGATGGGCATGTTATCTACTTCTGCGATGAAGCTGCTAGAATTGCTAAACCTGATGAAAAAGATAAACATAGACCCATAGAAGGCTTGGCTGTCGTCTCAGTCAAAATAGGAGATCATTACTATCATGGTTTATGTGATATAGGTGCTAGTGTGAGTGCTATCCCTTTTACCTTATACCAAGAAATTATGGATGAAATAGCACCTGCTGAAATGGAAGACATTGATGTCACTATTAAACTTGCTAATAGAGACACTATCACACCACTTGGGATTGTTAGAGATGTTGAAGTCTTGTGTGGGAAAGTAAAATATCCTACTGATTTTCTAGTCCTTGGTTCCCCACAAGATGGCTTTTGTCCCATTATCTTTGGTAGACCTTTCTTGAGCACCGTCAATGCTAAGATAGATTGTGAAAAACAAACTGTCGGTGTTAGTTTTGGTAATGTGTCTCATGAGTTTAATTTTTCCAAGTTTAGTAGACAACCTCGTGATAAAGCGTTACCTAATAAGGATGAAATTATTGGTCTTGCTTCTATTGATGTGCCTCCTACTGATCCATTAGAACAATATTTGCTCGACCATGAAAATGATATGCATTTGCGTGAAAGAAATGAAATAGATCAAATTTTCTTCGAACAACAACCTCTCTTGAAACACAATTTGCCTATTGAAACTCTTGCAGGTCCTCCTCCACCTAAAGGTGATCCTATGTTTGAATTGAAACAATTGCCTGACACTTTGAAGTATGCTTATCTTGATGAGAAAAAGATATATCATGTTATTATTAGTGCTAACCTTTGAGAACATGAAGAAGAAAGATTATTAAAAGTTCTAAGGAAGCACCGGGCTGCTATTGGATATACTCTTGATGATCTTAAGGGCAGTAGTCCCACTCTATGTCAGCACAAGATCAATATGGAACCTGATGCTAAACCCGTTGATGATCACCAACGACGATTGAATCCTAAGATGAAGGAAGTGGTAAGGACTGAAATACTAAAACTTCTGGAAGCAGGTATAATCTATCCTATTGCTGATAGTAGATGGGTAAGTCCCATTCATTGTGTCCCTAAGAAAGGAGGTATTACCGTTGTTCCTAATGATAAGAATGAACTCATTCCACAATGAAGTGTTACTGGCTATAGAATGGTAATTGATTTTAGAAAATTAAATAAAGCTACTAGAAAAGATCATTACTCTCTACCGTTCATTGATCAAATTCTAGAGAGACTATCTAAGCACACACACTTTTGCTTTTTAGATGGATATTCTGGTTTCTCTCAAATACGTGTGTCGCAATCTGATCAAGAGAAAACTACCTTTACTTGCCCTTTCGGAACCTATGCTTATAGATGTATGCCTTTTGGTTTATGCAATGCACCTGCTACCTTTCAAAGATGTATGACTGATATATTCTCTGATTTTTGTGAAAAGATTGTGGAGGTTTTCATGGATGATTTTTCTATTTACGGAACTTCTTTTGATGATTGCTTAAGCAACCTTGATCGAGTTTTGCAGAGATGTGAACAAACTAATCTCGTCTTGAATTGGGAGAAGTGCCACTTTATGGTTAATGAAGGCATTGTCTTGGGGCATAAAATATCTGAACGAGGCATTGAGGTGGACAAAGCTAAAGTTGATGCAATTGAGAAAATGCCATGTCCTAAAGACATTAAAGGTATTCGAAGTTTCCTTGGTCATGCTGGTTTTTATAGGAGGTTCATTAAAGACTTCTCTAAAATTTCTAGGCCTCTTACTAATCTTTTGCAAAAGGATATTCCTTTTGTTTTTGATGATGATTGTGTGGAAGCCTTTGAAACACTCAAGAAAGCCTTAACCTCTACACCTATCGTTCAACCAACGGATTGGAACTTGCCTTTTGAAATTATGTGTGATGCTAGTGATTATGCTGTTGGTGCTGTTCTAGGACAAATAGTTGATAAGAAATTGAATGTTATCCATTATGCTAGTAAAACTCTAGACAGTGCCCAACGAAACTATGCTACCACTGAAAAAGATTTTTTAGCAATTGTGTTTGCTTGTGATAAATTTAGATCCTATATTGTTGACTCCAAAGTTATTGTTCACACCGATCATGCTGCTATAAAATACCTTATGGAAAAGAAAGATGCTAAACCTAGACTCATTAGGTGGGTCCTTCTGCTTCAAGAATTTGACTTACACATCGTTGATAGGAAAGGAGCTAAGAACCCCGTAGCTGATAACTTGTCTAGGTTAGAAAATATTCTTGATGACCCACTACCTATTGATGATAGTTTCCCTGACAAACAGCTAGCTGCAATAAGTGTCTCACAAAACACACCTTGGTATGCTGATTATGCTAATTACATCGTCGCTAAATATATACCATCTAGCTTCACTTATCAACAAAAGAGAAAAACATCTATGACTTGAGACATTACTTTTGGGATGACACACATCTTTATAAAGAAGGTGAAAGTGCATGTAGTCCCCATGTGTGGTTTTGGTAATTAATGACAATCCTAATGGACTAATGTTTGCATTGAGATACACATTTGAAGGTTAGTCCCATTGGAAAATGATTGAAGAATAATGGAAGACAACTCCTTTGAAGCAACAATTACATCGAGATGATCAAAATGGAGTTCATTGGAGTATCTCAAGGGTTGCCATGCTTAGTGCTATGGTTTGAGCCATAATGGATCAAGATCTTGAAATGATGATTTGAATGATGAATTCTAGGAGTGGCTGGAAGATATGATCATAATGGACTCATGTGTTGAGTCATGATTGATCAAGTATTCAAGCAAGCTATTCAAGTGAAGAATTCAATATACCCTTCAAGATGTCAAGATTAAACATGGAGTAGAGATATCGGTTGACCAAGATGAAGCTCGAACATTGAAGTCCAAATGGTCAACACACAAGTGCAAATAATGTACCACATAGGATCTTGTGGTATGGTAAGAAGGTGTCAATTGCACTTTGTGTACTAACCCATACTATGTGTTGTCTATGTTATGTGGGTTAGGTAACTCTCATGAGCTTGATGCTAATGAGAAAGCTTGGTGCTCATCAACGGATGTCATCAAGTAATGATGATGGACAAGTGAAGATGAATACAAAGCAAAGCTTCCCACATTATATATGAGGGAGCTACTTGAAGACTTCACCAATGTCTTGCCTTCAACTTGAGCCAAGAAGAAACATCAACATCAAGCTCAAGTGAAAGGCTCGTGTCAAAGGTATTAGTTCCTTTGGCGTTAGTGTTGTGGAGTGATGACCACCGAAGAAACATATACACTCAAGAATGGATTCTCGATAGCTATGTAGTGTAGCTCTTTTATGATTCTTGAGTTATAGGGATCCCGCACTATTAAGAGGGGATCAAAGGGGTTCGTGATGGATTTGCTCAAGTCAACATCTTCTATACACAATTCCACTCCTATCCTATATACCAAAGAAATCCATAGCCAACTAGGTTCCCCAAAGTATATGATCTAACCTTTGCATACTTTGCACCCTCCATTTTGGTTTATCTTAGGCGGTTCTCTATGTGAGGACCTCGAGCTTTTTCATAGCTTCAAAACGAGCCCAAGATCATCAAAATCGGAGTCCGGATGTGAAAGTTATGCATGTTTTAGTTTTGGGATTTCTGCTGTTTTTGTATGGCCGGATGTCCGGGCCTTGGCCGGATGTCCGGGCCCCGGATGTCCGGGATCCTCCCGGAAATCCGGCTCGCTATGTCCAGTAACTATGCCGAATTGTCGGCTATGCCTGCCGGATGTCCGGCACTTGGCCAGATGTCCGGGGCCTGAAGGTTGGCCGGATGTCCGGGCCTTCCCCGGATATCCGGGCCCCCTGTTTTTCTACTATGCCTGTGCTCTTCGTGTGAGTTTTCTTCAGCCGCCGGATGTCCGGCCCTTGCCCGGATGTCCGGCCCGTCTCAGCCACTTACTCAAAAACGGCTAGTTTTCTTGGCTTGCTATATATACCCCTCTACCAATCCGGTAGAGGGTTGACCACTTCATCCAAAAACGCCCCAAGAACACAAGTGGCTCCCTCTCACTTCCCCTACAACAAATCTTAGATCCCGGAGAGATTCGTGAGAGTTCTTGAGAGATTTTCCAATCAAAAGATACATCCACTCCTTCCCCTTCTCTTGACCGAAGGAATTCGTGATTTGAGCAAGTCTTGAGCATTTCCCCCTTGATCTTGTTACTCTTGGAGGTTGGAGACTCCTAGGCGGTAGGAGTGCTCCGGTGAGGAATCAACTTGTGGTTTGTCCCCCGGAAAGTTTGTGAAGGTTTGGAGGCCGCCTCAAGGTCTACCACTAGTGGTTGAGAATCGCCTTCGTGGTGATATCTCAAGGGGAGAATAGGGTGAGCCTTCGTGGCGTTGGTGTGCCTTCGTGGTAACATCCACCTCTCTAACGGTGACTAGCTTCCCTCCAAGGAAGTGAACATCGGGATACATCCTCGTCTCCGTGTCTTCGGTTATTTCTAACCCTAGCCACTACTTGTGGTTTACTTTGGTCACTTGACCGTGCATTCACTATATCTTGTTGTCCTCATTATATTGTGTTGGTTACCACATCGTAGAGATTATTTAGGCCAACACTTTATAGTCTGCAATTCATACTTGCTACTATTGATATATCTTGTGCTTAGTATGAATTGCTAGCTTGTAACATTCATTTCCATATCTTGTGACACAACTTGTGTAAGCTTGCAGTGCTTACTTGAGTTTGCTTGTATCGTTCAATTCCGTATATTGTGATACAATTTGTGTAAGCTTGTATTGCTTACTTGTGGTTGTGTGTATCATTCATTTCCATATCTTGTGATATACACTGAGTAAGTTTGTGTAACTTACTTGTGCTTACTCATATCCTCTTTGTTCTCATCTTGTTTATCCTATGTTGTTGGTGCACTTAGTGAGCCTAGTATATTTAGGATTTGTGCTTGAAAAGTATCCGCTTAGTTTATTTCCGCATTAGGATATAGCCAAATCCGTAAAAGATTTTAAAACGCCTATTCACCCCCCTCTAGGCGACATCGTGGTCCTTTCAATTGGTATCAGAGCTAGGTCTCTCCTTATTAGGCTTCACCGCCTAGAGAGTAACGATGTCGACTAGTGAACTAGTGCACGATGACACATTTTGTTTTAATGGCACAAATTACATTATGTGGAGATTACGCATGCTTTGTCACTTTCGGGCCATGAGTCCAAATGCTTTGCGGATTGTTGTTGTAGGGGATTCAAATCTAAAGGATGGACAATCTCCATCACTTGAGGATATGCATCTTGATAGTGAAGCTTTAAGTGTCATTCACCAAGCTATAACCTTCGAGGTGTTCAAGTCAATCTCGACTTGTTCATTGGTTCATGAGGCTTGGACCAAACTTGAAGCTACATATGGTGGGTCCAACCTTGTGGGAGCCAATGCTATTTGGGAGGAAGTGATGGAAGAACTCTCCATTGCCTCCACCTCCGATTGCTTGGACACTTCAAGATCTTCCACTTTGTCACAGGGTAATGACATGGTAAGTGGAGATATCTCATGGAGTGATGGTGTCAAGCTCATCATTGACGATCCGTCATATAGAAATGCTAGTATTGTAGGTTCCATGGACACGAGCATATCTAACACTGAAAACATCGTACATTCTTGTGTAGATAGTCCATGCATATCATCTAATGATTCACTCATAAATTCTTGTGATGATATGCTTGGTCGTTTGTGTTGCCATATTCAAAATGCCTTGATTTCCTCTAGTTCTCTTTGCGAAACTAACCATGTTGAGGAAATCAAGAAAAATGAGGCACGCTTGATTGATGAAGAACCCTCTTCTCCAAAAGAATCATCATCAACCCCCTTCGTTCACATGTGCCTCATGGCAAGAGGTAATTTCAAGGTATCATCTTCTCCTAGTGATACTGATGATAGTTGTAATGAGGAAGATGATGATGATGACTTGACTCAAAATCTCTATGAGATTGGGAAAACTCTTCATAGAGCTAAAAATAACACTTATAAAAGGTTCCAAGATGTTCTTGCTTGCTTTGAAAAACGTAATGATTTACTTCTTAACGAGCAAGCAAAAAGTGAACAACTTGAACATGAACTTGCTAAGGCTCATCAATCTCTTAGTAACTTGAGGTCTTCAAAAGAAGAGATTGAAGTTTCTCATTGTAAACTTAAAGAGGATTTTGAGCACCTTGACCTTGGCTACAAGAATGTCAAAGGAGAGCTCACCAAACTCTCTAAGTCTCATGAGGAACTTCAAGCTACTCATGCGGAGTCTCTAGTTTCTACATGCTCCTCTCATATTGATAATGATGCTTGTGCTACTAACTCTATCTTGTGTGAAGCATCGACATTGAAAGAAAATGTTGAGCTGAGGACTCAACTTGATTTGCTAACTAGCAATTATGGGAAATTGGAAGAAAGTCATGAAAAGCTTTCGGGCACTCATGAGGATCTTCTAATCTCTCATGATGGGCTAAAGTTAGCTCATGAGGCTATGGTCACCAAGGTAAAATCTTGTGAGTCTCATGTGGACATCAGCACATCTTCTACTCGAAATGCCTTATTGCCATGTGCTAGTCCTAGCAATTCCTCTCTACATGATATTAATACATCTTGTGATGAATTGCTCACCATGCCTTGTTGCTCTAACAATGAAGCTTCTACTTCTTCTAGTTCTTTGGTTAATACTAACCTTGTAGAGGAAAATAAAGAGCTCAAGGCCCAAGTCACTAGTTTGAAGAAAGACTTGGAAAAATGTTGTGATAATATCTTGAGTGTGCAAAAGGACCCTCAAGACAAAATAGGACTTGATTTCACCTCCAACAAGAAGAAGTCCAAGAATAAGAAGAAGGGACAAGATCAAGTCAAGAATTCAGCCAACATTATTTGCTTCAAGTGCAAGAATGTTGGACACCATGTGAGATCTTGTCCATTGAAGAAGAAGGCTTCAAGTGTGAAGCATCAAGGGAAGTGGCCTCAAGTTCAATCTCAAGATAATGAAAGGCCTCTTCCCATGGTTAACCAAGATAATGTCCTCCAAGTTGAGATGATAAAGAAGAAGATAAAGGGGAGCACATGTTGCTATATTTGCCGTGAGAAGGGACACATATCTTCATCATGTCCCAACGGTAATGTCTCTAAGCCTCCAATTTTCAATGATCATTATTCACTCAGAAAGGATAATGTTGGCAATTTGTTTGGCAAGTTTGTGGGCACCCAAAGTGGTTTGGGTAAAGAAAGGACCATTTGGGTTGCCAAGCCTATTGTTACTAACTTCTTAGGACCCAACTTGGTTGGGGACCATCAAGCTCTAACTTGATCAATAGGTGTGTGGAGGGCATTGGAGACTTGGCTAGTTCATGAAGAAAAATGATTTTCACCATTCATTATGGTTCAAACCAAGTCAAGTGAATTATCATCATATTTGTCATTCCAATGCTCCTCGTGGTGGTAACTTGTATTTATATTGTCTACATTGAAAGTTACTAGCCCCATGCATGTTTAGGTTTTGTACCTAGCATGTGTTTGTATATGTTGTGCCTCCTAATATGCTTGATTCGTGTTATCTAGCATGTGTAGGTTGCAATGCACGTCATATATTTGTGTGTGTAGTCTCGAGCCTTTATTGCTTCATTAGTTGAATCTTATTTGGCTCTTTTGAGATATTAATGGATCATCACATTATGGGGGGGTGCTATGTTTTACGCATATCACAAACCTCAAATGTGTAAATATGCATGATACCACCTAGTATGATTGCTATGAGATTATCTAGTTACTTTGTGGTATGTCACACTCATGTGAAATTCAAATAACTATCCGTTAAACATATTTCTAATTAGATTTCACTTGCCTCCTATGAATAAAACATGGATTATCACATTATGGGGGAGTGATATACTTTGTGCATATCACTTCTCGTGTGAACATTAACAATAGAGGTTTGCCAGTTTGCCACTTAGAATATATATTTGAGATTATCTTATATCTCTGTGGCATGCAATGCCTTGTTTACGTATGGCATTTTTGTGCGGTTGTGCCCATGGTTATCTTAAAAATCGTATTTGGAAAATCGTTTGATTAAAGCTATTCCAATTGTTGCTTTGCATGATGATCTATCTAATTGGAATGTTAATAATATACTATCCAAGCATTGTGTTTATTTCTAAACTCTCATGTTATTCTTGTGTTAGTATAGATGATCATGTACTTATGTGGTTTCTACACCGAATGATAACTCGAAATACCATTTTGTTTGAGTTCATCTTATTGGTTTGTGTGGAGTTATGGGAGTTTGTTATCTCATTGTTTATAGTGTCCTATATCTACTTGAGTGAGATATTCCTATGAGTATGTGTGCAATGCATATCTTATATGCTCATTGGTTTTCCTTGGTTCATATGTTGAACTTTGTGTGCTATCATATGTTGATTTGTCACTTTGATTCATTTTGGACAACATGAATGACTAGTGATGTTATTGGAAGTATTAACGGTTATGTGTTCATTTGTCCATTTTGTATCTCCCTGGATTTTGGTAGGCATGTGCATGCATATTTACTATGTGTAAATTCGCATGCCTTGTTTGCTTTATTTGGTCCACTATATAAGGGCAACTCCATCATGTCCTTAATGGTTAATATGTGCATGATATTCAAAGTCATATCTATATGCACATAGTTAAGTGGAGTTTGCACTTTGTATTGTAGTTGTGCTAACTACTTTGGACCCAATAAGTTTGTGGACCATATTGTACTTAAAAGTGATTTAGGTACATTGAAGAAGCTTTGTGTGCTTGGCTTATTCATGAAGAAGGTGGTGTCACCATGAGGAAATTAGAGCCAAGCTAGGATATTTTATTGATCTACGACTTCATACCAATGCTCTCGGTAACAAGTATCTACTTCATGCATACATTTCTTGCATTCAACCTTGTGTAGGTTGCATCATGGCATGAATTTCTTGACTCATTCTCGTGATACTTGTTTCCTTTCTCAAAGCATCCCAACAATGATCTCTTGTTGCTAGTTGTGATGTCTTTGATGGTTGTGTGTTTGGAGTTCATTAATATACAATAAGATTATATTAAGCCATGTGCTATGCTTTCAAGCAAAGATCTCATTGGTATATTTTATGTCTCCCGTTTGGATATCTTATTCTTTCCTTTTGTAACTATTTCATGTGTACATCATTCTTTGTGGATATATATCATCATGATTGTCATCTACCTAGAATCTTATACACGTAAGAGAAGTTACATCTCTAGTTGATATCCCTATTCTTTCATGTCCACCGTTTCATTCTCTTTTTATATCTTTGGTGGCTCTGTGGAAGCATTCGTTGTATGAGTGCATGTCTTACCTCTTTGCATCTTAGTGCACTCATGTTTGGTGAAGATTGTTGTCCTCGTGCTTGTCTTGACAAGCCTATTATTTCCTATCTTCACCATGGGTTGTCACAAGCTTTGATTTTTAATTTGCTATTAGTGAGCTTGTGAACCCATTTGCTTGATGTGTGTGTGTCCTTCTTAACTTCATGTGTATGGGAAGGACATGTCTTGCACCTTGTATCTCATTTACTAAAGACTATGTTGATGCTTAATTCTCATCCTTATATTAGTCTTCTCAAGTGCTTTGACGTGACTCACACACATCATTTTGGTAGTGCCTATTCTTAGGTTGCATCATTTACATGTTGCTCAACCATATGTTTGTTGCAATTGCTAGGCTTCTTTTCTTATTTATGCTTGCTTGCAATTGTTTTGTGTTCCTATTGATTTTGGGGGAGTGATGATCCTATTTTGTGCACTTGTATCCAAATACAAAAAAAAAAATCTAAATAGTGCACAAATCATGGGGAGCTTCTCTATTTTCCTTAGAACACTCCTTTGCCCAAATCATAATATTCTTTTATCCTTTTGGCTCATCGGATCTTTTGCTTGCTTGCTTCACTTTGTGTTATGCAAATGAAATAAATTTGTGCCATGTGCTTTGTGCCATGTGCCTTGCTCTTATGCTAGGCTCAAAGTTGTATAATAGTGGATTCACCTGTGGATATCATGTTCTTATCAATTACAACCTTTTTGTGTATACGGATTTCTTTGTGGATACATATCATGATTATTATTGGCCACTTAGAAATTTTTATACATAAGAAAGTTCATACCTTTCCTTGATATCATTTATTCCTTGCCGGCCACTTTGTGTGTTCCTTTTATTTGTATAATGGCTTCGGTAAGAGGTTGAGTAGTGAGTGCTTGTATGTTTTGCATACAATCTTGCATACTCATGTGTGTTGAATTTATTTTGGACACATGCTTGACATGGTGATCACATTGGATATTCCTATTTATCTTGTCCAAAATATGTTCTTTGGATCTTTTGAATGTTTTCCTCTCATGTTTAATGCTTATTTTCATATCATATTATCTTGTTACTTTCTCCGGATCCTCAATATAGTTTTAGCTCCTCAAACTATTCTTCATTAAATATGTGCATTTGGTTTCACTCAAATTCTTTATGCACACATTAAGGAGGAACTCATACTATATTGATCTTCTAGATGTTTTGTCTTCCATTTTGGCATTTACGGAACTTCTTTTGATGATTGCTTAAGCAACCTTGATCGAGTTTTGCAGAGATGTGAACAAACTAATCTCGTCTTGAATTGGGAGAAGTGCCACTTTATGGTTAATGAAGGCATTGTCTTGGGGCATAAAATATCTGAACGAGGCATTGAGGTGGACAAAGCTAAAGTTGATGCAATTGAGAAAATGCCATGTCCTAAAGACATTAAAGGTATTTGAAGTTTCCTTGGTCATGCTGGTTTTTATAGGAGGTTCATTAAAGACTTCTCTAAAATTTCTAGGCCTCTTACTAATCTTTTGCAAAAGGATATTCCTTTTGTTTCTGATGATGATTGTGTGGAAGCCTTTGAAACACTCAAGAAAGCCTTAACGTCTGCACCTATCGTTCAACCAACGGATTGGAACTTGCCTTTTGAAATTATGTGTGATGCTAGTGATTATGCTGTTGGTGCTGTTCTAGGACAAATAGTTGATAAGAAATTGAATGTTATCCATTATGCTAGTAAAACTCTAGACAGTGCCCAACGAAACTATGCTACCACTGAAAAAGATTTTTTAGCAATTGTGTTTGCTTGTGATAAATTTAGATCCTATATTGTTGACTCCAAAGTTATTGTTCACACCGATCATGCTGCTATAAAATACCTTATGGAAAAGAAAGATGCTAAACCTAGACTCATTAGGTGGGTCCTTCTGCTTCAAGAATTTGACTTACACATCGTTGATAGGAAAGGAGCTAAGAACCCCGTAGCTGATAACTTGTCTAGGTTAGAAAATATTCTTGATGACCCACTACCTATTGATGATAGTTTCCCTGACGAACAGCTAGCTGCAATAAGTGTCTCACAAAACACACCTTGGTATGCTGATTATGCTAATTACATCGTCGCTAAATATATACCACCTAGCTTCACTTATCAACAAAAGAGAAAAACATCTATGACTTGAGACATTACTTTTGGGATGACACACATCTTTATAAAGAAGGTGAAAGTGCATGTAGTCCCCATGTGTGGTTTTGGTAATTAATGACAATCCTAATGGACTAATGTTTGCATTGAGATACACATTTGAAGGTTAGTCCCATTGGAAAATGATTGAAGAATAATGGAAGACAACTCCTTTGAAGCAACAATTACATCGAGATGATCAAAATGGAGTTCATTGGAGTATCTCAAGGGTTGCCATGCTTAGTGCTATGGTTTGAGCCATAATGGATCAAGATCTTGAAATGATGATTTGAATGATGAATTCTAGGAGTGGCTGGAAGATATGATCATAATGGACTCATGTGTTGAGTCATGATTGATCAAGTATTCAAGCAAGCTATTCAAGTGAAGAATTCAATATACCCTTCAAGATGTCAAGATTAAACATGGAGTAGAGATATCGGTTGACCAAGATGAAGCTCGAACATTGAAGTCCAAATGGTCAACACACAAGTGCAAATAATGTACCACATAGGATCTTGTGGTATGGTAAGAAGGTGTCAATTGCACTTTGTGTACTAACCCATACTATGTGTTGTCTATGTTATGTGGGTTAGGTAACTCTCATGAGCTTGGTGCTAATGAGAAAGCTTGGTGCTCATCAACGGATGTCATCAAGTAATGATGATGGACAAGTGAAGATGAATACAAAGCAAAGCTTCCCACATTATATATGAGGGAGCTACTTGAAGACTTCACCAATGTCTTGCCTTCAACTTGAGCCAAGAAGAAACATCAACATCAAGCTCAAGTGAAAGGCTCGTGTCAAAGGTATTAGTTCCTTTGGCGTTAGTGTTGTGGAGTGATGACCACCGAAGAAACATATACACTCAAGAATGGATTCTCGATAGCTATGTAGTGTAGCTCTTTTATGATTCTTGAGTTATAGGGATCCCGCACTATTAAGAGGGGATCAAAGGGGTTCGTGATGGATTTGCTCAAGTCAACATCTTCTATACACAATTCCACTCCTATCCTATATACCAAAGAAATCCATAGCCAACTAGGTTCCCCAAAGTATATGATCTAACCTTTGCATACTTTGCACCCTCCATTTTGGTTTATCTTAGGCGGTTCTCTATGTGAGGACCTCGAGCTTTTTCATAGCTTCAAAACGAGCCCAAGATCATCAAAATCGGAGTCCGGATGTGAAAGTTATGCATGTTTTAGTTTTGGGATTTCTGCTGTTTTTGTATGGCCGGATGTCCGGGCCTTGGCCGGATGTCCGGGCCCCGGATGTCCGGGATCCTCCCGGAAATCCGGCTCGCTATCTCCAGTAACTATGCCGAATTGTCGGCTGTGCCTGCCGGATGTCCGGCACTTGGCCAGATGTCCGGGGCCTGAAGGTTGGCCGGATGTCCGGGCCTTCCCCGGATATCCGGGCCCCCTGTTTTTCTACTATGCCTGTGCTCTTCGTGTGAGTTTTCTTCAGCCGCTGGATGTCCGGCCCTTGCCCGGATGTCCGGCCCGTTTCAGCCACTTACTCAAAAACGGCTAGTTTTCTTGGCTTGCTATATATACCCCTCTACCAATCCGGTAGAGGGTTGACCACTTCATCCAAAAACGCCCCAAGAACACAAGTGGCTCCCTCTCACTTCCCCTACACCAAATCTTAGATCCCGGAGAGATTCGTTAGAGTTCTTGAGAGATTTTCCAATCAAAAGATAGATCCACTCCTTCCCCTTCTCTTGACCGAAGGAATTCGTGATTTGAGCAAGTCTTGAGCATTTCCCCCTTGATCTTGTTACTCTTGGAGGTTGGAGACTCCTAGGCGGTAGGAGTGCTCCGGTGAGGAATCAACTTGTGATTTGTCCCACGGAAAGTTTGTGAAGGTTTGGAGGCCGCCTCAAGGTCTACCACTAGTGGTTGAGAATCGCCTTCGTGGTGATATCTCAAGGGGAGAATAGGGTGAGCCTTCATGGCGTTGGTGTGCCTTCATGGTAACATCCACCTCTCTAACGGTGACTAGCTTCCCTCCAAGGAAGTGAACATCGGGATACATCCTCGTCTCCGTGTCTTCGGTTATTTCTAACCCTAGCCACTACTTGTGGTTTACTTTGGTCACTTGACCGTGCATTCACTATATCTTGTTGTCCTCATTATATTGTGTTGGTTACCACATCGTAGAGATTATTTAGGCCAACACTTTATAGTCTGCAATTCATACTTGCTACTATTGATATATCTTGTGCTTAGTATGAATTGCTAGCTTGTAACATTCATTTCCATATCTTGTGACACAACTTGTGTAAGCTTGCAGTGCTTACTTGAGTTTGCTTGTATCGTTCAATTCCGTATATTGTGATACAATTTGTGTAAGCTTGTATTGCTTACTTGTGGTTGTGTGTATCATTCATTTCCATATCTTGTGATATACACTGAGTAAGTTTGTGTAACTTACTTGTGCTTACTCATATCCTCGTTGTTCTCATCTTGTTTATCCTATGTTGTTGGTGCACTTAGTGAGCCTAGTATATTTAGGATTTGTGCTTGAAAAGTATCCGCTTAGTTTATTTCCGCATTAGGATATAGCCAAATCCGTAAAAGATTTTAAAACGCCTATTCACCCCCCCTCTAGGCGACATCGTGGTCCTTTCAGAAGGAGTAGATGGTATTATTAGACATTGTGTACCTGAGCATGAACATGAACAAATCCTATGGAAATGTCATTCCGAAGCTTATGGAGGACATCATGCGGGCGATAGAACTGCTCATAAGGTATTGCAATCTGGATTTTATTGGCCTACTCTCTTCAAGGATTCCCGTAAGTTTGTCTTGTCTTGTGATGAATGTCAAAGAATTGGTAATATCGGTAAGCGTCAGGAAATGTCTATGAATTACTTACTTGTTGTTGAACCATTTGACGTTTGGGGTTTTGATTATATGGGGCCTTTTCCTTCCTCCAATGGGTACACTCATATTATGGTTGCGGTTGATTATGTCACTAAGTGGGTAGAAGCTATTCCAACTAGTAGTGCCGATCACCACACCTCCATTAAAATGCTTAAATAGGTTATCTTCCTGAGGTTTGGAGTCCCTAGATATTAAATGACCGATGGTGGTTCACATTTTATTCATGGTGCCTTCCGTAAGATGCTTGCTAAATATGACGTTAACCATAGAATTGCATCACCCTATCACCCTCAATCTAGTGGTCAAGTTGAACTTAGCAATAGAGAAATAAAATTAATATTACAAAAAACTATCAATAGGTCTCGTAAGAATTGGTCTAAGAAATTAGATGATGCACTTTGGGCCTATAGAACAGGTTATAAAAATCCTATGGGTATGTCTCCATATAAAATGGTATATGGGAAAGCTTGTCATTTGCCTTTAGAACTAGAACACAAAGCATTTTGGGCAATTAAAGAACTCAACTATGATTTCAAATTTGCCGGTGAAAAGAGGCTATTTGATATTAGCTCACTAGATGAATGGAGAACCCAAGCCTATGAAAATGCCAAGCTATTCAAAGAAAAAGTAAAAAGATGGCATGACAAAAGGATCCAAAAGCGGGAATTCAAAATAGGAGATTATGTTCTTTTGTTCAACTCTCGTTTAAGATTTTTTGCAGGAAAGCTTCTCTCAAAATGGGAAGGGCCATATATTATCAAAGAGGTTTATCATTCTGGAGCTATCAAGATTAATAACGCCGAAGGTACTAACCCGAAGGTTGTCAATGGACAAATAATTAAGCATTATATCTCAGGTATGCCTATTAACGTTGAAAGTAATGTTATCCAAACCATGACACCGGAGGAACACATAAAAGAAACCTTCCGGAACACTCCAGATTATTTAAAAATAGGAGGTATGTGATACGGTAAGTAAACGGACTCCGAAAATTCCGCAAAAATATTTTTTGTCAGTTTTGGAATATTTTAGAATTTTGGAAATAAAACAATAAACCGGAAGGTGATCGAGGTGAGCACGATACACCAGGGCACGCCAGGCAGCCTTGGGCGCGCCCTGGTGGGTTGTGTCCACCTCGGATGCCTTCCCGACTCCGTTTTCCTTCCAAATACTTGTTTCCCAAGAATACAAATTCTCTATATATACCCCCGACTGTTTTGATGACCGCATCGCAAAAAAATCCGCTGTTCTTGTTTCTTGCTGTTTTCTCATCAGATCTAGATCTCCATGGCTCCACCAAGCTCCTCCAAGGACAATTTCTTCGAGAAGGTCATCAACCCGTACTTGCCAGAGGTGATGAAGCACCCTGAATGTAACACCCTGGTTTTTGCTCCTGTTTTTTTCATTTGCGGGATTCGACTCCCGTCTTTTTTCCACGAGCGACAGAGTTTGAAAGACACACCGGATGCTAGCCATATTATGCTCAGCTCAGTGGTCATAGCAAGGACCACAGAAGCTATATATAACAGAATCCTCTCCACGAGCGACAGAGTTTGAAACAAGGCATTCAGATAGAACGACTCAAAGCACATCAGCATCAACAACTCGTAGACATCATGACATCATTGGAATAAGAGATTACTGTCTACGATTACTTTGTGATCATGCCTGACATTTCGGTTGGGAACATAGCAGTAATAGCTCGGTCATGTTGTTCCTTGAATTATGGATCACCTAAGGACAAAGTCAAAATGCCGAAGAAAGAAAGAAATGTCAGTATGGAACCCACAGCCAGACTGAGCGTTCTGACACGGCAAAAAAAATCACCCCTAGCCATTCGAAGCCATACGAGCACGTGAGCCTGGTACCAGGAAAGGATGTCTTGCCCATAACAGTCAGGGTACGAAGCATTGCAATAAAACCTGAAGCAGTTACTTCCAGGCCCTGGAAATCGAGATGTCTATTGGTATTACCCGCTACCCCACCCAGCAATACCACTACTAGGACAAAAAGGTACACCTGACCGAAAAGAGAAGGATTCAAGGAAACTGTGTGAAAAGGACAACACATGGTCCATCAGAAGAGGCAGTTAAAGGGGTCAGTGAACCAACGAAGACAGGACAACTGATGAATCCAAGTCGCACACAGGTAAGTCCCCCTTCCCCAGGAGGTAAGCCTGGAAATCTCGAGGACGAGATTTTCTTAAGGGGGGTAGGTTTGTAACACCCTGGTTTTCGCTCCTGTTTTTTTTCCTTTGCGGGATTCGACTCCCGTCTTTTTTCTCGATGTTATCGGATTTCTTTCACTCTTGGGTATATGAAGATGGTCATTCAGCCTTGCCTTCCTATCCAACCAGAGATTCTCTCCAGTCCAACCTTGCCACCCAGGATATATTCCCAGGGCTTTGCCGTCAGAACCCTACCTTCCGAGTTGCCAGAAGGGAAACCCTGACTCTTGCAGTTACAAGGGAACCCCAATTACCTTTGATCTTCTGCCTCCCAAACTTTTCCCAGTAATCATACTTTATCTATAAACCCTAGATATGCAAAAATATTGTCAAGTCATTTGCAATATTTTTCATTTATAATTAATTCCTTTTTCTGCCAGTTAAAGGAATTAAATCCAGGAAAATATCTATCCATCTCCAAAGTTCATGAAAACTTGTGGAGATATTCTTTGTGATCATATTGAGCTCCCATAAAAATATTGGCCGTAATTAAATAAGGGAAATTGCCTTTTCCTATTTAAAACCAATATTGCATTTTGGGCCCTTTCTAAAGGAACTACCATTTTGGCAGCCAGGAAAAATCCCAAATAATTTGTGGAGCTTCTCCTATCCATATCTTCACCATTTACATCAAGAACCTAAGTTCCATAGTTTAAATTTTGAGCACAACATCAATTTGCAAATTCTATCCAGTTGGGCAATTTGCAAAGGAAGTGCTTTATTCATTGATCTATTTGAGCTGAAACTTTTCATGGTGGTTAACATTGATAAATCACTTATGAAAACAAAAAACCAGCTCAATCCCTCTATCCCTTCTCCCATAGCATTTTTCCTAAGTTTCTGTCTATTTGGAACCTCTGTGAAGGAAGTATCACTTTGGTATTCTCAAATGAGCTGAAACTTTTCCAGTATCTCCATATGTTCATATAATCACCCTACACCAAGATTCAACTCATTGCACTCAGCCATTTGAGCCCAACTTCAAATTCTAGCTTCTGGACCAGGTTGACCATGTGTGAAAGAAGTGCTAGCTAGAGTGATCTTTTTGGTCTGAAAATTGTCCAAGGGATTCACCTTAGCAAGGAGTTGCTACGCACCAAAACCCAGCCAGTTTCACCAAGCCAATCTCGTCCAGAAACCTACAAGCACCTTCCTGTCAGAATCTGTTTTGGCATGTTTTGCTCACCTCAGAGACACCTAGCTGGTGACAGACCCTTCTCTCCTCTATATGAGCAGTGGTACACTTGTTGGACAAGCTTGGACATGCAGGAGCCTTCCAGATCAAGCCATGCACGTGGTGACCGCGTGGACAACAGGCAGAAGCGGTGCTCCGCGTACTGTCCTCGTCGGGTAGCCCACTCCGGCCAGCCTTCGCTCGTCTGAGCATGTCTAGCGGCTCCTCGGCATCCACGTCATCCCTCTGGAACCCTCTCCCCCTCCAGTTTTTTTTTCCTCGCCGCGCCGCGACGAGCTCCGCCACTGTTCTGCCGTGACCACCGTCGTAGTCTTCCTCTGTTCTCATCTGCTCCGACCTCTCCCGAAGCTGCTGCTGGCTTCTCCACCCTCCCGGAGCCCATGTCGACATCGCCCCCCCTCCCTACGCGTGTCGCCGGAGCTCTAGTAAGTGGCTAAGCTCGCCACGGCGGCCGAGCTCATCCACTCGCCGTCGGGCACCTATGAGTAGCCCTCCCGGCCCTCTCGAGCTCACCCACGGCCTCTCCTCCATCCCAGCTCCCTCCCCAACCTCTCACCCGAGCCCGAGGGGCTCTCCTCGCCGCCCATTGCCGCCACGGCCATCGCCGGCCACCGGCTAAATTCCGGTGAGCCGAAGCCCATCTCCTCCTCTAGCCCTCACTACCAGCTCCACCCCACTCCGGCGCACCTCCCCATCTTCCCCAGTCCCCGCCGGGGTACCTCAGGCCGCGTCTTCACCAAGTCCGGCCGCCGCCGCTCTCTGCTCCCGCGGCGCGCCCCCACTCCGCCCCTCCCCGGCGCCTCCTCTCTGCCCATACGGGTGCGCATCGCCGCGCTGGTCACACCGGTGGCCGAAGGCTCGCCGAAGGTGGCCTGGGTCGCCCGGACAAGCGCCGGCGCCGGCGGCCTCCCGCTGCTCTGTTGCCGTGCGTTGCCACTGCTACGGCTGTCCTCGGCGTCCGCGTCCAACCAGGGTGGAGGCGGGGCCTCATTCCGCGTTCACCAGTGGCCGGAGCTGCGGCTGGAGTGGCCAGAGCCGCCGGGGCCACCGCCGGCCGTGTCTGGCCTCGCCCTCCCTCTGTTCCGTCGTGAGGAGGAAGAAGGGAGCCAGGAGAGAGGCAGAAGTCAACGCGGGGCCCACATGTCGGCGACCTCAGCCCGTCACGTCAGATTAAGTGAAGACGCATTTCTCTGAATACGCTTTCAAAACATTGAAAGCGTATTTCCTTCTACTGCGGCTAAGTTTGCGTTTTCCTTTTCAGAAAACGTATTTCAGCTGAGTGCGCTTCCGGTTCAGCCCCCAGGGGCCTGTCTGTGAATATTTTATTTACAGAATAGTCCCTGAACTTCAAACGGCTGTAACTTTTCACTCGTAACTCCGAATCAGGTGAAACCAACGCTCACTTTCTCAGTTCGTCAAGCCCGTCCTGATGGCATCATGTTCATAATGTTTTCACACTGTGAAAATGACCATTTTGCCCTTGCCCTTCTATCAGCCCGCCGAGAGAGAATGGTTTCCGGCGATCCTTTCCGCGGACTCTCCGCACTTCTTCCCGGAGTATTCTTCGACCGCAAGCAAGCCGACCATCTGATATATGCCCTAAAGCATTGCTCTATGTTATTATTGTGTGTTTAACCTAATAATGATGTCCGTGCTAGAACTACTTAAATTCCTGTGAGTTTGTATTCATCATTTACCTTACTTGATCATGTTTAGCATTACCACGCTAATGACTCATTATAATGTTATATGAAGATAGGTTGTTATGTTTATGCAGCTATTACCTCATGCATAGTTACCACCAGGTCAAGTTTCTCATGATGGATATACCTGCCGGTTAAGTACTTGCTAAAACTGAACCAAGCCGGTTGATCTAGAGTCACCTGTCCGGACTTATCCGTGCAACCACATTTGCCGGTATGGGACGGCCTTGACTTGGTCTGATCGCGTGCTCTTTTACCGGTACCACCAGACAGAGAAGGTTATGCGCGCGTGCTACCCTTGCCCGGTAGGCGGCGATAACCTTGTGAGCCCAGTTGAGTTATTTGCCGGCGTCCTCGTTTGGGACAGATTAGTTGGCCACGACGGTGGCAGGTGTCACGGGGTGACACATGGGCCACCCAGGGCTTGACTCCAGGGGAGAATGATTGCCGGTGGTACGGTGGAGGAGTCACAGGTTAGGCAGGTTTCGTTGGAGCAACGCTGGTCCACCCGAATGGGATCACGAGGCCAGGTGCTTCATGATGTGGGTAAAGAGCGCAACCTCTGCAGAGTGTTAAATCTATTCGAATAGCCGCATCCACGGTATTGGACAGTCCGTCCAGGCCTCGCTAGGTGGTCAACCGTAACAATGATAATAATGATGGAAGAACTTGTCTTATGCCCTGAAGTACTCAGTGGATCATGGATGTTCTGAGGGTTGTAAGGCAACCCGGAAGAGAGTAAGCTAGATCTGGTTAAGGTTTAGATTGGATCCTGAGATTATTCAGAGTATGGATTATTTACCTGATATGCTTTACTTTACTGCATTTTACTTTAGTGGCTATCTTGCTAGATAAACCTGTTATGACTTGATAATTGATATTGCTAGCTAGTGATGCTATGCCATGTGAATTAATGTTGCTGTAATAATAAATGCATGCTTGAATGCCATGGATTGCTTTGCTTGGTGTATATGTTAGTTGGTTTGCTTGTGAGTACATTCAAAAGTACTCAGCGGCCTTTAACATGGCCAGGTTCACATAAGGATCTGTCGTCCGTCATCGAGGAGCTGAAGCGTTCGCGAGCTAGGAGAGTAACCCAGTCAGATCCCTGTGGATTGGAGCCGCACCAAGACCATGCTGCCTTAGATAGAGCTTTTCCGCTGCCATCACCCTTGTAACATATCATGTAAGACTTATATATCCATTAATAGAAATGTCTGTGTTCATGATACTTGTTGTAAACGCGCATGCCAGAGTGATTTCCTGGGCTGGCGTGCATGGCGACCGTCTGGCTACAGTGGTAATCAGGCGGGACGCCACACTCAAGCCATTGAGATGCATGATGGGGTGCTCCACATCCGTGATGTTTAGGGACCTAAGAAGACCGGAAGCGTGGAGGCTAGGCTCGAGGCGGTGGAACAGGAAATCTTCAAGTGCCAGAAGATGGTGGAGCGTGGACTTAGTGCCAATCACTCCATGATCACGGAAATCACCCGTGATCAGATGGTGGATGGCCGGTCTGTGAAGGACATCATCTCCACCATCAACGAGCCAAGTTTATGATCTTCAAAACCAAGTCTTCGAATATGAAGCGAGATTTAAAGGTATGAGTTTAGCTGCCAGTTGCAGGACTCAGGGGACTCTCGCGTCGACCTTTGATGGGGAGCCCTTGCCCTGGAAGCTGGAGGACAAGCTTACTACATCATCATCACCACCTACATCAACACCTCCACCTTCTTCATCACCACCACCAAAGGAGACTTGAGCTCACGGGTATGGGCACTCCCCTTGGCTTGAGCCAAGCTTGGGGGAGGTGCCCCGATATCGTATCACCACCACTTTTGTTCATCTTTACCTATTTTAGTTCGATCTTTAGTTTCCCTTTGCTTTAGTTGAATAAAAGTTTTAGTATGATCTATTTTCGTGTGTTAGTTCCGTGGCCTATCTATCTATGTAATCGAGTGAAAGTTATATAATAAAGTTTAGTTTGAGTTTTTGCCTCTCTACTTTCATGTTGCAATCAAATAAAGGAAAAGAAACAAATGAAAAGAATCATATGCTAATCTTATGGTGAGTAATGAAATCACATAAGGAAAAGTATAAGTAGTAAAATTTATTGGAGATTGACAAACATAGCATTGGTCAATGATGCAATTCATGAAAGAATTAATAAAGGAAGAGAAGATTCACATGCAAATACACTATCTTCGACATCTTTTATGATTGTGAGCACCCATCAAATATTATATGTCAAAATTGTTGACGTTGGACGAGGAAGATAACGTAATGATTTATGTTTGTTCATATCCACATAGAAGTTATATTGTCATAGATCCTTTAACATGTGGTGCTTGCCCAATATCTTTGCTAGCCAAAAGTTCCGCACTAAATAGAGATACTACTTGTGCATCCAAAAACCCAAACCAAACTCTTTCTTTGAGTGTCCACCATACCTACCTATGGATCGAGAAAGATCCTTAAAGTAAGTTGTCATCGGTGCAACAAGGCAATAAAAATTGATTCTAAAAGTGTTTTGATCAATTAGTGTAAGAGAAAATTGAGCGTTATACGAACTTATGATGGCAAAGTAATAAAAGCGACGGACTGCATAATAAAGGTTGCTATCATAGGGGGCAATATAGCGTGACATTCTTTTACATTAAGGGATTGGGCAAACAAATCAATAAGCGCATGAAAACCTCTGCTTCCCTCTGCCAAGGGCCTATATTTTACTTTTATGCACTTACTTTTATGCAAGAGTCAAAGTATTCCTCCCTATTCCTTTTTACTTTTTCCTTTGCAAGCATCATGTGGTGAGGAAAGATCTAGGCACATATACCCAGTTGGATGTGGGTGAGCATGAGTTATTATTGTTGACATCACCCTTGAGGTGAGTAAGTTGGGAGGCGAAAATATAAGCCCCTATCTTCCTACGTGTCCGGTTGAAACTTTTTGTTCATGGGTATGCCGTGAGCGTTAGCAATCATAGAAGACTAAATGATGGTTGAGTATGTGGACTTGTCAAAAGGCTCCTACATGAGACCCTTCCTGAAAATACGATGAATTGTAGTTACAAAGTTGACTGAAAACATAGTTTGTTGGTTCCCAATAAGGTTTATGCTTCATACTTCTATGTTGTGATGAATTGTTACTTCTTCATGAGAAGCTATATGATAGAAATGTATTGAAATAAGTTCTTATGATAGAGTTTGTTGCTGTTATGTTAATAAGAATGATGCTTCTATGTCCGTATTTTGTTTTTATCGACACCTCTCTCTCAAACCATGTGGACATGCTTTTCAATATCGGCTTTCGCTTGAGGACAAGCGAGGTCTAAGCTTGGGGGAGTTGATACGTCCATTTTGCATCATGTTTTCCTACTGTTATTTACTTTGTTTTGTTGAATAATAATGCTTTCGGGAGTGATTCTAATGCCTTTTCTCTCATAATATGCAAGGTTTACACAAGGAGGGAGAATACCGGCAGTTGGAATTCTGGACCCAAGAAAAGCACGTCAGAGATACCTATTCTGCACAACTCCAATGAAGCTGAAATTTTACGGAGATTATTTTTACATTTAATAAAAAACACTGGAGCTGGAAACTACCGGAGGAGGGCCCCCAGGTGGGCACAACCCACCAGGGCGCACGAGGCCCTGATGGGTTGTGCTCAGCCTGGCCCACCTCCGGTGCCCATCTTCTGGTATAAGGTCTCTCTTGACCTAGAAAAAATTAGAGGAGGACTTTCGGGAGGAAGCGCCGCCGCCTCGAGGCGGAACTTGGGCAGGAGCACTTTTGCCCTCCGGTGGAGCGATTCCGCCGGGGGAACTTCCCTCCCGGAGGGGGAAATCGAAGCTATCGTCATCACCAACACCCCTCTCATCTTTGGGAGGCCAATCTTCATCAACATCGTCAACAGCATCATCTCCTCTCAAACGCTAGTTCATCTCTTGTGTTCAATCTTTGTACCAGAACCTCAGATTGGTACCTGTGGGTGACTAGTAGTGTTGATTACCATGCGTAGTTGATTACTATATTGTTTATTTGGTGGAAGATTATATGTTCAGATCCATTATGCTAGTCAATACTCCTCTGATCTTGAGCATGATTATTATTTGTGAGTAGTTACCTTTGTTCTTGAGGTCACGGGAGAAGTCATGTTGCGAGTAATCATGTGAATTTGATATGTGTTCGATATTTTGATGATATGTATGTTGTGATTCCCTTAGTGGTGTCATGTGAACGTCGACTACATGACACTTAACCATTCATGGGCCTAAGGGAATGCATTGTGGAGTAGTTATTAGATGATGGGTTGCTAGAGTGACAGAAGCTTAAACCCTAGTTTATGCGCTACTTCGTAAGGGACTGATTTGGATCCACATGTTTAATGCTATGGTAAGACTTTGTCTTAATATTTTTCTCGTAGTTGCGGATGCTTGCGAGGGGGTTAATCATAAGTAGGTTGTTAGTTCAAGTAAGAACAGCACCTTAGCACCGGTCCACCCACATATCAAATTATCAAAGTAGCGAACACGAATCAAACCAACATGATAAAAGTGACTAGACAAAATTCCTGTGTACCCTCAAGTACACTTTGCCTATTACTAGTGATTGTTCTGGCCTGTCCTTTGCCTCAAAAGGATTGGGCTACCTTACTGCACCTTGTTTACCGTTACCGTTACTTGCTCGTTACAAATTATCTTGCTATCAAACTATCCGTTACCTACAATTTCAGTGCTTGCAGAAATTACCTTGCTGAAAACCGCTTGTCATTTCCTTCTGCTCCTCGTTGGGTTCGACACTCTTACTTATCGAAAGGACTACGATTGATCCCCTATACTTGTGGGTCATCAACAGCCCACCAGGGCGCGTCGGGGGCCCCCTGGCGCACCCTGGTGGGTTGTGGCCTGCACAGCCCACCTCTCTGGCACTTCTTTGGCCCATTGGGTGTCTTCTGGTCCAGAAAAAATCTCCAAAAAATTTCGCCGCGATTGGACTCCGTTTGGTACAGATATTCTGCGAAGTAAAAAATAAGCAAAAACAACAACTGGCACTTTGGCACTATGTCAATAGGTTAGTCCCAAAAAATGATATAAAATTGCTATAAAGTGATTGTAAAACAGCCAAGAATGATAATATAACAACATGGAACAAGCAAAAATTATAGATACGTTGGAGACGTATCAGCATGCCTCACAACATTGTTGCGGCTGTCAACACCATCGAAGTACGCCTCGTCGTCATGGCCATTGAAGAATATCGTGCAGCATCACCGCGGTAATCAATGTCTCCATAGCATGCCTCGTCATCGTGTTCATCGAATCATCACCATGGTTGTCGAAGAATCGCCATGGTGGTCGACACCATGGAAGTATGCCTCATCTTCATGGTGATTGAAGCATGCCTTGCAGCATCGCCACAGTCGTTGAAGTCCTCGTAGCATGCCTCGTCGTCGTGGTTGTTGAAGCATCACCATGGTCGTCGACATTATCAAAGTATGCCTCGTAGCGATGAACATTTAAGTATGTCGTGTAGCATCGTCAAGGCCATCGATGCCATCGTAGCATCTCTCGTCAACATGTATGTCAAACCGTCGCAGTTGTCGTTGAACAATCGCCATGACCGTCAATACCAACGAAATACGCATGGTCGCTGCGGCCATTGAAGCATGCATTGCAACATCACCACGATCGTCATCGCGTCGATGCCATCGTAGCATGCCTCATCGCCAAGTCCATTGAACCATCATCGTTGGGTGCAGCACCCATGCAAGTTTCTGCAGTTGCCGCATTGCCACGAGTAGCGACTAGCGAACCCGGGGCCTTGTTGCACCTGTGCCAGGCACCCTGCAGCATGGCGCCCTTTATCCATCGGCCTTGCAATTTCTCCTTCAAAGGGCCCTGCAGCGGCGCCTCCAAACCACATCTCCCTCAAGCTATTTCAATTCATTGGTGAAGTAGACGTGCAAGGAGAGAGGAGTAACAAGAGAGTCAGGAGATGATATGAGGGAGTTGTGGTAAACACACGGTATAACAGATGAATGTGTAGCGAGCGCTTCGTCGGTTGGGATAAGGACGAGGTGGGAGTTGTGGTGCGCGAGCCTCACCAGACCACATGGCGATCGTGGGACGCGGCTGGCCCAAGCATGTTGACTATACCTGGCCATGGGCAGCCCGACCCGGATGGCCCTACCCGACCCGGCCTGAAAATCCCAGGCAGGGCCGATCCTAAACATGCCATCAGCCGGGCTCAGGCCTAGAATTAAAGCCCGATGGTCGGGCTTGGGCTTCAGGAAAACAAATTTTAAGTCATGGTCGGGTCGGGCCGGTTGGGCCCAATCGGGCTTTTTCGGGCTCAGGCCCAATATTTAGGCTCGACGGCCGGACAGGGCCGGGCTTGGCCCTGGGTTTTCGGCACCGGGCTTTTTTTGGCCCGGCCCGAAGCCCGGCCCGACCCAAAATATGCCCAGGTATAATGTTGACATCCGGCTGAATCAAATCAATTCTCATTTTTTAGTGTTTTTTGCCACTATCACGCGTTGTGTTCGATGCAAAGTGTCGTCCGACAAACATATTGTGGTGATCTTTTGCTAATGATACCCATATTGTGGTGGTTTGATGGATTTGACTCGTACTTCAAAGTTCAAACGAGAATGGGAAATTTTGCTTCCAACTTTTTTATGGTGCCAACTAAATCACCAGTATTTAATTTATGTAATCCATTTCTCAAAAGATAAAGTTATGTAGTACTCTCTCCATTTCATAATGTAGTGCGTCCGCGCTTTCTGAAATCTAAATTTGACCATAAATTTAACTAACGAGACCGACTGAGGTGGCAGCAGAAATTATACCATTGAATTCGTATTTTCAATAGGAATTCAGTGGTATAATTTTTGCTTCTGCCACAATCGGTCTCGCTGGTTAAATTTATGTTCACAATTCAAACTCAAAAACCGAAGGCGCACTATGTTATGAAATAGAGGGAGTATGATTTAGTCCGATGAGTCCTAGTAGTAGGAGTAGCTTTTGGATGGTAGTTTGACGTTGAGATCGAGCAGAGCAGAGCCCCGTCGTAAGAGCAACTCCAACCATGTGACCCCAACGGACGCGCGCTTTGTTCGCCTTTTGTCTGTTTGGGTCGGCGTGTCCGTCCTCTTTTGCAAATGGATCGGCCGTGCGCCCAACGGGCGGACCCAAATCTTGTCTTCTTGACCGGCCGTCATCCATTTTTTGATCACACATTTTTTTTAATTTGCATATTATTTTTATTTCATCAAATGCATTCCAATACATACATTTTTTTCATATATTCTTCGCTACGAGTACAAGACCAAAGAAAACAAAAACTACAATTGGACATTTTAAAAGATGTCCTACTTCCATAACTGCTCCTACTAGTTGATTTAAGATCTTTTCTATGTCGTCGTTGTTGATCTGCGGATTCTTGAGCTTAACAACGTGTTTCTTCTTCGTTTCTAAAGAATTAGATGTTGCTTCCCATTCGGTCTCTTCTTTACTCTCATCTACACCTTCAATTCTAGCTAGAAGTGCACGAACATCTAGTAAATTTCATGAAATCAATAGATCGATGTATTCTTCTCCCAATACCAAAAGTTGCATCCGACCTTGAAAGCACATTTGCTCCCTTGGTGGTTTTGGTAATTTATAACAACATATATGTCATTGAACTAATGTTTCGACTAAGCATATTTCAGGAAAAGTTCAATGATAGGGATGGCAAAAGGATTGTGGATAACCCCAAGATGCAAGGAAATAGATTGGCAAAGATTCAAGCAAGATGACTCTACATTTTACTTTGTGAGAAATCACTTTGAGCCATAGGAAAGCCAATACTATTAAAAGGGGGTAAGGTACTGTTGGTGAACAAAATGCTCATGTGTGCACAAGTGATAGTCACCAAAAACACCCACAAGCTCTTCCACAAAAGTCTGTCCAAAGTCAAAATATCCAAAATCGGTGCAACCAACACTTTCCACTCGGTGCCACCGATTCCCAAACTAAGACAGATCCATGCCAAACCCTAGCCTGTCGGTGCAACCGATTCTGCATCGGTGCCACCGAGTTCAGTTGCCAACTCTCTGTTTAGCTATTTTTAGTCTTCAGTATCACCGAGAATTGCCAGTCGGTCTCACCGAGTTTCTGGACCAACTCTCTGGATAGCCATTCACAGGAATCGGTACCACCGAGAATTGTGGATCGGCGCCACCGAGTTTCTAGACCAACTCTCTGGTAAGCCATGGTCGAAAATCGGTACCACCGAGATGTGAGAATCGGCGTCACCGAGTTTGCACAATCTGACCGTTGGTCACCTGATCGGTACCACCGAGATTTATATATCGGTCTCACCGAGATTCAAAAGTTGCTACCTTTGGAAAAACTCGGTACCACCGAGATTCACACATCGGTGTCACCGAGTTGGTCACTTTAGGTGTAACGGTTGGATTTTTGGAGATGCCTATACATACCCCTTCACCACCACCCACTCGACAGAGAAGCACTCAGAACTATTCCATACTTGCCCCATCCAATTTTCTGAGAGAGAGCCACCTACCCTTGTGTTGAGATCAAGCTATTGCACTCTATCCATATGAATCTTGATCTCTAGCCTCCCCAAGTTGCTTTCTACCAAATCAATCTCTTCCACCATAGCCAAATCTGTGAGAGAGTGATTGTGTGTTGAGGAGTCTATCATCTTGAAGCACAAGAGCAAGGAGTTCATCAACATTACCGAGCCTATTACCTTTTGGAGGGTGGTGCCTCCTAGATTGGTTAGGTGTCGCTTGGGAGCCTCCTACTTCGTGTTGTGGAGTTGAACCAAGAAGTTTGTAAGGGCAAGGAGATCGCCTACTTCGTGAAGATCTACCCATAGTGAGGCTAGTCCTTCGTGGACGAAAGCCGTTATGGAATAGTCAAGGTTGCTACTTCGTGGACCCTTATGGGTGGAGCCCTCCGTGGACTATCGCGACCGTTACCCTTCGTGGGTTGAAGACTCCATAAACGTGGACGTACGATAGCACCACCTATCGGAACCACGGGAAAAATCTTCGTGTCTACAAATTGCGTTTCATCTTCCTTCCTATCCTTTACTACTCATGCTTGTCCTTACTTTCCGCTGCTATACTCTTAGACATGCATGTGTAGGGTGTACTTGACTTGCTATCATTGCTAAAATCTGCCAACACTTAAAATTGGGAAAAGGTAGAATTTTTATTTGGTCAAGTAGTCTAATCATCCCCCCCCCCTCTAGAAATACTTTCGGTCCTACAAGCGGTATCAAAGCTTCGGTCTCCATTGCATTGGTCTCACAACCTAGGAGAGTATGGCGTCTAGTGAGGGAAATTATCACCGTAGAGGTCCGTACTTTGATGGCACTAATTTTCCTAGTTGGAAGCACAAAATGAAAATGCATATTCTTGGTCATAACCCCGCCGTATGGGATGTTGTTCGTGTTGGCTTGCAAGGTGAATTCTTTGGTGATGGAAAGGAACCGGATTGTGAAGTGACTGCGGATGAATTGAGGATGTTGCAATACAACGCTCAAGCATGCGACATTCTCTTCAACTGCCCATGCCCTGAAGAATTCAACAAAATCAGCCGTCTTGAGAATGCAAAAGAGATTTGGGATACTTTGGTTGATATGCATGAAGGAACCGAGTCCGTGAGAGATTCCAAGTTGGATGTTCTTCAAAGTCAGCTTGACAAGTTCAAGATGAAGGATGGTGAAGGAGTCGCGGAGATGTACTCTAGGCTAGCTCTCATCACCAATGAGATTGCCGGCTTAGGAAGCGAAGAAAGGACCGACAAATTCATCATCAAGAAGATACTTCGAGCTTTGGATGAGAGATACGACATCGTGTGCACATTGATCCAAATGATGCCCAACTACAAAGATCTCAAGCCTACGGAAGTCATTGGAAGGATTGTTGCTCATGAGATGACACTCAAAGACAAAGAAGAGCTTCACAACAAGTCTAGCGGTGCTTACAAGGCCACAAGTGATGCTCCCGCAACTTCAAGCGACAACCTTGTCACCAATGAAGAGATAAGCCTCATGGTCAAGAAATTCAACCAGTTCTACAAGAATAGAGGCAAAGAACGAAGCTCCAACTCAAGATATGAAGAGAAGCATTCGTCAAGTCGTGACCGCAACTGCTACAATTGTGGGAAGCCCGGACACTACTCCAATGAGTGCATGGCTCCCTACAAATGAAGAGAAGAGTCACCTAGAAGACGAAGCTCAAGGAATGAATCACCTCAAAGAGAGAGAAGGAGTAGAGATGATCGTTATGAACGAAGACCCTCAAGGAGAAGTAGGGATTCAGAGAAGAAGGACAAGTACACCAAGAGCTACACAAGAAGAAAACATCAAGCTCATGTTGGTGAATGGGTTTCCGGCTCCGACTCCGAGAACAACTCCGAGAGAAGCTATCAGTCCAACTCCGACTATAGTCAAGATGAAGGTGTTGCCGGACTTGCACTAGTGACTACCAACTCCTATGATCTATTTGATTCACCAAATGAAGGGAGTGGAAGTTGCTTCATGGCTAAAGGCCCCAAGGTATCACACCCCGAGTATCTTGATTTCAATAGTGATGAAGATGATTTGCTTTGTGATGATGACTTGCACTTTGATGAAACTAGTGATGTTAGTCAAAATGAACTTAATAATTTTCATGCTAGTCAAGATAAGTCATTTGATGATGATAAGATGAAAATAGAACAACTAACTAAAGAATTAAACACTCTTAAGTTAGTTCATGAATCTACTCTTGAAGATCATAGAGAGCTAATTGTAAGGACTCATGAGAAGTTACGCTTCGAGAAGCTCACCTTGGAGCAAGAGCATGAGTTTGTTAAAGCTATCAATGACGATCTCCGAAAGAAGACTTCATCTTATCTAGCCAAACGATCACTCTTGTCTACATTCATGCCACAAGTTAAATCTAGACAAACTAGTAACAAAGGCAAGAAAAGTTCTTCATCTAGTAGCAACAATAAAAATACTAAATCTAATGATGTTGCTTCTAGTAGTTCTATTGATTCCACTAATGATGATTCTCTTAGCCAAGTTACACTTGGGCAAGAAAATGCTTTATTGAAAGGAATTATAGAGAAAGGTATCTACAAGAGTCTTGCCGGATGTAAGCAATTTGAGGAAATTGTACGCAAGCACGGAGGATACCGGAAGAACCATGTCATTGGCTACTTCAACGCTAATGGAGTTGAATGGGAAGAAGGTCAATACCCCAAGCCCACGTTTGTTCCTCAAAAGGAGAAGTATGAAAATACTCTTCCCAAGGGAACAAACACTCAAGATGACCTTCCACCACAAGACCACAAGCTCAAGGGCAAGAACAAGCTTCAAGAGGACATTGACTCATATGAAAATGAATCCCAAGCTTTGGTGGAGTGGGTTCCCAAGGCTACTTCAAGCTCAACTTCTACAAGGGCTACTTCAACACCAAGGATCCCCATCAAGTTGATGTGGGTCCCCAAGAAGAAGAACTAGAGAGTTTTTGAGGGGTGACTCCGCCAATGAAATTCGCTCACATTCATTTTTGGCAAGAACTATTTGCAATCAACATCAACTCTATGCAATAGTTCAAGGAGTCACACATTCCCTCAAAGGTAAGCAAGGGACAAGGTAATCAACAAATCCATGGACATCATCACATATGATTTGCACTCCATGTTGATAGATATCCTTGTATTTGTCTCTTGTGTGTTGGGACTAACCCATGTAGGTGAGAAGAGTAAAGAAACAACAAGGATGCTCCCAACTCATGATGATCTTCATCAACCTTGAGCATCCACCACTACCTCACCAACATGAAGTCTTCATCGACAAAACCCAAGGTTAGTTTATCCCTCCTATGGGGGGATGTCACATCAAGAGGGAGCTTTACTCTAAGACTTGAGTTAAAGCATCTCATAGTATGTGACAACATTAAATGCTTTATGTAAAAGTGGTAACCCCACTTGTGATTAAACGATGAGTATGACTAATGATCAAGTATTCTTACTTGGCTCCTAAGTCAATATACTCATATATATATGACTCCGTCATCACCAAAATGCTTGATAGATGCTAGTATGTTTGTGCATGTTTGCCATGATTTCATTTGACATCTTATTGTGTGAGCATGTTGGTCTGAATTTATTTATCCATTCGAGGACATCCAATTGTTGCTATTTGGATTTTGTTTTCTCTTTTGCCAATTGGATGGACAAGAATGCCTAGGAACACTCTCTAGCTATCTATGCTTTCTCACCTCATATTCCATTCTTGCTGCATCACAAAACTTGAACAAGTACTTTTCGATCCCTCTGTGTGAGAAGCACTCGGAGTTCCGTATCGACAAGGACTGACCATTAAAACCTCCCAAGTGCATCTTGGTGGAACCAACCCAAAATTTTCGGTCTCACCGAATGCCTAGGGTTGATCTGCTTTTCTATCTCGGTACCACCGATTCCATATTCTAGGTTACACCGAGTTTCCCTGTCAGCTGACAGTTTAGAAACTCGGTGACACCGAAAATTTAGAATGGGTGTCACCGACAGCAAGGGGTATATATGCCATGGACCCGATGTTTTGAAATTCACTCCTCAAACCATCGCGCTCCAAAACCCTAAGCTGCCGAAAAGGACCCCCTGGTCGTCGCCCTTGTGTCCCCGTGCTCCTCCGTCGCTGGGATCCTCCCCGTCGACGGGCATCTTCGCCGCCGTCTTCGTCGTAGCGGATCCGTCACCAACTAGGGTATGGATCCGGCCCTCCTTGCGCTCCCCGTCCAAATCTTGCGCATTGGAGTTAACTTTATCGATAATCCACGGATTGCAAACCTCCCTTTCCTTTAGTAATTCCATTAGAATAGCAAACGATCGATTTTTTAGGTTTTGCCGTCCGCCACATGAATCTCGGTAGAACAGATGCAAAAGAATCGGTAGCACCGATTCTGTTTTTCTGGCCAGCTGAGAACACCTCAGTGGAACCGAGTACTAATTCTCGGTGTGACCGAGAAAGGTGCCAAGTTCTTGGAAAGAAGGTTGTTTGTCTCGATGGGTCCGAAATTTTTGCCTCGGCTGTACCGACATACATTTGGCAGAATGCAAAATTTGAGAAATCTTAGTTCAAACTTTTGAAAATATCTGCATTTTGTGATGACTTATCTTCTCCACTCCTCTATACTCTATTCACAGGGTCAGAGATGTCTGCTTTGGATGACAGTGAGAACAACTTCAGAGAGGAGAATATTGTCATGAGTTCAGGCACTAGTCCTAAAGAGAGTTTTGATGATGTGCCTAGTTCCCCTGACTTGCCCAAAGCTGCTACAAGCACTAGGAGGAAGCTCAATTCTGATGAGGAAGATGAGGACTTCATACCTGATGAAGTGCCTCCCAAGTCAAAGCAGGACAAGTCTGTCAAGGACACTGCTGCTGCCACTTCTTCCAAGAAGAAGAAAGCTGTCAGAAAGGAGTATGCTAGCTCAGAGACAGTGAGAGCCGCAGAGAGCTCCAGAGCAACAATGACCATCGAGTCTCCCAAGAAATCTATGCCTAAGAAGGAAGAGGATAAGAAGAGATCCAGGAAGAGGATTGTCTATGTTGTAGGCAGGCCTACCTCTATGTATGAGGATCCAGAGGAGGCAGCTGCTGCTGAAGAGGAGGAGGTAGAGCCAGCTGCAAAGGCCCCTCCCAAGAAGAAAAAGAAGCTTATGGCAGATGCTATGCCCAAGACTAACACTTCCAAGAGCACCAAGTCTGCTCCCAAGAAGGCTGCTGCTGCTGACAAACCCAAGAGGTTCTCCAGAGAGATCCCAGCTTCTTCCAAGAATAAGACCTCCACTTTCAGGGAAGCTGAGGATGATGATGATATCACTGCCTTGATGAAGCTCAGACCACACCTTCCAGAGAATAATGCCAGCCACCTGATTGCTGAAGACATGAAGAAGAGGAAGGATTCTGGTTTGAGGGCATCGAGAGCAATTGATCCATATGCCCAGAGGAGAAAGACAACTGTGGATTACAGGTTCTACACCAAGGAGCAACAAGATTTATATGAGACAATCTTGCTTGACAAAAGCCCAGCTGTGAGTGACATGAGATACGTTGACTGGAAGTATATCAAGGCTAATGAAGATGTCGGCGTTCTGGGAACGGTGGTACCCAGACCTCCCTGCCTGCGGCCCAGGGCATGGCCCACCTCACGAGCCAAGCACGGCCTGGCGCAGCCCCACTCAAGACAAGGCCCTCGCGAGGACCCGAGCTCGCGAGGGAAGCAACACCAAGACCCACGAGGAAGAAGCCTCCTCAGGTACCCTCCGGAGCGGCCGAGATCTCTATGCAGAACCCGGCCTCAGGAGTCAAGGATGATGCAAGGAGGGATAGGCGGGCGCCAGCGTGCCAGGCGGTGCAGTTTCCCCTTTGGTGCAAAGGGAGCGAGGACGTACGCGGGTTCCCAAAGGGCCACCCAAAGGTTTCCATTCCGGTGCAACAAGACCACAACCACGAGCCCCGCAGGACGGATGTCATCGCCGAGCCCACCTCTGCATCATCGACAACCACTTTGTAGGCGGAGACCACCTTTGGATAGGGCGGGAAAGTACTCCTGTCCCCCTTCGAATTTGGCCGTTGTGGGATCCCTTCCCGCCATTGCGATAAGGGAAGAGGACCCGGGCCGCTGCTATATATAGAGGCTAGGTAGCACCGTAGAAAGGAGAGGAAAAAGGGGGAACAATAAAGGAGGCAGAGAGCCAAGAACACCACTCGAGTGCCCTCACGAGGCTGCTCACCACTGTACTAGTTCATCCACCCTACCTCCTCGAGAGGCAATCCACCAAAGCAGGAGTAGGGTTTTACGCTTCGCAGCGGCCCAAACCTGGGTAAATCACCGTGTGCATCTTCTTCCTCATCATCGTGCGAGTTCATCGTCCTAACCATCGAGTAGTGAGCTAGGTAGGGTGAAGCTGCGGGGGATCTTCGCACATGCCCCTTTGTTCGAACCTTGAGGGTTTTGCGGAGCCCGAAATCCGACATTTGGCGCGCCAGGTAGGGGGCGTGTCGAAGCTCCCCCACTCGCGGCGATAGTCGAGCCCCGGTTTGACGATCCCACGGCGGACGAGATCCCCGACGCCGGCCGGCCCTCGGCACGCGATGGGGCCATGGCGCGCGGGGCCGGCCCCGTGGTCGCGTGCATCCTTGGCGGATCACAGGCGCCCACCTCCAGCTGCCAGGTCAAGCAGTTCTTCCGCCGCGCAGGAGCGATTCGGCCGTGGTCCGAGCCCACACCGCCTCGGACGTGGCCGGAGACCGACATCACCTTCGGCCCCGACGACCACCCCAAGACAAGGACGGCCGCCGAAACGCTCCCCATGTTGTGCACGCCAACCATAAGGGGTGTGGCCGTCTCCAGGACCCTCATAGACGGTGGCGCCGGCCTCAACGTCATCTCCGTGGAGGCCTTCGACACGCTGCAGCTACCCCGTGACCAACTCGCGCCTTCAAGGCCCTTCTCTGGGGTGGTCGGAGGATCCGTCGTCCCCGTGGGGCGGGTGCGCCTCCCCGTCACCTTCGGCACCCGCTCCAACTTCCGCACCGAGCATATCGACTTCGACGTCACCCGCATCCATCTCCCGTACAACGCAATACTCGGCTACCCCGCCCTCACCCAGTTCATGGTGGCAACGCACCCGGGCTACAACGTCGTCAAAATTCCCGGGAGCGGCGGCATCCTCACCATCGTGGGGAATGCCAAGGACACGTCCCACGCACTCAAGCTCGCCTACAAAGCGGTGGCCGCGGTGCACCCCAGTGCCGGGGACGCCGCGCAAGCCACGGAGGACTCCGGGGGTGTTCTCGACGTCGCACCGGTAAAGAAGAGGCAGCTGTTCTCTCAGAGCCGAGCGGAGACGAAGCAGGTGCCTGTGGATGAAGGAAACCCTGGCCCTACTGAAAGTGCATTATATCGACTAGAGGGGGGGTGAATAGGCGATTTTTACAAATTCATCACTGAGGAATTTCAACTTGAGGAATTTGAAATGTGATGAACAACTAGCAGCGGAATAAGTACTTAGGTGCACGCGAAACATAGCAGTGGCATAGTCATCATGATGAAATAAAGCATGCACAGATTACAGGTAGCGTGATACAGGATAAGCAGGAGAGGAACAAGGTAACTTGAAGAATTTGAGGTGAGGAAATTGAGAAAGTCTTCAGTCAAATTCTTCAAACAGTAACGATCAATTTCATCAACACATATATGAGGAAATGAAAGGGTTGAGGAAATAGAACCAGGAAGCTCGATGAAGACAATGATTTGATGATCCAGTACCAACTGCTATGTCAGTCGTACGTCTGGTTCGGAGCGGCCTGGTATTTAAACCAGAAGACACACAGTCCCAGGACACACAGCCCTTACCGTATTCTCCTTGAGCTAAGGTCACACAGACCTCGCCCAACACTCGTGGTAAGTCTTCAGGGTAGACTTCCAAAACCCTCACAAACTGGTCACCCGGCGATCCACAATTGACTGCTAGATGCTCTAGACCAAGGTCACTTCGTGATCCCGAATTGACTGCAGGATGCACTAGACCATGACGCCTAACCGTCTGGAAGATACACAGTCTTCAAAGGTAACAAGCGTCGGTTCCACACAGGAACAATTTCTTCAGTGATGCTCAATCACTTTGGGTTTGGTGGTTTGGTTTGGGGTTTTTCCCCACTGATGATTTTCTCTCAAAGTCCTCGAGGAATGGGATGCTCTCAAATGACAAGTGTCAGTTCTCTCTCGGAGCAGCCAACCCGCTAGTGGTTGTGGGGGGTGGCTATTTATAGCCTGGGAGCAACCTGACATGACAAGACATAAATGCCCCCAATGATATGACCGTTATGTGGATGGGATGATTGGGGACAGCTGGCACTTAGCACAGCAACGGTCGGAATTTCGAACTATGAAAGTCCTCAGGCTTATCATGTTCCTCACTTGTAGGTAATTCGCACTGGCGAAATCCTAACTCCTCAGTCAGACCAATTTCCTCAGAGACCAGAAGATCATCGTCTCTGTCACTGAAGAACTTGACTGAACTGCAAGAGGTTTCCAAAGGCTTCACTCGAAGGATTGGTTAGGTTGAGGCTTTTGAGTTGAGCATCAGTTGGAAATTTTCCTTAGTATTACCTCGGCCCCCTTTAACAGTATGGTGTTTCCTATGACTCAAAGAAAGGAAATGAAACTACGAAAACAAAAGTCTTCACGCTTCATAGTCCTCGTTCATATCTTCAAGGTCACACCAACTTCTTCTTTTTCAAAGTCTTCAGCAAAGTCTTCACCAAAGTCTTCAGTTGAAGACATACATTTTTAGGGGTCGATAATCTCTGAATATATCAAACTCCTCAGCGACTTATAGAGCCTGTGTACACTTACAAACGCATCAGTCTCTTAACCTATAAGTCTTCAATACACCAAAATCACTAAGGGGCACTAGATGCACTAACAATCTCCCCCTTTTTGGTGATTGATGACAAATAGGTTAAGTTTTCAACGGGGATAATAATATGAAGTGTAAGTACTGAATTTGAGGAATTTGATTGCAAGATATAGAAGAACTCCCCCTGAAGATGTGCATATTTGAGGAATTTGCTTTGGACTGCAAATGCACATAGCAGGTTAAATACATGGAGAACTCCCCCTATATCTTGTAATCCATACACACATTCAATATATATATCATGAGGAAATTGAAATGCATGATGGAAAATGGGGTCTGAGGAAATTCAGCATGCGTGCATTAAGATAACTTGAGGAAATAGCATGCGGAAAGCAGTTGAAAAGCATCAGACCACCATCGGACTTAAGTTTACAACTCAACCAACAAAAGCTTCAGAAGAGCGAGAGTTGTAACTTAAACAAACAAAAAAAAACACTGCCCATATATATAGACCCGCTTGAAGACTAACTCAAATTTTCTCCCCCTTTGTCATCGAAGACCAAAAGGGACGAAAAATGAGGACTAACACCCCTGAAGAATTTCATCTTGAAGGTGGTGGAGGAGCGCCAGCGTTGTCGGGGTCGTTTGTTGGAGCCGGGCCTGCAGCAGTGTCGTCAATATCCTCAGCTTCATCCGCCTGGCGCGATGAAGAAAATGAACTTGTAACCAGCTGAGGAACTTGAACTTTCTTCCATTTATTCTTTGGAGGCATGGACCAATCAAAGTCCTGCTGAAATTCCATCTCCTTGATTTCTTCAGGAGTCTTGAGGTGAGACAGGATGGCCCATGTGCGGTCAAAGACTTCATGAAGATAATAGTGGTTCTTCCTCACAGAGTTGTGTGTGACAGTCATGTCTCGAAGAAGTGAACCAAACTGACGCTTTACCCATTTGTGATTATGATCAATCTTCTGATGAAGACTTAGAAGAAGCTCGCGATCAGTCATCACACGAGGGGCAGTTTCTTGATGATTTTGCGCTGAGGCTTTTGCAGCAGAATCTTGGGTAGCAGAGTCATCATTGGTGGAATAGGATGTAGCTTTGCGAAATTGGCCATCCAATGGACGAGTACCTTCATCAACAACAGCTTTGCCTTTTCCCACAATTGAGGAAAATGTATTCTTGAGGACTTCAATTGGAGGCAGAAAGCTGAAGTGATTCTGAAAGTCAGCCTTGAAGGGAATTGAAGACCTTGTTCTGATGAATTTCATTATCCAAGGAGCGTAAGGCTTCAACTCAAAGGGTGACATAGCTGCATTGGACAAAGTCCTCATGAAGAAATCATGGTAATTGATGGGAATTCCATGAATGATGTTGAATAGCATATTCTTCATGATTCCCTTTACTTCTTCTTCTTCAGAGTTGTGACCCTTCTGAGGACTGAGGGTTTTGGTCAGAATGCGATAAACTGTCCTGGGCACATAGAGCAAATCCTTCACAAGGAAGGAAGTCCTTTGAGGCTTGCGAGGAGCTAAAGGCTTCATCAGCACTTGCATCAAGTGGTTGGGCAGTTCAGTTTCATCATAGATGCAGCGCGCTCCTGCTGAAGGAATTGCAATTGGCACAGCCTGAAGCAATTCAGTGGTTGGGGCAGTGTAGTGAGTAGATCCAGTCATCCAGTCCAGAATCCATGAATTGACATCAGAAGCATCACCCGAGATATGCAAGGTTGCATAGAATTGAAGAATTAGCTCTTCATTCCAGTCGCATATGTCAACGCAGAATGGAAGAATTCCTGCATCATGAAGGACTGCGAGCACGGGTGTGAAGCGTGGGATAGTTTCCATGTCCGCATGAGGAATTTGCCGATGCTCGAAGACTTTCTCCTTGTCAAACAACACTGAAGCATAGAAATTCATCTGCGAGGGGGTCCAGAATCTTGTGCGACCGGTCCTTGCTAAGGCATATGGATTTGGCCCGTTGAAGAAAATGTGCTCGTTGAAGAAATTGGTCTTGATGAATTTGGGGCGCTTTGAGCCTTTGAGGGGCAACTTTGGCTTCGGCTGAAGATTTGGCTTGAAGCGGCCCACAATTTCTTTAGTCATGGGAGGAACTTCTTCAGATTGAGGAATTTGAATAGCAGCTTCCTCATTGGCGGTTGGAGCAGCAATTTCTTCAGCTGTTGTAGTTGGATTTTCTTCAGTAGGAATTTCTTCAGTCTGGGCTGGAGACTGAGGAATTTGAGTAATTGGTGTGGTCATTGGAGAATTTGGGTGTGCAGCTTCCCAATATTCATCATTGATTAGAGGAGTTGTGTTGCCAATGTCCACATCCTCTTCCATTTCTTCAACGCCGGCCTCTTCAGCAGTCAACAGAGGCAGAGGCGATGATACCAGTGGGGTTGAAGCATTTGCTTCCACTTCAATTTCTTCATCAATCTGCTCTGAGGATGCAGCAGAATGATCTTCTTCTTCATCATTTGGAACTTCATAGTCAGTACCAAATGGAACTATCTCATAGGCAGGTACGGAGGAGATTGGGGTTGCATCAATGGGTTCAGTTAAAGAACTTGGCAGTGTCTTCAATTTCTTCACCACTGAGGAATCTGAAGTTGATGATTTTCTTTTCTTAGCAGCAATTTTCTCCGCAGCCTTTGTTTTCTTCGCTTCTGATGCAGAAGGAAGGTTGATGTTCTTCACCCTTGAGGACTTTGCCGGTTCAGCAGAGGGTGAAGGCGGAGCATTTTCTTCAGGCACGACTGATGCAGTCGTCCTAGCAGTCTCAATTGCATCAGGTGCAGCAAAGGTTTCAGCTGGCCTTGCAATTTATTCAGGCGCAACAGTGGTGGTTGCCCTGACAGGTTCTTCAGCAGTTTGAGCTTCTTCAGTAGCTCGTGCAATTTCATCAGCAGGCTGAGCAGATTCTTCAGCCTGAGGAATTTCCTGTTGCAGTTGAACTGCAACCCTTGAGTTGTGATCTTCAACTGCAGCTTGGGCTACCCTGACAAATCTCACTTTGGTGCCCTTCCATTCAGCATCATATTTTGCTTATTCATCAGTCAGGCAGCGAATCTCAGACTGAACTGTGATGAGTTGAGTGGGAGTCAAATTCATCACATTGTCTTTCAGGAACTTTTCCTTTCTGGCCCTGCTCCTCTTAGCTCTCTGAGCTTGATCTCTTTTCCATTTTTCTTCAGCAATAAAGTGTGTGAGGACATGGTCCACACCAAGAGGTAACTTTAATGAGGAAAATGGAGTGCTAGGATCCTCATGCCATATGTCAATGAAATTGAGGATCATCTTAGGATCTAGCATGAGAGGGACAGAGCTGCCCTTGGCAATTGCAGCCTTTTGCTGACTGTTTCTGATGATTTCTTCTAATTCTTCATTAGTAGCCTCATCATCATCCTCAGACCCTGAGGGTACATTTACAGTAACTTGCCTTTTGTGAGGACTTGGTCTCTGACCTTGTCCAGTAGTTCTTTTCAACTTCATCAAAGTAGGGCTGGTTGATGACTGTGCTTGGGCAGAGGAACTTGCAGAGAGCCCTGAAGCAATTGACAAGCGAATAGTCCTTTGACATGTTGCAAGATGTACAGGTGTTGAGGACTTTGTGGCAGCAGCTGATGATTGTGCAGCAACAGAAGGCATTTCAGTGGCCTTTGAAGAATCTGCTTGAGGATTTTGCTGTGAAGACTTTGGAGTTGAAGATTTTGATTTCACAGCAGATTTCTTCATCAGTGATTTCTTTGAAGCACTCTCACAGGCTCCGGCAGAGGCAGCAGCAGCAGCAAAATCTTCATTGAATTTCTTCACTGCAGCTTTGGCAGTTCGCTGAAGTTTTTGTTGCTGCTTTGTCCATTCATCAGGAAAGTCTTCACCATGAGCAATGCTAGTGGGATCGACTTCTTGGTCATCAGCAGGAGGAGCCCTTTTGCAAGGAGGTTTGAGGGCAAATTTCTTCATGTATTTGGGAGTGACATAGCGATAGTCTCTCCATTCCTTCATCCACCTCCGTTCAATCCTCTGAATTCTGATTTTCCTCTTCTCCTTTGTTTCTTTGCCATGAATGGCCTCATCTGGAGTGCAGTACCCGGCATATAAATCCTCAGGTATCTCAAAGGCAGTGTTTTGTTCAGTATTCTTTCCACCCTTCTGAGGTCTTTTGCCATCAGCCATTTTCTTCACTTGATGACTTTGAACTCTTGATGATTCTGAAGATGTGCACAGTTTTTCCTCCAGAAACGCTGCAAATGAGTTAAGTTGATGAGAACCTAGTGATTCATCAGCAGAAATTTTGGTACCTGTGAACAGAGTATAGGTGCGAGGAATTTGAAGAGGTCATATGCGTTCTCAGAAATTTTTCAAAATACATCAAGTTGAGGATTTTGACCATAGATGTCTTGAGGAATTTCACTAAGTGTTCTTGTCTTAGGTTCCAGAATTGTGCGAATATGTAGATCCACACAATTGAGGAATCTTGAAGAAAATCATAACTTAGAGAAAAACATCAAGGGATTGAAACATGTGAAGTGCTTAAGAAGACGATTCTTGAAGAATAAACACTTTTGAGGATTTTGTGGAAGAAATGAAGATCAAACAAGGGCAGTAAAATTAGATTTTATTTACCCTGATGAAGAACACGACGAACAGTGAGATGAAATCTGGGAAGTTCGTCCGTTCAGATCTCCCACGCCCTAGCTTGGTAGATGGAGACAGCTACAGCGGCGGCGGGGTGAAGACTTCCGCGGCCGATGCGAGTACAGCGACGGCGAGGTCGAGGCAGTGAAGCTCTTCCTCTCTGACGGCGATGATTTTAGCGGCGGCGCTAGGTTTGAGCTCGGGAGAGATGGAGTGAGGAGTAACTCGAGCACAGTGAAGGGGAGGGGGTATTTATAGTGGCAGTAAAAACGAATCGGCCCGAAGATTTTGGACCAGATTGCCCCTGACCCTTACTCTCCATGCGACATGTGTCACCCACGATCTGAGTAGTGGAGATCGTGGGGGATCGTGGCTTATCCAGTCGCGGGAATCGGAACGGTTTGAGCGGGAAGCGCCGAAAATTTATAGTGAAAATTTTAAAGTTTTCGTTCGCAAATTCTTCAGCTGTCAAGGATACAATGAAGACTTTGAACGAGTTTCAAAGTAGAACGCATACGAAGAATTTGTGAACAGACTGGGTTGAGTTTAGCGTAGGGGGAAAGGGTCCGATCACATTCACTTAGATGAAAATCAACTTGAAGAATTAGCTATAAGTGAATGCTTTTGAGGACATTGAAAACTCAAATATATATATATATAGTCAATGAAGAACATCAGTTTCATAGTTTGAAGAATTTGAAAAGTTGAGGAATTTGCAAACTTGAGGAATTTTAAAATTTGAAGACTTTGCAAAATGATGAAAAACTCAATTCTGAAGAATTTCAACTATTGTTGGTGGCGTGACCCACCGTATAAGAATGATGATTTCAGACACCGCGTACAATTGTCGTAGGGTTCTGAGAGTCAAATTCTTCGTTAATTTCTTCACACTTAGAGAGTTATTCTTCATTGATTGAATAAAAACGTTACTTCGTGTGTTGCACATCAAAGTCATCAATTTTGCATAAGTGTTAGGATGTGTGTCCTTTCATAGAACATTCGAAGATTCTAAGATATTTAGCTCACACCGCAACTTGCAAAATCTCTTTTCATCCAAGGGCTTAGTGAAGATATCGGCCAGTTGTTCTTCAGTGGGGATGTGGTCGATGGAGATGTCGCCCTTGAGTACATGATCTCGAAGAAAATGATGACGAATCTAGATGTGCTTGGTCTTGGAGTGCTGAACTGGGTTGTAAGCAATCTTGATAGCGCTCTCATTGTCGCAGTAGAGAGGCACATTCTTCACCTTGATGCCATAGTCCTTGAGGGTTTGCTTCATCCACAGCAACTCAGCGCAGCATGAACCAGCAGCAATGTACTCAGCTTCAGCAGTAGAAAGTGACACGCAGTTCTGCTTCTTCGAGGACCAACAGACTAAGGATCGTCCGAGGAAATGACATGTGCCTGAGGTTGACTTGCGATCCACACGATCTCCAGCATAGTCAGCATCTGAGTATCCGACGAGGTGAAGATTTGAGCCCTTGGGATACCATAATCCAAGCGTTGGTGTGTGAGCTAAGTATCGAAGAATATGTTTCACAGCCTTATGGTGTGATTCCTTCAGTGTTGCTTGGAATCGGGCACACATGCAAACACTTAGCATAATATCAGGCCTAGATGCACATAGATACAGTAAAGAGCCAATCATGGAGCGGTATACCTTCTGATCGAAATCTTTACCATTTTCGTCAGTGCAGAGGTGGCCTTTTGAAGGCATTGGAGTTTTGACGCCTTTGCATTCGTGCATGTTGAATTTCCTCAGAACGTCCTTGAGGTATTTCTCTTGTGAGATGAAGGTGCCATTGTCTTGCTGACGAATTTGAAGACCTAAGAAGAATTTCAACTCTCCCATCATAGACATTTGATATTCTTCACTCATCATATAGGCAAATTCATCACTGTAACGTTTGTCAGTACATCCATATATAATATCGTCGACATATATTTGGCATATGAACAGTTCATTGTCATAGGATTTAGTGAAAAGAGTTGGGTCGAGTGAACCGGGTTTGAAGCCTTTCTTCATGAGGAATTCCTTCAGAGTGTCATACCACGCCCGAGGGGCCTGCTTGAGGCCATAGAGGGCCTTGTTGAGTCTGAAGACTTTGTCAGGATGCTTAGGGTCTTGAAAACCTGGGGGTTGAGCAACATATACTTCTTCCTCAAGCTTACCATTGAGGAATGCACTTTTCACATCCATTTGATATAAGGTGATATCATGATGGTTAGCATAAGCAAGCAATATGCGAATAGCTTCAAGTCTAGCAACAGGTGCAAAGGTTTCATCAAAGTCAATTCCTTCAACCTGTGTGTAGCCTTGAGGTACAAGACGAGCCTTATTCCTTACCACAAGGCCATTTTCATCTTGCTTGTTGCGGTAGATCCACTTGGTACCTATGATGTTATGCTTGTGAGGATCTGGCCGCTTGACAAGTTCCCACACGTTGTTGAGCTTGAATTGATGCAATTCATCTTGCATAGCTTGAATCCACTCAGGCTCCATGAAAGCTTCATCAACTTTGGTGGGCTCTATCATAGAGACAAAAGCAAAATGCCCACAAAAGTTAGTCAGATGTGAAGCTCTTGAGCGAGTGAGAGGACCTGGTGCATTGATGTTGTCGATGATTTTGTCAATCTGCACTTCATTTGCAACTCTCGGATGAGCAGGTTGACGTGGCTAAGGATTTTCTTCAGCACCATTTTCTTCAGGTGTATCAGCATGAATGTCTTCATTGGTTGGAATGAGTTCCTCAGTAGGTTGAGGATTTTATTCAGTGGGTACAACATCTTCAGTAGCTTTCAACTTAATGGATTCCTCAGGAGACTTTTCATCTATCACAGTAGGCAGGTGCTCTCTTTGCGAGCCATCAGTTTCATCGAACCGCACATCTACAGTTTCAACAACCTTTTGATGGTGGGTGTTGAAGACTCTGTAGGTGTGCGAGTCCTTTCCGTAACCAAGCATAAAACCTTCATGTGCTTTCGGTGCAAATTTGGAACTGTGGTGAGGATCTCTTATCCAGCATTTTGCACCGAAGATTTTGAGATAACTTACATTGAGTTTCTTGCCAGTCATAAGTTCATATGAGGTCTTCTTGAAGAATTTGTGAAGATATATCCGGTTGATGATGTGACATGCAGTATCAATTGCCTCAGGCCAGAAGCGACGAGGGGTCTTGTATTCATCAAGCATGGTGCGAGCCATCTCAACAAGAGTCCTGTTCTTGCGCTCCACGACGCCATTCTGCTGAGGAGTATATGGGGCAGATAGCTCATGAGTAATACCAAGTTCATCAAGATATTCATCAAGATTGGTGTTTTTGAACTCAGTCCCATTATCACTCCTGATATGCTTGATCTTGACGCCGAAGTTTGTTGAGGCCCTTGAAGCAAATCGTCTGAAGACATCCTGCACTTCAGACTTGTACAAAATAATATGCACCCAAGTGTAACGGGAGTAATCATCAACAATGACAAAGCCATACAAACTTGAAGAATTTGTCAGAGTGGAATAATGAGTGGAGCCAAAGAGGTCCATGTGAAGCAATTCAAAAGGTCGAGTCATGGTCATGATTGTCTTCGAGGGATGCTTGGATCTGGTCATCTTCCCAGACTCACAAGCACCACAGAGGTGATCCTTGAGGAATTTGACACCTTCAATGCCAATGACGTGCTTTTTCTTCACGAGTGTGTGCAAGTTCCTCATACCAGCATGTCCAAGTCATCGATGCCACAACCAGCCTTCTGAGGACTTTGCAAGTAGGCACGTGGCAGGCTGAGGACCTGTAGAGAAATCAACAATATACAAGTCTCCTCTCCTAAAGCCTCCGAAGACTTTGGAATGGTCAGCTTCCATGATGACAACACAACGATATTTTCCAAAGATGACAACCATATCAAGATCACAAAGCATTGAGACAGACATGAGGTTGAACCCAAGGGATTCGACAAGCATCACCTTGTCCATGTGACGGTCCTTGGAAATTGCAACCTTACCTAGACCCAATACCTTGCTTTTTCCTTTGTCAGCGTAGGTGATATGCTTCAGATGAGATGGGGCAAGTGGCATATTCATCAGTAGACTCTTGTCACCAGTCATGTGGTTGGTGCATCCACTGTCGAGGACCCACTCAGTAGTTTTTGGAGTTTCATCCTGCAGATGAATTAGTACGACTTACGAACTCATATGCTTCAGAGTGAAGAATATGACATCAAATTCATCAGGAAGAATTTCATCACACAACATAGTAAGTAAAGCAGTGTGAGGACGTGAGAAATGAGGAATTCATTTCTGCATGATTAGCTTGCGTCCTTTCAAGCATTTTCCTCAGGTCTCCAGCAAATTCATCAGACGTTCAAGTTCATCTGGAGACCTGACCCTGCATAAGGAGTTAGTTCAATTTCTTCACCACCCACATCTGGAGGGGTGGCAAAGAGTTCATCATTCTGCGAGCTCCATATGAGAAGGGAGGCATTGAAGCTAGTGCACTTCGTTTCACAGGACTAGGGTTAGAGTACTCATATGAATAAGCAGAGAAATTCTTCGAGGACTTATGAACATAATGATTTGAAGAATAATGCACATATTCAGAACTCTTAGATTTTCCCTGCGAAACAGATGCATTAGCACGAGAATGATAGTTTTGACCATTTGAGGAATTTGGTCCAAGTGAAGACTTTGGTCCATATGAGGGATTTGATCTGGGATTCCTCATGGGTGGTGTAGTGATGACATTCACTTGAAGATTTTCCAAGCAGCTCTTAGGAACCCAGATTTTCCTCATAGGTGAACTGTTCCTGCAATTAGTTCCAACAAATCTGGCAAATACTTCACCTTTCTGATTTTTGAAGAATTTGTAGTTGGAGTCAAGTGACTCATCAGAGGAATATGAAGTTTCACAAGTAAAACCAGATAAAGTGGATGGATCCACAGGAGGTCCTTTTGCAGCAACCCATGAAGTTTTGGGGTACTGCTCAGGTGTCCAGTAGGATCCATCAGCATTGAGTTTCCTCTCAAATGCAATACCCTCTTTCCTAGGGTTCCTGTTCAGAATCTGCTTTTTGAGCACATCGCAAAGGGTTTGATGCCCTTTGAGGCTTTTGTACATGCCTGTCACATACAATTCCTTTAACCCTGCATTTTCGTCAGTGATACTTGTGGTATCCTCAGATGAGGAATTTGTGACCACCGGGATAGTTGAAGAATTTGCAGCAATAGAAGCATTTGAACATTCAGGTAAAGAATTAGCAGTTTCACGTTCGATGAATTTCATACATGGTGGAACAAATTCTTCCTGAGCGGTACTGATCTGTTGAGCCAGTAAGGAATCGTTTTCCCTTTGGAGATCCTCATGAACCACTCTTAGTTTCTCAAGATCTTGCTTTCTTTGAAGAAATTCATAAGAAAGCTTCTCATGATCAACTAAGAGAGCATTATGATGACTCTGAAGGTTATCATACTTTGTCTGAAGACTTTTGACATCATCAGACAGAGTTTGAGTCCGATCCACTTCCTCATTCAACAGATCATCGCTTTTGTCTAGCAATTTCTGAAGCTTTTCAAGTGCACTTTGTTGCTTAGTGGCAATTTTAGCAAGTTTGGCATAGCTAGGTTTCACATATTCATCAGATTCACCTTCACTTGATTCAGAAGAAGAGTGATGCTTGTGTACCTTGGAACCTTTTGCCATGAAGCAGTAAGTGGGAGCATATTCATCATTGCTGACGTCAGAGTCGTTGGAGTGGTCATTTTCTTCATCATTGAAGATGGACTTGCTGACGAAAGCAGTGGCGAGAGCAAGGCTAGCAACACCAGAGTCAGACTCCTCCTCAGATTCTTCCTCTTCTTCATATTCTTCAGATTCTTCTTCAGAGTCCATTTCCTTGCCAATGAAAGCCCGAGCCTTTCTGGAACCTTTCTTCTTGGGCGATGAGGACTTTGCAGATGAAGACTTTGAAGTTGAGGACTTTGAAGATTTCTTCTTTTTCTTCGAGTCATCAGAACTGTAGTCCTTGTATTTCTTCTTCTTTGATTCTTTTTCCCAGAGAGGACAGTCAGAGATAAAGTGACCAGACTTCTTGCATTTGTGACAAGTTCTCTTCCTGTAGTCGCTTGAGGAATCTGATTTCCTCAGGCCACTTTTTGATGACTTTCCAAATTGGCCTCTCCTTGAGAACTTCTGGAATTTTCTCACAAGCATTGCCAGCTCCTGACTCAGTTCTTCAGGATCACCAAGGCAGCTATCAGAATCTTCGTCTTCGGATGAGGAAGTTGCTTTTTCCTTCAGAGCACGAGATCTTCCATAGCTTGGTCCGTAGAGGTCTCTCTTCTCAGCTTGTTGGAATTCATGAGTATTGAGTCTCTCAAGTATATCAGCAGGATCAAGTGACTTGTAGTCTCCACGTTCTTGAATCATCAAAGCCAGTGTATCGAATGAGGAATCAAGAGATCTTAGCAGTTTCTTCACCACCTCGTGGTCAGTGATATCCGTGGCACCCAGTGCTTGAAGCTCGTTGGAGATATCAGTGAGACGATCAAAAGTTTGCTGAACATTTTCATTGTCGACTCTTTTGAAGCGGTTGAAGAGATTGCGAAGAACATCAACACGAGAGTCACGTTGAGTGGAAACACCTTCGTTTACTTTGGACAGCCTATCCCAGATAAGCTTAGCAGTCTCCAAAGCACTCACTCTGCCATACTGACCTTTGCTCAGATGGCCACATATGATATTCTTCGCTTGAGAATCGAGTTGCTTGAATTTCTTCGCATCAGCAGCAGTAACAGTCGGAGATGTGCGGGGAACACCATTTTCCACAACATACCAGAGATCGTTGTCAATAGCTTCAAGATGCATGCGCATCTTGTTCTTCCAGTAGGGGTGGTCCGTCCCATCGAAGGTAGGACAGCCTGCGGAAACTTTGATCATAACTGGAGGCGACATAATTAGAACTCCAGGTGGTTAAACCAAAATCACACAGAACAAGGGAGTACCTTGCTCTGATACCAATTGAAAGTGCGTTATATCGACTAGAGGGGGGGTGAATAGGCGATTTTTACAAATTCATCACTGAGGAATTTCAACTTGAGGAATTTGAAATGTGATGAACAACTAGCAGCGGAATAAGTACTTAGGTGCACGCGAAACGTAGCAGTGGCATAGTCATCATGATGAAATAAAGCATGCACAGATTACAGGTAGCGTGATACAGGATAAGCAGGAGAGGAACAAGGTAACTTGAAGAATTTGAGGTGAGGAAATTGAGAAAGTCTTCAGTCAAATTCTTCAAACAGTAACGATCAATTTCATCAACACATATATGAGGAAATGAAAGGGTTGAGGAAATAGAACCAGGAAGCTCGATGAAGACAATGATTTGATGACCCAGTTCCAACTGCTGTGACAGTCGTACGTCTGGTTCGGAGCGGCCTGGTATTTAAACCAGAAGACACACAGTCCCAGGACACACAGTCCTTACCGTATTCTCCTTGAGCTAAGGTCACACAGACCTCGCTCAACACTCGTGGTAAGTCTTCAGGGTAGACTTCCAAAACCCTCACAAACTGGTCACCCGGCGATCCACAATTGACTGCTGGATGCTCTAGACCAAGGTCACTTTGTGATCCCCAATTGACTGCAGGATGCACTAGACCATGACGCCTAACCGTCTGGAAGATACACAGTCTTCAAAGGTAACAAGCGTCGGTTCCACACAGGAACCATTTCTTCAGTGATGCTCAATCACTTTGGGTTTGGTGGTTTGGTTTGGGGTTTTTCCTCACTGATGATTTTCTCTCAAAGTCCTCGAGGAATGGGATGCTCTCAAATGACAAGTGTCAGTTCTCTCTCGGAGCAGCCAACCCGCTAGTGGTTGTGGGGGGTGGCTATTTATAGCCAAGGAGCAACCTGACATGACAAGACATAAATGCCCCCAATGATATGACCGTTATGTGGATGGGATGATTGGGGACAGCTGGCACTTAGCACAGCAACGGTCGGAATTTCGAACTATGAAAGTCCTCAGGCTTATCATGTTCCTCACTTGTAGGCAATTCACACTGGCGAAATCCTAACTCCTCAGCCAGACCAATTTCCTCAGAGACCAGAAGATCATCGTCTCTGTCACTGAAGAACTTGACTGAACTGCAAGAGGTTTCCAAAGGCTTCACTCGAAGGATTGGTTAGGTTGAGGCTTTTGAGTTGAGCATCAGTTGGAAATTTTCCTTAGTATTACCTCGGCCCCCTTTAACAGTACGGTGTTTCCTATGACTCAAAGAAAGGAAATGAAACTACGAAAACAAAAGTCTTCACGTTTCATAGTCCTCGTTCATATCTTCAAGGTCACACCAACTTCTTCTTTTTCAAAGTCTTCAGCAAAGTCTTCACCAAAGTCTTCAGTTGAAGACATACATTTTTAGGGGTTGATAATCTCCGAATATATCAAACTCCTCAGCGACTTATAGAGCCTGTGTACACTTACAAACGCATCAGTCTCTTAACCTAGAAGTCTTCAATACACCAAAATCACTAAGGGGCACTAGATGCACTAACACCTACCTTCACCATCGGCGCCGACTTGCCCCAGGGGCAAGAGGAGGCGTTGGTGGCCTTCCTCCATGCAAACAAGGACGCATTCGCGTGGAGCGCCTCTGACCTGGTGGGGGTCCCGAGGGACGTGATCGAGCACCACCTCATGGTGTGCCCGAATGCACGTCCGGTGAAGCAAAAGGCAAGGAGGCAAGCTCAGGAGAAGTAGGCGTTCATCGCCCAGGAGGTCGGTAAGCTAAAGGAGGCCAGGGTCATCCGGGAGGTGCATTACCCGGAGTGGCTTGCCAACCCAGTGGTCGTCCCGAAGAAGTGCGGGAAGGAGTGTATGTGCATCGACTTCACGAGCCTCAACAAAGCCTGCCCCCAAGACACATTCCCGCTGCTGTGCATCGATCAGATCATGGACTCCACCGCGGAGTGCGACTTCCTGTGCTTCTTGGATGCTTTCTCGGGCTACCATCAGATCAAAATGGTGGTGGAGGACGTCGAGAAGACGGCCTTCTTCACCTCGTGCGGGGTGTTCTGCTACACATGCATGCCCTTCGGGCTACGGAACGCCGGGGCGACCTTCCAGTGGCTGATGCACATCGCCCTGGGGCCGCAGCTCGGGAGGAATGCAGAAGCTTATGTCGACGACATTGTGGTCAAGTCCAGGGAGGCCAAGACCCTGATCGAGGACTTGGAGGAGACGTTCGCCAGCCTAAGGGAGGTGAACCTGAAGCTCAACCCCGAGAAGTGCGTCTTCGGGGTCCCATCGGGCAAGCTGCTCGGTTTCCTGGTGTCGCACTGGGGAATCGAGGTGAACCCGGAGAAGATCAAGGCCATAACCAAGATGAGCGCGCCCCAGACCCTCAAGGAAATGCAGAAATTGGCAGGTTGCGTGACCTCCTTGGGGCGCTTTATCTCCAAACTCGGCGAACGGGCCCTGCCGTTCTTCAAGATCATGAAAAGGAAGGGCCCCTTCGAATGGACTCTGGAGGCAGACGCAGCCTTCGAGGAACTCAAGCAGTACCTCATGAGCCCGCCAGTGATGGTGGCGCCTCGTCCTCGGGAGCCCCTACTGCTATACCTGGCTGCCACCCCCCACTTCGCCAGTGCTGCGTTGGTGGCGGTCTGGGAGGAGCGTGCCGACACGCGCGCCATATCGACGGGCGCCGGCGGGCCCCCCAACATGTAGCAAGGGGGCTCGCATGATGCCAAGGAGCCCGCTCCTCCCCAAGACGGTGCTCATGAGGCCCCCGCCGCTCCGACGGCCCCTGAGGCGCTTAATCCTCATGAGGTCCCGGCCGCTCCGGCGGCCCCCGAGGCGCTCGAGCCTCTTGGGCCCACCACAGAGCCGGGCACCGCAGGGGGCTTCACCCTTGTCGAACACCCAGTGTACTATGTCAGTACAGTGCTGTGGGACGCGTGCTCATGCTACCCCATGCAACAGAAGCTCCTCCTAGCACTTCTTGTTGCCTTGAGGAAACTGCGCCACTACTTCCAGGGACATCCCATCAAGGTCGTCTCTGCATACCCCTTGGAGAAGGTCCTACGCAACCCCAATGCGGCAGGAAGAGTCGCCGAATGGAACATCGAGCTATAGGCCTTCAACATAGAGTTCAGCACGACCAGGGTCATCAAGGGGGCGGCCCTAGCAGACTTCGTGGCGGAGTGGACAGACGCCCCCGACCGGGGGCTGGACGGGAGCCAGTCCCTTACCCCTGGCGATGAGGCACCTGAGGGTTGGATCATGCATTTCAACGTAGCCTTCACGCGCATGGGAGCAGGGGCTGGGGTCGTGCTTACCTCCCCGGCAGGGGACAAGCTCCGCTACGCTGTGCAGCTCTGTTTCCAGCGTGGAGAGAAGGTCTCCAACAACATCGCGGAATACGAGGGCCTCATCGCCGGCCTCAAGGCGGCAGCGGCCTTGGGGATTCGGCGCCTCACCATCAAGGGCGACTCCCAGCTCCTCGTCAACTTCTCCAACAAGGAGTATACACCCAAGGACGAGCACATGGAGGCGTATTTGGAAGAGGTACGTAAGATCGAAAAACGTTTTCAGGGCTTGGAATTGCAGCACATCCCGCGCAGCGCGAACAAGGAGGCCGATGACATAGCCAAGAGGGCGTTGCGCCGCGAGCCCCAGGAGCTAGGGGTCTAAGAGGAGCGGCTCTTCAAACCCTCCGCAGAGCCACCAACAGAGGACCTGGTGCCACTAAGTGAGGAGCTCCCCCCAGCGCCGCCCTCGGGGGCTCCGGACTATGGCCAGGCCTCAGGAGCCCGACTGCTCCTGGCACTGGAGCCCCAGGCCGACGACTGGACGCAGGAGTTCAGGGCGTACCTACTTCATGGCACGCTGCCGGAAAAGGAGGAGGACACGGAGCGCGTGGCGTGGCCGGCCACGACTTACTGCCTGCAGGACGGCAACCTGTACCGCAGGCGCCCGAATGACGTCACGCTGCGGTGCATCTCCAAGGAGCAGGGGTGGGAGATGCTAGCCGACATCCACGGAGGAGACTGCGGGCACCATTCCTCGTCGCGCACCCTTGCAGGAAAGGCGTTCCGATCTGGCTTTTACTGGCCCACGGGGGCTTAACGACGCCATCGAGCTAGTCCGGTCTTGCGAGGCCTGCCAGTTTCACTCCAAGCAGACTCACCGGCCCGCGCAGGGCCTACACACCATCCCGCTCTCCTGGCCTTTCACGGTCTGGGGGATGGACATACTAGGGCCCTTCCCACGGGCGGCAGGCGGGTACCGCTACCTATATGTCGCCATCGACAAGTTCACCAAGTGGGCGGAGGTGGAGCCCGTCCGCACCATCCCCGCCGGATCGGCCGTTAAGTTTATCAAGGGCCTCGTCAGCCGCTTCGGCGTCCCCAACCGCATCATCACCGATGATGGTTCACAGTTCGCAAGTAACCTCTTCAGGACCTATTGTGCTAACCTTGGAACACAGATATGCTACGCCTCGGTGGCCCACCCACGGAGCAACGGCCAGGCAGAGCGCGCCAACGCGGAGGTCCTGCGAGGCCTCAAGGCAAGGAGTTTCAAGAAGAAGCTTGAAGCTTGCGGCAGGGGTTGGGTCGATGAGCTTCAATCCGTGTTGTGGTCCATCCGCACCACTGTGACTAAGCCCACCGGCGAAACCCCGTTCTTCCTCATCTACGGAGCCGAAGCCGTCCTCCCGCACGAGGTCAAGCACCGATCCCCGCGGGTCTTGGCATTCGACAAGGAGCGTCACGATGCCGCGCGGGGAACAGACCTCGTGCTCGGGGAGGAGGCCCGTCGCCGAGCCTCGCTCCGAGCTGCGAGGTACCAGTAGGCGCTGCGGCGTTACCACTACCGTAACATACGCCCCAGGACCCTCGATGTTGGAGACCTCGTCCTGAGGCGGGTCCTCTCCAGGGAGGGCTTGCACAAGCTCTCGCCCATGTGGGAGGGCCCGTTCAAGGTCGCTCACGTCTCCAGGTGTAACACCCCAAAATTTTGACCCTGTTTTATTAAATTAAAATTTTGCCAGGAAATTTAATTTTTATTTTTCTGGATTATCTTTTGATTTCAGAATCACTCCTTTCTTCTGAGTTGTGGAATTTTCCCTCCAAGTAGAAACTTTTCAAAAATGTTTTTGGATGTGAGTGCCTACTCAAGTAGCATTTCATTTTTATTATATTTGCTCAGTGGAAATATTTCTATACTTATTCGCTCAAGCTTTATTTCTTTTAAATTGGTTTCTCATAATTTTCAGAGCCTCTTTTGCACTACAACCAGTGGATAACTTCAATTAAAAATTCTATAAAAATTTGTAGATGACATGTGATGTTCCTACATCACTTTTATGCAAAAATATCTCTTAGTCATTTGGGGATTTTGAGCCCTACCTCAGGTTTTCAAATCTGGTTCAGTTTGTAGTTTGCACTACAACCTAATTATATATTTCCTTAAAAATTCCACCAAAAATTTGGAGATGTTAGTAGAAGTATATAATTCATTTTTATGCAAAAACCCATTTGTGTTCTTTGGAAAATTTGAGCAAACCATCCTCATTTGTACTCTGGTCCAGTTTGGTGACTTGTACTGCAACCCTATTGTAATTTGCTCTGGTGACCTTGGTATTTCTCCTGCTTGTAGTTCACCCTATCAAACTCTTAAGTCCAGGAGATTGAGACCATTGGAATATTTTTGACACATGCAATAATGGCATATATTTTCTGTCCAGATTTGGTTTTCTCAAAAACTTGCACTAACTAGTTTTTGTTTTATTCAAAATAACCTTGCCATCCCTTCTACCATCTAAAGATACTCTAATCTGGAAATTTTGGACTCAAGCAAAGCTCATTTGATGCCCATGGCATTCTGTCGAGCACTCTGTATTCATGAACAGAATTGGCATGGAGATTGGTTTGCATTATGAGCTTGTCAGCATGACCTAACCAGCATGTCTATTAGCTCTCATATGCTCATTATCCTAGTCCTGTTTAGTTTCATAAGAATCAGATAGGCCTAGAGTGCGTTGGCATTTTGTCGAGCACTTGGCGTGCGTGCTCTGGGCGCGGCCAGAGCGCACGTTTTGCACGCGCGCGCAGCCGAGCCGCCGCGACCAGTCACCGCCTCCCCCGCGTCCTGGTCCGTTCCTGCGCGCAGAGGTACGCCCGCCCCTCTCGTCCAGAGCCCATGCATCCCCTATAGCCCTGTGCCTCCCCCGCAAGCCGCCGCTGCCGTCCCGCCCGTCTCTGCCATGGCCGGCACCGCCCCGACCACCCCAGCTCGACAGCTGCCCTCTGGAACAGTTCGAGCTCATCCGCGAGCTCGTCTGTTAGCGCCGACCACCACCGCGTCGCCCTACTGCAGCAGACGCAGTCGGCAGACGATCTTATCCCCGGCCGTCGCGGAACCGACCTATTTGCGCTATAAAAGGAGACCCCCGAGCTCAGCTGAACCTTAGACGATCTCATGCCATCCCTCTAGAGCCCCAGTATCCAGCAATCGACGGAGGGAGGCCGTCTTCCCCGCCTCCGGCCAGGATTCAGCCGCCACCGTCGCGGTCAAATCCAGAGCCCCTAGTGCCTTTCTCCTCGCTTGATGCTTTCCAACCAAGTCCCTGTGATGCAGAGGACCCGTTCCCATTCCCTCTCCTCACCTATAGCCATCGTAGGAGGATATTCCTCGAGGCCCGAAGCCCCTTCCGCCATGGATGAGGGTTTGCTCAGCCTCGAGCTCCCCCGCGCTCGTAACCACCGCAAATGGATGCGTTGCTTCCTCCCGATCATCCCCATATCAAGGGCGCATCGAATGGTGGCCTATATCGCCGGGGATCGCCGTTGGAAGCAGCCCCTGTCTCTGCCGAGGCGCGCGCGTGAGGAAGAGGACGAACCCGACAGGTGGGTTCCACCTGTCGGTGAGACAGCCGAGTTCCCAGGCGGCGCACTCCCTTTAGTGCGCTTTTCCATCGGGGAAGGCGTAATCCCCCGAATTACGTTTTCGCTATTAGGTAAGCGTATACCTCCCGAACCGTTTTCCCTTTTCTCTGTTTTTATTAAAAACAGTTTTGACCTGGAGTTGACTGCCTATATCTTTTAAAATAAAACTCCAATAAAGTTGATTCTTTTTCCTACCTCTCTAAAATTTCACCTAGTTTATTTTAGGATTTATTTGAAGAATAATTGAGACAACTTTTTATACTGTTTTGAATAGTGTGTTAATTCGAATAATTTCAAAATAGGAAATGGGAGAAGAAGAAAACTTTCAAAAGCTTTGTGTTGCACCCTACCTCTCCACACATTGAAGGCAAGCATCCTAAACCCTTGGTATAAGATTGGTTGTGTGATGTTCAGTGTGATGAGTAAAGCTACAACACTAAGTTTACATGATGTGCTTGTTATTTTATGTGAAGGTGTGATCATGCTTGCAAGTGCATGGTGAGAAATCCTTGCTATTAAACTTGAGATTCTTGTGGCAATAGTCACCACCTTGTGCCACCCCTGCCTACCGGAAGGAATCCGGGATAAGTCTCTGTCTCGAGTAGACATGAGCTTGGTGCTGACATCTCGTTGGAGCGAGAATGGTCAGTGAGGCATGAAGGGGTGTGGTGAGTGGTGATCCTGCCTGGAAACTATGAAAGATATCTGTTGTGCTAATCATGCAGGGAATACTTAAACCTCCTGAGTCGACCATAGATCGAGTCTTGTGCCAGTAACCCCCATACTTGTTTCGTGCTACCACTTGTCCCTGCTGCAAGTAGGGTACGGTTCAGTAAGTTGTCAACCCCTTTCTTAGCACACACCGTACAGAGAGGCCATAGTGAAAGATACCAGAGGCCTCTGGTAGGCATGTCACTTGGTCCGGGGGCATGGGTGTTTCCGGTTGGGACCGAGAGGGGGGCACCCCTTAGAGCGCGCGATATAAATTTGATCCCATGCTAATCGAGGTTGGAGCCTCCCCACTTAGAGTTTTGCTTAACGAGTGTCGTGGGTGATTCCAGGCACCGGTAAGTTAAGCTGGTGTGTGCGGGTCAGGTGTGTTTTCAATTAAAAGACCGTAAGCGGAATTAGTCCCGGTGGACTAAAGGAATCCGTTACTTGTGGGTAAAGAGTACACCCTCTGCAGAGTTTATATCTATTCGAATAGCCGTGTCCGCGGTTAAGGACTACAGTCTGGGATGGGTCAAGTGTCGGTCGTAGTGTTGGTCTTCGGAGGAAAACTTCTAAACCGGAACATTGATCATGACATGTGACAAATGATGATTTTGATTATTTTTATTGTGGACTAACCATTTATATGATTTGAATTATTGAGTATCCCTGGGATGGTTCTACCTCCTGGATACTCATTGTGATTGTTCTTTATAAGCCCTTTATGTGGTGTCGCTCAGACGCCCGACTGTGGCATGCTTGTTATTTATTTTCTTTATAAGCCCTTTATGTGGTGTCGCTCAGACGCCCGACTGTGGTATGCTTGCTATTTATTTTCTTTATAAGCCCTTTATGTGGTGTCGCTCAGACGCCCGACTGTGGCATGCTTGCTATTTATTTTCTTTATAAGCCCTTTATGTGGTGTCGCTCAGACGCCCGACTGTGGCATGCTTGCTATTTATTTTCTTTATAAGCCCTTTATGTGGTGTCGCTCAGACGCCCGACTGTGGCATGCTTGTTATTTATTTTCTTTATAAGCCCTTTATGTGGTGTCGCTCAGACGCCCGACTGTGGCACGCATGTTATTTATTCCTCCTTTTAAGCCCTGCATCATGAATTTTATTTTGTGACTGACTAAGTGATCATGGATCATTTCAGTGCATGATTACCATCTGTTATATTATACCTGTTTTCATGATGTTTGCGAGTACATTCAAAGTACTCACTGGCTTGTCCCTGGCTATTGTCTTGGCCAGATTTCTTGCTTGGAGAGGAGCGCAACGACGACAGCCCGGAACCTAGGCATCGAAGATAGCTGATACGCGAAGATAGGATTAACCAGGTCAGCTGTTCCTGTGGGAAATGGAGTCCCATAGACGCTGATGTCCCCGAACCGCTTCCGCCATCAACCCCTAGAAAACCTTTTGTTGTACTCATAGACCAGAATGGTCTTGTACTGCATATTTTTGTATTTTTCTTGGAATTTCTGTATCAAGATTGTGCCTCATTAGCTAACAGTAATCCTGGGGCTGGTGAGCACAAGGGCCAATTACTGGGAAATTAATATCCTGGAAATCCGGTCCTGACAACCTTGGTATCAGAGCCAGGCTGACCATTGGCTAATCCTATCTTAGCCAGGTCCATAAACCTAGGTTAACCCGCCCACCAGACCTTAACCTAACCCCAGCCAGGCTTCCCAGATACGATAGCCACATAGTGACCCCGACACCTTTTTGTCAGTCGGTGCCTAACCTATCAGCCTAGCCTGTCGATCACGCGCCTGTGAACGACACTTAATTTGTCCCTTTCGCAAGCGTGCGAAGGAAGACTCCGTCCTATTTTTCTATAAAAAGGGAACGTTAGCCCCAACCCAGCACAGCACAACCTCTACCCCAAACCAAGCCAAGATGCCTGGCCCCATTGTTCACAATGAGACCACAGCAACCAACCTTGGAGGTTTTGTCACCGTGCTGGCAAACCTCACCCGTCGTGCCTTTGCTATGGAAGAGCCCCCAGAGTATGTGGTGTACCAAGGGCTCATGGGCGGTGAGAGCCGTCAATTTTGGGCCACGGTACACATCTATGGTAGGGGTATAGCGCCAGAACGCCCCTACAGGTTCACCGGAAGGACAACTTCCTTTGAGCCACAAGCCATCCAGCTGGCCGCTCGAGAGGCTATAGTTCAGCTCCGGCACCTGTCGCCAAGAGTGAATTGCCGCTCGTTCTACTACTACCCCAGCCGTGACGGGTATAGTAGGCCACCCCAGGTTGCCAACGGAGACCACGAGACGGACCCTGCATTGCTGCATCTGGTGCGCTATGTAAGTGCACTAGAGGCATTGTTTGATCAGGTCACTCTTGATCTGATCGCAGCCCGTGGAGAACTTGCCCGTCGAGCCCCGACAAGAGGAGAAGATGTGCCCGACGCCGACAACCCGGTCGTGCTGTTCGGACAGCCAATCGAGACCTTGAGGTCCGCCCCTGCAACCGACCGGAATGCGTTTGTATCCCCGGAGGAGCTTCGTCGCATTTTAGGGACACGCTCCAACGGGATTGTGACCACCAACCCCCGCGATGGCCATCATCGCTACCCCGACCCTGCAGCTCCTCAACCCAACCCAGCAAACCCCGACGGTGAAGCCCAAGGAGAAGCCTCAACGTCCACAAGGCACGCCCGCTTAGATATTAACGAGGTAGACTAAATAACTCGAGTAGTACCGAGTCTTAGTATTCTACGCCATGTATCAGTGTGACCTTGTAATCACCATAAATAAAATGCAGGCTGCTTGTGTGCCTCTATTTTGTATAGTAGCCATGCATAGCATTTTGGCATACGATTGCATATTAAATTCCAGGCGTAGCTACCAAAAACCACCCCAGACGGCTCCCACAGTAATACGTCACTTTTGTGAGATATGTATATCTGTGGCTTTGACCCCGACCCTATAGAGCAGAAGCGTCAAACTAGATTGCCCCCACACCGCAATCGGTAACCCCGCCTTGATGCTATATAAGAGGCCACTCCGTGACCTTACCAAGCATCCCTCTCTTGTGCACAGCTCTCACAGCCATTTTTGCCATGCCGAGCCCTAGTATTCATCTGAGAACTCCAGATGCAACCCCCGGTAGTTTTGTCAAAATTCTGTGGGACTTTACCTGCAGTACCATGAGTTCTACCCATCCACCCCAGTACGAGCTACTCAAGACGAGGATCACCCCTACCGCCTCGAAATATTGGGCAGTAGTGCACATCCCTCCCGCTAACCCAAACCAAGACCCAACGGAAGTCTCCTTCGTGGGGAAATCTATGCCGACTCCGCAAATGGCCATAGAAGCTGCTGCGTACGAAGCGCTTGCTCGCCTTCGATTCGCGGTACCCTATGCCAGCGAAAGGGGGTATTATTACTTCCCGAGTCGTGCAGCGCCCGGAGAAGCAGCATCCTTTCCCGGTGGGCGAATTGAGAGAGACCCGGTACTGGCCAATCTTGCCCAGTACGTCATCGCTCAAGAGCGTTTGACCCAGCGAGTAATGGGTTATCTCCAGCAGCTCGCCGATTTGAATCCTCAGATTGCCATTGGCAGACCCCTGAGACCAGACCAGGAGATGCGCGTTCTTCGACTGGTCAATCCGCTTCCTCCGGTAGAAGAGGAATGTGTCCCAATGCAGGAGGCATTTTCTCATGACCTAGCCCAGCTTACGTTTACGTTATAGACGCCACTACTATGTTTGTTATCCTAGCATTTATTTATGTGTTGCAGCTTACGCGTTGTATCCTAAGTTTGTGCTATGAATGTATTGTTTGGTTTCAATAGATGTGAGTGAATTTGTTTCTGCTGTAATTTTTGACCAACCACTCTCGCTCTCAGTAAATCTCGAGGTTGGATTTTCTTTGAACCATTGCAACCAACATTTTTTTTCCATGGCATAGATATAAATTCACACAGCGCCAGTACTCCACTGTAGTTATCCCAATTATTTGCCCTCTCACTGTGAATACGTCATATCGCATGAGCAGGTTATTTGATTTTAGTATTATTATTGCTTGATAGCAGGAGTAATATTTTTGAAACCGTCTTTAGCAAATCTCGAGGACGAGACTTTTCTTAAGGGGGGTAGTGTTGTAACACCCCAAAATTTTGACCCTGTTTTATTAAATTAAAATTTAGCCAGGAAATTTAATTTTTATTTTTCTGGATTATCTTTTGATTTCAGAATCACTCCTTTCTTCTGAGTTGTGGAATTTTCCCTCCAAGTAGAAACTTTTCAAAAATGTTTTTGGATTTGAGTGCCTACTCAAGTAGCATTTCATTTTTATTATATTTGCTCAGTGGAAATATTTCTATACTTATTCGCTCAAGCTTTATTTCTTTTAAATTGGTTTCTCATAATTTTCAGAGCCTCTTTTGCACTACAACCAGTGGATAACTTCAATTAAAAATTCTATAAAAATTTGTAGATGACATGTGATGTTCCTACATCACTTTTATGCAAAAATATCTCTTAGTCATTTGGGGATTTTGAGCCCTACCTCAGGTTTTCAAATCTGGTTCAGTTTGTAGTTTGCACTACAACCTAATTATATATTTCCTTAAAAATTCCACCAAAAATTTGGAGATGTTAATAGAAGTATATAATTCATTTTTATGCAAAAACCCATTTGTGTTCTTTGGAAAATTTGAGCAAACCATCCTCATTTGTACTCTGGTCCAGTTTGGTGACTTGTACTGCAACCCTATTGTAATTTGCTCTGGTGACCTTGGTATTTCTCCTGCTTGTAGTTCACCCTATCAAACTCTTAAGTCCAGGAGATTGAGACCATTGGAATATTTTTGACACATGCAATAATGGCATATATTTTCTGTCCAGATTTGGTTTTCTCAAAAACTTGCACTAACTAGTTTTTGTTTTATTCAAAATAACCTTGCCATCCCTTCTACCATCTAAAGATACTCTAATCTGGAAATTTTGGACTCAAGCAAAGCTCATTTGATGCCCATGGCATTCTGTCGAGCACTCTGTATTCATGAACAGAATTGGCATGGAGATTGGTTTGCATTATGAGCTTGTCAGCATGACCTAACCAGCATGTCTATTAGCTCTCATATGCTCATTATCCTAGTCCTGTTTAGTTTCATAAGCATCAGATAGGCCTAGAGTGCGTTGGCATTTTGTCGAGCACTTGGCGTGCGTGCTCTGGGCGCGGCCAGAGCGCACGTTTTGCACGCGCGCGCAGCCGAGCCGCCGCGACCAGTCACCGCCTCCCCCGCGTCCTGGTCCGTTCCTGCGCGCAGAGGTACGCCCGCCCCTCTCGTCCAGAGCCCATGCATCCCCTGTAGCCCTGTGCCTCCCCCGCAAGCCGCCGCTGCCGCCCCGCCCGTCTCTGCCATGGCCGGCACCGCCCCGACCACCCCAGCTCGACAGCTGCCCTCTGGAACAGTTCGAGCTCATCCGCGAGCTCGTCTGTTAGCGCCGACCACCACCGCGTCGCCCTACTGCAGCAGACGCAGTCGGCAGACGATCTTATCCCCGGCCGTCGCGGAACCGACCTATTTGCGCTATAAAAGGAGACCCCCGAGCTCAGCTGAACCTTAGACGATCTCATGCCATCCCTCTGGAGCCCCAGTATCCAGCAATCGACGGAGGGAGGCCGTCTTCCCCGCCTCCGGCCAGGATTCAGCCGCCACCGTCGCGGTCAAATCCAGAGCCCCTAGTGCCTTTCTCCTCGCTTGATGCTTTCCAACCAAGTCCCTGTGATGCAGAGGACCCGTTCCCATTCCCTCTCCTCACCTATAGCCACCGTAGGAGGATATTCCTCGAGGCCCGAAGCCCCTTCCGCCATGGATGAGGGTTTGCTCAGCCTCGAGCTCCCCTGCGCTCGTAACCACCGCAAATGGATGCGTTGCTTCCTCCCGATCATCCCCATATCAAGGGCGCATCGAATGGTGGCCTATATCGCCGGGGATCGCCGTTGGAAGCAGCCCCTGTCTCTGCCGAGGCGCGCGCGTGAGGAAGAGGACGAACCCGACAGGTGGGTTCCACCTGTCGGTGAGACAGCCGAGTTCCCAGGCGGCGCACTCCCTTTAGTGCGCTTTTCCATCGGGGAAGGCGTAATCCCCCGAATTACGTTTTCGCTATTAGGTAAGCGTATACCTCCCGAACCGTTTTCCCTTTTCTCTGTTTTTATTAAAAACAGTTTTGACCTGGAGTTGACTGCCTATATCTTTTAAAATAAAACTCCAATAAAGTTGATTCTTTTTCCTACCTCTCTAAAATTTCACCTAGTTTATTTTAGGATTTATTTGAAGAATAATTGAGACAACTTTTTATACTGTTTTGAATAGTGTGTTAATTCGAATAATTTCAAAATAGGAAATGGGAGAAGAAGAAAACTTTCAAAAGCTTTGTGTTGCACCCTACCTCTCCACACATTGAAGGCAAGCATCCTGAACCCTTGGTATAAGATTGGTTGTGTGATGTTCAGTGTGACGAGTAAAGCTACAACACTAAGTTTACATGATGTGCTTGTTATTTTATGTGAAGGTGTGATCATGCTTGCAAGTGCATGGTGAGAAATCCTTGCTATTAAACTTGAGATTCTTGTGGCAGTAGTCACCACCTTGTGCCACCCCTGCCTACCGGAAGGAATCCGGGATAAGTCTCTGTCTCGACTAGACATGAGCTTGGTGCTGACATCTCGTTGGAGCGAGAATGGTCAGTGAGGCATGAAGGGGTGTGGTGAGTGGTGATCCTGCCTGGAAACTATGAAAGATATCTGTTGTGCTAATCATGCAGGGAATACTTAAACCTCCCGAGTCGACCATAGATCGAGTCTTGTGCCAGTAACCCCCATACTTGTTTCGTGCTACCACTTGTCCCTGCTGCAAGTAGGGTACGGTTCAGTAAGTTGTCAACCCCTTTCTTAGCACACACCGTATAGAGAGGCCATAGTGAAAGATACCAGAGGCCTCTGGTAGGCATGTCACTTGGTCCGGGGGCATGGGTGTTTCCGGTTGGGACCGAGAGGGGGGCACCCCTTAGAGCGCACGATATAAATTTGATCCCATGCTAATCGAGGTTGGAGCCTCCCCACTTAGAGTTTTGCTTAACGAGTGTCGTGGGTGATTCCAGGCACCGGTAAGTTAAGCTGGTGTGTGCGGGTCAGGTGTGTTTTCAATTAAAAGACCGTAAGCGAAATTAGTCCCGGTGGACTAAAGGAATCCGTTACTTGTGGGTAAAGAGTACACCCTCTGCAGAGTTTATATCTATTCGAATAGCCGTGTCCGCGGTTAAGGACTACAGTCTGGGATGGGTCAAGTGTCGGTCGTAGTGTCGGTCTTCGGAGGAAAACTTCTAAACCGGAACATTGATCATGACATGTGACAAATGATGATTTTGATTATTTTTATTGTGGACTAACCATTTATATGATTTGAATTATTGAGTATCCCTGGGATGGTTCTACCTCCTGGATACTCATTGTGATTGTTCTTTATAAGCCCTTTATGTGGTGTCGCTCAGACGCCCGACTGTGGCATGCTTGTTATTTATTTTCTTTATAAGCCCTTTATGTGGTGTCGCTCAGACGCCCGACTGTGGCATGCTTGCTATTTATTTTCTTTATCAGCCCTTTATGTGGTGTCGCTCAGACGCCCGACTGTGGCATGCTTGTTATTTATTTTCTTTATAAGCCCTTTATGTGGTGTCGCTCAGACGCCCGACTGTGGCATGCTTGCTATTTATTTTCTTTATAAGCCCATTATGTGGTGTCGCTCAGACGCCCGACTGTGGCATGCTTGCTATTTATTTTCTTTATAAGCCCTTTATGTGGTGTCGCTCAGACGCCCGACTGTGGCATGCTTGTTATTTATTTTCTTTATAAGCCCTTTATGTGGTGTCGCTCAGACGCCCGACTGTGGCACGCATGTTATTTATTCCTCCTTTTAAGCCTTGCGTCATGAATTTTATTTTGTGACTGACTAAGTGATCATGGATCATTTCAGTGCATGATTACCATCTGTTATATTATACCTGTTTTCATGATGTTTGCGAGTACATTCAAAGTACTCACTGGCTTGTCCCTAGCTATTGTCTTGGCCGGATTTCTTGCTTGGAGAGGAGCGCAACGACGACAGCCCGGAACCTAGGCATCGAAGATAGCTGATACGTGAAGATAGGATTAACCAGGTCAGCTGTTCCTGTGGGAAATGGAGTCCCATAGACGCTGATGTCCCCGAACCGCTTCCACCATCAACCCCTAGAAAACCTTTTGTTGTACTCATAGACCAGAATGGTCTTGTACTGCATATTTTTGTATTTTTCTTGGAATTTCTGTATCAAGATTGTGCCTGATCAGCTAACAGTAATCCTGGGGCTGGTTAGCACACGGGCCAATTACTGGGAAATTAATATCCTGGAAGTCCGGTCCTGACACCAGGCCTGGCGCCGTGCGCCTAGAGACTCAGGACGGGGTCCCCATCCAGAATGCCTGGAACATCCAGCACCTCCGGAAGTTCTACCCATGACACTCTCACGTAATAATGAGTGGGCTGTATACTCCCGGAGCCCCCCGAGGACGCGGAGGGGTTCCCACCCACGCCCAAGTGGAAGCCCCATGCTCCGCGCTGGCGGACAACACTGCCCTCCAATGGCTATGCCCACGCAACGTGGATGCCCTACGCTCCGCGCTGGGGGTAGACGAAGATGAAGACTAGTCTAGGCGCCAGACGCGGCTGTTATTTGCTCATCTGGTGTTCGAATTTGCCAACTTTTTTGGAACAAAACTCGGGGTTTTCTTCAACCATGTTTTAAAGAAAAGGGGCGGGGATTTATTTTCATCGCCATTTCCTATCTTGAGTTCTCTCTCTTCGAGTCGAGCACTTGCCTGCTTCCCTCCCCCTCGCATCCCGCGAGTGGGGGCTAGGGGCACGGTGCTCGCACCTCACCAAGCCATCTCGGAGCCTCGGGAGGCTCGCACCTCCCGGGGCAAGAAACAAATTTTTTTTGGGGAGCCGCTTGAGCGTCAAGGGGGGCTCCTGAGAAACGCGCCTCAGGAGCCTTACCAGTCATATAGCCACTCGCCCCTTGATGTCGTCCTGGCGATCCGGTCGACATCAAGGGTGTCGAGGCCTCACCCCCGTAGTGGCGTCCTGGTGATCCGGACGCACCCTACGGTGGTCGGGAAATGTGCGGGACTGGGACCCGCCGACGTAGAGCTGCTTGATTGTCAAACGGGGCTCCTAAGCAGCGCGCCTCAGGAGCCTTACCGGTCATATAGCCCCTCGCCCCTTGACATCGTCCTGGTGATCCGGTCGGCATCAAGGGTGTCGAGGCCTCACCTCGTAGTTGCGTCCTGGTGATCCGGACATACATTACGGTGGTCGAGAAATGTGCGGGACTAGGGCCTGCAGACACAGAGTGCCGAAAGGGCTCCCAACCTGCCTCACTCACAAGAAGAAGAAGTCCCCAGGACGTCGGGACTCCCCAAGCGCCATAGCCAAACCTCCCCGACGAAAAGCCTACCGCGAGAATGTCAAGCTAAGTACCCTAACCGCGATCAGCAGGAAGTTTCAATTAACAATGACACAAGAACCAGGACACATGATAAGGGTATTAACAAGGGCGCAAGCGCGGAAACTCATTACACGCCCATAGGGCCCCCCTTGGTTCTTTGATTATAGGAAAGGGAGAAGAGAAGGAGAAAGAAAGTGAGGAAGCCCCCTCGGGGGCTGCCGCTCCGGGAGCCCTGGCGTCGTCACACCAGCACTCAGTCGGAGTCCTCCTCTTCCTTGACGGGCCCGTGGAGGCGCGCCGGCGTGGCCGCTTCTGGAGCAGAGGAGCGACGCTGTGGCGGCTGGCTACCCCCCGAGGTCCGGGCACGCCGGCGCGGTGGTGCGCCATAGCTGCTGTCGCTGCTGTCGCTCGGGCTCTCCTCGGAGGGGGTGTCGCTGCCGCTGGAGACGCGACGCCCGTCGTGAAGGGAAAGCTCATCCCCAAGATCGCCGCGGCTGTCGTCTTCCGGGTAGCACCCCAGGCGCTCGCCCTCCCCCCGAAGATCTTGACGAAGAGCGTCGCCACCCCGTCATACTTGAAGTGAAGGGTGCGCCTCCCCTCCAAGCCACGGGCGTGGGCAAACGTCTGCCACCCGCGGTTCAGGTACACGTAGCCCCCGGGGGTGACCTCGACCTCCATCCACGAGGCCGCGCTGCAGCAGCCGTCGGCCTGCAGCCATAGGCCAGCAGGGGCCCCAGCTGGCAGCGCCTCCGCGAAGAAGCACGAGAGTTGAAACCAAGCGGCCTCCGGCCTCTCCGCCCACACCACAAACTCCTGGGCCATGTCGGATGAATGGAGCCGCGGGCGCGGCGGCCGGGTGGCCACCGCCAGCATCCCACCGCGGGCGCCACCACCATGACTACTGCGGCCGCCCGCGCTGGACGGAGCCCCCCCGCGGCTGCCGATGGTAACCCCGGGCCGCGTTGGGGCACGACTGCGCCCACGGGGAACCACCACCGTCGTCGTGGCATGCTTCCGGGGACGACCGCGGCCCCTCCTGGGCGGCGGTGAGGCAGGGCCCTCCTCGGAGGTTTTCCCCTTCTCCGCGGCTGAGAACTTCCTCACGGATGCCATGGCTGGGAGAGCGGTGGGTTGAAGATTGGTAGGCAAAGCAGATGAATATGTGAAGAGGGTTTTCTCGCCCTCGCCCGCTTATATACAACCAAGGGCCAACCGGCGCCCCCTCGCATCCCGGGCGGCGTGTAGCCTAGCCCCGCGTCAGTTCGTCGGCTTCTGAAGGGTCACATCCGCGTGGCCCGAGGGGAGAAGGCCGAGGGAACAGCCGCATTCAAAGAAAGGTAATGATGGCTGGTACAGCGCGCAGGTGTCAACTCAGTTTGACCGGGGGTCCTTGACGTCCCCGGGAGTGGAGGCGTCGTCCCCTGGGCGCGCGGCACGTGTTGAGCCTGGCCCGCAGGCGTTTGGGGCCCGCGGTGCTTCGGGATGTCCTCAATGGCTTCGCCTGCGTACCGGCCCGAGCGCGCCTTGGGCCCGGGGGCTACTATCGGCGTTCTATTAACGGGGGTACCCAGACCTCCCTGCCTGCGGCCCAGGGCATGGCCCACTTCACTAGCCAAGCACGGCATGGCACAGCCCCACTCAAGACAAGGCCCTCGCGAGGACCCGAGCTCGCGAGGGAAGCAGCACCAAGACCCGCGAGGAAGAAGCCTCCTCAGGTCCCCTCCAGAGCGGCGGAGGTCTCTATGCAAAACCCGGCCTCAGGAGTCAAGGATGACGCAAGGAGTTCCAGGCGGGCGCCAGCGTGCCAGGCGGTGCAGTTTCCCCTTTGGTGCAAAGGGAGCGAGGACGTACGCGGGTTCCCAAAGCGCCACCCAAAGGTTTCCATTCCGGTGCAACAGGACCACAACCACGAGCCCCGCAGGACGGATGTCATCGCCGAGCCCACCTCTGCATCATCGACAACCACTTTGCAGGTGGAGACCAACTTTGGAGAGGGCGGGGATGTACTCCTGTCCCCCTTCGAATTTGGCCGTTGTGGGATCCCTTCCCGCCATTGCGATAAGGGAAGAGGACTCGGGCCGCTGCTATATATAGAGGCTAGGTAGCACCATAGAAAGGAGAGGAAAAAAGGGGGAACAACAAAGGAGGCAGAGAGCCAAGAACACCACTCGAGTGCCCTCACGAGGCTGCTCACCACTGTACTAGTTCACCCACCCTACCTCCTCGAGAGGCAATCCACCAAAGCAGGAGTAGGGTTTTACACATCGCAGCGGCCCGAACCTGGGTAAATCACCGTGTGCATCTTCTTCCTCGTCATTGTGCGAGTTCATCGTCCTAACCATCGAGTAGTGAGCTAGGTAGGGCGAAGCTGCGGGGGATCTTCGCACACGCCCCTGTGTTCAAACCTTGAGGGTTTTGCAGAGCCCGAAATCTGACAGAAGATTACTTTCCAAATGTCCAAGACAATTTTCATTGCATTGGCCTAGATGAATTTGTTGGCAAAGAATTCACTGCATGGAACGATGAGATGATCATGCAATTCTACTCCACTGCTCACTTCTATGGAGATGGTAGAATTGTATGGATGACTGAAGGAGCAAGATACGAGTCTTTTGTTGAGGAATGGGCTACCATCTTAGGAGTCCCAGAGGTGGAAGATGGTGACTTGGACGTCTATTCTTAATCCAAGGAGAGCCATGATTATATGAAGAATATGTACAATGAGATCCCTGCTGCTAACTTGAAATCTCACAAGTTAGGATCCATTTACTTCCTCCAGGCTGGCCTCCGCACAATGAACACCATCTTGAGACACACATTGATGCCTAAGTCTGGAGATGACAAGATGATCAGAGGCTATTCCATCAACATGCTGATCCATCTGGATAGACACACCAGGATAAGGGTGATGGATCTGATTGTGGAGACTGCGAAGAGGGTTGCTGCTGATCAGAAGTGCTCATGCTGCTATGCACCCTACATTCAGATGCTTATCAACTCCAAGCTGGAGAAGCACATTTTTGCTCTTGACAGGCCCCATTTTCCCCTACAGCCAGATCTTGAGGACAACGTTGTGGTGATGGACCCAGGTCATCCCACATCAGCTGTAGCACAGGCAGAGGCAGAGGCAGCTAGAGCCACTAGTGCTCCAGTCCCTAGATCCAGGAACGAGCAAATGGATCTTTTGATCTCAACCGTTCAGGGCATGCAGAAGGACATCAAGGACATACTGGGAAATCGGAGTAGTCTTGTGAGGATCTTTGAAAATGGGATCAAGACCCTAAATGACAAGGTGGATGGACTGACAAAGACAGTGAATGAGCTGAAGAAGGAAGTTGACTGCGTGCCCAGTCCCCACACAACAGATGATGAGGATGGGTCTCCTCTCAGGCCAGGCACTCACTTCACTATCCAGGCCAGATCAGCCACAGTGCCAGCTCCAGATTTGAGGCATTCTTCATCAGCACCTGCTACAGCCTCCTCAACTTCATCAGCTCCAGTTCCTCCAGTTGCCACTCCAACTCCATCCATGACATCAGTAGAGGTCTTCGCCGACGCAGTTCTCACAACTCCTTCACCAGCTACCGGAGGAGATCAGCCCCAGAAGAGCGCTTAGATATACATCTTTGAACTTTTTGGTAACTTGTTGCCAAAGGGGGAGAAGTGTATATAGATCTTTAGGCTTCGAGTGAGAGAGCGTTTGGTTTTTATCATTTTTTCAAAAACATTTGGTCTTTTGCTTTGGATGTGTTGAACTATGTGGTGTTTGATCATACGCTTAATGTGTGTTGCTACTATTTCCTATCATTATGATGCTTATGAGATGATCATTCACCTTGCTTGATTGTGTTGTGCTATGATGTTCATTCTTATTATTCTCGCACACCACCAAGTAGTATGTGACATGGAAGAAGTGCCCCATGTACCTAATAGATTGTGCATTTGCATTCAAACACAAATTTAAAAATAATGCACAAATTCAGGGGGAGCTCTTGCTTATCACATACTTCTCAAAGAGATGATTATATTCATTGATTATATCATATGTCGAAGCTTTGATCTATATGTTGTCACCAATTACCAAAAAGCGGGAGATTGAAAGCACATTTGCTCCCTTGGTGGTTTTGGTAATTTATAACAACATATATGTCATTGAACTAATGTTTCCACTAAGCATATTTCAGGAAAAGTTCAATGATAGGGATGGCAAAAGGATTGTGGATAACCCCAAGATGCAAGGAAATAGATTGGCAAAGCTTCAAGCAAGAGGACTCTACATTTTACTTTGTGAGAAATCACTTTGTGTCCGTAGGAAAGCCAATACTATTAAAAGGGGGTAAGGTACTGTTGGTGAACAAAATGCTCATACGTGCACAAGTGATAGTCACCAAAAACACCCACAAGCTCTTCCACAAAAGTCTGTCCAAAGTCAAAATATCCAAAATCGGTGCAACCAACACTTTCCACTCGGTGCCACCGATTCCCAAACTAAGATAGACCCATGCCAAACCCTAGCCTGTCGGTGCAACCGATTCTGCATCGGTGCCACCGAGTTCAGTTGCCAACTCTCTGTTTAGCTATTTTCAGTCTTCGGTATCACCGAGATTTGCCAGTCGGTCTCACCGAGTTTCTGGACCAACTCTCCGGATAGCCATTCACAGTAATCGGTACCACCGAGAATTGTGGATCGGCGCCACCGAGTTTCTGGACCAACTCTCTGGTAAGCCATGGTCGAAAATCGGTACCACCGAGATGTGAGAATCGGTGTCACCGAGTTTGCGCAATCTGACCGTTGGTCACCTGATCGGTACCACCAAGATTTATATATCGGTCTCACCGAGATTCAAAAGTTGCTACCTTTGGAGCAACTCGGTACCACCGAGATTCACACATCGGTGTCACCGAGTTGGTCACTTTAGGTGTAACGGTTGGATTTTTGGAGATGCCTATATATACCCCTTCACCACAACCCACTCGACAGAGAAGCACTCAGAACTATTCCAAACTTGCCCCATCCAATTTTCTGAGAGAGAGCCACCTACCCTTGTGTTGAGATCAAGCTATTCCACTCTATCCATATGAATCTTGATCTCTAGCCTCCCCAAGTTGCTTTCCACCAAATCAATCTCTTCCACCATAGCCAAATCTGTGAGAGAGTGATTGTGTGTTGAGGAGTCTATCATCTTGAAGCACAAGAGCAAGGAGTTCATCGACATTACCGAGCCTATTACCTTTGTCGATGTTCTGGGAAATGGGGTACCCAGACCTGCCTGCCTGCGGCCCAGGGCATGGCCCACTTCATCAGCCAAGCACAACCATGCATAGCCCCACTCAAGACAAGGCCCTCGCGAGGACCCTAGGCTCGCGAGGAGGAGCAGTGTCAAGACTGGCAAGGGATGGGCTTCCCCAGGCCCCCTCCGGAGCGGCGGAGATCTCAATGCAAGGCCGGGCCTCAGGAGTCAAAGATGACGCAAGGAAGGACAGGTGGGCGCTAGCACGCTAGGCGGAGCAGTTTCCCCTTTGGTGCAAAGGGAGGAAGGACGTACGCGGGTTCCGAAAGCACCCCCCAAAGGTTTCCATTTCGGTGCAACAAGACCATGACCGCGAGCCCCGCAGGACGGATGTCATCGCCGAGCCCACATCTGCGCCATCGACAGCTACTTTGCAGACGAAGACCGCCTTTGGACAGGGCGGGGATGTACTCCTGTCCCCCTTCAAATTTGGCCGTTGTGGGATCCCTTCCCGCCATTGCGATAAGGGAAGAGGACCCGGGGCACCGCTATATATAGAGGTTAGGCTGCACCATAGAGGAGGATCCGGAATCGGTCGATTCACCCATCCACCACAAAGCCAACAGAGGGCCAAGAACACTTCGGGAGCGCCCTCACGAGGCTCCGCAACACTGTATCAGTTCATCCACCATACCTCCATGAGAGGCAATCCACCAAAGCAGGAGTAGGGTATTACGCTTCGTAGCGGCCCGAACCTGGGTAAACTACCGTGTTCATCTTCTTCCTCGTCATCGTGCGAGCTCATCGTCTAGGCCATCGTGTAGCGAGCTAGGTTGGGCGAAGCTGCAGGGGATCTTCGCACACGCCCCTGTGTTTGAATCTTAAGGGTTTTGCGGAGCCCGAAATCCGACATTTGGCGCGCCAGGTAGGGGGCGTGTTGGAGTCCTCCTCAAGCCAAGATCTTCTCCCACCTCGCCGTTTCGATGTCTGACGCTCGCCGAGCCCGCGCCGAGCGTCGAGCTGCCCGCGTCGGCCAGACGGAACCTGTGGGCCACGCCGACGCGCGCCGGTCACCCTCGCCTGTGGCCAACGCTGCCATAGGCCCGGACACCCATGAGCAACAAGACTCCTCTCAGCCGGTCACCGCGCGGCGTGATGGCCACACCGCCACTCCGTCCATCGTTCCAGCTTCCGGGTCGTCCTGCCACATTCGGCCCAGACCGGCGCGTGGTTCGGACGTGCTCGCCATGGAAAACGAGCTGCTCCGCTACCGCCCCGCTCCCGACGGCTGGCTTCGGCACATCGCGGAGCTCGTCAGCGCCACCGGCGACGCTTCAGTGCTCTCCTACTCGCTTCGACCCTGACCGTCCCAGGCAGACGACGTGGCCCGCGACGCGCCGCCACCCCCTCCGCAATGCGACGTCAACCCCGAGCCCAGGCGAGAGGCGCGCCTGCGCGACCCGCCCCGTGAACCGCGGGCAAGGGCAAGAGATGAAGTAAGCTGCCAAGTGGTTCCCCGGCCGCGCGTTGACGCGCATGCGCTCCCCGCGCTGCCGGCCCAGCGTCGCGACCGGGTGCCACTTGAGGCAGCCCCTTAGGAGCATCGAGACCGGGTCCCTCCCACACACGCAGCACCTGTCGAACCAGTGGGGTGCCTCGCCATCGCCCCGGAGCTCCACCCAACCACGTGGCCTTGCAAGTTCAAGCCTGACCTACCCCCGCACTACGACGGCACCCCGGATCCCGCCGAGTTCCTACAGCTCTACTCCCTGAGCATCCGGGAGGCCGGAGGAGATGACAAGGTCATGGCATGCTGGTTCCCCATGGCGCTCAAAGGCGGCGCGCTCTCCTGGCTCCTCAACCTCCCGGAGGCGTCCATCACCTCCTGGGATGACCTGTGCAAACGCTTCATCGCCAACTTCCAAGGTACTCGTGACCGCGCGCTCACCGTGAACGACCTGTGGCGTATCAAGCAGCAGGATGGAGAGACCCTGCACAAGTTCATACAACGCTTCACGACTACGCGCCTCAAGATCCCGAAGGCGTCAGACGAGGCTATCATCTCCGCATTCACCGATGGCATCACGGACCTCAAGATGAAGGAGGAGCTCGCCATGAATGACGAACTGTGCTCGGCCTTGGAGATGTTCAATCTGGCGAACAGATGCGCCAAGGCTGAAGAGGGCCGCCTGTCGCTCCGCGGGCCTCCGGCGGAAGAACCAAAGGAAAAGAAGACCAATGCCAAGGAGGCGAAGCGCAAGGCCCCGGCAGTGTTTGCGGCCGAGCCCGAGGTGAAGCGCAGCCGAGGTGAGGAACACCCCGCAGGGGGAAGGCCGACCTGCATCTTCCATGGCACCAACAACCACGACACCGCCGACTGCCAGGAACTCAGGCTGGTCCAGGCCGAACACTTCGGCAGGCGCCCTGGACACGCTGACCGTGGCTTCGGACGCGGCGGAGGCCGCGGTGGAGGCCGTTGGGACAGCCACGAACCACGTCCGGGGTGGCGCGATCAGCCTCAGGAGGACCGCTGGCGCGATCACGCTCGGGACAACCACTGGCGCGATCAGCCTCGGGAGGATCGCTGGGGCGATGACCCTCCGGAGGGGTCACGCCGCGGCCAGCCTCGTGAGGCACGTCCTCGCGAGGCCGGCCTACCACCACTACCTCCGCCACCCAGAAGGAAGGAAGAGGATAGGCAAGACGATGGCTGGGGGCTTCCAGGAGGTCAGAGCGGTAGCCTGTATCCTGGGCGGCGCCCAGGCCCCAGCGTCGAACCACGTCTTCAAGCAGTTCACGCGAGAGGTTAACGCGGCTCTCCCGAAGCCCGAAGCAATGCGCCCCCTCAAGTGGTCCCAAGTCGCCATTACCTTCGACTCGAGGGACCAGCTCAGGTGCTCGGCCATGGCCGGCAAGCTCCCCATGCTGTGCACGCCAACCATCAGCAACGTCCTCGTCACCAAGACCCTCAACGACAGTGGGGCGGGGCTCAATCTCCTCTCCATTGAGACCTTCGAGACGCTCCAAGTTCCGTACGAACAGCTCATGCCGACCAAGCCCTTCTCGGGAGTCACAGATGGGTCCATCGTCCCCATCGGGCAAGTGCGCCTGCCCGTCACCGTCGGCGGACGCGAGAACTACCACACCGAGATCATCATCTTCGACGTCGCGCACATCCACCTCCCGTACAACGCGATCCTCAGGTACCCGGCCCTCGCCAAGTTCATGGTGGTGACTCACCATGGCTACAATGTCCTCAAGATGCCAGGGAGTGGCGGCATCATCACCGTCGCCTGCGATGAGAAGGATGCCGTCTGCTCCCTCGAGCGTGCCTACCGTGCCGCGGCGGCCGAGCGCTCGGACGACGAGGAGGATACCCTGCCTCGTGAGGACACACGCAAGAAGAAGAAACAGCTCCTTCCCGTGGGGCGTCCCGGGGCCTCGGGCTCTGCACCCAGGGGCGGGGCCCCGCCTCCCATCGCATAGGAAAGCACGCTCGGCGCCCCTCTTGGGTCGGGCCCGGGGGCTCCCGATCGGGGAGCTTCCGGCTTGGCCAGTGAGACAAGGGAGGCGCTCGGGCACAACCTGGAGGCGCGCCTGGACGCGCGTCTGCTCGAGTCAGGAGCACGGCGCGTGGCGCCGAGCTCGCAAGAGTCCGTCATCAAAGTGATCGAGGAGCTTCGAGAAGCGCAGGCCATGCAAGGCGGGGACTGCCCAGCACCACCAATCGCAACCGCCATCATCGGCACGGTCGACCAGCCGCGCATCTGCGTCAACGCGCTTGTGATCAATGGGGCCGCGTCCCAGGGCCTCTTTTGGCCAACGCGTGCCGATCATTGATGGGTCTACCTGCACAACTATGTCTACATACCCTTCGGCCTGGCGAACGCAGGCGTCACGTTCCAGCGCCTTTACCGGGCCATGCTCGTACCTTGCCTGGCGGGGTGCGGCGAAGAGTTGGAGGAGATGCTGGGACCGAGCGAAGGTCCCGAGCCCCGAGAGACGACGGGCCCGTGAGGGTCATGCTCGTGGAGGTGTAAGATCAGGCTCTGACGGCAGCTTCGACTCTTCAGCGGCATGGCCGCCAGGTGACTTTTTGTTGGCTGTTGCCAGGTAACTTTTTGGTTCACTCCGTTTGAGGGCGCCCACCGGGCCGCATTATCCTCAGGCGATCATGGCACACCCCTGAAGCCGCCTCGTTTATGCATATTTCAATAGTTTCTCATGCATATGATCTACTTCTTAACGTTTTACCTTGCCTGCACGGCTCCTTGTCGATGTGAATGTCGCCGCACCACCCTTTCTGAGTTGGTGTTTCGCAAGGGGCCGTGCGCTACGGCCCTCCCCGGGGCACCTCGGAGCTGGATAGCAAGGCCCTGTCGCCTCAGGGACTTGCGTTTTCAGGCAGTCGACCCCCGCTCGGGGGCTCCGACCGCAGCGCAGCACCTCAGCATGGAGTCTCGGGAGGCCCCGCGGCCTCCTGAGGCAGCAGCCGGCGGGATGGAATGGGGGTCGCTTGAGCGTCAAAGGGGGCTCCTGAGCATCGCGCCTCGGGAGCCTTACCGGTCATATAGCCACTCGCCCCTTGGTGTCGTCCTTAGTGATCCGGTCGGCATCAAGGGTGTTGGGGCCTCGCCTCGTAGTTGCGTCCTTGGTGATCCGGCCGTACACTATGGTGGTAGGGAAATGTGCGGGACTGGGACCTGCCGACGTAGAGCCGCTTGGGCGTCAAAGGGGGCTCCTGAGCAATGCGCTTCAGGGGCCTTACCAGTCATAAGGCCACTCGCCCCTTGACGTCGTCCTTGGTGATCCGGTCGGCGTCAAGGGTGTCGGGGCCTGACCTCATAGTTGCGTCCTTGGTGATCCGGTCGTACACTATGGGGGTCGGGAAATGTGCGGGACCGGGGCCTGCAGACGTAGAGTGCCAAAAGGACTCCCAACCTGCCTCACTCAGTAAGAAGAAGAAGTCTGCAGGGCCTCAGATGGTGGCACCTACAAGAAGACTCAGGCGCAAACCGCCTTTGAGGTAGGGACCTCGCGAGGCCAAAGCGCCCTCGCGAGCTCCCAGACACACCTCCCAGTTCTACCATGCCAGCCACGCATACGAACTCTATGGGTTGTACACTCCCGGAGCCCCCCGAGGACGCGGAGGGGTTCGTTCCCACGCAATGTGGAAGCCATAGCTCCGCGCTGGCAGTCAACACGGTCCACCAATAACTATGCCCACGCAATGTGGAAGCCACAGCTCCGTGCTGGCGGTCAACACGGTCCACCAATGACTATGCCCACGCAATGTGGAAGCCACAGCTCCGTGCTGGCGGTCAACACGGTCCACCAATGACTATGCCCACGCAATGTGGAAGCCCCACGCCCCGTGTGGGGGATAAACAACTGAGGGCGCCCCATCGGCTGCATCCAACCTCAGGAAGGTCCCTAGTGGCCCCCTTCTCGATGCGTTCCCCAGGGATGTACGCATGAGGGGGCTACACGGGGCTACTACCGGGCCAAGCCTGGTACACGCCGCCTTCCCAGGTCTGCCAAACCTGGTCTTCATGCGCCCATCTCAGGAAAAGCTGGTGAGGAAAGGTATGGGAGCCGCTCGTACGTCAAGGGGGACTCCTGAGCATCGTGACTCAGGAGCCTCACTGGTCCCGTAGCCCGTCACTCCTTGGAACCGTCCTTGGTGATCCGGTCGGCCCAACGGCGGTCGAGGTATGCGCGGGGCCGGGCCCTGCCGACGCAGAGCTCGATGCGCTCAAAAAACCCCTGAGGAGGACGCCGGAGCTCGTACGTCAAGGGGGACTCCCGAGCATCGCGACTCAGGAGCCTCACTGGTCCCGTAGCCCCTCACCCCTTGGAACCGTCCTTGGTGATCCGGTCGTCCCAACGGCGGTTGAGGTATGCGCGGGGCCGGGCCCTGCCGACGCAGAGCATCATAGCAAGCAAGAAGGAAACAAGGCGAAGAGAGCAATCACACAGTTCAGCAGTTATTACAAGCATTAAAAGTTTTTCGCGGGTACAAGCAAGTTTAACGCCTCCACAAGGCACGATGGGCATTGCAGGAAAGGAACAAGGGAGAGGAATCAGGAGGAGCCCCCGCCACCACTCATCCCGTCCCCAGGGAGCTCGTCGTCGACGTCGCTTGCGTCGTCTTCTTCGCCACTAGCTCCCGCAGCGTCAGAAGGCGGAGGGACGGTGACGGGGGTGAACCTCTTCACCAGCGCCTCCACAGCGCCCTTCACCGCCGCCGCAGCACTGGCGTGGACCTTCCACGGAGTCGAAGTCAAACCCTGGCTCGCAGAGATGGAGATGGCTGAAGACGTGTGTCGCGGCCTCAGAAAAGAGGTCGCGGTACTCGCTCTCCATGACCCCCTCCACCTTGACGACGGCGCCCTCCAGCGCCTCGACGAGCTTCGAAGCAAGCCCCGCCAAGCCGCACTCTGGAGTCGCCAGGGGCTCCGCGAACCCATCCCGGTAGATGGAGTGGAGCGCTTGGAAAAGTTTGAGCTCGACGGTTAGAAAGGCGCTCAGCTCCGCAGCCTTTTTCTCCTCAGCCGCGGCAAGAGTTTCCTCCCTGGTGTCAAGCAGGGCCTTCTTCGAAGCGAGTTCCTTCTCCTGTGCGTTCAGGCGGACCCGCTCCGCGGCCTGGCGGGTCGCCACCTGGGACAGCTCGGAGTCCCGAGCGGCAACCTTGGCCTCGCGGGCCTTGAGATCTTCCTCCCGCTGACGCAGCTGCTCCGCAAGCTCAGACTTCTCCTCATGGAGGGCCTTCAGACGGGCCTCCACCTCTTCGTAGCGCCTGGTAGTAGACGCCGCTTCAACCAGTGCCTCCTCGCGGGCTGCACTGGCACACGCGGCTTCCTTCTCGCTCTTCGCCGCGGCAGCCTCAGCCTGACCCCAAATCGCCATGGCAGAGGCGTCGGCCTGGAGCCACCCTGAGAGGAGCTCTAGGCGCCAACTCGTGAGGCGATTGTCGGCACCCCCGAGGGCGCCACGAACTTGACCCAGAACGACGAAGGCCCCGTCCAGGACATCGAGGCCGCGCGACGAAGGCATCAAGACCTCCTCCGGAGGAGTCCCCTATGTGATCGCGGGAGACGTCCCCGGGGAGACAGCAGCACGAGGAGCAGGAGGCTCCGGAGGCCGCGCGGCGACCACGGACACAGACGGTTCGACGGGCGGCTGGCTCTCAGGGGCTGGCCCTTCGGACAGCGGCACCGCCGCACCCTCGAGGGCAGGAGCGATCACGCCAATAGGCATTGGGGGCTCAGGGGGCTCCGCGGAGATGACCAGGGGGGTTACCTCGCAAGCCCCCACCCCCCGGCAGCAGGCGACGGCAGGACGGCAGGAGCGGGCGGCGCGTCGGAAGGTGCCTTTGGCTTGACGCCCGCCTTCTTCTTCCTCATCTTCAGCACGGCGGCGTTCCAGGTCACCAAGCAAAGGAAGGTTATCAATACACAAGCTATCGGCGGGCGAGTAAGGCCGAGCCGGGTCACTTACTCCTCAACATCGACCTACTTCCTCTTCCTCTCCGCTCCGACAACGACGGGGGCACCCACGCCTTCCTCGGTGAGGGCAACACCATGCGGGGAAGCGAAGGCGCTGTCTGCAAGGGCGGCCGTTGGAGGGATCGCCATGGCCCCGGCCTCGCTCACCTTGCCTGCGAGCTGCTATTCGGGCAGGGACGAGGCCGGCACTTCAACCGCCTTGCCGACAGAGGCAGGGCGCACCGGAGGAGACTCCGCCCCGCGCTTCATGGGAGTCGACACACAGGCGAACCGTGTGGCGCGAGGGGCCAGTCCTAGCCCCTTGGGAGCCTTGGCAAGACGCGGGGAGCCCGTAGCAGAAACTTCACCAACATCATCGTCGTCCCCAAGGTCACGCAGAAGCGTGTTCTGCGACGGGGGAGACGCCCTTGCCGGATCATCGTCGGCTGTCTTCTCCGAATCCTCCCCGCCCGTGGTGTCGCTGGAGGACACCATCACCGGGGAACCAAGGCCCTCAGCTGGGGAAAGCCCCAGTTCATTGAAGACAGGCATCGCGGCAACCAGATCGACCCCGTCGTTGCGGCAGTACAGCAGGGCGTGGGCGTCGGGGAGATCACTGGGGTCACCGTTGAGCAGGGTCGTCACAGCCCTGTTCAAATCCTCGGAGGTTATGCGTGCGGACCGAAGCCGGAGGTTGTCGCCGCTGCCCTGATAGTCCCACAAGGGCCTAGAATGGGACTGGCGAGGCGCCAGGCGCTGCATCAGGGACTCCTTCACTATCATCCCCCCGGTCAGCTTCCTGGCACTGATATCGCGGGAAATCCACTCCAGGACGGGCTTGACCCGGGAGTCGGAAAGCTTCGCGGAGGTCTTCTCCGGCAGCCCCCTTGGCAGAACCAACCGGGGGTTGGGGTCTTTGAGGTCCATGAGGACCCAGCGGTGCCTGAAGTTCTCCACCTTCTTCCCGGCCTTCAAGAGCATGTTGCCGCTCTGGACGGCGACGAAGGAGACGCACCCCGACCGTTGAGCGCCGTCATGCACACGCAAGCTGAAGAAATGATGGAAGAGGGCCACCGAAGGCCTCACGCCCACGAAAGCCTCGCAGTAGAAGGCAAAGACGGACAAGAGCATGATGGAGTTGGGTTGGAGATGAAGGGCATGGATCCCGTAGTGGTCGAGGATGGCGGTGAAGAACGCGGAGAAGGGCGGAACGAGTCCGGCGAAGACGCTATGGAGAAAGAAGGGGTAGACCGCCTTGGACGAGGGCCGTTCTCCGAGGAGCCGCCCCATATCAAGGTCCGCCCCCACTCGTTGGTCTGATCCGCCGTCGACAGAAGCACCGGGACGAGGTCCTTGTCCTTAGCGATGGTGGACCCTGAGAGCGCCGGTGAGATAGGAGCGGAGGCTGAGCTCTGGGCCTCTGGCTTCTGCTTGCCGGCGGGAGCCATCGGGAAGCTCGCGGGGCCAAAGTGGCAAGGAGGAGGACGGAGCGGCGCCAGATCTGGAGAGGCCTCTGCTAGAGCCGGAGATCTGGGAAGCAAGAGCAGGTGCGCAAGAGGGGAAAGCAATAATGGCTCGGCGCAAGAAGCCAGGCTCTTGTCGACACAGGCGGAGGCCGAAGGGACGGGGGACGCCCGACATCAACCGCACGACGTGCGCCAGTCCTGGCCCGCAGGCGTTTGGGGCCCGCGGCACTTCGGGCCGCCCTCTAGGCTTTGCATGGAAGCCAGCTTGAGCGCGCCTTGGGCCCGGGGGCTACTGTCGGCATTCTGGGAAAGGGGGTACCCAGACCTGCCTGCCTGCGGCCTAGGGCATGGCCCACTTCATCAGCCAAGCACAACATTGCACAGCCCCACTCGAGACAAGGCCCTCGCGAGGACCCTAGGCTCGCGAGGAGGAGCAGTGTCAAGACCGGCAAGGGATGGGCCTCCCCAGGCCCCCTCCGGAGCGGCGGAGATCTCTATGCAAGGCCAGGCCTCAGGAGTCAAAGATGACGCAAGGAAGGATAGGCGGGCGCCAGCGCGCCAGGCGGAGCAGTTTCCCCTTTGGTGCAAAGGGAGCAAGGACGTACGCGGGTTCCCAAAGCACCCCCAAAGGTTTCCATTTCGGTGCAACAAGACCACGACCGCGAGCTCCGCAGGACGGATGTCATCACCGAGCCCACCTCCGCGCCATCGACAGCTACTTTGCAGGCGAAGACCGCCTTTGGACAGGGCGGGGATGTACTCCTGTCCCCCTTCAAATTTGGCCGTTGTGGGATCCCTTCCTGCCATTGCGATAAGGGAAGAGGACCCGGGGCACCGCTATATATAGAGGTTAGGCTGCACCGTAGAGGAGGATCCGGAATCGGTCGATTCACCCATCCACCACAAAGCCAACAGAGGGCCAAGAACACCTCGGGAGCGCCCTCACGAGGCTCCACAACACTGTATCAGTTCATCCACCATACCTCCACGAGAGGCAATCCACCAAAGCAAGAGTAGGGTATTATGCTTCGCAGCGGCCCGAACCTGGGTAAACTACCGTGTTCATCTTCTTCCTCGTCATCGTGCAAGCTCATCGTCTAGGCCATCGTGTAGCGAGATAGGTTGGGCGAAGCTGCAGGGGATCTTCGCACACGCCCCTGTGTTCGAATCTTAAGGGTTTTGCGGAGCCTGAAATCCGACAACCTTTTGGAGGGTGGTGCCTCCTAGATTGGTTAGGTGTCGCTTGGGAGCCTCCTACTTCGTGTTGTGGAGTTGAACCAAGAAGTTTGTAAGGGCAAGGAGATAGCCTACTTCATGAAGATCTACCCATAGTGAGGCTAGTCCTTCATGGACGGAAGCCATTATGGAATTGTCAAGGTTGCTACTTCGTGGACCCTTATGGGTGGAGCCCTCCGTGGACTCTCGCGATCGTTACCATCCGTGGGTTGAAGACTCCATAAACGTGGACGTACGATAGCACCACCTATCGGAACCACGGGAAAAATCTTCGTGTCTACAAATTGCGTTTGATCTTCCTTCCTATCCTTTACTACTCATGCTTGTCCTTACTTTCCGCTGCTATACTCTTAGACATGCATGGGTTGGGTGTACTTGACTTGCTATCATTGCTAAAATCTGCCAACACTTAAAATTGGGAAAAGGTAGAATTTTTATTTGGTCAAGTAGTCTAATCACCCCCCCTCTAGACATACTTTCGGTCCCAGAGACCTACACACAAAATTGAGCAAGTGATAAGCTACCAAAATTGCATCGAATCTACGAGCAAAAGGCCACACAAAAATCATACCCTGTCATTTATGTACTTGACGAACACCCAACCGGGATGTTCCGGCGTCTAAGAAACACGTCGGACGACCTGCAGCGGGCAGTCATCGCACTTTCTGAACGACAATGGTGAGCCGGCAAGTCTCTAGGCCAACACCGAGCCAGGGCGAAGACCGGTCGTGACTTTGTCGGCGGACCAACGACGGTACAGATCCAAGCGGCTAGAGGCGGATTGAGCGCCTGCATGCGGCACGGAGGCATTGCCCAGACTGGGTGGACCGGTACACGGCCAATCCATGGCAAGCGCAGACCGTCGACTGTCGGATTCGCCAAATCTCGCCGCCACCACCACAGATCTAACACTTGGCCTTCCGTAGCGGCACGAAGGAGGCACCCCACCGGTGGATGTTCTGCTGGGTGGAGGAGGGAGGGGGATGGAGAGCAAGGTGGCCGGGAAAAATGGATGCCGGCCTAGGGTTTGTGCACTTGCCGGTGAAGGGTGGGGAAGGGGATAAAAAGGGAGAGACAGTGCCGCCGACGGGCGGGCCAGGGAAGAAGCACTCGGACGAGGCGCGTGTCCGCGCCGACGCAAATGCGGCCCAAATATAGGCCTGGAATGGGTCACGGACGAACAAAAAACGGACGCGCGTCTGTTTGCGTCGGCGCGTTGGGTCGTGTTTTCTGTCCGCGGCAACCCAAACGGACGCGCGCAGACGAAATGGGTCGCGCGATTGGAGTTTTTCTAAACTACGGGAGAAATTGCCTTCTTGCGCTCAATTCTGTATTGCCGGCGAGAGAGACCGAGCCGCGCCACGCGCGAGCGAACCAGTGACACTATCCACCGCAAAGCTCTTTTTACCAGAATTGGTATGTATCGGTTAGTAATCCATCATCTATTGGATGTGTGAAGATTCGTGCAGCTGCCACGCATTTATTTTCAGTTTCGGCTATACAACATCTATACCTGAGCAAATACAGTGAATGAACCCTATTAAAAAAATTATATGGTCCTACCTTTTTTTTTGAAAGTATGGTCCTGCTTTTTGTCACATGCATACATGTTCCTCTCACTAGCGTTTAATATGTCAAGCACAAAACATAAAACAACTAGGCTCGCCTATGTGCACCAACAACTTATGCTAAGCAAGATAAACAACTAAGTGATAGCAAGATATATATAGCATGAAATGATATGGCTATCACAAAGTAAGGTGCATAAGTAAAGGGCTCGGGTAAGAGATAACCGAGGCACGCGGAGACGACGCACCGGAACACAAATTATGCCCAGTTGACACCCGTCCAGAGGCGTGTCAAGACACTAAGCAACAACCAGCTAAGCGGTGGTGAGAGCCTGTCGGGGATGCATCCCCGCGCGCCACCTAGACTAACCATCATGGTATTTTGTCCTAAATGCCAGAGTTAGGTATGATAGCTCTGTTTAGCTATCTAATCGTTAGATAATGACTGTTTTGCCATTGTGGTTGCCCCTTGCCCTATAAAAGGAGGCCCAAGGCAAGCTAGCTCAAGATTCCGACTTTTGGACACTTGTACTCACATAGCAGCTCTCCCCGACGGCAACCCTTGCCGGGATTGAGTGATGTGTGCTCTTCATGTTCCTCTAATCAATCCACCAAAAGCAGGAGTAGGGTTTTACGCTTCACAGCGGCCCGAACCTGGGTAAAAACACTAGCATCCCGATCGCCGTGCTACCTCATGGTCTCTTCTCTTTGTACAACGTGACCCCCTTGCCGAACCACAAAGGGGCCTCTGGTACCATAGGTGATCGTGTGCATCCATGCCGCGACATCTTTGGCGCGCCAGGTAGGGGGAGCGTCATTTGTGCGAACTCGAGTTCGTGAGCGGCGAGTCGATCTTCTTCATCATCTTATTCATCCATGGCTCCAAAAAAGAAGTCTGGTGCGACCATGCATACCTCCACTTCCAAGGCTCGCATGCGGTTGCGGGTGCCATTGGCGCCGCGGTGGCTGCAAGTGAGGCGGGCGTCGGGGGCGACGCGGCAGGTGTCGGTGTCAAAACCGGCGGATCTCGGGTAGGGGGTCCCGAACTGTGATACTTGGATCGATGGTAACAGGAGACAAAGGGGACAAGGTTTTACCCAGGTTCGGGCCCTCCTATGGAGGTAATACCCTACGTCCTGCTTGATTATATTGATCGTATAGAGATTTACAGAGTTGATCAACCACGAGATCGTATGACTAAACCCTAGATGAGTTCTGTTCCCCTATGACCTAAAACCCTCTGGCTTATATAGACGCCGGGGGTGCCAAGGGTTTACACATGGTCGGTTACACGTCGAGGAGATAAACATGCCTAATCTACTTTAAACGTGGAGAACACGCCTTGATTCTCGAAGCTTCCTTCCTGGAGTCCGGGCCTTCAATCAATCCAGTGTCCGGCGAACGGTGCATATAGTCCGGCCCATATGAGATAGGTCGGCCTCCCGAGGACCCCTTAGTCCAGGACTCCCTCAGTAGCCCCCGAACTAGCCTCCAACGCCAAGGGTCCAAGCTCCAGTTGCTTCAAATGATCAGATTCTTCGGCTTGCGAGGTGAGTTCCTTTCCCCGGATAATAATCGGTAGTACCTGTAGTTTGGCTTCCATCGACGTGTAGCTATTCCGATCATAGATCGTCCACATGCTATGATTAGTTTGGCTTTTAAGGCCAAACGTCAGGGAGCCAATAGCGCTCTTCTGACAACTTTCCAAACGAAAGGTTGCAGCTGATCACGACCGCCGAGCCAGTCGTATAGACTTGTTTCGCGGCTCGAGGCTGTCTTTACCAGCACGACCCATTAATGCACAGATCGTGCCCCATTTTACAAGGGATATGTTTTAATCTTACGCGCATAACGGCACGCATGCCTCGGGAAGCGGAGGGATTCGCGGCGCCGCGAGGGGAGGCTAACCGGTACCAATCTTTAATAAAAGGGAAAAGAGCCCCTAGGCTTTATTCACATCTTCCCCTTCACACCCCTGCTTCCCAAATCCTCCGAGCTATTAGAGCCCAGATCTAGGTCTTCCTTTCTCCCACCTCCGAGCCTAGCCATGGCCAGCTCCGGTTCCAACGGCAAGTGGGAGGCGTCCACGGTCACAGACCAGGACATCCGAGACCTTAAGGCGGCCGGATACCTCCCCGCCAATGTTTTCCACCGAGCTACGGAGAAAGGTCAAGTGATCCCCACCCCCAAATCAGGCGAGAGGGTGGTATTTGTTCCTCACTTCATCAGAGGATTAGGCTTTCCGCTCCACCCCTTCGTGAGGGGCCTCATGTTCTTCTACGGCCTCGACTTTCATGACCTCCCGCCGAACTCCTTTATGCACATATCGGCTTTTATTGTTATCTGCGAAGCTTTCCTGTGAGTCGAGCCACACTTCGGACTATGGCTCAAGATCTTCAACATCAAGCCGAAGTGTGTCGCCGGCGCTCACGCAGAATGCGGCGGGGCAGTTATCGGCAAGCTTCCGCGCGCTGTGTGGCCATCTGGCACTTTTATTGACACTATCAAGACCTGGCAAAAGGAGTGGTTCTATATCACCGAGCCAAAGGAGGAAGAGGGCGGAACTGTTCCTGCCGAATTCAGGTCCGGCCCCCCGACCAGACTGACCTCATGGGTCCGAAAGGGCCTTGATTGGGGGTCGGCTACCGAAGTAGAGGACCTACAGAGGGGCATCGCCGCCCTGATCAGGGAGGGAGTTAATTTGACCTCCGTGGTCCAGGTCATGCTTCGGCGGCGCATCCTCCCCTGCCAGCGCCAGAGTTCTCCTATGTGGACTTATCGGACTAGTGACGAGCCTACAGTCCGTCAACTCTTCCGTACCACGCGGGAGAAGCTTTGGAAGGCGTTGTTCAAGGCGCAGGAGAGCTGGCCAGCCGAGCAGGTGGACAAGGGCTTGCGCGAAGACAAGCCCTCTTCCGAGGTATAGTACGGCTTCACTTGATCGGCATTGTTTCGCTAACGAAAACCTAAGTTTTTCCCGATCACTTCCGCAGGAGTGGTTGAGCAAGGTTACCGGCATAAAGTGGCCGGCTCCGCAGCCTGAAGGCACTAAGTCTCCGTTGCTGCTGGAGATGCTCGTCGTGGTGCCTTACAAGGCGCCAGAGAAGAGAGAGAAGAAGAAAACAGGTCGGACAGGCCTGCGCAACAGGGACCAGCTAGAGGCTGAGTCCGAAGAGACCCACGCCTCCTCAAATCAAGAGGAGGAGCATGAGGGTGAGGAGGGAGACGATTCCTTCCTCGTCAGAAAGAAGGCGGCGTCATCGGACGCCGCAGGGGACGCAGTTCCTCCCACCCCGAAGAGAGCACGCCGGGAACAAACAGTGTCATTCGATGACAGTTCGGGCTCTGAGTCCGAAGACTTCGAAAGGGTTCCGCAAAGAACCCTGAGGGTTAAGCCCCCACCTCGAAGGTACAGATCCGAAGACCATTCAAACCATCGATATTTAGTTTGTAACATATTTTAATGTGCAAGCGTCAATTAACTTGCAGCCCACCACGCGTCCTTCCCGTCGACTAAGACTCGGACGGGGAGACCCCTCCCGCCGATCTAGCGGAGAGCGGAAACGTGTCGCACCCCTCCCCTCCAGACGCCGCGAAGGACGCCGCGGAGGTGTCATCCCAGCAGGCTCCTCTGGAGCCGGATACTGGAGGTGGGGGCAACGATGTAATGGTCGAGGCTAATACCTCGGCCACCGAAGACCTGGGGGAGAAGACCCTCCCGGATACCGAGGAGATCGGACAAGGAGTAGGCCAGTCGCCTCCAAAGCTGTCTCCGGAGCTCACTATGCCTCCGGAGGCACAAGTTCAACCCCCGACTGGGGATCAGGTTAACCGACCCCCAGCGGCGCCTCTGACCACTGGGTGGCCGGCCATGGGGGAGGCTCTATCCAACGCCTCCCTTACCAAGGAGCACCGTACCCTTATGGGTACTGTGCTGCAGAGCATTCTGTCCATAGATACCGGACTGAAAGCGGCCTTCAACGGCCTCTTGACGGGCTTTCAGGTATGCAATGTAATGCTCCGCTTTTGTAAAACATTGATTTATTTAAGTAATTGTTTATATATATATATATATATATATATATATATAGCAGCCCCCGAGCCCCAGGTAAGTTGGAAAAAACTTACCTGGGGGTCAAGACAAAGATCCCTATCAGAACTGTGATATGAAATATTCATATTCGTTACAGGCTTCGGCGTCGGCGGTGGCTACGAACGCCGCCGAAATAGAGGAGCTAAATCGGAAACTTAAGAGTTCTGAGGATGAGCTTGACGCTCTAAACCGGAGATTCGACGAGGCGCAATGTAAGCTGAATTTAGAGTATCGAAACTCTGATTTTCCGTTCTATCAACACGGTTTTAATATAAGTCGATGCTTACGCAGCTTCGGCGAAGGAGATAGAGAAGCTCAAGGCCGAGCTTGAGTCGGCAAAGAAGGAGGCTGTTATAGAAAAGGCGGCGGCCAAAGAGGCGGCTGCCGCACTATCTGCCTTGAGAGCTACCAGCGACAAGCATCAAGCTCGGGTGGAGGAAATCCAACAAGAGCTTAAGGACGCCGGTCAACGATGCGAGGCCCTTGAGCTAGAAGGCAAGAAACAGGCCGCCGAACTATCCACTCTGAAAACCGATCTACAAAAGGAGCGGGTGGATAGGCAGTCCTATGAGGAGGAGCTTGGTCAAGCCAAGGCTATCATGAATGGTAAGCCGTATTCATTGCAGTGTATCTTCGGGGACAGCAAGTTCAAGTTGCTGACCCAAGTATGGCGTTCCTCAGGCGCCTGTGCGGACCTCCAGAAGAGCTCGGCGGACGCGAAGCAGTTCTATGCTTCGCGGGGAGAAGGAGACGAAGCTCGGCTATTCTGGGCACAATTCGAAGTCCCCCGAGCGTTCTCCTCTCGTTGTGGAGCGGCTGAAGCAGCTGATAGAGCTACACCAGATGGCGGAAGCGGCCATGAAGGATCTTTGTATCCGGCTATGGCCCGACGAGCCCTTGCCTGGCAGTTACTTCGGCCTAGTGCAGAAGCTCAGCCATGCCTCCCCTCGGATCGACGCCCTGCGGCGGTCTTCCTGTATCGAAGGGGCCAGGATGACATTTGCCAAGGCCAAGGTGCATTGGCCGGGGCTGGATCCGATGAAGGTAGCTACTGCTCCTCCGCCTCCAGGAAAGGAGTATAGGTGCCCCGAGCGGTACTTCTCCGGAGTTATGGAGGGTGCTCGGGCAATAGAAGGACAGTGTTCGCAAGAGAACTTTTATGAATAGCGCGTTGTAATATGTCCGAAGACCTTTTGAACGTGTTTGTGTATAAAGTTGCATGGTTTATCATGTCTTGTATGTGTTTGCATCCTTTATAACTCCTGTGTGGCCGTTAACACTGAAAGTTGCGAGTCGTCGGCTTCTGCCCCCATGTAGATACTACACGAGGTGTCTCTTCTAACCGCACTATAACCCTTAGCCGAACTATCGGTGCCCGAAGGCGGTAGTGTGGGGCGGACAAGGCAATCGGACCATAATGCTTTATTGCTTTCACTTAGCCGTAGGGGCGCGAAAAAGGAGTCGGGAGCTGATAACTAGCCCCCAAGTGTGATGTTCGGATGAACCGCGGCCGAAGCCTATATCACATGGTTCGTACTAACATCAAACCCTTCGTATGACATGGAAGAACCTCTGACGAGATTTAGTTAAGCTCGGAATCGCAGACCGGTTCTCGCATACCATGACAGTCAGTTTTCGGCTTTCTCCGCTGAGGCGCTTGACCAGACTAGCCAGAAGCACAATCGCAGCGGTGCTCCCTTTGCCCCTTTAGCCGAACAAGCGGAACATAAAGGGGCAAGCACAGGAGCCGGGCAACCCAACTATTGACCCAAGACATAGTTCGGAACCAATGCATATAAAGCGGATTTCCAAGACGCCGAACACGAAAATAATTGTGATTTCAGCGATTTGTAAAGTTGAGCCCCCGGTCTATTAGCCGGTTGCATCGTAAGGTATACCAAACAGGTTTGTGAGAAGAGGGAGAAGACAGAGGATGTTCCGAAAAGGAACATCAAGAAGATAATATTATGTCTGTAGGTTACTCAACAACTCTTTATTACTTCAATTACTGATGCAACTGTTTACAGGTATATGATGAAAAATAAAAAGGTTTACAGGAGGGGTTTTACCAAGGGTCTTCGATATGTGATCTGAAGTCCGCGATATGCCTGGTTGCGTAGCCGCTCCTGCGTCTCCCAAGGAGTTGTACACCGTGAAGGGTGTTAAGTTCGGCGAACGGACTGTTTGGAGAAGAGTCTTGAGAAGTCGCCGGAATATGAAAGAGCTTGACGCCTTAGTAGGTACTTGATGGTACCTGTAATGTGTCCGAGGACATGTTTGAGGCTGATTGTTCGGTCTAGCCGAAGACTTACCCTTCAATAATGGTTCCCCACCGCTGCCCATGGAATTTTAAGTGCGAAGTTATGCACCCATGGCACGTATTTTTCCGGGTATAGGGCCATGCGATGGGGGGCGAATCCCTATTTATCGGAAGAGGAAGGTTCTAGTACTTCGGTTTGAGACCGAGCTAGCTTCCCCGCTTTGGGTGCCTTTACGGTAGATGTAGGTGTTTGCCTATCATCGGTGTAATGGAATTCGGCCGCCAGGGCCAACGCATGTTCCTCAGTACGGAGGGAGCGCTCTGTATTGCCGTTGACAGTGATGACCCCTCTGGGGCCTGGCATCTTGAGCTTGAGGTATGCGTAGTGTGGGACGGCGTTAAAGCGAGCGAACGCTGTACGGCCGAGCAGGGCGTGGTAGCCGCTGCGGAAAGGCACTATGTCGAAGATCAAGTCCTCGCTTCGGAAGTTATCGGGCGAGCCGAACACAACCTCCAGGCTTATAGAACCTGTGCACCGGGCTTCAATGCCTGGGATTACTCCTTTGAAGGTAGTGTTGCTGGGCTTGATCCTTGACGGATCTATGCCCATCTTTTTCACCGTATCTGAATAAATCAGATTGAGGCTACTTCCACCATCCATGAGGACTTTGGTTTGGTGGTACCCATCTATTATCGGGTCTAGGACAAGTGCAGCCGAACCCCCATGACGGATACTGGTCGGGTGGTCACGGCGATCAAAAGTGATCGGATATGCCGACCATGGGTTATACTTCGGAGCTACGGGCTCTATGGCGTAGACATCTCGAAGGGCGCGCTTCCTTTCCTTTTTGGGTATATGAGTGGCGTAGATCATATTTACTGTCTTCACCTCTGGGGGGGAATTTCTTTTGACCGCCCCCAATCGGACCCCGAGGTTCATCCTCGTCCTCGCTGCGTGGGCTCTTGCCTTGGTCCTCAGTAGCGAGCTTGCCGGCCTGTTTGAAAACCCAACAGTTACGATTGGTGTGATTGGCTGGCTTCTCTTGAGTACCATGAATCTGGCAAGGCCTTTCCAGAATCTTGTCTAGCGGGGTGGGACCGTCATGTTTGCCTTTAAGAGGCTTCTTCCGCTGCCCAGAGCGGTTGTTGCGGAATCCGGCATTCACAGCCGTGTCATCGGCATCAATGTTATTATGCCGGCGCTTGTTTTTGTTGCGCTTCAGTTTCCCGTTTACATCCCGTACTTCAGAGGTTCCGGGGTCTTCAGGGTTATGGCTGCGTCTAGCCAGCCAATTATCCTCGCCCGCGCAAAAGCGGGTCATGAGTGATGTGAGGGCGGACATTGTCCTGGGTTTGTCTTGGCCGAGCTGTCGAGCTAGCCATTCATCCCGAATATTATGCCTGAAAGAGCCTATAGCTTCGGCGTCGGGGCAGTCTACGATCTGGTTTTTCTTGGTCAGGAAACGATTCCAGAATAGCCTCGCGGACTCTCCAGGTTTCTGAACGACGTTGCATAGATCGGAGGAGTCCGGCGGCCGGACATAAGTGCCCTGGAAGTTAGATCGGAATGCCTCTTCTAGGTCTTCCCAACATCCGATGGAGTTTTCGGGGAGGCTGTTTAGCCAGTGCCGAGCTGGCCCCTTGAGCTTGAGGGGCAAGTATTTGATGGCGTGGAGGTCATCTCCTCGTGCCATGTGGATGTGGAGGAGGAAATCCTCGATCCATACGGTTGGGTCAGTTGTCCCATCGTATTGCTCTATGTTTACGGGTTTAAACCCTTCTGGGAACTGATGCCGCATTACCTCATCTGTAAAGCATAGAGGGTGTGCGGCGCCTCTAACCCGAGCTATAGTGCGCCGATGGTCGGCGGCTGTCCTAGCTCGGTTTTGTTCCCAATCTTCATTGCGGTCAGACCAAGACCGGTACCCTTCCCGTCTATCGGGTGAGTATCTTCTGGATCCGTAGATGGATCGCGTACGACCTGCTCTATAGTCCAGGTCGTGTCGCAGGTCGAACCTGTCATCGGGCTCTAGTGGCTCCTTTCCCCGTCTCCGGGTTATCGTCGGCCTATAGCCGGTATCATCAGCCGTCCGATCTCGTCCTCGAGGAGGGCGGTCTGGCTTGTCGTGCGGAGTATGTTCGGGAGATGGCGTATTGGTGAGCTCGTCATCGAACTGTGGCAGCAGTCTTCGGCGCGGGTAGCTCTTTGGTTGGTCTGATAGACCGGCGCCGTATTCTTCCTCCGCTGAGAGGACTCTTGTCCATCGGTTGTTGAGGTCGTCTTGTTCGGCTTTGAGATGTTGCTCCCTTGCTTTCAGGCTGCGAGCCGTGGATATCAGCTGTTGTCTGAACAATTCTTGATCTTCAGGATTGTCGGGAATGGCAAAGTCATCGGCATCCGCATTATCCTCCCCCTCGATAGAGTGGAGGTAGTCATCGTCCTCAGGGTCATCTGGGTCCTCGCGGTTGCGACGGTCCTCGGTCTCCTCCTGACCCTCTAACGGGTTATCGGGGATTTCGGGGCCGCCGATGTCATCCGGGGTATCCCTGTTTCCGGTGCCATCGATAGACTTTCGCCCCCTTTTGCCTTTTGACCGTTTATGCGGTTTCCGGCGCCTTGATGGTGCTTCATCCGATTTATCGCCGTTGTTTTTCGGAGTGTCCACCATGTATACGTCATATGTAGAGGTGGCGGTCCACTGTCCGGTCTTAGCGGGGGTGAGGGAGTGATCCTCCTCATCCATGTATTCTGCTTCCTCGGAAGCGTAATCTAGCATGTCGGTTAAATCCTCGACAGTGGCTATCAAGTGGGTGGTGGGTGGGACGAAAAATCCGTCCTGACCCGTCTGAAGACCGATCTGAGAACAGATCGGGGTTGGGTTGTCATTGATTTTCATCGACGAGATCCGATCTAGAGCTTTGTCGAGCATCGAGAGCTCGATCGGACCGGACTGCCCAGAGCTGCCGGAGTTAACCTCCGATGCATCCGTGCAGGGAGCGTGTTCGGCAAGAACGGGTGTTCGGCTGTCAGGTGCTATGACTTGATCCGAACTTAAGATCGGGCCCTCACCAGGGCAGGTCCCATGGGCGGGGCCGGAAGATGAGTCTGAGGTTAAGGCCTCAGGGTTCTCGGGCATGGCAGACGAGACTGCGAGCATGGTTAGTGATAGATCGCCGCGGGAGTCTACGGAGAACTCTAAGTTCCCGAATCTGACCTCCTGATCAGGGGCGAAACTTTCGACGCGGCCAAGACGACCGGTCGGGTCGGCGTGCAGCACTATGCTGCCGAAAGCGAAGATCTGTCGAGGGACAAAAGTCCCTGTGTTGCGGACCTCTTCGTTGACGACTAGGCGAGCCAGCGATTCCTTATGGCGATCACAGCGGAACTCTCAATGAAAGCACCAATGTCGGTGTCAAAACCGGCGGATCTCGGGTAGGGGGTCCCGAACTGTGATACTTGGATCGATGGTAACAGGAGACAAAGGGGACAAGGTTTTACCCAGGTTCAGGCCCTCCTATGGAGGTAATACCCTACGCCCTGCTTGATTATATTGATCGTATAGAGATTTACAGAGTTGATCTACCACAAGATCGTATGACTAAACCCTAGATGAGTTATGTTCCCCTATAACCTAAAACCCTCCGGCTTATAAAGACGCCGGGGGTGCCAAGGGTTTACACATGGTCGGTTACACGTCGAGGAGATAAACATGCCTAATCTACTTTAAACGTGGAGAACACGCCTTGATTCTCGAAGCTTCCTTCCTGGAGTCCGGGCCTTCAATCAATCCAGTGTCCGGCGAACGGTGCATATAGTCCGGCCCATATGAGATAGGTCGGCCTCCCGAGGACCCCGTAGTCCAGGACTCCCTCAGCAGGCGCAGGCGGCGCTACCATCGTATCCCCCGCGGCCGAAGTTGGAGCAGGGAACGCCGGAGAGGAGCAACTTCAGCAACGTCCTGGCGAGCACGCCCCTGGTATCGCGAGCGGAGGAAACAACCAGTCTCCACCTCCCCGCCATGCGGATGGTCGTGGCTGCCATGGCGGCGCTCGATCCGGAGCAAACTGTGATCCCCCATCTGCGCCCGTTGCAAGCGCGGCTACTGGGCGCACACCTCGTCCAGAACAAGACGGAGCGCCGAGCGGAGCCCTGAACCCGTGGACTCGGCCTCCCCCACATCAGGCCACGCCGGTGAGCGGCGCACGGCGACAGGGACACGACGACGCCCCTCTTGGTTCCACCAGGAGCCGGGCGACGTCGCGGTCCGCCTCTTTCGCCATGCCAGACACGGCATCGGAAGCAATGGCACGAGCCCAGCTGCTGCTAAACTTCCCGCCGCCGGCTGATAAGATGGATGAGTGGAGAGCTACCATCCAGAGTTTGATATCCTTCATCGAAGCCAACAAATCTCAGCATGCCGAGCTATCGCGGCGCACGCATACGGCAATGGTGACCCAGGCCGGCAATCGTGTCGAGGGGGCCACACCGACGGTGCAGTCCCCTTCGCGACAACAGGCCCTGAGGCAACCACGACAAGCTCCGCATGTGGACGAGCCCGACGAGGCATCTATGGTCTCGTCTAGCTCGCACAATCACCGGGACCAGTGACGTGTCCTGAACGACCGGCAAAGGGAAGATGCGCGCATCACCATAGAGCGGTGCCGAGAAGCACACCATCAGTCTGACAAGCGCAACGGCCCAGACGCTGGCTACCCTGCGCCCAGTATTGGCGGGTACTTGCCTTATGAGGTTGGGTGCCCTGCCTTCACTCGCGAGCTGTGACAGGTCCGTTGGCCGTCGGCCCGAGCCTTCAAGCCCGAGCTGACAGGGAAATACGACGGGAAACTAATCCTGGCAGAGTTCCTGGGCATCTACACGATCGCCGTTCAAGCTGCCGGGGGAAGGGATGAGAAGGTGCTCGCCAATTATTTCCCTTTGGCACTCAAGCCAAATGTGAGATCATGGCTAATGCACCTGCCAGAAAACTCTATCTCATGGTGGGCTGATCTGTGCAATGAGTTTGTCGGCGCGTTCACAGGTGGCCACCAGGAGCCAGGGCAGCCCAGCGATCTGCAAGTTCTACCGTAGAAGGAAGGAGAGACCCTGCGGAAATACATCCAGAGGCTCAGCCGAGTGCACCGCAACATCCCGGAGATACACCCCGCAGCTGTGATTGCCGCGTTCCATTCGAACATGCGCAACAGGAGGATGCGGTCTAAGATGAATGTGAAACTCCCCAAGACCGTCAATGAGATGTACACGATGGCGGACAAGTGTGCTTGTTCTGAGGAAGGAAGGTGACTCCCCGGAGAGGAGGCTGGCATCAAAGTCGACTCAGACGACGACGACGATGCCCCCGGCTCCAAAGGGAGGAGCCGAAGACGTAACAAGAAGCACAAAGGGAAAGCAGTCTAGGCTGTGGAAAGCTCTGGCAATCTCGCTGCCGGCAAGAAGGCCAAGGCCGAGACCCCGGCAAGGAAGCTGCCGCGTGCGCTAATTGCTGGGATGCCGCAGCAGCAAAGAAAACTGGGAAGTCCGACGGTCCGTACTACAAAATCCACCGCACCAAGGGCCATGATCTCCAAGAATGCCGCCAAGTTGAGCAGCTTGTCGAGAAGCAGAAGGCCGAGTACGAGAAGTGTGACAAAGAGAAGGGCCAAGACGCTGCTGTCGGGAAGGGCCGTGGAGGCAGAGGAGGCCACCGTGGCAAGGCTCCGCAGCAGAATGAAAGGCCACCCGGAGGCCATGAGAAGAAAGAAACAGAGGATATGAGTGAGGATGAGGATGACGAGGAGGATTCCAGTGATCGAGAATTCCAGAAGGCAACCGAAGCCATGTGTGTTGACGGGGGTGCATCTTTACATTCCTCTCACCGACAGCTCAAGCAATGGGCGCGTGAGGTCAACGTTGTGGAACCAGCTGCAGAATCCAAAAGGCGACTCAAATGGTCCCGCACGCCTATCATCTTTGATGAAGAGGACCATCCTGATCGCACCACTTCGGTCGGATGTTTGCCATTGTTGGTCTCTCCAACAATCCGCAACCTCAAGGTCACGAACATGTTAGTTTACGGCGGGGCAGGATTAAACTTAATCTCTCCAAAAGTGGTCGAAAGGTTGCAGATCCTGACGGAGAACTCAAGGCCACGGGTACATTCCAAGGAGTCAACCCCGGCAGAAGCCGGCCTAAGGGAAAGATCACTTTGCCTGTGACGTTTGGTGGGGAGTTGAACTACCGGACCGAGAGGGTGGTGTTCGATGTGGTTTAGCTTCCCCTGCCTTACAACGGAATTCTAGGTCATCCAGCTCTGGCAAAATTCATGGCAGCATCCCACTATGCTTACAACACTTTGAAGATGCCAGGGCCCATTGGAATCATCTCCATCCCATCCGATAAGAAGGATGCAGTCATATGCGTGGACAAGATGTATCGAGACGCGGTAGCAGCTGAGGTCGTGGAAGCGCCAGCTCCTGCCAAGGAACCAAGGAAAGAAAACAAGTCTAGCAGAGACGCCGGCAAGGACTCTGGGAAGCGTGCCTCTTCGGAGTGCGCCGCGCCCGTCGAGGACCTGCCGGAGAGTTCCACTAGCAAGAGAGCCAAGGTTACCAATCTTGAGACGAAGAAGATCCCGGCAGGGCTAGATGGCACTGGTGGCACGTTCACCGTCAGTGCCACCCTTATAGAAAGATAGGAAAGTGTGCTCGTTGCCTTCCTGCGGGCGAATGTCGATGTGTTTGCTTGGCAACCATCCGCATCCTCGGTGTTCCCAGGGAGGTAATTGAGCACCACCTTGCTGTCTGCCCTCATGCCAGGCCCGTCAAGCAAAAGGTTAGGAAGCAAACCTTGGAACGGCAACAATTCATTGCCGAAGAAATCAAGAAACTTGAAGCAGCTTTTTTGGTCAGAGGAGTGTTGCACCCAACTTGGCTAGCCAACCCGGTGGTGGTGCGCAAGGCGAATGGGAAATGGAGACTGTGCATAGATTTCACTGACTTGAACAAAGCATGCCCGAAGGACCCTTTTCCCTTGCCACGAATCGACCAGATTGTTGATTCCACTTCCGGGTGCGATATGCTTTCCTTCTTGGACGCATACTCCGGATACCACCATATTTTCATGACTAAGGTAGATGAGGAAAAGACCGCGTTCATAACTCTGTGCGGCAAGTACTTTTTTTGTACGGATGCCCTTCGGGTTAAAGAGCACTGGTTCTACCTTTGCCAGAGCCATGCAGATCGGATTTGGACCTCAATTGCATAGAAATGTGGAAGCTTACATGGATGATATAGTCATCAAGACCAAGGATGAAGCAACTCTCATACCAGACTTGGAAGAGACTTTTGCAAACCTGCGCAAGATCAATTTGAAGCTCAACCCAGAGAAGTGTGTGTTTGGCATCCCATCCGGCAAGCTACTTGGGTTCTTTGTGTCTCAGCGGGGAATAGAAGCCAATCCCGAGAAGATCAAAGCAATTGAGCAAATACAAGCGCCCAAGACCATCAAGGATATCACATGTTTGACCGGATGCATTGTCGCGTTGACTAGGTTCATCTCCAAATCCGCTGAATGCGCCCTGCCGTTCTTCAAGATTCTAAAGAAGGCTGGCCCGATGAGGTGGACCCCAGAAACAGAGGTAGCACTGGAGGATCTGAAAACTTACCTTTCTTCCGCTCCCACCTTGGTCGCTCCTAAACCACAAGAGCCGTTGCTGCTGTACTTGGTGGCTGTCGGTGTTCTGGGAACGGGGGTACCCAGACCTGCCTGCCTGCGGCCCAGGGCGTGGAACTCTTCGCCAACCAACGCAGCCGGGCGCGGCCCCACTGAAGACAAGGCCCTCGTGAGGGCCCAAGCCTCACGAGGAGGAGCAGCATCAAGGCCGGCAGGGGACGGGCCTCCCTAGGCCCCCCCCCCCTCCGGAGCGGCGGAGATCTCTAAGCAAGGCCCGGCCTCAGGAGTCAAGGGTGACGCAGGGAAGGACATGCGAGCACCAGTGCGCCAGGCGGTGCAGTTTCCCCTTTGGTGCAAAAGGGAGCAAGGACGTACGCTGGTCCCTAAAGCACCCCCCAAAGGTTTCCATTCCGGTGCAAGAAGACCGCAACCACCAGCTCCGCAGGACGGACGTCATCGCTGAGCCCATCCCTGCGCCGTCGACAGCTACTTTGCAGGCGAAGACCGCCTTTGGGCAGGACGAGCACGAACCCCTGTCCCCCATCAAAATTGGCCGTTGTGGGATCCCTTCCCGCCATTGCGATAAGGGAAGAGGACCCGGGCCACCGCTATATATAGAGGGTAGGCTGCTTCGTAGAGGGGGCGATCCACCAATACCACCACTCATCCACCATCGAGCCGCAGAGGGCCTCGAGCACCACTGAGAGTCCTCAGGAGGCCCCAAAACACTGTACTTGTTCATCCACCTTACCTCCTCAAGAGGCAATCCACCAAAAGCAGGAGTAGGGTATTACGCTTCGCAGCGGCCCGAACCTGGGTAAACTGTCGTGTTCGTCTTCTTCCTCGTCGTCGTGCGAGTTCGTTGCTGTGTTCATCGAGTAGCGAGCTAGGTTGGGCGAGGCTGTAGGGGATCTTCGCACACGCCCCTGTGTTCGAATCTTAAGGGTTTTGCGGAGCCCGAAATCCGACAGTGGCAATGAATCAAGTGGTTAGTGCAGCGCTGGTGGCGCAGCGAGAAGTGGATGAAGGTGCAGCTGCTGCTGCCGATGCTACCGGGGACAAAGTTGAAACGTCCGCGACAGGACCTAATGCAGACCCAGGGGAACCTCAGCAAGCTAGCGAGGGCAGTTCCAAGGAAGTGGCAAAGAAGAAAGTGGTGCAGCGCCCAGTGTACTTTGTCAGCTCCTTGTTGCACGGGGCTAGGTCAAGGTACTCTGGAGTGCAAAAGCTGATCTTCGGCCTCATCATGGCCTCGAGGAAGCTGCGCCACTACTTCCAAGCCCACGAGATCACGGTTGTCACTCGCTTCCCGCTACAGCGTATATTGAGGAACCCCGAAGCCACTGGCAGGATAGTTGAGTGGGCGCTTGAGCTGTCCAGTTTTGGGTTGAAGTATGAGAGCTCTTCCACAGGTCAGAGCAGGGCGTTGGCGGAGTTCATTGCAGAATGGACACCCACGCCAGACGAAGAGGTTCCGGAAATAATCCTCCCCGGCAAAGAAGCACCCAAGAATTGGATTATGTACTTTGACGGTGCTTTCTCGCTCCAGGGTGCCGGAGCAGGCGTGCTCCTCGTCGCCCCCACCTGAGAGCACCTCAAGTATGTGGTTCAGATGCACTTTCCCCAGGAGGAAGCTACCAACAACACCACTGAATATGATGGGACTCCTTGCCGGACTCAAAATCGCGGTGGAGTTGGGAATCAAGAGATTGATCATCCGAGGGAATTTGCAGCTCGTGGTGAAACAAGTCAACAAAGATTATCAGAGCCCTATGATGGAAGCATACGTGGAAGAAGTGAGGAAACTGGAGGAACGCTTTGATGGGTTGCAAGTAGAGCATGTGCCCCGTGCAAAAAACATCATCGCTGATAACCTATCAAAGTGCGCCGCGCAGAAACTCCCTGTGGAACCAGGGACTTTTGTCCTCCACCTCACCCAACCATCAGTATCCCCGTCAGCGATGGCCAGGAAAAGAAGAAAGCTGAACTCCGGCAACCATTTCCCGACAGAGCTTCCCAAAGCCGCTGGTAGAGAGGCTGCCGGGGGAAATCCCGTTTCGGTTGGTGAGAAGCTCCCTCCCACAGAACCTCAGGCTCTTGCGATCGAGGTAAGCGCTCCCACCAACGAGGAGATGCCATTAGTCTTCATTGTCGAGCCGCAGGCTCCAACCTGGGCGCAGCATATATTCCATTTCCTCCAAACTGGAGAACTCATCGAAGAGCAAGAAGAGGCTGAGAAAGTAGCCCGCCGGTCAAGTATGTACCAGTTTGTCGATGACACCTTGTACAGAAGATGACCGAACGGTGTGAAATTGCGGTGCATCTGTCGGGAGGATGGACTGAAGCTGTTGGCGGAAATTCACGGAGGCGTATGTGGCTCTCACATTGGATCTAGAGCTCTTGCCGGAAAAGCCTTCCGGCAGGATTTCTATTGGCCCACTGCCCAACAAGATGCAACTGAGTTGGTCACCAAGTGTGAAGCCTGCCAGTTCCATTCCAAAAACATCCATCAACCAGTGCAAGCTCTCCAGACAATCCCTTTATCCTGGCCATTCTCGGTCTGGGGGCTCGATATCTTGGGCCCCTTTCCCCACACTGTTGGGGGCTTTGAGTTCTTTTTCATAGCAATCGACAAGTTCACAAAGTGGCCTGAGGTGGAGCCTGTGAGGAAGGTGACCGCACAGTCAGCTATCAAGTTCATGAAAGGACTGGTGTGCCATTTTGGAGTGCCCAACAGGGTGATCACTGACAACGGCACCCATTTCACGAGTCGTGCCTTCATGCAATACGTCCAAAGCTTTGGAAGCAAGGTCTCCTTCGCCTCTGTTGCCCATCCAAGAATGTAACATCCCAAAATTTGGAATGTTATTTTAATCACTAGAATGATTGATTGTTTGATTTAGTGATTGAAATTTGAGTGAAATTTGAATTTTTTTGAAACTTTTGAATGAGAGGGAATAAAATGACTTTCCCCTTTGTTCTTGAATTCAAATTCATCCCAATCAAATCATAGAGAGAAGATGACATGACCTCTTCAAAATAAAGGATTTCAAAGGTGGATTTGAAAACCTACTGAAACTTTTCTATTTTGGAATCTATTTAATATTTGGTTCTATTTTAAAAGTTTAAATGAATTCAAACTCCCGTGCCTAAATTCAAAATCTTGAGAGGAGCAATATGACATTCCAAACCAGGGGCATGTTTGAATTCCATTTGTAATTTATAATACTAAAAAAACTATTTTGAAAATATTTCATATTAGGTTTCAAAGCCATTTTTGAAAGTGGTTTTTAAATTTATTTTTCTCCAAAAATAAAATATATGGAAAATAGGGTAAAAAGATTCCCTTCAATATCAAAATGGAGAAAAATGAATTTGAAATCATTTTGGTATTTTCAAAATGTTTTCTTTGCACTTTATTTGCAATAGCAACACTGTTTGAATTTGTTGATTTTGTGAGATTTTTGTCTGACCTTGAAAATATGTTCATGTGGTAGGACATATTTTTCTCGTCATTTTGATATATAATATGTCTATATAAAAGTATTATAGATTTTCTTTTATTTGACTTTCCTTTTCTGGTTTTAAAAAAAAAGGGAAAGTTTCTTTTAATACTAAAACCCTGAGGCCCATTTGGAATAGTACCACGGCCCACTCCCCTCGCGCTCGACCGAATCCCCCTGGGATCGGCCACCGATCCCCTTTCCCACCTACCTCCCTCGCTGACACGCCAGGCCCACTGGCCGTTTTTTTCGGACGCACCCTTCTTCTTCCTCCTTCCTTTTCTTCTACTTCTCCTTCCTTTGCCGGAGACGCCATCGGATCCGATCGGATCTCTCTCTCCCTTGCCATTTGGAGCCCCCCGAGGCCACCTATAAATAGAGGACCTCGCCCGCACCCCGTTCCACCCCCTCCCTCCACGCTCAGCACCGCCGCACGCAACCTCGCCGGAGTTCTGCTCCTCCCGAAGCCTCTGGAGCTCGTGCCGCTCACCACCTGCCTCCCCGAGCCCCTCTGACCCCACCCATGAACGCCGGAGACTCGTCGCTGTTCTCTGGTGCCCTTGCCTTCACCGGGGACCCTCTGGAACGCCGCACCACCACCCTCGCCGGAGCTCGAACCTCAACCGGAGCTCCACGAGCTCGCCCTGCTCGCCTCCGACGCCCCCGAGCTCCAACTCCACCGCCATTCATTGCCTGGTCGCCTCCGCCGTTGTCCCCGACCACCGGAGCCACGTCCCTGACGACCTCCACGCCTCGGCCGCCGGCAACCTCGCCGGAGCACTTCGCCCCCACGGTGAGCTCACCTTCCCTCCTATGTAGACGTTGGATCTGGATCAAACGATCCAGATTAGAAGTTTTAATACCCCGAACCGGTACGCGCTAAGTATCGGCCGTCGGCCCGCAACGTTAGATCACGCACACCTCTCGGCCAATCACAAGCTGACACGTAGCACCCTATCCGTTAGTTAGATTTTCCTTTTTCCTGTTTTCTGTTTTAAAAACAGAATAGTTCTATTTTTGTTTTTGCTTTATATTTTTGGATATTTAGAATTTTTATTTGATTCTTTTTGCATTGTGTCACAAATTTATTCTAGTTTCTGTAGATATAAAGTTTGACCATGTTTAATATTTTTAAATTTGAATTCAATCAGATTTGATTCAAACACTAATTTGCTTATAACTTGAGTTTAAAAATAGGTTTTGAGTTGATTCTTTTTGCTACTGGTCACTAGTGACTTTGTTTATCAGTAGGAACAATATGGGAATTTTTAGAATATTTTAAATTAGGGTTATAAGCAAAACAGTATCTGTTTTAGTTCTTTTTAGGTTTATTTCTATTTCTTTTGTTTTAATTGTTTTTAATTTATTTTCTTTTATAATAATTGACAAGTTGTACTTTGTTTTATGTTAGTTAGCAGTAGTATTTCAACCAAGTTTATTTTTATGTTATTTATTATTTTGATAGCATGAAATCAATTCTAGTTAAATCATAACCTGCAAATTGATTTCAATGCTAGTTTAATTTCCTTTTGAAAATATTTTTTTATAAGTTGTTTTGTAGTTTTATTATTTTGGTAACCATAGTTTAGACCAGAAGTAATTTGTCTTATAATTGAAATTGTTTGTGGTTTAACTCTAGGTTAATTTTGGTTAGGCCATAAGAAGTGTTTAATGAAATCTTGACAATTAGTTCTTTTTGTTAAATAAAGGTTTATGAGAAAATACTTTTTGTTACTTATTTGTTTTTGTTTTCTGTTATTTTAGTATTTTGTTGTTTTTCTTGTTGTTAAGTTTACTAAACAAACACTTATGTTGTTAGTGTGTTGTTTTCATAATTCTTAGTTGTTCTTCAAAAGTAATTATTTTTGCTAGTAAAATATTTGCTAAAATACTTTTGTTAGATTTTACTTTGTCTTTTGTTGCTATTGTTAATAGGTTATTTGTAGGGAAAACTACCATGGTTGTTTTGATGATGTTTTGTTGTTTTAGTTTTTGTCTTAAGTATTTCCTTCATCACAACCCTATTTCGTTTTTGTGTTGCTTCTTGTTTGATAGAATTGATTGCTAGAAGTGTTTGCTTATGAGTGCAATATTTGACTATATAGATTTCATCGGAGAGTGACGAATAGTTCTATCAAGTTATTTTCGAGAGCGATATTATCTTCATCAACCTTACCAGGCAAGTTCACATTGATCATGTTTTACCTATGATTTTATTGCATTAGTTCAACCTTCTCCACCATTGCATGCAAAGTAGGTACTTGGAAATTTTAGTTCTTGAGTAGTATCATGTGGTAGACACCCATAAACCCTTGTTACTTTGGCCCCGGGAACGTTATTTTTATGATGCTTTTAGTAGATGGGGTTTGGTTGAGTGAGTTGTGAGACTTAATTGATGATCAAGACCTCAAGACTTCAAGAATGATTTTTCAAGACCTCATGATGCAATATACCTCTGCGTGGATGATGGTTGAACGGCGCCCTGGAGAAACCAGTGGTTAGCCTATGTGTTGTTGGAGAAGTGCCAGTATTCACGCGGAAAGGTCCACCCAGGCACAAAGAGATGGATGGATACTTCAAGACCCGAGGCTTACCTGCACAGCCACAAGCCATTATGGGCTCTGGCTTGGTTGGACATCGTGGTGACTCTGGACGGGCGGTGCTACGAGATGTAGAAGAACGGTAGGAATGGATGGGCACTGACAGTGGCTCAGAGGAACCCTTTGGAAGATCATGTTTTGATCATCTGGTTCTCAAACACCCTGAAGTGCGAGGACTTCAACGGAGGCGATCAAATCTTGTGGGGAACATGTGCAAAATTCTGCAGAGTACCAAACCTAATCGATTAGCCGTGTCCACGGTCATGGACAACTTGAGCCAAAGGAACTGAAACTATCAGGAACTCTCGACACAAATAATATCAATGAAGTGGGTGTTATTGTTAACTTGGGTATGAGAATTGGTTGGTGGAACCTTCTCATTAATCAACCAACATTGTAGTAATAATTTTGCTTTTTCCCCCTCTCTTGTTGTAGCAAAAATTTGCTTTATGCAAAACTTAAACTTACAGCCCCACCTACCAAATATGCATATAGTATAGATGATATTTTTCACCCCTCTCTCTTGTGACTTGCCGGCATATTCAATATGCTGACCTACACGGCTGCAATGTCTTATTTTGCAGATAATTTTCTATGACGATTAAGAGTACGATTCAGGGTTACGGTCTGCACTCAACCTGCCGTTGGTGTTTGTTGGGACTCACTCCCATTGACTGTTTCTCCTGTGATTTTGAGGTATATATCAGATTTACGTTATTACATGTGATTGCACTTTGATATATACATTGATGTACTGTGTGTGTCAGCATACTGATCCAGGGATGGCACAGAATACACAGAGGCTTGACTCGTTTTGAGTCGGGACGCTACAGAAATGGTATCAGAGCACATGTTGACTGTAGGATGTGACCCTAGAAACGGGAAAGCCCTAGGAAAGGAATCTCTCTAAAACTTTATTTTCAAAAATACCTTTTACCTCTCCTCTTTTCTAAGTTGTATCAAATATTCCCTCTCACTCAAATTCTTAGACAATACCCTTCCCTTTTGACCACATGAAGGATCAACTGAGACCACTCCGAGAAGGACAAAGATATCGGACAATTGATAACCAACTCAGAGCAAAAGGAGGATTACCCTATACAACAAGAATTGAAGCTACACCAGTTGAAGACTTTGATGACCCGAAGTATTCAAGACCTTGAAGCATATATGACCTTTAGTGGATCACCACCCCTGTTGTATACTCACATTAGATACGATGATTTGTGAGTTGTCATTTGTGTGTATTTTTTTGACAGCCACAGATAATAACCTAATTTCAAAACTATTGTTTGTATTGTGTGTATCCCTTCTCTCTCCCTCTCTTACCCATCTCATCCCCCAAACCTTGGACCCAATAGATGATGAATGAAGATGGACTCGTATTTTCTGGATCGATGACCAACATGGAGACGGAACAATGGATTCAGAACATGGAGGATCACCTGAGGAATAACTTGGTTGCAAGGAAAGAAATGGTCCAATATGCTCTCCAGTACTTTGCAGAAGGTGCTGCAAATTGGTGGAAGATGCATGAAGCTATCCATGATAGGCAAGCATCAATCACTTGGGAAGAATTCAAGATGACTTTGCCAAAATCTCATGTTGTCACCAACACCCAGAAGCTCCATTGCAAAGATGTGAAGAAGTTTTGTGCATGCAAGATATGTGGAGAAATAGGACACACCCAGGAAGAACACAAGAATGGATGCCCTCATTGTGAAGAAAATCACCCAGCTGAGGAATGCCCAACTGGGCAGGTGACATGTTTCTTGTGTGAAGGAACCACTCGTTTTCCGGCACAATGTCAACTCTACCCCAAGGTACAAGAAGTCATGAAGCAGCAGAAGGAAGCAATGAAAGAAGCCCTCGGGAAAAAGTTAGAAGGACCCATGATGATGGAAGATACACCAGACCCAATCATAGACACCAAGTCATGTTATTCATGTGGAGAACAAGGACATATCCCCCAGGATTGTCCGAACGAGTATCTGGGAGACTTCCCGATAGAAGAAGTGCAATACGATCCTAAGGAAATAGAAGTGATGATCAACCTGGACAAGAAGAAAGGCCAAGTAAGTGGAGGCATCAGATGTTTGCATTGTAGCCTGGAGAGGCCCCACTGTTTTTGCAAGGGGTATAAGCCAAGCTTCAGGAAAGGAACCCAGCCCAAGAAGAAGAAAAAGACTCCGTGGTTTTCTACACGGAAGGATCTGAGCCACATCACTTGTCATCGATGCAACAAGACAGGACACTACTCCTATACCTGCCCGGAGAAGAAGGCTAAACATGAGTAGTTTTAGATTTTGGAAGTAATAAATGTAATAGGAAGCACTCTTATGTTCTTGAGGTTATGAAGTTGGATTATGTAACAGAAGTCTCTGAGATTGTAATAACTTCATGAATCAATAGAATTTATTGTGTCATGATTTCATATGTTGAATTGCATGAGTTGTTACCCTATGCACAAAGATCTCGGACCATTTTTCGAGGATATGATAAAATATGGTCTATGCAGGCATGTGTACATTTCATTTTAAGTGTGGTAGCAACCAGTAAAACCACATGATCCAAGGAAAGAAGAATGTACACTTCATGCCAAGGAGTTTGGATAAATGAATAAAGAAGAAGGAAATGTTGGACCATATCAAACTACGTGGATGATAGCATTTGTAATAAAGTACTTTTAAAAGTTGGAATTTTGAGAATGGAATAAGGATGAAATGAAGGAACGATTATGATGAACCAATACCTTATGGGTAAATAGACCAATGGAAAGGAAAATGAATTCCACAGAGTGGACCCTCGACAAGAATAAGTCTGTGATTTATTTCATTTCCCCAAGGGTACGATGGAATGAATTGAAGATAATGTTGGAATATGAAATGCTAGTAACCCCAAGAGCTGTACAAGTATTGAGGTGAGCCCACAACCACAGACCTCGGGATTGATAAGGATCAAGCACTACCTTTATGAAGCAAGGTACTTGGAAGAAGCTATGACAGATTAGCAGACATTTTAGGAAGCATACGTAAACCTGAGAGTTGTGAAGAAACGATAGTTGTTTTGTTCAGCTTGCAGAATCAATGGATTTATCCGAACTTCGTTCGTGGACAAGAGAAATTCTGCAACGCTTGTGAGAATGCCCAAGTGTTAGACTACGAGATTCACTAAACCTTATACAAGGTAATGATTTGGGTGCGGAATGGATCTGAGTGGCTTACCCATAGTAAAGAGACGACGTTCTTTGAATCTTTTGTTACAGCCTTTGAATGGTATGAAGAAAAGACCCCTTGTACTTGGCAGCTATTGCAAAACGTAGGAATATTTTACGGTGAGGATGAAGCCAAGACCCATTTCACTGCAGGATAACCACAAATGGTAGACCACCATGAGATCATCGATAGGTTATTTAGAATGTTCACAAGGCCTGTCAGTTAAGAAGACCCAGTATCGGAGGAAATACACTTTGATATGAGAACAGAAGATTTTTATTGAAACGGAAGAGCATCACAGAAGGAGCTATTGTAAAGAATGAGAAGAGACAGATGCCAAGACCCTAAAGGACTGTCATGACTTTAAGGGACCAGTAACTCTCATTTTAAGTGTGGTAGCGCCCACACTTTTCAGGTCAAAGGATTTGCTAGAGGACCCCAAACCCTAACCTTTTCTTTCTAGCCCTTTCGAATCTCGAGGACGAGGTTCATTTTATGTGTGGTAGGTTTGTAACATCCCAAAATTTGGAATGTTATATTAATCACTAGAATGATTGACTGTTTGATTTAGTGATTGAAATTTGAGTGAAATTTGAATTTTTTTGAAACTTTTGAATGAGAGGGAATAAAATGACTTTCCCCTTTGTTCTTGAATTCAAATTCATCCCAATCAAATCATAGAGAGAAGATGACATGACCTCTTCAAAATAAAGGATTTCAAAGGTGGATTTGAAAACCTACTGAAACTTTTCTATTTTGGAATCTATTTAATATTTGGTTCTATTTTAAAAGTTTAAATGAATTCAAACTCGCCTGCCTAAATTCAAAATCTTGAGAGGAGCAATATGACACTCCAAACCAGGGGCATGTTTGAATTCCATTTGTAATTTATAATACTAAAAAAAACTATTTTGAAAATATCTCATATTAGGTTTCAAAGCCATTTTTTAAAGTGGTTTTTAAATTTATTTTTCTCCAAAAAGAAAATATATGAAAAATAGGGTAAAATGATTCTCTTCAATATACAAATGGAGAAAAATGAATTTGAAATCATTTTGGTATTTTCAAAATGTTTTCTTTGCACTTTATTTGCAACAGCAACACTATTTGAATTTGTTAATTTTATGAGATTTTTGTCTGACCTTGAAAATATGTTCATGTGGTAGGAAATATTTTTCTGGTCATTTTGATATATAATATGTCTATATAAAAGTATTATAGATTTTATTTTATATGACTTTCCTTTTCTGTTTTTAATAAAAAAGGGAAAGTTTCTTTTAATAGGAAAACCCTGAGGCCCATTTGGAATAGTACCACGGCCTACTCCCCTCGCGCTCGACCGAATCCCCCTGGGATCGGCCACCGATCCCCTTTCCCCCCTCCCTCCCTCGCTGACACGCTGGGCCCACTAGCCATTTTTTTCGGGAGCACCCTTCTTCTTCCTCCTTCCTTTTCTTCTCCTCCTCCTTCCTTCGCCGGAGACGCCGTCGGATCCGATCGGATCTCTCTCTCCCTTGCCATTTGGAGCACCCCGAGGCCACCTATAAATAGAGGACCTCACCCGCACCCCGTTCCACCCCGAAAACCCCCTCCCTCCACGCTCAGCGCCGCCGCACGCAACCTCGCCGGAGCTCTGCTCCCCCCGAAGCCCCTGGAGCTCGTGCCGCTCACCACCTGCCTCCCTGAGCCCCTCTGACCCCACCCATCAACGCCGGAGACTCGCCACTGTCCTCTAGTTCCCTCGCCTTCGCCGGGGACCCTCTGGAACGCCGCGCCACCACCCTCGGCGGAGCTCCAACCTCAACCGGACCTCCACGAGCTCGCCCTGCTCGCCCCCGATGCCCCCGAGCTCCAACTCCACCGCCATTCGACGCCGGAGAGCCTCCGCCATTGCCTGGTCGCCTCCGCCGTTGTCCCCGACCACCGGAGCCACGTCCCTGACGACCTCCATGCCTCGGCCGCCGGCAACCTCGCTGGAGCACTTCGCCCCCACGGTGAGCTCACCCTCCCTCCTCTGTAGATGTTGGATCTGGATCCAACGATCCAGATTAGAAGTTTTAATACCCCGAACCGGTACGCGCTAAGTTTCGGCCAATCACAAGCTGACACGTAGCACCCTGTCCGTTAGTTAGATTTTCTTTTTTCTGTTTTCTGTTTTAAAAACAGAATAGTTCTGTTTTTGTTTTTGCTTTATCTTTTAGGGTATTTAGAGTTTTTATTTGATTCTTTTTGCATTGTGTCAAACATTTATTATAGTGTTTTTAGATATAAAGTTTGACCATGTTTAAAAAATTTAAATTTGAATTCAAACATATTTGATTCAAACACTAATTTGCTTATAACTTGAGTTTAAAAATAGGTTTTGAGTTAATTCTTTTTGCTACTGGTCACTAGTTACTTTGTTTATCAGTAGGAATAATTTGGGAATTTTTAGAATATTTTAAATTAGGGTTATAAGCTAAACAGAATCTGTTTCTGTTCTTTTTAGGTTTATTTCTATTTTTTTTTGTTTTAATTGGTTTTAATTTATTTTCTTTTATAATAATTGACAAGTTGTACTTTGTTTTCTGTTAGTTAGCAGTAGTATTTCAACCAAGTTTATTTTTATGTTATTTATTATTTTGATAGCATGAAAACAATTCTAGTTAAATCATAACTTGCAAATTGATTTCAATGCTAGTTTAATTTCCTTTTGAAAATATTTTTTATAAGTTATTTTGTTGTTTTATTATATTTTTAACCATAGTTTATACCAGAAGCAATTTGTATTATAATTGAAATTGTTTGTGGTTTAACTCTAGGTTAATTTTGGTTAGGCCATAAGAAGTGTTTAATGAAAACTTGACAATTAGTTCTTTTTGTTAAATAAAGGTTTATGAGAAAATACTTTATGTTACTTATTTGTTTTTGTTTTCTGTTATTTTAGTATTTTGCTGTTTTCTTCTTGTTAAGTTTATTAGACAAACACTTATGTTGTTAGTGTGTTGTTTTCATAATTTTTAGTTGTTCTTCAAAAGTAATTCTTTTTGCTAGTAAAATATTTGCTAAAATACTTTTGTTAGATTTATTGTGTGTTTTGTTGTTATTGTTAATTGGTTATTTGTAGGGAAAACTCCCATGGTTGTTTTGATGACGTTTTGTTGTTTGAGTTTTTGTCTTAAGTATTTCCTTCATCACAACCCTATTTAGTTTTTGTGTTGCTTCTTGTTTGATAGAATTGATTGCTAGAAGTGTTTGCTTATGTGTGCCATATTTGACTATATAGATTTCATCGGAGAGTGACGGATAGTTCTATCAAGTTATTTCCGAGAGCGATATTATCTTCATCAACCTTACCAGGCAAGTTCACATTGATCATGTTTTACCTATGATTTTATTGCATTAGTTCAACCTTCTCCACCATTGCATGCAAAGTAGGTACCTGGAAATTTTAGTTCTTGAGTAGTATCATGTGGTGGACACCCATAAACCCTTGTTACTTTGGCCCCGGGAATGTTATTTTTATTTGGCTATGCTTTTTGTAGAAGGGGTTTGGTTGAGTGTTTACCATGAGTGTTGTGACACTTAATTGATGATCAAGACCTCAAGACTTCAAGAATGATTTTTCAAGACCTCATGATGCCATATACCTCTGCGTGGATGATGGTTGAACGGCGCCCTGGAGAAAACAGTGGTTAGCCTAGGTGTTGCTGGAGAAGTGTCAGTATTCACGCGGAAAGGTCCACCCAGGCACAAAGAGATGGATGGATACTTCAAGACCCGAGGCTTACCTGCACAGCCACAAGCTATTATGGGCTCTGGCTTGGTTGGACATCGTGGTGACTCTGGACGGGTGGTGGTACGAGATGTAGAAGAATGGTAGGAATGGATGGGCACCGACAGTGGCTCAGAGGAACCCTTTGGAAGACCATGTTTTGATCATCCGGTTCTCAAACACCCTGAAGTGCGAGGACTTCAACGGAGGCGATCAAATCTTGTGGGGAACGTGTGCAAAATTCTGCAGAGTACCAAACCTAATCAATTAGCCATGTCCACGGTCATGGACAACTTGAGCCAAAGGAACTGAAACTATCAGGAACTCTTGACACAAATAATATCAATGAAGTGGGTGTTATTGTTAACTTGGGTATGAGAATTGGTTGGTGGAACCTTCTCATTAATCAACCAACATTGTAGTAATAATTTTGATTTTGCCCCCTCTCTTGTTGTAGCAAAAATTTGCTTTATGCAAAACTTAAATTTACAGCCCCACCTGCCAAATATGCATATAGTATAGATGATATTTTTCACCCCTCTCTCTTGTGACTTGTTTGCATATTCAATATGCTGACCTACACGGCTGCAATGTCTTATGTTGCAGATACTTTTCTACGACGAGTAAGAGTATGATTCAGGGTTACGGTCTGCACTCAACCTGTCGTTGGTGTTTGTTGGGACTCCACTCCCGTTGACTGTTTCCGCTGAGATTTTGAGGTATATATCAGATTTACGTTATTACATGTGATTGCACTTTGATATATACATTGATGTACTGTGTGTGTCAGCATACTGATCCAGGGATGGCACAGAATACACAGAGGCTTGACTCGTTTTGAGTCAGGACGCTACAGAAATGGTATCATAGCACATGTTGACTATAGGACGTGACCCTAGAAACGGGAAAGCCCTAGGAAAGGAATCTCTTTAAAACTTGATTTTCAAAAAGACCTTTTACCTCTCCTCTTTTCTAAGCTGTATCAAATATTCTCTCTGACTCAAATGCTTAGACAATACCCTTCCCTTTTGACCACATGAAGGATCAACTGAGACCACTACGAGAAGGACAAAGATATCGGACAATTGATAACCAACTCAAAGCAAAAGGAGGATTACCCTATACAACAAGAATTGAAGCTACACCAGTTGAAGACTTTGATGACCCGAAGTATTCAAGACCTTGAAGCATATATGACCTTTAGAGGACCACCACCCCTGTTGTATACTCACGTTAGATACGATGATTTGTGAGTTGTCATTTGTGTGTATTTTTTGACAGCCACAGGTAACCTATTTTCAAAACTATTGTTTGTATTGTGTGTATCCCTTCTCTCTCCCTCTCTTACCCATCTCATCCCCAAAACCTTGGACCCAATAGATGATGAATGAAGATGGACTCGTCTTTTCTGTATCGATGACCAACATGGAGACGTAACAATGGATTCAAAACATGGAGGATCACCTGAGGAATAACTTTGTTGAAAGGAAAGAAATGGTCCAATATTGTTGGGGATATAACCCCGTGGTAAGACCCGCCCAGGAGGGGCCGGGTCGTACCTGGCGGCTCGTGGCCAAGACCTGTAAGGTGGGCTAGAAGATGAAGGCCAGGCCGCATGGCGGCTTACCTGACGAGCCAAGACGAAGGCCCAGAGACAGAAGATGGTGTGAACACCCGGGCGGTTAAGCCGCCCGGAGACGTCTTGTCCAAGACGGCAAGGCGGCTTAGAGACAGGATCAACTACGATGTATGAGTTGGTTTAGGACTCGTGTAACCCAAAGCCTCGACCTCCTATATAAAGGTGAGACTCTGGGGCGGCTTAGACAAGAAACCAATCAATCGAGAACTAGGTCAAGCGAATCCGCTCCCTTGTAATCGATACTCCAATCAATATAGCACAAGCAGGACGTAGGCTTTTACCTCTTCTTGAGGGGCCAAACCTGGGTAAACTCGTGTCCCTCGTCTCGACCAACCCCTTTGAGTCCACCGTCTTAGCGATGGCCTCGAACCTAAGTCTTCGGACATCTGCCGTGACAAAACCACGACAGTTGGCGCCCACTGTGGGGCTAGTGCTCGGTGGTGTTGAGTTCTCAAAGGGCTCTCTCCCAGGGATCGAGGGGTACGCTGTTGGCAGGATGACCAAAAGTCGCCGCGGCCGGCTCTACATCGACGACGCCGGCTGGGGCCCCGAGGCTGACTCAATTGAGTACGGGTTCTGGGTCCCCTTCGGTGGAATCCACGTCTTCATCGGCAAGATCGGTGGATCTGAACCCGGGCCGGACATCTGCACTGACATCGTCGAGCCGGCCCGTCGCGTGCGACCCGCCCGTGCTAACCCGGGCACGAAGCATGTCTTCGTCGGCTTCACCCAGGGCATGGAGCTTGAAGGTTCTATGTCGCGGGAAGATACCCTCATCAGCTCAGAGGATGGATCGTCGAGCGGAGAGACGGAGTCAATCTATCAGCTTCACAATGGTGGGCTTGGGGGCTACATCGAGCATTACCCCGAGTCAGAATATCATGAGCCGGAGGAATATGAGCCGCCGAACCGCGCTGCCGCCTTCATGGCGGGTTCAGCGCCGGCCCCCAATAGCACAGTCGCCGGTGCAACCGGGTCTGGAGCTGGCAGGCCGCCGGCTCAAGTTCTTCTGGATCTGATGAATGAGCTTACAACCCTAATGGCGACCGAGGTCACTGCTGAAAACCAAGCGGCCCGTAATGCGGAGATCGTGAGGTTGAAGAACCAGATGACCAGAGTCCAACAGGAAATCAATGCGCTGAAGGCTCAGATGGATGCTGAGGCGGAGCGCCTTAGGGCGGGCACTTTCCGTTTTGAGTTAGAGCAGCAGTCTGCGGCGGCGGTTCAGCGGATGAGGCATCAATCCCGCTTGCCGGATCAGTATGAAGCCTGAAATCTTTTCAACACGCCAGGGACGGGACGGAACATACCTTTGACCGTGACCCGGACGGCGGAAGTACCTGGAAGCCGGGCGGCGGGTCAGCATCAGTGGCCAGACCCGCCCCGCCGGAACCCGACCCTACCACAACCTTTTTCGACGCCGCCGGGTCATTATTCTAACCCGGCGGAGAACATGGTGGCGGCGGCCACCAGGCTTGATACAATTCCCATCCCCGATGAGGCGCCTTTCGCAGAGGAGGTGCGGAACGCTATTGGATATCTGCGGACGGCGGTGGCCCAGCAGGAAAAGTATACTTACAGCCGGAGCCGCGTGCATTCAACCCCCATCCCCAGCCGCAGCTACAGCCGGCGTTATGAGTCGCCGGCGGTTTCTAGCAGTGAACGGCATCAGAACCCGCCGTGAGTCGACCGGGCGGCTCTGGATGCTCAGGCGCTGGTGGATCGGGCAAGAGCACAGCGAGAAGCGGCGGCTCTGGCGGAATCGGCGGCTCATCAAGAACCCACAGTTGCACCTTCTGTCTCAGTAGGGGCAGGATTAACCTCCAGGGCTGTGGGAGTGCCGTGTTTAGCGCCGGCTCTACGGAATGAGCGTCTATCGAAGGATTTCAAGGGCCCTCGCAAGGTGCCCAATTATACTGCTGACCTACCTCTAGAGGCTTGGATCGAAAGCTATGAGCTGGCCATGGAGATGTTAGACGTTAGTGATGCAATATGTGCCAAATATTTCATCATGATGCTGGAAGGGCCGGCTCGCACGTGGTTGAAGGGCTTGCCACCCAACACCATTAATTCCTGGTCTGAGTTAAAGGCGAAATTCATCAAAAATTTCCAAGGAACGTGCAAGCAGCCCATGACGATTGTGGATCTGGACCATTGCGTGCAGCGTGATGACGAGTCGGCTGATCACTGGGTCCGGCGGGTCTCAACCATCATCCACTCTTCAGAACAGATTACGGCGGCTCAAGCAGTTTTGATTCTAGAGAAGAATTGCCATTTCACACCTTTGAAGCAGAAGTTTGGCCGGCTCAAGTGCACGTGCCAGGATATGGGGGAGCTCATGGCGGCTCTCACCAAGTATGCAGACTCCGATAACACGAAGGACCCTGGCTCTGATGATGAGAAATCGGGTCAGGGTAAGAAAAACAACAATGGCAAGGGTCAACAGCAAAGCGCGGCCGGAAATAGCAACCGGGGCAAGCGGAAGAACCCGGACGGCGGGTCAGAATTGGTGGCAAACACCAGCGCTGGGAACAATCGTGCTAAGGGCAATGGGAATTTCAGGCCACCCTTTAACAAGGGCAAAGCTCCTTTCAACTTGGAAGAGATGCTCAATAAACCTTGTCCAGAGCACAGCCGGCCTGATAAGCCGGCAGGCCATACATGGAGGGATTGCAGTATTATGCGGCAGTTTCGGGATTACAGCCTTCAACAGCATCGTAATAACGGTAATGGTCCGTCAGGCGGCTCAGGGCCAGGCGGGTCAGGAGCCGGTTTTGGTGCTGGTGGCTCAGGATCCGGTTACCAGGGTCAAGGCAACCATGGAGGTCATAATCAACAGTCTGGCGGTGGAGGCCAGTAGCAGAATAACCAGTCGGGGTACCAGAGTAACCCGAAGCAGCTCAGCGGGGGTCAGTACCATGTTTTTACAACCAGCCTTGACAAGCGAGACCGAAAGGTGCGCAAGCGGGCGGTTAATGCAGTCATGCCAGCTCTCCCGCAGTATTTGAAGTGGTCTGAGTATGACATAACTTGGAGCCGGGAGGATCACCCGCCTCGTGTTGATAACCCGGGGCAGCTGGCTTTGGTAGTTGCACCCAAACTGGGAGGATACGTGTTCACTAAGGTACTTATGGATGGTGGCAGCAGCATCAACATCTTGTACTATGACACTTTCCGCCGGATGGGTTTGGTTGACAAGGATCTTAAACCTTCTTCCACAGTTTTTCACGGAGTGGTACCCGGAAAATCAGCTTATCCAGTGGGAAAGATTTCTTTGGAGGTAGCCTTTGGCGATGAATTAAACTACAGGGTGGAGTCTTTGTGGTTTGAAGTGGTCAAAATCAAGAGCCCATATCACGCTCTGTTTGGTCGGCCGGCTTACGCCAAGTTCATGGCTAGGCCTTGCTATGTTTACTTACAGCTCAAGATGCCCGGGTTGAACGGGACGATTACCGTGCATGGTGATCGGAAGACGGCTCTTGAGTGTGAGGAAGGTGACGCAGCTTACGCAGAGTCAAGTTTTGCTGAGGCAGAGCTCAAGTTTTATAAGGAAAATGTTGACCCGGAAGATATGACTCCACTGAAGAAGCCTAACACGGAATCTGAGCCGCCCCTCAAGTTTGCGGCGGATGATACCAAACAGGTAGATTTCACTCCGGGCGACTCATCACAACAGTTCACTATCGGGGCTAACATGGACCCCGCATAGGAAAGCGCGCTCATCGAATTCATCCGTGAGAATCGGGACATCTTTGCATGGAAGCCGTCTGACATGCCGGGTGTACCGAGAGAATTCGCTGAGCACCACCTTAATGTGGATCCTAAGTTCAAGCCGATCAAGCAGTTCCTTCGCCGTTTCAATGAAGAGCGGCGTAAAGCAATTGGGGAAGAGGTGGCCCAGCTCTTAGCAGCGGGGTTCATCATGGAGGTTTTTCACCCGGAGTGGTTAGCTAACCCGGTGCTAGTGCTTAAGAAGAACGGCACGTGGCGTATGTGTGTGGATTACACGGATCTTAACAAGGCCTGTCCAGTTGACCCATTTGCTCTCCCCCGCATCGACCAGATTATTGACGCAACGGCGGGTTGCGAGAGTTTATGCTTCCTGGACGCCTACTCAGGATATCATCAGATTAAGATGGCAGTTAGAGACCAAGAGAAGACAGCTTTCATCACGCCTTTTGGTGCTTTCTGCTATGTGTCTATGCCTTTTGGGCTCAAGAGTGCCCAGGCGACTTACCAGCGTTGTGTGCAGAACTGTCTTCATAGTCAAATTGGGCGCAATGTTCATGCTTATGTGGATGATATTGTGGTCAAGTCAAGAAATAAGGAGACTCTACTTGACGACTTGAAGGAAACGTTCGATAATTTACGGGTTTACAAGATGATGCTTAAACCGGCTAAGTGTGTCTTTGGAGTTCTTGCAGGCAAGCTTTTGGGATTTCTAGTCTCTGAGCATGGCATTGAAGCTAATCCGGACAAGATAAAGGCAATTACTTCCCTGTCTGAGCCGGCATGCATCAATGACGTTCAGCGCCTGGCGGGTCGAATCGCTGCGCTAAGCCGGTTCATAAGCCGCCTGGGTGAGAAGGCTATTCCTTTATATCAGATGATGAAGAAGACAGACAACTTTGTCTGGAGTAAGGCGGCGGGTGAAGCGTTTGAGGCACTCAAGAAACAGCTGGTAGAGCCGCCGGTCTTGGCCGCTCCGGCTGAGAAGGAACCTTTGCTCCTCTATGTGGCGGCTAACAATAGGGCAGTCAGCGCCGCGATTGTTGTGGAGCGTAAGGAGGCAGGAAAGGAATACCCGGTTCAGAGGCCGGTTTACTACGTCAGTGAAGTTCTGATCGAGTCCAAGCAAAGGTACCCGCATTGGCAAAAACTAATATATGGGGTGTTCATGGCAAATCGCAAGTTGAAGCATTACTTCTTGGGACACCAAATCACCGTGGTTAGCTCTGCCCCATTGGGTGACATAGTTCAAAACAGAGAAGCCACTGGCAGGATTGCTAAGTGGGCATTGGAGCTTGGGCCTCTTAATCTGAAATATGTGCCTCGCACGGCTGTCAAGTCTCAAGCCTTGGTGGACTTTATAAACGACTGGACAGAGTGTCAGTCGCCCGAGGAGAAGCCGGATAACACATACTGGACAATTCACTTTGATGGATCCAGACAGTTAGAAGGGTCAGGGGCAGGAGTTGTCTTAACTTCCCCTAGAGGTGACAAGTTTTGTTATGTGTTACGGTTGATGTTTCCCTGTACTAACAATGCAGCTGAGTATGAGGCTTTACTTCTTGGCCTCCGTGTGGCTAAGGAGATGAATCTGAGCCGGGTTAGATGTCTGGGCGACTCAGACCTCGTGGCTCAGCAAGTTTCAGGCACGTGGGATTCCAAAGACCCACGGATGGCGGCTTATCGTCGGGCGGTAGATATCATTGCTGGACACTTCAAGGGTTATCAGGTGGATCATATTGACCGTCGCAAGAACGAGGCGGCTGATGCATTGTCAAGGCTGGGCTCTCAGCGTAAGTCGGTGCCGCCTAACGTTTTCTTGGATGTGTTATATCATCCGTCTGTTAAGCTACCTTCAGAGGAGGATCTGGCCGTACCTGACCCGGAGGGGCAGCTGGTGGCGGCTCTGCATGCTATCCCTGACAGGACGCTGCCTTACTTAGCGTACTTGCCTCATGGCGAGTTACCCGAGGACGAGACCTTGGCAAGGCAAATCATCAGGCGATCTAAATCCATGACTATCATCAATGGCGAGTTACATAAGCGCAATGTCACCGGCATTTTTCAATGTTGTGTTTCACCTGAAGAAGGTAAGGAAATCTTAAGTGAGATTCACGCTGGCGATTGTGGTCATCATGCCGGCTCAAAATCTCTGGTGGCCAAGGCTTTTCGGCATGGTTTCTTCTGGCTGACGGCTCATAAGGACGCAGAGGACTTGGTTCTCAAGTGCGATGGGTGTCAGAAGTTCGTGCGACGTGCTCACGTGCCGGCTCAGGAATTGCGAATGATTCAGATTACCTGGCCGTTTGCAGTCTGGGGGCTTGACATGGTTGGGCCCTTCAAGAAATCCAAAGACAAGAAGACCCACCGTTTGGTGGCGGTGGATAAGTTTACCAAGTGGGTGGAGGCTGAGCCGGTCGGCAAGTGTGACGCGGCTACGGCGGTTCAGTTTGTCAAAAAATTGATCTACCGCTTCGGTTACCCTCATAGTATCATCACAGATAATGGCAAAACCTATCCAAGGGGGCTATGCAGGCGTTCTGTGAAAGTGAGCACATCCGGCTTGACGTCTCTGCTGTTGCTCTTCCACAATCCAATGGTCAGGCGGAGCGAGCTAACCAGGAGATCTTGAGAGGTATCAAACCCCGGCTTATGGTTCCTCTGCAGCGAACGCCGGGTTGTTGGGTGGAAGAGTTGCCGTCTGTTTTATGGAGCATCAGAACAATTCCCAACAGGTCAACAGGCTATACGCCTTTCTTCATGGTTTATGGTGCAGAAGCCGTATTACCAAGTGATATACGCCATGACTCGCCGAGGGTGGCGGCTTACGTTGAGACAGATAATGAGACAGCACGTCAGGACGCGTTAGATGCTTTGGATGAAGAGCGTGATCTGGCGGCGGCTCGATCGGTGATTTATCAGCAAGACCTGCGTCGCTATCATAGCCGCAGAGTTAAGACCCGGACGTTTCAGGAAGGCAACTTGGTCTTGCGTTTGATTCAAGATCAGACGGATGCGCACAAGCTTTGTCCACCATGGGAAGGACACTTTGTGATCAGCAGAAATCTCAACAATGGGTCATACTATCTCATTGACATACGAGATGAGTCACGCACTTCTGGGCAGGAGACCCACCGGCCGTGGAATATCGCTCATCTGCGGCCTTACTATACTTGAGTCATCGACTCCCCCCATTGTACATCATCATTGTATATATCACTTATATATATAATAAAGTTGGCATCCCTGTAAGCCGGGGCCTCTGCCGTTTTACGTATCTCAGATTGTGCAAAGATGGATACAACTATTAGGTCATTTGGGGGCTTCCAACCCGCCAGGGTTTAGCTTACACACCCTCTTGATCGGCTCTTCAGCCACCGTCAGGCCGGGTTATATACCCAAAAAGTTGACTCCGTCAACAAGGTCATTTGGGGGCTTCCAACCCACCGGGTTTAGCTTACACACCCTCTTGATCGGCTCTTCAGCCACCGCAAGTTGGAGTTAAACCTGCCTGTAAGTTGCTGCTGCTCCGCCAGGTGACCCGCCGAACTCTTACCAGTTAATCTCGCTAGAGACCCTGAGCTGTTCAAACATATTTGACAGTCACTCTCGCTAGAGACCCTGTACTGGTCAAGGTTAAACCGGCGGCTCTTGTCACGTGAGGGCCAGCTTACGGAAAGCAAGGATAAACTCACCCATCTGCTGCCGACTCTCCGCTATGTGGCCCGTTCGTACTCTTAAACAATTACTCTTTTTAAGACCATGCACTGTTTAAGGTTCAAACGACGGATTTATGTCATGTGAGAGGTAGCTTATGGGCCCTAAGGGTGCTCATGCCCTGCTGTGGCTCTCTCTGGTTCGTTGCGCTCTTACCAGTTAATCTCGCCTAGAGACCCTGAGCCGTTCAAAAGAATTGATGGTCACTCTTGCTAGAGACCATGTACTGTTAAGAGTTCAAGTAGCGAGTCCACCCAGAAGAACCGGCATATGAGTTTTCGAAAAGAAAGGCAAGGTCATGAAAGATTTAACATCTCCGGGTTGTGCTTTTTCAAGCCGCCCTCACAGCAATGAAGAACATTGTCTTGTTTTTGCAGGGTTTATCTCCTAAAGATGAGCCGCCGTGAAATCAGGTATTATGAGCAGAGCACAAGACAGACAAGCATGCATTAAGTTGTGCAAAGATTCATACATGCGCGATGGCACGGCTCAGGCAAACAAGTTTTTCTATGTCTATTACAAACTCCCCAGGGAGCCCAAAATACCACGGACTTAAGTTTTTTACACTACTGGCCTTGGCGGGTCAAGAAGCCGGGTTATACGTTTCAGAAGCAATGATCAGCTTGACGGCGGGTCATCCTGCGCCAGGTCTTCAATCTCTTCGATCTGAAGATTGTCCACATCCCAGTTGCAGTTTGTTAAAGCTTCAAACTGAGCCTCGTCAAAGAGGGAAGACGGGTCAATCTCAGGAGCAAAGAGGTGCTTACGGTGTGCAGGAATCAAGTTTCTGGCTTCAAAAGTTGGGCAGCGCACTCGTTTGTTGTCCTCGCCATAAGCCGCCTGGTACGTCGTCAGATCAACTTCATTCGCCAGCGCTGATGCAAGTATTCGGGAGGCCTTCATACATTTGGCATAGTCATCCTCAATAAAGTCTGAGCCGTCGTCTTTTTTGGATGGAAAGCCGTCCATCATCTCTTCTGTGGTCAGCTCCGGGGCAAAAGCCAGACACCGGCTTAGTGCAGCCATTGCGCCTTTTCTGGCGGCTGATTGTTTGAGCTCATCAATTTGTTTGGGCAGAGTCGACAGGAGCTCTATCACTCCCTTCATAAATTTGGGGATGCTTCTTTGACCTGCAAGCTGTCTGAAGATAGTTGGCTGCTTCTTTGACCTGCAAGGAAAGATTTGGTGGTATAAGCCGCCCGCACAGTTTTTAAAACATGGCAAGGAAATTTGCTAAGGTATACAGTGCTTACCAAAGATAGCAGAAGTCATCCTCGAGATATGGCGCTTGAGGGTTTCAGCTCATCTGACACAAGCTTGAGTTGCTGGTCAGCATCGTCTGCGCGCTTGGTCAGGGCGGCTTGTGTAGAGTCAGCACTTTTCTTGATGGCATCAAAATCAGCTTGAACCTTCTCAAGCTCCTTAACGGCAACCCGCCATTTTTCTTCCGCCTCAGACCGGGCGGTTTGTTGTGCAGCAAGACTTTCTCTTACACCGGTCAGATCAGACTCGGCCGCCTCCAAAGCTTCCTGTATTGTACAAAAACAAAACAAATCAGGAGATTTAAGTCGCCAGGATGAGATGTTAGTATATGACAAGTCTCAAGCAGATTGCAAGCAATATACTTGACACTTGGGGGCTAATGTCTGTGTTTTCTCTCCAAGACTCCAATGAAGTTCCGGCTCATCTTCATAAAGTTAAGCCGGTACTTGGGGGCTACACACGACGCTCTCCAAGGCTACAATGAAGTTCCAGCTCATCTTCATAAAGTTAAGCCGCCACTTGGGGGCTACACACGGCGTTTTCCAAGTCTATAGTAAAAACTCTTCAAATTGGGGGCTACCATTGATCAACTCTTCAAATTGAGTATCGGCTTACTATCTATACTAACCCGATACTTGGGGGCTACAGGCTAAGCTATTTGGAGTATGACACAGATTGGAAGAGCCGGTCTACCATTTACAATGTTAAATCAGCTCTTGGGGGCTACATAAGGGTATAAGGAAAAAGCAGGAGGAGTACCTCATATTTTTTCTTCATCAAACCAACAAGTTTGAGCTCCATGTTCTGGCTTGTTGACAGGCGGTTCAGATAACCAGCGTGTAATTCATCGGCAGTCAGCTTCTCCAACACAGGGAATTCAAAATCGAACTTCTCAGGCGAAGAAGCTTCAGCCTTGCTGGTATGTCTTGTCAATACATGAGGCTCGGGAGATTGATGACCCGTCCCAGTGATGATAACGTCTGGAAGAACTGTGTCTTCGATGGCTGTTGAAGGGCTGGGCGGCTTAGGATCATCCCTTGGAGGACTTTCAGCTGCCGTGTCATGGTCAGCCGGCGCAGAAGGCTGATGAGTATCTTCAGGTGCATCTTTCATAATGTCAGTGGGCTCAGCATGAGTTGAAGGGGAGTCCGGCTTAGCAATCTCCAGCTCTTGGGCAGTAGGAGCAGCGGTAGACCCGCCGGTCTTCCTTCGTTTTGCTTGAGCCCTGGAAAACAGAAAAGATTATTACATAAAGGACAAGGATGGTAAAAGGTATAATGCAGATATAAAGGTACGCACTCCGGGTTTATCTTCAGAGGTGGCAGCTTAGTCGCAGTGGAATCACCAGATGAAGGGGGCGTTTCCTGAAAGCAGTTTAGACAATAGAAAACAGAGTAAGGTTACAATGCAAGAGCTAAAAACTGGACTTAGTTAAAAGAGTACCTCAGCCGGCCGTTTCCGCGGAGCCGGAGAATTTGATAAGCCGGTCAAGAGCTCTTCAGAGCCGGCGCTTCGGGTCTGACGTCGGGAGTTGTGATGTTGCTTTTTCAAAAGGAAATTGGGGTCTAAATAAGCAAGAGGATGAGAAAATGGGACTTTCCGGATGACCCACCGTATTCTCTCTGGTGGAAAGTTTTCTGAGTCAGAGGAAATGTAAGTTACCTCAGGGGCATCCGCATGGCTTGTCTCCGTTTCCTCCTGTGAATAATTATCATCAATAAAGTTGCATAAAGAGACGGCCAAAAGAGTCAAGTTCTACCTCCGAGTCGTCAAGCTCAGGTGGTTCCTGAGCGGCAGTTTTCTTCTTCTGGGCGCGGGTTTTACCCGCCTTAGGCTTCCTCACAGGAGGGTTATACTTCTTCTTCCAGAAAGAAGAGCCGGCCTGTGCATAAGCCGCCAAAAAGGTTAAAAGGAGCAAGGTGAAAGGGCAAGGCAATAATGACCAATTTTGTGGAAAAAGATTTCTTACAGCTGGAGCAGGGTTCTTGGCACAGAAAGGTTTCAGCCCAACCTTGTTGCAAACTGCTTGTTTCTCGCCAAGAAGTGTTTTGACGGAGGACTTGATGTCTTGTTCTGTCAGAGGGGTGGTATTAAAGCAGAGAGTATCATTGGGCTCACCCGTGAATTGGTGCATGAGTCGGTCACGCCGGCTCAGTGGCAAGATCTTCCAGCTAACCCAGCAGCGGGTTAAGTCGACGCCAGTTAAGCCATTGGCCATTAAGGCCCTGATCTTCGTGAAAGCCGGAGCATATTTCGCTCGCTCTGCGGCGGACATCCGATCTGGGAGTTCTCTAGTGTTGCAGAGCCGGGTAGGACGATAACCCGGCAGTGGATTCTCTCCTTCAGGAGAAGTGTCTTTGCAGTAGAACCAAGTCTTGTTCCAATCCTTGGGGTGACTTGGTAGGATAGCTGCTGGATAGGGCAAATCTCTCCGTCTCTGGATAGAAACGCCGCCAAGCTCCAAACTTGGTCCAGCCGCCACTTCAGTTTGGCGGTTGATGTAATGGTAGTCACGGAAGAGATCGACGGACGGCTCTTCTTGCAGGTAAACTTCACATAAAACTTGAAACTGACACATGTTGGTGACAGAGTTTGGGCCTATGTCTTGAGGGTGAAGTTTGAAAAAGTGAAGAACGTCCCAGAAGAATTTTGACCCGGACGGGCTAAACCCACGAAGGAGGTGATCAATGAATATGACAACTTCTCCTTCCTTGGGAGTAGGTCTTATCTCTGGCCCTGGAACCCACCAGTGTATAACTTCCTAAGCCGGCAGGATACCCGATTCTACAAAGTCGAGTAGAAGTTGCTCGGTGACTCCGGAGCCGACCCAATCGCAGGATGAGGGAGCTCTCGACATAATGGCGGATCAAACTACGAGAAGGCGCAGAGTATGGCAGGTTAGAAAAACGTCAGATGATTAAAGCAGTTATGGTCAGTATAATGGTGAGGGGTTAAGCCGCCGAAGTATTTTTATCAGAGAGCCGCCAATGCAATGGCGGATTAGGTGGACAAGGCGACGCTGGAAAATACGGCTAAGTGCGGATAAACAGATTTCACATATTGCCACTATGGCTGCAAGATCTACGGGTGAAGGTAAAATAAAACATATTCAAAAACCTAAAAAGACAGAAGAAGAACAGGCAGGCAGCACGTGGTGGAGGTTGTTATGCAGATCCAAAGCAAGAGGGCATTGGCATTAGAAGGGCAACCGCAATGGATAGACAAGTAATATAAAGATTCAAGACGACATTTGCGATCTACATTTCGAAGAACAGCGAAGAATGTTAAAGAAACCCGATGAACTCGGGGAACCCTAGTCGGGACGGTGGCAGATTTAATAAGGAGTGAGGATGGTACCTTGCGGATGCGGTTGAGCTGGCGAGTTTTCTGGTCCGAATAAGGTTGATGTAGCGGCCGACGTTGAGGACGACGGCAAGGTCTGGTCAGGTGCGGCGGAGCTCCGGAGGCACGGCTGTTTGAAGGAGGAAGAAGAAGACGTGGCAGCAAAGAAAGGAAAGGGGGCCCCTTCGTATCCCTATTTAAGAGGTGGGATGGCAACAATGCGCGCGAAAATCGAGGAAGCACAGTGATGATTGACCGAAGAGGGCGCCTCGATTTTCGGGCTGACCTTTCAATGAGAGGATCCGTTACAGACGTCACAGAATCTTTTTAGCATATTCGACGTGACGTCACGACGGGTTATGAGTTTCTTTTTCCGGTGATAAAATGTGAGACTCGCCGCCGAATAAGTTTGAAGATTGACATGAGCAGGCTCAAATCAACCTGGGGCCTAATGTTGGGGATATAACCCCGTGGTAAGACCCGCCCAGGAGGGGCCGGGTCGTACCTCACGGCTCGTAGCCAAGACCTGTAAGGTGGGCTGGAAGATGAAGGCCAGGCCGCATGGCGGCTTACCTGACGAGCCAAGACGAAGGCCCAGAGACAGAAGATGGTGTGAAGACCCGGGCGGTTAAGCCGCCCGGAGACGGCTTGTCCAAGATGGCAAGGCGGCTTAGAGACAGGATCAACTACGATGTATGAGTCGGTTTAGGACTCGTGTAACCCAGAGCCTCGACCTCCTATATAAAGGTGAGACTCTGGGGCGGCTTAGACAAGAAACCAATCAATCGAGAACTAGGTCAAGCGAATCCGCTCCCTTGTAATCGATACTCCAATCAATATAGCACAAGCAGGACGTTGGCTTTTACCTCTTCTTGAGGGGCCGAACCTGGGTAAACTCGTGTCCCTTCTCTCGACCAACCCCTTTGAGTCCACCGTCTTAGCGACGGCCTCGAACCTAAGTCTTCGGACATCTGCCGTGACAAAACCACGACAAATATGCTCTCCAGTACCTTGCAGAAGGTGCTGCAAATTGGTGGAAGATGCATGAAGCTATCCATGATAGGCAAGCATCAATCACTTGGGACGAATTAAAGATGACTTTGCAAAAATCTCTTGTTGTTACCAACACCCAGAAGCCCCGTTGCAAAGATGTGAAGAAGTTTTGTGCATGCAAGATATGTGGAGAAATAGGACACGCCCAGAAAGAACACAAGAATGGATGCCCTCATTGTGAAGAAAATCACCCAGCTGAGGAATGCCCAACTGGGCAGGTGACATGTTTCTTGTGTGAAGGAACCACTCATTTTCTGGCACAATGTCAACTCTACCCCAAGGTACAAGAAGTCATGAAGCAGCAGAAGGAAGCAAAGAAAGAAGCCCTCGGGAAAAAGTTAGAAGGACCCATGATGATGGAAGATACACCAGACCCAATCATAGACACCAAGTCATGTTATTCATGTGGAGAAGAAGGACATATCCCCCAGGATTATCCGAACGAGTATCTGGGAGACTTCCCGACAGAAGAAGTGCAATACGATCCTAAGGAAATAGAAGTGATGATCAACCTGGACAAGAAGAAAGGCCAAGTAAGTGGAGGCATCAGATGTTTGTATTGTAGCCTAGAGAGGCCCCACTGTTTTTGCAAGGGGTATAGGCCAAGCATCTGGAAAGGAACCCAACCCAAGATGAAGAAAAAGACTCCGTGGTTTTCTACACGGAAGGATCTGAGCCACATCACTTGTCATCGATGCAACAAGACAGGACACTACTCCTATACCTGCCCGGAGAAGAAGGCTAAATATGAGTAGTTTTAGATTTTGGAAGTAATAAATGTAATAGGAAGCACTCTTATGTTCTTGAGGTTATGAAGTTGGATTATGTAACAGAAGTCTCTGAGATTGTAATAACTTCATGAATCAATAGAATTTATTGTGTCATGATTTCATATGTTGAATTGCATGAGTTGTTACCCTATGCACAAAGATCTCGGACCATTTTTCGAGGATATGAGAAAATATGGTCTATGCAGGCATGTGTACATTTCATTTTAAGTGTGGTAGCAACCAGTAAAACCACATGATCCAAAGAAAGAAGAATGTACACTTCATGCCAAGGAGTTTGGATAAATGAATAAAGAAGAAGGAAATGCTGGACCATATCAAACTACGTGGATGACAGCATTTGTAATAAAGTACTTTTAAAAAGTTGGAATTTTGAGAATAGAATAAGGATGAAATGAAGGAACGATTATGATGAACCAATACCTTATGGGTAAACAGACCAATGGAAAGGAAAATGAATTCCACAGAGTGGACCCTGGACAAGAATAAGTCTGTGATTTATTTGATTACCCCAAGGGTATGATGGAATGAATTGAAGATAATGTTGGAATATGAAATGCTAGTAACCCCAAGAGTTATACAAGTATTGAGGTGAGCCCACAACCACGGACCTCGGGATTGATAAGGATCAAGCACTACCTTTATGAAGGAAGGTACTTGGAAGAAGCTATGACAGATTAGCAGACGTTTTAGGAAGCATACATAAACCTGAGAGTTGTGAAGAAACGATAGTTGTTTTGTTCAGCTGCAGAATCAATGGATTTATCTGAACTTCGTTCGTGGACAAGAGAAATTTTGCAACGCTTGTGAGAATGCCCAAGTGTTAGACTACGAGATTCACTAAACCTTATACAAGGTAATGATTTGGGTGCGGATTGGATTGATCACCATGACGAATTACTCTTATCATTCTCTTGCTATTCAGAATGGTAAATCTGAGTGACTTACCCATATTAAAGAGACGAGGTTCTTTGAAGCTTTTGTTTAAGCCTTAGAATGGTATGAAGAAGACCCCTTATACTTGGCAGCTGTTGCAAAACGTAGGAATATTTTACGGTGAGGATGAAGCCAAGACCCATTTCACTGCAGGATAACCACAAATGGTAGACCACCATGAGATCATCGATAGGTTATTTAGAATGGTCACGAGACCTGTCAGTTAAGAAGACCCAGTATCGGAGGAAATACACTTTGATATGAGAACAGAAGATTTTTATTGGAACGGAAGAGCATCACCGAAGGAGCTATTGTAAAGAATGTGAAGAGACAGATGCCAAGACCCAAGAGGACTGGCATGACTTTAAGGGACCAGTAACTCTCATTTTAAGTGTGGTAGCGCCCACACTTTTCAGGTCAATGGATTTGCTAGAGGACCCCAAACCCTAACCTTTTCTTTCTAGCCCTTTTGAATCTCGAGGACGAGATTCATTTTATGTGTAGTAGGTTTGTAACATCCCAAAATTTGGAATGTTATATTAATCAATAGAATGATTGATTGTTTGATTTAGTGATTGAAATTTGAGTGAAATTTGATTTTTTTTTTGAAACTTTTGAATGAGGGAATAAAATGACTTTCCCCTTTGTTCTTGAATTCAAATTCATCCCAATCAAATCATAGAGAGAAGATGACATGACCTCTTCAAAATAAAGGATTTGAAAGGTGGATTTGAAAACCTACTGAAACTTTTCTATTTTGGAATCTATTTAATATTTGGTTCTATTTTAAAAGTTTAAATGAATTCAAACTCCCCTGCCTAAATTCAAAATCTTGAGAGGAGCAATATGACACTCCAAACCAGGGGCATGTTTGAATTCCATTTGTAATTTATAATACTCAAAAAAAACTATTTTGAAAATATTTCATATTCGGTTTCAAAGCCATTTTTGAAAGTGGTTTTAATATTTATTTTTCTCCAAAAATAAAATATATGGAAAATAGGGTAAATTGATTCCCTTCAATGTACAAATGGAGAAAAATGAATTTGAAATCATTTTGGTATTTTCAAAATGTTTTCTTTGCACTTTATTTGCAACAGCAACACTGTTTGAATTTTTGATTTTGTGAGATTTTTGTCTGACCTTGAAAATATGTTCATGTGGTAGGAAATATTTTTCTGGTCATTTTGATATATAATATGTCTATATAAAAGTATTATAGATTTTCTTTTATTTGACTTTCCTTTTCTGTTTTTAATAAAAAGGGGAAAGTTTCTTTTAATAGGAAAACCCTGAGGCCCATTTGGAATAGTACCACGGCCCACTCCCGTCGCGCTCGACCGAATCCCCCTGGGATCGGCCACCGATCCCCTTTCCCTCCTCCCTCCCTCGCTGACACGCCGGGCCCACTGGCCGTTTTTTTTCGGACGCACCCTTCTTCTTCCTCCTTCCTTTTCTTCTCCCCCTCCTTCCTTCGCCGGAGACGCCGTCGGATCCTATCGGATCTCTCTCTCCCTTGCCATTTGGAGCACCCCGAGGCCACCTATAAATAGAGGACCTCGCCCGCACCCCGTTCCATCCCGAAAACCCCCTCCCTCCACGCTCACCGCCACCGCACGCAACCTCTTCGGAGCTCTACTCCTCCCGAAGCCCCTGGAGCTCGTGCCGCTCACCACCCGCCTCCCCGAGCCCCTCTGATCCCACCCATCAACATCGGAGACTCGCCGCTGTCCTCTGGTGCCCTCGCCTTCACCGGGGACCCTCTAGAACGCCGCGCCACCACCCTCGCCGGAGCTCCAACCTCAACCGGAGCTCCACGAGCTCGCCCTGCTCGCCCCCGACGCCCCCGAGCTCCAACTCCACCGCCATTTGATGACCCACAAGTATAGGGGATCTATCATAGTCCTTTCGATAAGTAAGAGTGTCGAACCCAATGAGGAGCAGAAGGAAATGACAAGCGGTTCTCAGTAAGGTATTCTCTGCAAGCACTGAAATTATCGGTAACAGATAGTTTTGTGATAGGATAATTCGTAAAGGATAGCAAGTAACAAATGTAACAAAGGTGCAGCAAGGTGGCCCAATCCATTTTGTAGCAAGGGACAAGCCTGGACAAACACTTATATAAAGCAAAGCGCTCCCGAAGACACATGGGAATTTCTGTCAAGCTAGTTTTCATCATGCTCATATGATTCGCGTTCGTTACTTTGATAATTTGATATGTGGGTGGACCGGTGCTTGGGTGCTGCCCTTACTTGGACAAGCGTCCACTTATGATTAACCCCTCTCGCAAGCATCTGCAACTATGAAATAAGAATTAAGATAAATCTAACCATAGCATGAAACATGTGGATCCAAATCAGCCCCTTACGAAGCAACGCATATACTAGGGTTTAAGCTTCTGTCACTCTAGCTGTTGGAAATATGCCCTAGAGGCAATAATAAATTGGTTATTATTATATTTCCTTGTTCATGATAATCGTTTATTATCCATGCTATAATTGTATTGATTGGAAACTCAAATACATGTGTGGGTACATAGACAACACTGTGTCCCTAGTAAGCCTCTAGTTGACTAGCTCGTTGATCAAAAGATGGTAAAGGTTTCCTAGCCATGGACATGAGATGTCATTTGATAACGGGATCACATCATTAGGAGAATGATGTGATGGACAAGACCCAAACTACGAACGTAGCATATGATCGTGTCAGTTTATTGCTATTGTTTTCTGCATGTCAAGTATCTGTTCCTATGACCATGAGATCATGCAACTCACTGACACCAGAGGAATACCTTGTGTGTATCAAACGTCGCAACGTAACTGGGTGACTATAAAGATGCTCTACAGGTATCTCCGAGGGTGTCTGTTGGGTTGGCATGGATCAAGACTGGGATTTGTTACTCCGTGCGACGGAGAGGTATCTCAGGGCCCACTCGGTAATACAACATCACAATGAGCCTTGCAAGCAATGTGACTAAAGTGTTAGCCACGAGATCTTGTATTACGGAACGAGTAAAGAGACTTGCCGGTAACGAGATTGAACTAGGTATAGAGATACCGACGATCGAATCTCGGGCAAGTAACATACCGAAGAACAAAGGGAACAGCATACGGGATTAACTGAATCCTTGACATAGAGGTTCAAACGATAAAGATCTTCGTAGAATATGTAGGAGCCAATATGGGCATCCAGGTCCCGCTATTGGTTATTGACCGTAGAGGTGTCTCGGTCATGTCTACATAGTTCTCGAACCCGCAGGGTCTACACACTTAACGTTTGGTGACGATTAGTATAGTTGAGTTATTTTGTTGGTGACCGAAGGTTGTTCGGAGTCCCGGATAAGATCCCGGACATGACGAGGATCTCCGGAATAGTCCGGAGGTAAAGATTGATATATGTGATAATAGTGTTTTGGTTTCCGGAAGGGTTCCGGAATTCACCGGAAGGGGTTCCGGATGTTTACCGAAGTGTTCGGGTGCAGCAACACTTTATATGAGCCAAAGAGGTAAAGCCCACGAGGTATTGGAAAGTGCAGAAGGAAGTTTTGCTGGCGTCTGGGGCGGTACTACCGCTTATCGTAAGCGGTACTACCGCTACGGGCGGTACTACCGCTTATCGTAAGCGGTACTACCGCTACAGGCGGTACTACCGCTTATCGTAAGCGGTACTACCGCTTGTACGCGATACTGCAGGGATCCGAGTTGGACTCTTTCCCTGCGGGCCAAACCGACCTTGTGCGGGCAAAACCGACTTGGAGGAGGCTTTTACTCCAAGTTTAGACCCCAAGGCTCAACATATAAATAGAGGGGCAGGGCTAGCACACGGGACACATTAGATTGCCCCAAGCCGTGTGCCGGCAACCTCTAGTTCCTCCTACGTCATAATTTCAGTAGTGCTTAGGCAAGGCCCTGCTGAAATAGTTCTTCATCAACATCACCACTCCGTCGTGCTGCTGGAACTCTTCTTCTTCTCCGCTCCCTCTTGCTGGATCAAGAAGGCGGAGATCGTCATCAAGCCGTACGTGTGTTGAACGCGGAGGTGCCGTCCGTTCGGCGCTGGATCGTGCTTGGATCGAGGGACGACTTGCGATTTGGATCGCGGAGACGTTCGACTACATCAACCGCGTTTCTCAACGCTTCCGCTTAGCGATCTACAAGGGTATGTAGATTCACTCTCCCTCTCGTAGATGCTCATCACCATGGACAGATCTTGTGTGTGCGTAGGAAATTTTTTGTTTCCCATGCAACGTTCCCCAACACTAGCAACCCATCATCTACTTATTACTTCCCAATGGCTTCCTCTAAGCCGAAATAATGGTGAAGTGTTATGTAGTCGACGTTCACATAACACCACTAGAGGAGAGACAACATACATCTCATCAAAATATCGAACGAATACCAAATTCACATGATTACTTATAACAAGACTTATCCCATGTCCCCAGGAACAAACGTAACTACTCACAAAGCATATTCATGTTCATAATCAGAGGAGTATTAATTATCATTAAGGATCTGAACATATGATCTTCCACCAAGTAAACCAACTAGCATCAACTACAAGGAGTAATCAACACTACTAGCAACCCACAGGTACCAATCTGAGGTTTGAGACAAATATCGGATACAAGAGATGAACTAGGGTTTGGAGAGGAGATGGTGCTGGTGAAGATGTTGATGGAGATTGACCCCTTCTCGATGAGAGGATTGTTGGTGATGACGATGGCTTCGATTTCCCCCTCCGGGAGGGAAGTTTCCCCGGCAGAACAGCTCCGCCGGGGCCCTAGATTGGTTCTGTCCAAGTTCCGCCTCGAGACAGCGGCGCTTCGTCCCGAAAGCTCCCTTATGATTTTTTCCAGGTCAAAACCCTCCATATAGCAGAAGATGGGCACCGGAGGCCTGCCAGGGGGGCCCACAAGCCTGCAGGGCGCGCCCCCTGGCTTGTGACCTCCTGGTGGGTCCCCTGATGTATTTCTTTCGCCCAATATTTTTTATATATTCCAAAATAATTCTCCGTAGATTTTCAGGACTTTTGGAGTTGTGCAGAATAGGTATCTCAGATTTGCTCCTTTTCCAGTCCAGAATTCCAGCTGCCGGCATTCTCCCTCTTCATGTAAACCTTGTCAAATAAGACTGAAAAGGCATAAGTATTGTACCATAATGTATATTAACAGCCCATAATGCAATAAATATCAATATAAAAGCATGAGGCAAAATGGACGTATCAACTCCCCCAAGCTTAAACCTCGCTTGTCCTCAAGCGAAAGCCGAAATCGATAAATATGTCCACATGTTTAGAGATAGAGGTGTCGATAAAATAAAATGCGGACATGAAGGCATCATGATCATCTTTAGAACAACAACATATATTGACATATAATTTCTTATGCTAGAGTAACAATTCATTCACAAGATAAAGTATGAATCAAGAACTCTATTGAGAACCAACAAACTATGACCTCAGTCATTCAAGCAATTCCAATTTATCATAACGTAGGAAAGAGTCAATATAAGAGCTTGTAAAGCAAATCCACATACTCAATCATCTTTTAGTCTTTCATAATTGCTAACACTCACGCGGTACCTATGAGGTCAAAGCTTCAATCGGACACAGAGAAAAATAGGGGCTTATAGTTTTGCCTTCCAACTATTTACCTCAAGGGTAATGTCAACAAAAATAACTCATGCTCACCCACATCCGAGTGGATATATGTGTCTAGATCATTCCCCAACACATGCCGCTTGCCAAGAGATAAAGGCGAAATAAAGGAAGTGGTGCAGATCACCACGACTCTTGCATAAAGGTAAGCACTAGAAAATAAAAGTAACAGATAGGCCCTTCGCAGAGGGAAGCAGAGGTTGTCATGCGCTTTTATAGTTGGATGCGCAATCTCTTAATGCAAAAGAACATCACTTTATATTGCGCCTTGTGATAAAGAACTTTATTATGAAGTCTGTCGCTTTTATTTCTTCCATATCACAAGTTTGTATAAAGTTTATTTTCCTCACACTAATAGATCACACATATTTAAAGAGCAATTTTTATTGCTTGCACCGATGACAACTTACTTGAAGGATCTTACTCAATCCATAGGTAGGTATGGTGGACTCTCATGGCAAAACTGGGTTTAAGGTGTTTGGATGCACAAGTAGTATCTCTACTTGGTGTGGAAGTTTTGGCTGATATAGGGTGGAAGCAAGCGACACATGTTGAAGGATCTATAACCATATAACTTCTATTCGGAAATAAGCAAACATAACTCATTATGTTGTCTTCCTTGTCTAACATCAACTTCTTAGCATATAATATTTTAATGAGTGCTCACAATCATAAAAGATGTCCAAGATAATATATTTATATGTGAACCTCTCTTTCTTTATTACTTCCTTTTAATTGCCACAATTACCAATCGCTATGTTTGTCAACTCTTAAACAAGTTTCAATCGACATACTTCTTATATGTGAAGTCATCACTCCCCATAAGATCATCATATATACTCTTTGATTTTATTCTATACTTCTTTCTATTTCTTTTTCTCAAGATCATAGCAAGCAAGCAAAGCCCTCAACTCAAAACTAATCTTTATTATATAACTCTCGGACTTGCTTACATAGGGGAAACATAAGGCAAAACTCAAAACTAGATCACACAAAAAACTTTATTCTACTAGATCAAGATATAACCAAAAGGATCTAACTAAGAAAAACGATAAAAGTAAAAGAGGTGATGGTGATACGATACCGGGGCACCTCCCCCAAGCTTGGCACAAGCCAAGGGGAGTGCCCATACCCATGTGTTTAGTTGTCTTTCTTCGGAGGTGGTGATGTTATATTCTTGGCGATGATGCCCCTCAGAATGCGATTCTCCCCCTCAAGCTTATTATTTTACTGTCTGAGATCCATTATTTCCTTGCGAAGTTTTCCCGTGACGGTTAGAGCTCCCATAACCCATGGATGTTTCATTGCTGCGGGGGAAGAAGCAACACTCTTTTTCATATTTTCATAAGTAAGAAATTTAGCATTAGGAGGGATAACCGAATTCGGAATTGCTGAGCTCTGAAGTTCTTCCAACATGGCTCCAGGTTGTAGACGAGAGGTAACTTCTTGGTCTTCCTCCATGGCATCTATCCTTTTCAAGTCGGCCTCCATCTCTTCCTCCGTGGCCTGCCCAAAGTGGTTGGCTTCACTGAATGCTCCGGACCCCGGTGTCAGGTGAGAGGCACGGCTCTCCCCGACCGACTCTTGCGAAGACATCTTGCTTTAAATCTGCTGCAGAAACAACTCAAAATGAAAACAGGAGATATTGTCGTGATACGAAGGTCAAAACCTTCGGGAAATTATATAATGAATTTTTATCGACCCGAAGGAGTATACTACAAGAAAACGGAGTCCGGAGGGTACACGAGGTGGCCACAAGCCACAGGGGCACGCCCAGGGGGGTAGGGCGCGCCCCCCTGGCTTGTCGCCTCCTCGTGCACTCTTCGGACTGCTTTAAATTTTCCTAATTTTTTAAATATTCCAAAACGGATAAAAATTGCCATTAGAAAAGTTTTGGAGTCGGTTTACTTACCATACCACATACATATTCCTTTTCAGAGTCTGAAACGTTCTGGTAGGTCTCCCTAATGTACTCCTCCGGAGTTATGGTATTAATAATATTGGTTTCAACATTTATGGGAGTACCTGAGATATAATGTTTGATTCTTTGCCCGTTTACCACCTTCGGATTTGTGCCTTCGGGGTTGTTGATCTTAATGGCACCGGAACGATATACTTCCTCGATAATGTAAGGCCCTTCCCATTTAGAGAGAAGTTTTCCTGCAAAAAATCTTAAACGAGAATTGTATAGCAAGACATGGTCACCTACATTGAATTCACGCTTTTGTATCCTTCTATCATGCCATCTCTTAACCTTTTCTTTAAACAACTTGGCATTCTCATAGGCCTGGGTTCTCCATTCATCAAGAGAGCTAATGTCAAATAACCTCTTCTCACCAGCAAGTTTGAAATCATAGTTGAGCTCTTTAATTGCCCAATAAGCTTTATGTTCTACCTCTAGAGGTAAGTGACATGCTTTACCATAGACCATCTTATACGGAGACATACCCATAGGGTTTTTATAAGCAGTTCTATAAGCCCATAATGCATCATCAAGTTTCTTAGACCAATTCTTTCTGGATCTATTAACAGTTTTTTGCAAGATCAATTTAATTTCTCTATTGCTCAATTCTACTTGACCACTAGACTGAGGATGATAAGGAGATGCAATTCTATGATTACCATCATACTTAGCAAGCAATTTATGGAAAGCACCATGAATAAAGTGTGAACCACCATCAGTCATTAAATATCTAGGGACTCCAAATCTAGGGAAAATAACTTCTTTAAGCATTTTAATAGAAGTGTTATGATCAGCGCTACTAGTTGGAATAGCTTCTACCCACTTAGTAACATAATCAACAGCGACTAGAATATGAGTATATCCGTTAGATTGTGGAAAAGGTCCCATAAAATCAAAGACCCAAACATCAAATGGTTCAATAACAAGAGAGTAATTCATAGGCATTTCCTGACGTCTACTAATATTACCAACTCTTTGACATTCATCACAAGACAAGACAAGCTTACGAGCATCCTTGAAGAGAGTAGGCCAATAAAAACCAGATTGTAGTACCTTGTGTGCAGTTCTATCTCCAGCGTGGTGTCCTCCGTAGACCTCGGAGTGACACTTGCGTAGGATCTGTTCCTGTTCATGCTCAGGTACACAACATCTAATAACACCATCTACTCCTTATTTATAAAGGTGTGGATCATCCCAAAAGTAATGTCTTAAATCATAGAAGAACTTTTTCTTTTGTTGGTATGTGAAACTAGGTGGTATAAATTTAGCAACGATGTAATTAGCATAATCAGCATACCATGGAGCATTACGCGAAGCATTTATGATAGCTAATTGTTCATCAGGAAAGCTATCATCAATAGGTAGTGGGTCATCAAGAACATTCTCTAATCTAGACAAGTTATCTACTACGGGGTTATCAGCACCCTTTCCATCAATAATATGCAAATGAAATTCTTGTAGCAGAAGAACCCATCTTATAAGTCTAGGCTTAGCATCTTTCTTTTCCATAAGATATTTAATAGCAGCATGATCAGTGTGAACAGTTACTTTGGAATCAACAATATAAGGTCTGAACTTATGACAAGCAAACACAACTGCTAAAAATTCTTTTTCAGTGGTAGCATAATTTCTTTGAGCACTGTCTAGAGTTTTACTAGCATAATGGATAACATTTAATTTCTTATCAACTCTTTGTCCTAGAACAGCACCAACAACATAATCACTAGCATCACACATAATTTCAAAGGGTAGGTTCCAATCAGGTGGTTGAACAAGAGGTGCGGAAATCAAGGCATTCTTAAGAATTTCAAATGCTTCTACACAATCATCATCAAAAACGAATGGAACATCCTTTTGCAAAAGATTGGTGAGAGGCCTAGAAATCTTAGAGAAGTTTTTAATAAACCTCCTATAGAAACCAGCATGACCAAGGAAACTTCTTATACCTCTGATATCCGTGGGAAACGGCATTTTTTCAATAGCATCAACTTTAGCTTTATCGACCTCAATACCTCTTTCGGAGATCTTGTGCCCCAAGACAATACCTTCATTAACCATAAAGTGGCACTTTTCCCAATTCAAGACAAGATTAGTTTCTTCGCATCTCTGCAAAACTCGATCAAGGTTGCTCAAGCAATCATCAAAAGAAGTTCCGTAAGCGGAAAATCATCCATGAAAACCTAAACAATCTTTTCACAAAAGTCAGAGAATATAGCCATCATACATCTTTGAAAGGTAGAAGGTGCATTGCATAAACCAAAAGGCATATGTCTATAAGCAAAGGTACAGAAAGGACAAGTAAAAGTGGTCTTTTCTTGATCCTCTTTTGACACAGGTATTTGAGAGAAACCAGAATAACCATCTAGAAAGCAAAAAATGTGTATGTTTGGATAGTCTTTCTAGCATTTGATCAATAAAAGGTAGAGGGTAATGATCTTGATCTTTCCTAGTAGCCTTATTTAATTTCCTAAAATCAATTACCATTCTATATCCTGTAACAATTCTTTGCGGGATCAATTCATTTTTATCATTAGGAACAACGGTAATACCTCCCTTCTTAGGGACACAATGAACGGGACTAACCCATCTACTATCAGCAATAGGATAAATTATACTTGCCTCCAAAAGCTTTAGTATTTCATTTCTTACCACTTCTTTCATTTTAGGATTTAACCGTCGTTGGTGATCAACAACTGGTTTAGCATCAGGCTCCATATTGATTTTATGCTGACATAGAGTGGGACTAATGCCCTTAAGATCATCAAGAGTATATCCAATAGCAGCACGGTGCTACCTCAAAGTTTTCAATAATCTCTTCTCTTTATGTTCTGAAAGGTTAGCACTAATAATAACAGGATATATCTCCTTTTCATCAAGATAAGCATATTTCAGAGTATCAGGTAATTGTTTAAGCTCAAACACGGGGTCACCCTTGGGTGGAGGAGGATCCCCAAGTATTTCAACCAGCAGGTTATGTTTCAAAATAGGCTGCTGATCAAAGAAAATCTTATCTATTTCATTCCTTTCATTCATATGCATATCATTTTCATGGTCTAGCAAATATTGTTCTAAAGAATCAGTAGGAGGCACAGCAATAGAAGCAAGACCAATAATCTCATCTTTACTAGGCAATTCTTTATCATGGGGTTGTCTACGAAATTTAGAGAAATTGAACTCATGAGACACATCCCCAAAACTTACAGTAACGGTTTCTTTCTCACAGTCTATCCTAGCATTAACAGTGTTCAAGAAGGGTCTACCAAATATAATGGGACAAAAATCATCTTGTGGGGAACCAAGAACAAGAAAATCAGTAGGATACTTTATTTTCCCACACAAGACTTCAACATCTCTAACAATCCCAATTGGTGCAATAGTATCTCTATTAGCAAGCTTAATAGTAACATCAATTTCCTCTAATTCAGCTGGTGCAATATCATTCATAATTTCTTGGTATAAGGTAAAGGGAATTGCACTCACACTAGCACCCACATCACATAAGCCATGATAACAATGATCTCCTATTTTAACAGAAACAACAGGCACGCCAACAATAGGTCTATGTTTACCTTTAGTATCACGTCTAGCAATTCTAGCAGCTTCATCACAGAAATGAATAACATGCCCATCAATATTATCAACCAAGAGATCTTTAACCATAGCAATACTAGGTTCAACTTTAATTTGTTCAGGAGGCGTAGGTGTTCTAGTGCAACTCTTACGAACCACAGTTGAAGATGTTCCTTTATTCTAACAGGGAAGGGCGGTTTCTCAATATAAGCAGTAGGAACAACAGGATCAGCATTATAAATAATAGTTTCTTCTTCAACTTTAATAGGTTCAACTACTTTTACTTCAATGGGAGGATGATGTTTAAGCCACTTCTCCTTAGGGAGATCAACATGAGTAGCAAAAGATTCAAAAAAAGAAGCTACTATCTCAGAGTCAAGTCCATATTTAGTGCTAAAATCACGAAAAGCATCGGTGTCTATAAAGGATTTAACACAATCGAACTTAAGGTTTATACCTGACTCCTTACCTTCGTCGAGTTCCCAGTCTTCAGAGTTGCGTTTAATTCTTTCCAATAAGTCCCATTTGAATTCAATATATTTCTTCATAAAGGAACCAGCACAAGAAGTATCGAGCATGGACCGATCATTATTAGAAAGCCGAGCATAAAAATTCTGGATAATAATTTCTCTCGGGAGCTCATGATTGGGGCATGAATATAACATTGACTTAAGCCTCCCCCAAGCTTGAGCGATACTTTCTCCTTCATGAGGCCAAAAATTATAATTATAATTCCGATCACGATGAACCAGATGCATAGGATAAAACTTCTGATGAAATTCCAATTTCAATCGGTTGTAGTTCCATGATCCAATATCATCACATAGCCTATACCATGTCAATGCCTTCTCCTTCAAAGATAAAGGAAAGACCTTCTTCTTGACATCATCCTCGGGCAAACCTGCAAGCTTAAATAATCCACACACTTCATCCACATAGATTAGTTGCAAATCAGGATGTAGTGTTCCATCTCCTGCATAAGGATTAGCTAGCAGTTTCTCTATCATACCCGAAGGAATCTCATAATAAATATTTTCAGTAGGTGCAGTAGGTTGAGGAGCGTCTCTTTGTGCTTCCGGTCGAGATGAAGATACCCCGAACAAACCCCTCAAAGGATTATTTTCCATAGTAATAAGTGATAGTAAATTTCAGCACAGTATATAAAATTTTCCTTACCAAGTTCTACTCACCAATGGCGCTTCACTCCCCGGCAACTGCACCAGAAAAGAGTCTTGATAACCCACAAGTATAGGGGATCTATCGTAGTCCTTTCGATAAGTAAGAGTGTCGAACCCAACGAGGAGCAGAAGGAAATGACAAGCGGTTCTCAGTAAGGTATTCTCTACAAGCACTGAAATTATCGGTAACAGATAGTTTTGTGATAGGATAATTCGTAACGGATAGCAAGTAACAAATGTAACAAAGGTGCAGCAAGGTGGCCCAATCCTTTTGTAGCAAGGGACAAGCCTGGACAAACTCTTATATAAAGCAAAGCGCTCCCGAGGACACATGGGAATTTCTGTCAAGCTAGTTTTCATCATGCTCATATGATTCGCGTTCATTACTTTGATAATTTGATATGTGGGTGGACCGGTGCTTGGGTGCTGCCCTTACTTGGACAAGCCTCCACTTATGATTAACCCCTCTCGCAAGCATCTGCAACTACGAAAGAAGAATTAAGATAAATCTAACCATAGCATGAAACATGTGGATCCAAATCAGCCCCTTACGAAGCAACGCATAAACTAGGGTTTAAGCTTCTGTCACTCTAGCAACCCATCATCTACTTATTACTTCCCAATGCCTTCCTCTAGGCCCAAATAATGGTGAAGTGTTATGTAGTGGACATTCACATAACACCACTAGAGGAGAGACAACATACATCTCATCAAAATATCGAACGAATACCAAATTCACATGATTACTTATAACAAGACTTATCCCATGTCCTCAGGAACAAACGTAAGTACTCACAAAGCATATTCATGTTCATAATCAGAGGAGTATTAATTATCATTAAGGATCTGAACATATGATCTTCCACCAAGTAAACCAACTAGCATCAACTACAAGGAGTAATCAACACTACTAGCAACCCACAGGTACCAGTCTGAGGTTTGAGACAAAGATCGGATACAAGAGATGAACTAGGGTTTGGAGAGGAGATGGTGCTGGTGAAGATGTTGATGGAGATTGACCCCCTCTCGATGAGAGGATCGTTGGTGATGACGATGGCTTCGATTTCCCCTCCGGGAGGGAAGTTTCCCCGGCAGAACAGCTCAGCCGGAGCCCTAGATTGGTTCTATCCAAGTTCCGCCTCGAGACAGCGGTGCTTCGTCCCGAAAGCTCCCTTATGATTTTTTCCAGGTCAAAACCCTCCATATAGCAGAAGATGGGCACCGGAGGCCTGCCAGGGGGCCCACAAGCCTGTAGGGCACGCCCGGGTGCTAGGGCGCGCCCCCCTGGCTTGTGACCTCCTGGTGGGTCCCCTGATGTATTTCTTTCGCCCAATATTTTTTATATATTCCAAAATAATTCTCCGTAGATTTTCAGGACTTTTGGAGTTGTGCAGAATAGGTATCTCAGATTTGCTCCTTTTCCAGTCCAGAATTCCAGCTGTCGGCATTCTCCCTCTTCATGTAAACCTTGTAAAATAAGAGAGAAAAGGCATAAGTATTGTACCATAATGTATATTAACAGCCCATAATGCAATAAATATCAATATAAAAGCATGATGCAAAATGGACGTATCACCATTCGACGTCGGAGAGCCTCCGCCGTCGCCTGGTCGCCTCCGCCGTTGTCCCCGACCACCGGAGCCACGTCCCCGACGACCTCCATGCCTCGGCCGCCGGCAACCTCGCCGGAGCACTTCGCCCCCCCCCCCCCTGGTGAGCTCACTCTCCCTCCTCTGTAGACGTTGGATCTGGATCCAACGATCTAGATTAGATGTTTTAATACCCCGAACCGGTACGCGCTAAGTTTCGGCCGTCCGCCCGCAACGTTAGATCACGCACGCCTCTCGGCCAATCCCAAGGTGACACGTAGTACCCTGTCCGTTAGTTAGATTTTCCTTTTTTCTGTTTTCTGTTTTAAAAACAGAATAGTTATGTTTTTGTTTTTGCTTTATCTTTTAGGATATTTAGAGTTTTTATTTGATTCTTTTTGCATTGTGTCACAAATTTATTCTAGTTTCAGTAGATATAAAGTTTGACCATGTTTAATGTTTTTAAATTTGAATTCAAACAGATTTGATTCAAACACTAATTTGCCTATAACTTGAGTTTAAAAATAGGTTTTGAGTTGATTCTTTTTGCTACTGGTCACTAGTGACTTTGTTTATCAGTAGGAACAATTTGGGAATTTTTAGAATAATTTAAATTAGGGTTATAAGCAAAACACTATCTGTTTTAGTTATTTTTAGGTTTATTTCTATTTCTTTTGTTTTAATTGTTTTTAATTTATTTTCTTTTATAATAATTGACAAGTTGTACTTTGTTTTCTGTTAGTTAGCAGTAGTATTTCAGACAAGTTTATTTTTATGTTATTTATTATTTTGATAGCATGAAATCAATTCTAGTTAAATCATAACTTGCAGATTGATTTCAATGCTAGTTTAATTTCCTTTTGAAAATATTTTTTTATAAGTTGTTTTGTAGTTTTATTATTTTGTTAACCATAGTTTAGACCAGAAGCAATTTGTATTATAATTGAAATTGTTTGTGGTTTAGCTCTAGGTTAATTTTGGTTAGGCCATAAGAAGTGTTTAATGAAAACTTGACAATTAGTTCTTTTTGTTAAATAAAGGTTTATGAGAAAATAATTTATGTTACTTATTTGTTTTTGTTTTTTGTTATTTTAGTATTTTGTTGTTTTTCTTGTTGTTAAGTTTATTAGACAAACACTTATGTTGTTAGTGTGTTGTTTTCATAATTCTTAGTTGTTCTTCAAAAGTAATTCTTTTTGCTAGTAAAATATTTGCTAAAATACTTTTGTTAGATTTTACTTTGTGTTTTGTTGCTATTGGTAATAGGTTATTTGTAGGGAAAACTACCATGGTTGTTTTGATGACGTTTTGTTGTTTTACTTTTTGTCTTAAGTATTTCCTTCATCACAACCCTATTTAGTTTTTGTGTTGCTTCTTGTTTGATAGAATTGATTGCTAGAAGTGTTTGCTTATGAGTGCAATATTTGACTATATAGATTTCATCGGAGAGTGACGAATAGTTCTATCAAGTTATTTCCGAGAGCGATATTATCTTCATCAACCTTACCAGGCAAGTTCACATTGATCATGTTTTACCTATGATTTTATTGCATTAGTTCAACCTTCTCCACCATTGCATGCAAAGTAGGTACTTGGAAATTTTAGTTCTTGAGTAGTATCATGTGGTAGACACCCATAAACCCTTGTTACTTTCGCCCCGGGAACATTATTTTTATTTGGCTATGCTCTTAGTAGACGGGGTTTGGTTGAGTGTTTACCATGAGAGTTGTGAGACTTAATTCATGGTCAAGACTTCAAGACGTTAAGAATGATTTTTCAAGACCTCGTGATGCAATATACCTCTGCGTGGATGATGGTTGAACGGTGCCCTGGAGAAACCAGTGGTTAGCCTAGGTGTTGCTAGAGAAGTGTCAGTATTCACGCGGAAAGGTCCACCTAGGAACAAAGAGATGGATGGATACTTCAAGACCCGAGGCTTACCTGCACAGCCACAAGCCATTATGGGCTCTGGCTTGGTTGGACATCGTGGTGACTCTGGACGGGCGGTGCTATGAGATGTAGAAGAATGGTAGGAATGGATGGGCACCGACAGTAGATCAGAGGAAACCTTTGGAAGACCATGTTTTGATCATCCGGTTCTCAAACACCCTGAAGTGCGAGGACTTCAACGGAGGCGATCAAATCTTGTGGAGAACGTGTGCAAAATTCTGCAAAGTACCAAACCTAATTGATTAGCCGTGTCCACGGTCATGGAAAACTTGAGCCAAAGGAACAGAAACTATCAGGAACTCTTGACACAAATAATATCAATGAAGTGGGTGTTATTGTTAACTTGGGTATGAGAATTGGTTGGTGGAACCTTCTCATTAATCAACCAACATTGTAGTAATAATTTTGCTTTTGCCCCCTCTCTTGTTGTAGGAAAAATTTGCTTTATGCAAAACTTAAACTTATAGCCCCACCTGCCAAATATGCAAATAGTATAGATGATATTTTTCACCCCTCTCTCTTGTGACTTACCAGCATATTCAATATGCTGACCTACACGGCTGCAACGTCTTATGTTGCAGATACTTTTCTACGATGAGTAAGAGTACGATTCAGGGTTACGGTCTGCACTCAACCTGCCGTTGGTGTTTGTTGGGACTCCACTCCCGTTGACTGTTTCCGCTGAGATTTTGAGGTATATATCAGATTTACGTTATTACATGTGATTGCACTTTGATATATACATTGATGTACTGTGTGTGCCAGCATACTGATCCAGGGATGGCACAGAATACACAAAGGCTTGACTCGTTTTGAGTCGGGACGCTACAAAGAAGCAACGGGCAAGTCGAGAGGATGAATGCTGAAGTGCTCTGAGGGCTCAAGACAAGGACTTTCGATAGACTGCGGAGAAGCGGCAAGCGCTGGATAGATGAGCTGCCAGTGGTTCTTTGGTCCCTCAGGACGACATCAAATCGAGCTACCGGCCAGACGCCCTTCTCCCTAGTGTATGGGGCGGAAGCAGTGCTCCCCACGGAACTCATATACGGGTCACCTCGAGTACTTGCCTACGACGAAGTAGAGCAAGAGCAGCTACGGCATGACGATGCCATGCTCCTCGAGGAAGATCGTCTCCGGGTTGCTGTGCGTGCTGCACGCTACCAGCAAGCCCTGCACCGCTATCATAGCCGTAGGGTCCATGCCCGGAGCCTTGAGGAAGGCGACCTTGTCCTTAGGCGCGTTCAGTCCGCCAAGGGTACCAACAAGTTGACGCCGAAGTGGGAAGGCCCTTACAGGGTAGCACGAGTCACCAGAACTGGCGCAGTCCGTCTGGAGACCGAAGATGGCACCAAGGTGCTTAACTCATGGAATATTGAGCATCTTCGTAAGTTCTACCCGTGAGGCGCGATTGCCGGGCTCAGTCCCCGTCAGCCACCTTTTGTACAAGCCTTGCCGAAGTTGCATGTAACCCTTTGTACAAAGCCAGGCGCAGACCCTGTGCAACAATAATAAAGCTAGGCATAGCATCATATCATTGCATTGCATGTTCGTTATGCATTTTTTATGATTGCAACATCATCGCCTATTTAAGTCCTAGAGATTTGCTAGAGTACTTGTTGAGCCTATAATCCTTGTTGATCGCATTCTCTCTTTTCAAAAGATAAGAGGCCTCTTGTCCTACATGTTTGACCATCAGGAAAACATCGAAGGAGGGCAAAAGAACGAGGACGGTGGCCCAGCTTACTCCAGATAGGGATACTGCTTAAAAAAGAGAAGAAGGAGATAAGTCCAATCGCTTATCCGAAGTTTTATGATTGTTTGCTTCCTTAGAGGAAACCCTTACTCCCCTTTCGGGTGTGTTCAATGGAGTCCCCCACGTGGCAAAACCCCTGTCGGGACGATCCACTCCCCAGTTTCTGATACTTATGGGCCCTGGGGGGCCGCGCCGATACTGACAAGGAGCCCTGCCGGGGAACAACGCCAGCCTGCTGCCGGGGGCTCGCTCCCTTTCTGGCGCTCGTGGTTAGTAGTGACCCGGCAAGCGGCTCCATGCGGCAAGGACAAACATACTGACACAGTAGAAACAAAGGGAGAAAAGGATAGTACTCAGGGAAGAGAAATAGCATTCATTCATTCATCTGCTGTTACAAAATGGATCAAGATACATCGGAGGGCTCCTTCCTAATAAATCTTTATTTGACTTTCTCCCCTAGGAGCCAGCTACAAAAAGAAAAAGGGCGGAAGGGAGACCTAAGCAGAAACCCAGCCTGACCCCGTCAAGGCTGTCGGGGAAAGGCTCGGCGGGACCACCGGCAAGGAAGATGAAGACGAAGTCCATGAGCCTGCCAAAGTCCAGCTGAGAAGAAGAGGCGGTGCCCAAGTCAAGAACCCTCAGCAAATCACTCTACCGGGGGAAGAGAGGGGGAGCTCGCTGACGGTGATGGTGCGGCTGGCGGTCAGCTTGAGCCCAGGTCGTCGTACTCCGACTTGACGGCCTAGAGCTTGTTGTCGCCGTCTTCACCGACAATGTCCTACTCGTCGCTATCGCTCGAGGAGGGGCTTTCGTCATCACTCGAGCTCTCTTCACATCAGCCGAGACGAGCACCCGAACGCCCATAGATATTGATGGAGAGCGTGTCGGCCTCCACCAGCTTGAAGCGGAGGACGTACCCGCCCGTGAAATTATGGGCGCGTGCGAAGGTCTTCCACCCGTGCCTAAGGAACATGACGCGGGGCGCCGGATACTCAACGTCAGCCCGCGCGGCGCCATTGCAACAGCCGTGCACGCGCAACCACATCGCGTGTGGCTTGTCGACCTCCATCACCCTGGCGAAAGGACAAGGGAGTCGCAACCGGCTGCGGGGAGGGCCACATAGCCCGACGACGAACTCCAGCGTCGTGCTTTCAGTATGACCCGCTGTTGGCAGAGGCACCGCCACCGGAGGAGGGTCGGAGGCGGCGCTCCGCCTCCCCCGGCCGCGAGCCCCACGCTGGCCCCGGCCTCTTCCGGCTCTCCCGCCGCGCACGCTGGAACTGCCCCCCCGTCGCCGCGGCTAAAGCAGTGGCATGATCTCAAAGGGAAGCTCTTGTCGCCCCAGAGGAAGTTGAGAGCCGCCCTCGCCCCCTCGTCATGGCGAGAAATAGCGCACCCAAAGACGAACCAGAAGAGGAGGACAAGCAATGTGGAGTTGGGAATAAGGAGGAGATGGAGATGGATGAGCATCGCCGCCGTGACCCCCTAATTTATAGGGGAGAGCACGCGGGCTGGCTCTCCCCCACTCCAGAGCGGCCGCCCATCTCCACCAATCCCACTACCCACGACTCACGGGCGAAAAGGTAACCGCCCCATTGCTCCAATCCATGGCGCTGTAGTTTCTGCCATGCCCAGACCTTTAAGTCACGCGCACCCGCCGCAAGCTCTCCGCAATGCATGCGGCGCGCGTGGCGGAAACGGCCTGAGGTAGTGGGTCAGTGCTGACTAGTAAATTGGCGGTTACTTCCCCACATTGCGCGCATGTGCATAAGTTTTGGGCCTGACCCAACGACACCGGGCAAGCGCGTGTGGGCCAGACCCGGGTGCTCTTGTCGGTGCACTAGGACAGGGGTGTCCAGTACCCCTGACTTATGCACAGGCAGTGGTAGCACAACCCATCAATACAAGTGGAAACCAAGCAAGCATTCAAGACCCAGACTCCGGTAGCAGCAAACAAAAGGCCAAGCAATGCCGATAAGACCAACACAACAGCCCAGGAGGGGCCCAGGGCGCGCCAGCCGCGTCCCCGGTGCCTGCCGAGGACCAAGGCGCGCGCATCTTCAAGAAGACCCGGTAAGCCATCCCCCAGCAGGCGCGAGCCAATCGGCCACCGCTCCACCGCATCGCAACGCCAGTCACTTGTCGATGCGGTGTCGAGCCCTCAGGTGGCTAAGTGGCTCTCGCTAAGCACGTGGCGATGCACCGGAAGACAAATTATGCCCAGTTGACACCCATCTAGAGGCGTGTCAAGACACTAAGCAACAGCCAGCTAAGCGGTGATGAGAGCCTGCCGGGGATGCATCCCCGCGCGCCACCTAGACTAGCAATCATGGTATTTTGTCCTAAATGCCAGAGTTAGGTATGATTGCTCCGTTTAGCTATCTAATCGTTAGATAATGACTGTTTTGCCATTGTGGTTGCCCCTTACCCTATAAAAGGAGGTCCAAGGCAACCTAGCTCAAGATTCGGACTTTTGGACACTTGTACTCACATAGCAGCTCTCCCCGACGGCAACCCTTGCCGGGATTGAGTGTTGTGTGATCTTCGTGTTCCTCTGATCAATCCACCAAAAGCAGGAGTAGAGTTTTACGCTTCACAGCGGCCCAAACCTGGGTAAAAACATCAGCGTCCCAATCGCCGTGCTTCCTCATGGTCTCCGCTCTCTGTGCAACGTGACCCCCCTTGCCGAACCACAAAGGGGCCTCTGGTCCCATAGGTGATCGTGTGCATCCGTGCCCTGACACCAAGAATGCAATGGTTTGAGCTCTCAACGAACGATACGATCAAGCTACTCACTTGAGAGCCCCCCTTGATAGTACGGCTATCGATCCTATAACCCGGTCTCCCAACTACCACCATGAGACCGGTAAAATAGAAAACCCTATCAAGGTCAAACCTATACCTTGCACATAGTCCACTTGAGCTAGATGATGACGATCTTGTCCCCCTCAAGATGGACCACCTTTCTTGATTGCGTGGCTCGATGAAGACTAGTTGATTGCTCCCCCATACTCCACTATGGGTGAGCCACTCTTCGGCACATCTTCACAAGTCCATTGTCACCACAATGAACGGCAAGCTTCAAGCATGATCTCTTCGTGATGCTCCACTTGAACTTGCACAGCGCAATCTTGATGACGATCACCACTTGATGTCATCCTCCATGGGTTGTATGAGATCTTCCTCTTGACTCAAGCCCATGGAAACAAACCTAACCCCACATAGAACTCTCACTTAGACCATGGGATAGTATGCAAAGCGTAATGGACAATACTTACCGTACCATGAGATCGCTTGATCCCTCTTAGTACATCTTGTACACTTTGTGTGTTGATCAACTTGATTCTTTGACTTAGTCTTGATCAACCTTGTATCATATCTTCTCTATGGCCAATCTTTGGATAAAACCTTGAATACCACCTTGGTCACCATGTAAACTCCTTGAAACCAACAGATGGACTTCAAGAAGTGCTTGTGGACATATCCTTCGAATATAAGTCAAGGCAACCATTTGTCCATAGGGATTGTCATCAATTACCAAAACCACACATGGATAAATGTGCTCTTACAATCTCCCCCATTTTGGTAATTGATGACAACCACTTTCAAGAGAGTTTATATAAGGAAATAAGCACAAACAAGAACACACATGCAAAGCAATAATGCATGGGTATGCGATGCAAATGCTTAAGCAATCAAAAGCAAAACTCTCTAAACTTTCCAACCTAAACTCTCTAAACTTCTCCCCCATTGGCATCGATTGCCAAAATGGACAAAAAGCTTAGAAAGCCAATATAATAGGTGTTCCTCCAGAAAGTGTGCATTTCTCCAAAAATGAGTGCAATGAAATACACATATCCAATGATAAGTAGTTGGAGGAAAACAAACTATATTGAGTATCCAAAGATTGCAAAAGGATCGTATGGCACAAAGACATACAAAAGAGTGAGACAAGCAATCAAAAGATACCAATTGGACCAACCAATCACATGATCCAGCGAGCCACGCTAATAAAAGATATTATGATATGGGCAAAAGAGTGTTCTAAAGAAACTAGAGAAGCTCCCCATGATTTGTACACTATTAAGAATTTTTGTATTTGGATACAAGAGCACAAAATAGGATCATCACTCCCCCAAAATCAGTAGAAACACACAACAAGTGCAAGCGAGTAGATAAAACAATAAGCATAGCACTTGCACCAAACATATGGTTGAGCAACATGTAAAAGAGGCAACTTAAGAATAGGCTCAACCAAAATGATGTGTGTGAGTCATGGCAAAGCACTTGAGAAGACTAATATAAGGATGAGCATAAAGCATCAACATAGTCTTGATGAAGTGAGACACAAAGTGCAAGACATATCCTTCCCACACACACCAATCGCAAGCAAATGGGTTCACAAGCTTACTAATAGGAAAATTAAGAACCAAAGCTCGTGACAACCCATGGTGAAGATAGTAAATAATAGCCTTGTCAAGAGGAGGGTTAGCAATTGAAATGGCAACACCCTCATCAAGACAAGCATGAGGAAAATAATCTTCACGACCAACGAGTGCATGAAGATGCAAGGATATAAGATCGCACTCAAGACAAATACTTTCACGAAACCACCAAGGAAGTAAACATGGAATGAAATGGTGGACGTGAAAGACATGAGGATATCAACTAGATATCTAACTTCTCTCATGTGTATAAGATTCTAGATAGAAGTCAATCATGATGATATATCCTCAAAGAATGATGTACACACGAAATAGTTACAAGAAGGAACGAACAAGATATCCAAAAAGGAAGTCATAAATATACCAATAAGATCTTTCCTTGAAAGCATAGCACATGGCCTAATATTTTCTTATTGTACATAAGTGAACTCCCAGCACACGAATATCAAAGACATCACAACTAGCAACAAGAGATCATCATTGGGATGCTTTGAGAAAGGAAAAAAGTACCACAAGAACGAATCAATAAAATCATGCCATGATGCAACCTACACAAGGTTGACTGCAAGAAATGTATGCATGAAGTAGATACTTGTTACCGAGATAGCATTGGACGATGTAGTAGATAATGGTTCTTTGATCATCCTAGCTTGGCTCCGATAAGCACATGGTGTCAACACCTTCCTTTTAAATGACCCAAGCGTCCAATGCATCTCCAATTGTTCCTAGAACAACAACACAAACAAAATGGTACCCAAACTCATCGGGACCAAAGTGTTAGAGAACCAACAATACATAGGACAAACTCCACATAACTATGTGCATATAGGTATGAAATTGAATTTCATGCACACTTTAGCCAATTTATGACATGGTGGAGTTTCCCCTATATATTGGGTCAAACAAAGAAAGCATGCCAAAGAAAGTACATATGGTAGATATGCATGCTCAAGGCTTTCAAAAATCAAATCAACACAAAGTTGATAAGATCCCAAAAGACAAGGTATCAAGTCAGCATAAGATACAAAACGAAAAATTATCACTTGAAGGATACCAATTAAAAGATATATCAAGGAATGAGATATCCATCGACACATGCCAAATAAAAGGCAACAAGATACCAATTGAAGGAAAACAAACAAGAGGTATCAAGTTCCCAAAAGAGAGCTAGGTTCCAAACAAACGAAGCCCTCGGCAAATTTTCATGATGGCAGAAAGAACCATAAAGAAAAGGCTTGCCTTCCACCAACACACACTTGATAGGGATCAAAAGATTTTATGATAAACATATAATGAGAGTGTTCTAAAGAAAATAGGATAGCTCCCCCAAGAGATGAGCACTATAGAGAATTTGCATTTGAATACAACATGCACAAGATGGGATCATCACTTTCCCTATATCCATAGAAACACTAGACATGTTCAAAAAGATCCAAAATAGGCAGAAGACAAACGAATAAACAAAATCCACTGTAAAGATGATTAGCAATTTCTACCACATAAAAGAATACCAATTGTCAAAGGACAAGAAGTATCTGGAAGAAATTCCATTGGTAGATTGCAAAGATATCCACCATCATCTTCACAACGAAATCATAAGCAAATGACACTTGTAGAGCTAACATGCCACCTAGGAACGAGATAATTTACAATATCAATTCTAAGTGGCAATACCTCAAATGTACACATTTTCTAGGCTTGTAACATGCACATAGCATATTACTCCCCCATAATGTGATAACCCAAAATAATCAACAAGTGGCAAATTAAATCCAACAAGAGATAACTAATGGACCATTTAGAATTTGAATTTCTCATGAGAAGACATACCACATAGAAGATAGATAATCTTGTAATATCAATACTAAGTGGTATTCCTCATGTACACACATTTGTAGGATCGTGAAGTGCACAAAGCACATCACTCCCCCAAAATGGGATAATCCATTAATCTCTCAAAAGAGCCAACTAAGATATAAACACGATGCAAAAAGGCTCAACACAAAACTCACACATACATGATGTGCAACCCACCATAAATAGGAAGCACAACATATACAAACACATGCAAGGTACAAAACCACAACATGCAAAGGGGCAAGTAACTAACAATTTATTCAATTTAAGTACAAGTTACCGCAAGGAGGAACATTGGTTATAAGATAGAAACTTGACGATCCAAAAGACTTGGCTTGAGAAAATATGAATGATGAAGACACCTTAGTTCTTCATAATGTATCCAAGTCTCCAATGCCCTCCATTAATACCTATTGATCAAGGTTGTGCTTGTTGGTCCCCAACCAAGTTGGGTCCTAAGAGGTTAGTCACAATAGGCTTGGCTACCCAAATGGTTCTTTTCTTGACACCACTTTGAGTACCAACACATTTGGCAAACACATTGCCAAGCTTATCCTTCCCAAGAGAGTAGATATCATCAATAATAATTGGGTTGGATACTTTACCATTAGTGCATGAAGAAGCAAAGTGACCCTTCTCACGACATAAGTAGCAACATCTACCCTTTACTTTCTTCACAATTCATTTCTCAACTTGAGGAGCGTTGACTTGGGTCTTCTTGGGAAGAGGCCTTTCTTCAACTTGAGGTTGAGCATGAGATTGAACTTGTGGCCGCTTCAGTTGTTGCTTGTCACTATGGGGCTTCTTCTTCAATGGGAAAGATCTAACATGGTGCCCTTCTATTTTGCACTTCAAGCTAATAATCTTGGCCAAAATCTTGACTTGTTCTTGGCCCTTCTTCTTGTAGCTTTTGGACTTCTTCTTCTTATTGGAGTTGAATCCAAGTCCACCCATGTCATTTGGGGACTTTTGCACACTCAAGATATTGTTGAGTGTGGACTTCCCTTCATGACTCTTTTCCAAGTCTTTCTTCAAAGAAGTGACTTGGGCCTTGAGCTCTTTGATTTCCTCTACATGGTTAGTATCAACACAAGTACTAGAGAAAGCAAAAGCTTCATCGTTAGAGCAACAAGGCAATGAAAGTAATTCATCACAGGATGTAGCAACATTATGAGTAGATGAATTAAGAGGACTAGAACATGGCAATGTAGCATTTTGACAAGTATTGCTAATATCCACATAAGGCTCACTTGATGTTACCTCAGTAGTAATAGCATCATGAGCTATCTTTAGCACACTATGGGATACTAGAAGATCACCATGAGAGCTAGAAAGCTTTTCATGACTTTCTTCCAATTTCCCATAATTGCTAGATAGCAACTCAAGTTGAGCTCTTAGCTCAACATTCTCCTTTAATATGGACGTTTCACAAGAAATAGAGTTAGTCGCACAAGAATCATCGTTTACAACAAGAGGAGAAGGCAACTTGGCAAGCTCTTTTAAATAAGACTCTTCAAGTTGAGCATGTGACTCGGTGAGTTCGATGAGCGAACTCTTAATGGCCCTTGAGAAATTTTCGAGGTGCTCAAAGTCCTCAAGGAGTTTAGCATGTGCAACTTCAAGCCTATCATTTTTTGTTCTAAAATCATTAGCCACCTCGAGAGCTCTATCATGGGATTCCATTAATCTAGATAATTCTAGAGCAAAGGTCTCCTCAATAGATTCCTTGGTAGTTTGTTCATTTTCAAGAGCTTGAGATAGCTCCGCAATCTCATTAGCGTAACCACGCTCATGACCTTCCATTTTCTCAATGGTGGCCTCATGCTCCTCGAGATGAGCTTCCAACTCCTCAATATATTTCTTGCCCTCAATGGCAATAGACATTATTTCCATGAAGTTGGAACGAGCAAGTTTATTCTTATGAAGGGATTTAAAAATCATTTCTCCCTCAATTTTGAAAGAAGCAATATTATCATCCTCTTCATCAATAAGCTCATCCTCATTATTATCAACATCATCATCATGAGAAATATTGGGGTTCAAAGTAGGAGATACCTTTGAAACCTTAGCCATAAGACAAAAGTGAGAAACAATAGATGATGATGTAGGATCCCTTGAAACACCATTTAAGACCACATCTTGTTCCATGGAGTGTTTTGTCTCCTCTACATTGTTAGCACAACAACTCAAGGAAAACGATACATTTTTATCATGGCAACAAGACATGGCAAGCATATCATCATGAGATTTATACAAACAATTTGTACATGATATGCAAGGACTATCAACACAAGCATGTGAAACATCTAGAGTGCTCGAAGTGTTAATATCCAAAGAGGAAGCATTGCAATAAGATAGTGATGACGGATCATCAACAATAAGCCCACTATCATCATTGCAAGGATCAACACTACTCACCATATCATTACCTTGTGGCAGTCCACGTGTAGGTGAAATAGAAGAAGTTGAGAAGACAACACGACCGGAGGTGGAGGGAGAACAATCATCCCTACAAAACTTGGACACACCATATTTATCTTGAAGCTTTGTCCACAACTCATGAGCATCCCGGAACGGCATGAGTTGAAATATAACTACATTGCTCAAAGCATCGAAAAGCACATTAGAAGCTTGAGCATTGAGATAAGAGTTTTTCTCATCCTCTAAATATATGTGTTGAGAATCCTTTGGAGGAGAAAAACCCATATCTACAATTCGCTCAAAATTTGGGTCCATGACCCTAAAGAGATTAAGCATGCGAATTACCCAAACATCAAAATTTGTGCCATCGAAACTAAGAGTGTCAGAGAATCCTAAGCCCCTAGTCGACATCCTTACTCTCTAGGTGGTAAAACCTAATAATGAGAGACCTAGCTCTGATACCAATTGAAAGTACGTTGATGTCGCCTAGAGGGGGTGAATAGGCGCCTTAAAATAATTACGGTTTAGGCTTGAACAAATGTGGAATAAAACTAGCATTTTGATATGTCAAGCACAAAACCTAAAACAACTAGGCTCGCCTATGTGCACCAACAACTTATGCTAAGGAAGATAAACAACTAAGTGATAGCAAGATATATATAGCATGAAACGATATGGCTATCACAAAGTAAGGTGCATAAGTAAAGGGCTCGGGTAAGAGATAATCGAGGCACGCGGAGACGATGATGTATCCCGAAGTTCACACCCTTGCGGATGCTAATCTCCATTCGGAGCGGTGTGGAGGCACAATGCTCCCCAAGATGCCACTAAGGCCACCGTAATCTCCTCACGCCCTCGCACAATGCAAGATGCCGTGATTCCACTAAGGGACCCTTGAGGGCGGTCACCGAACCCATACAAATGGCAACCCTTTGGGGCGGTCACAGAACCCGTACAAATTGCTCGGGCCCATCTCCACAACCTAATTGGAGACCCCGACGCTTGCCCAGAGCTTTACAACACAACGATTTAGCTCCGAGACACCACCAACCGTCTAGGGCGCCAAGGCACGCAAGAGGAACAAGCTCTAGGGTGCACAAACCCCCAAGAGTAATAAGCTTCTCAAACTTCACTTCCACGTATCACGGTGGAGAACTCAAACCTATGCACCAAATGCAATGGCGAGGGCACATGGAGTGCCCAAGTCCTTCTGTCCCAAATCCCACCACAACAACCAATGCTATGGAGGAAAATGAGAGGAAGAACGAAGAAGAACACGAAGAACTCCAAGTTCTACATCCAAGGGGTTCCCCTCACACAGAGGAGAAAGTGATTGATGGAAATCTGGATCTAGATCTCCTCTCTCTTTTCCCTGAAGAACTAGCAAGAATCATTGGAGGGATTGAGAGTTAGCAAGCTCGAAGAAGGTCAACAATGGCGGGGCAAACACGAGCTCGAAGAATTAGGACCATTGGGGAAGAAGGACCCCTTAAATAGCCTCACCCGAATCCAACCGTTATGCCCACAAGTCATGCACAAGCGGTACTACTGCCCGGGGGAGCGGTACTACCGCTTAGCACGGTCAAAACAGCCCAACGAGACAAAAAAACATGAGTGGTAGTTCTGTCAGAGAGGTAGTACCGCTTGGGGGAGAGGTAGTACCGCTGGAGACGTAGTACCGCTTGGGGGAGAGGTAGTACCGCTTGAGAGGTACTACCGCTCTCTACTACCGCTCTCTACTACCGCTCGCAACACAGAGAGCTGAAAATAAGCGGATGTGTTGGGGTAGAGGGGAGCAGAAGTACCGCATAAGCGGTAATACCGCTCAGGGGAGAGGTAGTACCGCTTGAGAGGTACTACCGCTCTCTACTACCGCTTAAAGCAGTACTTCAGCCCAAGCAAAACCGAAACCGCCATAACTTTCACATACAGACTCCGAAAAGAGCAAACTCAAGCTTGTTGTATAGATGATGACAAGTACTATCAAGCAATGGAGAATAAATGCCAATAGGATAAGGAAGATGACCTTACCAAGAATTATCCGGCTAAATCTCCAACACCGAAAACACAAATAGAAGATGCATATGGACTCCGTTTTTGTTGAACTCGAGCTTGTCATGAAGTTGACCATAAGCTCAAGAACGCACATAGAGAAAAGCTAGCCAAGAAAAAAGAAAGATGATGATGCAAAGAATGCAATGGTTTGAGATCTCAACGAACGATACGATCAAGCTACTCACTTGAGAGCCCCCCTTGATAGTACGGCTATCGATCCTATAACCCGGTCTCCCAACTACCACCATGAGACCGGTAAAATAGGAAACCCTATCAAGGTCAAACCTATACTCCCTCCATTCCACAATGTAGTGCGTCCGCACTTCCCCAAATCTAAGTTTGACCTTGAATTTGACCAACGAGACCGATTGCGGCGGGAGCAAAAACTATATCACTGAATTCATATTTTCGATACGAATTCAGTGGTATAGTTTTTGCTCCCGCCGCAATCGGTCTCGTTGGTCAAATTCATGGTCAAAGTTCAAGCTCGAAAATCGAGGACGCACTACATTATGTAACGGAGGGAGTACCGTGCACATAGTCCACTTGAGCTAGATGATGAAGATCTTGTCCTCCTCAAGATGGACCACCTTTCTTGATTGCGTTGGCTCGATGAAGACTAGTTGATTGCTCCCGCATACTCCACTATGGGTGAGCCACTCTTCGGCACATCTTCACAAGTCCATTGTCACCACAATGAACAGCAAGCTTCAAGCATGATCTCTTCGTGATGCTCCACTTGAACTTGCACAGTGCAATCTTGATGACAATCACCACTTCATGTCATCCTCCATGGGTTGTATGAGATCTTCCTCTTGATGCAAGCCCATCGAAACATACCTAACCCCACATAGAGCTCTCACGTAGACCATGGGTTAGTACGCAAAGCGTAATGGACAATACTTACCATACCATGAGATCACTTGATCCCTCTTGGTACATCTTGTACACTTTATGGGTTGATCAACTTGATTCACTCTTTGACTTAGTCTTGATCAACCTTGTATCATATCTTCTCTATGAACAATCTTTGAATAAAACCTTGAATACCACCTTGGTCACCATGTAAACTTCTTGAAACCAATAGATGGACTTCAAGAAGTGCCTATGGACAAATCCTTCGAATATAACTCAAGGCAACCATTAGTCCATATGGATTGTCATCAATTACCAAAACCACACATGGATAAATGTGCTCTTACACCGCTGTTCCTAAATCTAAGTTTTTTTAGAAGTTTTACTATGAAGTATATAAAGATTATATAAACATATTTTAATGTGTACATTCACGTATTTTGCTCTGTATGTAGTCTTTAGTGAAATCTCTAAAAAAACTTATATTTAAAAACGGAAGTAGTCCTGTAGTACGCATGCATAGCAGCAAAGGTACATGTGCAGTCTCTCTCCTCTCTTACACAAACAAATCAACATTTTTATTTTATATGTGCTAATTTAAATCATTTATATCTTTTAAACTAAAAATTCAATTATGAAACTTTTTATATATTTGAACTCTTGATGCAGAGATCTTTAAAACAAGGCCAATCTTGAATATATTTTGTCTAGTTTGAGTTTTGTTATTCAGTTTCAATTATGTATTGATCAGTGAAATATGTTTTTTGAAGTATGTGGAATTTACCTTTTGGAACGAATGGAATCCATTTTTTGAAATGAGTGAAATTTATTTTTTGGAATCAGTAAAATATGTCTATTAAATTGAGTGAAATCATTTTGTCGAATTAGTGAAATCAACCATTTTGAAATAAATTAAATATAACTTTTTACACCAGTGAAATTAGTTTTTTGAATGAGCGAAATCTGATTTTTGAACACAACGAAACATACTTTTTGGAATGGGTGAAACTAGTGTTTTGAAATGAGTGAAATCACCTTTTGAACTGAGTGAAATAACTTTTTTGAATGAGCAGAAATCCATCTTTTGACTGAGGAGAAATCCATCTTTTTGAATTCGGTGGAACATACTTTTTTTTAAATGAGCGAGATCATTTTTTTTTAACCGAGTGAAATTTATTTTCTCAATTCAGTGAAATTATTTTCTTGAAATTACTGATACCAGTTTCTTCAAAAACAAAAATTGATTTTTTAAACATAAATAAATGAGCTTTCTGAAATGAATGAAATCATTTTTCTTAAATTAGGGAAACCAATACTTTTGGAACGACTGGAAATATGTGTTTTCTAATGTGTGAAATAGGTGTTTTACAACAATTGAAATTGGTCTTTCAAAAAATCAATTGAAATTAGTCGTTCCAAATAACTGAAATAAATCGTTCTTCTCGAATAATTGAATCATATTGGGTGAAATAAATGGATTCAAACATGTTCAAAAAGCATCCAAAATTAAGCTTGTTCTAACGATCGTAATCAGGAGTTCAAATGTGTAAAAAAGTTTCAAAAAATAAAAATTGGTTTCAAAAATATGAACCATCTAAATTATTAAGAAGAAATTAAAAAGCGATGAGTGGTATAAGAGAAGACAGACAATGTGTATTGTACTATGTACAGAAAAAGATATGCATGTGTCAATGATGTCATGTCCATGCATGGGTCCCACGGTAAAAAAATACAAACACAAAAAATCAGAAAATGAATCAAATACGATGGAGAAGGATTCGGATACTTCAAAGGTGGAGCACTGCTATTGGCTAGTGGTCACCGGTAGCTACCGCAACCTGTAAATTTACTTATTCGCACTGTCCACTCCGCAACGCCCACTGCTGGACTGATATACGCGCCTAAATAAAGCAATCCGGGAGCGGATAGCACATCGCAGGCCCACCAATCCTCCCAAAACCTGGCATTTTTTCCATTTTTCCAATATAAACTAACACAAGGAAAGGAAAAAAATCTTGTGTTTCAAAATGTATATGGTGCCAGGTGAAGCAATAGTGTTTAATTTACGTAATTAATCCATTTTCAAAAAGGAAAATTATGTACTTCCCCGTCCACAAATATCTATCTGTGTATCTATTACTGAAATACGTACTCCCTTCATTCCAGTTTGCTCCCTTCATTCTATAGTGCGTCCTCAGTTTTCGAGCTTTAAGTTTGATCATAAATTTAACCAACGTGGACGACTGCGGCGGGAGCAAAAATTGTATCATCGAAAATTTCATTCGAATACCAAGTCAATGATATAATTTTTGCTCACGTCGTAATCGGTCTTGTTAGTTAAATTTATGATCAAACTTAGATCTTAAAAAGCGCGGGCGTATTACGGAATGTAGAGAGTAAAATAGTACGTTTTGAATGACAGTTGCTTCGTTCGCGTTGAGATCGAGCAGCAAACCAAGAGTAGGAAACTAGGAGTATCTTTTGGATCCTAGCTAGTAGCAGTGGCGGACCCAGGAATTGAAGTTAGCTGGGGCGAACATTTAATGTCTAAATTTTTTTGGGTACAAATGCAACTCTATTCAACCAAAACTCATAGCATTCAATAACAAAAGAATTAAAAAACTCTTAAAAACCAGTAAACTCCTAACATGGACTCTTGCCGCTTGAAATGCTCACTTACGATCCCATAATTCCAATTTCCAAACGAGACCTAAAAAATTACGAATGCATTAGCACAAGTGTGATGAGAGTTGTATATTTTGATATGGTCATATGATGGTGACGGGGTGGTAGTATACCTATAAGATGTAATTGCATAATGAACACGGGCTTGTGGAGGTAGATGACCTCGACGGGTCTTCAAGGCATGAAAATGGATCATAATCTGTTTATCACTAGTTTTCGCAAATATCTCGCGCTCAACAAAGCAAACCATCAAATCATTAAGCCAATCATCACCCATCTTGTTTCGAAGATCCGTCTTTATAATATTCATGGCTGAGAAAACCCCCTCAACTGATGCAGTTGCCACCGGTAATATCAATCCAAGTCTGATGAGCCGATAAACCAAAGGAAATACCAGATGTTGTCTACTTTGAACCAACTTGAGAGCAAGAGAACTCAAACTATCGCAAGCCAAGAATTCAATACTTCTTTTCATCACGTCAATATATATGTTGAGTTGATCAGTCAACAGATAAGGCCATGTTCTTCGAGTTCAACAGCAGCAGCTATCCCTACGGCCACCCAATCCACCTCCTCATCCAAATCCATCACCTAAGTGTGCTTCCGTTTGTTCAGTTTAGTTCACACCACACGCACATGAGCCCAAACATGCAAGACTTTTAAGATCAGGCCCGTACTTCGTATCCACGCAGCACCAGCACCGCCTAGGATGTACTCTGCTCTACACACGTTCAGTTTAGTTCAGTGTAGTTCTAGTCCGTTCCCTGGTCCCCCCACTGCCGCCCGCCCGCCCCCAGTACTGCCCGTCCCCATGGCGCGACCCCCCAGTGCTGGTCGCCCCCGCCCCCCTGCCGCCGGCCTGCTGCGGTGCCGCCCCCAGCCCCCCATGGCCCCACTACCGGTCTGCCGCGGTGCCGCCCCCGCCGCCGGCCGCCCCCAGCCCAGCCTGGCACTTGATCTGGATGCCTGGATCGATGGAGAATTGAATGGGAAGCGGGGCGGCGCTGGATCGATGGCGTGGGGAGTGGCCGAGTGGGGAGCTGATCGATGGAGTGGGGAGTGGCCGAGCGGTTGCTGGACCTGGACTAGCTTTTTTATTTTTTTGAGGGGTACCTGGACTAGCTATCTGGCTGGATCGATCGAGTTTGGGCCCGTAGAAAAAGCCCATTCCATCGGCGGACCGGCCCAAACCACTTACTGTTGGGGAACATTGCATGGGAAACAAAAAAAATTCCTATGCACACGCAAGATCTATCCATAGTGATGAGCATCTACGAGAGTGAGAGTGGATCTACATACCCTTGTAGATCGCTAAGCGGGAAACGTTAAGAAACGCGGTTGATGTAGTCGAACGTCTTCACGATCCAAATCGCCGAGCGTCCCGCGATCCAATCACGATCTAGTACCGAACGGACGGCACCTCCGCGTTCAGCACACGTACAGCTCGATGACGATCTCCGCCTTCTTGATCCAGCAAGAGGGAGCAGAGACATAGATGAGTTCTCCGACAGCGCGACGGCGCGGCGGCGGTGGTGGTGGAACTATTCCAGCAGGGCTTCGCCTAATCACTGCTGAAAACTAGAGGACTTGATCTATTGGGAGAGAGGGCTGCACCGTGGCTTATGGTTAAAAGTGCTCTTGCCCTCTCTCCCTCTAGTATATATAGGAGGAAGGGGATGGAGGCTGGCGGCCCAAGGGCTGCCCCTTGGTGTGGCCGAAGTGGGGAGGTGGAGGAGTCCAACTCCAATCCTACTAGGAGTAGGATTCCTCCTCCCCCACTTGGAAACTCTTTGCACCTTTGGGTTTTTCCCACCTCCAGCCGCATGGGCCTTAGTGGAGAGTTCGGCCAGCCCACTAAGGGCTGGATTGACTCCTCCCACAGCCCATGAGGCCCTTTGGGTCAAGAGTCCCCTCCCGATGGTCCCCGGTACCCTCCCGGCACTCCTGGTACACTACCGAAATACCTGAAACTTTTTCGGTGACCAAAACGGAACTTCCTATATATCAATCTTTACCTACGGACCATTCCGGAGCTCCTCGTGTCGTCTGGGATCTCATCCGGGACTCCGAACAACCTTCGGTCACCACCATACATAACTCTATACTACCGAAACGTCACCGAACCTTCAGTGTGCAGACCCAGCGGGTTCGAGAACTATGTAGACATGACCATGACACCTCTACGGCCAATAACTAATAGCGGGACCTGGATGCCCATATTGGTTCCTACATATTCTATGAAGATCTTCATCGGTTGAACCTCTATGTCAAGGATTCAGTTAATCCCGTATGATGTTCCCTTTGTTCTTCGGTATGTTTTGCCCGAGATTCGATCGTCGGTATCTCTATACCTAGTTCAATCTCGTTACTGGCAAGTCTCTTTACTCGTTCCGTAATACAAGATCCCGTGGCTAACACTTTAGTCACATTGCTTGCAAGGCTTGTTGTGATGTTGTATTACCGAGTGGGCCCTAAGATACCTCTCCGTCATACGGAGTAACAAATCCCAATCTTGATCCATGCCCACTCAACAGACACCCTTGGAGATACCTGTAGAGCATCTTTATAGTCGCCCAGTTACGTTGTGACGTTTGATACACACAAGGTATTCCTCCGGTGTCAGTGAATTGCATGATCTCATGGTCATAGGAACAGATACTTGACATGCTGAAAACTATAGCAATAAACTGACACGATCATATGCTACGTTCATAGTTTGGGTCTTGTCCATCACATCATTCTCCCAATGATGTGACCCTGTTATCAAATGACATCTCATGTCTATGGCTAGGAAACCTTTACCATCTTTGATCAACAAGCTAGTTTACTAGAGGCACACTAGGGACACAGTGTTGTCTATGTATCCACACATGTATCGGTGTTTCCAATCAATACAATTATAGCATGGATAATAAACGATTATCATGAACAAGGAAATATAATAATAACTACTTTTATTATTGCCTCTAGGGCATATTTCCAACAGTCTCCCACTTGCACTAGAGTCAATAATCTAGCCACATCACTATGTGATTTACATTGTAATGAATCTAACACCCATACAGTTCTGGTGTTGATCATGTTTAGCCCTTGGAAGAGGTTTAGTCAACGGGTCTGCAACATTCAGATCTGTGTGTACTTTGCAAATATTTATGTCGTCCTCCTTGATGTAATCGCGGATGGAATTGAAACGTCGCTTTATATGTCTGGTCCTCTTGTGAAACCTTGGTTCCTTGGCTAGAGCAATGGCACCAGTGTTGTCACAGAACAGAGTCATTGGGTTTAGTGCACTAGGCACTACTCCAAGATCTGTCATGAACTGCTTCATCCAGACACCTTCCTTCGCCGCCTTCGAGGCAGCGATGTACTCCACTTCGCATGTAGAATCAGCTACCACACTTTGCTTGGAACTGCACCAGCTTACCGCACCCCCATTGAGAATAAATACATATCCGGTTTGTGACTTAGAGTCATTCGGATCAGTGTCAAAGCTTGCATCGACGTAACCCTTTACGACGAGCTCTTGATCACCTCCATAAACGAGAAACATGTCCTTAGTCCTTTTCAGGTACTTCAGGATATTCTTGACCGCCGTCCAGTCTTCCACATCTGGATCACTTTGAAACCTTCCGGCCATACTTATGGCAAGGCTGACATCGGGTCTTGTGCACAGCATTGCATACATGATAGAGCCTATGGCTGAAGCATAGGGGACGACACTCATCTTTTCTCTATCTTCTGCAGTCACTGGGCATTGAGTCTTACTCAACTTCACACCTTGCAATACAGGCAAGAACCCCTTCTTGGACTGATCCATTTTAACTTCTTCCAAACTTTGTCAAGGTATGTGCTCTGTGAAAGTCCTATTAAATGTCTCGATCTATCTCTATAGATCTTGATGCCTAATATGAAAGCAGCTTCTCCTAGGTCCTTCATTGAAAAACTCTTGTTCAAATATTCCTTCACGCTTTCCAACATTTCTATATTGTTTCCAATCAGCAATATGTCATCCACATATAATATTAGAAACGCTATAGAGCTCCCACTCACTTTCTTGTAAATACAAGCTTCTCCGTAAACTTGTATAAACCCAAATGCTTTGATCACCTCATCAAAGCGCTTATTCCAACTTCGAGATGCTTGCACCAGTCCATAAATGGATCGCTGGAGTTTGCAAACTTTGTCAGCATTCTCTAAATCGACAAAACCTTCGGGTTGCATCATATACCACTCTTCCTCAAGGAAACCGTTGAGGAACGCTGTTTTGACATCCATCTGCCAAATTTCATAATCGAAAAAGGCAGCTATTGCTAACATGATTCTGACGGACTTAAGCATCGCTACGGGTGAGAAGGTCTCATCATAGTCAACTCCTTGAACTTGTGAAAAACCCTTTGCCACAAGTTGAGCTTTATAGACGGTGACATTACCGTCCGCGTCCGTCTTCCTCTTAAAGATCCATTTGTTCTGAATGGCCTTACACCCTTCAGGTAATACTTCCAAAGGCCATACTTTGTTTTCATAGATGGATCCCATCTCGGATTTCATGGCCTCTAACCATTTCTCGGAATCCGCGCCCATCATCGCTTCTCCATAGCTCGTAGGCTCATCGTTGTCCAACAACATGACCTCTAAGACAGGGTTGCCGTACCACTCTAGAGCAGTACGCGTCCTTGTCGACCTACGAGGTTCGATGGCAACTTGATATGAAGCTTCATGATCATCATCATTAACTTCCTCTTCAACTGATGTAGGCTCTACAGAAACATCTTTCTGCGCTGCGCTACTCTCAGGTTGAAGTAAAGGTTCAACAACCTCATCAAGTTCTATCTTCCTCCCACTCAATTCTTTCGAGAGAAACTCTTTCTCAAGAAATGTTCCGTTTTTAGCGACAAACACTTTGCCTTCGGATCTGAGATAGAAGGTATACCCAACTATCTCTTTTGGGTATCCTATGAAGACGCATTTCTCCGCTTTGGGTTCCAGCTTTTCAGGCTGAAGCTTTTTGACATAAGCATCACATCCCCAAACTTTAAGAAACGACAACTTTGGCTTCTTGCCAAACCACAGTTCATATGATGTCGTCTCAACGGATTTCGATGGTGCCCTATTTAAAGTGAATGCAGTTGTCTCTAATGCATAACCCCAAAATGATAGTGGCAAATCGGCAAGAGACATCATAGATCGCACCATATCCAATAAGGTTCGATTACGACGTTTGGACACACCATTACGTTGTGGTGTTCCAAGCGGTGTCAATTGTTACGATCGCTAAGCATGGGAAACAAAAAAATTCCTACGCACACGAAGTGGGGAGGTGGAGGAGTCCAACTCCAATCCTACTACGAGTAGGATTCCTCCTCCCCCACTTGGAAACTCTTTCCACCTTTGGGTTTTTCCCACCCCCAGCCGCATGGGCCTTAGTGGAGGGTTCGGCCAGCCCACTAAGGGCTGAATTGACTCCTCCCACAGCCCATGAGGCCCTTTGGGTCGAGAGGCCCCTCCCGATGGTCCCCGGTACCCTCCCGGCACTCCCGGTACACTACCGAAATACCCGAAACTTTTCCGGTGACCAAAACGGGACTTCCTATATATCAATCTTTACCTCCGGACCATTCTGGAGCTCCTCGTGTCGTCCGGGATCTCATCCGGGACTCCGAACAACCTTCGGTCACCACCATACATAACTCTATACTACCGAAACATCACCGAACCTTAAGTGTGCAGACCCTGCGGGTTCGAGAACTATGTAGACATGACCGTGACACCTCTACGGCCAATAACCAATAGCGGGACCTGGATGCCCATATTGGTTCCTACATATTCTATGAAGATATTCATCGGTTGAACCTCTATGTCAAGGATTCAGTTAATCCCGTATGCTGTTCCCTTTGTTCTTCGGTATGTTACTTGCCCGAGATTCGATCGTCGGTATCTCTATACCTAGTTCAATCTCGTTACCGGCAAGTCTCTTTACTCGTTCCGTAATACAAGATTCCGTGGCTAACACTTTAGTCACATTGCTTGCAAGGCTTGTTGTGATGTTGTATTACCGAGTGGGCCCTGAGATACCTCTCCGTCACACGGAGTAACAAATCCCAATCTTGATCCATGCCCACTCAACAGACACCCTTGGAGATACCTGTAGAGCATCTTTATAGTCACCCAGTTACGTTGTGACGTTTGATACACACAAGGTATTCCTCACGTGTCAGTTTATTGCATGATCTCATGGTCATAGGAACAGATACTTGACATGCAGAAAACTATAGCAATAAACTGACACGATCATATGCTACGTTCATAGTTCGGGTCTTGTCCATCACATCATTCTCCCAATGATGTGACCATGTTATCAAATGACATCTCATGTCTATGGCTAGGAAACCTTTACCATCTTTGATCAACAAGCTAGTTTACTAGAGGCACACTAGGGACACAGTGTTGTCTATGTATCCACACATGTATCGGTGTTTCCAATCAATACAATTATAGCATGGATAATAAACGATTATCATGAACAAGGAAATATAATAATAACTACTTTTATTATTGCCTCTAGGGCATATTTCCAACACTTACCCCTTCGTCATCGTCGATGCCTGGCTCCCTCGTGCCCGCATCGAACGAACAAAAGCACTGTTGCCGCCCCTGGGGGTCCATCCTTCGCCGCCGGCGACCCGGGGCGGCCGCCCCAGCTCGCCCCAATGGTGGGTCCGATGAATACTAGCTAGTAGTGCAGCAAACTAGGAGTACCTTTAAATTGGCAGTTTGGCGTTGAGATCGAGAGCAGAGCCGCCGCAAACAGCAGGACAAGTGGCCTCGCGGTGGCTCCATAGAGTGAGCATGATATGGGGATCATATGAGTGAGCATCAATACAATTTGACTATGGCAAAAGTATTCCCAAAGACGCGAGCAAGCACGGCAAAGTGGGGACAAACCATGGGGCCAGTCAGTCGATGGACAGCCCAAGCAGTAACACAAGGCTAGGCATTGAAACCAGCTCAGCGCTAGTATGATTGTTATGACTTGAGTGTGCTTGATGTCCTACAAGTGTAGGGGTTCAATTGTAGTTCTTTTCGATAAGTAAGAGTATCGATCCCGCGAGGAGATGAAGGAAATGATAAGCGAAAAAATAGCAAGGTTTCACTGCAAGTACAAATGGTCTATTGGTTTCGTGTTTGTTGAGTGTGTTTGAGCAATGGAGCGTGAACACGGCCAAGAAGTAAAAAGAGTGCAGCAAGTGGCCCAATCCTTGATAAGGTTAAGGACAAGCCGGTTGTGTTACTTATTGGCAAAAGGATCCTCTCTCTCTCACTCTCTTTCTCTCTCCCTCTGAAAGGACGTGGATGTCGCCTAGAGGGGGTGAATAGGCGCTTTAAAATAATTACGGTTTAGGCTTGAACAAGTGCGGAATAAAACTAGCGTTTAATATGTCAAGCACAAAACCTAAAACAACTAGGCTCACCTATGTGCACCACCAACTTATGCTAAGCAATATAAACAACTAGGTGATAGCAAGATATATAACATGACTCAATATGGCTATCACAAAGTAAAGTGCATAAGTAAAGGGCTCGGGTAAGAGATAACCGAGGCACGAGGAGACGATGATGTATCCCGAAGTTCACACCCTTGCGGATGCTAATCTCCATTTGGAGCGGTGTGGAGGCACAATGCTCCTCAAGATGCCACTAAGGCCACCGTAATCTCCTCACGCCCTCGCACAATGCAATATGTCGTGATTCCACTAAGGGACCCTTGAGGGCGGTCACCGAAACCGTACAAATGGCAACCCTTGGGGGTGGTCACCGGAACCCGTACAATTTGGCAACCCTTGGGGGAGGTCACCGGTACCCGTACAAATTGCTCGGGGCAATCTCCACAACCTAATTGGAGACCCCGACGCTTACCCGGAGCTTTACACCACAATGATTGAGCTCCGAGGCACCACCAACCGTCTAGGGAGCCAAGGCACGCAAGAGGAACAAGCTCTAGGGTGCTCAAACACCCAAGAGTAATAAGGTTCTCAAACTTCACTTCCACGTATCACCGTGGAGAACTCAAACCTATGCACCAAATGCAATGGCAAGGGCAAACAGAGTGCCTAAGTCCTTCTCTCCCAAATCCCACCACAACAACTAATGCTATGGAAGAAAATGAGAGGAAGAACAAAGAAGAACACGAAGAACTCCAAGATCTAGATCCAAAGGGATCCCCTCACATAAAGGAGAAAGTGATTGGTGGAAATATGAATCTAGATCTCCTCTCTCTTTTCCCTCAAGAACTAGCAAGAATCATTGGAGGGATTGAGAGTTAGCAAGCTCGAAGAAGGTCAACAATGGGGGAAGAACACGAGCTCAAGAGATAGGGACCATTGGGGAAGAAGGCCCCCTTAAATAGGCTCCCCCGAAACCAACCGTTATGCCCACAAGTCATACTCTAGCGGTACTACCACTCGGGGGAGCGGTACTATTGCTTAGCATGATCAAAACAGCCCAACGAGACCGAAAAACATGAGTGTAGTTCTGCCAGAGAGGTAGTACCGCTCAAGGGAGAGGTAGTACCGCTTGAGAGGTACTACCGCTCTCAACTACCTCTCCACTACCGCTCAAGTAGATTAGGCACCAGAAGCATAAAATAAGCGGAAGTGGAAGCCGTAATGGTCAGCGGAAGTACCGCCTTAGAGGTACTACCGCTCAAGGGAGAGGTACTACCACTTGAGGGGTACTACCGCTCTCTACTACCACTTAAAGCAGTACTTCAGCCCAAGCAAAACTGAAACCTCCATAACTTTCGCATACGGACTCCGGAATGAGCAAACTCAAGCTTGTTGGATAGATGACGACAAGTACTATCAAAGAATGGAGAATAAATGCCAATAGTATAAGGAAGATGACCTTCCCAAGAATTATCCAGCAAAATCTCCAACACCAAAAAAACAAATATGATACATTCAAAAACCATTTTCGATGAGCTTGAGCTTATCACGATGAAGCTCATAAGCTCCAAAAACTCCCAAAGCGAAAAGGCAAACAAGAAACAAGAAATATGATGCAAGGATGCAAATGGTTTGAGCTCTCAACGAACGATACGATCAAGCTACTCACTTGAGAGCCACCCTTGATAGTACGGCAATCGATCCTATAACCCGGTCTCCCAACTACCACCATAAGACAGGTAAAATAGAAAACCTATCAAGGGCAAACCTTTGCCTTGCGCATAGTCCACTTGAGCTAGACGATGACGATCTTGTCCTCCTCAAGATGGACCACCTTTCTTGATTGCGCCAGCTCGATGAAGACTAGTAGATTGCTCCCCCATACTCCACTATGGGTGAGCCACTCTTCGGCACATCTTCACATGTCCATTATCACCATAATGGACAACAAGCTTCAAGCATGTGATCTCTTCATGATGCTACACTTGAACTTGCACACCGCAACCTTGATGACGATCACCACTTGATGTCATCCTCCATGGGTTGTATGGGATCTTCCTCTTGATGCAAGCCCATGGAAATATACCTAACCCCACAAATAACACTCACAAAGATCATGGGTTAGTACACAAAGCGCAATGGACAATACTTACCGTACCATGAGATCACTTGATCCCACTTGGTACATCTTCTACGCTTTGTGTGTTGATCAACTTGAATCACTCTTTGCCTTAGTCTTGATCAACCTTGCATCTTATCTTCTTTCTTCATAAAGGTGATGTCTTGAAGATAAACATGAATGTTCACACAATCTTCTTCTTCAAGACTTGCTTGCAATAAGCTCAACTCTCACATGACCAATCTTTGGATAAACCCGTGAATACCACCTTGGTCATCACATAAACTCCTCGAAACCAATACATGGACTTCAATAAATGCCTATGGACAAATCCTTCAAATATAACTCAAGGCAACCATTAGTCCATAGAGAATGTCATCAATTACCAAAACCACACATGGGGGCACCATGCTCTTTCAATCTCCCCCATTTTGGTAATTGATGACAATCACTTTCAAGAGAGTTTATATAAGGAAATAAGCACAACCAAGCACACACATGCAAAGCAATAATGCATGGGTATGGATGCAAGTGCTTAAGCAATCAAAAGTAAAACTCTCTAAACTTTCCAAACTAAACTCTCTAAACTTCTCCCCCATTGGCATCGATTGCCAAAATGGACGAAAAGCTTAGAAAGCCAACATAATAGGTGTTCCTCCAAAAAGTGTGTACTTCTCAAAATATGAGTGCAATGAAATACACATATCCAATGATAAGTAGTTGGAAGAACACAAACTATATTGAGGATCCAAAGATTGCAAAAAAGGATCGTATGACACAAAGACAGACAAAAGAGTGAGGCAAGCAATCAAAAGATACCAATTGGAACAAACAATCACATGATCCTACGAGCCACATTAATGAAAGATATTATGATATGGACAAAGGAGTGTTTTAAAGAAACTAGAGAAGCTCCCCATGATTTGTGAACTATATACAATATTTGTATATAAATACCAAGTGCACAAAATAGGATCGTCACTCCCCCAAAATCAATAAAAACACATAACATGTGCAAGTGAGCTGTAACAGCCCGAGACCGATGCTCTAGAAGATTTCCATTTTTTCCATTATCGTCGTGTGATTCGTGTGGTTTTCGCATTCATCATCGCATCATTCACATCGTCCGCATTACATCAGCACTATGTTGTCGTCATTTTTCAAAACTTGCATCCGTTAGTAGTTGCCGGTTCTCCTCGTTGAACGTTTCGAGACCAGCCACACACGCATGCGCCCGCGGCATCGGTATTATATTGTTTTTAAAAGTGCGCGAAAATATTCTCGGATTGGGTCGAAACTTGGCGTGATGTCTTATTATATTGTAGGTAGACCGCGTGCCGAATTTCGTCGCAATCGAAGGTCGTTTGATAGCCGAACGGTCAACCATAGCGGCGCGGTTATCGGTTTAATTATCGGACGTTTTCGCGGTTTAAAAATCCTGTGCCGGGCCGCACCACCCCTCTCTCATCTCAGCCCAATGCCTCTACATAGCCCACCTACAGCACAGCTAGCCCCCTCCGCTTCCGTACCGTCCGATCGCGATCGGAGGGTCCAAAAACGGAGCAAAACTGTTAACCCTAGCCCCATTTGCCATAAATAGACCCCTAGCATTCCATTTCGGGCAACCTAGCAGACCGCATCGATTTCCGCGCCCCTCCTAACCCTTGCCGCCACTTGGCGCTCCCTGTCTCCCACCATCCGCCGAAGCCCGCGGAGCCCGGAGCAGGCCCTCCCGGGCCCGGATCCGCCGCCGCCAGCGCCCGCGGCCACGGAGGCCCGCGCTCGAGCTCCACCTGCTGCCCGCAGCTCCTTGCCGCCAGGAGCCGAGCCCCGCACCGCAGCCGACCCCGCCACAAGCTGGTTCGGACGCCTGACCCTGCGCCTTTGGCCGTTGCCGGTGAGCAGCTCCGTCGGAGCGAGTGGTGCCTCGCATCCCGTCGGCGCCTCCCTCGCCAAGCTGCCATGGGCTCCGCCGCAAAGCTCCGGGCCGCCATCACGGGAGCAGCCGCGTCCCAGATCCGGTTCCCCTTTGCCGGATCCCGCCGTTCCAGCCCCGTTCGTGGTCGTCCCACCTCACCTCGTCACCTCGCCGTGGCTCCAAGCGACCACGAGTGCCGTCACCCTCGTCGTCAACTGCGTGCGTGCCTGCATCGAGTGCTGCCGCCCGCGTTTACCGGGCGAGCCGCTCGCCCGAGCCTCCTCGCTCGGTCGTCGCACGTGGGCCAGCGCCAGCGCCCCCGAGGCCCAACGCTCCCTAGGGCCCAGCTTCGCTAGCACCGGCCCAGCTGCCTCTTCCCGGCCTCCTCACCGAACTGGGCCAAGCCCATGGTGAGCCTCCCCAGCCATCTCCCTGTTGCCTGATTACATGACGCCCAGTGCGATTTCAGTTATCCTGCGCTCACAGTTTTGGTCCGTTACCTTTTTTTAATTGCAGGGAAATGCATGTTTTAAATGCTAATAATTAAATAACCGTGCATCGCATGTAATAACTTTATATATATATAACGTGTAGAATTTCGTGTAGGTTCGCAATATCCCAATTTCATCCATGTTTAAAATGGTTAACATGTTGTTTCTTGTCATTTGCATGAATGCCATGGTTTTTCATCGCTCATAAACAATTAACCGTGCATCCGAATTCATCAAAACAAATATGTAAAATGTGTAGATTAGTTATAACCAATTTTCATGCATGAAAAAAATGTTTGATGTGATGTTTGCATTTAATTTGCATAAATAACTTGCTATAACGGTTTATGTCCTAATCTCGCATAAATGTTGTGTCATTTGTTTTATAGTAAAAACCCACATATTATATATGCTTTCGGGGTAGAAAAATCCATAGAATTTATCTGTGCAATTAGTTTTGTCTTTTGAGCAATTTTGTGTGCATGTCATTTTTGCTAGGATGCCCTTTTGTTTATTTTGTGTGAATTAATCCATGCATGATATGAAATAATTTTGAACATGAGATATGCCCTTGGACATGTGTGCTAGGCCCTGGTCTTTTTGGTTGTGATAGAAATCCATGTTTAGGTGTTATTTTCTTGTTGCCAACGTGCCATAAAAAAAGTTGTTGTTTAGAGATGCTAAAATAATTCTAAGTCTGAAAACTGAGTTATTATGTTGTTGTCTTGCCATGTGGTTTGCTATTGATCTATAGCTCTTTTGGTGTTGCCACAATGGGATGTATTGCTAAGCATGTTATGCTCTATCATATTGTGGCAATAGTTTGCATGAATAGGTTCAGCATCATAATTAATTCTGCTGTCCAACATGACAATCTGTTAAAAACTTCTGCACATGTCTAGTCTAATTTTCACTAAGTCTGAGAATCTGTTTTCTTCATAATGCCATGTTGTGATGATGCTAGCCATGATTCCATGCATAATTAGAACTTGGCACCATGGAATGATTTGTAGTGCATCATGTCTACTACCATGTTTTTAAGTTTCATGCCAATATATGACCTATAGCATATAGTTTTATTGTTGCCAATATGCCTTCGTGAAAATCTGCCATGCTAAAACCTGTTATTTTCACTAAGTCCTAATCTGCTATATTTTATTGCCATGTTGTGAGCTTCCTACCATGTGATCCATGACTCTTTTGAGTAGGATATGTGAAGATGAAATGAAGTATGTGTTATATGCTACTGCCCCATGCTTAGTTTGTGCATATTAGGATCCTGGAGCTTGTTGGTTTCATGTGTGCAATATGCTATGTTGCTGTTTTGGACAGATTTGAACTAAAACTTGTATTGGTAATTGTGGTTGAACCGTAGCTCCGTTTTGGACATGCCATATATGAATCTTGCCTAGAATTGCATGTAGTATCGTATTATCATGTTGCATCCATGTTTTGAAGTGCTTGTTGTTGTCATTTTCATGCATTTTGCATTCATGACATGTTCATCTTGTGTGTGTCGTAACTTCTAGACCGTAGCTCCGTTTCGTATGATCAATATATGTAAATCGACTAGAATGACATGTAGAATCACATGGTGGCATTTATTTTGCTGTTTAATAAACATAAAACATGATTAGTTCAGATCTGGACCAATTTCTAAAATTGCATATGAGATCGCTTCGGAAATACTATAAGTTGTTTTCGGCCTCATTTAAGATGCCTAGATAGTGTAGTTTCACTATGCTTCACCTCTTGCCATGTTTAATAACATTTAATATTATCGTGTACCTAACGAGAGTGAACTAAATAATTCGAATGTTGAGTTTTGTCGATATGCAACTCGTTGCATATTGAGCTTCACTTAATGTGTAGGAATTGATTGTTGTGCTTTGTCATGTCATGCATAACATGCATCATCCTTGTTGTGCATCATATCATGAATAAGTTGTGGTGTTATCATGTGTTGATTGTTGTTTCCGGATTGCTTCTTCTCGATAGAGTTCCGAAACCGCTTCGGAGTGTGAGGATTCGTTCGACTACGTTGGTTCGTCTTCTTCATGGACTCGATCTTCTTCCAAGCGGGATCTCAGGCAAGATGACCATTTCCTTGGATACCACTACTATCATTGCCATGCTAGTTGTCTCATTTCTATCGCTTTGTCTCGCTACCTACCACTTGTTGTCTAGCCTCCCAAATTGCCATGAAAATCCTCTAACCCCCTCCACATCCCAGCACACCATTGTTTGGCTATGTTACCGCTTGCTCAGCCCTTCTTATAGCATTGCTAGTTGCAGGTGCAAGTTCTTCCATGTGCAACATGGATATTTTTGATATATCACAATATTATTGCTATTTAATTTAATGCACATATATACTTGGTAAAGGTGGAAGGCTTCGCCTTTTGCTCGGTGTTTTGTTCCACTTTTGCCGCCCTAGTTACTTGTGTACCGGTGTTATGTTCCATACTTTGCGCTCCTAACATGCTCGGGGTTGTTATGGGGACCCCCTTGATCATTCGTTTTAGATTAAAACTTGTCTGGCAAGACCCAACTTTGGTACTACATTTGCTAAACAACTTAATAAAAATGCATAGGGACCCGCCGGCACCCGCGGATAATTAATCAACAACCCGGGCCAGTGCTCCTCATGAGTGTTGGTCCAACCCAGAGCCACTTGCAGGGCCACCTCAGGGCAACTCGAGGGATGTCTATCAGGCCACTGTACGTAGTGCTCATCCGGTCGTGTCCTGAGAACGAGATACGTGGCTCCTATCGGGTTCGTCGACACGTCGGGCGATCTTGCTGGACTTGTTTTACCTTTCTCGAATGTCTTGCGCGAGGAATTCCGAGAATACTTCGGGCTATCTCGAGGTTCAGGTTTTCCAATGGAATTGCCTAGGAAATCACGGGATTCGTGGTCGAGGTTATTCCCGCGGCGTGTGGTTAGTTTGTGATGGATGAGTTGGAGCACCCCTGCAGGGTTAAATCTTTCGGAAAGCCGTGCCCGCGGTTACGTGGCAACTTGAAAACTTTGTTTAACACCCGGTCATATCAAACTTGAAGTAAACTCTAATAAAATACACCAACCGTGTGCGTAACCGTGACTGTCTCATCTTGGAATTTCTGAACAGAGAGAGAACATGGTGAGGTATGTTTGACTCGTAAGTAGGTGTTCAGGGTCTGTTAGAGATCATTACTAGTTCACGACCATTTATGCGACGATCATCCCCCTTTATTCTTGTACTCGTAAGTTAGCCACTCAAATAAATGCTTAGTGCTTGCTGCAGCCTCACCACTTAACGTCACCTCACCCATTAAGCTTTAATAGTCTTGATACCCTTGGAAATGAGATTGCTGAGTCCCTGTGGCTCACATATTACTAGAACAACAGTTGCAGGTACAGGTAATGCTATGCTTTGACGTGAGAGCGATGCTTATTTGATTTGGAGTTCTTCTTCTTCTTCTTCATCGATCTAGGATGGGTTCCAGGCCGGCAGCCTGGGATAGCAAGGATGGATGTCATTTTATCGTTTGTTTTCGTCCGTAGTCGGACCCTGCTCTTCTGTATGATGTTTGGATATGTTGTTGTATTGATGTGATATTGATGTATCTTGTGGCGAGTGTAAGCCAATTCCATATACTCATCTCTTCTTTACATGTACTTGTAATGATATCCATTCTTGCGAAACGACGAGATGCGCTTCTATCCCTGTCGAGGCCCTCATGCCAAAATAAGGATAGGATCGCATCTTGGGCGTGACATGAGCATAGATAGGAAATAACGCATAGCACTTGCAAAAACATATGGTTGAGCAACATGAAAGAGCCAACTTAAGAATAGGCTCAACAAAAATGATGTGTGTGAGTCATGGCAAAGCACTTGATAAAAGACTAATATAAGGATGAGCATTAAGCATCAACATAGTCTTGATAAAATGAGACACAAAGTGCAAGACATATCCTTCCCACACACACACTACTAGCAAATGGGTTCGCAAGCTTACTAATAAGAAAATTAAAAACCAAAGCTTGTGACAACCCATGGCGAAGATAGGAAATAATAGCTTTGTCAAGGGGAGGGATACCAATCGAAATGGCAAAACCCTCGTCAAGACAAGCATAAGGAAAATAATCTTCACCACCAAAGAGTGCATTAAGATACAAGGATATAACATCTGCACTCAAGACAAATCCTTTCATGAAACCACCAAGGAAATAAAAGGGAATGCAACTATGGACGTGAAGGAAGAGAGGATATCAACTAGAGATGTAACTTCTCTCATGTGTATAAGATACTAGGTAGAAGACAATCATGATGATATATATCCACAAAGAAGGATGTACACACGAAATAATTACAAGAAGAAAGAGCAAGATATCCAAACGAAAGTCATAAATATACCAATAAGAACTTTGCTTGAAAGCATAGCACATGACTCACTATTATCTTATTGTATATAAATGAACTCCAACCACACGAACATCAAAGACATCATAACTAGCAATAATAGATAATTGTTGGATGCTTTGAGAAAGGAAAGAAATATCACATGAACGAAACAATAAAATCATGCCATGATGCAACCTACACAAGGTTGAATGCAAGAAATGTATGCATGAAGTAGATACTTGTTACTGAGATAGCATTGGAATGATGTAGTAGATAATGGTTCTTTGATCATCCTAGCTTGGCTCCAATAAGCACAGGGTGTCAACACCTTCCTTGTAAGTGAGTCGAGCGTCCAATGCATCTCCAATTGTTCCTAGAACAACACCACAAACAAAGTGGTACCCAAACTCATTGGGACCAAAGAGTTAGATAACCAACAATGCATAGGACAAACTCCACACAAATATGTGGATATAGATTTGAAATTGAGTTACATGCACATCTTTGCCAAAGAGGATTTGATGGAGTTTCCCCTATATATTGGGTCAAAGAAAGAGAGCATGCCCAAGTAAGTACATGTCGTAAATTTGCATGCTCAAGACTTTCAAGAACCAAATCAACACATAGTTGATAGGACACCAAGTGAAAGGTACCTAGTGAAAATAATATACCAAACGAAGAAATTATCACTTGAAGGATACCAATTAAAAGATACATCAAGGAATGAGATGTCCATTGACACATGCCAAATAAGAGGAAACAAGATACTAATTGAAGGAAAACAAATAAGAGGCATCAAGTTCCCAAAAGAGAGCTAGGTTCCAAACCCTCGACAAATTTTCATGATGGCACAAAAGTACCAAAGAGAAAAATGTTTTCCTTCCACCAATAAGCACTTGATAAGTATCAAAAGATTTTATAATAAACGCAGAAAGAGAGTGGTCTAAAGAAAATAGGATAGCTCCCCCAAGAGATGTGCATTATATAGAAGTTGCATTAGAATACAAAATGCACAAGATGGGATCATCACTTTCCCTATATCTATAGAAGCACTAGACATGCTCAAAAAGATCCACAAGAGGCAAGGAAGACAAACGGATAAACAAAATCCAATATAAAGATGATTAGCAATTTCTACCACATAAAGAATACCAATTGTCAAAAGACAAGAAGTATTTGGAAATAATTCTCATTGGTAGATTGCAAGGATATCCAACATCATCCTCACACCTAAATCATAATCAAATGACACTTGTAGAGCTAACATGCCACCTAGGAACACGATAATTTACAATATCAATTATAAGTGGCAATACCTCAAATGTACACGTTTTCTAGGCTTGTAATATGCACATAGCATATTACTCCCCCATAATGTGATAACCCAAAATAATTAAAAAGTGGTAAATGAAATCCAACAAAGGATAATTAATGGACCATTTAGAATTTGAATTTTTCATGAGAAAACATACCACATAGAAGCTAGATAATCTTGTAATATCAATACTAAGTGGTATTCCTCATGTACACACATTTTTAGGATCGTGAAGTGCACAACGCACATCACTCCCCCAAAATGGAATAATCCATTAATCTCTCAAAAGATCCAACTAAGATACAACAAGATGCAAAAAGGCTCAACACAAGACTCACACATACATGATGTGCAACCTACAGTACATACTTGATTACTCAAGATAAACAAATGGGAAGCACAACATATACAAACACATGCAAGGTACAAAACCACAACATGCAAAGGGGAAATGACTATCAATGTACACAATTAAAGTACAAGTTACCACAAGGAGGCACATGGATATAAGATAGAAACTCGATAATCCAAATGACTTAGCTTGAGATAATATGAATGATGAAGATACCTTAATTCTTCATGATGTAGCCAAGTCTCCAAAGCCCTACATCAACACCTATTGATCAAGTTTCAGCTTGTTGGTCCCCAACCAATTTGGGTCCTAAGAGGTTAGTCACAATAGGCTTGGCAACCCAAATAGTTCTTTTCTTGACACCACTTTGAGTACCAACAAACTTGGCAAACACATTGCCAACCTTATCCTTCCCAAGAGAATATATATCATCAATAATAATTGGGTTGGATAAGTTACCATTCGTGCATGAAGAAGCAAGGTGACCCTTCTCATGACATAAGTAGCAACATATATGGACATGAAGTTTCTGCTCCCGAGCTCAAATGAGCTCGATGAACAGTAAAATCGAAAAAAAATCAAAAAATGTTCAAAAAATTCTGAAATTTTTTCGTGAACAACATTGACAAAATATCTAAGTGCGTGCAAAAATTTGGACTGAAATAACATTCCTATAAGGCCTGAAAAAAAAATCGATACTCTGAAAATGCGCATTTTCGGAGTATCGATTTTGTTTTTTTGTCACGCCTTATAGGAATGTTATTTCAGGACAAAATTTTGCATGCACTTATATATTTTGTCAATGTTGTTCACTAAAAAAATTCAGAATTTTTTGAACAATTTTCGATTTTGTTTTTATTTTACTGTTCACCGAGCTCATTTGAGCTCGGGAGCAGAATGGTACTTTCCAACATATATTCTTTACTTTCTTCTCAATTGATTTCTCAACTTGAGGAGTGTTGACTTGAGTCTTCTTGGGAAGAGGCCTTTCTTCAACTTGAGGTTGAGCATGAGATTGAACTTGTGGTCGCTTCCCTTGCTGCTTGTCACTATGGGGCTTCTTCTTCAATAGGCAAGATCTAACATGGTGCCCTTCTATTTTGCACTTGAAGCAAATAATCTTGGCCGAATTCTTGACTTGTTCTTGACCCTTCTTTTTGTTGATTTTGGACTTCTCCTTCTTATTGGAATTGAATCCAAGTCCACCTTTGTCATTGGGAGATTTTTGCACACTCAAGATATTGTTGAGTGTGGACTTCCCTTCATGACTCTTTTCCAAGTCTTTCTTCAAAGAAGTGAGTTGGGCCTTGAGCTCTTTGATTTCCTCTACATGGTTAGTATCAACACAAGTACTAGAGGAAGTATAAGCTTCATCGTTAGAGCAACATGGCAAGGAAAGTAATTCATCACAAGATGTAGCAACATTATGAGTAGATGAATTACGAGGACTAGCACATGGCAATAAAGTATTTCGACTAGATGCAGTGCTAATGTCCACATGAGGCTCACTAGATGTTACCTTAGTAGTACTGGCCTGGTGAGCTATTTTTAGCACATTATGCGATACTAGAAGATCACCATGAGAGCTAGAAAGCTTTTCATGACTTTCTTCCAATTTCCCATAATTGCTAGATAGCAACTCAAGTTGAGCCCTTACCTCAGCATTATCCTTTAATATGGATGCTTCACAAAAAAATAGAGTTAGTAGCATAAGCATCATCATTAACAACAAGACGAGAAGGCAACTTGGCAATCTCTTCTGCGTAAGAAGCTTCGAGTTGAGCATGAGACTCGGTGAGTTTGATGAGCGAACTCTTAATGACCCTTGAGCCATTTTCGAGGTGCTCAAAGACCTCAAGGAGTTTAGCATGTGCAACTTCAAGCTTATCATTTTTAGTTTTAAAATCATTAACCATCACAAGAGCTCTATCATGAGATTCCTTCACTCTAGATAACTCCAGAGTAAAAGTCTCCTCAAGAGATTCCTTGGTGGTTCGTTCTTCCTCGAGAGCTTGAGAAAGATCCGCTATCTCATTTGTGTAATCACGCTCATGACCTTCCATTTTCTCAATGGTGACCTCATGCTCCTCGAGATGAGCTTCCAACTCCTCAATGTATTTCTTGCCCTCAATGGCAATAGACATGATTTCCATGAAGTTGGAACAAGCAATTTTGTTCTTATGGAGAACTTTAAAAATCATTTCTCCTTTAATTTTTAAGGAAGCAATGTTATCATCAACTACATCATTATCCTCATTCTCACCATATCATCATGAGATATATTGGGATTCAAAGTAGGAGATACCTTTGAAGCCTTAGCCATAAGGCAAAAGTGAGAGACAATAGATGATGATGTAGGATCCCTTGAGGCATCATTCAAGACCACATCTTGTTCCATGGAGTGTTGGGTTTCCTCTACATTGTTAGCACAACAACTCGAGGAAATAGATACATTTTTATCATGGCAACAAGATATAGCAAGCATATCATCATGAGATTTGGTCAACCAATTTTTACATGATATGCAAGGACTATCAACACGAGCATGTGAAACATGTAAGGTTCTTGAAGTGTTAAATTCCAAAGATGGAGCATTGCAACGTGATAGTGATGAGGGATCATCAACGATAAGCACACTATCATCATTGCAATGACCAACACTACTCACCATATCATTACCTTGTGGCAATCCACATGTAGGTGAAGTAGAATAAGTTGAGAAGACAACACGACCGGAGGTGGAGGGAGAACAATCATCCTCACAAATCTTGGACACACCATATTTATCTTGAAGCTTTGTCCACAACTCATGAGCATCCCGGAATGGCATGAGTTGAAATATAACTAGATTACTCAAAGCATCAAAAAGCACATTAGAAGCTTGAGCATGGAGATAAGAGTTTCTCTCATCCTCTAAAGATATCTTTTGAGAATCCTTTGGAGGAGAAAAACCCATATCTACAATTCTCCCTAAATTTGGGTCCATGACCCTAAATAGATTAAGCATGTGAATTACCCAAACATCAAAATTTGTGCCATCGAAACTAAGAGTATCAGAGAATCCTAAACCCCTAGTCGACATCCTTACTCTCTAGGCGGTAAAGCCTAATAAGGAGAGACCTAGCTCTGATATCAATTGAAAGGACGTGGATGTCGCCTAGAGGGGGGGTGAATAGGCGCTTTAAAATAATTACGGTTTAGGCTTGAACAAATGCGGAATAAAACTAGCGTTTAATATGTAAAGCACAAAACCTAAAACAATTAGGCTCACCTATGTGCACCAACAACTTATGCTAAGCAATATAAACAACTAGGTGATAGCAAGATATATAACATGAAACAATATGGCTATCACAAAGTAAAGTGCATAAGTAAAGTGCTCGTGTAAGAGATAACCGAGGCATGAGGAGACAATGATGTATCCCGAAGTTCACACCCTTGCGGATGCTAATCTCCGTTTGGAGCGGTGCGGAGGTACAATGCTCCTCAAGATGGCACTAAGGCCACCGTAATCTCCTCACGCCCTCGCACAATGCAAGATGTCGTGATTCCACTAAGGGAGCCTTGAGGGCGGTCACCGAACCCGTACAAATGGCAACCCTTGGGGGCGGTCACCGGAACCCGTACACTTTGGCAACCCTTGGGAGCGGTCACCGGTACCCATACAAATTGCTCGAGGCAATCTCCACAACCTAATTGGAGACCCCGGCGCTTGCCCGGAGCTTTACACCACAATGATTGAGCTCCAAGGCACCACCAACCATTTAGGGCACCAAGGCACCCAAGAGGAACAAGCTCTAGGGTGCTCAAACACCCAAGAGTAATAAGCTTCTCAAACTCCACTTCCACGTATCACCGTGGAGAACTCAAACCTATGCACCAAATGCAATGGCAAGGGCACACGGAGTGCCTAAGTCCTTCTCTCCCAAATCCCACCACAACAACTAATGCTATGGAAGAAAATGAGAGGAAGAACAAACAAGAACACGAAGAAGTCCAAGATCTAGATCCAAAGGGATCCCATCACATAAAGGAGAAAGTGATTGGTGGAAATGTGGATCTAGATCTCCTCTCTCTTTTCCCTCAAGAACTAGCAAGAATCATTGGAGGGATTGAGAGTTAGCAAGCTCGAAGAAGGTCAACAATGGGGGAAGAACACGAGCTCAAGAGACAGGGACCATTGGGGAAGAAGGCCCCCTTAAATAGGCTCCCCCGAAACCAACCGTTATGCACACAAGTCATACTCTAGCGGTACTACCGCTTAGCACGGTCAAAACAGCCCAACGAGATAGAAAAACACGAGTGTAGTTCTGCCAGAGAGGTAGTATCGCTCGAGGGAGAGGTAGTTTCACTTGAGAGGTAGTACCTCTCGGGGAGAGGTAGTACCGCTTGAGAGGTACTACTGCTCTCAACTACCTCTCTACTACCGCTCAAGTAGATTGGGCACTAGAAGCATAAAATAAGCAGTAGTGGAAGCGGTAATGGTCAGCGGAAGTACCGCCTAAGAGGTACTACCACTCAAGGGAGAGGTACTACTGCTTGAGGGGTACTACTGCTCTCTACTACCGCTTAAAGCAGTACTTCAGCCCAAGCAAAACCGAAACCGCCATAACTTTCGCATACGGACTCCGAAATGAGCAAACTCAAGCTTGTTGGAAATATGACGATAAGTACTATCAAGCAATGGAGAATAAATGCCAATAGAATAAGGAAGATGACCTTCCCAAGAATTATCCAGCAAAATCTCCAAGACCAAAAACACAAATATGATACATACGAAAATCGTTTTCGATGAGCTTGAGCTTATCACGATGAAGGCCATAAGCTCCAAAAACTCCCAAAGCGAAAAGCCAAACAAGAACCAAGAAACATGATGCAAGGATGCAAATGGTTTGAGCTCTCAATGAACGATACGATCAAGCTACTCACTTGAGAGCCCCCCTTGATAGTACGACAATTGATCCTATAACTCGGTCTCCCAACTAGCACCATGAGACCGGTAAAATAGAAAACCTATCAAGGGAAAACCTTTGCCTTGCGCATAGTCCAGTTGAGCTAGACGATGACGATCTAGTCCTCCTCAAGATGGACCACCTTTCTTGATTGTGTCGGCTCGATGAAGACTAGTAGATTGCTCCCCCATACTCCACTATGGGTGAGCCACTCTTCGGCACATCTTCACATGTCCATTATCACCATAATGGACGACAAGCTTCAAGCATGTGATCTCTTCGTGATGCTACACTTGAACTTGCACGCCGCAACCTTGATGACGATCACCACTTGATGTCATTCTCCATGGGTTGTATGAGATCTTCCACTTGATGCAAGCCCATGGAAATATACCTAACCCCACAAATAACACTCACAAAGATCATGGGTTAGTACACAAAGCGCAATGGACAATACTTACCGTACCATGAGATCACTTGATCCCACATGGTACATCTTCTACGCTTTGTGTGTTGATCAACTTGAATCACTCTTTGCCTTAGTCTTGATCAACCTTGTATATTATCTTCTTTCTTCATAAAGGTGATGTCTTGAAGATAAACATGAATGTTCACACAATCTTCTTCTTCAAGACATGCTTGCAATAAGCTCAACTCTCACATGACCAATCTTTGGATAAACCCTTGAATACCACCTTGGTCATCACATAAACTCCTTGAAACCAACACATGGACTTCAAGAAATGCATATGGACAAATCCTTCAAATATAGCTCAAGGCAACCATTAGTCCATAGAGAATGTCATCAATTACCAAAACCACACATGGGGGCACCATGCTCTTTCACCCTCCCTCCCTCCCTCTCTCTCTCTCTACAACTTTAGCTACGCCATTCTATGAAGTAGCGCTCTCCCTACTTTAACTTCCTATTCGTGTTCTTCACACTTCAAAACAATCTTGTCCTTCCTCTAAATATTGTTGCTCTGTTGTGTGTTCAAAAAGTTTAAACCATATCCATCAATCCACTATTGCCTATTGTATCTGCATCGTGTGGTTGTTGCTGACTAGCAGCTAAAATGCTTGGTTGTCAGCTACATATATAAAAGGCTCTCCTATGCAACAGATGGAGATCTGCTCCTTACAAATTTGAGCTGCCCTATTCAGATCATGTGGTGTTGGGGCATCTCCTTTAATGGCAATCAACTTAACAGATTTAGTGTGCTCAAACTCCTTGAGCATTTTTCTGAACCATTGCAGTATTGAAGCAACTCTAAACCTTCCATGTCATTTCCCTCTTCCTTGACATAATAAAGAAAATGTTTTCTTCGAAAGCCATTTATATCCATATTAGCTAACAGATTAATGTATGAAATGTCAGAGCCGCACATTGTCCCGTCCAAGTTGTCTCTTCCATAAAATTAAAACATCACATCCTAGATGACATCCTCATACAAACTAGACATCAAAGTATAATAATATTTAATTAATAAGTATTCAGTAATATCTTGGCCATGTGTCACATTCAAACTAGACAGTAATATATTTAATTTGTTTTAAAACAACTATCTTGTCATTCATACACTCAATTTAGACTAAGGGTTGAATAATTCACACTCTAATTACCAACAATACACATATCCATAATAATTCTATAATGGGTAGACAACAACACTACTCAAGGAACTAAATAGTGCAATGCATAAACTCCCAAATTGACATTGCAGTACATCACTAAATAAGACCCTAAATGAATAATGCAGCACAACACTAAATGCGCCGCATCAACAGTGCTCTAAACATAAATTCCCATATCAACACAAACCCTAATCCCCAAATCTTAGGTCTAAACCTAATTCAATATACTATAGAGACATAGGGAAATATAACTCACTCAACGCCTCTGATTTCAGTGGTCCAATGATGGCTGCCCATCGGGGTATTGACCACCCTATGGGCGAGTGTCGATGTTGCTTGCTCAGACAATAGCGACAATGAATGGAACATGCTACTGCCGCTGCAATCATCTTCCTCGGCATGGAATGCGCTGCCTTCTCCCTTGCCACTGTCTCTGTGGGATGTTGTGCCCCCTGCACCGCCGCCATGGGAGAGAGGAGAGGAATCGCGGGAGCACGAGAGAACCAGAGCGAGAGGGGAGAGAGTGAGACTGCATGTTCACACAATCGAGCCAAACATGCGGCTCCGCAGGGACGGAGCCAGAAACTAAAGATGAGGGGGCCAATGGTACATGTATGATCATTGGAGGGGGCCATAAATTAAAATTTAGGCCTTACCTCTGCAAATACACATAAAATAGAGGGGTGATTTTAGGATTTTGCTCAACATGGGGCGAGCCATGTCCCTGATCTCTACTACGCAACTTTATTCTTGTAGACTTGTGTTGGGCCTCCAAGCGCAGAGTTTTGTAGAACAGTAGCAATTTTCCCTCAAGTGGATGACCTAAGGTTTATCAATTCGTGGGAGGTGTAGGATGAAGATGGTCTCTCTCAAACAACCCTGCAATCAAATACAAGAAATCTCTTGTGTCCCCAACACACCCAATACAATGGTAAATTGTATAGGTGCACTAGTTCGGCGAAGAGATGGTGATACAAGTGCAATATGGATGATAGATATAGGTTTTTGTAATCTGAAAATATAAAAACAGCAAGGTAGCAAGTAACAAAAGTGAGCACAAACGGTATTGCAATGCTTGAAAACAAGGCCTAGGGTGCGTACTTTCTCTGGTGCAATCTCTCAACAATGCTAATATAATTGGATCACATAACCATCCCTCAACGTGCAACGAAGAATCACTCCAAAGTTCTTATCTAGCGGAGAACATAAGAAGAAATTGTTTGTAGGGTATGAAACCACCTTAAAGTTATCCTTTCCGATCGATCTATCCAAGAGTTCGTACTAAAATAACACCAAGTTATCCTTTCCGATCAATCTATCTAGAGTTCGTACTAAAATAACACCATATGATACGCATCAACCAACTCTAATGTCACCTAGATACACCAATGTAACCACAAGTATCCATGAGTTAATTATACGATACGCATCAAACAATTTCAGATTCATAATACTCAATCCAACACAAAGAACCTCAAAGAGTGCCCCATGATTTCTATCGGAGAACGTAGGACAAGAACATGCATCAACCCCTATGCATAGATTACCCCAATGTCACCTCGGGAATCCGCAAGTTGAGTACCAAAACATACATCAAGTGAATCAATAGAACACCCCATTGTCACCACGGGTATCCATATGCAAGACATATAACAAGTGTTCTCAAATCCAATGTTCAATCCAACATAACGATATCTCAAAGGGAAAGATTCAATTCATCACAACATGATAGCAAGGGAATAACATCATATGATCCGACTATATTAACAAAGCCCGTGATACATCAAGATCGTGACATCTCAAGAACACGAGAGAGAGAGAGAGATTGAACACATAGCTACTAGTACATACCCTCAGCCCCGAGAGTGGACTACTCCCTCCTCGTCATGGCCTCCGCCGGGATGATGAAGATGGCCACCGGAGATGATCTACCCTCTCCGGCAGGGTACTGGAATGCCTCCAGATTGGTTTTTCATCAATACAGAGAGTTGCGGCGGCGGAACTTCTCGTCTAGGGTTATTTCTGGGGGTTTCTGAATATATAGGATTTTTGGGCGCCGGTTTCACGCGGAGATGGGCCACGAGTGGACCACAAGACACCAGGGCACGCTGATAACCCACAAGTATAGGGGATCGCAACAGTTTTCGAGGGTAGAGTATTCAACCCAAATTTATAGATTCGACACAAGGGGAGCCAAAGAATACTTGAGAGTATTAGAAGTTGAGTTGTCAATTCAACCACACCTGGAGATTAAATATCTGCAGCAAAGTGATCAGTAGCATAGTAATATGATAGTTTGATAGCAGTAGTGACGGTAACAGTAGCGGTAACAGCAGTAGCGGTAGTTTTGTAGCAGTTGGAACAGCAGCAACAGTAATAGTAACTTAGCAAGAGCAATAAGGGAAAAGATCGTAGGCACTGGATCGGTGACTCGTTGGATGATATTCGTCATGTAACAGACATAACCTAGGGCGATACAGAACTAGCTCAGTTCATCAATGTAATGTAGGCATGTATTCCGTAAATAGTCATACGTGCTTATGGAAAAGAACTTGCATGACATCTTTTGTCCTACCCTCCCGTGGCAGCAGGGTCCATAAGGAAACTAAGGGATATTAAGGCCTCCTTTTAATAGAGAACCGGAACAAAGCATTAACACATGGTGAATACATGAACTCCTCAAACTACGGTCATCACCGCGAAGTATCCCAAATATTGTCACTATGGGGTTGACGGATCATAACACGTAATAGGTGCATATGACTAGGCAAGATCGGATCAAGAACATAGATATATAGATGATAACGTAAATGGTTCAGATCTGAAATCATGGCACTCGGGTCCTAGTGACAAGCATTAGGCATAGCAAAGTCATAGCAACATCAATCTGAGAACATAATGGATACTAGTGATCAAGCCCTAACAAAACTAACTCGATTACATGATGAATCTCATCCAACTCCTCACCGACCAGCAAGCCTACGATGGAATCACTCACTCCCGGTGGGGAGCATCATGGAATTGGCGATGGAGAAAGGTTGGTGATGACGAAGACCGAAGATTCCCCTCTCCGGACCCCCAAACGGGCTCCAGATCTGGCCTCCCGATGAAGAACAGGAGGTGGCGGTGCCTCCATCTCGTGAAACGCGATAATTCTTTCTCCCTGATTTTTTTCTCTGAATTTAGGAATTTATAGTGGCGGAGTTAGGGCAAGTGGGGCCACGAGGTGGGCACAACCCACCAGGGCGCGCCCAGGGGGCCTGGCGCGCCCTGGTGGGTGATGCTCACCCTGGCCCCCCTCTACGGTGTATTTTGGCTCCAATAATTCTTATTTATTCTGAAATAAATCTCCAAAAAGTTTCGTTCCATTCCGAGAACTTTTATTTCTGCACAAAAACAACACCATGGTAGTTCTGCTGAAAACAACGTCAGTCCGGGTTAGTTCCATTCAAATCATGCAAATTAGAGTCCAAAACAAGGGCAAAAGAGTGAGGAAAAGTAGATACGTGGGAGGCGTATCAACTCCCCCAAGCTTAAACATTTGCTTGTCCTCAAGCAATTCAGTTGACAAACTGAAAGTGATAAAGAAAAACATTTATGAGCTCTTTTGTTCTTGTTTACATATATATGCCTAAGTAGTACCCAGGTTTTCAGCAAAGATTATGATTAACCATGTCAACAATAACTCTTAGAACTTACATTTACTCATAACAATAACATAAGCAACTAGCGAGCAATAATAAGATATCTCAAGCGCCAACACTTTGTCAAAACAATCATGATACAATATGACAATAGTGGTATCTCGCTAGCCCTTTCTGAGACCGTGAAACATAAATGCAGAGCACCTCCAAAGTTCAAGCAGCGACTAAACATTGTAATTCATGGTAGAAAAGATCCAGTCATGCTGCACGCAACATCAACTATACACAATGTATGAGGATGACAATAGTGCTCTCAGGTCTGGCGCTTATTTGAGAAGGTGAAGACTCAACATAAAAGTAAATAGATAGTCCCTTCGCAGAGGGAAGCATGGATTTGTAGCGGTGCCAGAGCTCAAAGTTTAAAACAGAGATAGATATAATTTTGAGAGGTACCCTTCCTGTCAACGTCATGACCAAGAGTTATCAATATCTTCCATGCTAAAAAAATTAGCGGCGGTTCCCAAGCAGTCAAAGTAAAGGTTTAATCCCCCTCCACCAACAATCACACTCCACGGCGAGCCGCATCCACGGGTACCGTCCAAACCAACAACATTCCTGGGGGAGTTTTGTTTAATTATTTTTGATTTTTGATTTCGGGACTGGGAATCCCTATTACCGCCCCTCTCGTGTAAGGACAAGTGAATAAACACTCATCATGAGAATAACCTGCTTAGCATGGAAGATACTGACCGCCCCCTGTCGCTTCATGAGCGGTCCAGGCACACAAAACATATGTTCATTTGAATTTTTAGAGGTGGCACATGCAAATTTACTTTGGAACGGCGGGGTAATACCGGATATAGGTAGATATGGTGGACTCATCTGGCATAACTTGGTTTAAGGGTTTTGATGCACAAGCAATATTTCCGCTCAGTACAGGCGAAGGCTAGCAATTAGATTGAGAAGCGGCCAGCTAGAGAGCGAAGACGGTCATGAACATGCATTACATATAATAAACATTGAATACTAGCATGAGTAGGGTATGGACACCATGAACATAAATATCATGAAGGCTACATTGGTTTTGATTCAACTACATGCGTGAACATGTGCCAAGTCAAGCCACTTGAAACATTCAGAGGAGGATACCATATCATCATATCGCATCACAACCATTTTAATGCATGTTGACACCCAAGATAAATCATTATCCACTCCTAGCTACTTAAGCATGGCATGAACAACTATAATCTCTAATGTTCATTGCAAACATGTTTGATCATAATGAGCTGAATCAAGGGATGCTAGGTTAAGCATATTTACAAAAACAAAAACAAGTTGAGTTCATACCCGCTTTTCTCTGCCACAGTTAATTCATCAAATGTCGTCATTATTGTCTTTCACTTGCACGATCGAATGATAAGAAGATAATAATAGTGCAAGAGTGCTGTGGACTAAGCTGGAATCTGCACACATTTTATTCAAAAGGAGAAGACAAAGTAACATGGGCTCTTTGTTAGATAAACGATAATGCAGATGAGAACCACTCAACGATTTCATTGTGGTCTTCTCCTCAGTACGACTCAAGTAAACATAAAAGAATTTCAGAGAAACACACTGAAATATTTTTGGAGTTTTTGGTCTTTCATGAAGAAAGCGATTTAAAGAAGAAGAAAAAACGAGAAAAACTATTTACACGGGAAAGCTCCCAACAAGTAAAAGAAGAAGCGGGAAATCTTTTTGGGTTTTCTTTTGATGCTACAATTAAACTAAGCTAGAAAGAAAAACTAAAAAGAAGTAGGAAATGTTTTTGGGTTTTCTCAAAGTTTTTCAAACACACAAGAAGAAAGTGAGAAAACAAATCTAGCATGGATAATACAATGAAAAAGTATGGACGCCGACAACTGGAATGAAATGTGTGAACATGAATGTAATGTCAGTGGAAATACGTAATCCCCCAAGCTTAGGCTTTTGGCCTAGCTTGGTAATCACCATCCGTATGAATAATAATCTGGGCGATGGCTCATTGAGAACCTCGGAGCAGACTCCGCGGCCCTCCTAGCAACTTCAACCTCCGCGTTGTACTCATAGGCTTCGCTCTCAAGAACATAATATCTTCCCCTAGTGTGAAAATCAAAGAGAGCAGGAGCAGGCAAAGCAACAGGCACACCATTTTTTTATTAAATCTCAAGTTATAGGTATAGTTGGTGGCCGTGCCCGTAAGGAACTTATGACGCTTCATGGCATCAAAGTCTAAATACTGAGTGGGTAGGATGAGGTCATTAGGTCATGGTGACACATTTAATCTCTCAGCTACACGGGAGGCATAGATTCCTCCATAAAAATTACCACTAGTAGCATTAAGCTGCAACCTCCGTGCAACAATTGCACCAAGATTATAATCCTTATTCCCAGTTATGGCAGTGTGTAGGAGACTCAAATCATGATCACTGTGTTACAATCTTGTTTGCCTACAACACATTTACCATTAAAGAGCACAAAATATTGTAGTGATGGAAAATGGATACTGTTAATTCTCCCTTGTGTAACCCCCCTATCTTCGCCAAAGCAAAGATTAACTAAAAATGACTCATACTCAGATTTTGTTGGTTCATCGAGGGAACCCTCAAATGGAAGTTTGCATGCATCGCTAAAAATTTCGAACAGCATGGTAAAGTAATGATCGTACAGGTTGAACGAAACTCTAGACTCACGAGGAAAATATTTGAATTTCTTTGTGAAGGTTTTCGTGAGCTCGAGGTGTTGGGGACACTTATCTGCGATGAAGGAGACAAGCTCTGTGTTGCGAATGAATTGATCAAATTCCTCCTTAATACCTGCACCTTCCATGAACTCGTCGCAAGGCCACAAGCATGATTTGGTGGCGGCATCTCACATCGAGCTTTCGCTTGGTTCAACATAAGACTGCCGAACTGAGCTTCCACTTTATGAGGTTCCCGAGGATCTCCTCCTCGAAGAACTCCTAAAGAATTGCATTTTTATTCCTATAAAAATTCTGAAAAAAATAGTCCACAAAATTTTGTCAACAAAACTTTGTAAAATTGTTAGCAACTACTCCCAAGCATACATAGAGGCCATATTGAGCATTCAAACTACTTAGAACTCTAAGAATTCAACATGCAAGCTCATCTACAGCAGCACCAAGAGTAGCTAATTACTCTAAAAATAACCCACTAAAACAAAAACTAATTGGAGCAATGGAGGAGTCACATACCAAGAAGCAATCCCTCCAAACAGTTTTGGAAACGGAGCTTCGAGCAAAGAGATCGAAATCCACGGGTTTGAGAGCAAGAACACGAAAATGGTGGCTGTGGTGATTTTTTGCTGGAGGTAGGTGGTGATGTGGGCTAAAGAGATAAGTGAGGGGGCCCACGTGGGGGCCACAACCCACCAGGGCGCGCCTTGGGGTGCTGGCGCGCCCTAGTGTCTTGTGGGCACCAGGTGCACCCCCCCCCCCTCTGGTGTTATTTGCACCAAAAATTCATAAATATTCGGGAAAAAATCGTGTTAAATTTTCAGGGCATTCTGAGAATTTTTATTTTTGGATCATTTTTTTATTGCACGGAGAAAACAGAAAACAGGATAATCATGGCATTTTATTTTATTTAACTAACTAAAACAGAAAATAAAAGGTGGGAGCAGAGAGTTGTGCTTACTAGATTCCTCAACTTCATGCCTCTCAAAAATGATCCATTAATAAGGTTGATCAAGTCTTATTAACAACCACTTCTGATTAGCATGAAACCGAAGAATTTTCGTAAAACACTAAGTTACCTCAATGGGGATGTGCATATCCCCGACAATAAGTATATCATATTTCTTTTTGACAGTAGGTAGAGGTAATTGAAAACTTCCAATAGTGATGGTCGAAGATTCTTCAATAACATTTATACCATTCACTTGGAATTGTTTCTTCGGAAAGTGCATCGTGTGCTCATTACCATTTATATGAAAAGTGACTTTGCTTTTATTGCAATCAATAACAGCCCCTGCAGTATTCAAAAAGGGTCTACCAAGGATAATCGACATGTTGTCGTCCTCGGGCATCTCAAGAATAACAAAGTCCGTTAAGATAGTAACATTTGCAACAACAACAACGGGCACATCCTCACAAATACCGATAGGTATGGCTGTTGATTTGTTAGCCATTTGCAAGATATCTCAGTAGGTGTGAGTTTATTCAAATCAAGTCTTTTGTATAAGGAGAAAGGCATAACACTAACACCGGCTCCCAAATCACACAAAGCAGTTTTAACATACTTTCTTTTAATGGAGCAAGGTATAGTCGGTATTCCTGGATCTCCAAGTTTTTTAGGTACTCCATCCTTAAAAGAATAATTATCAAGCATGGTGGAGATTTCAGCTTCTGGTATCTTTCTTTTATTTGTGATGATGTCTTTCATATACTTAGCACAAGGGGCCATCTTTAAAATATCAGTCAAGCGGGTACGCAAAAAGACTGGCCTAATCATTTCAGCAAAGCGCTCAAATTCTTCATCATCCTTTTTCTTAGATGGCTTAGGTGGAAATGGCATAGGTTTCTGAACCCATGGCTCTCTTTCTTTACCATGTTTCCTAGCCATGAAGTCTCTTTTATCATACCGTTTATTTTTAGGTTGTGGGTTATCAAGATCAGGAGCAGGCTCTATTTCAACTTCATTATCTGGTTCTACATCATTACTAGGTTGAGCGTCAGCATGAACATCATCATTATCATTTTCATTATCACTAGGTGAATGTTCATTACCACACTGAGTTTCAGCTTCAGAAATAGAGACATCATTATTATCAGGAGGTTTTTGTGTCTCAGGTTCACTAGAGGTATGCAAAGTCCTATCATTTTTCTTTTTCTTTTTCTTCTTAGAAGGACTAGGTGCATCGTGATTAATTTTCTGAGAGTCTTGTTCAATTCTCTTAGGATGACCCTCAGGATACAATGGTTCTTGGGTCATTCTACCTCCTCTAGTTACTACTCTAGCAGCAAAATCATGCATATTATTATTCATTTCATCAAGCAATTCTTTTTGAGACTTAGCAACTTGTTCTAACTAAGTTTGAACCATAGAGGCATGTTTTCCTACACCTCTAACATCATTACTGATTCTAAATAGCAAGTCACTCAAGCGAGCAATCATATCAGAATTATATTTCAATTGTTTCAGAACATGAGCATTGAAATGATCTTGCTTCATAATATAGTTGTCAAACTCATATAAGCACTGACTAGGATGTTTATTGTGAGGGATGTCACTTTCATTAAACTTTAATAAAGAATTTACCTCTACCACCTGTGGAGGTGGTGGTGTGTCAAGGCCATGTATCTCTTCAATAGGTGGCAAATTCTTAACATCCTCAGCTTTAATACCCTTTTCCTTCATAGATTTCTTTGCCTCTTGCATATCTTCAGGACTGAGAAATAATATACCCCTCTTCTTCGGAGTGGGTTTAGGCGGTGGTTCACGAAGAGTCCAATCATCATAATTCTTCAATATGTTATTCAATAATTCCTCAGCTTGTTCAACAGTTCGTTCCCTGAAAACACAACCAGCACAACTATCTAGGAAGTCCCTAGAAGTATCGGTTAGTCCATTATAAAAGATATCAAGTATTTCATTTTTCTTGAGACGATGATCAGGCAAAGCATTAAGCAACTGGAGAAGCCTCCCCCAAGCTTGTGGGAGACTCTCTTCTTCAATTTGCGCAAAGTTAAATATTTCCTGTAAGGCAGCTTGTTTCTTATGAGTAGGAAAATATTTTTGAGAGAAGTAGTAGATCATATCCTGGGGGCTACGCACACAACCAGGAGCAAGGGTAATGTACCATGTCTTAGCATCACCCTTTAATGAAAACGGAAATAACTTCAAGATATAATAGTAGCGAATCTTCTCATCATGAGCAAAGAGGGTGACTATATCATTCAGCTTAGTAAGGTGTGCCACTACAGTTTGAGTTTCAGTTTCATAGCCATGGAAAGGATCAGATTCAACCAAAGTAATTAACTCTGGGTCGACAGAGAATTCATAATCCTTATCGGTAACAAAGATAGGTTAAGTAGCAAACTTAGGATCACATTTCATTCTAGCATTCAAAGTCTTTTCCTTATACTCACATAGCAATTTCTTAACAACGTCTCTATCCTTGCAAGAAAGAATTTCTCTAGTTATCTCCTTGTCCATAACATAACCTTCAGGTATCTTAGGCATTTCAAACTTAGGAGAACTAGGACTAGTAGGAGTTTCATAATTATCATCAGTTTCATAGGCTTCATCAGTTTCAGCAGTCTCAACAATTTCAGTAGTTTCATTCTCTTTAGCTCTAGCAATTTGTTCATCAAGAAATTCTCCTAGCGGCACATTATCATCAAGCATGGTACTAGCATCATCAATAGCATAATTCATAGCAGAGGTAGCATCATCAATAACTTGCGACATATCAGGATTACTAGCATGTGGTGGTGTTGCAAGCTTACTCATACAAGAAGGTGAATCAAGTGTAGAGTGTGATGGCAGTTCCTTACCTCCCCTCGTAGTAGAGGGAAAATCTTGGACTTAGTATCCTTCAGATTCTTCATGGTGATAGATTGATATAAATCCCAAGTGACTCCACAAATATTGCTATTCTCCCCGGCAACGGCGCCATAAAAAGGTCTTGATAACCACAAGTATAGGGGATCGCAATAGTTTTCGAGGGTAGAGTATTCAACCCAAATTTATAGATTCAACACAAGGGAAGCCAAAGAATACTTGAGAGTATTAGCAGTTGAGTTGTCAATTCAACCACACCTGGAGATTAAATATCTACAGCAAAGTGATCAGTAGCACAGTAATATGATAGTTTGATAGCAGTAGTGACGGTAACAGTAGCGGTAACAGCAGTAGCGGTAGTTTTGTAGCAGTTGGAACAGCAGCAACAGTAATAGTAACTTAGCAAGAGAAATAAGGGAAAAGATCGTAGGCACTGGATCGGTAACTCGTTGGATGATATTCGTCATGTAACAATCATAACCTAGGGCGATACAGAACTAGCTCAGTTCATCAATGTAATGTAGGCATGTATTCCGTAAATAGTCATACGTGCTTATGGAAAAGAACTTGCATGACATCTTTTGTCCTACCCTACCGTGGCAGCGAGGTCCATAAGGAAACTAAGGATATTAAGGCCTCCTTTTAATAGAGAACCGGAACAAAGCATTAACACATGGTGAATACATGAACTCCTCAAACTACGGTCATCACCGCGAAGTATCCCAAATATTGTCACTATGGGGTTGATGGATCATAACACGTAATAGGTGCATATGACTAGGCAAGATCGGATCAAGAACATAGATATAGAGATGATAACATAAACAGTTCAGATCTGAAATCATGGCACTCGGGCCCTAGTGACAAGCATTAGGCATAGCAAAGTCATAGCAACATCAATCTGAGAACATAATGGATACTAGTGATCAAGCCCTAACAAAACTAACTCGATTACATGATGAATCTCATCCAACTCCTCACCGACCAGCAAGCCTACGAAGGAATTACTCACTCCCGGTGGGGAGCATCATGGAATTGGCGATGGAGAAAGGTTGGTGATGACGAAGACCGAAGATTCCCCTCTTCGGAGCCCCAAACGGGCTCCAGATCTGGCCTCCCGATGAAGAACAGGAGGTGGCGGCGGCTCCGTCTCGTGAAACGCGATAATTCTTTCTCCCTGATTTTTTTCTCTGAATTTAGGAATTTATAGTGGCAGAGTTAGGGCAAGTGGGGCCACTAGGTGGGCACAACCCACCAGGGCACGCCCAGCGGGCCTGGCACGCCCTGGTGGGTGATGCTCACCCTGGCCCCCCTCTGCGGTGTATTTTGGCTCCAATAATTCTTATTTATTCTGAAATAAATCTCCAAAAAGTTTTGTTCCATTCCGAGAACTTTTATTTCTGCACAAAAACAACACCATGGTAGTTCTGCTGAAAACAGCGTCAGTCCGGGTTAGTTCCATTCAAATCATGCAAATTAGAGTCCAAAACAAGGGCAAAAGAGTGAGAAAAAGTAGATGCATTGGAGACGTATCACGCGCCAGAGGGGCCTGGCGCGCCCTGGTGGGTTGTGCCCACCTCGTGGCTCCTCTGGCCCTCCAACGAAGCTTCTAGTGCCTCTTTTGTTCCAAAAAAATCGTCAAAAAGTTTCGGGCGATTTCGAGAACTTTCATTTTCTGCACAAAAACAACACCATGGTAATTCTGCTGAAAACAGCGTCAGTCCGGGTTAGTTCTAAATAAATCATATAAAGTGCATCAAAACCATATAAAAGTATTGTAAACATAGGCAATCATGGCATGAATACTTCATAAATTATCGACACGTTGGAGACGTATCAGGCCCCAGCTCGCCCCCTACTGGCTCCGTCACTGCGCCTCCGACCGAACGGAGTCCTGATCAAACCATCGCCATCACCTCTGTTACCACGTGCACACTTTGCCATGTCAAAATGAGGTTCAAATTTTGGTCAGTGTTCTTTTATGATTGTCAGCGGTTGCGTGTGGTGCATTTTGTCATGATTTGTACTTCGTTTTTTTCTTGCATTTATAGTATTGTGATGGTTTCATGCATTTCACTCGTGATCCGTGCTAGTAGCCTTCCGCGAAAGTGCACAATTACACGTAATAAGCAATCCAAATTGTTTCTATTCCAAAGTGCACAATTACATAACCATAGTAACACATCCTTCGGCCAAACAACATGACCGTGGAAAAATCACTTTCCGACAAACAAGTACACTAGGAAAAAAATGAAGAAAAGAAAACATATCCTTCCACCAAACTAATGGCATGCTAGCCGCACACTTTCGCCAAACTATGAGTGAATGCATCAATGAAAAGATGCTAGCCAAACTTCAAACCAGAAGGGTCCTTCCGCCAAAACTAATGGCATGCTAGCCATCCTTCTGCCAAATTTCAAACATGCTTGCGGCATCCTTCCGCCAAACGCATCCACACTAATCCCCTTCTGCCAAAGCTAATAGTAGTAGCAGCTTTCCCTCATTCGTTTGGAGAGAAAAGGAGTTCGTGATGGTTCTTAATTGTCCATACGGATGTTCGGCCTCCCATGAACCTTCCTCAATTTGCTTCCGATTTACAAGAAAACGGGCGCGTGGGTGCGTCCATGGACAAATATGGTTTCATATCGAATGACAATATGTGTTCGGGCAGCTCGGTCCAGACATTTACGGCCCACAAGTATAGGGGATCTATTGTAGTCCTTTCGATAAGTAAGAGTGTCGAACCCAACGAGGAGCAGAAGGAAATGACAAGCGGTTTTCAGTAAGGTATTCTCTGCAAGCACTCAAATTATCGGTAACAGATAGTTTTGTGATAAGATAATTCGTAACGGGTAGCAAGTAACAAATGTAACAAAGGTGCAGCAAGGTGGCCCAATCCTTTTTGTAGCAAAGGACAAGCCTGGACAAACTCTTATATAAAGCAAAGCGCTCCCGAGGACACTTGGGAATTTCTGTCAAGCTAGTTTTCATCATGCTCATATGATTCGCGTACGTTACTTTGATAATTTGATATGTGGGTGGACCGGTGCTTGGGTGCTGCCCTTACTTGGACAAGCCTCCCACTTATGATTAACGTCTCTCGCAAGCATCCGCAACTATAAAAGAAGAATTAAGATAAATCTAACCATAGCATGAAACATATGGATCCAAATCAGCCCCTTACGAAGCAACGCATAAACTAGGGTTTAAGCTTCTGTCACTCTAGCAACCCATCATCTACTTATTACTTCCCAATGCCTTCCTCTAGGCCCAAATAATGGTGAAGTGTCATGTAGTCGATGTTCACATAACACCACTAGAGGAGAGACAACATACATCTCATCAAAATATCGAACGAATACCAAATTCACATGATTACTTATAACAAGACTTATCCCATGTCCTCAGGAACAAACGTAACTACTCACAAAGCATATTCATGTTCATAATCAGAGGAGTATTAATTATCATTAAGGATCTGAACATATGATCTTCCACCAAGTAAACCAACTAGCATCAACTACAAGGAGTAATCAACACTACTAGCAACCCACAAGTACCAATCTGAGGTTTGAGACAAAGATCGGATACAAGAGATGAACTAGGATTTGGAGAGGAGATGGTGCTGGTGAAGATGTTGATGGAGATTGACCCCCTCTCGATGAGAGGATCGTTGGTGATGACGATGGTTTCGATTTCCCCCTCCGGGAGGGAAGTTTCCCCAGCAGAACAGCTCCACCGGAGCCCTAGATTGGTTCTGCCCAAGTTCCGCCTCGAGACGGCGGCGCTTCGTCCCGAAAGCTCCCTTCTGATTTTTTTCCAGGTCAAAACCCTCCATATAGCAGAAGATGGGCACCGAAAGCCAGCCAGGGGGCCCACAAGCCACAGGGGCGCGCTCAGGGGGGTAGGGCGCGCCCCCTTGGCTTGTGACCTCCTGGTGGGTCCCCTCTGGTATTTCTTTCGCCCAATATTTTTTATATATTCCAAAATAATTCTCTGTAACTTTTCAGGATTTGGAGTTGTGCAGAATAGGTCTCTCATATTTGCTCCTTTTCCAGTCCAGAATTCCAGCTGCCGACATTCTCCCTCTTCATGTAGACCTTGTAAAATAAGAGAGAAAAGGCATAAGTATTGTACCATAATGTGTAATAACAGCCCATAATGCAATAAATATCAACATAAAAGCATGATGCAAAATGGACGTATCAACTCCCCCAAGCTTAGACCTCGCTTGTCCTCAAGCGAAAGCCGAAATCGATAAATATGTCCACATGTTTAGAGATAGAGGTGTCGATAAAATAAAATATGGACATGAAGGCATCATGGTCATCTTTAGAACAGCAACATATATTGACATATAATTTCTTATGCTAAAGTAACAATTCATTCACAAGGTAAAGTATGAATCAAGAACTCTATTGAGAACCAACAAACTATGATCTTAGTCATTGAAGCAATTTCAATTTATCATAATGTCGGAAAGAGTCAATATAATAGCTTGTAAAGCAAATCCACATACTCAATCATCTTTTAGTCTTTCATAATTGCTAACACTCACGCGGTACCTATGAGGTCAAAGCTTCAATCGGACACAGAGAAAGATAGGGGCTTATAGTTTTGCCTCCCAACTATTTACCTCAAGGGTAATGTCAACAAGATAACTCATGATCACCTACATCCGTGTGGATATATGTGTCTAGATCATTCCCCAACACATGACGCTTGCCAAGAGAGAAAGGCGAAAATAAAGGAAGTGGTGAAGATCACCACGACTCTTGCATAAAGGTAAAAACTAGAAAGTAAAAGTAACAGATAGGCCCTTCGCAGAGGGAAGCAGAGGTTGTCATGTGCTTTTATAGTTGGATGCGCAATCCCTTAATGCAAAAGAACGTCACTTTATATTGCCCATTGTGATAAAGAACTTTATTATGCAGTCTGTTGCTTTTATTTCTTCCATATCACAAGTTCGTATAAAGTTTATTTTCCCCACACTAATAGATCACACATATTTAGGGAGCAATTTTTATTGCTTGCACCAATGACAACTTACTTGAAGGATCTTACTCAATCCATAGGTAGGTATGGTGGACTCTCATGGCAAAACTGGGTTAAGGGTGTTTGGATGCATAAGTAGTATCTCTACTTCGTGTGGAAGTTTTGGCTGATTTGGGGTGGAAGCAAGCATCACATGTTAAAGGATCTAAAACCATATAACTTCTATTCGGAAATAAGCAAACATAACTTATTATGTTGTATTTCTTGTCCAACATCAACTTCTTAGCATATAATATTTTAATGAGTGCTCACAATCATAAAAGATGTCCAAGATGATATATTTATATGTGAACCTCTCTTTCTTTATTACTTCCTTTTAATTGCAACAATGACCAATCGCTATGTTTGTCAACTCACAACAAAATTCAATCGACATACTTCTTATATGTGAAGTCATCACCCCCCATAAGATCATCATATATACTCTTTGCTTTTATTATATACTTCTTCATATTTCTTTTTCTCAAGATCATAGCAAGCAAGCAAGGCCCTCAACTCAAAACTACTTTTTATTATATAACTCTCGGACTTGCTTACATAGGGGGAACATAAAGCAAAACTCAAAACTAGATCATAATAAAGACTTTATTCTACTAGATCAAGGTATAACCAAAGGGATCGAACTAAGAAAAACGATAAAAGTAAAAGATGTGATGGTGATACGATACCGGGGCACCTCCCCCAAGCTTGGCACAAGCCAAGGGGAGTGCCCATACCCATGTGTTTAGTTGTCTTTCTTCGGAGGTGGTGTCGTTATATTCTTGGCGATGATGCCCCTCAGAATGCGATTCTCCTCTTCAAGCTTGTTATTTTGCTGTCTGAGATCCATTATTTCCTTGCGAAGTTTTCCAGTGACGGTTAGAGCTCCCATAACCCATGGATGTTTCATTGCTGCGGGGGAAGAAGCAATGCTCTTTTTCATATTTTCATAAATAAGAAATTTAGCATTGGGAGGGATAACCGAATTCGGAATTGCTGAGCTCTGAAGTTCTTCCAACATGGCTCCAGGTTGTAGACGAGAGGTAACTTCTTGGTCTTCCTCCATGGCATCTATCCTTTTCAAGTCGGCCTCCATCTCTTCCTCCATGGCTTGCCCGAAGTGGTTGGCTTCGCTGAATGCTCCGGGCCCCGGTGTCAGGTGAGAGGCACGGCTCTCCCCGACCGACTCTTGCGAAGACATCTTGCTCTAAATCTGCTGCAAACAGCTCAAAACGAAAACAGGAGGTATTGTCGTGATATGAAGGTCCAAACCTTCGGGAGATTATATAATGAATTTTTACCGACCTGAAGGAGTATACCACAAGAAAACGGAGTCCGGAGGTTGCACGGGGTGGCCACAAGCCACAGGGGCGGTTTCCAGGGGGGTAGGGCGTGCCCCCCTGGCTTGTCGCCTCCTCGTGCACTCTTCGGACTACTTTAAATTTTCCTAATTTATTAAATATTCCAAAACGGATAAAAATTGCTATTGGAAAAGTTTTGGAGTCGGTTTGCTTACCGTAACACATACCTATTACTTTTCGGAGTCTGAAACGTTCTGGTAGGTCTCCCTAATGTACTCCTCCGGTGTCATGGTATTGATAATATTGGTTTCAACATTTATGGTCGTACCTGAGATATAATGTTTGATTATTTGCCCGTTTACCACCTTAGGATTTGTGCCTTCGGCGTTGTTGATCTTGATGGCACCGAAATGATATACTTCCTCGATAATGTAAGGCCCTTCCCATTTAGAGAGAAGTTTTCCTGCAAAAAATCTTAAACGAGAGTTGTATAGCAAGACATGGTCACCTACATTGAATTCACGCTTTTGTATCCTTTTATCATGCCATCTCTTAACTTTTTCCTTAAACAACTTGGCATTCTCGTAGGCCTGGGTTCTCCATTCATCAAGTGAGCTAATGTCAAATAACCTCTTCTAACCAGCAAGTTTGAAATCATAGTTGAGCTCTTTGATTGCCCAATAAGCTTTATGTTCTAGTTCAAGAGGTAAGTGACATGCTTTACCATAAACCATTTTATACGGAGACATACCCATAAGGTTTTTGTAAGTAGTTCTATAAGCCCATAACGCATCATCAAGTTTCTTAGACCAATTCTTTCTGGATCTATTAACAGTCTTCTGCAAAATTAATTTAATTTCTCTATTGCTCAATTCTACTTGACGGGACTAACCCATCTACTATCAGCAATAGGATAAATTATACCTGCCTCCAGAAGCTTTAGTATTTTGTTTCTTACCACTTCTTTCATTTTAGGATTTAACCGTCGTTGGTGATCAACAACTGGTTTAGCATCAGGCTCCATATTAATTTTATGCAGACATAGAGTGGGACTAATGCCTTTAAGATCATCAAGAGTATATCCAATAGCAGCACGGTGCTTCCTCAGAGTTTTCAATAATCTCTTTTCTTCATGCTCTGAAAGGTTAGCACTAATAATAACAGGATATATCTCCTTTTCATCAAGATAAGCATATTCCAGAGTATCAGGTAATTGTTTAAGCTCAAACACGGGATCACCCTTGGGTGGAGGAGGAACCCCAAGTATTTCAACAGGCAGGTTGTGTTTCAAAATAGGCTGCTGATCAAAGAAAATCTTATCTATTTCATTCCTTTCATTCATATGCATATCGTTTTCATGGTCTAGCAAATATTGTTCTAAGGGATCAGTAGGAGGCACAGCAATAGAAGCAAGACCAATAATTTCATCTTTACCAGGCAAATCTTTGTCATGGGGTTGTCTACGAAATTTAGAGAAATTGAACTCATGGGACACATCCCCAAAACTTACAGTAACAGTTTCTTTCTCACAATCTATCTTAACATTAACAGTATTCAAGAAAGGTCTACCAAATATAATGGGGCAAAAATCATCTTGTGGGGAACCAAGAACAAGAAAATCAGTAGGATACTTTATTTTCCCACACAAGACTTCAACATCTCTAACAATCCCAATTGGTGCTATAGTATCTCTATTAGCAAGCTTAATGGTGACATCAATTTCCTCTAATTCAGCTGGTGCAATATCATTCATAATTTCTTGATATAAGGTGAAGGGAATTGCACTCACACTAGCACCCACATCACACAAGCCATGATAACAATGATCTCCTATTTTAACAGAAACAACAGGCATGCCAACAATAGGTCTATGTTTATCTTTAGTATCAAGTCTAGCGATTCTAGCAGCTTCATCACAGAAATGAATAACATGCCCATCAATATTATGAACCAAGAGATCTTTAACCATAGCAATACTAGGTTCAACTTTGATTTGTTCAGGGGGTGTAGGTGTTCTAGTATAACTCTTACGAACCACAGTTGAAGCTTTAGCATGATCCTTTATTCTAACAGGGAAAGGCGGTTTCTCAATATAAGCAGTAGGAATAATAGGATCAACATTATAAATAATAGTATCTTATTCAACTTTAATAGGTTCAACTACTTTCACTTCAATGGGAGGATGATATTTAAACCACTTCCCCTTAGGGAGATCAACATGAGCAGCAAAAGATTCACAGAAAGAAGCTACTATCTCAGAGTCAAGTCCATATTTAGTGCTAAATTCACGAAAAGCTACTTTCACTTCAATGGGAGGATGATATAGGGGATCTATTGTAGTCCTTTCGATAAGTAAGAGTGTCGAACCCAACGAGGAGCAGAAGGAAATGACAAGCGGTTTTCAGTAAGGTATTCTCTGCAAGCACTGAAATTATCGGTAACAGATAGTTTTGTGATAAGATAATTCGTAACGGGTAGCAAGTAACAAATGTAACAAAGGTGCAGCAAGGTGGCCCAATCCTTTTTGTAGCAAAGTACAAGCCTGGACAAACTCTTATATAAAGCAAAGCGCTCCCGAGGACACATGGGAATTTCTGTCAAGCTAGTTTTCATCATGCTCATATGATTCGCGTACGTTACTTTGATAATTTGATATGTGGGTGGACCGGTGCTTGGGTGCTGCCCTTACTTGGACAAGCCTCCCACTCATAACAAGACTTATCCCATGTCCTCAGGAACAAACGTAACTACTCACAAAGCATATTCATGTTCATAATCAGAGGAGTATTAATTATCATTAAGGATCTGAACATATGATCTTCCACCAAGTAAACCAACTAGCATCAACTACAAGGAGTAATCAACACTACTAGCAACCCACAGGTACCAATCTGAGGTTTGAGACAAAGATCGGATACAAGAGATGAACTAGGGTTTGGAGAGGAGATGGTGCTGGTGAAGATGTTGATGGAGATTGACCCTCTCTCAATGAGAGGATCATTGGTGATGACGATGGCTTCGATTTCCCCCTCCGGGAGGGAAGTTTCCCCGGCAGAACAGCTCCGCCGGAGCCCTAGATTGGTTCTGCCCAAGTTCCGCCTCGAGACGGCGGCGCTTTGTCCCGAAAGCTCCCTTCTGATTTTTTCCAGGTCAAAACCCTCCATATAGCAGAAGATGGGCACCGGAGGCCTGCCAGGGTGTGACGCCCCCATTCTCGTCCGTTCTCTAATCATGCACACAATGCGTACGACCAAGATTAGGGACTCACTGATTGATATCACAACACAACAAAAGACACAAATATAAAGTCATATAGCTTCATATTACAAGCCAGGGGCCTCGAGGGCTCGAATACAAAGCTCAACATAAACACGAGTCAGCGGAAGCAAATAATATCTGAGTACAGACATAAGTTAGACAAGTTTTGCCTTAAGAAGGCTAGCACAAACATAAGCAGCGGATCGAAAGAGGCGAGGCCTCCTGCCTGGGAACCTCCTAACTACTCCTGAGCGTCGGGGGCTGCCTCCACGTAGTAGAAGGCTCCGGCGGTGGTGTAGCAGTCATCTCCGGCGTACTCCATCTCCTGGGCTCCATCGTCTGAACGCGGCAATCGAATCGAGGGGGAAAAGAGAATGCAAAGCAGCAGTGAGTACTCATCCAAAGTACTCGCAAGACTGACATCAGATCTATGCTAAAAATGCATCATTATCAAGGTGAGGGGTTATATCTGGACTGACTGCAGAAAGCAAGAATAGGGGGAAGGCCTAGTCCTATCGAAGACTAGCATCTTCAGCATCTTGCAGCATTAGAAGAGTGCAGATTAGTATCTCATATATATAGTCATATTGTTGTAGTAATTTTATTAAATAATCATGCCCAGAGATCCTTCCTCGACTCCCTGCGAGGAAGCAATCCCGGAGCCACAATTTATTTCAAATTAAATTACAATTATAGTTGTATAAGGTCAAGGTACAACTCCAAGTCGTCCTGTTACCGTGGACACGGCTATTCGAATAGATCAATCATCCCTGCAGGGGTGCACCGCATCTACAACACGCCTGATCACCTCCGGCCGGACACACTTTCCTGGGTCATGCCCGGCCTCGGGATAGCAGCATGTCGTCGCCCTACCTACGCTCAACGAAGAGGCCAGCCCGCCGGTCTATATCCTATGCGCGCAGGGGTCATGGGCCCAATCACCCTTTGCACACCTGCACGATGCGTGGGCGGCTGGAAATAGACCTAGTACACTCCAGTCCAAGAGCTGCACCGTCCAGTCCAATCCGTCGCGCGCCGCTCCATTGCTGACGTCCGAAGAGCTTCGGCTGATACAACGACGCTGAGTGCCCATAACTTTCCCACGTGATGGTTTGGTGCGCAATAAGGCCAACGACCAACTCAGATCAAATACCCAACCAATTAGCATTTTATTAATGCGGGGAAAGCGCGACCCATAAAGTGCGGTCTGTCGCCCCATCTCGAGGATGTGTGGCAAAGGCCTCTCTCGCCAGTCCACACCTCATCATCATCAAACCGTGGGTACCCCTCAGGGCCGACCCATCACCAACATGTTTCAGTAACCCGGTCATAGTAACTGTGTGTATAAAACATCGAGACGGAACCTGAGAAATCACCCTCAAGGGGCCCCGCTCGATGAAACCGTCAAGGTGGACTTAGAGGAATCACCCTCGAGAGTCCCACACTTGAGGGGTTGCACGACAGAGTCATCGTCGGGAATGGTGAAGGAGGAATCACCCTTGATAACCACGACCGACTAGCTGCACCACAGAGCTAGCATCAGGAGTACTTCACGAGGTGTCACCCCCGGTACTCGATAGTAGCGCTGCAGAGTCGTACACTAAGGGGTGTGTGGTGATGTGAGGGGCCTGGCTTGCCGGTCGGTTGACCGAGTCTTCGAGTCGTCGAGTCGTCGATGAAGAAGCAGGGGCAACTGGACTAAGGGGTCACTGGGGATTCACTGATCAACCTATACTAAGCAGTTGGTATGATGGCAGGTAAAGTAACAGTTTACCAAAAACAGGCTATGCATCAGATTAGGAGCTAGCCAAAACAGTAGCAAAATCTAATGCAAGAATAAGATGGAAGGAATAGGCGATATCGGAATGCTCAAGGGGGGTTTGCTTGCCTTGCTGCTCTGCGGCCAAGGTCTGATCGTCAGGCGCGTAGTCGTATCCGGCAGCACCGTCAGTCTCGGGGTCTACCGGTAAGAAGAGGGGGGAAGAAACAATAAATATAAAGCACAGATGCAATCACGATGCATGACATGGCAATATGCAGAGCTAGGCATGCACTAACGCAGTACTACACGTGTTTAGACGGAGCGGGAGAATATCTGACGATATTTCCCGGGTCTTTGGAATTATCGGACAGGCGATCCAAAGGGGAAAAGTTCCATGTTCATCATGCCAGAAGCATGTGACAGATGAATGGATGACATATTTGGATTCGTGGGATTTTTCTGATCAACTTTCATGTATAAAGTTTTCCCATCCGAGCTACAGATTATTTTCTATGATTTTTCAAAGTTTTAATCATTTTCTGGAATTAATTCTATTTATTTAATCCAACATTATCCAAAACAGTACAGGGGTGACGTCAGCATGAGGTCAGCATTGCATCAGTAGTCAACAGTGGGGCTGACCAGGTCAAACCTGACCAGTGGGTCCCACATGTCATAGACTCAGTTTTATTCCAGTGTTTTAAATTAACTAAATAGATTAATTAACAGGTGGGGTCCAAATGTCAGTGAGACATTAATGTTAATTTAATTATTTTCACTAATCTATCTGGCTAATTAAGTACCTGACAGGGGTGGCCCACCTGTCATTGACACAGGGGTGCTGGGCCCCACCAGTCAGTGACTGGTCAAGCCCAGTCAGCCCAGTTGACTGGGTCAACCCAGTCAACTGGGGCCAGGGGCCCCACTGGCAGTGACCCAGGGGTGGGCCCCAGGTGTACCACGTCGGTGGTCGGCGCCGGAGCGTCGTCGGTGAGCGCCTGGACGCGGCCGAGAGCTCCGGTGAGCTCGGAAACGACGCACGGGGGGGCCATTTGGCGCGCGGTTGGGCGCGTTCGAACGGGCGTTCAACGCCGCGTCGATCCCGGGCGGTAGCGTCGCCGGACCTGGCCGAAAACGGCGCCGGCGATGACGGTAGGCGGCTGCGGCTACGGGAGCACGACGGGGATGGCGCTACGGTGGTCGAAACGGGCGGGGCTAACGCGGGATGGACTCCACGCGATGCGGCGAGCACAACGGTGGCACGCCCGTGACCAAATGGTCACCGGAGGCACGCCGGCGTTGAGCTCTTGCGGCGGCGGGTTCGGGCTCCGGCCAATTCTAGCGCTAAAAGCTCCGGCTCATCGAGAGGGGAGAGGGGGGAAGTAGCAGGAGCTCACAGCGAGGTGTAGCCATGCAAAGCGGGCTCGGGGACGGCTTGACGGCGGCGAAAACGCGGCGGCGATCTTCGGGCGCCCGAGGAAGAAGACGACGGCGTGGAGGCGATGCAGGGGCATAGGGGCTCAGGCTCGTGGTCGAGGAGGACGAGGAGGTCACGGCGGAGCAGATGGACGCGACGGCGAGGCGCGGGCGTGGCTGTGGCCGCGGCTACCCGTCGGCCATGGCGGCGGCGGTGCTCGGGCGTGATGGGGAACGAGCGAGGGAGAGGGGGCGAATGGGGGAGGGTGTCCAGGGGAGGCCTGGGCGCTCGGCCTTATCCTCTCGCCCACCTGCTCCCGTCGGCGTGGCGAGCGGCGACGGCGCGGCGCGGCGCTGTCCACGGCGGCGTCGACACGGGGAAGGGGGCAGGTAGGAGACACAGGAGTTGGGCCGGCTGGGCTCGGCCCATCGCCAGGTAGGTCCAGGTAAGTGGCCTCTGGCCTTTTTCTTTTATTTCTTTTCTGTTTTCTTTTTAAATCTTTCTATTTTAATTCCTTTAGCCAATTTCCTTTATAGCAAAAATGTGACACTGGCTGAGAACAAATACTAGGGTCAGTGGTGCACTACCACAATAAGTTTGGGATTTATTTGACTATATCTGGAATTTTCCATAATTGAAAAGGCATTTAAAATGCTTCTTTTGGCACTGTTTTAAATGCTTTAGCCCACAATAGTTGATGGTGATGTTGTTTTCCTTAACAACATATTGTTTTGGAATTTTTGCTGAATGATGAACATTTTTCCAGCAATAATTGAGCAACTTCAAATCTCACTTGCCAATTGAATTTGATTTCAAAGTGGAGTTTCAAAATGGTATTTGAATCAAAGGTGATCAAGCATTGTTTAGCAAAAGATTAGCTTAATCACTTGGCCATTACTGTAGCTTAATTACAATCATCACTGTAGCAAAACCCAGGGTGTCACATAGGGGGCCCACAAGCCACAGGGGCGCGCCAGGGGGGTAGGGCGCGCCCCCCTGCCTTGTGACCTCCTGGTGGGTCCCCTCTGGTATTTCTTTCCCCCAATATTTTTTATATATTCCAAAATAATTCTCCATAACTTTTCAGGACTTTTGGAGTTGTGCAGAATAGGTCTCTCATATTTGCTCCTTTTCCAGTCCAGAATTCCAGCTGCCGGCATTCTCCCTCTTCATGTAGACCTTGTAAAATAAGAGAGAAAAGGCATAAGTATTGTACCATAATGTGTAATAACAGCCCATAATGCAATAAATATCAACATAAAAGCATGATGCAAAATGGACGTATCACACACAAATGAACAAACAACTTGCACCCAACGCGGGCAAGAGGGTTGGCAATCCCCTTGATCTCGTTATTTGCAAGCAAATGAGTTGTGTAGATAATTGTTGACAAATGTAAATTGCAAAATAAAATAAAAATTAAATAAAGGCAGCGAGGTAATAATACAGTTTGTAAATATATAAGTGATAGACCCGGGGGCCTTAGTTTTCCCTAGCGACATCTCTCATGTAAGCAGGATACGGTGGGTAACAAATTACTGTTGGGCAATTGATAGAAAAGCGGATAGTTATGCGATTTCACGGCAATGATCATGTGTATATAGGCATCACGTCCATAAACAAATAGTCCGACTCCTGCCTGCACCTATTACTATTACTCCACTCATCGACCGCTATCCAGCATGCATCTAGAGTATTAAGTAAAACAGAGTAATGCTTGGAGAACGATGACATGATGTAGACAAAGTAAACTCAAGCAATATGAATGAACCCCATCGTGTTATCCTTAGTAGCAAAAACACGAAGACCATCTTGTCCCCTACTTTTTCACTGGGATATAGAAACTCGTCAGGTTGAACCTACCACAACGCACAACTCCCACCGATGAAATATCAATCTACTTGGCCAAAGCACACCAATAAATCGAAGAGCATTACGAAGCTATAATGATCATGCAATTAAGAAACAATATATATCAGAGGTATCTCAAATACTTTTCATGAATAATCTGAACATAAACCCACAAGTCATCGGATCCCAACAAACACACCGCACAATAGGATTACATCGGATAGATCAAAGCGAAGATGTGATGACCATTGTATTGAAGATCAAGAGATAGAGAGATTGCCATCTAGGTACTAGCTATGGACCCGTAGGTTTGTGGTGAACTACTCACATGTCATCGTGAGGGCAGCAAGGTTGATGTAGAGGCCCTCCTTGATTGATCCCCCCTCCGGCAGGGTGCCGGAACGGAGCTTCAGATGGCCTCGCGACGGAGCAGAGACTTGCGACGATGGAAAAAGGGTTTCGGGACTGCTTCTGGGTTTTTTGCAATACTAGAGACTTTATAGGCCAGAGAGGGGCGTCGGGAGGTAGCCGAGGGGGCCACCACATATCAGGACACCCCCCTAGGGCGCGCCCTGATGTGTGGTGGGGCCCTCGTGCACCTCCCGGCCTCCTTCCGGAGCTTCCAGGTCTTCTTTTGGTCCAGAAAAAATCATCAAAAAGTTTCGTGGCAATTGGACTTCGTTTGGTACTGTAAACCTGAAAAGTAAAAAACATGCAGAAAACAGCAACTAGCACTGGGCACTGGGTCAATAGGTTAGTTCTCAAAAATATTATAAATTGGTAAATAAAGACCCAAAAAGTATCCTATAATGATAATATATCAGCATGGAACAATCAAAAAATATAGATACGTTGGAGACGTATCAAGCATCCCCAAGCTTAATTCCTGCTCGTCCTCAAGTAGGTAAATGATAAAAACAAATTTTTTTATTTGACATGCTATCCATTATGTAATCTTATGCATGTATGCTCATTGAGAAAAGATGAATCAACAAATATTAACACAACAATATTCAAAGTGTAAGAAACAAAATCATTAATCCTTAAAAGTATATGATCCTTAAGAAATGTTTACCCCCCCCCCCCCTCATTCATCTTATTATATTAGCAAGGCATGGCTCCATCTTCACCACATTAATACAAATGTTAAGCACCACGGTGTCCAAGTCAGGCAATTGGATCGTACTTTTTCAATATGCATCAACTTTTTATACTTCATGCAATACATGAGCGTGAGCCATTAGACATAGCATTTAGGTGGACTAAAGTATGGTGATAGATATCAAAGGGGTAAAAAGTGGAGAAGATAGTCTCACATCAACTAGGCATACCAACAGGCTATGAAGATGCCCATTGATAGATATCAATGCGAGGAGTAGGGATTGCCATGCAAATGATGCACTAGAGCTATAAGTGTATGAAAGCTCAAATGAAGCTAAGTGGGGTGTGCATCCAACTTGCTTCCTCATGAAGACCTCGGGCATTTGAGGAAGCCCGTCATAGGAATATACAAGCCAAGTTTATAATAATGAATAGGTAATTCCAACTAGCATATGGAAGTGACATATCATGAGACTCTCTACATGAAGAGCATGGTGCCACTTTGAGGCACAAGTGAGGTAAAGGATAGTAGCAAAGTCCCTTCTCTCATTTTCTCTCATTCGTTTTTTTTAATGGTGGGCTCATTTGGCCTCCCCAATTTTTATTTTTTCGTCCGGAGTCTCATCTCGACTTGTGGGAGAATCATAGTCTCCATCATTCTTTCCTCACTAGGACATTGCTCTAATAATGATGATCATCACACTTTTATTTTTCTTACAACTCAATATGGAGAACTGATATGAAGATATGACTTTGTATGAATGCCTCTCGCAGTGTACCAGGATGTGCAATGATCTACCGTGACATTTATCAAAAATATGATGAATGGTGTCTTTGCCACAAATACTATGTCAGCTCTATATGATCAAGCAAAGCAATATGACGATGAACAAAGTAGTCATGTGAAGTGACGATGGAATTTGCTTGGCAATATATCTCGGAATGTCTATGGAAATGCCATGATAGGTAGGTATGGTGGCTGTTTTGAGGAAGATATAATAAGGTGTATGTGCAACAGAGCGTATCATGTCACGGGGTTTGGATGCACCGGCGAAAGTTGCACCGATCATCACCATGCCTCTTTAATTTTTTTTAGATGAACAAAAAGGTCAACCTTTCTTAATATCGATACTCCTACAGATCAACAATTATGGACTCACACCTATTTTCATATTACCACATCAATATCATTGACCCACAATTTCTCTATCTGTGCTACTTGATGGTTATGATTATCACTCATTGAATACCTAATATTTTTGGACTAGTCTTATGACCCATGCAAATTACCGTCACTATTTTTTAACTCTCAAACAAATATAAGTGAAGAATGAGAGTGAAATCATTTCTATAAAATCTACATGCCACCGTGCTCAAAAAGATATAAGTGAAGTACTAGAGCAACTGTTAAGCTCAAAAGAAATAAGTGAAGCGCATAGAGTATTCTAAAAAATTATGATGAAGGTGTCTCTCTCTTAAATAGGTGTGTCTAGCAAACAATGATTGTGGCAAACTGATACTTGTGATCTGCGTTGGGTTTTCCGTGAAGAGGAACGGGTAATTGCAGCACAAAGTGGGCAAGTATTTCCTTCAGTTATGAAACCAAGGTTTATTGAACCAATATGAATATCGATCCTCAACCGTCTTCAGCGGCTGCACACAAATGAACAAACGACTTGCACCCAACGCGGGCAAGAGGGTTGTCAATCCCCTTGATCTCGTTATTTGCAAGCAAATGAGTTGTGTAGATAATTGATGATAAATATAAATTGCAAAATAAATAAAAAGGAAATAAATGCAGCGAGGTAATAATAGTGTTTGTAAACATATAAGTGAATAGACCCGGGGGCCATAGTTTTCCCTAGCGACATCTCTCATGTAGGCAGCATACGGTGGGTAACAAATTACTGTTGGGCAATTGATAGAAAAGCAGATAGTTATGCGATTTTCATTGCAATGATCATGTGTATATAGGTATCACGTCCATAAACAAATAGGTCAACTCCTGCCTGCACCTATTACTATTACTCCACTCATCGACCGCTATCCAGCATGCATCTAGAGTATTAAGTAAAACAGAGTAATGCATGGAGAACGATGACATGATGTAGACAAAGTAAACTCAAGCAATATGAATGAACCCCATCATGTTATCCTTAGTAGCAACAACACAAAGATGCATCTTGTCCCCTACTTTGTCACTGGGATATAGAAACTCATCAGGTTGAACCTACCACAACGCACCACTCCCACCGATGAAATATCAATCTACTTGGCCAAAGCACATCAATAGATCGGAGAGCATTACGAAGCTATAATGATCATGCAATTAAGATACAATATATATCATAGGCATCCCAAATACTTTTCATGAATAATCTAAACGTAAACCCACAATTCATCAGATCCCAACAAACACACCGAACAATAGGATTACATAGGATACATCAAAGCGAAGATGCGATGACGATTGTATTGAAGATCAAGAGATAGAGAGATTGCCATCTAGGTACTAGCTATGGACCCGTAGGTCTGTGATGAACTACTCACACATCATCATGAGGACAGCAAGGTTGATGTAGAGGCCCTCCGTGATCAATCCCCCCTCCGGCAGGGTGCTGGAACGGAGCTCCAGATGGCCTCGCGACGGAACAGAGACTTGCGGCGGCGGAAAAAGGGTTTCGGGACTGCTTCTGGGTTTTTTGCAATATTAGAGAATTTATAGGCCAGAGAGGGCGCCGGGAGAGCCACGAGGGGCCTACCACATATCAGCCCCCCCCAGGGCGCTCGTGTGGGGGGTCCCTCGTGTGCCTCCCGGTCTCCTTCCAAAGCTTCCAGGTCTTCTTATGGTCCAGAAAAAATCATCAAAAAGTTTCGTGGCAATTAGACTTCGTTTGGTAATGTAAACCTAAAAAGTAAAAAACATGCAGAAAACAGCAACTGGCACTAGGCACTGGGTCAATAGGTTAGTCCTAAAAAGTATTACAAATTGGTAAATAAGGACCCAAAAAGTATCCTAGAATGATAATATATCAGCATGGAACAATAAAAAATTATAGATACGTTGGAGACGTATCAAGCATCCCCCAGCTTAATTCATGCTCGTCCTCGAGTAGGTAAATGATAAAAACAAAAAAAATGATGTGACATGCTATCTGTTATGTAATCTTATTCAGGTATGCTCATTGAGAAAATATGAATCAACAAATATTAACACAGCAATACTCAAAGTGTAAGAAACAAAATCATTAATCCTTAAAAGTATACGATCCTTAAGAAATGTTTACCCCCATATTCATCTTATTATATTAGCAAGGCATGGCTCCATCTTCACCACATTAATACAAATGTTAAGCACCACGGTGTCCAAGTCAGGCAATTGGATCGTACTTTTTCAATATGCATCAACTTTTTATTCTTCACGCAATACATGAGCGTGAGCCATTGGACATAGCATTTAGGTGGAATAGAGTATGGTGATAGATATCAAAGGGGTAAAAAATGGAGAAGATAGTCTCACATCAACTAGGCGTACCAACGGGATATGGAGATGCCCATCGATAGATACCAATGCGAGGAGTAGGGATTGTCATGCAAATGATGCACTAGAGCTATAAGTGTATGAAAGCTCAAATGAAGCTAAGTGGGGTGTGCATCCAACTGGCTTGCTCATGAAGACCTCGGGCATTTGAGGAAGCCTGTCATAGGAATATACAAGCCAAGTTTATAATAATGAATAGGTAATTCCCACTAGCATATGGAAGTGACATATCATGAGACTCTCTACATGAAGAGCATGGTGCCACTTTGAGGCACAAGTGAGGTAAAGGATAGTAACAAAGTTGAAAGGACGTGGATGTCGCCTAGAGGGGGGGTGAATAGGCGCTTTAAAATAATTACGATTTAGGCTTGAACAAATGCGGAATAAAACTAACGTTTAATATGTCAAGCACAAAACCTAAAACAACTAGGCTCACCTATGTGCACCAACAACTTATGCTACGCAAGATAAACAACTAAGTGATAGCAAGATATAAAGCATGAAACAATATGGCTATCACAAAGTAAAGTGCATAAGTAAAGGGCTCAGGTAAGTGATAACAGAGGCACGCGGAGACGACGATGTATCCCGAAGTTCACACCCTTGTGGATGCTAATCTCCGTTCGGAGCGGTGTGGAGGCACAATGCTCCCCAAGATGCCACTAAGGCCACCGTAATCTCCTCACGCCCTCGCACAATGCAAGATGCCGTGATTCCACTAAGGGACCCTTGAGGGCAGTCACCGAACCCGTACAAACAAGGTTGGGGCAAACTCCACAACTTAATTGGAGACTCCCAACAACACCACGAAGCTTCACCACAATGGACTATGGCTTCTGCGGTGACCTCAAATGCTCGGGGCAATCTCCACAACTTAATTAGAGACCCCGACGCTTGCCCGGAGCTTTGCCACCACAATGATTGAGCTCCTAGGCACCACCAACCGTCTAGGGCGCCAAAGCACCCAAGAGGAACAAGCTCTAGGGTGCTCAAACACCCAAGAGTAATAAGCTTCTCAACTTCTCACTTCCACGTATCACCGTGGAGAACTCAAACCTATGCACCAAATGCAATGGCAAGGGCACACGGAGTGCCCAAGTCCTTCTCTCCCAAATCCCACCAAAGCAACTAATGCTAGGGAGGAAAATGAGAGGAAGAACGAAGAAGAACACGAAGAACTCCAAGATCTAGATCCAAGGGATTCCCCTCACTTAGAGGAGAAAGTGATTGGTGGAAATGTGGATCTAGATCTCCTCTCTCTTTTCCCTCAAGAACTAGCAAGAATCATTGGAGGGATTGAGAGTTAGCAAGCTCGAAGAAGGTCAACAATGGGGGAAGAACACGAGCTAAAGAGATAAGGTTCAATGGGGAAGAAGACCCCCTTTTATAGGTGGGGAAAAATCCAACCGTTATGCTCACAGCCCGCACAAAGTGGTACTACCGCTCATGGGAGCAGCACTACCGCTGGGGCGGTGGAAGCCCTTTGAAAAACAACAGCGAGGAGGCAAAAATCCAGTAGAACCACCGGAGCAGTACTACCGCTCGTCCTCACGGTACTACCGCTAGGGATAGCGGTACTGCCGCAAAGGGTAGTGGTACTACTGCTTGCGAGCGGTACTAAAAAAATACATCCGTGCCTACCACCGCTGGACTTAACACGAGATTTTGGTTCGGAGCGGTACTACCGCTCTGGAGCCGCGGTAGTACCACTCTGGAGCGGTTGTAAAAAATTACATCCGCTCCAAGCGGTAGTAGCCGCGGTAGTACCGCTACAGCCTTTTAAGAACACCAAAACTGCCACAACTTCTGCAAACGGACTCCGAATTCAACGAAACCAAGTTTGGTGGAAAGATAACGACATGGGCTAACACAATATTGATATAAATATAAATAAGAAGCAAATGAGAAAAGGCCCATAAGAAAATGGTGAGAACCCGTCCTCAGATAAGACCGGTAAAACCTTCAACACCGAAAACGCAATAGAAGAAGCATATGAAATCCGTTTTCGATGTACTAGAGCTTGTCACGAAGATAAACACAAGCTCTAAAACCTCAAAAAGAGAAAATACAAATAAGAATCAAGAAAGATGATGCAAGGATGCAATGGTTTGAGCTCTCGACGAACGATACGATCAAGCTACTCACTTGAGAGCCCCCCTTGATAGTACGGCTATCGATCCTATAACCCGGTCTCCAAACTATCACCATGAGACCGGTAAAATAGAAAACCTATCAAGGGCAAACCTTTGCCTTGCACGAAGTCCACTTGAGCTAGATGATGACGATCTTGACTCCCTCAAGTTGGACCACCTTTCGTGATTGCGTTGGCTCGATGAAGGCTAGTTGATTGCTCCCCTATACTCCACTATGGGTGAGCCACTCTTCGGCACATCTTCACAAGTCCATTGTCACCACAATGAACGGCAAGCCTCAAGCATGATCTCTCCGTGATGCTTCACTTGAGCTTGCACATCGCAACCTTGATGACGATCTCCACTTGATGTCATCTTCCATGGGATGTATGGGATCTGCCTCTTGATGCAAGCCCATGAAAATATACCTAACCCCACAAAGAACTCTCACGTAGACCATGGGTTAGTACACAAAGCGTAATGGACAATGATTACCACACCATGGGATCACTTGATCCCTCTCGGTACATCTTGTACGCTTTGTGTGTTGATCAACTTGATTCACTTTTTGACTTAGTCTTGATCAACCTTGTATCTTATCTTCTCTCTTCATAAAGATGATGTCTTGAAGGTAAACATGAATGCTTACACAATCTTCTTCTTCAAGACATGCTTGCAATAAGCTCAACTCCCACATGACCAATCTTTGGATAAACCTTGAATACCACCTTGGTCACCATATAAACTCCTTGAAACCAACAGATGGACTTCAAGAAGTACCTACGGACAAATCCTTCGAATATAACTCAAGGCAACCATTATTCCATAGGGATTGTCATCAATTACCAAAACCACACATGGATAAATGTGCTCTTACAATCTCCCCCATTTTGGTAATTGATGACAACCACTTTCAAGAGAGTTTATATAAGGAAATAAGCACAACCAAGCACACACACATGCAGAGCAATGCATGGGTGTGAGATGCAAATGCTTAGGCAATAAAAGCAAAACTCTCTAAGCTTTCCAAACTAAACTCTCTAAACTTCTCCCCCATTGGCATCAATTGCTAAAATGGGCGAAAAGCTTAGAAAGCTAATATAATAGGTGTTCCTCCAAAAGATGTGTATTTCTCAAAATATGAGTGCAATGAAATACACATATCCAATGATAAGTAGTTGGAGGAAAACAAACCATATTGAGGATCAAAAGATTGCAAAAAGGATCGTATGGCACAAAGACATACACCAGAGTGAAGCAAGCAATCAAAAGATACCAATTGGAACAATCAATCACATGGTCCTACCAGCCACATGAATAAAAAATATTATGATATGGGCAAAAGAGTTTTTATAAAGAAACTAGAGGAGCTCCCCATGATTTGTGCACAAATAAGAATTTTTGTATTTGAATACAAGTCCACAAAATAGGATCATGACTCCCCCAAAATCAATATAAACACACAACAAGTGCAAGCAAGTAGATAAGACAATGAGCATAGTACTTGCACTAAACATATGGTCGAGCAACATGTAAAAGAGGCAATCTTAAGAATAGGCTCAACCAAAATGATGTGTGTGAGTCATGGCAAAGCACTTGAGAAGACTAGTATAAGGATGAGCCTTAAGCATCAACATAGTCTTGATGAAATGAGACACAAAGTGCAAACCATATCCTTCCCACAAACACAAACTACTGGCAAATGGGTCCACAAGCTTACTAATAAGAAAATTAAAAACCAAAGCTTGTGACAACCCCTGGTGAAGATAGGAAATAATAGCCTTGTCAGGAGGAGGGATACCAATCGAAATGGCAAAACCCTCGTGAAGACAAGCATGAGAAAAATAATCTTCACCACCAAAGAGTGCATCAACATGCAAGGATATAAGATCCGCACTCAAGACAAATTCTTTCACGAAACCACCAAGTAAAAAAAAGGAATGCAACGGTGGACGTGAAAGAAAAGAGGATATCAACTAGAGATGTAACTTCTCTCATGTGTATAAGATTCTAGGTAGAGGACAACCATGATGATATATCCACAAAGAATGATGTACACACGAAATAGCTACAAGAAGGAACGAACAAGATATCCAAAAGGAGGTCATAAATATACCAATAAGATCTTTGCCTGAAAGCATAGCACATAGCCTAATATTTTCTTATTGTACAGAAATGAACTCCCAATACACAAACATCAAAGACATCACAACTAGCAATATGACATCATCGTTGAGACGCTTTGAGAAAGGAAACAAGTGCCACAGGAATGACTCAAGAAATTCATGCCATGATGCAACCTATAAAAGGTTGAATGTGAGAAATGTATGCATGAAGTAGATACTTGTTACCGAGATAGCATTGGATTGATGTAGTAGACAATGGTTCTTCGATCATCCTAGCATGGCTCCAATAAGCACATGGTGTCAACACCTTCCTTGTAAGTGAGCCGAGTGTCCAATGTATCTCCAATTGTTCCTAGAACAACACCACAAACAAAGTGGTACCCAAACTTATTGGGACCAAAAAGTTAGTGGACCAACAATACATAGGACAAAACTCCACATAAATATGTGCATATAGATATGAAATTGAATTTCATGCACACTTTAGCCAATTTATGTCATAGTGGAGTTTCCCCTATATATTGGGTCAAGGAAAGAGAACATGCCAACGAAAGTACATGTAGTAAATATGCATGCTCAAGGCTTTCAAGCATCAAATCAACACACAGTTGATAAGATACCAAAAGATAAGGTATCAAGTGAAAATAAGATACCAAACGAAGAATTATCACTTGCCGGATACCAACTAAAAGATACATCAAGGAATGAGATATCCATTGACACATGCCAAATAGAAGGAAACAAGATACCAATTGAAGGAAAACAAGAGGTATCAAGTTCCCAAAAGAGAGCTAGGTTCCAAACAAACCAAACCCTCCTCAAATTTTCATGATGGCACAAAGAACCATAGAGAGAAGGCTTGCCTCCCACCAACACACACTTGATGAAGATCAAAAGATTTTATGATGAACACATAAAGAGAGTGTTCTACAGAAAATAGGATAGCTCCCCCAAGAGATGTGCATTATATAGAATTTGCATTTGAATACAAAATGCACACGATGGGATCGTCACTTTCCCTATATCTATAGAAACACTAGACATGCTCAAAAAGATCCACAAGAGGCAAGGAAGACAAACGATAAACAAAATCCTATGTAAAGATGATTAGCAATCTCTACCACTTAAAAGGAATACCAATTGTCAAGGACAAGAAGTATTTGGAAATAATTCCCATTGGTAGATTGCAAATAGATCCAACATCATCTTTACTCCTCAATCGCAAGCAAATGACACTTGTAGAGCTAGCATGCCACCTAGGAACAAGATAAATTGTAATATCAAATCTAAGTGGCAATATCTCAAATGTACGCATTCTCTGGGCTTGTAATATGCACATAGCATATTACTCCCCCATAATGTGGTAACCCAACGTTAATAACAAGTGGCAAATGAAATCCAACAAGAGATAATTAATGGACCGTTTAGAATTTGAATTTCTCATGAGAAGACATACCAAATAGAAGCTAGATAATCTTGTAATATCAATAGTAAGTGGTATTCCTCTTGTACACACATTTTTAGGATTGTGACGTGCACAAAGCACATCACTCCCCAAAAATGGGATAATCCATTAATCTCTTAAGAGAGCCAACTAAGATAAGATAAGATGCAAAAAGGCTCAACACAAGACTCACACATACATGATGTGCATCCCATCATACATACTTGATTACTAAAGATAAACAAATAGGAAGCACAACATATACAAACACATGCAAGGTACAAAACCACAACATGCAAAGGGGCAAGTAACTAACAATGTAAACAATTTAAGTACAAGTTACCGTAAGGAGGCACATTGGATATACGATAGAAACTTGATAATCCAAATGACTTGGCTTGAGATAATATGAATGATGAAGATCCCTTAATTCTTCATGATGTAGCCAAGTCACCAATGCCCTCCAACAACACCTATTGATCAAGTATGAGCTTGTTGGTCCCCAACCAAGTTGGGTCCAAAGAGGTTAGTCACAATAGGCTTGGCTACCCAAATGGTTCTTTTCTTGACACCACTTTGAGTACCAACAAACTTGGCAAACACATTGCCAACCTTATCCTTCCCAAGAGAATAGATATCATCAATAATAATTGGGTTGGATAAGTTACCATTCGTGCATGAAGAAGCAAAGTGACCCTTCTCACGACATAAGTAGCAACTTTTACCCTTTACTTTCTTCTCAATTGATTTCTCAACTTGAGGAGCGTTGACTTGGGTCTTCTTAGGAATATGCTTTGCTTCAACTTGCGGTTGAGCAAGAGATTGAACTTGTGGCTGCTTCCCTTGTTGCTTGTCACTATGGGGCTTCTTCTTCAATGGGCAAGATCTAACATGGTGCCCTTCTATCTTGCACTTGAAGCAAATAATCTTGGCCAAATTCTTGACTTGTTCTTCGCCCTTCTTTTTGTTGCTCTTCGACTTCTTCTTCTTATTGGAGTTAAATCCAAGTCCACCCTTATCATTTGGGGATTTTTGCACACTCAAGATATTCTTGATTGTGGACTTCCCTTCATGACTCTTTTCCAAGTCTTTCTTCAAAGAAGTGACTTGGGCCTTGAGCTCTTTGATTTCCTCTACATGGTTAGTGTCAACACAAGTACTAGAGGAAGTATAAGCATCATTGTTAGAGCAACAAGGAAGTGAAAGCAATTCATCACAAGATGTACCAATGTTATGCATAGATGAATTACGAGCACTAGCACATGTCAATAAAGCATTTCTACTAGATTTAGTGCTAATGTCCACATGAGGCTCACTAGATGTTACCTTAGTAGTACTAGCCTCATGAGCTATCTTTAGCACATTATGGGATACTAGAAGATCACCATGAGAGCTCGAGAGCTTTTCATGACTTTCTTCCAATTTCCCATAATTGCTAGATAGCAACTCAAGTTGAGCCCTTAGCTCAACATTCTCCTTATAAATGGATGCTTCACAAGAAATAGAGTTAGTAGCACAAGCATCATCATTAACAACAAAAGGAGAAGGCAACTTGCCAAGCTCTTTAGCATATGAAGCTTCAAGTTGAGCATGAGACTCGGTGAGTTCAATGAGCGAACTCTTAATGACCCTTGAGCCATTTTCGAGGTGCTCAAAGTCCTCAAGGAGTTTAGCATGTGCAACTGCAAGCTTATCATTTTTAATTCTAAAATCATTAGCCACCTCGAGAGCTCTATCATGGGATTCCTTTAATCTAGATAATTCTAGAGCAAAGGTCTCCTCAAGAGTTTCCTTGGTGGTTTGTTCATTTTCAAGAGCTTGAGATAGCTCCGCGATCTCATTAGCATAATCACGCTCATGACCTTCCATTTTATCAATGGTGTCCTCATGCTCCTCGAGATGAGCTTCCAACTCCTCAATATATTTCTTGCCCTCAATTGCAATAGACATGATTTCCATGAAGTTGCAACGAGCAATTTTATTCTTATGATGAGCTTTAAAAACCATTTCTCCCTTAATTTTTAAGGAAGCAATATTATCACTCTCTTCATCATCATCAACATCATCATCATGGGATATATTGGGATTCAAAGTAGGAGATACCTTTGAAGCCTTAGCCATAAGGCAAAAGTGAGAAATAATAGATGATGATGTAGGATCCCTTGACGCACCATTCAAGACCACATCTTGTTTCATGGATTGTTGGGTTTCCTCTACATTGTTAGCACAACAACTCGAGGAAAGCAATGCATTTTTATCACGATAACAAGACATGGCAAGCATATCATCATGAGATTTAGTCAAGCAATTTCTACATGATATGCAAGGACTATCAACACAAGCATGTGAAACATTTAGAGTGCTCGAAGTGTTGAAGTCCAAAGATGAAGCATTGCAATAAGATAGTGATGAAGAATCATCAACAATAAGCCCACTATCATCATTACAATGAAAACCACTACTCACCATAACATTACCTTGTGGCAATCCACATGTAGGTGAAGTAGATGAAGTTGAGAAGGCAACACGACCGGAGGTGGAGGGAGAACAATCATCCCTAGAAATCTTGGACACACCATATTTATCTTGAAGCTTTGTCCACAACTCATGAGCATCCCGGAATGGCATGAGTTGAAATATAACTACATTGCTCAAAGCATCAAAAAGCACATTAGAAGCTTGAGCATTGAGATAAGAGTTTTTCTCATCCTCTAAATATATGTGTTGAGAATCCTTTGGAGGAGAAAAACCCATATCTACAATTAGCTCCAAATTTGGGTCCATGACCCTAAAGAGATTAAGCATGCGAATTACCCAAACATCAAAATTTGTGCCATCGAAACTAAGAGTGTCAGAGAATCCTAATACCCTAGTCGACATCCTTACTCTCTAGGTGGTGAAACCTAATAATGAGAGACCTAGCTCTGATACCAATTGAAAGGACGTGGATGTCGCCTAGAGAGGGGTGAATAGGCGCTTTAAAATAATTACGGTTTAGGCTTGAACAAATGCGGAATAAAACTAACGTTTAATATGTCAAGCACAAAACATAAAACAACTAGGCTCACCTATGTGCACCAACAACTTATGCTACGCAAGATAAACAACTAAGTGATAGCAAGATATAAAGCATGAAACAATATGGCTATCACAAAGTAAAGTGCATAAGTAAAGGGCTCAGGTAAGTGATAACAGAGGCACGCGGAGACGACGATGTATCCCGAAGTTCACACCCTTGTGGATGCTAATCTCCGTTCGGAGCGGTGTGGAGGCACAATGCTCCCCAAGATGCCACTAAGGCCACCGTAATCTCCTCACGCCCTCGCACAATGCAAGATGCTGTGATTCCACTAAGGGACCCTTGAGGGCAGTCACCGAACCCGTACAAACAAGGTTGGGGCAAACTCCACAACTTAATTGGAGACTCCCAACAACACCACGAAGCTTCACCACAATGGACTATGGCTTCTGCGGTGACCTCAAATGCTCGGGGCAATCTCCACAACTTAATTGGAGACCCCGACGCTTGCCTGGAGCTTTGCACCACAATGATTGAGCTCCGAGGCACCACCAACCATCTAGGGTGCCAAAGCACCCAAGAGGAACAAGCTCTAGGGTGCTCAAACACCCAAGAGTAATAAGCTTCTCAACTTCTCACTTCCACGTATCACCGTGGAGAACTCAAACCTATGCACCAAATGCAATGGCAAGGGCACACGGAGTGCCCAAGTCCTTCTCTCCCAAATCCCACCAAAGCAACTAATGATAGGGAGGAAAATGAGAGGAAGAACGAAGAAGAACACGAAGAACTCCAAGATCTAGATCCAAGGGATTCCCCTCACTTAGAGGAGAAAGTGATTGGTGGAAATGTGGATCTAGATCTCCTCTCTCTTTTCCCTCAAGAACTAGCAAGAATCATTGGAGGGATTGAGAGTTAGCAAGCTCGAAGAAGGTCAACAATGGGGGAAGAACACGAGCTAAAGAGATAAGGTTCAATGGGGAAGAAGACCCCCTTTTATAGGTGGGGAAAAATCCAACCGTTATGCTCACAGCCCGCACAGAGCGGTACTACCGCTCATGGGAGCGGTACTACCGCTGGGGTGGTGGAAGCCCTTTGAAAAACAACAACGAGGAGGCAAAAGGCCAGTAGAACCGCCGGAGCGGTACTACCGCTCGTCCTCACGGTACTACCGCTAGGGATAGCGGTACTACCGCAAAGGGTAGCGGTATTACTGCTTGCGAGCGGTACTAAAAAAATACATCCGTGCCTACCACCGCTGGACTTAACACGAGATTTTGGTCCGGAGCGGTACTACCGCTCTGGAGCCGCGGTAGTACCGCTCTGGAGCCGTAGTAAAAAATTACATCCGCTCCAAGCGGTAGTAGCCGCGGTAGTACCGCTGCAGCCTTTTAAGAACACCAAAACTGCCACAACTTCTGCAAACGGACTCCGAATTCAACGAAACCAAGTTTGTTGGAAAGCTAATGACATGGGCTAACACAATCTTGATAGAAATATCAATAAGAAGCAAATGAGAAATGGCCCATAAGAAAATGGTGAGAACCCTTCCTCGGATAAGACCGGTAAAACCTCCAACACCGAAAACGCAATAGAAGAAGCATATGAAATCCGTTTTCGATGTACTAGAGCTTGTCACGAAGATAACCACAAGATCTAAAACCTCAAAAAGAGAAAATACAAATAAGAATCAAGAAAGATGATGCAAGGATGCAATGGTTTGAGCTCTCGACGAACGATACGATCAAGCTACTCACTTGAGAGCCCCCTTTGATAGTACGGCTATCGATCCTATAACCCGGTCTCCAAACTATCACCATGAGACCGGTAAAATAGAAAACCTATCAAGGGCAAACCTTTGCCTTGCAGGAAGTCCACTTGAGCTAGATGATGATGATCTTGACTCCCTCAAGTTGGACCACCTTTCGTGATTGCGTTGGCTCGATGAAGGCTAGTTGATTGCTCTCCCATACTCCACTATGGGTGAGCCACTCTTCGGCACATCTTCACAAGTCCATTGTCACCACAATGAATGGCAAGCCTCAAGCATGATCTCTCCATGATGCTTCACTTGAGCTTGCACATCGCAACCTTGATGACGATCTCCACTTGATGTCATCTTCCGTGGGATGTATGGGATCTGCCTCTTAATGCAAGCCCATGGAAATATACCTAACCCCACAAAGAACTCTCACGTAGACCATGGGTTAGTACACAAAGCGTAATGGACAATGCTTACCACACCATGGGATCACTTGATCCCTCTCGGTACATCTTGTACGCTTTGTGTGTTGATCAACTTGATTCACTTTTTGACTTAGTCTTGATCAACCTTGTATCTTATCTTCTCTCTTCATAAAGATGATGTCTTGAAGGTAAACATGAATGCTTACACAATCTTCTTCTTCAAGACATGCTTGCAATAAGCTCAACTCCCACATGACCAATCTTTCGATAAACCATGAATACCACCTTGGTCACCATATAAACTCCTTGAAACCAACAGATGGACTTCAAGAAGTACCTACGGACAAATCCTTCGAATATAACTCAAGGCAGCCGTTAGTCCATAGGGATTGTCATCAATTACCAAAACCACACATGGATAAATGTGCTCTTACAAAAGTCCCTTCTCTCATTTTCTCTCATTCATTTTTTTAATGGTGGGCTCATTTGGCCTCCCCCATTTTTATTTTTTCGTCTGGAGTCTCATCTCGACTTGTGGGAGAATCATAGTCTCCATCATTCTTTCCTCACTGGGACATTGCTCTAATAATGATGATCATCACACTTTTATTTTTCTTACAACTCAATATGGAGAATTGATATGAAGATATGACTTTGTATGAATGCCTCTCGCAGTGTACCAAGATGTGCAATGATCTAGCGTGACATTTATCAAAAATATGATGAATGGTGTCTTTGCCACAAATACTATGTCAGCTCTATATGATCATGCAAAGCAATATGACGATGAACAAAGTAGTCATGTGAAGTGACGATGGAATTTGCTTGGCAATATATCTCGGAATGGCTATGGAAATGCCATGATAGGTAGGTATGGTGGCTGTTTTGAGGAAGATATAATAAGGTTTATGTGCAACAGAGCGTATCATGTCACGGGGTTTGGATGCACCGGCGAAAGTTGCACCGATCCTCAAGGTGAGAATGGGCAATGCACGGTACCAAAGAGGCCAGCAAATATGAGAAGATGAGATTGTGTATGTCCATGGTTTCACATTAGTCATAAAGAACTCATATACTTATTGCAAAGTTTTATTAGTTTATCATAGATCAAAGTACTACTCGCATGCCCCGAGGGAAGAGGTTGGTAGGAGTGAACCATCGCGCCTTCCGACCCGAAACAACACTAGGATTTCAACGAGGAATAGAAATGCTCACACATCATCACCATGCCTATTTAATTTTTTAGATGAACAAAATGGTCAACCCCTCTTAATATCGACACTTCTACTAATCAACAATTATGAACTCACACCTATTTCATATTATCATATTAATACCATTGACCCACAATTTCTCTACATGTGCTACATGATGGTTTTGATTATCACCCATTGAATACCTAATATTTTTGGACTAGTCTTATGACCCATGAAAATTACCATTACTATTTTTAACTCTCAAACAAATATAAGTGAAGAACGAGAGTGAAATCATTTCTATAAAATCTACACGTCACCGTGCTCAAAAAGATATAAGTGAAGCACTAGAGCAACTGCTAAGCTCAAAAGATATAAGTGAAGCACATAGAGTATTCTAACAAATTATGATGAAGGTGTGTCTCTCTTAAATAGGTGTGTCCAGAAAACAATGATTGTGGCAAACTGAAATTAAAAACAAAACAAACGCAAACGACGCTCCAAGCAAAACTCATATCATGTGACGAATAAAAATATAGCTTCAAGTGACATACCGATGGATTGAGACGAATGAGGGGATGCCTTCCGGGGCATCCCCAAGCTTAGACGCTTGAGTCTCCTTTAAAATATTACCTTGGGGTGCCTTGGGCATCCCCAAGCTTAGGCTCTTGCTACTCCTTATTCTGTGGTCCATCATAATAACACCCAAAACTTGAAAACTTCAATCACACAAAACTCAACAAAACATCGTGAAATCCGTTAGTATAAGAAACATATTGCATACTTTAGGTACTGTTATAAATTGATTCTTATTTCATAATAGGTACTGTATTCTAACTTCTCCATGGCTTATACCGCCCCGATACAATCCATAGCATAATCAAAATAAGCAACTATGCAAGCAAAAACAGAATCTGTCTAAAACAGGACAGTCTGTAGCAATATGTACAGAACTTACACTTCTGTCACTCTAAAAATTCTGAAAAATTAGTAAAACCTCGAAAATTTGTATATCAATGCTATGTGAAAAATTTCGATCATTATCACGCTCCAGTAAAAATGAAAATTCCTGCAATGGAGTCAAAAGTTTATGTTTTGTTTCGGCATCGATTCTACTTATCTTGTGAGTCATCCCAAATGCTTTACTTGGCACAAACACTAATTAAAAAACATAATCATTATAGAGGCAATAATCATGTTATAAAAAATAAACAGAAATAAATAATAACTATTGGGTTTTCTCCCAACAAGCTCTTTCTTTATAGCCATCAAGATAGGCTTGAGATTTCAATGATGCTCACATAAAGGATAATAATTAAAGCACAAAGAGAGCATCATGTAGCATGTGAAGTATGCATCTAAGTCTAACATAATTACTAGGCATAGGCACTTTATAGGAAAACAAATTCTCAAGACAAGTGAAATCTTGCATATGCAAATAGGAAGAGTAAAGCATTAATAATTTCAATACAAAGAGAGGTATGTGAGTAACATGAAAATTCCTATAACCATATTTGCCTCTCTCATAATAATTACATGTAGGATCATAATCGAACTCAACAATATAACTATCATGTAAAACATTCTCTTTATGATCCATGTGCATATAAGTCTTATAATCATCCAAGCTTGTGGGATCAAACCCACTTTTAGTAGTGTTGCAAATATCATAATCAATAATAGATTCATCATGAAGCATAGAATTATCAAGATCACAAGAAACATCATGATTACCACCCCAATCATGATAATTATCACAATTGATATTCATAGAATTTATACTAACAACATGGCAATCATGCTCTTCATTCAAGGAACTATCATGAATCACTTTATAAATTTCACAATTTTTAGATTCATGATTTTCAAGCAAGACCTCATAATCTAGTGAACTATCACTAGCAATTGTTTCAACATAATTGGGTCTTTTGAAAAGATTAGCAATTGGATGAGGATCCATTTATCTTAAATTTATGCTTTAAACTTTCTGTTTGTTTTTTATAAAGATAAAGATAACATAGCTAGGCAAGCGAGCAAGGTAACAAGCAATGATAAATATTTTTTGTGTTTTTGATTTTTATGAGACAAACTAAATAAAACAACAAATAAAAAGAAGAACACGTGAATGAAAATTTGTGTGAAGTTACTTGATAGTTGATGATGATATTCCCCGGCAACGGCGCTAGAAATCCTTCCTAATACTTGTGATCTGCGTTGGGTTTTCCGTGAAGAGGAACGGGTAATTGCAGCACAAAGTGGGTAAGTATTTCACTCAGTTATGAAACCAAGGTTTATTGAACCAATAGGAATATCGATCCTCAACCGTCTTCAGCGGTTGCACAAAAATGAACAAACGACTTGCACCCAACGCGGGCAAGAGGGTTGTCAATCCCCTTGATCTCGTTATTTGCAAGCAAATGATTTGTGTAGATAATTGTTGATAGATATAAATTGCAAAATAAATAAAAATTAAATAAAGGCAGTGAGGTAATAATAGCGTTTGTAAATAAATAAGTGAATAGACCCGGGGGCCATAGTTTTCCCTTGCGGCATCTCTCATGTAGGCACCATACGGTGGGTAACAAATTACTGTTGGGCAATTGATAGAAAAGCGAATAGTTGTGCGATTTTCACGGCAATGATCATCTGTATATAGGCATCACGTCCATAAATAAATAGGTCGACTCCTGCCTGCACCTATTACTATTACTCCACTCATCGACCGCTATCGAGCATGCATCTAGAGTATTAAGTAAAACAGAGTAATGCATGGAGAACAATGACATGATGTAGACAAAGTAAACTCAAACAATATGAATGAACCACGTCGTGTTATCCTTAGTGGCAACAACACAAAGACGCATCATGTACCCTACTTTGTCACTGGGACATAGAAACTCGTCACGTTGAACCTACCACAACGCACTACTCCCACCAATGAAATATCAATCTACTTGGCCAAAGCACATCAATAGATCGGAGAGCATTACGAAGCTATAATGATCATGCAATTAAGAGACATATATGACGTGGCTTGAGACTGCGTCGGTATTTCCCCAAAGAGGAAGGGATGATGCAGCACAGCGACGGTAAGTATTTCCCTCGGTTATGAAACCAAGGTTATCGAACAAGTAGGAGGATCACCACCACCCAATAAGCAGCACCTGCACACAAACAACAAATACTTGCAACCCAACGCGAAAGAGAGGTTTTCAATCTCTCTACGGTAATAAGATAGATTAGGTAGTGATAGATAGGAGAGATAGATAGGAGAGATAGATCTCTCAAGAACACAAATAAAAAGAGTAAATATGCAGCAATATATTTTTGAGTTTTTGGTTTGTAGATCTGAAAACAAAGAGTGCAAAAACGTAGATCGGAAAGCAATATGATGGAAAAGTAGACCCGGGGGCCGTAGGGTTCACTAGTGGCTTCTCTCATGAGTATAGCGCACGGTGGGTGAACAAATTACTGTTGGGCAATTGATAGAAAATCGAATAGTCATGACGATATCCAAGGCGATGATCATTATATAGGCATCACGTCCAAGATAGATAGACCGACTCCTGCCTGCATCTACCTCTATTACTCCACACATCGACCGCTATCCAGCATGCATCTAGTGTATTAAGTTCATAGAAAAACGAAGTAATACAATAAGAACGATGACATGATGTAGACAAGATCTATTCATGTAGGAATAGACCCCATCTTGTTATCCTTAATAGCAATGATACATGCGTGTCTTGCCGCCCCTTCTGTCACTAGGAAAGAACATCGCAAGATCGAACCCATCACAAAGCACCTCTTCCCATGGCAAGAAAAATCGATCTAGTCGGCCTAACTAAACCAAAGATTCGGAGAAGAAATACGAGGCTATAAGTAATCATGCATATAAGAGATCAAAGAAGACTCAAATAATATTCATGGATAGAAACTGATCATGAACTCAAAATTCATCAGATCCCAACAAACACACCGCAAAAGTTTACATCAAATAGATCTCCAAGAGACCATTGTATTGAGAATCATAAGAGAGAGAGAGAGGAAGCCATCTAGCTACTGCCTACGGACCCGTAGGTCTATGGTGGACTACTCACGCATCATCGGAGAGGCACCTATGAGGAACATGAACCCCTCCGTGATGGTGTTTAGATTGGATATCGCGGTTCTGGAACTTGCGGCAGTTGGAATTGTGTTTCGTCGACTCCCCTAGGGTTTTTGGAATATTTGGGAATTTATAAGCATCAGAGGCGGTGCGGAGGGGCCCCGTGGAGGGCACAACCCATCAGGGCGCGTCGTGGGCCCCCTGGCGTGCCCTGGTGGGTTGTGCTCTCCACAGCCCACCTTCCTGGCTCTTCTTTGGCCCACTGGGTGTCTTCTGGTCCAGAAAAAATCTCCAAAAAGTTTCGTCGCGATTGGACTCCGTTTGGTATTGATTTTCTATGAAGTAAAAAAACAAGCAAAAACAGCAACTGGCACTTTGGCACTATGTCAATAGGTTAGTCCCAAAAAATGATATAAAGTTGCTATAAAATGATTGTAAAACATCCAAGAATGATAATATAACAGCATGGAACAAGCAAAAAATATAGATAAGTTGGAGACGTATCAGCATCCCCAAGCTTAATTCCTACTCGTCCTCGAGTAGGTAAATGATAAAAACAGAATTTTTGATGTGGAATGCTGCCTAACATGTTCATCTCATATTCTTTTCTTTTGTATAGCATGAACATTTGGACTTATAATGATTCAAAGCAATAGTCTAGTTTTAACATAATGACTTCAATACTCAAGCATGTCAACAAGCAACCATGTCTTTCAAAATATCAACACTAAAGAAAGTTATCCCTAGCCCATCATGCTCAATCATTGATCCATTCATGAAACACACTCAAATATTAGCTATGCCCAATGCTCAAGTACGATCATAGTGCCCCCTAGTTGGTGCTTATAAGAGAAGATGGAGACTCAAAGCAAAAATAAAAATTGCATAAAGTAAATAGATAGGCCCTTCGCAGAGGGAAGTAGGGATTTGTAAAGGTGGCAGAGCTCAAGTTTTAAATTGAGAGAGAAAATATATTTTGGGTGGCATGCTTTTCCTGTCAACGAAAACGACAAAGTAGCACACAATACTTTCCATGCTAGATATATCATAGGCGGTTCCCAAACAGAAAATAAAGTTTATTCCTTTTTCCACCAAACTTTCACTTTCCATGGCGGGCCGTATCCACGGTTGCCTTCCATACCAACACTTTCCAAGGAATTTATTATTTGACAACATAAAGTAAAAAAAATGTTTTTCATTTCGGGAATGGGCATCCCTATTACCGCCGCACTCTCGTGCAATGACAAGTGAATAAACACTCATCTAGAGAATAACACATCTAGCATGGAAAAATATTGGACACTCCCCACCGTTTCATGAGCGGTACGAGCACACAAAAGAGAAAATTTATTTTGAAAATTTAGAGATGGCACATACAAATTTGCTTGGAACGGCATGGAAATACCGCATATAGGTAGGTATAGTGGACTCATAAGGCAAAACTTGGTTTAAGGATTTTGGATGCACAAGTAGTATTTCTACTTAGTACAAATGTTGGCTAGCAAAATAGATTGGGAAGCAACCAAACCAAGAAACGAAAATTCACATAAGCGAGCATTGAACATAACTAACACCAAATAATGCACCACAAGTAGGATGTAACTTCATTGCATAACTATTGACTTTCGTGCATGCATAGGGAATCACAAACCATAACACCAATATTCCTACTAAGCATAATTACTCACTAACATGACTCACATATTACTATCATCATGTTTCAAAACTGTTACAAGGAATCAAGTTTAATTTGTCCAATGATCTTCATGAAAGTTTTTATTATATCCTCCTTGGATATCTATCACTTTGGGACTAGTTTCATATATTGCCATTGATTTTTGGCAAGCTCAAACAAATTTAAGTGAAGCACATGAGCATAAAGATTACATCTCTCAAAAGGGTATAAGTGAAGCATGAGAGGGTTTCTTGTGACACCCTGGTTTTTGACAACTTTTTCTTTTCAAAATCATTTGGATTTTATTTGCAAACTTGGTTGATTTTCAAACCTTTTCAATTGATTTGGATCTGTGAATCTTTAAATCTTCTCCCCAGCAACCCAAAACCCTCCCCATCTTGCCAAAACCTTTCCACATATCTCCTGGATCAATTTCCAATATTTTATCTTTTCCAATAAACGCTTTTCTTTATTTGGGAAATTATGTCACCACTATGGGTTGTGAAGCAACCTATAGTTTGGATGATCAATAAATTCCCAAACTTTTTCCACACCTTCTCATCATCATATGATTCCATAATCTCCAAAAATATTCCATTGCCCAATGTAAAATTTTGGCCAGAATAATTATTTTATTTCTGACCAGAATTTGTCCATTGTGAAGCAACCCCAGTTTCCTTATCTTAGAAAATTCTCAATAAATTCCCCAAGCTCCTAGGGATCCTATCTAGCCACAATATCCAGAAACATCATCTGGTCCAGTATAATTTTTGAGCAGCAAAACTCTGACAAGATTCTGCTTATTTAAGAACTTTGTGAAGGAAGTACCAGGTAGGGGTGCACAATTGATCTACAATTTTTATGGCATGTGTGCACTACCAAATAACTTCTTTTCACCAAGTTTCATCATTAGCAGAGCATCCATGTGAGTGCCACAAGCTCATTTGCTTTCTGGACCAGAATGGTGGTTTCCAAAGGATCTATGCTCAAATCTTTTTCAAATCTCTCCAAACCTTGCCAGTTTATAGTCCTTCCAAGATAGATAACACCAGACATATCCACTAGCTCCATCCTTATCTCTTTTCCCCTCCAGAACCCTCTCAAGTTTGCTGTTAGGATCTGTAGTTGATGCTACCCATCAAACCAGAGTGTATCTGGTCGAGCCAGTGGTATAGAGAGGCTAGGGGGACGAAGGTCGACACCCTGGACAAGGAGCGCCAGGCCTGCGTGGCCTCCTGGTAGCCGCAACCATGGTGAGCACGCTGCTGGCATGCCAGAGCGCGCGCTCTGCGCGGCGCCAGAGTCAGATGCGCTCGCCCGAGCCGTCCCTAGCTGTCCCTTGGTGCCGACAGCGCCCCAGTCGAACGCGTGGCATCTCCCGAACCCTCCTGACCGCCGGCGAAGGCCGCCCCGGCTCCCAGCCAAGCTCCGCCACGGGCAGAACAGTGGGCTTCGGCCACTGTGGTCGTCCGCAAGCCATTAATGGCTCCGGACCCGTCCCGTCGCTCCTCTGCCCTCCTCCATCACCTCACCTCCACGCCGCGACGGCCAGCTCGCCGTCCTTGCTCCAGTGGCGAGCCCGAGCCTCACCGCTTCGGGAGAGCTTGGCTGCCTTCGTCTCCCGCCTATATAAAGCCCCGCTCAGCCCCTCCGAGCTCCTCACCCCTCCTCGCCACCTCTGAATCGACCCTAGAGCACCCCAGCAAGAGCCGGGAGCTCGTCTCCCTCGACTCCGGCGAAGGCTCCGCCGCCTAAATCTTCTCTGTCGCCAGCCACCTCCAGCCCCTTCCTAGCCCTCCTGAGCCAGCCTTAGAGATCAGTAGGTTCCCCTGGTCCTCCTCGACCCTTTGCCCAGCCCAATTCCCATCGGAATCTCCATCGCCGGCGACCACCGTAAGCTCCACCCGCCGGAGAGGAAGGGGGCGACGCCGTCCGTCCACCTCCGGAAGAGCTGCGGGTACGTACGTGCTCGCCGTCGAGCGCCCATTCCATCCCCGCAATCGCCTGACCTCGCCGCCGTCTCTAACGCCAGTGAGCGTCGCCGGTGAGCCGCCGCTCCTCTCTGCCCTCCTCTCCCTCTGTTTTAAGCCAGACAGGCCCCACCTATCAGCGGCCTACGCTCGTGCCCGAAGCGGTATGAGTGGAGGCGTATTCTAAGAATACGCCTTCGACGTGGCCGCTGGAGGGTTTTCTGGTTTTTCTGTTTTTCATTTATTTAATTCTAGATTTTGACCAAACTTTGACCATGAATAACTTTTAATCTACAAACCCAATTCAGTTGATTCTTTTTGCATTGTGTTGGTACTGAGCCCTTTTATTTTCTGACAAATTTTGGTATTTTTCCAATACTCACATAATTTTTGGTGAACAGAAATGCATTATGTGACATTTTCCTTTGCACTTTAAAAATATTTTCAGAAGGAGATTGTGGTGCATTTGAAGACCAAGAGTGTTTGAACAACCCAACAGAGCAAGGCAAGCCATGATACCCATTTCATGAAGCATTATAATAGCATTGCATATTCTAATATATTATGCTTATTTATTTACTTTAAGATAATTCATAGAATAAATTAAGTAGATAATGGCATGTTGTGATAACCACTATTTTGCTAAGTGACTTAGTGGTTGATCTTGAGTCACCTGTCCGGGCTTACCCGTGCAACCACATTTGCCGGTATGGGACGGCCTTGACTTGGCCTGACTGCGTGATCTTTCACCGGTACCTCCAAAGAGGGAGGGTTATGCGCGCGTGCTACCCTGATCAGGTAGGCGGCGATAATCCTGTGAGCCCAGTTGTTGTTTGTTTGTGCCGGCGTCCCCGTTTGGGACAGTTTAGTACGTCCCCGTTTGGGACAGTTTAGTTGGACCACGACGGTGGCAGGTGTCATGAGGACACAGGGGCCACCTAGGGCAGGCCTCCGGGGGAGGATGAATGCCGAAGGTACGATGAGAGAGTCACGGGTCAGGCAGGTTTCGTTGAAGCAACGCTGGTCCACCCGAAGGGGATCACGAGGCCGGGTGCTTCATGGTGTGTGTAAAGTGCGCAACCTCTGCAGAGTGTAAAAATCTATTCGAATAGTCGCGTCCACGGTATTGGACAGCCCGTCGAGACCTCAGTAGATGGTCAACTGTATCAATGTTAGTAATGATGGAAGAACTCTTCGTATGGTCGGAAGTACTCGATGGCTTATGAGTATTCCGAGGGTTGTGGGACAACCCGATTGAGAGTAAGTTAATGACCGGTGCAGTAAGTGAATTGCTTGAGTACTTAACATGTTGATTGCCATGCTATTGTTTGCTGCATTACTTGGTTGTCGTGAGCTTGCGAGTACATTCAAAGTACTCACCTAGCGTATCATGCCAGATGCAGGAGAAGCCGAGGACGGAGGTCCTGATGGTTCGTGCTACGCTAACTAGGATGTGTCCACAGCAGTGTCCCTGTGGATGGAGTTGCCGCTATGATCCGCTACGCCGTAGAAGTACTTAGTAGTTCTGAGGCCCTGCTATGTTCCATAAATAATGTGGATACTGTCATAGCACCGAGGGTGCCTTTGGCCTCGTTATCATTGTAAAATATGAGCTTGTACCCATCAGCTATCAATAAAGTTCAGTTTTGTTCTATACCAAGTTGTTGTGTGTTTCCAAAAGACATGATCTCTGGGTTGGAAACACTGGTAATCCGGTTTTCTGAGCCGGGGTGCCACAACGCTTGGTATCAGAGCCAGGTTGACTGTAGGACACCCTAGTTAACCAGCGCTAGAACCGCGATTAGCATAGGACCTTGAGTGTGCATCTTGCTTGTTGCATTTGATTGTTGCATGGCATGCATCATGATTCATTGTTTTACTACCATGGCATTGTGAGTGTAGATGGCACCAGTTCCATACCACTACCATTTTGAGCCTGCACCCTCCACCTTTCCAGTACTGCTCTGGAACGTCTGGCTTTGACTGTACCCCCACGGCGAAGATCCAGTGTACCAGGTGTTTTGGGAGCAGCTTGCTGAGTCAGTCTATGAGTACCACGCAGAGGCTTTTCTGATCGCAAGCTCGGACCTTGGTAGCTACTCCCGCTCTACCAAGGGCGGAATGGCTTCCACCCCAGAGTTGGCGATCCAGTTTGCTATGATGGAGGCTCTCACTGACCTGCGCTTCCACGAGGTTGAGATGCAGACTCATCCAGGTTTCTTCCACTATCCCACCCTGTCGCCGATGACAAGGTGAGTCCTTTTTGCGCCAATTGACCCGGCGTGTGATCGTGCGACTTCTATTCTGGCCCGTTATCTGAACGCCAGTTATCGCACGATCATATCTTTGGCTGAGGAGTTGTCTCGTGTCCAGGGGGCACTTGCAGCCGTGACTCCAGTTCCACCTCCACCTCAGCCTATCTTTCCACCTATATATCCACCACCAGTTCCACCTCCACCCAGGTTTGAGGATCCTTCTAGCTCTACCGTGCCACCAGGCTTTCCGTCTGGTAGCCGTCGTGAGACCCCTGCAGAGTGGAGCTCACTCCTAGCCACTCCAGCTGCGACGTCATGCTCCTTCTACCTCGGAAGGAGAGCCGTCCCAGCAGCGTCGTCGTGTTTCATTTGATCCGGAGGATGAGATCCACATCATCAGTTCTGACTCCGACTCAGGATCAGATGATGAGGAGTCTTCAGTCTGCCAGTGTTCGTGCCATCCGCGCCACTAGAGTAGAGGCTTGAGTTATTATGCATGCATCTTTGCATATGTTAACTGTCGTATGAGCAGTCTAGCATGATATTCCCCTACTAGCTTGCCATGTATGATGTTGGGTTATCTTGTATAATTATGTTGTTTGCTTTGTTTGCCTTTTTCGCGTATTTTCTTTCTGGTGTCATACCCCTGTGTTTCCCTTATGGATGTTGCTCATCGATTCGGTATTGTGCAATGGGAACAAATTTAGGATGAAGGGAAGTTGTAGCCAAGGCGGCGATGGAACCCCCATCCATCGATCCGCTAGACAAGCAGGACAACCACCAGAAGATTTACCACCCCCACCGCCCCAAGCACCAACCACTGATCAGATTATGAGAATGTTTGAAGAGAAGAGAAACCAGGACCTTATGGAATTTCTGAAAAGCATGCAGACCATGATGGGTCAGAACCACAACCACCATGGAACACATTCCAGATTGTCCGACTTCCAACGCACCAAACCACCCAATTTTGGTCAAGCTGTGGACCCGATAGAAGTGGATGATTGGCTAAGGACTATAGAAAAGAAGCTGGAAATAGCCCGTTGCAAAGAATCCGACAAGGTTCCTTTTGCCACCCACTACCTGGAAGGGCCAGCAGCTATCTGGTGGGACAATACAAAGGCAACGTGGTCTTCTGAAGAAGAAATCTCTTGGGAGAAATTTAAGGAGTTATTCCGCAAATACCACATTCCTACTGGCATAATGAAGGTGAAGCAGAGGGAGTTCCTCGCTCTGACACAAGGAAATATGTCAGTAGCAGAGTACCTAAACAAGTTCAACAATCTGTCACGGTACTCTACCTATGATGTGGCCACCGTGGAAAGAAAGATAGACCGGTTCCTAGGAGGACTGAATCACGCCCTCCGTTGTCAGCTTTGCATGCTAGATTTCCCGGACTTCCAAACTCTGGTAAACAAGGCCTTCATAGCCGAACGGGAACATAAGTCCGGATATGACAACCACAAGAGAAAGTTTGAACCCAAGAAGGACAACCGTGAGCAGGTTACGCAGAAGCCACGCATCTGGCAGCCAGGCTCATCTGAATATAAGCCCACCTGGAGCAGTGGCAACAACAACAACAAGACCGTGAGCCAGACCAAGACCTTCGGCAAACAACCAGTGCTAGAGGATTGCCGCCGCAACAACGCCTGCTTCACTTGCGGCCAGAGCGGACACTACTCCAAACAGTGCCCCACCAACAACGGGAAGCCATCTTCCGACGTCAAGCCACAGGTCAACACTATTGGACGCCACCCCAATCATAACTTCAGTCACGGACGCGTCCATCATATCTCCGCTGAGGAAGTCTGTGAAGCTCCAGAAGTAGTCCTTGGTATGTTTTCTGTTAACAACATACATGCAGTAATTTTATTCGATTATGGGGCTTCCCATTCGTTTATTTCGCGGAGTTTTGCCACCTTGCACAAATTTTTCCCTTCGCTCCTGGATAAAATTATGGTGGTACAATCCCCTGGCTCCCTGCTCAAAACAAATCTGATATATAGAGATCTGGAAATCTCGATACATGGAATAAAATTTCCAGCTGCACTCATTGCCATTGAATCCTCGGGATTGGACGTAATACTGGGAATGGACTGGTTGACACCGCATCAGGTGTGCATCAATTGTGCCAACAGGACAGTGATACTAGTTAACCCAGCAGGACAAACAGTCCAATTCCTCGCCAGCAAAATGATGTCAAAGAAGGGAATGGCATACCAAACTACCGCCATGGATATGAACTTGATTCCGGTAGTTTGTGAATTTCCGAACGTATTTCCTGAGGAACTACCAGGAATGCCACCCGACCGGGAATTGGAGTTTGCAATTGAAGTGGTTCCCGGCACCGCTCCGATTTACAAGAAATACTGTCGTATGCCAGGTCCAGAGTTGGCAGAGTTGAAGAAGCAGTTGGATGAATTGTTGCAAAAAGGGTACATTCGCCCAAGCATCTCGCCATGGGGATCACCAATACTCTTTGTCAAGAAGAAGGATGGAAGTCTACGAATGTGCGTAGACTATCGCCAGCTGAATGAGGTCACCATCAAGAATAAGTACCCGCTCCCTCGCATTGATGATTTGTTCGACCAGCTGAATGGAGCACGGGTATTCTCCAAGATTGACCTCCGAACCAGGTATCATCAGCTAAAAATCCGAAAAGAGGATATACCTAAGACAGCGTTCACCACCCGATATGGTCTGTATGAATTTACAGTCATGTCATTTGGACTAACGAATGCTCCAGCCTACTTCATGAGCATGATGAACAAAGTCTTCATGGACTTTCTGGATAAATTTGTGGTGGTGTTCATCGATGATATCCTGATATATTCCAAGGATGAAGAAGAGCACAAACAACACCTCCGTGCTATCCTAGAAAGGTTGAGAGCCCATCGTCTGTACGCCAAGTTTAGTAAATGCGAATTTTGGCTTAAGGAGGTGGGATTTCTGGGGCACATTCTATCAGAACAAGGAGTAGCCGTCGACCCCAGCAAAGTAACTGCACTGCTGAATTGGAAGACACCCGCCACGGTGACCGAAGTTCGTAGCTTCCTGGGATTGGCTGGCTACTATCGTCGTTTCATAGAAGGCTTCTCCAAGATAGTTAAGCCACTGACGGAATTGCTAAAGAAAAATCAAAGGTTTGCCTGGACGACGGAGTGTGATAGCAGCTTTCTAGAGCTAAAGACAAGGCTAACGACAGCACCTGTCTTAGTCCTTCCGGACATCCACAAGAGCTTCGACATATACTGCGATGCTTCCAGACGAGGAATCGGCTGCGTATTGACGCAAGAAGGAAAGGTTGTAGCGTATGCATCCAGACAGCTACGACCTCATGAGGAGAACTACCCCACGCATGATTTGGAATTGGCAGCCGTGGTTCATGCCCTGAAGATTTGGAGGCATTACCTCATTGGACAATGTTGCGAAATATACACAGACCATAAGAGTCTCAAGTATATTTTCACTCAACCTGACCTGAATCTTAGGCAGCGAAGATGGCTTGAACTAGTCAAAGACTATGACATTGGAATAAACTATCATCCGGGAAAGGCTAATGTGGTCGCAGATGCCCTCAGCAGAAAACAGGGCACCGTGAATGCACTAATGGGAAGTATGCATCCAAGGCTACAAGAGGAATTCGCTGAGCTCAACATGGTGCTATGCGGCCCAATTACCTCAGATACCTTGGAAATCACTCCAACGCTTATGGAAGAAATCAGAAAGGCCCAAGAGCCAGATGAAGGAATAAAAGAGATCAAGGAGCTGATTCCGAAAGGGAAGGCCAAATCCTTCCACGTGGATGATCAAGGCACCCTATGGTTTGAGAAACGGATATGCGTGCCTGATCAGAACAACCTGAGGCAGCAAATACTCAGGGAAGCTCACAAGTTCGCATACTCTATCCACCCGGGAGGCACAAAGATGTATCAGGACCTGAGAGAGACATTTTGGTGGCCAGGAATGCAAAGAGATATAGCATACTATGTCGCCTGCTGTGATATCTGCAACAAGGTCAAGGCGGAACACCAGAAACCCGTTGGGCTACTGCAACCTTTACCAGTTCCCCAGTGGAAGTGGGACGACATATGTATGGACTTCATTGTTGGACTACCCAAATCAACAAGAGGCAATGATGCTATCTGGGTCATTGTGGATATACTCACAAAAGTGGCTCACTTTATTCCGGTAAAGACCACTTTCAACGCAAATCAGCTCGCACAGCTCTACATGTCCCGGATAGTCAGCCTCCATGGAGTACCCAAGAACATCACCTCAGACAGGGGTTCCCTATTCACTTCAGCATTCTGGCTACGATTGCATCAAGCCTTGGGAACCATGCTGAAGCATAGCACGGCGTACCATCCGCAAACAGATGGACAGACCGAAAGAATTAACCAGATACTGGAGGATATGCTTCGGTCCTGTGCTCTTACCCATGGACCCAAATGGGAAGACAGCCTACCCTATGCGGAATTCTCCTATAACAACAGTTATCAGTCAAGCTTGAAGATGTCACCGTTTGAGGCACTCTATGGGTGGAAGTGCCGCACCCCCTTAAATTGGTCCCAGACAGGAGATAGCCGTATCTTCGGCACGGACTTGATGCTCGAGGCTGAGAGACGGGTCAAGGACATTCAGGAGCGTCTTCGAGCAGCCAAGTCCCGACAAAAGAGCTATTATGACCCAAAGCACCGAGAAGTGACCTTTGAGCCCGGAGAATATGCTTACCTGCGAGTAACCCCCATGAAGGGAGTAAAGAGGTTTCATACCCGGGGAAAGCTTGCACCAAGATATATCGGTCCCTTTCCAGTATTTGCTAGAAGAGGCAGAGTGGCATACCAGTTGGAACTACCACCAGAGTTGTCTGATGTGCACGATGTCTTCCACATATCACAGTTAAGGAAGTGCATTGCACCACCAATCAAGCAAGCGGAAATGAGTGAGCTAGAGCTAGCTAAAGACCTGACTTACGAAGCGAAGCCGGTCAGGATACTGGATGAAATGGAAAGAACTACCAGGAGTAAGATAATCAGGTTTTACAAAGTGCTATGGGAGCACCATACTGAGGAAGAGGCTACCTGGGAGAGAGAATATTTTCTAAGATTCGCGTATCCGTACTTGTTCCCAGAACAACCGAATCTCGAGGACGAGATTCATCCTAAGGGGGGTAGGTTTGTGACACCCTGGTTTTTGACAACTTTTTCTTTTCAAAATTATTTGGATTTTATTTGCAAACTTGGTTGATTTTCAAACCTTTTCAGTTGATTTGGATCTGTGAATCTTTAAATCTTCTCCCCAGCAACCCAAAACCCTCCCCATCTTGCCAAAACCTTTCCACATATCTCCTGGATCAATTTCCAATATTTTATCTTTTCCAATAAACCCTTTTCTTTATTTGGGAAATTATGTCACCACTATGGGTTGTGAAGCAACCTATAGTTTGGATGATCAATAAATTCCCAAACTTTTTCCACACCTTCTCATCATCATATGATTCCATAATCTCCAAAAATATTCCACTGCCCAATGTAAAATTTTGGCCAGAATAATTATTTTATTTCTGACCAGAATTTGTCCATTGTGAAGCAACCCCATTTTCCTTATCTTAGAAAATTCTCAATAAATTCCCAAAGCTCCTAGGGATCCTATCTAGCCACAATATACAGAAACATCATCTGGTCCAGTACAATTTTTGAGCAGCAAAACTCTGACAAGATTCTGCTTATTTAAGAACTTTGTGAAGGAAGTACCAGCTAGGGGTGCACAATTGATCTACAATTTTTATGGCATGTGTGCACTACCAAATAACTTCTTTTCACCAAGTTTCATCATTAGCAGAGCATCCATGTGAGTGCCACAAGCTCATTTGCTTTCTGGACCAGAATGGTGGTTTCCAAAGGATCTATGCTCAAATCTTTTTCAAATCTCTCCAAACCTTGCCAGTTTATAGTCCTTCCAAGATAGATAACACCAGACATATCCACTAGCTCCATACTTATCTCTTTTCCCCTCCAGAACCCTCTCAAGTTTGCTGTCAGGATCTATAGTTGATGCTACCCATCAAACCAGAGTGTATCTGGTCGAGCCAGTGGTATAGAGAGGCTAGGGGGATGAAGGTCGACACCATGGATAAGGAGCGCCAGGCCTGCGTGGCCTCCTGGTAGCCGCAACCGTGGTGAGCACGCTGCTGGCATGCCAGAGCGCGCGCTCTGCGCGGCGCCAGAGTCGGCTGCGCTCGCCCGAGCCGTCCCTCGCTGTCCCCCCTTGTCCCTTGGTGCCGACAGCGCCCCAGTCGAACGCGTGGCATCTCCCGAACCCTCCTGACCGCCGGCGAAGGCCGCCGCCGCTCCCAGCCAAGCTCCGCCACGGGCAGAACAGTGGGCTTCGGCCACTGTGGTCGTCCGCAAGCCATTAATGGCTCCGGACCCGTCCCGTCGCTCCTCTGCCCTCCTCCATCACCTCACCTCCACGCCGCGACGGCCAGCTCGCCGTCCTTGCTCCAGTGGCGAGCCCGAGCCTCGCCGCTTCGGGAGAGCTCGGCTGCCTTCGTCTCCCGCCTATATAAAGCCCTGCTCGGCCCCTCCGAGCTCCTCACCCCTCCTCGCCACCTCTGAATCGACCCTAGAGCACCCCAGCAAGAGCCGGGAGCTCGTCTCCCTCGACTCCGGCGAAGGCTCCGCCGCCTAAATCTTCTCTGTCGCCAGCCACCTCCAGCCCCTTCCTAGCCCTCCTGAGCCAGCCATAGAGATCAGTAGGTTCCCCTGGTCCTCCTCGACCCTTTGCCCAGCCCAATTCCCATCGGAATCTCCATCGTCGGCGACCACCGTAAGCTCCACCCGCCGGAGAGGAAGGGGGCGACGTCGTCCGTCCACCTCCGGAGGAGCTGCGAGTACGTACGTGCTCGCCGTCGAGCGCCCATTCCATCCCCGCAATCTCCTGACCTCGCCGCCGGTGAGCGTCGCCGGTGAGCCGCCGCTCCTCTTTGCCCTCCTCTCCCTCTGTTTTAAGCCAGACAGGCCCCACCTGTCAGCGGCCTACGCTCTCGCCCGAAGCGGTATGAGTGGAGGCGTATTCTAAGAATATGCCTTCGACGTGGCCGCTGGAGGATTTTCTGGTTTTTCTGTTTTTCATTTATTTAATTCCAGATTTTGACCAAACTTTGACCATGAATAACTTTTAATCTACAAACCCAATTCAGTTGATTCTTTTTGCATTGTGTTGGTATTGAGCCCTTTTATTTTCTGACAAATTTTGGTATTTTTCCAATACTCATAGAATTTTTGGTGAACAGAAATGCATTATGTGACATTTTCCTTTGCACTTTAAAAATATTTTCAGAAGGAGATTGTGGTGCATTTGAAGACCAAGAGTGTTTGAACAACCCAACAGAGCAAGGCAAGCCATGATACCCATTTCATGAAGCATTCTAATAGCATTGCATATTCTAATATATTATGCTTATTTATTTACTTTAAGATAATTCATAGAATAAATTAAGTAGATAATGGCATGTTGTGATAACCACTATTTTGCTAAGTGACTTAGTGGTTGATCTTGAGTCACCTGTCCGGGCTTACCCGTGCAACCACATTTGCCGGTATGGGACGGCCTTGACTTGGCCTGACTGCGTGATCTTTCACCGGTACCTCCAAAGAGGGAGGGTTATGCGCGCATGCTACCCTGATCAGGTAGGCGGCGATAATCCTGTGAGCCCAGTTGTTGTTTGTTTGTGCCGGCGTCCCCGTTTGGGACAGTTTAGTACGTCCCCGTTTGGGACAGTTTAGTTGGGCCACGACGGTGGCAGGTGTCATGAGGACACAGGGGCCACCCAAGGTAGGCCTCCGGGGGAGGATGAATGCCGGAGGTACGATGAGAGAATCACGGGTCAGGCAGGTTTCGTTGAAGCAACGCTGGTCCACCCGAAGGGGATCACGAGGCCGGGTGCTTCATGGTGTGGGTAAAGTGCGCAACCTCTGCAGAGTGTAAAAATCTATTCGAATAGCCGCGTCCACGGTATTGGACAGCCCGTCCAGACCTCAGTAGATGGTCAACTGTATCAATGTTAGTAATGATGGAAGAACTCTTCGTATGGTCGGAAGTACTCGATGGCTTATGAGTATTCCGAGGGTTGTGGGACAACCTGATTGAGAGTAATTTAATGACCGGTGCAGTAAGTGAATTGCTTGAGTACTTAACATGTTGATTGCCATGCTATTGTGTGCTGCATTACTTGGTTGTCGTGAGCTTGCGAGTACATTCAAAGTACTCACCTGGCGTATCATGCCAGATGCAGGAGAAGCCGAGGACGGAGGTCCTGATGGTTCGTGCTACGCTAACTAGGATGTGTCCACAGCACTGTCCCTGTGGATGGAGTTGCCGCTATGATCCGCTACGCCGTAGAAGTACTTAGTAGTTCCGAGGCCCTGCTATGTTCCATAAATAATGTGGATACTGTCATAGCACCGAGGGTGCCTTTGACCTCGTTATCATTGTAACATATGAGCTTGTACCCATCAGCTATCAATAAAGTTCAGTTTTGTTCTATACCAAGTTGTTGTGTGTTTCCAGAAGACATGATCTCTGGGTTGGAAACACTGGTAATCCGGTTCTCTGAGCCGGGGTGCCACATTTCTTCAAAATTTACTAACTCTCAAATTAATCTAAGTGAAGCATGAGAGTATTTCTACAAAAATTTCCAAGCACACTATGCTCAAAAAGATATAAGTGAAGCACTAGAGCAATTCTATAGCTCAAAAAGTTTAAGTGAAGCACATAGAGCAATTCTAACAAATCATAGCATGATTTTGGCTTTCTCAAATAGGTGTGTCCAGCAAGGATACAAAGGAAAAAACTAACAAACAAAGCAAGCAAAGATACAAGACGCTCCAAGCAAAACTCATGATATGTGACGAATAAAAATATAGCTCCAAGTAAAATACCGATGGTTGTTAGAAGAAAGAGGGGATGCCACTCCGGGGCATCCCCAAGCTTAGTTGCTTGTTTCTCTTTGCATATATCTTGGGGGTGCGGTAGCATCCCCAAGCTTAGGCTTTTATCACTCCTTATTCCTTCATCCATCGTGATCTCACTCAAAACTTGAAAACTTCAATCACACAAAACTCAACAAAATCTTCGTGAGATCCGTTAGTATAATAAAGCAAATAACTACTTTAGGTACTGCTGGAAACCCATTCATATTTTATTATTGCATTATACCTACTATATTTTAACTTTACCATGGCTCATACCCTTCAATATAACCCATAGATTCATCAAAACAAGCACACAATGGAACGAAAACAGAATTTGTCTTAAACAGAACAGTCTGTAGTAATCTGTACTCTACCCATACTTATGTAACTCTCAAAATTCTGAAAAATTAGTAAAACGTAAGGAATTTGTATAGAAACACTGTGTTAAAATTTCAGCTCAATATCATGTTCCAGAAAAAAAATGAAAATTCATATACTGGACGGTAAGTTTCTGTTTCAGATTCAGCATCACTTCTACTCATCCTATGAATCGTCCTAAAGGCTTTACTTGGCACAAACACTAAATAAACCATAAAAACACAATCATAACAGAGGCATAATTGTGTCAACACACAAAAACAGAAAGGAAAAAGCAAAAATTTATTTATTCATTGGGTTGCCTCCCAACAAGCGCTATCGTTTTACGCCCCTAGCTAGGCATAACGATTTCAATGATGCATGCTCACATAAAAAGTAGTAATTGAAATATGCAAAAGAGCATCATGAATCTCATGACAAACACATTTAAGTCTAACCCACTTCCTATGCATAGGGATTTTGTGAGCAAACAACTTATGGGAACAAGAATCAAGTAGCATAGGAAGGCAAAACAAGCATAACTTCAAAACTTTGAACACATAGAGAGGAAACTTGATATTACTGCAATTCCTACAAGCATATGTTCCTACCTCATAATAAATTTCAGTAGCATCATGAAGGAATTCAACAATATAACTATCACATAAATCATTCTTTTCATGATGCACAAGCATAGAATTTTCATTACTCTCCACATAAGCAAATTCCTTATCATCCATGGTAGTGGGAGCAAACTCAACAAAATAACTATCATGAGACACTTGATTGACATAACCACATTGCAAATTAAAATCATTATGATAAGTTTCATGGTTATCATTACTCATTATAGCATACGTGTCATCACCATCATCACAAATAGGAGGCATGCAATCATAATAAATTTGCTCATCAAAACTTGGGGGACTAGAAATATCATCTTCATCAAACATAGCATCCCCAAGATTGTGCTTTGCATATCATTAGCATCATGGGTATTTAGAGAATTCATACTAGCAACATTGCAATCATGCTTTTTGATCAAGGAGCTATCATGAATCACCTTATAAATTTCTTTTTTCAACACTTCATCTAAATTTTCAGATTCATGATTTTCAAACAAAACTTTATAGAGATAATCAAATGCACTCAACTCACTAGCAATTGGTTCATCATAATTTGGCCTTTTGAAAAGATTAGCAAGTGGATGAGGATCCATATCAGTAGATTTTTAGCAAAGCGAAGATGCAAGCAAATAGAAGGCACATGGCAACACAAGCAAAGATAGCAAACAAGCAAAAAGGCAGACGGAAAAGAGGGCAAATAAAACGGCAAATTTTTGTGAAGTGGTGGAGAGGAAAACGAGAGGCAAATGGCAAATAATGTAATTGCAAGGAGATGAGATTTGTGATTAGGAACCTGGTAGATGATGATGGAGTCTCCTTGGCGCCCACAATAGGCACGTAGAAGAGACCGCTTCCTCCCCGGCAATGGCGCCAGAAATTCCTTTGACGTGGCTTGAGACTGCGTCGGTATTTCCCAAAAGAGGAAGGGATGATGCAGCACAGCGACGGTAAGTATTTCCCTCAGTTATGAAACCAAGGTTATCGAACCAGTAGGAGGATCACCACCACCCAATAAGCAGCACTTGCACACAAAAGACAAATACTTGCAACCCAACGCGAAAGAGAGGTTGTCAATCTCTCTACGATAATAAGATAGATTAGGTAGCGATAGATAGGAGAGATAGATCTCGCAAAAACACAAATAAAAAGAGTAAATATGCAGCAATATATTTTTGGGTTTTTGGTTTTGTAGATCTGGAAACAAAGAGTGCAAAAACGTAGATCGGAAAGCAATATGATGGAAAAGTAGACCCGGGGGCCGTAGGGTTCACTAGTGGCTTCTCTCATGAGTATAGCGCACGGTGGGTGAACAAATTACTGTTGGGCAATTGATAGAAAATCGAATAGTCATGACGATATCCAAGGCGATGATCATTATATAGGCATCACGTCCAAGATAGATAGACCGACTCCTCCCTGCATCTACCTCTATTACTCCACACATCGACCGCTATCCAGCATGCATCTAGTGTATTAAATTCATGGAAAAACGGAGCAATGCAATAAGAACGATGACATGATGTAGACAAGATCTATTCATGTAGGAATAGACCCCATCTTGTTATCCTTAATAGCAATGATACATGTGTGTCTTGCTGCCCCTTCTGTCACTGGGAAAGAACACCGCAAGATCGAACACATCACAAAGCACCTCTTCCCATGGCAAGAAAAATAGATCTAGTCGGCCTAACTAAACCAAAGATTCGGAAAAGAAATACGAGGCCATAAGTAATCATGCATATAAGAGATCAAAGAAGACTCAAATAATATTCATGGATAGAAACTGGTCATGAACTCAAAATTCATCGGATCCCAACAAACACACCGCAAAAGTTTACATCAAATAGATCTCCAAGAGACCATTGTATTGAGAATCATAAGAGAGAGAGAGGAAGCCATCTAGCTACTGCCTACGGACCCGTAGGTCTATGGTGGACTACTCACGCATCATCGGAGAGGCACCTATGAGGAAGATGAACCCCTCCGTGATGGTGTTTAGATTGGATCTCGCGGTTCCGGAACTTGCGGCGGCTGGAATTGTGTTTCGTCGACTCCCCTAGGGTTTTTGGAATATTTGGGAATTTATAGGCATCAGAGGCGGTGCGGAGGGGCCCCGTGGAGGGCACAACCCATCAGGGCGCGCCGGGGGCCCCGTGGTGCGCCTTGGTGGGTTGTGCTCTCCACAGCCCACCTTCCTGGCTCTTCCTTGGCCCACTGGGTGTCTTCTGGTCCAGAAAAAATCTCCAAAAAGTTTTGCCGCGATTGGACTCCGTTTGGTATTGATTTTCTGCGAAGTAAAAAACAAGCAAAAACAGGAGCTGGCACTTTGGCACTATGTCAATAGGTTAGTCCCAAAAAATGATATAAAGTTGTTATAATATGATTGTAAAACATCCAAGAATGATAATATAACATCATGGAACAAGCAAAAATTATAGATACGTTGGAGACGTATTAATATATCAGAGGCATCTCAAATACTTTTCATGAATAATCTAAACATAAACCCACAATTCATCGGATCCCAACAAACACACCGCACAATAGGATTACATCGGATAGATCAAAGCGAAGATGCGATGACCATTGTATTGAAGATCAAGAGATAGAGAGATTGCCATCTAGGTACTAGCTATGGACCCGTAGGTCTGTGATGAACTACTCACACATCATCATGAGGGCAGCAAGGTTGATGTAGAGGCCCTCCGTGATCGATCCCCCCTCCGGCAGGGTGCTGGAACGGAGCTTTAGATGGCCTCGCGACGGAACAGAGACTTGCGGCGGCGGAAAATGGGTTTCGGGACTGCTTCTGTGGGTTTTGCAATACTAGGGAATTTATAGGCCAGAGAGGGGCGTCGGGAGAGCCACGAGGGGGCCACCACATATCAGGGCATGGAACCTCCTTCTGAAGCTTCCAGGTCTTCTTATGGTCCAGAAAAAATCATCAAAAAGTTTCGTGGCAATCGGGCTTCGTTTGGTAACGTAAACCTGAAAAGTAAAAAACATGCACAAAGCAGCAAGTGGCACTGGGCACTGGGTCAATAGGTTAGTGCTCAAAAATATTATAAATTGGTAAATAAAGACCCACAAAGTATCCTAGAATGATAATATCATGGAACAATCAAAAATTATAGATATGTTAGAGACGTATCACAAACTGAAAGTAAAAGCAAACAAAAGCAAACGACGCTCCAAGCAAAACTCATATCATGTGACGAATAAAAATATAGCTTCAAGTGACATACCGATGGATTGAGACGAATGAGGGGATGCCTTCCGGGGCATCCCCAAGCTTAGACGCTTGAGTCTCCTTTAAAATATTACCTTGGGGTGCCTTGGGCATCCCCAAACTTAGGCTCTTGCTACTCCTTATTCCGTGGTCCATCATAATAACACCCAAAACTTGAAAACTTCAATCACACAAAACTCAACAAAACTTCGTGAGATCCGTAAGTAGAAGAAACATATTGCATACTTTAGGTACTGTTATAAATTGATTCTTATTTCATAATTGCATAATAGTTACTGTATTCTAACTTCTCCATGGCTTATACCCCCCGGTACAATCCATTGCATAATCAAAATAAGCAACTATGCAAGCAAAAATAGAATCTGTCTAAAACAGAACAATCTGTAGCAATCTGTAGAGAAACTATACTTATGCAACTCTAAAATTTATGAAAAATTAGGACATCCTCTAAACTTTGTATATAAATACTTTGTTAAAATTGCAGATCATTATTACGCTCCAGTAAAAAATGAAAATTCCTGCACTGGAGTCAAAAGTTTCTGTTTTGTTTCAGCATCGATTTTACTCATCTTGTAAGTCATCCCAAAGGCTTTACTTGGCACAAACACTAATTTAAACACAAAAACATAATCATTATAGAGGCAATAATCATGTTATCAAAAATAAACAGAATGTTTAAAGCAAAAAATTAAAGATAACTATTGGGTTGCCTCCCAACAAGCGCTATTGTTTTATGCCCCTAGCTAGGCATAATGCATAGTTTCAAGTATTATAGTAACCACGGAAACGATCCGTCATGTTATAATCATATTCACTTCTTTCAGCAGTAAGCTTTCTAATAGGTAGACAAAAATAATTAAAGGGACTAAACTTCACAACATAAGGATCTGAGAGATCTATTTCAGGGGGAATAGGAGGCTTCTCTTTAGGCTTCTCATAGGTGATCACTATTTCCGTATTGTATAAATTTCGATGAAGGTATTTTCTTAATTCTATCTCAAGCTCATAACCCCATCCAAGTTTTGTTATAGCAAATTTATCATTATGTTCAGAGATTTTATCAACTAGGACATTGGGTGGAACCTTCTTTCTAAGGTTTTCATCATAAGCAACATAGTATGTGGATCTTAGTTTCCTTATACCTTCCAACTCATAAAGGATTCCTTCTATTGGTGGGCACTCATAATTAACCCTATAGTAAGCAAATATATCACTAGCCTATTGCATGATATTGCCAAATTCTTGAACAAGAAATATAGTGGCTAGACGCTTAGTAGGAGCTTCCTGAATTTTAGAGAATTCTAGAAACAACCATTGTATGAAAGGATGCATATGGACAAATTGTCTTTCCAATTGTGCTATAAGCATAGATATAGGAGCCGCATAACTTGTAGTTCTAGTAACAATGGAACCACCCATCAATGGTAATGATCCCACACAAGTGAAAAAATCTTGAATCACACTCTTGCCAATAATATTTCCACTACCTATACGGAGTTTCTTTGTTTGCATAGTGGGTTCATTTTTAGAAGGATCATCATCCGCAAGATTATCAAGTTTTTCCTTAGCAACTTCATCAAAATTTCTTTTAGCATTATTAGCACCAGGTGAAGTAGGATGCTCCAGGGCTTCCACACTAGCGGCGGAAACACCACTAATTTCAAAATCAGACATGGTAGCAACTTCAAGCAAGCAGAGTAAACTAGTAACAAGCAAAGATAAATATTTTTTATTTTTTATTTTTATGAGACAAGCTAAATATAACAACAAATAAAAAGAAGAACAAGTGAATGAAAATTTGTGTGAAGTTACTTGGTAGTTGATGATGATATTCCCCGGCAACGGCGCTAGAAATCCTTCCTGATACTCGTGATCTGCGTTGGGTTTTCCATGAAGAGGAACGGGTTATCGCAGCACAAAGTGGGTAAGTATTTCCCTCGGTTATGAAACCAAGGTTTATCGAACCAATAGGAATATAAATCCTCAACCGTCTTCAGCGGCTGCACACAAATGAACAAACAACTTGCACCCAACGCGGGCAAGAGGGTTGTCAATCCCCTTGATCTCGTTATTTGCAAGAAAATAAGTTGTGTAGATAATTGTTGATAAATGTAAATTGCAAAATAAAATAAAAAGTAAATAAAGGCAGCGAGGTAATAATAGAGTTTGTAAATATATAAGTGAATAGACCCGAGGGCCATAGTTTTCCCTAGCAGCATCTCTCATATAGGCAGCATACGGTGGGTAACAAATTACTGTTGGGCAATTGATAGAAAAGCGGATAGTTATGCGATTTCACGACAATGATCATGTGTATATAGGCATCACGTCCATAAACAAATAGTACGACTCCTGCCTGCACCTATTACTATTACTCCACTCATCGACCGCTATCCAGCATGCATCTAGAGTATTAAGTAAAACAGAGTAATGCTTGGAGAACGATGACATGATGTAGACAAAGTAAACTCAAGCAATATGAATGAACCCTATCGTGTTATCCTTAGTAGCAACAACACAAAGACGCATCTTGTCCCCTACGGTGTCACTGGGATATAGAAACACGTCAGGTTGAACCTACCACAACGCACCACTCCCACCGATGAAATATCAATCTACTTGGCCAAAGCACATCTATAAATCGAAGAGCATTACAAAGCTATAATGATCATGCAATTAAGAGACAATATATATCAGAGGTATCTCAAATACTTTTCATGAATAATATGAACATAAACCCACAAGTCATCGGATCCCAACAAACACGCCGCACAATAGGATTACATCGGATAGATCAAAGCGAAGATGTGATGACCATTGTATTGAAGATCAAGAGATAGAGGGATTGCCATCTAGGTACTAGATATGGACACGTAGGTTTGTGGTGAACTACTCACACATCATCATGAGGGAAGCATGGTTGATGTAGAGGCCCTTCGTGATCGATCCCCCCTCCGGCAGGATGACGGAACGGAGCTCCGGTTGGCCTCGCGATGGAACACAGGCTTGCGGCGACGGAAAAAGGGTTTCGGGACTGCTTCTGGGTTTTTTGCAATATTAGAGAATTTATAGGCCAGAGAAGGGCGTCGGGAGGCAGCCGTGAGGGCCACCACATATCAGGGCGCACCCCCCTAGGGCGCGCCCTGATGTATGGTGGGGCCCTCGTGCACCTCCCGGCCTCCTTCCGAAGCTTCCAGGTCTTCTTTTGGTCTAGAAAAAATCATTAAAAAGTTTCGTGGCAATTGGACTTCGTTTGGTAGTGTAAACCTGAAGAGTAAAAAATGCAGAAAACAGCAACTGGCACTGGGAACTGGGTCAATAGGTTAGTGTTCAAAAATATTATAAATTGATAAATAAAGACCCAAAAAGTATCCTAGAACGATAATATATCAGCATGGAACAATCAAAAATTATAGATACGTTAGAGACGTATCAACCTGCAGCGATAGTTTTTGATGACTGCTATTTTTTGGCTTGTGATTTCTCTCAAATTAGATTTGAACATTGTAATAGGGAAACAAAATTTCCATCCATTAGAGATTGGTTTAAGGAGCCCATGAATGATATTGTATCTTTTCTTATGGACGATTTAACTATTATTTTTAATTAATAAAATGGAAGCTTATTTTAAAAAAACTGTAAACTCGATCGAGCTTCGTTCCGCCACAGAGAACCTCAACTTGCAAAGTGCATGCTGCATAATTCGCGTGGCACAAAGCAGGGGAATCCTAAAACAAGATTCGAGCCCAGCACCGCGCTCTCTCGGCGATTTGGGCTTTCTGGCCGTTGGATCGAGCGTTCGGAGCGATCTGGGCCGCCGGATCAAAAACCGTGTGCAGTGCAGCCTCGTTCTTGCCACCGCGTGTAAATTCCATGCCCCGCTAGGGGCATTTTCGTCATTTCACACACAGGGGGTATAAAATGCACCCGCTGCAGTGGAGATGACCTAGCCGGCTTGCACTCCCGCACTCGCGCGTCGCCGCCTAGCTGCTCCCCACGCCGTCGCCGCCTCCGCTCGCCCTCGCGCCGTCGCCGCCTCCGCTCGCCCTCGCGCCGTCTGCTCCTCCCTGCCCTCTCGATGTTCAGCGGGAGGAGCGCGGCTTGCCGCCGGCCATTCCTTCCCTCCGGCCAGATCCGCTCCTCGCGGCCGCAAGCGCTCGCGCGCGACCCCTCCCCGCGGCTAGGGTTTCGGCTGCTTCCAAATCCCGCGCGGTGAGGGTGTGGCGGCGAGGTCTCTGGGAACCGCGTGGCGAGCGTGACCTCTCCCGGCTTCCCGCCCTCGCCCGCGGCGATGTGGACCAGGTCAGGCTGCCGCTCGCGTCGCTTCTCAGCAGTCGTCGCCGCTCCTCCCCTTCCAAGCCCGCAGAGATGACCGCGCCAGTGCCGGCGCTTGCGGTGTTCGGGTGTAGCGCTGCCCGACAGGCCGACCTCACCTTGCTCCGCCTTTTCCGCCCATTGGGCCAGATCCGCGGTGCACGGCCTCTCGCACTCACCCGCGACCCTCAGCCTTGGCGCCGGCAAGGCGCTATGATGGCCGCTCGTTCCCCTGCTGCCTCTCTCATGCTGCCGTCGCCCCCATCTCCTCTCACACTTCTCATCGCCGAGCTCGAGCTGCAGAGGCGCGCCGCTACTTGATGCACTAGATAGGTATGTGTCTATTTTCTCCTGTTCTTGGTGATTGGATGTTGCTAATCTCTAATTTCCCCCTTTTTATACTTGCAGATTGGTCCTCTGTTGCTCGATGGATGTTGCTAATCTCTAATTTCCCCCTTTTTATACTTGCAGATTGGTCCTCTGTTGCTCGATCCCCTGGTCGTTGCCTCCTTCGATCTATGCCTGCTTGTCTCCGTTTACTGATCTGAAGGTCAACCCTTCTCTCCCTCCTTTTTGCTCCCCTTATTTTCCAGAGCTAGGTACACAGTTGTATGACGATATGCTTGGTGTGCAGGCTGGCGAATAAGATCCTTCTCTTTCTTGTCTTGTTTCTGACACAACCAAACTAATCATTCAGTTTGTGCATTTTTTTGTGTGGTTGCCTTACTTCCTTGCTTGTTTTACTGGAGTGCAGATCTATGCCTTTTGTCCCTTCCTGGTAGGGCCGGCAATTGTTGATGTTTTTGTTCTTTTGTGCATGCATAAGAATATTTGGGGCTTGGCTTAATTATGAAGGAATTTTTATGTGCATAAATTGTTACTCGGCCAGTCCGTGTACTTCCAAGAATCTCACACTTTGTAGTCGGCTGTGACTGTCAAACTGTTTATTGTTATTGCAAATGAAGCTAGCTCTGTATAAAAGGGCTTTGGGTTGTAAAAAGCTCCACTGAAAAGAATGCTTATTCCACTCTGAACCGAATAAAAAATCTGACGGGACTGCACACATATATCTTGCACTGAATCTGACCATATGTTTACCCTGTATATGTTTAAGTAAAATAGTTCAGGCCATAAGCCCGGCAAGAAATTAAATATAGGATGTGCTTTTGAATCGCTGACGACCGAAGTTTGCAAATAGACTATGGTCTTCTGATCTTTCAGCTTATTGCAGTAATATTATTCCTTCTTATTTTCATTTTCTGGTTACTTATAAAGTTCGATTTTCTCCGTGGAACTAATCAAAGATCACATCCTTTCATAGGCAGGAGCAAGTGGAAGGAGTACCTGGATGGGCTCGATCGTGCTCTCAGGTTTCTCTCTCTCTCGGTTCCGATCCATTTTTCTGAGCTCATGCCAATATTTTTGTTTTAGTTTTAGTTTGTTTGCTTGCTTGCTTCACTTTGCTGTCTAATTGCAGGTCTAATTGACATATAAGACATGTTTAGAACCTTTGAGCATGATGGCTAAAGAAACTAAGTAAATACATATATTTAGTAAAGGTTGTATTGATATTAATGGCTAGCTCTATAAGCATAATTCAGTAAGCGATTGTTTATTTTCTCCCTCGGAATGCTACCTGCTAGCATATACATTTATTTGCTGATTCTAACAAGATGCAACGCTATATCGATGATACTGTAAGCACCACCTGAAGTTCTGAACTGTCCGTTGTTGCCCTTGCATAGTTGATTTAGTAGTAACTTAACTGGTAATGGATCTTTAGAGGTAGCTGGCACCCACCTCTTACCTTGCTACTGATTACTAATACTTTTCATGCTCTGGTGTTACTGATGAACCACGGTGCTTGTTTTTGTATGATCAAATCAACAAGGACAAAATTATTTTGCTCTATACATCCCCAAAAAACACAACCTATTTGCATTACATGGTTTTGCTACCTCTTATGTAATTGCATTCGTTTTGTTATGCGGACAACTGATTTCGGTGTATATTTTCAATTTCGACGACAGGCTCACCCAGCCGAAGATGACACAGCCAATCGCGCAATGCACTGAGCCCACCGGTCATGGACCTGAGAAATCAACACCGAGAAAACTGCAGTAAAGATCGGACCAAATTCAACGGCCAAGATCGCCTTGAAATGGGTGAGTTCTCTGATGCCTAATTAGATCATATCTTTCCGAGAATATCTTGAAGTATGGTTGTTGCTTCGTCTCATCGGCTGTTTAGAGTTCTTTCCTGTAATTCTTACCAATGGGCAAAATTACTACTTTGTTAGGCTTTTGTGCAGCAGAAGAATTAACGGTTGGATGCACTATTTATTCTCGATGTCGGTTTCATCTATATATGTCACTCGCCCCTCTACTCAACTCTGTGCTTCCCAGGGAAAAGGGGTGCCACTTGGCCGGAGAAGTGGCCGGCAGCAGGAAGCACACCGTCAAGATCCGCTTGAAGGACGTCGCCATGGAAGACGCTCAGCGACCAGATCGTCGTCCTCTCCAAGAGGAGGGGCCAGCTGAAGCAGGTACAGCTAGCTCACCACAGCTCGCTCCTCCTCCCTTCTCTGTTTCTTGTTCGATTGTTTAGATACGTAACTTAGATTTATGTGGTGGAAATATGTTCACAGAAGCTGCTAAGAGAATTGGCTGAATTAGCGTGTCAGATTTATTCTTTATGTAATAAGAATTGGATATTCAGAGAATCTACATAAGCTACATTGTTTTCTGAAAGGGAGAAACTGGAATTTATGTAGTAGACATATGTTAGCCATCTTTTTTGTTTTGTAATTCATGATTTGACGGAGAGCTCGGTAGGTAGTTGCATCGTTTTGTCGGCTCATTTCATGTTTTGGATCTTGCCAGGTTTGATTATGGTTTGGAGTGGAGCAGCATTGCAAGTAGGGAGAGGCCGGAGAGGCCGTTGCCTGGACTTATCAACTAACTTTATATCATGCGTCTAATATGCTTGTGCAAGAAATCCAATTAAAATTGGTCCGTTGTCTTGCGCTTGTGTGTTCCTTTGCTGCTCATTTATCAAACACATATTTATGTATTCTCTATACCATTTCCAAACACTCAGGTTGACCCTCATTTATCAGTCAAAATTTTATGTTTTCTCAATACCATTTGCAAACACTAGGATGACTATACTATTGTGAGACTTTTTGGCAGAATGATTCTTGCGCCCCGACTCTCCGAGGCCGTGCGGGTGTTCGAGGAGCTCCCGCGCGCCAAGGTCCTCGCGGCGTCGGCGTTGTTTCGACTCTCCGAGGCCGCGCGGGTGTTCGAGGAGCTCCCGCGCGCCACCATCTTCTCCGTCTTGCGCCCCGACGCCGGCGACATCACCCCCATGCTGCTCTCCTACACCATCGAGATCAACTACAAGCAGGTCCGCGGATCACCCCCATTGCTGTTGTTATCCTTATTGAGTACAAAGGATTTGTGATGTAAAATATGCCAACTTCTTATGGGCAAACTGTTTTATTTACCCAATAACTTCTAACGTTCCGTGTCTCGTCTTAAGTTCTTGGACAAAAATGACCATTCTTGTCCTTCTCGTGTTCTTGGATGATTATTTAGTGCTTACGCGGCTTTTTGACTAGGATAGACCAATTCAGACATAGAACTTGATTCTTTATTTAGAAGATAGGAAATAAATTACAGGACATGCATGGCTAATAACTGATACTTGCATCAGTTTGCATATCACAAGAATGCATCCTAAATTAATATATTTTCAATCATTTTGACCCCTTATACATTACAAATAACCATAGTGTTGATTGCTGACCTGTCTGTCCTTACTCCTTAATAATTTGGTGCATGATTTAGTTCACGGAGTGCATACCTGGAGGAGCTGACGGTCGCCGTCGTGGGGAGGAGTGCGAGGCTGCACCGGAAGATGCCTCAACAGCGACAGATGATCTCTCCGGTGGAAAGATACATCCACGCCCATCCACCTCTCCACCACCACACGCCAGAGGTACACTGTTCACTCCCTCTGAAGGAAGAATCGATGTAGTAGCTTGCATTCATTTTTAGATACTATGTATCTTTCTGATTTTTTTGGCAGTAGAGAGCTATGTATCTGTAAACATCTGCAGTAGAGAGCTATGTATCTGTAAACATTAAAGATTGTTGCATCAAAGAGCAGTAGCACCTCCTTGTCATTGTCAATACCTGTTGATATTGTGTAGTGCATCAGGATCAGCTACACTGAAAACATCTGCAAATATTACTCTTGCATTAATCACTGTATATTTTATTCCTGTTTTAGATGTTTCTCTTCAAGAGATGCTTGCACTTTAGTCTGAGATTTTTATTCCTGTCCAATTAGTAGTATGTGTTAGAATGTGTATGAGAACAGGGAGCAAGTATGATTGGCAGTGCCAAATTTAATTAGCAATTAGACTGAAAGACCATAATCATAGGCAATGATGCTGATGTCTCATTCTTTATTTGTTACCAGATCATATCCATAAAAACGTACTAATTAATCGAGCATTCATATTCAGAATGATGCGGTCCAAATCAGGTATCTTTTCTTTTGTTAACAAGCATTCATATGAAACCCAATATTTGATAGTAGTTACCAAGAAAGATATTGTTGCATGTACATCCACACATTATATTAATCAGTTAAGTTTATCTTTCAGTAGAAACCCTTAGTTTTTCCATCTTCTAATCTCCTCAGATTTCAGGTTCTGACCACATAACATTCCAAGCATCCTTTTTTGTTGAATTATGGACTTATTCTCACCGTGGTTGATGCTTGATGCAGCGGAGGTGTATTGAGACATAGGATATGGAGTCTCAGTTCTGATATGTACATGAATCTCCTTTTATTTTGCCATGCTACTGGTAGTTCTGATATGGGACTATTTGTTCTGTTTATGTCTTATAAATAATGAAATGGCCTATATGTTAAGTTCTCATATTTTAATTATAGTATGTTGTCAATGATGTATGGTTCTGGAATTTGGAGATTAACATTCAGGCTTTTCGTATCTTTAATCTTTTTCCTTTCTACTAAACTTGATGCAAATAGTTTGTCCTATCTAGCACTGCCACTCTGCCTTTTTGGAATAAATTCTGTCATGTGCTTGCAAATTAATTCTCCTATCGACTTGCTATACTCAGCTTACCATGCTTTTGGTATATCTCTACTGTTTGAGCTCTATACTAAACTCCTTAGTCCTGAAAGTGTGTCGTAATTTCCTTTGGATGTACAAGATTTCTACATGCTGGGTCACGACGCTCAGACGGGCAATGCGCGCCAAGGCGCGGCACTTAGCCGGTGGGGACCCCCATGGTTGCCGCCGACCAGATGCCACCACCGCTGCTGGTGTTGTCGTCGTCCTCACTGCCGCACCACACGACACTATTGAACAGGTATGTATGCCTCGATCTCACCCCATGCTTCTCTCGCCTCGCTGGTTGGTTTGGTGACCTGCTTTGCCTCCCTCTTCCTTAGCCTTAGGAAAAGCATGGCTGTCAGCATATAATGGACGAGGAAGAGGTGAGCCGCAGCGACATCAAATCTCTCACACCTCTGCTCCCCGTCAAGCTTGCGCGTGCGCCCGATCTGGTGGCCAACACAGCCCGTCCATCTGCCGGCACTTCCAAGCAACGCCTACAGCAGCAGGTGAGCCCCCCTACTCGGTAGTTTTTCTTTGCATCCTTTGAAACGAATCGATAGACTACTGAACTTTATATCTTTAAAGATGTTTTTTAGGATCTCTGTCAAGAAGGGGATATATCAAAGTAGTGTCATGTTCTAATTATAAATGACGACAAGAAAGTTAATAACTTCGTAATTACATAGTAAGCATAGTTAGAGCGTTAGGTTAGAGATGTACAAATGATTGACTAAAAATATATATTTATATTTGCAACAACACACTGGATCACATCGCATCAGTTAAATATTGTTGTAGAATGCAAGTCAAGTTTAAAATTTTGACCACGACAGCTGAAAAACCAAAGTAAATGCATCATATATATTAAAAAAGAAATTAGATATTCATGGCGTTGCATAAGCATAATTCACCCCCCCCCCCCCCCCCCCCCCCCCTCTCCCGAGCACTAGCAGCTGGCGTATACATGTATTTCTTGATTCTAATAGATGCATGCCAATCTTAGAAAATATAGCAAGCACCTATCCTGCAATTTAGAACTAGCGTGACATGGCTCTTTGTTGATAACTGTCATACTTGCATAGCTGGTTGATTGATTTGACTATAACCAAACTGCACCGTCATAATTTTAAGATCGTGATTATTCAAATGAAAAATGATCAAAGAAATACATGTACCAAAGTCGCATCTGTTGAGATCATGAGTAGGCATACAATTGCTCCAAATTATTGTGATATTGTAGTGCCTTTTAGTCTAATAAATTATGTATTGTGGTGCTCCACCTCCTTTTCTCTTCTTGCCAGGACATGTACTCTGCATGGGATGTTGCGTGCTTGCTACGAGCTTCAGACACATTGGTAGCCGCTACACCTTTCGATGTACTTTTGTTATTATGATGTATCTCTTGCTTTTGGTATATTGTAGTGAACTTATTGTCGTGGACAACCATTGTATGGTATGAATTGGGTCTTTATGCCTTTGTGATCAAATAGAATCTATCAAAGTGCAGCTACTCTCCTCTTTTTTATTTTGAAATCTGACTTCTGGTATATTAAGCATCTATCCTCTGTAATGAATGTATAGTTGTGAACCCATTGACATGGGCGATTACTATTCCTTGCTTGTGTCTTTATGATTTCTGATCAAATAGCAATCTATCATGGGCGATTACTATTCCTTGCTTGTGTCTATGCTTTTTGATCAAATAGCAATCTATCATAGGCAGCTACACTTTGCTCTTTTTATTTTGGATCTGTCATTGTCATTATTTAGGATTATGCGTGTTGCACCTATGGGATGGACCGGACAATGCGCCAAGATGTGTTGGCAACAGTTATGCTATCTATAAAGACAATCTTATGTTTGATTACTCTTGCAAAAATCTGTACTTTGTTAGGCACCACCCGCCAGCAACAAACTGAGAATATGACGTTAGAACCTCGATTACTATTGACTTAAAATTACCTGCTTGACCAAAACGTTGGGAATTACCTGCTTGACCAAAACGTTGGGACCGGCACCCTCGCGCCAAGGCGCGATCCCGATCTAGTCAAGTATTATGCTGGCCATCCGTGAGATTTTGACCACCCAATTTATTACTTGAGCTCTCCTCAACTTTCAACGCCCACACAGCCCTGCATGCATTGCATGCCCACTCCCGTCACACCTCGATGGACCATGCTAGAACCTACTGCGAGCATGCTTATGTTAGAGCATCTCCGGTAAAAGATGCGGTGCAAAAATAACTACTTTTTGCATCTTTTTAACAGATGTTGTATATGTAAAAAAAATACATTTTCGTCTTCCGAAGATTTAAACTGTACCATTTCGCGGTGTAAATTTGCATCTCCAATTTCAGGGGACGTAAAAATGGCGCCGCCCGCCAACCCGCCAATTGCCATTCCTTTCATCCCCCCTTCATTCTTCTTCCTCCCGCCGCCCCACCATTCTACCGCCGCCCATCGCACCGCGCCGTCACCGCCCCGCGATAGATCCAGGCCCTCCCCACCCCCCGCCGCTGATCCCGTCGTGATGCAGCCGCCATCCCGCCATCCCCCATCACGAATAGGTTGTTTTTCGACCCGCCGCCGCCCTGCCGGTCCCCGCATTGCAACGCCGTCCCCGCCGCCGCCACCGCCCTCCCGCACCGTCCGCCCGTCCCCGCCGCCCCGCCATGCCGCCGAAGAAGACTCCGAGGAGCAAGACGGGCTTCTTTGGCGTGAGGGCGAAGCCCTCCAGCAATTTCTGGGTGGAGTTCACCGACGCCAGTCGCCGCTTTTGGCTCGGCACCTACGCCACCGCCGACATGGCCGCGCGTGCCTATGACGTGGCGGTGTGGTGTGCCGGGAGGCCGAAGAAGGACCTCAACTTCCCGGAGATCGAGTCCCGGGTGGAAGCGGAGATGCTCGTGCTGGGGGGGGGGGGGGGTCGTATGGAGGAGATCAAGACGAAGAAGAGGCCCGCCATTGTCGTTGGTCCCGGCGATAGCGACAAGGCGGCGATGGCGAGGTTCGCGCGTAAGCATCCGGAGTATGTGCAGGCCGAGCAGGAGTTCTTCTGGAAGCGCGACGCCATGCAGAAGAAGGAGGAGGAGGACGACGAGGCCGGCCCCTCGACGGTGATCCCTGTCGAGTCCTCGGAGGAGGACTGATGCGAGATGGATGAGTTATGGGAGCAGTTCAAGAACTCTGATGATGACGAGGGGTAGTTTTATCTTCGATGTAGTTCAAGTAGTAGTTCGAACTAGTAGCAGTTGAACTAGTGGTAGTTCAGTTTGCTATGTTTTAAATTAGAACTATTTTTAATTATTATTTTTGAAATGAAGGAGTAGTTGAATTTGCCATGTTTCAAGTATATGTTTACATCTCCATTTGCATCTTGTATTGGAGATGATGTTTTCCATCTCCGTTTTGCATCATCTGTTGGAGTTGCCTCTGTTTTGGAGATGCAAAAGAAACTTTTTAAATATGTAAATTTTTACATCTTCTGTTTTACATCTCCAAATTTACATCTCCTATTGGAAATGCTCTTAGAGACTTGTATAATGTGCTACCGGTTACCACTTGTATGGATTGTTGGAACAGACGGTTTTTACGGTGGTTTTTTCTTCTTTTTTCTTTTTGAGTTGTTCACGGTAGTTTCTTAGGATTGGTTTTTTCTTTTGGAGTATTTACAAAATATTCTCGGTTGTGTGAGCGCGCGCAGGTAACGTACATGCATGGCGTTTCATTTTTTAACACAGTACAGACGCAAGCACTCATATACACGTGCATACACTCACCCCTATAAACGCACACACGCACACCCTACTCCTACGAGCACCTCCGAGAGACTGAGCCGGCATATCATCTTGAGATTTACGAAGTCACCGTAGGCGCCTCGTCGTCGACGGGAACATCTCCTCCCACTGAATGCACATCGCTGGAAATCCTGAAATAAATCCAGGAATAATGCAAGCATCAAGACTTGAAGCCTGGTGGGCTGGGGATACCACTATCCCTCTAACCCAGTTTCTTTTCACCGTGTGACGTACTAATTTAGAAATTGTCAAGTGTCCTCTACTATTTCTTGATGTTCACTGTGGGACATAGTTCCAAGAAAGAAAATGTAGACTTAGATCTTAGCGTCATTGGTGGAGACAAGGATGTCTCCGCCTGCCATGGGCGCATCTTCTATGATTTTCGACACCACTCGTAGGGCAGCAACGGTGACCCGGGTAGACCGTCGCCCATCCAAAAATCCGTTATGTTCGACGCAGTTGGTCGATCGAGGGCGAGCGACGGCCGAACTTACGGCAGCAGCGTCAACCTGGATAGATTCTTCTCTCATATCTCAGTTCTACTCTCTCATCTTGCGTTGGCTCTGGTGATAACTGCACGCGGTGGTGACCTGTACAAGCGCCCGTCGATGATAGCTGAGCACGACAAGGCAACCCGAGGGAGATGGAGGAAGACCAAGTTAAATTAGTGAATTGCTCTATATGGAATTGCTACAAAAAGTCATGTCAATTTCCTCTACTGTGCCTCCACTCTATAAAGAAAAAAATATCTACTGTATACTCTATCATGTTGGATTGGTCATAGAACCCTAAAAAGACCGGTTTGATATGTAACATATCATCTACAAAAATTGATTTTTTACATGTTAATCTTTTTTGCATTGCTCTTGACTAGATTGTTTTATAGGGAGCAGAGGAGAGCAAGATGGGGTAGTCTACATTGCCTTCAATTGGCATATGCACGTGCAATAATCATTATCTTTCCCATGGTTCAGAAGATGTATGATGCATGGACTTCTATTTTTTTTACGTTGATTTCGAACGGCTGCTGGAAGATGATTGCTTGTAAGTTGTTATTTATTGATTCTTGCATGTTCTTGCAATAGATGAAATGGACTTGATAGCTCTTCTTCTATCATTAATTACATGCCATTTGTATGCTCATGAAATATCTGGATAATCTTTTGCAAGCTCTAAGTCTCATGTTTGTTTCTCTTTACTATTCCGAACGAAGAACAGCGGCCCATTATTGTTGAAGGAATGGCCTCTTTCTGGGGTGCGAATTTTTGGATCCCAGGCTCTAGTGAGCCCTTTTTTTCAAAATCTTTGAAAATCATATTTCCAAGTTTCAAAAAAATTCAAGAAAAATCCCGTGAAAACTTATACATATTCATGACGGATCTGAAAATTTTCGTTCAAAAATATTATGATTTGCATGTTGTGCAAAAAAGACAAAATCTAGGCCCACCAACAAAAACAAAATGGCCCGTTTTCATTTACATATTTGTTTTTTTTTGTGTACGCCACTTATGAAACTATATTGTTCTGAAACTTTTCTCGGATGTGTTAAACATGTATTTGTATATGTAGAAAAAAATTCAATTTTTTTTTGCGCTGTATAAATATGATTATGAAAAAAAGGGCTCACTGGAGCCCGGCCTCCGTTGGTCATTAGCGCTCTTTCTGAAGGTATTTAATTCAACATGCTTATTTTGGTGTGAGTTATGTTTTTGACTGAGATGTTTTTCCACCTCTTTGCGTCGAACTACGCACATTTCCTGTACCACGTAACCTCGTTATCCTAATGTATCCGCGGAAGTTCTCTTTAGATAAATGTGCAATTGTTGTAAAAAATTAATGGCGTTGGCACGTTCAAAATATTGTAGGTGAAACGGTATCGGCAGACCATCACGATAGAGAGGTGGAGTTGAGAAAAGTGGACTTCCGCCGAAGGAGTGCTTCTCCTTGGGGCTGATTGCACTGGCCATGTTAGGCAGCAACAGGTAAGAGGCAAAATAACTGGGGCAGACAGAAAAAAACATTCCGTAGATTTTTGTTTGATTGATTATAGGTATTACTGTGTATAGGTACTTCAAGTTGCATATTGCATTATTGAAGTTCCTTCCTTGATAAGTGGCTAAATAAGTTGTCTAAACCTTTCCTAGGCCTCCCTTATGGATTTATGGATGATGGTGTAAACGTGTTTCAAGTAGATACACAGACGTGGGCCAAAAGAGCATCACATTACACGTGATCACTTGGTGTGAAACTAGGTGTTGGACTCATACCTAATGTCACGGGTATGAATGCACTCTTTGGTGACACCTGCATCGTATGATCATGTGTGGGTTATAAATATTTTTCCTGCTAAAAAACCGTTGTCACTTGGAGTAATATATGACAAGGGCCTCATTGGAGTTTATCTTATACCAAAAACCTATTACAGAGAGCATACTAGACTATTTTTTTATGCTTTTAAGATAATGTTCCTTTTAAGATTGTAGAGCGACAACAAAGCAAGAGAAAGGCGGATGATGCGTAGGGAAACAAGGGGTGGAGAAAAAGATGTCACTTGCCGTCTTGAATTTAGAGGAGGGTTAAAGAGACACGTTAACTGCTAAGGAGGAAAGTGCGGATGAAGAGAGCAGATCTGGAGGGGAAGGAGGGTGGAGAAAAAGATGTCCCTTGTCTTCTCAAGTAAAAGATGGTTTGAAGAGACACGACAACTATCATGGAGGAAATAAGCATGCGAGAGAATTAACTCACATTTTCGAAATAGAACAAATGTTTAACAATGTCTTCTTTATTCCTTGGCAATGCACGGGTAGCGACGACGCCGACGACTACCTGGTGGCCTTCGACAGTGGAGAATGGGATCCCTTCGACATCGTGATCCACTACAAGAAGCTCTCCGAGGAGGAACCTGCAACGACCTCTTCATGACAAACTACTCACATTTTTTGTACCATGTAACCTCGTTATTCTAATATCTCCATGAAAGTTCTCTTCAGATAAATATGCAATTGTCGTAAACTTTAAATGGCGTCGACACGCTCGAAATATTGCAGGTGAAACGACATACCATCATGATAGGGAGGTGGAATAGAGAAAAGTGGACTTCCACCGAAGGAGTGCTTCTCCTTGGGGCCGATTGCATTGGCCATGCTAAGCAGCAGCAGAGGAGAGGCAAAATAAATGGGGCAAACAAAAAACATTTGTATATTTTTTTTGTTTGATTGATTATAGGTTTTACTGTGTGTATGTACTTCAAGTTACATAATTGCATTATTTAAGTTCCTACCGTGATAAGTGGCCAAATAGGTTGTCTAAACCTTCTGCTATGCCTCCTTATGGATGATGGTGTAAACTTGTTTCAAGTAGATGAACAGAGGTGGGTCAAAAGAGTATCATACTACAAGATATCACTTATGAAACTAGGTGTTGGACTCATACGTAATGTCGGTATGAATGCACTCTTTGGATGACTGGTGGCTGCTGCAGCGTCTGATCATGTGTGGGTTATAAATATTTTTCCTGCAAAAAAAAGACCATAGTCACTTGGAGTAATATATGACAGGGTTGCATTGGGATTTATCTTATACCAAAAACCATTCACTGGTAAGTAAGGATTCGCAAATAAATAACTAAAAGGCCCGTAGCAACGCACGGGCATTCTACTAATACTTAGTAAAGAACTACTTCCTTCGCTACTCGAAAAAGTGAGTTTCGACATTAACACGGTCTTAAAATAATAAATAAATTTAACCACTAGTTTCTCTTGGGGTATATGTATGAAGACCAACAAATATAATTGTCTGAAATTACTCTTGAGACACATCTTTATTATGATTTCCAAGTTTGCAATATATTTGAAACAACATAGATGGTCAAAAGTTGATTTACACATGACCAAAATATGACCATTTTAGTGTACTCCCTCCGTTCATAAATATAAGATGTTCTAATGTATATAGACACGTTTTTGCGTGTTTATTCACTTGTTATCGTTTGTATATAGGTATAGTCTATATTATTCAACAAATTTTACGTCTGTGAACGGAGGGAGTAGTGAACTAGTGACAAATGGAGTACGGGAGAAGCAGAGGTTTTAACCAGCACAGCTGGTTTCCAATGCTGCACTAGCACCCTTCTCATGTTCGCCATCCAGAGACTAGAGAAGACTCCGTCAGTTAATCGCAACCAAAAAATAGTTAGACTATTTGGGACTACTCTGCTTTATGAAATTCAGTTCTGTTTTAAAAAAAGCAAGCCAAACCGAATAACTCTACAACATGTCGCTCCATAAAAAAAATAGAATTTGGGGTACAACTTCATATTTTTTGTGAAGCTCTTTAGGAGGTGCTTCAAAAAATGTAAAAGCTGGAGTTGAAAGGAAATTACCCACCACTGCCATCAGTAAGTGAATACTTCTTTGTTTCTCCCCATTCATTCAATCAGATATATCTTTCCACCAATTTTCCATTCTTGAAGCTGGAGATAGATGCAAGACAAACATTATGTTTGAAAAAGTTACAACTTCTGTATGAAACTGCTCCAAAGCGAATTTGGTAGCGGAACTGATTTTAATGGAGTAGAGCAGTGGGGATGTATCTTGTGCACCGGGGCAATTGGTGCTACCGATGCACCGGATCCCCGTTGCGCATTTCGGAATGTTTGAAAAAATCCGAGAAAAATTTAGTGCATTGACACAACATTAATGTATGCTGTCACAAAAAATCAAATGAAAAATTGAAACATTGCTCAAGATACAAAAATGACAAATCCGGCATCAATGTGCTAATGGGCCAAATCTGAAACCCAACTTGTGTTATGTACTATTCAGTGTCGAATTTGTCATTTTTTATCTCAAGCAATGTTTCAAATTTTGATTTGAATTTTTGTAACAACATACATTAATGTTGTGTCAATGCACTAAATTTTCTTTAAAAAAATCGAACATTTTTAAATATGGGGTCCGGTGCACCGATAGCACCCATTGGCCCGATGCACTGGATACGCTCTCATAGAGCAGTCCCAAAATGAACACGTTCCAGCATGTGGCGCCCCGACCCCACGAAACTCCTCAGCAAGCAGCCAACTATCAACCTCTCCCCGTCCCTGCGACTATATATGCATAGCCGTCGACCGCATCATCGTCCAGCTCGAGCTACACCTTCCCGCTGCCCAACCGTCTCACCGTTGCGTCCACGCGTGCGCCCGCTTCCTTCCCATTGCATGGCCGGGACAAGCGCGCAGCCCGCGTGGGCGCAGGCGCTCGCGGCGGTGGGCCTCCTCGTCGCGTCGCGCGCCGCGGTGCGCCTTGCGCTGTGGCTCTACGCGGCCTTCCTCCGCCCCGCCAAGCCGCTGCGCCGCCGCTACGGCGCCTGGGCCGTCATCACGGGCCCCACGGACGGCATCGGACGCGCGCTCGCCTTTGAGCTCGCCTCCGCGGGGCTCGGCGTCGTCCTAGTCGGCCGCAGCCCCGACAAGCTCGTCGCGGTCTCCAAAGAGGTGAGGGCCAGGCACCCCGGCGCCGGGGTGCGCACCTTCGTCCTCGACTTCGCGGCCGACGGGCTCGCCGCCAACGTGGCGGCCCTCGCTGAGTCCATCCGGGGCCTCGACGTCGGCGTGCTCATCAACAACGCCGGCCACTGCTACCCGTACGCGCGCTACTTCCATGAGGTTGACGAGGAGCTCACGAGGAACCTGATACGCCTTAACGTCGAGGCCCTCACGCGGATGACGCACGCCGTGCTCCCTGGCATGGTGCAGCGCAAGCGGGGCGCCGTGGTAAACATCGGGTCCGGCGCCGCCACCATCCTGCCGTCCGACCCGCTCTACGCCGTCTACGCTGCCACCAAGGCGTGAGTATTCCTCTCGGTCCGCTAAAATGCTCCCCACGTCGTCCCAGGCTTTTTTTTAGCTATCTTATAATTTTGACATAAATCACAGAAGTAGGGACCCGCATTTTATTTTGAATCAGCAGCATATTTCATCAGATTTTTCTATATATTTTCAGTAGCTGCGTATAGTGTCACATCGTTAAGCCGAGTGTCGATGTTTACCCAATTTAAAATTTGCATTATCATTCTACAATGTTGGTTTGTATTATGCCATATTTTATCCAATTTAATTACTGTTCTTCCTCTCTTGGTGGCCACGTGAAAGATATTGGAAAAGAATACCTGACTTTTTTGTGACTCAAAAAATCTCACCATTTTTAGCTCCAAATTGTTGTATAATCATATGTAAAAGCATACTAAAATTTCCCAATTTTTCCAATTTCAATTTTGTATTTAAACTAAATTTAAGATATTGAACATATAAAGTCCTTAAAAGTAAGCCATTGTATGTGTAACTTAGAATATTATAGTAAGGATTTGTGAGGGGGGGGGGGGGGGGGGTATTGTTAAAGAACCACATGTATTCAAATTTGGAATTCGAAAATGAAATCACAATGTATGCATCGTAGATTGCAATTTTATGTTCTTATGAACAAGTATCCTAGTAAACATGCACAATTTTTTTCCTCGTCCGAGGTTTACCATAGTTCTCGTAACCAATTACCATCATGGAATGTAAAGAAAAATCAATATGTGTAATGTGACATCAATAAAATTTACTCTTGATTTGAATATCAAATTTATTTGAAGGACACTATCGTCATTTGACCTTGTTCAAATTCACGAACCCTTGTTGTACGGGTAACACATTGTGTTTCTTTTTCTGCATTGATACCAAAGCAGCTGCATAATTTACAAATGCACTCGCACACCTTTGGATTGTTACAAATGATCGTCCATTTCTCTTTTCTTTGTGTATGTCATTGATTTCCCTAAATTATTATACAATCGACTGGGGGGCTGGTCTCACAAGAAGTTGCATACCCGCGTCTCAGTCAAACTGATTTTGTTTCATGTTTGTCCAAACTTCACCGTTTTTGAGAACCGGCAATAACCGTGCTTTGGTCTATAGATATGTCGATCAATTCTCCCGAAGCCTATATGTTGAGTACAAGAACAAAGGCATCGATGTGCAATGTCAGGTACCAACTAATACCACTCTTATAGGTTGATGCATTTCACTAACCGCTCAAAAGAAAATCTTCTTCTTAATGTTTCTTTTTGTTTGATTTCTTATGTTCTTGCCGTCCTGCCATGACTTCATATCTGTTGGTCTCATGTAACCCTTTCTCTAGCTAGCATGGAGTTTTTTTTTTTTTTTTGACACTCTAGCTAGCATGGAGTTGATAGTCGGCTGTTGTACTGAATTTCAGTTATCTCCATAAATCTGGAAATGCATTTGCACCTGTCATCGTGATGTTTCTGTATATTTCATGGTAGGCAACACTTTCAAAAACATAACCGATAGCTTGACATTTTTATGATTTGACACTCCACTGGTTAAATGTATGTATTTTCCCGGAAAAAAACGCAAAAAGGGTACGTTTTCGATGGGCTTCCCATTTAAAACATGATTTTTCTCATGCTTACACGAGTTAGTTAGTTGCACGCTTGTACTTGTACCGGACAGCGCACTAGCTAGATAGATACTGATGGGGATAAGAGCATCTACACCCGGACATAGCAAATATGACCTCCTAAACGCCCGCGGACGTGCCCGGTCAGTGACCGGGTGTGTCCCCTATTTGTTCGTCCGCGCAGCCACACTTCTCATTTTCTTCCTCATATGTCCGGTCACTTGCACGTGATTGGTGAAGAGGAAGAGAGAGAAAGAAAAGAATGAATAAAGAATAAGAAAATGTGGTCCGGTGCGGGGTCGCGTCCTACGTGGCGGACTGGCTGGGCACGCCCGGGCGCGTCCGCGAGCCCTCATATCCTCCCTATATTTTAGATGGATATAAGGGTTCGCGGACAGCCCGGGCGTATAGGGATGATATGAGGGGTCCGGTTGGGTCACTTTTTTCCTTCTCTCTCCTGTCCGGTCACTGACCGGGCGCGTCCGCGGACGTATGAGGGGTCGTTTGAGGTGTCCAGCTGTAGATGCTCTAACAGTGACACGGGGGTTTCAACAAGAAACCAAATTCATGACATGTGGATACAGTGTGAGCACTTAACGAGTGTCACTTCAAAAATTAATGTTCTATAGCTTCTTCTTTTTGGTCCAAGGCATATAAATCAGGAAAGCAGTTAGCATCAGTTCTGTCACAACTGAGTGAAGAAGAATCTGTGTGATTTCTGCAGGCACCCTGGTACGTGGCGACAAAGATGGCCTCGATCAGGCAGGCGTCCCTGTTTGCCCCGTCTCCGGAGACGTATGCCCGTGCCGCTGTGCGCTACATCGGGTACGAGCCCCGATGCACGCCCTATTGGGCGCACGCCCTCGTGTGGTTCCTCTTCACCGTCGTCCCCGAGCCCATCGCCGACAAGTATGTCCTCGGTGTGTCCCTCGCCATTCGCGAGAAGGGGCGTGCCAAGGAGGCCAGGAAGAAAGCGATGTGACATGCATCACGGTGAAAGAAATGCCCCGTACGCTCTCAAAGATCGATCTGGATGAAACTCTGCATGTTAAATTCTACGTGCCAACTGTAACAAGATGAATGATCGTGCACTATTTGTGTTGTCAATCATCTTATCATCGTGTCCTGAGAGTGTGTATTGTGCTCGCATGTACCTCGTTTCTTGGATTGGATGGCATATGTACCATCATGTTCCTGCTAGCTAATAAAAGGTCATGGAAACTAACAATACCGTTCTTTTTATATACTTCCTTCGAGCCGAACTAATTGACATAGCCTCTATACAATATAAAGCGGAGGGAGTACAAAAAAGATTCGCAACAACGGGGCGTGGCTATGTATCGCCTTGCGCGAGACTGAGCAGCTACTCGCCTACAACGAGTGTCCAGTTGGGCCGGCTCAATTATATTCCAGCAGGTTACTTTGATTTTCTTTGTTTTTCATTTGTCTTTTTGCTTTACTCATATTTGCTTTACTCATGTATAAACACTTATATTTACTTAAAAATGTGCAAACCATGGATTTGAAAAATGTTAACAAAGTGATATTTTTTGTTAGTGTAACTTCCAAAAACATTGTTCATGACATTTCAACAATGTTCACGTGTTACAAAAAATTGTACATGACATTCTTGCAAAATTTTATACATGCAAAACAATTGTTCGTATAAAAAATAATTTGGACCATTAAAAAATGTTCACACATTTAAGAAATGTGTTTTTGGCATTCTAAAAAATATACAATGCCAAATATAATAAAAGCTCATGTAGTATCAAAAAAAAATTTGTATCTTTCAAAACAAATGTTTCTTGGTGTATTTGACAAATGTTTAACACATATTTGAAATGTTTTAAAAAAGGTATTTGAAAATATTAATCATGTATTTGAAAAACATGTATGAAAAATGGTCTGTATATCAAAAATGTACAATGTGTATGAAAAAAATAGACATCAAAACATAACTTTGAACATTTTAAATCGTACATTTAAAAAATGTTAACCGTGTATAACAAATGTTCTTGATGCATATGAAAAATGCACATTGTGTATGAAAAAATTAGACATGTGTTAGAAATAAAAAATAAATGATGAAACCAAAGAACGAAACAAAATAAAATCAAAGAAAAGGAAAATACTAATAAAACCACAGAACAACCGAAGAAAACGGATGCAAAACAATGAAAAAACACTGGAAAAAAAAGTCGTGTGAAGCTATAGTATTGGACCAGCCTTGTAAACTCGCATTGTGGGCCAAACGTTTCAGTTCAAACGACACATAGCCCTGGCTCAAGGAACAAGAGCTCCCCAACAGTCGGTGGGTTATAATATCTACAACACGTATAAATAGCAAACCGAAGAATCAAAATATGAATCACGAAGATGAGTAAACCCACTATTAGCTACAAGTTGAAGGCAAACAATTTTGAACTCTCCTGCCTTTATTAAAACTCAATGATCATCTGGACACATACCCCGGAAGGCGGAGAAATCAGCCAGGTCGGACGCCCTACAAGGTGAAGGCAAACATATTTAGACTATCCTCGTTTTATAAAAATCGCTGACCATTGGGATACATATGCCCAAAGGCAGAGAAATCAACCAGGTCAAACGCCCGACATTGTTATATAACTCTCTCGGTGTAGGGCAAGTAGGCCACACATTATTGCAAAAAACATGTAGAAGCATTGCAAATTCGGGACGGCCTCGGTGTGCGAGGCAACGCTATAGAGGCGGCTTGTGCCTGTTCTCTAAACAAAACGGGACTACTCTTAGACTATACAAAACATGGTAGATCTACTGATCACCATCCTGAGAGGATATGCACCGTTTATTGAGTCGGTTTACTTTTTCTGCTACACGCAAAAAAAAGTTTTCTTTTTGCGATTGAGACTTAGTTTATTTTGCATCAATAGGGTTAAAAATAGGCTAGAAAAAAGAAGAATACAACATTTGAGCAACTCATGTTGTATGCTTGATCCGGTTAGAATTATCTTGGGCTTAGCTATATATTTGTTTCAACATGGGAGCTTTATCCTTATGCATTTGAGAATTATCTTGGGCCAAGAGCATGATGAGGATATGTGTTGCGGCCGGCGCTGACGGGAAGTGAGCCATAGAATCTTCGTTCTCGCTTGAAGCTCTCGGTTTTCCCTTTCGCTGGTGGTCAAAGGCCGGTTGCTGGAGCTAAACTTTAATCGCTGGTGTTGCTTCAAAACCTTATGCATTTTGCGTAGTGATGGCTCGTTTATGATGCCTCTGCGTAGGCTCACATGTCCTTATGTGGACTGTAATATGGTGACTGCTCTTGCGTAGTTTCGGTGCTACAGGGTTTTCGCCCCATAGTGAGCGTTACGATTGCGAACACTCACCGTGGGTTTCCCTGTAGTGCCTGAGCTCGTTTTTCCCTTTTTCCTTTTTATCTTTGGACCAAACTTTGAACTCGATTGTATTTCCGTTATCTTGGTAATGGAAAGGGGATTAGCCCGGCTCAAAAAAATGGGAGCTTTATCCATGCGAATAAAAACACCAGCAAACCCCTAAACTACTCCTAACAATTAAAAATCCTTTTACCCGAACAACTAAAAATCTTACACGCAGAAAAGTGAGAAAAAAATCTTCCAAAAGAAAGGAAAGAAGAAATAAATAAATTCAATGAGTCTATTTATAATTTCCCTGAGCTTTATAGTTGTCATGACCCCGTTTCTTTTAGAGAGAAAACAATTTCCATGGTCCATCTTTTTAGAGGAGAGCAACCAGATTACTTTTTTTTAGAAAGGCAACACGACTACACAGCGAGGCCACAAAGCTGCGGGGGCTCAAGGCCCACGTCCCCATCTCGTCGTTTCTCTCGAGGGGCCGGCCAGCTAGAGCAAACGCGAGCCCACCAAGGCTAACTGCGCGCCTCCCTTCATGCCCGCGGCTGCGCGCCTCCCGTGAGTCACCCGCTGCTGCAGCTGCGCTTCGGGTTTTAGTACCACCTCGCCCAGCCGAGAGGGATCGAGGGGAAGCGCTGCCTATAAGAGGAGGGCGAGGTGCTACGTTTTCCTTACTTACCTGAACGGGGTCGACGGGCGATCAAGAAGGCCCGTGGCCTGGTGCAGTGGCCCACATTGCACTTGGTGGGTGCGTTGGCCCACCATCTTCCCAAGTGGGAGAGTGGACGTCATAATTTGTGATAGAGGGGTACGTGTACGCGCGGTCCTTGCCAATTCTTTGAAATTAAATCTTGGTCCCTGATGGAATGCATGCCAGTGTTGTTCCGCATTCAGGTCCTGGTTTGGTATGTACGGTGGTCAACCAAAATTTGTTTGGCCCCTGTCAATTCTTTCGAATTAAACCTTGGTCCCTGGCCTAGCATTCATGCAAAAGTTGTTATCATGTTCAGGTAGCTGACGACGACCGATAACAGCACCCAGCTTCAGACCAGTGAATCGGTGCGCTTGCGATCACAACTCAGGCCTAACTTAAATAGAACTGTGAAGCAAACAGAAAATGCACGACTTATGAATATCACGCCCTTCTCTATTCAAACCTTTTCCCGTAAATCAGCACAAACGCTGTGCGACAGCATGTAAGCAAATTATTTTGGTTCAATTGTGTTTTTTCTTTTAGGAGATGAACAATGTATTCATTCACAATAGTAGCACCGTACAACATACATGGCATCTCTCTGGAGAGACGGCACACAAAAATATTTGCATCATCATTGCCAAAGAATTCAGTCGTTGCCGACGGAGGAGGAGACAAACACAGGCCTTCAATTTTTGCCAAAATTCAAGATAGTGTCATAGCAGCCAAGTTGTGTTCTGAACCTCTAAACAGGCGCCGTCACAAGTGGCGACGCACATGTTGATGTGGGTCGTCGGCCGAAGAAATACTTCACACATCTTGGATCGCGGTCTTAAAGATCTCGAGTGACAGCATCGCCGAAAAACTCCAGAACCGACAACCATCTTTCACCATCAAATTACCATGTCGACCATCCCTTGGACAGGACCAGCGGTACAATATCCACCAACTCCAAGACACAAACTTCCAGCTCCATGACGACGATGGAGACGCAATGCGGACGAAGCCGAACAAACAAGAACCTGCGCAAGATCTCCACCATCGTCTTGAGGAACTCACTCGAACACAAATCCATGGCTCTTCGACGTCGCTCAAGAGCGTCGTTGAGGTGGTGGCCCGGAAAACTTTATTTGAAGTGACGACGTCGACCGAGCGCAGTCACCCGGCATACCTATCCTAAACCTACTACAAACCGGACGGAAGGAATTGCCCCCTCCCATTACCGCCGAAGCACCGAGCGGAGTCAAGATCTCCATCGCCGGCTAGAGAAAGCGGGAACTGCTTTGCCCGCGAAATCGCCTCTCCCGAGCAATTGAGAAAGAAGCGTTGGTTGATTCATTTTGATTCAATTGTTTACACCACTCCTTTTAAGGGGATTATTCACAACTTTGGTGAGCTGACACACATGAAGAACTCACAAACAACCTATGCCTATCTAATAGAGTGGAACACCCTAACAGCAACACGAGAAGGCAAGCATGGTTAACAACTAGCACTGAATATATGATTACAACAAAACTTTGCCAACAGTTGTCGGTTCTCCTTACATTGCCCGATTGTTGATATTATAACCTAACTTGAATAAGAATTTCGATTCATTGGAAAGGGGGGGGGGGGGTGCTTCGGGGACCCGTGATAGTAACATATGATTTTTTTTCTACCGCAAATACTATCACTGTTGGGGATATGGCATGCTCCCTGGCTTGGTGGGAAAAAAATCCAAGGGCATCACACCGTTCATATTCACGATGATCGAAGTTTATGACCTATTTGAAACATATGATTTCTAAACGAATTATTCAGAAACTTCATTTTTAATTCTCATGAGAATATGAATATGCAAAAAAATCTCGTGGCAAGGACAATATTTACGCACTTTGTTGGGGCATATTTGGAAATTGGAATGATGGTAATTCTATTGGTGCAAAGCCCGTGTGTGACCCACGTGTATCGAGAAAATGTCTATTTCTAAGTTAGCTAAGATTTTATTTGCTAAATGACCATCTCAGTAGTTATTGTTTTATCAAAGTCATGTGCAGCTAGATGGACAAATTGCACATTTCTACACTTGGAGTTGCCCTTGCACACAATGTTTTTATGCAACCCTACACCTTACAACATGTACTTGGTCACTTCACATCTAACAATTTTCCATTTACCTTGTTTTTTAATGGAAGTAAATACAAAAATATATTTCTTGGCCTTGTCAAAGATAGATTACTATATGCAGATGTTCTCTTACCCTGTATATTGTTGAGGTAGAAGACTGTAAAACGTGCATGCTCTTTGAAAAACGACTAGTATTTACTAAGACAAACATGTTAATAGCATGATTAATATATAAGCTTAAATGCATTGATTGAAACTTCATCCAGATTTGGAACATATTTTTCAAAGTTTTAGACAAGGTGCACAACTAACATAATGAAAACACATTGTTAAAGATAAAAATGTATAAAATTGAAATTTAGAAGTATAATTACAAGGAAATGGGTATATCAATGGTTAGCCGAAAATATGATGTTTTTATAAAATCATTGGATGGAAGTTGCATAAAAATTGAGCATACACCTAGATGCGCTTAAATGTTGAGTGGAGCCGTACTGCTTTGATTTTGGGGTAAGCGTACGACCGTCTATGGTTAGACAAAGAAGAGTGGGTGAGAGAAACGGAGGAGAGCATGCGACCTTGCATTGTCAGATGTAGTGCTTTCTCCCCCAGCCTCACCACTTATCTTCTTCCTGACCTAGTGCCTTGGACCTCAAGCTCCCCTTCCCCGACTGAAGGAAACATGCCAGAGAGGGGAGAATAAAAGTTATTATTTATTTCCAGGTTTGTAATTAATGCTTATTTTCTATGTTATAGTTGCAATGGTTCTTTAGTCCGCAATAATCATGGGGTTCAGAGGAAAACTCATGTGCATGTGTTGAATAATAGACGGTAAATATATTCCTAGTCTCGCCTATAAGAATAGCTCAAGTTGTAAGAGCACATTTATCCATGTTTGGTTTTGGTAAATGATGACAATCCATATGGACTAATGGTTGCCTTGAGTTATATTCGAATGATTTGTCCATAGGCACTTCTTGAAGTCCATCCGTTGGTTTCAAGGAGTTTATATGGTGACCAAGGTGATATTCAAGGTTTTATCCAAAGATTGGTCATGTGAGAGTTGAGCTTATTGCAAGCATGTCTTGAAGAAGAAGATTGTGTGAGCATTCATGTTTACCTTCAAGGCATCATCTTCATGAAGAGAGAAGATAAGATACAAGGTTGATCAAGACTAAGTCAAAGAGTGAATCAAGTTGATCAACATACAAAGCATACAAGATGTACCGAGAGGGATCGAGTGATCCCATGGTATGGTAAGTATTGTCCATTACACTTTGTGTACTAACCTATGGTCTACGTGAGAGTTCTATGTGGGGTTAGGTATGTTTCCATGGGTTTGCGTCAAGAGGAAGATCTCATGCAACACATAGAGGATGGCATCAAGTGGTGATCGTCATCAAGATTGCGGTGTGCAAGTTCAAGTGGAGCATCACGAAGAGATCATGCTTGAAGCTTGCCGTCCATTGTGGTGACAATGGACTTGTGAAGATGTGTCGAAGAGTGGCTCACCCATAGTGGAGTATGGGGGAGCAATCAACTAGTCTTCATCGAGCCAACGCAATCAAGAAAGGTGGTCCATCTTGAGGAAGTCAAGATCGTCATCATCTAGCTCAAGTGGACTATGTGCAAGGTATAGGTTTGCCCTTGATAGGTTTTCTATTTTACCGGTCTCATGGTGGTAGTTGGGAGACCGGGTTATAGGATCGATTGTCATACTATCAAGGGGGGCTCTCAAGTGAGTAGCTTGATCGTATCGTTCATTGAGAGCTCAAACCATTTGCATCTTTGCATCATCTTTCTTGGTTCTTGTTTGGTGTTTCTCTTTGTGAGTTTTAGAGCTTATGGTCATCTTCATGACAAGCTCGAGTTCATAAAAAACGGAGTCCATTTACATCTTCTATGATGTTTCCGATGTTGGAGTTTTTGCCGGTTCTTCATTCATAGAGGTCGTTGTTGGATAGCTCTTGTCGTCCTCTATCCAACAAGCTTGAGTTTGCTCAATTTGGGAGCTCGTATGCGAAAGTTATGGTAGTTTCTTTCTTAGGACAGTTTTCAGCTCTCAGGCGGTAGTACCGCTCCTATGGAGCGGTAGTACCGCTCAGGTGGTTCTGGTGCCCGCGCCAGCCACCAAACACCTATCTGATGCACTGCGCTACTGGAGCGGTAGTAGGTGCGGTAGTAACAAGCGGTAGTACCGCTGCCCCCTACTACTGCTGATGGGGTGGGTCGGGCACCCGTCGCGGGGCACCAGACGCCCTCGTGTCTGGTGTCTGATGATCCACGCCACTGGAGCGGTAGTAGGGGCGGTAGTAACAAGCGGTACTACCGCTGCCCCCCTACTACTGCTTGGATCTGCTCCTCCTACAGCGCCAGCGGTACTACCGCTGGTAGGAGCGGTAGTACTGCTCCGGCGGCACTACAGCCTCCCTGATAGAGTCAGCCGTGGCCAACGAGCAGGTCTTCCGTTCGGGCGGAAGTACCGCTCCCCGGGGCGATACTACCGCTGATGTGCGGCTGGTGGGCAGATAACGGGCAGATTTCCCCCCTATAAAAGGGGGTCTTCTTTCCCAATGGATCTTATCCTTTGAGCTCGAGTTTGTCCCCCATTGTTGACCTTCTTCGAACTTGCTATCTCTCAACCCCTCCAATGATTCTTGCTAGTTCTTGAGGGAAAAGAGAGAGGAGATCTAGATCCATATTTCCACCAATCACTTTCTCCTCTATGTGAGGGGAACCTCTTGGATCTAGATCTTGGAGTTCTTCGTGTTCTTCTTCATTCTTCCTCTCATTTTCCTCCATGGCATTAGTTGTTGTGGTGGGATTTGGGAGAGAATGACTTGGGCACTCCATGTGCCCTTGCCATTGCATTTGGTGCATATGTTTGAGTTCTCCACGATGATACATGGAAGTGATAAGTTGATAAGCTTATTACTCTTGGGTGTTTGAGCACCCTAGAGCTTGTGCCTCTTGGGTGCTTTGGCGCCCTAGACGGTTAGTTGTGCCTCGGAGCTCAATCATTGTGGTGCAAAACTCCGGGCAAGCGTCGGGGTCTCCAATTAGGTTGTGGAGATTGCCCCGAGCATTTGAGGTCACCTCGGAGCCATAATCCATTGTGGTGAAGCTTCGTGGTGTTGTTGGGAGGCTCCAATTAAGTTGTGGAGTTTGTCCCAACCTTGTTTGTATGGGTTTGGTGACCACCCTCAAGCGTCCCTTAGTGGAATCACGGCATCTTGCATTGTGCGAGGGCGTGATGAGATTACTGTGGCCTTAGTGGCATCTTGGGGAGCATTGTGCCTCCACAACGCTTCAAACGGAGATTAGCATCCGCAAGGGTGTGAACTTTGGGATACATCGTTGTCTCCGCGTGCCTCGGTTATCTCTTACCCGAGCCCTTTACTTATGCACTTTACTTTGTGATAGCCATATTGTTTCATGCTATATATCTTGCTATCACTCAGTTTTTTTATCTTGCTTAGCATTAGTTGTTGGTGCACATAGGTTTTGTGCTTGACATATTAAACACTAGTTTTATTCCGCATTTGTTCAAGCCTAAACCGTAATTATTTTAAAGTGCCTATTCACCCCCCCCCCCTCTAGGCGACATCCACGTCCTTTCACAAGTTTCGCATGATGATTCTTTTTTTCTGATAACGGACATGGTAAAAGTAACAAGGATTTATGCAACTTTGAGCACACATTGTTGGAAGAACACATGTGTTTAATAGACCCAATCGATTGATATATTGCGTGATTGTAGTCATTTAGTAGTCAGTATTATCACACACATGCTAACATTTACATAATTTCTTTGACCATAAGAATATTGAGTACCTTATACCGAATGATATACTCTAGGGTTCGTCAAACGTCAACCGGTAACAGGATGATCATAACAACAACTTTCAAGTGCATCAAAAAAGTATGATAAGTGATTAGATAGCTCGAGGCTGAGATTTGCTCCTCCGATGATGGAGAGTGATTCTTAGGGCCCTATCGGTGTGATGTTATCCATCATCATCTGGCCAAACACCCCGTGACTTGTTCATGGGGATGCCGGAAAACAAGAACGAGAAAAATAGAGCAAAACCGATAACGAGGAAACTAGCATAGCGATCAAGTTGATGGTTCACAGGAATGCCGATAAATCTCACCTCAAGTTTTGTAAAGTATCGTGAAGCAAAGGAAAACAACACACGAGAACAACAGGTTCACTCGATGTTTATTCGTGAGGGTATAGAAGTCAATATGGATGCCCACGGTTCCGCTATTGACCATTGAACCAAAAGGATTTTCTGGTTCATGCCTACACTTCATCGAACCTGCAGGGTCACATGCTTAAGGTTCATTGATCTGTTGAGAACTACAAGTGTAGGAGCGTGATAGAAATTCACCAAAAATGTTTTGAAATTTCTTGGGAGTGTTTTGGGAGAGAACTCGAGGTTTTAGAAGAAAAAATCAAAAAAGTTTTGAATAACCTTGAAAAACTTCCAGAGAATATAGAAAGGTTATAGAAGTGTATAAAATGTTATGAAAAACTCTGTAGGACGCCATGGGTTTCTTCTTGGTAATGACCAAAATGGGGCAACCCTACATGGGCATCGTGGCCCATTAGTCGGGGCACCCCTTTTTCTCCGGGGCTAAGCCCCTTATTGTGCGGCCAGGGTTGGGACACCACCCTTGGGGCAGTGGACCCTAGATGGGGCGCCACCCTTGGGGCAACCTACCTTAGTTGGGGCCCACCCCTTGGGGGTTGCCTCCTCCTCCAACTTGGCCACCTACCCACTATTATAAATAGAGGGAGGGGCAGCCCAAAGGATACACTTTTTCTGTTGCCTCATGCATGTGCCCCCCTCTATCTTTCAGAAATTGTTCCTACGCTGCAAGGCTACTCCTCCACCTCTGGTTATCCAACATAGCTTAGTTCTAGACAACAAAGCTATGCTCTATGGTTTCATATGCATGGATACCTATAGAGGCACCGTAATTTCGGCGCTTGGTCTAAGGATCGGTTTGAGTGATAAAATTTTCACGGATGGGAGGTATAACCTACACGTGGGAATCTGCATCAACTCACTTCACAGACTCTCCTCTCCGTTGTGTTACGTTGCTAGGCGATCCAATGTAGATACAATCATATCTACTTCTTTATAGTGATCATGGGATGGTTCCTATGCACATATTTCTTTTCTACCGCATTTTTCAAGACTAACATCGTCGCTAGTCCTTCCCCCTCTTCCAGGATATCGCGCTCCTCCTCGTCTAGGTTGGAGCCTGGTGCCTTCTATCCCCCGACCTCGCAGTTGCCAGCTTTCTTCCCCTTCTCCGACCTCGAGTTCCTTCTTGTTTGGGCTGGAGCTAGGCGTTTCTCTTCCCGATCGCATTGCTGCTGTCAGCTTTCTTCCCCTTCCCTAAAATCGAGCTCCTCCTCATGTTTCCTTCCCCAACATGATTGGGATTTTAGGCTTACACTAGTAGAAAACAGGGCTTTTGTCCCAGCTCGATCTACACATTAGTCCCGGTTGCATTACGAACCGGGACTAATGTGAGCATTAGTCCCGGTTCGAGCGGCTAGGGCGCCGGTCGGGCATCAGTCCCGGTTCAAATGGGACCTTTAGGATGTGTTTGGTTGAAGGTGTGGTATGAATGGAATGGGACCATCCATTTTTTTTGGGATTGGACCATTCAATTCATGTGTTTGGCTGAATATAAGAGATGAGCTAATTATTTAGGACGGGACCACCAGTCATGCTCACATGTTCATGCATGCAAAGGGTGGCCATTTGATTCGACCGATTTCATTGGGTGGAACGGTTCAGCATCTTCAAGGCATATTCTCTTTTTCTGAATCGAACCGTCCAAGCACTTTATAACCAAACATATCTATTTTTTGAACGATTCCAACCCATCCATGGCCACCCTTGCAACCAAACGCACCCTTTAGTCCCTTTAGTCCCGGTTGGAGACACCAACCAGGACTAACGGGGTTGAGGCTTTAGTCCCGGTTGGTGTCTCCAACCGGGACTAAAGGGGTTCTGAAAGTTTTTTTTTTCTGTTTTTACATTTGTTTTCTGTTTTTAGTTTCTGTTTTAAATTGCTTATATCTTTTAGGATATTTGATGTTTTTGAGTGATTCTTTTTGCATTAGATTCAAAATTTTGTCTAGTTTCTGTTTGTGCCATTAGTTTTCAAATTTGAATGGTTTAAATTTGAATTTGTTCAAATTTGCTTTAAACCCTAGATTGTGAATAACTTGAGTTTACAAATAGTTTTTAATTTAATTCTTTTTGCTCCTAGTCATGTGTTAGATTGTTGTCACAGAAAGATTTATTTGGTTATTTTTAGAATAATTTAAATTAGGATTTTAATTAAAACAATATTGTTTTGCTTATATAGTTGTTTTAGTCATTTAATTGTTGTTTTTTATTATTTTTAGTTAGTTCTTTCTGTAGATTTTAACATGTTGTAGTATGGTGCATATTGAATGCACAAAAAGCCTGGAGTTGAAATAAGTTTAAAAAAATGAAATGCCTTTGTAACAGACGAGTTTTCGTCCGAAACCTTGATACTTCGAAGGAGATGGTCCAGTTTATACACGAAGTGCATCCAGTTTTTGCCGTAACCCTCTCAACTTTGTAGCACATGCTATGTGGGTGAAATGATGATACCATGCCAAGTTTCAACCTTTTCAGAGTTCATTTGTAGGGCTTTTCAATTTCAGGGTCATTTAGCACAAAAAATCATTAAATGCATGAAAAATAGCAAATGAAGTTAGAAAGGGTTGAAATTTGAGGATGTGGCTTTGAATGGTGCATATTGAATGCACAAGAAGTCTGGAATTGAAATAAGTTAAAAAAATGAAATGCCTTTGTAACAGATGGGTTTTCGTCCGAAACCTTGATACTTCGAAGGAGATGGTCCAGTTTGTACACGAAGTGCATCCAGTTTTTGCCGTAACCCTCTCAACTTTTTAGCACAAGCTATGTGGGTGAAATGATGATACCATGCCAAGTTTCAACCTTTTCAGAGTTCATTTGTAGTGCTTTTCAGTTTCAGGGTCATTTAGCTCAAAAAAATCATTAAATGCATGAAAAATAGCAAATGAAGTTAGAAAAAGGGTTGACTCTGGCTTGGTTAACCTTAGTTGTGACTCTGGCTGGGACGGTGCTAGGAGATGTAGTCGACGGTATGATTGGATGGACACCAACCCGGACTAAAGGGGTTCTGAAATTTTCAAACTCTACCCCCCCCCCCCCCCCCCCGTGGACCGCCTTTTTTAGTTTTGTAGGAAATAAACAAAAATGGTAAAATATTCAACAAATAAAATCCTTTGAGATGCAGTTAGGTTTTAGTGTCTAGTTGGTATAGAAATTTTGAAATATGAATTTTGACCGTTTTTGCAAAAAAACGAAAAAAATGTAAAACGGCCATAACTTTTGCATACGACGTCGAAAAAAAAAGTTTAATATATAAAAAAAACTAAAGAAAAATTGGGACTCGATTTCACCCGGGTTTACCCGGTGAAGTTTTCTCAGATTCTCAAAATTTCAAAAGTAAAAAAAGTTATTTCAAAAAGAAGATTTTTTCCTACAAAATCAAAAAAAAATAATTTTAATAATTTTAAAAATTAATTTTATTTAAAAATAAATAAATGATGTCATATTTGGATTCCTCACATTTTTCTGATAATAATGGATATATTATTTGTCGAATTTCGATTTACAGATTTAAAGATATTAATTATGACATATTAAATGAATAAATGGCAAAAAAATGAATAAAATGATATTATTACTTATTTTATTTTCATTAAAATTCAATATTATTATTACTTATTTTGTTTATTTTAATAATTGTTTGGAATTCAAAAAATTAAATCATGTGACATCAAGACCTAAGGGTTAATAGGATTAATAGCTTACTATTGTCAGGAAAACAACAAGTGCAGACTTGGAAACTAGGGGCGATAGAACCAGAAAGTTAAGCGTGCTGGGGCTGGAGCAGTGAGAGGATGGGTGACCGGCCGGAAAGTTAGACGATTTGAAACGAGTGCTTCACGCTGGAGCAGTGCGGACGGGTGATTAGAGATTAAATTGTCAAATAATTCAAAGATTTGAAAATCGGAATAAAACTTAAAAACAAATCAAAAAAATATTCATTAAAAAAAAGAATTCAAAAAAAAAAACAACTAAAAATTCCTTTAGTCCCGGTTGGTGTTACCAACAGCCTTTAGTCCCGGTTGGTGACACCAACCGGGACTAAAGGTCCTCCCTCCCCCGCCCCAGACAGCGCCACGTGGAGGGCCTTTAATCCCGGTTCGTAATGCAACCGGGACTAGGGGGGGGGGGGGGCTTTAGTCCCGATTGGTTTGTCCCGGTTGGAAAACCGGGACTAAAGGCCCTTCCCAACCGGGACTAAAGGCCCGTTTTCTACTAGTGTTAATACATGCCTTACACACTTTGCATTTTTTTGAATGCCCTTGCTCCTGTCCGCACGACACCATGCAGAATGCTAAAGCACGCCTAGGCGCCGCTTAAGCTGTCATTGAACTAAACGGAGGCACAACGCTCGCTCAACGCCTAGCGCTTAAAAAAATACCGGGAATATGTAAACTTAGTTCAGAATATTGTATCGTTGAGGTCATATCCCACTCGACTCGCCTTTAAATCTTGATGTAGAAAAGTTTAGTATTTCATTCAAATCAAGTTAAAATATCAAAGCTTTACCAAGATAAATCATTCTCCGTGATAGCCCGCAGGGCTTTTCACCAAAATTTTCTATGAATTCTACACCACATGAACAAGACAATATTTTTATCTAGTTACAGTGATGAAAACACGTTAGAACCAAATCTTATAAACTTCCCTTTGTACGCCTTACCATAGACCTGGACACATTTTTATGTTGATGTCTCTTGTTGGTCTTCCAAAACATCAATCAAAGGCAACATACTACTAGCTGGCAAACAATCCTTTTTCAAATATTCATATTTTTTGCAAGTTCCACCTTATATAAGCAAAAAAAAATTCGGGTACACCTTATATAAGCATGTCATAGTTTGTACATAGTATTACAATATCTCTTTGTAGACCCTAAAAAAAATCTCTTTGTGGACCCTAAAAAATAATCCCTTTGTAGTTATTAACATATGCGGTGCTCATTTGCTCCAGAAAGAATACATTTGTCAAATGTAAATTGGGAGTTAAGCGAGAGAAAACTCTTTGTGGTGTAATAAAAGAGGACCTTCTTATGAAAAAGGACAAATGCTTTGTACTGTAGAGCGAAATCTGCCTCTTTATTTGGCCATGCGCGCCCATCCTAAAAAATCTCCAGTAATTTCGAAATGGTTGGCCTATAACCTAAAACGTACCCTCAAAATACGCCTCCGCTTCTCCTCTCTCTCTCTCTCTTTCAAACCCCTCTCCTCCCCTCTCTCGCTGGCGGCGGCCGCACCCCAGCAATGGCCGGCTCGCCGTCCCCGCCGTCCCCGCCGCCGCCGCAGTCGCGCTCCGCCGGCGGAGGCGCCCACCTGTCCCTGTTCCTCGACACCGACCTCGGCACGAACCTCGCCCTGAACGTCGCCGCGGACTCCACCATCCGCCGCCTCAAGTGTACGCCTCTTGTCGCCTCCCCTCCTCCTATCAAACCCAGACCGAGAGAACCTTATCTGACTCCCTTGTTTGCCTCCCCGCAGCGCAAGTGGCCGTGGAGCACGCCGCCGCCTTCCCCGACCTAGGCCCCGTCGCCGTCAAGTCCTTTCAGGTTATAGTTTACGACTTCGATCGTTTTCATGTTTTTACATGATTTTTTCTCTGGATGTAGAGTAGTAAGCTCCACATGGTCGCGTAGATTTCGTGTATTTTGACATGTACTCGTTTGTCTCGTGTATGGACGTTTCGGTGTAGGTTTTCCAGTGTTTTGTTAGGTGATCAGATGCTTTAGTAGTATGTGTACGTTTTACTTAATTGGCGTCTGATCAGCTGGGTGTACAGTGCCTCCAAATCCTCGAACCTCAATAAACCCTGCCTCCGAATCAGTGTGTAATGTATGGTTCTTCAAACGCCTAATGGAGATTGAGCTTACTAACAATTCTGGTTTCTTTGATAAAAATGATATAGTTGGCTATCAAAACTTACAAAGTTCATTGAATATATGCATGAATTGTGATTCTTGAAATATGTATATCTTGATTCTGATAGTCAGGGCACACATTTCCCCCCTCATAGCCCTGGACTGAATGGCATGTTCTCTCGAAACTCCATACATTTAGCGTGTGCAATCTGGAGACCCTTCAAAGGGTAGTGCAAGTTTCTAAATGTGTTAGTATTTCCGCCAGGTGCTACGGAAGGGGGCAATGTACCACCTCTCTGATTCAATGGCAGTGAAGAGTGCATTTTCCAAAGTCAAAGCTGGGTGCTTTCTGCATGTCAGGATGGCTGCAGTTGCGACGGACTCACACTACTGTAGAGACGAGGATAGAGGGAGATCAAGTAGAGGTTGTCTTGGAGTTGATATGGACAAACGTCTTCTGGAGTTGCCTGCAACAATATCAGGCGGTGTAAATCCTCAAATGCTGGAAGGTATTGAGTTAGCATCCACTGTGGCATTTGAATTGTATTAATTGTTGAGTCAAGTTAGCATTGCTACTGTTTCGTAGTTTGCTACTTTGCTTATTGTTGGTTAATGTGTTATTCTGGATATGAGGTTAGCTATTCAGTTGAATTGATCATTCAAGTTTTTGTGTTTGTGAAGCAAACCTTTGTATCAAATCTCTTGTGTATCTTCAACCTACAGCTCCTTCTCACTCAGTGGAGGCTGTGGATTTCTTTGACATGCTCGAGTCAATATGTTCTTTCTCATGTCATATGATTAACCTCTTTTCAGTATGCATGTAAGTTGTTAAAAGTTATGCTGTCCGTAGTTGTATCGTCGGTTGAGGCATGAGGTTGAACCTGCTAATATTGTTGATTTCCTTCATATTGTTTATGTTGAGTTATTTTAAAATCTAACAGTTTATGTGCTTTTGTAGGTAGTGAGGAGGCTGCAGCATTGCTTAATTTTCATGCACATGATGCAGTGCCAAATGATGTGCAGTTGTCATCCTCGTCACATCCTTATATGGAAACAAAGAAGGATGCAGCAGTAAGCCTGCCGACTGATGTACAAACAAATTCTGTGGCAAATGTCAGTAGATTTTCAAATCAAAGCAATGTGTCCCTGATTAGAGAGGAGTTACTCGCAAGAAAGGAAAACCTTTTGCATAGTGTCGAAGACCATGATCTTGGTGTTGTTTCTGGTGACAAGCAAGTGGGGATAAGGGAGGGAACGTTGGGAGAGCTTCATGCACTGGATGATCCCTCTCAGGAAAAGGAGCGCAAGAGGGCTAGAAGGACTGATTCTGTTGACACGTCAGCTGTAGATCCTGCTAGAGAAACTAATGATAACAAAACCAGGGAGGTGAATAGCTTGGATAAGCCTCCGTTGGAAACGAACGCTAATTATGTTGGGGTAATTTCAAGCAATTCTTTTCAGCAAGAATCACATGGAAATGCACAAGAGGATTCTACCCAGCTTGAAAATCCAATCATTCCTGGAAAGAATAAGAAAAGGAAAAAACATCAGTCAGTCACTCCCAAAGATGTTTCTGCCCAGGAAATAACAAAACCATCAACTGGAAAGGCGGAGGTACCAAAAGCGATAGATGAAGGCCTGCTTCATGAAAACCAAGGGCAACAAGGTGATGGTGCAGATAATGTCGAAATGACTAGCAGAGACAAAGCAATGGTCAGACCATCTGACATGCTTCTTCCATCATCACAACTCAATAATGGAAGCCAGTTGGGTACTGATGCTCAGGCAACTACTGATCTTGTCGCTGACAAAAGTAACATCGATCTTGTACATGAAGGATATGGAAATCCGACCGTTGGAGAGACCAGTAATTCCGCCTGCAAAGTTGTAGCTGATGAAGAGAAAATTTCAGAAGGAATCAATGATGGATATCATGATGAAAGAGCAGTTGAGGTAAGCAACATGGAGAAAGGAAGTAAAAGTGATAATGTCTTGGATATGGCAGATACAGCCGGTAATATTTCTCATGAGAAGAATTGCCAGGAATCATATAAGGTTAGTTCTGTTGGCCTATCTTCCATGGATACTGCCGAAGCAAGAGACCAGTGTGGGTATAGCGAGAAAGCTGCCAAATCAGATATAATATCTACTCAGGGGGAGATCTTAAATGACCCTTATAAGCGGCAGATCGCAAGTAATGTGCAGCCAGGGGATTGTAATGTCATAGAAAATTCAGATGGTGATGGAAAACTGAAGAAGAAGAAAAGGCGCCACTCGGAATCTTCAAAGGATGGTCCTACTCAAGGTGTAACAAAACCATCTGGATCCATTACCAATGTTCAGGGGGGGACTGTAAATGAACCAAGCAAGGTGAATCAAGGGGATTCTACTGTAACAGAAAATCCAAATGATGATGGGAAGCGTAAAAAGAAGAGAAAACTCCGCTTAGAGTCTTCAAAGGATGATCCTACTCAAGAGTTGACAAAATCATCTGGACTCACTACAGGTGGAAGCTCGACACAAAATACAAGTGCCGATCCCCTAAATGCAGAGCAAACAACACAAGGCACCATAGGAGAAGCAACGGGTAGTGACTGCAGGAAGCTTGATGGAACCGCGGATGTAGCAGCAACCAATGTGATTAATGAGGTATTGGCAGATTTAGAATGCACAGACAACTTAAGTGGAGATCCAGTAAAGGAACATACTGAAGGTGTTGTTAGTGCAGCCTTACCTCTGAAATCTCTAGCAGATAATCAGTCTGATGATCTTAATGATGTTTTGACTGAGAATACAGTAGTGCCAGCTGATGGCAGAATGAAATCCACTAAGCGTCAGAGAAAGAAGACTTCATCGAAGCATGTTCCTACCGATAGCGGCAACGCTATTCAGTCTTTGGGTGAGCAAGTCAGGCAGGTTCCCACAGAGGACTTGGCAGGAGGAAATGACATCAAAGAAGAATTGCTTCTGGAAGGTTCTTCAGTTGACGCTCCTGCAAGTACTGGTCAAGTATTACGGCAGAAAAGCAAAAGGTCTTTGAAGACTCAGACTCCTAAAATACAGGAAATAAATCATCCCACACATGGACAGGATAATCAGTTCATAAAGGATGACCAGGAAAAATATGTAACTGACATTGGTGGGACTCATAATGACAAAAATACAGTGGGAGCTCCAACAGAGTCACCAGTTGTTCATAAAGATGGCACAACTGTCACGTGTGACAAGCCTAATACTCGAAAGGGAAGGAAGAAATCTTCCAAGACTGAACTTCAGAGTCAGGATACTGCTTTGGAACAAGGTTCTGTTGCAGATTTAATCAACTCCAGGGCTCAGGAGGGAGCAGCTATTCCTAAAGGTTCTGCTGGTGCTGTTGAACCAAATGATTCTGCAGCGATTCGTTCTGAAAATGGCAAAATCAATTTCTTTGACCATTTTAGCCCCAGTGGGATGAATGGCCCATCTGTTTCTGCAGAAAACAATGAGGAAACTACTACAAGGGAAGTTAAGGGCAAGAAGAAAAGCAAAAGAAAGCCAGATATGCAGTCTCAACGTGCTGGTATTATTGAACCAAATGATCTGCCAGAATCCGATCTTCATAAAGATAAAACTAGTGTAGCTGATCATTTTGGTACTGGCAGTGTGGGTGTGCCATCTGTTTCAGCAGAAAACACTAACAAAGATGGTAATGTGGAAAAAGCCAAGGAGAAAAAGAAGAGCAGAAGAAAGCAGGATTTGGTCAAGCCCGAGTCCGAAAACCCTATTGGTGATAATGAACACACTGATAATTGTGCACAAAATTTGTTGCATTCTGTTGTGCAGAAGGGAAGAATAGAACATGGCAGTGCAAAAGAGAGCAGTGATAAAATCACTCAGAATAATGGTATGCCGCAACAGGAGACAGAAGCAGAAAACATTAACAGAGAAGATGGTAGTGCGAAGAAACCCAGGGAGAAAAAGAAGAGCAAAAGAAAACAGGATTTGGTCAAACCCGATTCTCAAAATCCTGATGGTGGTAATCAAGATGCTGATAATTTTGCAGCGCAGAAAGGAAGAATGGATCAGGGCAATGTAAAAGAGAAGAAGGATAAAGTTATTCAGAATAATAGTATGCTGCAACAAGAAAAAGAAGATGCCACACGTGATAGCACTCTTGAAAAGAAGCCACGCCAAAGCAAGGTCGGTGCTGACAATCAGACTGATTTGCCCATTGAGAAGGACCATGCACGCATGGGCAAAGAACAAATGAACTCTACTCCTCAGACAAAGCATCATGGTAAGAATAGAAAACATGACGGAGCTATTGATGGGAGGGCAAATGCAAATCCTAAGGTTGTAAGCAATGTTGTTCAGAGCAGTCCCATGAGCCCACAAGCATCAAATGAAAGCACTTATGGCACACCATCTGTTAACCGATTTAGAGTAGCAGTTCGGAAAGTTCCAAGAAAAAAATATGAGCAGCGTAATGACAAATCCAAAAAAGATACCAGTAAGAGAGGCGCTGGCGCACTTTTCAGTGACACCGTAAGTGAAGACTCTGATGAACTATTGAACACTGTGGGTGAAAAGGCTGCCATGGAAAACTCATCAGATGATTCATCAACATCTGCTGACTCAGGTAGGAACATGTAATATCATCACATTGGAATAGGTACTAGCTGGTCAACTTTATGCTGGATTGCATTTGCTCTTAGTAATGCATTTATTTAACTGCTTCTTATCTTTTGTGTGTTCCTTTGCCAGACAAAGTACCAAGTAGGGGAAATCATTCCAGAATTCTTGCTTTGCTTTGATAAATTCCCCTTTTCAGTATTTAGTGTATCATCTCCAGAATGGCATACAGTATGTGGTACTGAATTTTGTATTCTGTTGATAGATATCCACAGTCCACGGTTTTTGTCCTGTGTTTGTCATTCAGTGTGGCTGCTCACGAACTGTTTTCCGACTTTGCATCTGATACGCTGGCCCACCTGTGCAAATTGGCTAACCGATGTGCATTCAACAGGTATTTCGTCCACGGCCTGGGAGGGAAGCGACGTACCTGATGATGAAGGCATTGCATCGTTGTAAGTTCTTGAATCTGTATATAGAAGAACTAGTTTAGCACCCTGCAAATGTGAACTGAGCGAGCAGAGTACACATTAATATATTATGGTAGCTATGTTGTAGCCGTCTAGTATCCACACTGGGCATAGATGCATGCAAGGTAACATTTTGGATAGAGCTGCTTGACTAGAAGAACATAGACTGTTTTTTGCCTTTTACTGGTCCGCGCGTTGAAGCTTGCTTTGTTCCCATTTGTTCAGGTCACAGAGGAGTGACATCAACTCCGTCCTCCGAGGCTCGACTAGCTACAAGAAGGCGAGGCTGAAACCAACCGAGCTGCTGGAGGACACGGAGGTGCCTGATAGCCAGCCTCCAGACAGTCTTTGGGGCTGAATGATGAATGGACGGACCTGATGCTTGAATGAACGCGAGTTTCACGCCATTCCCAAAATTTTGTGCGTTTGTGGATTTATCTGCTGAACATGTCTAGCTATCATGTTAGAAGTAAAGTTCATACCTCCAGCTGTATTCAGTTTGTGGTCGTGACAGTCCTCAAAATTCATCTATTTTGTCCTTTGTTCCGTGGCTATTTGATCTCTTGTTGCCTGTGGATGAGTCGATGAAGTTTGGCTAACAAGTTAGCCGGTAACCAGTTACCACATCCTTGAGCTTGTTTAATGCCAATTTCTCAGGTATCTGAATTTTTTTCTCAGGTCAGTCACCTTGCCGGACCTCGCCGGAGAAGAAATCCCCACTATCTATCTTACGGGGAAGCGATGGCCCCATTATCTATCTTAGGGGATGGGGTGCAGGGGATCGCCAGAGTTGTTTTCTGGTGCGGTGGGGCTTAGAGGGATGGACGGGGCGGCGGCCAGCATGGTGGTGGGGGGAGGTAGAGGGGAGGGTGGGCCGGCGAGGCGGTGCTAGCCGGCGGAGGCAGGCGGGGTTGGAAGTGGCTGTCTCGAGGAAGAAAAGGATGAAGGTAGAGGATGAACAGTTTCGCGATCTATTTTTGACCGTTGGATGAAGATCTAAGGGCCCTGGACGGAAGTGACTGATGCAGTTCTATTTTCAAGCACCTGACTAATAGTCGGGCCCAATTTCTCCTCTTGAAATCAGAGAGACAAGTTCAAATGCTAAGGGTGTGTTTGGTAGAGTGCATGGAGGGTGTATGAGCTTAAAAGTTCCCTCCTCGATCCATTTTTAGGTCTTTGGTAGTTTGCACGAGGCCTTCTTAGCTTGCACGAGCTCGGCCTAAATATCCTTGTAGCATGCACGAAGAGAGAACACCCCCAACAGCCGTTCTCTGATTATCATGCATGAGGAAAGCGAGCGACAACGTGTTTTAAAAAATGTTCAGAATTTCTATAAAAAATTCAAACAATGTTCAGAATACCAAAAATTATTCAGATTTTCAAAATTTGTTCAAATTTTCAAAAAAATATCTAGATCTTCAAAATTTTCTAAAAATGGCAAGACTTCAAAATTTGTTAAAAACTAGTAAGGTGCCCATACTACGCTACGGAACCATTTGAAATGAGCAAGCTAAAATTAGTACTGGGTTTTTCTTCTAGAGATAAAGTTACGCTTTAAAGTTTAAACACACAAGACAAGGGCTTTTATCCAGAAAGTAACGTTTTTAATCCTTTTTTCCTCATGTGTATTGCCTCAAGAGATTAACTATACTCCAGTGTACTGCCTCAACAGATTTCTCATATTCAGACCTTTAAGTGTGATCTGAATTACAAGTAGTAATTGTTTGAAGTAAGCACTAAGGATTACAATTGGCTCATGTTTAGAGAGAAGCAACACTGGGGAGATGGATCACATTTTCTAGAACACATGAAAAACAGAAAAACTTTCAGTTAATTGTCACCTAAAGAAAGGAGAAAAACATGAACGTACACAAAGGACGTACATGAAGTACAAACATCATGCAAGAAATTTACAAACCATAGTCATGTCTCGTGCATACATTCAACTACAACCCTAAACTGCAGTTCATTCAACTACAAACTAAACTGACTAAGAGCATCTACAGCTGGACTTTGCAAATCCGGCCCTTCAAACTCCAGCGGACGCGCACGGGCGAGTCCGGGGACACTAATCGGTCATGCCTCAAATAATGCATTCTACAACCGGACACCTCAAATCTCATCTCAAATCCCATAGAAACCATGCAACTACTATGTCGTTGCATTACACACATCGGCCGGCTACTCCATCACTACTAACATACCATCGAACTATCAAAATTTGGCATGTTTGGCTATGGTGGAGATCATCCACGACTGCCCTTGTCCTTCCCGGAGCACTTGCCGTCCTTCTCGCCGAAGTACCAGTCGAAGACACAGTACGGATCAAGCCGGATCTGCTCGTCGCCGGAGCTGTCCTCTTCGTCGCTCATCTCCTCCTCCTCCTCCTTCGATGGCAGTCCGGCCATTTCATGGACCACCCGATTCTGCTCTCGGGCGAGAGCGCGCGTGTTCGTCCGCTGCCGTTTCTTCAAAATGTGGGCGCAGATGACTTCCTTCTCTCCGGCCGCACACGCCACCACCATTTCCTCCGCGAGACGGGCCTCAGCGGCCCTTATCCTCTCCTTCCCACGGCGGGCACCCTATTCCTGGTGGGACTCGTAGTCTGCCGGACCGGTGATGGGGAAGAAGAGATTTTCCTGCCGCCGGGACCGCGATGATCCAGCCCCAGAGGAACCGAGTGCCCGTTGAGCGCACGCTATGGAGTCGCGCCGGATAGATCCTGACGTCGGCCGGGCGCTGTCCTCGCGGGAGTGGCGGAGTGCAATGCGGACCACTATTGCCTCCTCCAATCCGCAGGGGACGACCCCCAGTCAATCGATCCGGACTAGTCGGGGTCATATCCCCTGCACTCCATGCCGGAGAAGGCCGGAAATCGCCGGAGGTGAGCTAGGGTGGCGGGTAGGAGTGGAGAGGAGTGGAGTGAAGTGTCTAGGGTTTGGTCCGGCGAGCGTATGGGGACGAATATATGTGAGGTCGATGCGGGCCAGCGCGGGCCAGGCGGGCGTGCCCGGGCACCCCCATATTCGCCCCATATTTGGGTTGGATATGAGGGGTGCCAGTCAGCCCGGGTGTTTGAGGCCGGTTTGAGAGGCCGGCTGGTTCGAAATTTCGTGATCGGTCAGTGACCGGGCGGCCTGCCCGGGCGTTTGAGACTGGTATGAGGGGTCCAGTTTGTAGATGCTCTAATGTCTCAATCAGGAGCCATGGTACGTACCTCTTGAAGAGTGGAGACCCAGAAAGCGCGAATAGAACGGAAGAGCCGGCGATGTGCTTAGGTGAAAAATCAGAGGCAGTGCAGAGCCGGATGGATGATCCACATGTTGGTCGACATGGCGATGCTGCGCTTGTGATTCTAGCGACATCGAGCAGGCGTGTCGTCAGGGTGTGCGGCGTCCACGCAGTCCCAACGACGGCGATGAGAACGCATGCAGGGGTTGCCGCTTCCGCGCACCCACGACGGGTATCAAGTGGCACCGACAGAGAGAGTGGTTGGGCGACAGCGGCCAATCAGGGCGGCGAACAGAGCTTGGAGGAAAGAAAGATAGAGCAAGGGGGAGATGGAGGAGCAACATGGAGTCAGATCGGAGTACATAGCGATTTGAAATTTGAATTGGGCTTGCCTATAGTGGTGTACGGGAGAAAGATTGGCGGGGATTGGCAGCGACGAAACGCGGCATTGGTGATCGGCGACGACGATGAAGCTGAATTGGTGGAAGCCATGAGCAGGCGATAGAGGTGAGAACGATCTCGATAGGAACGGGACGACTTTTTCTTTATTAGCAAAAATAAAAAGCTATAAAACGCTCTGGTTGCCTGCCTGCCTAGCTTTTTTTAGATGAGGTTGCCTACCTAGCTAGTACGGGGAATTTGGATGGCCCATTTATCAGAACAAACAAAGAGAGGAAGGAGGTGGGACATAGGAAGTGAACGGACGACCACCAACTGAGAACTTTATAAATAGGAAAGATTTTAAAAAATGTTTAGAATTTCAAATTTTGTTTAAATTTTTTAAAAAAATCGGAATTTCGATTTTTTTTAAATCTTAAAAAATGTTCAGTTTTTTTAAATTGACTTTTCAAAAAATGTTTAGATTTTCAATTTTTTTCTAAATTTATAAAAATATCAAACTTTCAAAATTTGTTTGAATGTTAAAAAAAACTTCAGAATTTCAGAAAATCTTTCAATTTTTATAAAAAAAATGTTTATTCAATATTTGCATTTTTGAATTTTTTTTGTTCACCTGTTTGAAAAACCGGTTGCTATAGTACCGATCGACATGTCTAAACAAATGCAAGCTGCCAAACAGTCTCAGCTTAGCATGTCTCAGCATATACCTTGCTACCAAACAACACCAAATGCATGTACTCAACATATATACTTAACATGTATTAGAGGAGAACAACCATGCTAGGTTGAGAATGCTACCAAACACACCCTAACATACTAGCGAGATCTTGCAAGATTTTCTCATAAATGTTTGCACAACAAAACTTACAACAACTCAAAGCTACACCTAAGAACGTTCATACAGCTGCTTCTCTTTTACACATTTTTACAGAGTTGGTCTCTCGCTAGCTTGTCAGCTACACAATACACCATCAAAGTTATCACGGAGTGCGAGCCTTCCTTGTCACTTGCGCTTCTGGATCTTCATGCATGATGTTTGCCGTCTTCCCAATGGATTTCTGGCTGAGCATCCGGGCAATGCCGCCTCTCAACCTTAGCGCTTGGGACCCATTGGCAGGCACGCTGCCGCCCATTGTCCTCTCCAGCTCCGACAAGAGGGACTTTACAAGAACGTCGAAACGGCGCTTGGATGTAGGATATCTCGATATCGACTTTGTGATTCCTTGCAATCTTGATGATACATAGCAGGAGCAGGCGGTTTAGCAAATATCGGTGATGGTGTTGATCAAAATGGAAGAGCGAGCAGGGCGGTACCTTCGAGCAAATGCGTCGATTTCTGCTTTTTTCCGCTCATTCAGTGATGGCACATGAGGAAGAGTGCCCTTGAGGTTACTAGGCTCGCCAACCATCAGGACTCGCATTTTTAGGTATTCTTCCTCTTCTTCTGTGAAATTCTCAGCTTTGATTTGTTCTTTGATGATCATAAGAGGGTCGAAGAACCAGTCGAAGAGGGTACTTTTAGGCCTATTATCAGATGTAATCTCAGCACCATCACCTGAGTAGATTCCAAAGCAGGTCAGCCTACGGTCATCATAAACACACACTTCTGGTGGTGGGGGAAGAAGAAAGCTTTTATGTGAACTTACTTAAGATTAGCCCATTAGAATTAGATTTTGCAGATCGAAGGAGTGCATTAAGGATTACATATGCCGGTAAACCAACGTTAAGAACTCCACTGCCAACTTTGCCTGACTTTGTTTCTTGGATGTCTTTCATTGTTATCAATCCTTCATTCACCAAAACCTCTCCCTGGCGCTTGCATTCAGCAAATAAGTGGTCCAGCATCTGCATAACAGCTTTGATCGGTTATATGGCCAGATTCCGTAAGTTCAAATATTATTAAGGAATAGAAAGCAGCGCATAATGACATTAAAGATTGTATATCCTATTCCCAACATGCAATATTCCTACTGGACTGTATATAAAGTGAAGCTTGTCACAAGACGGAGAAGCATTGCAATCTGCCGATGTAATAGCCAGAAAAGGTAACCTTGAATGGATTGAACTCATCCATGCTGTTCTTAAATGATGTGACACGTGCTAGAGGTTTCTTTCCTTCTTGGTTCTCCTTGTCGAATGAGGCTGGCTTAGATAGGTGACCACCATGTGAAGAATCTTCATTTTGCTGTTTCCGATATTTCAACCTAGAGAGTTCAAACGTCAGTACCAGAAGCCTTAGGTTATTTAGGATCTGATCCAAAGGCATGCAATATGGTTTATGGTTATACTTTGGAAAGCAAGATCCCGGTGCCATGTCAAGTACATCATTCGTGTACTCATCAAAGATGGACACAGATGAGACAGCATACGAGAGTCCCATGACTACGGAGGATTCCTGATAAATCAACATGAGAAAGCGCCATGAGTTTAACAAGAGAAAAGATCTACCACAATATTTGTCACTCGATAATAATTTGCGGAAGTACAAGTTGCCATACCTGGTAAGCTACAACTGCACCATACATGCCTAAAGGAATACTGGAAAGGATGGATGCAAGAACAGCCCCTAGAACCGCAAATGGCCAGAGAAGAATAGCAAGACCTGCGAATGGCACACACGCTGTCTCCAGAAAAGGTCCTTCTCTCCCAATCAAATCCTGAATCAGTCGTTTCCACCCTTTGAAAAGCATCACAGGGCACTTGTAGATGGCAATTAGTGTGAACATTATCACATCCAGTATGAGTCCACAAGCAGCAGATAACAACGCCCCAGGAATGTCAAGCAATCTGCAGATAGATATTTGTACTCAACATTTATAATTCATAATTCTTCAGGGAAGACCAAAAAGAGATATGCTGCCTAAATACAGAGCACTGCATCCAGTGCTCATTTCTCTTGGCTATGAAATCGAGCATAAAAGGTGCTAGTTTGCATATGTCAAAGAGGAAAGGTAACCAGAAAAGTTTTGTGATCTTGATGCACAAAGGTAAAGAGCTACTAGACACAAACAGGAAGCAAACCTTATCTCATATGGCTTTCCACCAGGAGGTGTCTGAAAATGAAGGTCATCCATAATTGAAAAATAGGAGTGGAAAAGCATGTCTTTCAAATCCCTGACCACTGTACAACTTCCAGTGATGGTACTCCATGTTCCATCCTGCAGTTTTGAGATGGTAGACATGTAAAATACTTCTAACAAAGCAGGAAGGGCATGCATAGATACAAAGGAATGGCATGTTTGACGAACAGAAAATGTACCACAAAGCAATGAACAAATGTTTCTTTGCCTTCTCCAACTGCATCGAATGTGGCCATTATTGGTGCTAGAAAGCCATATAATAATCCAGCCAAAACACTTCCCGGGATGCCAATTATCAACCATAAGATCAAGATCACAGTGGCAGCAACAAGAAGTAGAAGCTTTACTACAGGTCCAACCATTTTGGTTCTGCCTTCGAGAAAAAGAGGACACATAATATGAGTATTTAGACGCGTATTAATGTGCTTGCTAAGGGTGAAATTGCAGAAGATACACACTGTACCTGATGATGCAGTAGTATGTCCAAATCAGATGCATAGGCCATAACCCAAGAATTAGTGCAGATATTCCGATTGCCATAATAAGGCATGCCCAAGGGCATAGCAGAATACCTGTTAGACGAAATTATATGAAGTGAGGGGATACGATACATAGTTTAAATATGTAGAAGAATCAAACAAAGATGAACTAACAACACAAATAGAAGTATTTAGGCACACAACAGTGTTGCACTTTCAGATTTTACATACATTGATCCTCATGAAACTTTGTCATTCATTTGCAAATCCATGGCTGAATTGCATTCACACATCAACAGGCGACATAATTCAACTGAAAGCTTTCGAAAGATACAATAAATCCACAAGGTCACGTACCGAACAGTTCATGGTTTCATTTCTACAAAATCTATGAAGAAGAAAAAAAATCCACAAACGCAATACATACTAAATGCATCTATAGACTAGACAAAGAGAACAATTTCTGAGACCAGCTTCCAATTGACGTTAGTTCTGACAAAACAAGCACGAGATAATTTTTGTGCGAGAAACCCCAAGATTTTTCAGGTTGAAGCATATGCCAAAAATCCCATATAGCCTTATGGGCGAAAGTGCATACTGTCTGTCCATAAAGGGTTATTTGACAACTAAAACATAGACACTATTATCCAATAATGAACAGAGTAAACTGAAATGACACCAGCCCATCAGCTAAACCAACAACTACTTTTGAAAGCTAATAACTCAAGCCAGGTCAAAGCAATCTGGTCATATCATATCTAAAGCTGGAACAACATAGTGAGTACGTAACAGTTTTAACTGGGCCTAATTAAGTGCTCCAAGAAAGGAGAGGTATCAGCCTATCAGGCATGTACAGAAGCAGCAGAGAAATCAAGAGACTAGTAGTACAAGGCAAGGAAATGCACAGGCACATAGGACCATTCCATTTTACTTGCACATGACAGATCAGACTTGCATACCAAAGAACCAAGAGAGTAGAGTTAACCAGGATGTCACCTTTAATGAGCCCAAGGATGAAGAGGCCGCAGAAGTAGGGCAGGAACTTGATGAAGGTCCAGAGAGAAGCCCACAACCTGCTACTGCTAGGCGGCTCCATTGGCAACTTCTTCTTCTGCCTCCTTCTGACCAACCAAGGAGCAGGAGGCCAAGACTCTGGAGCTTTCCTCCCAAACCCCCAAATTGGGAGCACCAAGGAGCTTCAAGGGAACCAAAATCCTTGGTCGCCCAAACCTGGCAAAGCTTTGGACAGTCGGGAAGCAACGAGCGAAACCCCAGACACAAGCAAGGGTAGAATACCTTCCTGCCTTCCTGGGAGGAGGAGGAAACTGCACTGTTTTCAACAACCGGAGACGAATTTCTCATTCAAACCGGGGTAGAACAACGACATCTGAGCAGGTAAGGAAGGGAGTGAAGAAAAATCAAGAACCAGGCGAGACCTGACGAACCTGAGTGAAGATTCGGATCGCCCCAAGACGACGCGGGGAGGGACAACCTAGGAAGGACCAGAGTGCCAGCGCCAGCAAGACGACAGGCGCGGCGGGCCCTCCCTCGGGTGGCGGACAAGGCCGCGCCGTTGGAAGGCTTGGTTGGAGTTGGAGGAGCCTTGCCGACGCAAAAGCGCAGGGAGATGGGATAGATGGCCGGAACGGGGCCGGGGCCGGGGTGGTTAGTTACACCAGAAAATGAGCAGCGAAAGGAACCGCCACGGCGGCCATTGGTGGTGGGGCAATGGATGGGTGGGAGGACTGGCTGGCTCGGGAGGATTCAGAAACCGCAGCGGAGGGCGAAGGATCCGATGCTGGGCGGGCTCCGGGAGGCGGGGAGGAGGGACTGCTGCGTGGGCGCAGATTCTTGCTTCCTTTTGGGTGGGGCGCGGGTGCGGGTGCAGGAGGAGGAAGAAGGGATGGAGATTGCGTTGTGGAAGTGGAAGCCTCGTGCTTTGGTTCAGTGGGAGCTTTTCCGTCTGCGGTTGCCGTGGAGGGGGAGGGGGAGGGGGAGGGGGTTTGCGGTGCGCGGCGCAGGCGGAGGGGGAAGGGGAGGGGAAAGGGAGGCAACGGCTCTGGACGCGCGGGGCGTGGGATCGACGGAAGGTGTTACGGAAGGTTTAACACCGACCGTTTACCTGGGTGACACGGATCAGGAAGGTACTAATGACAGGTGGACTCGCTTGCCTTTTTTGTGTCCAGCGAAGGCGACGTGTGGACTAGGGTCGTCTCCCCGGTCCCGGCGCGCGGATGGCGTGAGCTTTACACAGATCCGGGGGGATTATGAGCGGGTTCAGTTTCTCAATCGTGCTTTGATTTACATTTTTAAATGTATGAAGGTAATTCCAAGTGTGTGTGTTTTCTGCCGCTGAGCCGTGTTCAAGTGTGTTGTGTTGGGTACTTGCTTGTAATTTGATGTCGAAATGTAGGCCAAAAACAGATGAAATTTGGTTCGAATAAATGCGAAAACAGATCACTATGATGATCTACAACAACGGCAAACACGAGCTAAGTCCATAGTCTTACCCGTCTGATGTTTCAACTGTGCGTACATCTTCAAATGGACGCACTAGACAAATTAAGCCATTCACTTGGATATGGAAACCTCGACACTTAGAGCATCTCCAGCCGCGCCCCCAACAGGCCTCCCCGGGCGACTTTTTATCGCCGGCGAGCGAAAATCGGCCCAGTCGTGTCCCCAGGACCTGTTTTTCGCCGGTTAGAGCCCTTTTTTGGGCCGGCGAACCCAGGCCGAACCCGGCGCGCTGGGGGGCTCTTGGGGGCTCCAAAAGAGGGTCCTATTGAAAAAGAAATTATCCAAAATAGAAAGAAGTATTTTTTTTCAAATTCAATTGTTTATTTATCTCTTATTCCGGCGGAAACAAACCGGCGTGTGGGACACCACTGTCAGGCGAATCTCGTCCTTTTCCTCGCCCGAGCCACTCCCCTCGCGTTCTCCCCCATGCCGATTCCGGCGCCTCTCGCCTGTTCACGGCCACTGCGCCGCCGCTAGAAGGCCTCTTTTGACCGTCCCTTCATCCCCCCTCGCCGGATTTCGCTTCCCCGACCCTCGCCCATCGACGTCCTCCGGCCGCCACCACGCCGGCAGGACACCGACGGCTGCTCGCCCGTCACGCCTACAAGGTGTTCGTCGTTTTGCCTGCTCGGCCATGGACTCGGACGACGAGGAGGCGTTCGCGGCCCTGTTGGAGGAAGAAGCCGAGGCCGACACCGCCGACGAGGAGCACCTCATGATACTCGCCTCGCTGGCCGGCCTGTTCGTGAACAATGACAAGCCCCGGCGAGGTGGCTCGGCGCCGGGCCGACGCAAGAGCAAGCAGAGGCATCGGATGGAGGGGTATTGCATGCTCTACGCGGACTACTTCACCGACTCTCCATTGCACGGTGAGAAAGTATTTCGGCGTCGTTACCGGATGAACCGGAAGCTCTTCCTCAGGATTGTTAATTCCGTCCGGGAGTTTGACAGCTATTTCGTTTGCAAGAAGGATTGCACCGGCACAGTTGGATTCTCCTCACTCCAGAAATGCACCCAAGCTATGAGGATGCTTGCATATGGAGCTCCCGCTGACATACAAGAAGACTATGGACGAATGGCCGAGTCCACCACCATTGAGTGTCTATACAAGTTCTGCAGGGCAGTGGTGGCAGTGTTTGGACCACAATATTTGCGATCACCCAATGCTGAAGACACTACTCGAATCCTAGCACAGAATGCAGCAAGAGGATTTCCAGGGATGCTTGGAAGCATCGACTGCATGCATTGGGCATGGAAAAACTGCCCATTTGCTTGGCAGGGGATGTACAAAGGCACCAAAGGAGGTTGCAGTGTGGTACTTGAGGCAGTAGCCACACATGACCTATGGATTTGGCACTCCTTCTTTGGTATGCCAGGAACTCACAATGACATCAACGTCTTGCAGTGCTCGAATGTCTTCGCCAAGCTTGTTGAAGGTCATGCTCCTCCGGTGAACTTTGAGGTCAATGGGCGCCACTACAACAAGGGATACTATCTAGCAGATGGTATCTATCCGAGATGGTCCACATTTGTGAAGACTATCTCAAAACCTGTGGCGCCAAAGAAGACACAATTTGCTAAGTGTCATGAGGCTTGCAGGAAAGATGTCGAGCGAGCATTTGGTGTGCTCCAATCGCGATTTGCTGTTGTCCGGTACCCCGCTCTGACCTGGTCGAAATCGCAGATGTGGGAGATCATGAATTATTGTGTCTGCTTGCACAACATGATCATTGAGAGCGAGCAGGAAGAGCCAGTGTTTGACACTGAACCATATCATAGGATGGGACCTCTTGCAGTCGTTGATCACCAGGTACCAGCAACATGGGCTGCCTACCTCAATATGGGCCAGGAGATCCGAGACCCACAAGTGCATCAAGAACTGCAGGACGATCTGGTGGAGCATCTATGGAGGCTCAAGGGCAACGCCTAGCTCGATTTGTTTTAATTTATGTTGGAACTTGCTTCATTGAACTATTTGATTTTTTGTATTAATTTCTATGATGAACTTTGGTACGAAACATTTAGTTTTTTGTTGAATTTATGCCGAAAGAGCGCCGAATTTGTTGATTTTAAGCCGAAAGAGCGCCAAATTTGTTAAAGTTATGCCGAAATAGCGCCGAATCTGGACCGAATTTGGGCCGAATCTGCGCCCATACTGGGCCGAAATCGCCGGTTGGGGGGCGACCGTGGGGCGGCGGCTGGGAACCCGAGCCCCCCCAGGCCGATTTTAGCGCCGGCTTGGCCCCAGGCGGCGCTATTTCGGCCTCCGGGGGGGGGGGGGGGGGGGGACGGCTGGAGATGCTCATATTTAGCATGTCATAATTGTTCGTGCGTTGCAATGAAAGCATAAATGTTCTGCTTGACTAGCCTGTGATTTATCTGCTCATATTAATCTGATTATGTAAAACATAATTTTATTTGATAGATTTATTTTTAGGAGGTAAATAACTGTTTGGTAAGCACTTATTGGCTTATCAACAAACATAATTTTATTTGGCAATTAAATAAGAGCAACTCTAACCGGGCGATCCATTTCGTCTGCATGTGTTCGTTTGGGTCGTCGCGAACAGAAAACTCGGCCCAACGCGGCGACCCAAATGGACGCGAGTCCGTTTTTTGTCCGCCCGCGACCCATTTCAGGCCCAAATTTGGGTCGGATTTGTGTCGGCGCGGACACGGGACGGACGCCCGCGACACCCTCCCTTCTCTTTCCCCTGGCCCGCCAGTCGGTGGCACGCATGCCACTCTCCTCTTCCTTCCTTCTCCCCCGACTCACCCGGGCGCCCCACCTCTTGCCGCCGCAGCCCACTTTCGCCGACGCCGTCAACCATCCGTCCATAGATAGGTCACCCTCCCGGCCGCCTAATCTCCCGCCGCCACCGCACAACTCCTCTACCTTCTCTCGGTGGGGCGCGGGGCTCTTCACTGGCCGGCTTCTTCCACGACGCCCGCAAGCTGTTCGACGGTTTGCCTGCAAGGTACCAATGGACTCCGATGATGAGTTTTTTTTCTACAACGTTCTTTGTGATTCAGATGATTCTTCATCCGATGATGAGGAGATCGTGGCAGCTGCGTTGGTCGTCCATGACCACCTAAGTATGGAGCGGCCGCTGTTTAGGGGCTTGATACCTGGGCACACGCCGACACTGAATTGCAACCGGAAGAGTGGCCATTTCCTATTCTGGAAGGACTACTTTGAGACCCCAAACCTGCTCTTCAAACATCCCATGTTCCGACGTCATTTTCGTATGGCTAGACATGTGTTCAACCATATTCGGGAGGGGGTGGTGGAGTACGATAACTATTTCGAGTGCAAGACGGATGCCCTTGGAAAGATTGGCTTCTCTTCTTATCAGAAATGGACTGCTGCCATTCGGGTGCTTGCATATGGAGTTCCTGGTGATCTCATTGATGAGTATGTCCGGATGAGTGAGTCCACCTGCCTTTAGTCCATGTATAGATTCTGCAGGGCTGTCATAGCTGTGTTTGGGCCGGAGTACTTGAGAGAGCCAAATGTTGCTGATACAACACGATTGTTGGCGATGAATGCCAGCAGGGGGTTCCCGGGGATGCTTGGTAGCATAGATTGTATGCACTGGAAGTGGAAAAATTGCCCTTCTGCTTGGCAGGGGCAGTATAAGGGCCATGTCTGAGCTTGCACTGTCATACTTGAGGCTGTTGCTTCCCAAGATCTCTGGATTTGACACTCTTTCTTCGACATGGCCGGATCTCTCAACGATATCAATGTGCTCCAGCGCTCTCCGGTGTTTTCTAGGATGGCACAAGGCAATTGCCCAGAGGTCAATGTTGAGATCAATGGCCACCAATACAATAATGGATACTATCTAGCTGACGGTATCTATCCATAGTGGACAACTCTTGTGAAGACAATCCCCAACCCTGTAGCAGAGAAGAGAGAGATTTTCCCAAGAGCAAGAGAGTGCTAGAAAGGATGTAGAGCGTGCTTTTGGCGTTCTTCAATCTGGATGGGGCATCGTTCGGTATCCTGCTAGAACTTGGAGCATCAAAAAGTTGTGGGAGGTGATGACAGCTTGTGTGATCATGCACAATATGATCGTAGAGGCTGAGAGCCCATAACGTTTCTGTGATCAAGGGTTTCAGTTTCAGGGTGACAATGTTGTGCCTGAGCATGCAGGACGGGCAATGTTTGCACAGTTCACCGAGTTTCATCATCAGATGCGTGATTGGGAAACTCATATAAAGCTGCAAAATGATTTGGTTGAGCATATGTGGATTCATGTTGGCAACCGATAGATATATCGTCAACCTTTTCTTTCAAATTTATTTGAGACAACTTAATGTTAATATGGCTTGTAAACTATGAGATATTTATGTGGTTCTTGAACTATGCAATGTTTTATCTTTAATGTTAAAAATGGCCGCATGCCTGCCGCGCGGACTAAAAATGGGTCGACGCGCTGGGCGCACGGCCGACCCAAACGAAAAACGGGGCGGACATGCCAACCCAAACGGACAAAACGCGCGTCCGTTTGGGTCGCCCGATTGGAGTTGCTCTAAGTGGTGGACCAATTGACGCGGTCAAGAAAAACATGTGAAAACACAGAGGTGGAAGAAAAGGAGGGGTGGTGGTGGGGGGGGGGGGAGGGGGAGAACCTTTTGTTCTTTTTAATCATCAGAGTAAGTAAATAAGAGGTGGGACAATGATGCGGTTTTCTACAAAAAATCATAAAAAACCATAGATGAAAAAAAGGAGATAGAAAGATATGTAAATTTGGACGTAGGAGGAGTGAATGACAGAACCTTATGTTTTTTAAGTAGGAGAGTAAAGCATTATTATTTTTAGATTTTATGGGCCTCGACCCACTAAATTGTGTACCTCGACCTTGTTAAAATTCTCAAATCTCAAAGGTCCATTGAGTTGCATGGTAAGTGTGTAAGTTTAGTATCATAATGCTAGTGGAGTGGAAGAAATACAAATATAAAAGATGAGTTGTTCTACTACTTTTAGCATGAGAAAAGGGAGCAATCACGTACGCTCACTTCACGCCATGCCATGTAACACGTGCGCGTTGCGTTTCGTGAATCTGAAAGCACATATGCTCCCTTGGAGGTTTTGATAATTCATGACAACATACATTGTCTCTTGGACTAATAGTTTTACCTGGTTCATTTCAGATGCAGTCCACAGAGAGAGTTGGCTGGAATGTGAGGAGAATCCCCAAGGAAAGAAGAAGAAGGAAAGGAATAGGATTGGCAAATCATCAAGCTTCAAGACTCTACATTTTGCATTTTGTGAGAAATCACTTTTGAGTCCATAGGAAAGCCAATACTATTAAAAGGGGATGATATATCTATGATGATCTAGTTGCTCAAGTGCTTAGAGTTAGCCACCAAAAATACACATGAATTTCTCCCACAAAATTCTCTGTCTAAACCCTACCACTCAAATTCGGTGCCACCAAGTTTTCAGAACCGGCCCTATCGAGTTTTACCCTAGATAGATCCTAAGCCAAACCCTAAGGTCTCGGTGACACCAACTTTCATTTCGGTGAAACCGAAATCAGTGACCAACTTTCGGGTATCCCATTTCTAAGAATCGGAATTTCCGAGTTTTGGAAATCGGTCTCACCGAGTTTTGGTAACTGTCTTGGTTAGCCAATTCGGTACCACCGAGATTTATATATCGGTCTCACCGAAACGCTAAAAGTTGCCACATTTTGCACTAGTTGGTGCAACCGAGTTTTTGCTTCGGTTCCACCGAGTTGGGCAATAATGTTGTAACGGTTGGATTTTTGGAGATGCCTATATATACCCCTCCACCTACCTCTCACTCGTAGAGGAAGCACTCAGAACAGACCAACACTTGCCCCAACCATTTTTCTGAGAGAGAGCCACCTACTCATGTGTTGAGATCAAGATCTCCCACTCCAACCATATGAATCTTGATTTCTAGCCTCCCCAAGTTGCTTTCCACCCAATCAACCTCTTCTACGAAGCCAAATCTGTGAGAGGGTGATTGTGTGTTGAGGAGACTATCTTTTGAAGCACAAGAGCAAGGAGTTCATCACTCTTACCACATATATTACGCTTTGGAGAGTGGTGTCTCCTAGATTGGTTAGGTGTCGCTTGGGAGCCTCTGTCTTCGTGTGTGGAGTTGAACCAAGAAATTTGTAAGGGCAAGGAGATCGCCTACTTCGTGAAGATCTACCCCGAGTGAGGCTAGTCCTTTGTGGACGTAAGCTGTGATGGAATAGACGAGGTTGCGAATTCGTCGACCCTTATGGGTGGAGCCCTCTGTGGACTCTCGCGACCGCTACCCTCTGTGGGTTGAAGTCTCCATCGACGTGGACGTACGATAGCACCACCTATCGGAACCACGGGAAAAATCTTCATGTCTCCAATTGGGTTTGATCTTCCTATCTCTACTCCTTATTACATGTGCTCGTCTTTACTTTACGCTACTATACTCGTTGACTTCCATGTGTAGTGTGTACTAGACTTGTTAGAATTGCTAAAATCTGCCAACCATTAAAATTTGGAAAAGGTTAGGTTTTTATTTTTTCAAGTAGTCTATTCACCCCTGATACTTATGATCAACGTTGGGTTTTCGGTGAAGAGGAACGGGTCATTGCAGCACAAAGTGGGTAAGTATTTCCCTCAGTTATGAAACCAAGGTTTATCGAACCAATAGGAATATCAATCCTCAACCGTCTTCAGCGGCTGCACACAAAAGAACAAACAACTTGCACCCAACGCGGGCAAGAGGGTTGTCAATCCCCTTGATCTCGTTATTTGCAAGTAAATGAGTTGTGTAGATAATTATAGATAATTGTAAATTGCAAAATAAAATAAAAAGTAAATAAATGCAGCAAGGTAATAGTAGCGTTTGTGAATTTATAAGTGAATAGACCCGGGGTCCATAGTTTTTCCTAGCGGCATCTCTCATGTTGGCAACATACGGTGGGTAACAAATTACTGTTGGGCAATTTATAGAAAAACGGATAGTTATGCGATTTTCACGGAAATGATCATGTGTATATAGGCATCATGTCCATAAACAAATAGGCCGACTCCTGCCTGCACATAATACCATTACTCCACTTCAAGAGCGCTTCTATGCTTGCCTCTCTACGTATTAAGTTCATGTCAAGCAGAGTAATGCATGGAGAACAATGACATGATGCAGACAAAGTAAACTCAAGCAATATGAATAAACCCCATCGTGTTATCCTTAGTAGCAACAACACAAAGACGCATCTTATCCCCTACTTTGTCACTGGGATATAGAAACTCGTCAGGTTGAACCTACCACAACGCACCACTCCCACTGAAGATAGATCAATCTACTTGGCCAAAGCACATCAATAAATCAGAGAGCATTACGAAGCTATCATGATCATGCAAATAAGAGACATAATATATATTAGAGATATATCAAATACTTTTCATGAATAATCTGAACATAAACCCACAATTAATCGGATCCTAACAAACACACCGTACAATAGGATTACATTGGATAGATCAAAGCGAAGATGCGATGATTATTGTATTGAAGATCAAGAGATAGAGAGATTGCCATCTAGGTACTAGCTATGGACCCGTAGGTTTGTGGTGAACTACTCACACATCATCATGAGGGCAGCAAGGTTGATGTAGAAGCCCTCCGTGATCGATCCCCCCTCCGGCAGGGTGCCAGAACGAGGCTCCAGATGGCCTCGCGACAGAAAATAGACTTACGGCGATGTAAAAAGAGTTTTGGGACTGCCTCTAGGGTTTTTGAGATATATGAGAATCTATAGGCCAGAGAACGAGGTCGGGAGATCCACGAGGGGGGCACAAGCCATCAGGGCGCACCCTGTTGGCTTGTGGGGCCCTCGTGCGGCTCCCGGCCTCCTTCCGAGGTTTCCAGGTCTTCTTTTGGTCCAGAAAAAATCATCAAAAAGTTTCGTGGTAATTGGACTTCGTTTGGTACTGTAAACTTGAAAAGTGAAAAACATGCAGAAAACAACAACTGGCACTGGGCACTGGGTCAATAGGTTAGTGCTAAAAATATTATAAATTGGTAAATAAATACCCAAAAAGTATCCTAGAATGATAATATATCAGCATGGAACAATAAAAAATTATAGATACGTTGGAGACGTATCAAGCATCCCCAAGCTTAATTCCTGCTCGTCCTCGAGTAGGTAAATGATAAAAACAAATTTTTTGATGTGACATGCTATCCATTATGTAATCTTATGTATGTACGCTCATTGAGAGACGATGAATCAACAAATATTAACATAGCAATACTTATAAGTATAAGAAACAAAATCATCAATCTTTCAAAGTATACGATCCTCAAAGAATGTTTACCCCCCATTCATCTTATTATATTAGCAAGGCATGGCTCCATCTTCACCACATTAATACAAATGTCAAGCACCATGATGTCCAAGTTAGGCAATCGGATCGTACTTTTTCAATATGCATCAACTTTTTATTCTTCACGCAATACATGAGCGTGAGCCATTGGACATAGCATTTAGGTGGAATAGAATATGGTGGTAGATATCAAAGGGGTAAAAAGTGGAGAAGATAGTCTCACATCAACTAGGCGTACCAACGAGCTATTGATATGCCCATCGATAGATGTCAATGCAAGGAGTAGGGATTGCCATGCAAATGATGCACTAGAGCTATAAGTGTATGAAAGCTCAAATGAAGCTAAGTGGGGTGTGCATCCAACTTGCTTGCTCATGAAGACCTCGGGCATTTGAGGAGGCCCGTCATAGGAATATACAAGCCAAGTTTGTAATAATGAAAAAGGTAATTTCCACTAGCATATGAAAATGACATATCATGAGACTCTTTACACGAGGAACAAAGTGCCACTTTGAGGCACAAGTGTGGTAAAAGATAGTAGCAAAGTCCCTTCTCTCATTTTCTCTCATTTTTTATTCTGAATGGTGGGCTCATTTGGCCTCCCCCATCTTTATTTCCTCACTAGGACAATGCTCTAACAATGATGATCATCACACTTTTATTTACTTACAACTCGATATGGAGAACTGATATGAAGATATGACTCTATATGAATGCCTCTGGCAGCGTACCAGGATGTGCAATGATCTAGCATGACATGTATCAAAAATATGATGAATGGTGGCTTTGCCACAAATACTATGTCAGCTCTATATGATCATGCGAAGCAATATGATGATGACCGAACTAGTCATGTGAAGTGACGATGGAATTTGCATGTCAATATATCTCGGAATGGCTATGGAAATGCCATGATAGGTAAGTATGGTGGCTTTTTTGAGGAAGATATAATGAGGCTTATGTGCAACAAAGCGTATCATGTCACGGGGTTTGGATGCACCGGCAAAAGTTGCACCGATCCTCGAGGTGGGAATGAGCTATGCACGGTGCCGAAGAGGCTAGCAAATATGAGAAGGTGAGATTGCGTATGTCCATGGTTTCACATTAGTCATAAAGAACTCATATACTTATTGCAAAGTTTTATTAGTTTTATCATAGATCAAAGTACTACTCGCATGCCCTGAGGGAATAGGTTGGTAGGAGTTAACCATCGCGCGCTTCCGACCCGAAACAACACTAGGATTTCAACGAGGAATAGAAATGCTCACACATCATCACCATGCCTCTTTAATTTTTAGACGAACAAGAAGTTAACATCTCTTAATATTGACACTTCTAAGAATCGACAATTATGAACTCAAACCTTTTTCATATTACCACATCAATATCATTAACCCACAATTTCTCTATATGTGCTACATGATGGTTTTGATTATCACTCATTGAATACCTAATATTTCTGGACTAGTCTTATGACCCATACAAATTACTGTCACTATTTATTAAATCTCAAACAAATATAAGTGAATAGCGAGAGTGAAATTATTTCTATAAAATCTATACACCGCCGTGCTCAAAAAGATATAAGTGAAGTACTAGAGCAACTGCTAAGCTCAAAAGATATAAGTGAAGCACATAGAGTATTCTCAAAAATTATGATGAAGGTGTGTCTCTCTTAAATAGGTGTATCCAACAAACAATGATTGTGGCAAACTGAAAGTAAAAGCAAACAAAAACAAATGACGCTCCAAGCAAAACTCATATCATGTGATGAATTAAAATATAGCTTCAAGTGACATACCGATGGATTGAGATGAAAGAGGGGATGCCTTCCGGGGCATCCCAAGCTTAGACGCTTGAGTCTTCCTTAAAATATTACCTTGGGGTGCCTTGGTCATCCCAAAGCTTAGGCTCTTGCCACTCCTTATTCCTTTGTCCATCGTGATAACACCCAAAACTTGAAAACTTCAATCACACAAAACTCAACAAAACTTCGTGAGATCCGTTAGTATAAGCAACATATTGAATAATTTAGGTACTGTTATAAATTGATTATTATTTCATAATTTCATAATAGGTACTGTATTCTAACTTCTCCATGTCTTATACCCCTGATACAATCCATAGCACAATCAAAACAAGCAACCATGCAAGCAAAAACAGAATCTGTCTAAAACAGAACAGTCTGTAGCAATCTGTAGAGAACCTATACTTATGTAACTCTAAAAATTCAGAAAAATTTGGAAAACCTCTAAAATTTGTATAGAAATACTTTTTAAAAAATTCAGATCATTATCACTCTCCAATAAAACAATGAAAATTCTTGTACTGGAGTCAAAAGTTTCTGTTTTGTTTCAGCATCGATTCTACTCATCTTGTGAGCCATCCCAAAGACTTTACATGGCACAAACACTAATTTAAACACAAAAACATAATAATTATAGAGGCAATAATAATTTTATCAAAAAAAAACAGAAAGTCAAAAGCAAAAAAAAGATAACTATTGGGTTGCCTCCCAACAAGCGCTATTGTTTTATGCCCCTAGCTAGGCATAATGCATAGTTTCAAGTGTTGTAATAGGCACGGAAATGATCCATCATGCTATAATCATATTCCCTTCTTTTATCAGCAAGTTTTCTAATAGGTAGGCACAAATAATTGAAGGGACTAAACTTCACAACACAAGGGTTCGAGAGATATATTTCAGGAGGAATAGGAGGCTCCTCTTTAGGTTTCTCATAGGTGATAACTATCTCCTCATTGTATAAGTTTCGATGAAGGTATTTCCTTAATTCTCGCTCAAGCTAATAACCCATTCCAAGTTTTTGTATAGCAAATTGATCATTATGTTCAGATATTTTATCAAATAGGACATTAGGTGGAACCTTCTTTCTAAGGTTTTCATCATAAGCAACATAATCCGCGGATCTTAGTTTTCTTATACCTTCCAACTCATAAAGAATTCCTTGTATTGGTGGGCACTCACAATTAACCCTATAATAAGCAAATATATCTCTAGCCTCTTGTATGATATTGTCAAATTCTTGAGCAAGGAATATAGTGGCTAGACGTTTAGTAGGAGCTTCCTGAATATTAGAGAATTCTAGAAATAACCATTGTATGAAATAATGCATATGGACAAATTGTCTTTCCAATTGTGCTATAAGCAAAGATATAGCATCCACATAACTTGTAGTTCTAGTAACAATGGAACCTCCTATCAATGGTAATGATCCCGCACAAGTGAAAAAATCTCGCATCACACTTTTGCCAATAATATTTCCACTACCTATACGGAGTTTCTTTGTTTGCATAGTGGGTTCATTTTTAGAAGGATCATCATCCGCAAGATTATCAAGTTTTTCCTTAGCAACTTTATCAAAATTTCTTTTAGCATTATTATCACAAGGTGAAGTTGGATGTTCAAGGGCTTCCGCACTAGAGGCGGAAACACCACTAATTTCAAAATCAAACATGATAGCCACTTCAAGCAAGCAAAGAAGTAGACTAGTAACAAGCAAAGATAAATATTTTTGTATTTTTGATTTTTATGAGACAAACTAAATATAACAGCAAATAAAAAGATAAACAAGTGAATGAAAATTTGTGTGAAGTTCCTTGATAGTTGATGATGATATTCCCCGGCGACGGCGCCAGAAATCCTTCCTGATACTTGTGATCTGCGTTGGGGTTTCCGTGAAGAGGAACGGGTTATTGCAGCATAAAGTGGGTAAGTATTTCCCTCAGTTATGAAACCAAGGTTTACTGAACCAATAGGAATATCAATCCTCAACCGTCTTCAGCGGCTGCACACAAAAGAACAAACAACTTGCACCCAACGCGGGAAGAGGGTTGTCAATCCCCTTGATCTCGTTATTTGCAAGCAAATGAGTTGTGTAGATAATTGTAGATAATTGTAAATTGCAAAATAAAATAAAAAGTAAATAAAGGCAGCAAGGTAATAGTCGCATTTGTGAATTTATAAGTGAATATACCCGGGGGCCATAGTTTTCCCTAGCGACATCTCTCATGTAGGCAGCATACGGTTGGTAACAAATTACTGTTGGGCAATTGATAGAAAAGCGGATAGTCATGCGATTTTCACGGCAATGATCATGTGTATATAGGCATCATGTCCATAAAAAAATAGGCCGACTCCTGCCTGCACCTATTACCATTACTCCACTTCAAGAGCGCTTCTATGCTTTCCTCTCTACGTATTAAGTTCATGACAAACAGAGTAATGCATGGAGAACGATGACATGATGTAGACAAAGTAAACTCAAGCAATATGAATAAACCCCATCGTGTTATCCTTAGTAGCAACAACACAAAGACGCATCTTGTCCCCTACTTTGTCACTGGGATATAGAAACTCGTCAGGTTGAACCTACCACAACACACCACTCCCACTGAAGATAGATCAATCTACTTGGCCAAAGCACATCAATAAATCAGAGAGCATTACAAAGCTATAATGATCATGCAATTAAGAGACATAATATATATCAAAGATATTTCAAATACTTTTCATGAATAATCTGAACATAAACCCACAATTCATTGGATCCCAACAAACACATCGCACTATAGGATTACATCGGATAGATCAAAGCAAAGATGCGATGATCATTGTATTGAAGATCAAGATATAGAGAGATTGCCATCTAGGTACTAGCTATGGACCCATAGGTATATGGTGAACTACTCACACATCATCATGAGGGCAGCAAGGTTGATGTAGAGGCCCTCCGTGATCGACCCCTCCTCCGGCAGGGTGCCGGAACGGGGCTCCAGATGGCCTCGCGCCGGAACGTGGCTCCAGGTGACCTAAAAAGAGTTTCGGGACTGCCTCTAGGGTTTTTGAGATATATGACTGTTTATAGGCCAGAGAACGAGGTCGGTAGAGCCACGAGGGGGCCACAAGCCATCAGGGCGTGCCCTGTTGGCTTGTGGGGCCTCGTGCGGCTCTCGGCCTCCTTCCGAGGTTTCCAGGTCTTCTTTTGGTCAAGAAAAAATCATCAAAAAGTTTCGTGGCAATTGGACTTCGTTTGGTACTGTAAACCTGAAAAGTGAAAAACATGCAGAAAACAACAACTGGCACTGGGCACTGGGTCAATAGGTTAGTGCTCAAAAATATTGTAAATTGGTAAATAAAGACCCAAAAAGTATCCTAGAATGATAATATATCATCATGGAACAATAAAAAATTATAGATACGTTGGAGACGTATCAACCCCCCTCTAGACGTCCCTTCTCGATCCCAAAATTGGTATCAGAGCTTTGGTCTCCATAGCCTTGGTTTTATCACCATCTGAGGATGATGGATATGTCTAGTTTGGGGCGTCTTAGTTGTAGAGTGCCTATTCTCGATGGGGGAGTACTATAGTCAATGGAAATATGATATGTTTGATCTATTCAATGAATTCCATTTGAGCAAGTATGTGAAGAGACCTTATGTGCCTCCCATTGATCCCTTACACCCCTCACACGAAGAAGAAATTGACATGCTTAGTAATCTTAGAACTGTTAATCTTATCATTAGAGGCTTGCCTAGAATTGTGTTTGACCAAATGAGAAACTTTGAGTGTTCTTATACTTTGTGGAATGATTTAGAGAATAGATATCCAAACTACTCTTTGAAAAATCTTGATGTCATTCTCCATAAAACTATTGCATTTCACAAGATGAAGCCTAGCGATCCTAATTTTGATGTCTATCTTTTCGAGCTTAGAGACCTCATGCATGCTAAAGGCGATGTCATAACTATCAACAATATTATCGTTGAAGCCATCCACATTCATAATCTTGTGCATTGTCATAATCATAATTCTAACGAACCTCTTGTCTCCTATGATGAGGATATCCCACTTGATGATGACAATGTGAAACACGGCTACTACGATGAAGACGAGTTGTTCGACATCGAGTATGAGAAGACTATGAAGAATCTAAATCTCATGGAGAACTTCAAGGATTACATGTCCGAAGGAAAAGAGCGGATTCTCGATAGTGGATGCACCGATCACATGACCGGAGATAGAGACATGTTTCAATATATCACACCAAACCATGGACAACGGAGGTATGTGACTTTTGGAGACAACTCCAAGGGTACTCGGTCTCGGTAAGGTGGCCATATCTCATGATAGCTCCATTCAAAATGTCATGCTTGTTGAATACCTTGGCTACAATCTCCTTTCCGTATCCAGACTAGCCAACTTTGGTTTCAATGTGCTATTTACTAAAGTTGATTGCCAAGTGTTTCGTCAAGATAATCATAGCATGGTCTTTACCGGTTTTTGTAGAGGTGATCTATACATTGTCGACTTCACTAAGAGATCCAAACCTTGTACTTGTCTTATTGCAAAATCTTCTAAAGGTTGGCTTTGGCATAGAAGGCTAGGACATGTTGGTATGTGTAATCTATACAAGCTCATCAAAGGTGATCATATACTTGGTGTTAAAGATGTTATCTTTGACAAAGATAGACTTTGTAGTGCTTGTCAAGCAGGAAAACAAGTGGGTGGAAGTCATCCCGTAAAGAACATCATGACTACTAGGAGACCACTCGAGTTGCTTCATATGGATCTTTTTGGTCCCAATGCTTACAAGAGCCTCGGTGGAAATTCCTTTGGTCTAGTTATAGTTGATGATTTTCCAGATTTACGTGGGTATTCTTTCTTGATGACACATCATAGGTGCAAAAGATCTTCAAGAACTTCGGTCGCAAAGGGCAAAATTAATTTGAAGTGAAGATCAAGAAAGTTTGGAGCGACAACGGATCAGAGTTCAAGAACACCAATGTGGATACCTTTATTGACGAAGAAGGGATTTCACATGAGTTCTCGGCTACATACACACCTCAAAAAAATGAAGTCATTGAGAGGAAGAACCAGACTCTTATAGAGATGGCTAGAACGATGCTCGACGAATACAAGACGCCAAGACACTTTTGGGCAGAAGCCGTGGAAACAACTTGTCATGCTATGAACCGACTATACCTACACAAGCTTCTCGGTAAAACGGCGTACAAGGTGCTCACCGGTAACAAACCCCAAGTTGGATACTTTCGGGTATTCGGCTCAAAGTGCTACATTCTTGATAAGCATCGTCGTTCTAAATTTGCTCCTAAATCTCATGAAGGTTTCCTACTTGGTTACGGATCAAACTCTCACACTTACCGTGTCTACAACAACTTTACTCGAAAAGTTGAAGAGACGATAGATGTGAAGTTTGATGAATCTAATGGTTCGCAAGTCGAACAACTGCCAAATGATGTAGGAGATAAGGAACCTTCGGAAGCCATTCAAGATTTGTCCATCGGCAAGATTCGTCCCATGGAGGTGAAGGAAAGTACTTCATCAACACAAGTGGAAGCTTCTACCTCGCATCAAGGCGAACCACAAAACGACATGGAGGCATCCACAAGCGATACACGACAAGATGAAGAGGAGGAAGAAGTACATCATGATGATCCACCACAACCTCCTTCACCACCACCTCAAGGAAACGACACCTTGAACAACAATGAAGAAGAAGATGATGATGATGATGAGGAAGCTCCACCATCCAACAAGCAAAATCTACCAATAGTTCTAGCAAGAGTGAACAAGAATCATACGTTAGAGCAAATATTCGGCGACATACAAACCGGGAGAATCACTCGCTCTAAAACTCGTTTAGCTAACTTTTGTGAGCATTACTCATTTATCTCTAGCATTGAGCTTATGAAGGTGGAAGAAGCACTTGAAGACCCGGATTGGGTGAATGCCATGCACGAGGAGCTACACAAATTCGAGAGGAATGAAGTGTGGACACTAGTGGAGATGCCCAAGGACGAGCAAAACATCATTGGGACAAAATGGGTGTTTCGGAACAAGAAAGACGAAGATGGTCAAGTGGTATGCAACAAGGCACGTCTCGTAGCTCAAGGTTACACTCAAGTCAAAGGTATGGACTACGGTGAGACCTATGCCCCCATTGCTATACTTAAAGCTATTCGTATACTTCTTGCTTATGCCAATCACCATGAGATTACTCTTTACCAAATGGATATGAAAAACACTTTTCTAAATGGTGAATTGAGGAGGAAGTCTATGTTAAACAACCCCCGGTTTTGTGAACCCTAAGAAACCTAATCTTGTCTATAAACTTTATAAAGCTCTCTATGGTCTTTAAGCAAGCCCCACGAGCTTGCTACAAATGCTTAACGAAGTTTCTTATTGAAAAGGGTTTTGAAATTGGTAAAATGGACGCAACCTTATTCACAAAAAGAGTCAATGGTGAATTATTTGTGTGCCAAATTTATGTGGATGATATTATCTTTGGATCCACTAACCCACATTTTAGTGAGAAATTTGGAAGGTTTATGTCCGAGAAATATGAGATGTCCATGATGTGTGAGCTGAAATTTTTCCTTGGTTTGCAAATCAAGCAAATGAGAGAAGGAACATTCATCTCTCAAACCAAGTGTACCAAGGACTTGATCAAGAAGTTCAACATGCAAGAGTGTAAAGGTATGAAAAACTTGTTAAGTCCGTGGTATTTAAATTTTGTACACTCTTGCATGTTTGAACCCCAAAATACCACGGACTTAACCTTGACCAGTACAGGGTCTCTAGCGAGAGTGACTGTCAAATATGTTTGAACAGCTCAGGGTCTCTAATCGAGATTAACTCGTAAGAGTTCGGCGGGTCACCTAGCGGAGCAGCAGCAGCATACAGGCAGGTTTAACTCAAACGTGCGGTGGCTAAAGAGCCGATCAAGAGGGTGTGTAAGCTAAACCCGACGGGTTAGAAGCCCCCAAATGACCTTGTTGACGGAGTCAACTTTTTGGGTATATAACCTGGCCTTACAGTGGCTGAAGAGCCGATCAAGAGGGTGTGTAAGCTAAACCCGGCGGGTTAGAAGCCCCCAAATGATCTTGTTAACGGAGTCAACTTTTTGGGTATATAACCCGGCCTTACAGTGGCTGAAGAGCCGATCAAGAGGGTGTGTAAGCTAAAACCGGCGGGTTGGAAGCCCCCAAATGACCTTGTTGATGCACGCCGGCTCAGACAAGGAGGTGATAGCCTTTATCTTGTCCGGATTAGCTTCAATGCCACGCTCAGAGACTAGAAATCCCAAGAGCTTGCCTGCAGGAACTCCAAAGACGCACTTAGCCGGGTTAAGCATCATCTTGTAGACCCGTAAATTATCAAATGTTTCTCTCAGGTCGTTAAGTAGAGTCTCCTTCTTTCTTGACTTGACCACGATATCATCCACGTAAGCATGAACATTGCGCCCAACTTGACTATGAAGACAGTTCTGCACACAACGCTGGTAAGTCGCCTGGGCACTCTTGAGCCCGAAAGGCATAGACACATAGCAGAAAGCACCAAAAGGCGTAATGAAAGCCGTCTTCTCTTGGTCTTTAACTGCCATCTTGATCTGATGATAACCTGAATAAGCTTCCAGGAAGCATAAACTCTGACAACCCGTCGTTGCATCAATAATCTGGTCGATACGGGGGAGAGCAAACAGGTCAACTGGACAGGCCTTGTTAAGATCCGTGTAATCCACACACATACGCCACGTGCCGTTCTTCTTAAGCACCAACACCGGGTTAGCTAACCACTCCGGGTGAAAAACCTCCACGATGAACCCTGCTGCTAAGAGCCGGGCCACCTCTTCCCCAATTGCTTTACGCCGCTCTTCATTGAAACGGCGAAGGAACTGCTTGATCGGCTTGAACTTAGGATCCACATTAAGGTGGTGCTCAGCGAATTCTCTCGGTACACCTGGCATGTCAGACAGCTTCCATGCAAAGATGTCCAGATTCTCACGGATGAATTCGATGAGCGCGCTTTCCTATGCGGGGTCCATGTTAGCCCTGATAGTGAATTGTTGTGATGAGTCGCCCGGAGTGAAATCTACCTGCTTGGTATCATCCGCCGCAAACTTGAGGGGCGGCTCAGATTCCGTGTTAGGCTTCTTGAGTGGAGTCATGTCTTCCGGGTCAACATTTTCCTTATAAAACTTGAGCTCTGCCTCCGCACAACTTGATTCTGCGTAAGCTGCGTCACCTTCCTCACACTCAAGAGCTGTCTTCCGATCACCATGCATGGTAATCGTCCCGTTCAACCCGGGCATCTTGAGCTGTAAGTAAACATAGCAAGGCCTAGCCATGAACTTGGCGTAAGCCGGCCGTCCAAACAGAGCGTGATATGGGCTTTTGATTTTGACCACTTCAAACCACAAAGACTCCACCCTGTAGTTAAATTCATCACCAAAAGCTACCTCCAAAGAAATCTTCCCCACTGGATAAGCCGATTTTCCGGGCACCACACCGTGAAAAACTGTTGAAGAGGGCTTAAGATCCTTATCAAGCAAACCCATCCGGCTGAAAGTGTCATAATACAGGATGTTGATGCTGCTGCCACCATCCATAAGCACTTTAGTGAACACATATCCTCCCACTTGGGGGGCAACTACCAAAGCCAGTTGCCCCGGGTTATCAACACGCGGCGGGTGATCCTCCCTATTCCAAGTTATGTCATACTCGGACCACTTCAAATACTGTGGGAGAGCCGGCATGACCGCGTTAACCGCCCGCTTGCGTACCTTCCGGTCTCGCTTGTCGAGGCTGGTTGTAAAAACATGATACTGACCCCCACTGAGCTGTTTCGGGTTAGTCTGGTACCCCGATTGGTTATTCTGCTGCTGGCCTCCACCGCCAGGCTGTTGATGATGACCTCCTTGATTGCCTTGACCCTGGTAACCGGATCCTGAGCCGCCAGCACTAAAGCCGGCTCCTGACCCGCCCGGCCCTGAGCCGCCTGACGGACCATTACCGTTATTACGGTGCTGTTGAAGGCTGTAATCCCTGAACTGCCGCATAATACTGCAATCCCTCCAAGTGTGACCTGCCGGCTTATCAGGCCGGCTGTGCTCCGGACAAGGTTTATTGAGCATCTCTTCCAAGTTGAAAGGAGCTTTACCCTTGTTAAAGGGTGCCCTAATGTTCCCATTGCCCTTAGCACGATTGTTCCCAGTGCCGGTGTTCGCCACCAATTCCGACCCGCCGTCCGGGTTCTTCCGTTTGCCCGGCTTGCTGTTTCCAGCTACATTTTGCTGTTGACCCTTGCCATTGTTACCTTTCTTCCCGTGACCTGATTTCTCATCATCAGAGCCTGGGCCTTTCGTGTTATCAGAGTCTGCATACTTGGTGAGAGCCGCCATGAGCTCCCCCATGTCTTGGCATGAGCGTTTAAGCCGGCCAAGTTTCTGCTTCAGCGGTGTAAAATGGCAATTCTTCTCCAGAATCAAAACTGCTTGAGCCGCCGTAATCTGTTCCGAAGAGTGGATGATTGTTGAGACCCACCGGACCCAGTGATGAGCCGACTCGTCATTATGCTACACGCAATGGTCCAGATCCACAATCGTCATGGGCTGCTTGCACGTTCCTTGGAAATTTTTGATGAATTTCGCCTTCAACTCGGCCCAGGAATTAATGGTATTGGGTGGCAAGCCCTTTAACCATGTGCGAGCCGGCCCTTCCAGCATCATGATGAAGTATTTGGCACATACTGCATCACTGACGTCCAACATCTCCATGGCCAGCTCGTAGCTTTCGATCCAAGCCTCTGGAGGTAGGTCTGCAGTATAATTGGGCACCTTGCGAGGACCTTTGAAATCCTTTGGCAGACGCTCATTCCGTAGAGCCGGCGCTAAGCACGGCACTCCCATAGCCCTGGAGGTTACTCCTGCCCCTACTGAGTCGGAAGGTGCAACTGTGGGTTCCTGATGAGCCGCCGCCGCCGCCAGAGCCGCCACCTCTCGCTGTACTCTCGCCCGGTCCACCAGCGCCTGAGCATCCAGAGCCCCCCGATCGACTCGCGGCGGGTTCCGATGTCGTTCACTGCTGGAAACCGCCGGCGACTCATAACGCTGGCTGTAGCTGCGGTTGGGGATGGGAGTTGAATGCACGCGGCTCCGGCTGTAAGTATACTTATCTTGCTGGGCCACCGCCGTCTGCAGGTATCCAATAGCGTCTCGCACCTCTTCTGCAAAAGGTGCCTCTTCGGGGATGGGGATTGTACCAAGCCGGGTTGCCGCCGCCACCATGTTCTCAACCGGGTTAGAATAATGACCCGGCGGCGTCGGAAAATGCTGTGGTGGGGTCGGGTTCCGGCGGGGCGGGTCTGGCCGCTGATGCTGAACTGCCGCCCGGCTTCCAGGTACTTCCGCCGTCCGGGTCACGGTCAAAGGCACGTTCCGTCTCGTCCCTGGCGTGTTGAAAAGATTTCTGGCTTCATACTGATCTGGCAAGCGGGATTGATGCCTCATCCACTGAACCGCCGCCGCAGACTGCTGCTCTAACTCGAAACGGAAAGCGTCCGCCCTAAGGCGCTCCGCCTTAGCATCCATCTGAGCCTTCAGCGAATTGATTTCCTGTTGGACTCCGGTCATCTGGTTCTTCAACCTCGCGATCTCCGCATTACGGGCCGCTTGGTTTTCAGCAGTGACCTCAGTCGCCATCAGGGTTGTAAGCTCATTCATCAGATCCAGAAGAACCTGAGCCGGCGGCCTGCCAGCTCCAGATCCAGTCGCACCGGCGGCTGAGCTGCTAGGAGCCGCCGCTGAACCCGCCATGAAGACGGCAGCGCGATTCGGCGGCTCATAATCCTCCGGTTCATGATACTCCGACTCGGGGTAAGGCTTGACGTAGCCCCCGAGCCCACTGTTGTGAAGCTGATAGATTGATTCCGTCTCTCCGCTCGAGGATCCATCCTCTAAACAGATGAGAGTTTCTCCCCGTGACATAGAACCTTCAAGCTCCATGCCCTGGGTGAAGCCGACAAAGACATGCTTCCTGCTCGGGTCGGCACGGGCGGATTGCATGCGTCGGGTGGGTTGCTCGTGCCGGGCCGGCTCGACGATGTCGGTGCAGATGTCCGGCCCGGGTTCAGATCCGCCGATCTTGCCGATGAAGACGTGGATTCCGCCGAAGGGGACCCGGAAACCGTACTCAATTGAATCGGCCTCGGGGCCCCAGCCGGCGTCGTCGATGTAGAGCCGGCTACGGCGACTCTTGGTCATCCTGCCAACAACGTACCCCTCGATCCCTGGGAGAGAGCCCTTTGAGAACTCAACACCACCGAGCGCTAGCCCCACGGTGGGCGCCAACTGTCGTGGTTTTGTCACAGCAGATGTCCGAAGACTTAGGTTTGAGGCCATCGCTAAGGCGGTGGACTCAAAGGGGTTGGTCGAGACGAGGGACACGAGTTTACCCAGGTTCGGCCCCTCAAGAAGAGGTAAAAGCCTACGTCCTGCTTGTGTTGTATTGCTTGGAGTATCGATTACAAGGGAGCGGAGTCGCTTGACCTAGTTCTCGATTGATTGGTTTCTGTCTAAGCCGCCCCAGGGCCTCACCTTTATATCGGAGGTCGAGGCTCTGGGTTACACGAGTCCTAAACCGACTCATACATCGTAGTTGATCCTGTCTCTAAGCCGCCTTGCTATCTTGGGCAAGCCGTCTTCGGGCGGCTTAACCTCCCGGGTCTTCACACCATCTTTTGTCTCTGGGCCTTCGTCGTGGCCCGTCAGGTAAGCCGCCACGTGGCCTGGCCTTCATCTTCCGGCCCACCTTAAGGGTCTTGCCTATGAGCCGCCGGGTATGACCCGGCCCCTCCTGGGCGGGTCTTACCACGGGGTTATATCCCCAACAAAACCCCTATGCCTACTAGTGGACATGTTGACCTCACCAAGGAGGACAAACCGGTTGATCAAAAGGTTTATCGATAAATGATTGGTTCATTGCTATATCTATGTGCCTCCCGTCCCGACATCATTCTAAGTGTGTGCATGTGTCCCCGATATCAAGCGACACCCAAAGAGTTTCATCTTAAGGCCGTGAAAAGAATTGTGAGATACTTGATACATACACCAACTTTGGCATATGGTATCCCAAGGGATCTTCTTTTAACCTTGTTGGCTATTCCAACTCAGACTATGCCATAGATAAGGTTGATAGAAAATCCACCTCGGGTACATGTCAATTTCTTGGGAGATCTCTTGTGTGTTGGTCATCCAAGAAACAAAACTCGGTATCTCTATCCTCCGCCGAAGCGGAATACATTGCCGTCGGATCATGTTGTGCGCAATTACTATGGATGACTCAAACTCTTAAGGATTATGGAATCCACGTGAGACATGTTCCATTGTCGTGTGACAATGACAGTGCTATTAAGATTGCTCATAATCCAGTGCAACATTCTCGAACTAAACATATTCAAGTTCGTCATCATTTCATTCGTGATCATGTTGCCAAAGGGGACATTAATATCAAACATGTCCGCACCAACAAGCAATTGGCCGATATCTTTACTAAGCCACTTGATGAGAAAGTATTTTTTCACTTAAGGAGTGAGTTGAACATCATTGATGCTTCAAACTTGAGCTAGACTCACTCGGGTGCATGCAAGGGCATGAGCTTACATGACTATTCCTTGTTACTAATGATTTGACCAAATCCTACATCTTGGAAATCTATGCTCCCTTGTATTGCATCTAACCCTTTAGTAGGTACTTGGAGGAATTACATTCCACAAGATTGCCAACAACTCCTATCAAAAGTAATCTTGTCTTGGCCAAGTATCAACAACCCTACGTTGTGATGGAGGAAAAAGACAACACGTAACATATCCTTGACATACATATGATGAAAAACTCACTCTTGTCATTTGAATATATCATGTTCTTCCTTGCATGACTAATTCTTGTAGGAGGACCTAGCTTCAAAGACAAGAAGGATTGCTCCCAACTCAAGATAATCTTCATCAACTTAGAGCATTGATACGTCTCCAACATATCTATAATTTTTGATTGTTCCATGCTATTATATTATCATTCTAAGATACTTTTTGAGTAATAATTTACCAATTTATATTATTTTTGAGCACTAACGTATTGACCCAGTGCCCAGTGCCAATTGTTGTTTTCTACGTGTTTTTTACTTTTCAGGTTTATAGTACCAAACGAAGTCCAATTGCCCTGAAACTTTTTTATGATTTTTCTGGACCAAAAGAAGACCTGGAAGCTTCGGGAGAAGACCAGAGGCCGCACGAGGGAGGCACAAGCCAACAGGGTGTGCCCAGGGGGGTGGCCGCACCCTGATGGCTTTTCCCTCCCTGGGAGGTCTCCTGGCCCCGTTCTCTAGACTATAAATTCACATATGTTCCCAAAACCCTAGAGGGCATCCCGAAACACTTTTTCCGTCGCTGCAAGTCTCTGTTCCGCCGTGATCTCATTTGGAGCTCCGTTTTGGCACCCTGCTGAAGAGGGGATCGATCACGGAGGGCCTCTTCATCACCCTTGCTGCCCTCATGATGATGTGTGAGTAGTTCACCACAGACCTACGGGTCCGTAGTTAGTACCTAGATGGCTATCTCTCTCTCTTTTGATCTTCAATACAATGATCATCACATCTTTGCTTTGATCTATCCGATGTAATTCTTTTGTACGGTGTGTTTGTTGGGATCCAATGAATTGTGGGTTTATGTTTCAGATTATTCATGAAAAGTATTTGAGTCAAACCTGAATATTAAGACTCTTGTTTGCATGATCATTATAGATTCGTAAATCGCTCTGATCTATTGAAATAGTTTGGCCAACTAGATTGATATTTCTTCAGTGAGAGGGGTGCGTTGTAGTGGGTTCAATCTGACGGGTTTCTATATCCCAGTGACAAAGTAGGGGACAAGATACGTCTTTGTGTTGTTGCCACTAAGGATAAAACGATGGGGTTAGTTCATATTAATTGAATTCTCTTTGTCTACATCATATCATCGTTCTCCAAGCACTACCCCGTTTGTCATGAACTTAATACGTAGAGAGGCAAGCATAGAAGCGCTCTTGAAGTGGAGTAATAGTAATAGGTGCAGGCAGGAGTCGGCCTATTTGCTTATGGAAGTGATGCCTATATATACATGATCATTGCCGTGAATATCGCATAACTATGCGCGTTCTATCTATTGCCCAACAGTAATTTGTTTACCCACCGTATGTTACCTACATGAGAGATGACGCTAGGGAAAACTATGGCCCCGGGTCTATTCACTTATATGTTTACAAAACCTATCATTACCTTGCTGCCATTTATTTACCTTTTATTTTATTTTGTAATTTACAATTATCTATTATTATCTACACACTTCACTTGCTTGCAAATAACGAGATCAAGGGGATTGACAACCCTCTTGCCCATGTTGGGTGCAAGTTGTTTGCTCTTTTGTGTGCAGCCGCTGAAGATGGTTGTGGATTGATATTACTATTGGTTCGATAAACCTTGGGTTCACAACAGAGGGAAATACTTACCCGTATTGTGCTGCAATTACCCGTTCCTCTTCACGAAAAACCCAACACAGATCACAAGTATCAAGAAGGATTTCTGGCGTCGTTGCCGGTGAATATCATCACCAACTGTCGGCGTTCTGGATACCAGGGTACCCAGACTTGCCTGCCTGTGGCCCAAGGCATGGCCCACTTCGACGACCGAGTACGGCCCAGCACGGCTACGTCCGACACAAGGACCTCACGAGACCCCCGGGCTCGCCAGGGAGGCAACGCCAAGACCCGCGGGGAGATAGGCCTCCCCAGGCCCCCTCATGAGCAGCGGAGACTCCTATGCAGCACACGACCTCAGGAGGCCGAGGGTGACACCAGCCGAGCCAGGTGGGCGCCAGTACGCCAGAGTGGACAGTTTCCCCTTTGGTGCAAAGAGGGCTGGGACGCACGTGGGTTCCCAAAGCGCCCTCCAAAGGTTTCCCTTCTGGTGCAACAAGACCAAGACCATGAGCCCCACAGGACAGACGTCATCACCGAGCCCACCGCTGCATCACCGTCGACTGCTTTGCAAGCGAAGACCACCTTTCGTCAGGATAGGGTGTACCTCCTGTTCCCCTTCGAATTTTGCCGTTGTGGGATTCCTTCCCGCCATTACGATAAGGGAAGAGGACCCGAGCCACTATAAATAGAGATGAGGTAGCTCGGTAGATGGGACAGAGCAACAACCCCGCAAACACACCACTGTACTAGTTCATCCACAAACCTCCTCGCGAGGCAATCCACCAAAAGCAGGAGTAGGGTTTTACGCTTCGCAGCGGCCCGAACCTGGGTAAACTCTTGTGTGCCATCGTCTTCCTCGCCATCAAGCGGGGTACTATGTTGTGAGCTTGGGAGGGGCGAGGCTGTTGGGGAATCTTCGCACACGCCCCTGGGTTCGAATTCCTTAGGGTTTTGCGGAGCCCGAAATCCGACATTTGGCGCGCCAGGTAGGGGCATGTCGGAGTCTTCGTCGAGCCTCGCTCTTTCTCCGCCTCACCGCCCCGATGGCCGACGCACGACAAACTCCTTCCGGCCCCGAAGGATCCACCCCCGCTGACCACTTCGCTGCCACCCAAGGTCCGCGCCATGGCAGCGCATTGCCAGGCGGCCGTTACCAGGCCACCAGCGTCATGTCTACCATCGACGCCGCTCGCCCCGGCTAGGCACATGACGGACGGGCGGCGCCCACGAGGCCGGCGCCACGTCGCACATACGTGGGAGACCTCAATGCGCATGACTCACTCCTGATGGCGAGTGAGATGCTTCGCCACCGCCCGACGCACGGGGGCTTCGATGCCTGGGCCGACCACCTCGCCGAGCTAGTCGCCGTCGCGAGGAGGGCCTGGGGCCCCCACCTTTCCCCACGACCACCGGCGCAGGGCGTTGGGGGCTCGCTCACCGTACCCGTCGCCCCACCTACAGACGGCGCGCCCGCCTCGCTCCCGGGCGGACCCGAGCAGGGCCCACCACACGCCGTGCTTCTGCTTCTCCGGATCCCGGTGACTGGCTTCGGAGCACCGCCTGGTCCCGGCGGTAGTGCCCACAAAGGGGTGCCGGGCCGTCCCGTGCGCACCCGGGCGCGCGCACTCATGCCCAAACGGATTGAAGACAGTCTGGCTCGTCCCGGCGGGAGCGCGCCAACCGGAGTAGGGAGCGGGCAGCTCGGGCTGCAGGACGTGCCGGTAGCCGTAATGAAGGCGCGAGGGAGAATCAGGAAGGCGACACAAGGCAAGACGTGCACGACCCACCCCTCGGTGGCTGCCGGGCCAAGCAACTTCGGGCCGAAGCCCGCCGCAGGAGGGTTTGTGGACAGCGCGCCCAAGATGGCGTCACCCCACCGCCCGGGGAGACCGCCATCGACGCACACGGATGCGACTCAGGAGAAGGCCAAGGCCACTACACGGAGCCCTACATTCCATACTACGTCATACCTGCGGAGGGCGGGGAGGATCAGGCGCCCTCTGCGGGTGCCGACACCCTCCCGTAGTAGGGAGGTGCCCCCGGACGCTCTCCCCAAGCCGGGCATGGGGCTTCCACGGAGGGAGCACCGGGCCAGGTTCATGGAAGCAGGGGAGAAGGGGGAGCATCCCGGGAAACGCCGGCGCTGGCCTTAGGGCAATACCCTCGCGGGCTTTTCAAGGGGGCACCGCGGCGCATCGACAATGACGCAAGACCCCGCAGGAGAAGCAGGGACGCGCCCCGCAAAACAAGCGATTGACAACTCAAAAAGGGAAGGAGTACGAAGGTAAAAACAGCAAAGTTAACGCCCCCAGGGGGCAGCTGTTGCTTGGCATGACAGGAACAGGGAAAAGAAAGCAGGGGAGGACTAGGCGGAGGAGCCGTTGTCGCCGCCCAGGCCGTCGCCCGCCGCAGCGCCGGAGTCATCACCCTCGTCGGAGAGGGGCTCCTGGACGAACCGTTCCACCAGGGACTCCATGTGGGGACGCGTCTCCTCCCTGAGGGGCCTCTGGAGCTCCTCCGGCACCGGCTCCATGACGCGGAGGAGTTTGAGCTCCGGGACGAGGCGGCGAAGATTGGAGAAGACCCGGGTCAGCGCGAGGTCCAGGAGGTCGCGCACGCTGGACGCGCTGTCCTCGTCGACCCGGGAGACACCAGTTTCCAGCACCTCCACCACCTTGTTGAAGAAGTTGAGGTAGCCCCCGTCGCCGTGCGCACACGGCAGCGCGGGGGCCCCCTCAACGAACCGGCTCATCGCATCGACTGCGCGGAGGGCGACGTCCCGGTACTGTATGGCGCGCTGCGCCTCCAGCAGATTTGCGTGGGCCGCCTCGTCTTGGGCGGCCTGCACGGTGTCCGCGGCCCCCTGGACCTGGGTCTGGAGCGACGCCAACTCCGCGCGAGCCTCCGCCTTTCCCCGGAGAGCGGCCTGGAGGTCGGCCTCGGCGCCCGCGAGCTGGACCCTCAGCGCGCCCGCCTCCTCCTGGAGTTCCTCGAGCCGGCGCCTCTTGGGCGCGGGCACCTTGGGAGGGAGGAATGATCAAGACCGGCGCAGCAGTTGCGATTACGGGAGGAGGACGCGGAAGACAAGGAAATTACTCATCAACGATGGCCCAGCGCCGGCGGACCTGGGCCGACCTTGAAGGCCCCCCACCGCTGCCTCCGGAGGCCGCCGGTGGAGCCGGGGGCTCCGAGCGCCCCCTCGCACCTGCCGCGCTCCCACCGGATGCCATGGGGGAGCAAGGGAAAGGAGGAAGACGGGGAGGATAACTTGGAAGGAAGAAAGGCGAGAGTGCGCGGCGAGATGGCAAGGCCCCTCGAGCGGGGCGGGTTTATAGGCACAACCGCTGCACGCGGGGCATCGTGGGAAGTGGAGTCGCCGGGCGCCTCGAGCACCGCGAGCTAGACTCGACCGGCGTGCCCACCTGCCTCGCGTCGCTTCCCCTGCCCCGTCGGGTCACATCCGCGTGGCCCGAGGCGGGGGAGGACGCAAGGGGTCAGCAGCATTCAAAGGAGGGTAATGATGGCTAAGGAGGCGCGCAGGCCGGGCGTCAACTCGACTCAAGGCGGTTCCCGACTCTTCGGGGAGCCGAGACGCCTACGCCCCATGGTGCGCCACGCGTCGTGTCAGGGCCACATGCGATTGGGGCCCATGGCGCTCCGGTCCACCCACCGTGGCTTCGCCCTGAAGCTAGCTCGAGCGCGACTTGGGTCCGGGGGCTACTGTCGGCGTTCTGGATACCAGGGTACCCAGACTTGCCTGCCTGCGGCCCAAGGCGTGGCCCACTTCGATGACCGAGTACGGCCCAGCACGGCTACATCCGACACAAGGCCCTCACGAGACCCCCGGGCTCGCCAGGGAGGCAACGCCAAGACCCGCGGGGAGATAGGCCTCCCCAGGCCCCCTCCTGAGCGGCGGAGACTCCTATGCAGCACACGACCTCAGGAGGCCAAGGGTGATGGCAGCTGAGCCAGGAGGGCGCCAGTACGCCAGAGGGGACAGTTTCCCCTTTGGTGCAAAGAGGGCTGGGACGCACGCGGGTTCCCAAAGCGCCCTCCAAAGGTTTCCCTTCTGGTGCAACAAGACCAAGACCACGAGCCCCGCAGGACGGACGTCATCACCGAACCAACCGTTGCATCACCGTCGACTGGTTTGCAGGCGAAGACCACCTTTTGTCAGGATAGGGTGTACCTCCTATTCCCCTTCGAATTTGGCCGTTGTGGGATTCCTTCCCGCCATTAGGATAAGGGAAGAGGACCCGAGCCGCTATAAATAGGGACGAGGTAGCTCGGTAGAGGGGACAGAGCAACAACCCCGCAAACACACCACTGTACTAGTTCATCCACAAACCTCCTCGTGAGGCAATCCACCAAAAGCAGGAGTAGGGTTTTACGCTTCGCAGCGGCCCGAACCTGGGTAAACTCTTGTGTGCCATCGTCTTACTCGCCATCGAGCGGGGTACTGTGTTGTGAGCTTGGGAGGGGCGAGGCTATTGGGGAATCTTCGCACACGCCCCTGGGTTCGAATTCCTTAGGGTTTTGTGGAGCTTGTTACTAGTTTACTCCTTTGCTTGTTAGTTTGCTTGTCTTGCTTGTTTCTTTTGCTTGAAGTTGTTACCATGTCTGATTTTATTATTGAAAAGGATGATGGAAGTAATATGCCCAAAGAGGAAACTCCCCCATAGTGATATGTAAAAGTTTTTGTTGCGGGGAAGGGGAATATCATAGGGGAAAACATTATCCAAGAATTCTTTAACTGTACGGGTACTTTAGCTTGCAAGGATACTCCAATCCTTAAAAGAACTAAAAGTTATGCCGATGTTATTTCCGCTCTTGTAGTTAAGCTTGAAAGAAGATTTATGCATACTCATCCCACTTTGCAAAGACGTTTCTATGAGTTACCGGTCATAAAAGACCCTAGAGCCAAAAAGATGGTCGTTCTCATTCTCATGCATGAATTTGACTATATAGTACAAGAGGCTAGGAATATTTTTGAACACTATAATATGAGTTGTGAACATCCTGTGATAGATGAAATTTTATATAACGAGGACTACATGGCGAGGTATGTGTTTCGTGATAACCATACTTTTGATGAAAATACTAGTAAAGAAGTTCCTCCTATTCATATTATCCAACAAGTCTTCAATGCTATCAATAAGCAATATTCTTGGATAGTAAGAGAAAATACGGAAGGCTTTAAAGAGAGTAGTATTAAGAATGCCAAATATTACTTGATGATGTGTTTCCAATTGTCTTTGAAAAGCTTGCTCCGCAAGAGGCTAATATTAAGAATGACGTCACTTGAAACTATGCATTATGCCTAGCTAGGGGCATAAAACAACAGCGCTTGTTGGGAGGCAACCCAATAGTTATCTTTATTTTTACTTTTTACTTTCAGTTTGTGTGTGATAACATGATTGTTGATTCTGTAATGATTGTGTTTTAATATTTTAATTAGTGTTTGTGCCAAGTAAAGTCTTTGGGATGACTCACGAGATGAGTAGAATTGATACGGTGCAAAAACAGAAACTTTAGCATTAAGTGCAGAATTTATATGATTTTACTGGAACGTCTTTTTGATCTGATTTTTTTTACACAGTATCGCCATACAAATTCTTCAGGTTTTCCTATTTTTTCAGAATTTTTAGAGTTACATAAGTATGGGTTCTTTACAGATTTTTACAGACTGTTCTGTTTTAGACAGATTCTGTTTTTGCTTGCATAGTTTGCTTGTTTTGATGAAACTATGGATTGTATCGGGGGTATAAGCAATGGAAAAGTTAGAATGCATTACCTATTATGCAATAATGAAATATTAATCAATTTATAAAAGTACCTAAAGTATTCAATATGTTGCTTATACTAACGGATCTCACGAAGTTTTGTTGAGTTTTGTGTGATTGAAGTTTTCAAGTTTTAGGTGTTATCACGATGGACGAAGGAATAAGGAGTGGCAAGAGCCTAAGCTTGGGTATGCCCAAGGCACCCCAAGGCAATATTCTTGGAACACTCAAGCGTCTAATCTTGGGGATGCCTCGAAAGGCACCCCATCTTTCGCCTCAATCCATCGGTATGTCACTTAGAGCTATATTTTTATTCGTCACATGATATGAGTTTTGCTTGGAGCGTCGTTTGCTTTTGTTTGCTTTTATTTTTAGTTTGACACAATCATAATTTTCTGGACACACCTATTTGAGAGAGACACACCTTCATCATAATTTGTTAGAATACTCTTTGTGCTTCACTTATACCTTTTGAGCTTAGGAGTTGTTCTAGTACTTCACTTATATGTTTTTGAGCACGGTGGCGTATAGATGTTATAGAAATAAGTGCACTCTCATTCTTAACTTATATTTGTGTGAGAGTTAATAAATAGTGATGGTAATTTGCATGGGTCAGAAGACTAGTCCAAGAATAATAGGTATTCAATGAGTGATAATCAAAACCATCATGTAGCACATAAAAGAGAAATCTTGGGTTAAGAATATTGATGTGGTAATATGAAAAAGGTGTGAGTTCATCATTGTTGATTCGTAGAAATATCAATATTAAGAGGTGTTAATTTTCCATTTGTTTAAATATTAAAGAGGCATGGTGGGGATGTGTGAGCATTTCTATTCCTCGTCAAAATCCTAGTGTTGTTTCGGGTCGGAGGCGCGTGATGGTTAACTCCTCCCAACCTCCTCCCTCGGGGCATGCGAGTAGTACTTTGATTTGTGATAAACTAATAAAACTTTACAATAAGTATATGAGTTCTTCATGACTAATGTGAACCCATGGACATACGCAATCTCACCACCTCATATTTTGCTAGCCTCTTTGGTACCGTGCATTGCCCATTCTCACCTCGAGGATCGGTGCAAACTTCGCAGGTGCATCCAAACCCCGTTGTCGGAAATCGGGCTCTGCAAAACCCAATAAGGTTTGAACTCTGGGGAGTGTGCGAAGATCCTCCCCAGCTCAAATCACAAGCTTGCCACCCCACAGCCAAGCCTTGTCGAATGCGCGCGAGCAAACGAGAAAATGGACACAGCGATTTACCCAGGTTCGGGCCACCTTGCGGTGTAAAACCCTACTCCTGCTTTGGTGGATTGGCCTCACGAGGAGGTTTGTGGATGAACTAGTACACTGGTGAGCCACCTCGCGAGGGCTCTTGGGTGAGGGTGGATCGATCTGTCCCCTATGGTGGTGGATAGTCCCTATTTATAGCGGCCTTGGTCCTCTTCCCTCATCGCACAGGTGAGAAGGGATCGCACAACGGCCAAATTTGAAAGGAGACAAGAGGTACATCTTATCCTGACTAAAGGTGGTGTTCACTTGCAAAGCAACAGGGCGTGACGCAGAGGTGGGCTCGGCGATGACATCCTCCCTGCCGAGCTCGTGGTCTTGGTCTTGTTGCACCGGAACGGAAACATTTGGGGGATTCCTTGGGGACCCGTGTCCATCCTTGCCTCCTTAGCACCAAAGAGGAAACTGTCCCCTCTGCACCCGCTGGCGCCCGCCTGGCCTTGGTCGTCATGGCTCACGTCATCCTAGCCTCATGAGGCCGGGCACCGCATAGGAATCTCCGCTCCTCGGGAGGCAACTTGGGGATGCCGCTCCTTCGGAGGTCGTGGTGTTGTTCCCCTCGCGAGGCTGGGGGCCTCATGAGGGTCATGTTTTGAGGGGTTCGCCACCAGGCCATTCTGGGCCGTCGAAGTGGGCCACGCGTTGGGCCGCAGGCAGGCAGGTCTGGGTAGCCCCGTTCCCAGAACGCCGACAATAGCCCCCGGGCCCAAGGCGCGCTTGGATTGGCTTCGGGGCGAAGCCAAGGAAGGAAGGCCGAGACGCCGCGGGCCCCAACCTCCTGCGGGCCACCTCGACGCGTGGCGCACGACGGTACGCGGATGCCTCCACTTCCCCACGTCACCTCGGCAACCGCCCTTACTGACAAAAACCTGGCGCACGCGGCGGGGCCATCATTGTCCCACCTTGCGCTTGTCTTCTGCTCCTCCTTCCTCCGCAAGCTCGCACCTTCCTCGCCGAACCTCGCGCTTGCTCCAATCTGCCCCTCCGCCATGGCTCCCAAGAAGAAAAGGGGCAAGACCTCGATGACGTCAAAGTCCCAGCCGGGACCAGAGCCCGCGCTGGGCCGGTCCTCCGTGCTCAATCTCGAAGGGCTGGGCAAGGTCCGGCTGGCAATCGCCGCCAACACCAATGAGTGGAAGGCGACGAAGATCTGGCCCGCCTCTGCTTCCGATTGATCTGGAGGTCACAGATATCCCCCTTCATCTCCACGCCCTCTTCTCCGGCTTGCTGCCGCCGTTTTCAAACTTCTTCAATGTCGTGCTCGCGCACTACCAGGTCCACGCTTTGCATCTCGACCCTGGGTCCATTGTCCTCCTCTCCGCCTTCGCGTTCTTGTGTGAGGCCTTCGTGGGCATCTCCCTATCCGTGGCCCTGCTTCGCCACTTCTTCTCCCTCCAGATGGTCGCCAGCGGGCAATGCTCGGGGTGTGTCACTCCGAGCGGAGGACGCGACGGCGGACGCAGCCCTTGATGCCGATCTTCATCCGAATGCGGAGGGCTTCCGGAGGTAGTGGGTGTATGTCGCCGCCGCCGTGTACAGCCCCCTGCTCCAAACTCCGGCGGCCCCCGCGCTGCCGAGTCCCGGTTGGGAGCACGCGAAGCTTGTTGACCCGCGGCTCGCGTGGGTTACGGCCAGGTTGGCCGACCTGAAGAAGGCGGGTGTGACGATGGCGATGGTGGTGAGGGAGTTCGTCCGTCGACGCATTGCTCCCCTCCAGCGCCATTCTCGCCCCATGTGGGCCTTTACCGGCCCCGACAACGCCATGAGACTCCAGGTGCCTTCCCTCCCTTCCAATGCGCTGCGCGAGGTGCTTCGCCTCTTAACAGGCAGAGAGCCCGCTGTACTTCCTCCGGAGGGGCTCCCCTTGTACAATTATACAAGCGGGGGAGCCTTCGCCCAGGAGATGCCACGCTCCGACGAGTGGGGGATGCTTCCCGAGGACCACGTGGGACCTCGTGAAAACCTCCTCTCGGTGGCCACGAGCCCTGGGGGCCCTGAGGCCAGTGCCCCTCGTGCAACCACGGAGGAGCGCCCTGAGCCGCACGTCTCCCAAGCATCTGCCCTGGCCCCTCCGAGCAGCGAAGGTGGCACTTCGCCCGGAGGCACGACCACCGCCCCTGCCGCTGGGTGCCGTGTGCCTGACGTCAGTGAGCCGTTGCCCGACCCCCGCATATGCCGGAAGAGGAAAGAGCCCGAGGGCTGCAACAGCCCAGCCCCGAGGGCCTTGAGGAAGAGGAAGTGGATCGCCATAGATGAGTAAGCACCCGACCTTCCTTGATTTCCGCGCGATGCACACCTCTAATTTTTTGCTTCCTCAGGCTCCCTCTTGACGAAGGAGAAGGAGCACTTCCGCCTCAACCTCCCGAAGGCCCTGGGCATGTAGCGGCCCTGTGCCCTGTGAGTCGCGTGACCGCGCGTGAGGACGCACCCGTACTTGGGCCCAAGCCATCCCTGGGGGGCCTCAGGCCTGAGCTTCCGGCGTTCCTCTTCAGGCGTGGCCCCCGGCTTGCGAGGGCAGGGCCGAGGCCTCCCCTGGTGATTCTTCCCGGTGACAGGACGCCTGGGGCGTCGAGACCTTCTTCGAGCGGGGGGGGGGGGGGGGGGGGGGGGCGAGCCCTCATGGGACCCAACCCCCTGCCGGAGGGCCAGACAGTGGATCTTCGACCACCAGACCCCTGCTGGAAAGGAGTGGCCCTTCACGTGCCCTTCCTGCTCACCGGGAGGCGGAGGAAAACCCCGGTCGAGTGCTGGAGCTCGCCTGCGGACGCAACGCTGCCTGGCACGGCCTTCTTCAGGGCGCGGTGAGCACACTAGGCCGCCTCGGGGCCGAGCTTAATGATGTCGACGCATGCCTTGAGGCAGAACGCTCGCGCTTGCCATGCGAATGGCGCCGGCTCGAGGTTGCCATCAACCTCGGTCATCTGCAACGCGAGCATGCTCGTACGGAAGCCGAAGAATCCATCGTCGCGGCGAGGGAGGCCTGCAATCATGCCCTTGAGGAGGCCCGGGCCGCGGACTGCCGGCGTGAGGCTGCGGAGAAGGGCGGGGAAGAGCTTCAAGCTTCCAATGCCGCCCTTGAGCGACAAGTCCAGGCACATAAGGCCGCTCTCGCCGCCTCGACTGGCGGGCCGTCCACGAGCAAAGCGAGGCTCCGCACCCTTGAAGACACGCTGACGCTAGAATCACTGGAACAATGCCTAGAGCGCGAGCGGCTGGAGGTGATGGAACGCCAAGTGGCTGCCGCCTCCCTCGCCTCTCGGGAGGCGATGATCCAGGGAAAGGTTGATGAGAGGGTGGAGGAGGTTTGTCGGGCCCTCGCCAAGAACTACCGCAAAAAGATGAAGCTTCAGGAGTCCCGTTTCTGCAAGCGGCGCGATGACCTGAAAGGTGAGGCTGACGGCCTCAGGAAGGGGTTAGCCACGTCGGAGCGACGTGAAAAAGCTGCGATGGACGCCCAGGCCAACGCCGAGGCCGAGCTGTCTTTCCTTTACAAGCAAGTGGAGGATGTCACTTCCCTCGTGGAGAAGGCCTCGGACGAGGCGGACCGTGCCCGGGGGTTGCAGCACACGTGCTCCCAGATGTTCCAGGCCCTTGAGAGGAGGGCCCACCAATCCCTGAGCAGCATCTGCAACGAGAGCGTCTCCGGCCCGCTCATTCCCATTGATGCCGGCTACCTTGGTTTCTTCACAAGGATTGTGGAGCATCTTGAGGGGGGGGGGGCAGAGAAGGTCCGCCAACTCGTGGAAGAGAAGTGCCGCGACCTCCTCGCGCGGGCGTCTTCACGTGTCTTCAGCCACCTCCTTTGCCTCGACCGCAACTTCGACTTCGAAGCCGTGACATCCCCCATGCCCGAGGTGATACGAGGCGCCCTTGAGGACTGGGTGGAGGATCACGTGGGTGATCTGATCGCGGAGTTCTCCCCTGCTGAAGGCGAGGGCCATCCTGAGGTCGAGGCGCACGGGTCTGGCGGCGGCGGTGGCGACAGCAGCGACGACGACATCACCTCTCCCTAGGCTATCTTTTTCCTGTTTTTCCTATCAAGATTTTGAACATGACCCCGCGAGGGTGTGAAATTATTTTGTAAAATAAAAACTCCTTTATGATGTGTTAAGTAATGTTGTACTCCCTTGTGTCATTTTTCCTTTGCTCGTCGTGAGCCCGCAACTCCTGAAGGGGGGCGGGTTATTACCATTATACCGAGTTGCTGTGCCCGGCCAAGGTCGGGAGGCGGATGTTTCGACGGAGGCCTCGAGCCACGTGTGCCTGCCGGCTCGCTTGAGAGCGTCGCGCGAGGACTCGGACGCCAAAGCCTTGGCGAGGTGTGCGCATGGGCAGGCCCACAGTTGTCATGACCTGGGCCCTCGGGGAAGGCCCTCAGCGCCGCTGGGACTGGCCCAACGTGCACATCGTGTCCAGCCCCCTCTCGCGGGACGCGCACGTGAGAGAGAGAACTGGCAAGGAGAAACGAGACTCAAGACGAAAAACGCTGCAAGGAGAAAAATTCCCACCCCTCTTTCCGAATAAAGACGCGAAAACTTCAAACTTTATTCCAAAAAACGGCAAATTCGGTTACAGAAGAGAGCAAAGAACAGCCGCGTCCGGCACCTAAGCTAGTCTTCCCCCCCGGCGCGGAGCATGGGGCTTCCACTAGGCGTGGGCATAGTCATTGAAAGACCATGTCGTTCGCCAGCGCGGAGCATGGGGCTTCCACTTGGACGTGGGTGGGAACCCCTCCGCGTTCTCGGGGGGGGGGGGGCTCCATACGTATACAATCCACTCATTATTACATGAGAGTGTCACGGGTAGAGCCCGGGGAGGCGTAGGATGCTCCACGCCTCCGGGGCGTGGACCCCATTCCTTGCCCCCAGGCGCGCGGCGGCAGGCCTGGGGCGCGTCAGGCTCCGAACGGGTCCCCCCGAGGGGCGGGAGCCCACGGGCGCCCTTTCTGGGGAGGACTCGCTTCGGAACGAGGTCTTCGGCTCCAGAGGGCCAGAAGGCAGCGGCCGCCGTGGTAGCGCCACGACTCCTTGCAGCGCGGGCGAGGCCCAGCGTCGGACCTCCTCGCTACGCGCGAGGTGGGACCCGGGCGCATCACCCCGGCGCGCCTTGCCGGGGTGTTTGGGCATCTTGCACGGGCACTCCACCCTCCGTCTCCAAGCGGGCAGCGCCGGGCCTGGAGACATGGGCTAGTGCTTCACCCTCCGTCCCCAGGCAGGCAACGCCCGGCCTGGAGACATGGGCGTGTGTTCCACCCTCCGTCCCCAGGCAGGCAACGCCCGACCCGGAGGCATGGGCCTGTGTTCCACCCTCCATCCCCTGGCAAGCAACGCCTGGCCCGGAGACATGGGCGTGTGTTCCACCCTCCGTCTCCAGGCAGGCAACGCCCGGCCAGGAGACATGGGCGTGTGTTCCACCCTCCGTCTCCAGGCAGGCGACGCCCGGCCCGGGGACATGGGCGCCTGTTTGTGATAGCCCCCGGCCTGATGGCGTGCCTCGCGAGGTTGCTCACGCCAAGCAACCTCACAAGGCTGACCACGCCAGCTCTCCTCGCGAGGCTGCTCGCGCCAGGCCTGGCGGAGATCGCCCGCGAGGACGCGGCCGTTCCACGGGGTGTCGATGTAGGCGTGCAGCCCGCCGCCCATGTTGGGGGCAGCAGCCGCGTTGGGTGGTGCAGGGCGACGCTCGCCGCGCATGGCCCGCGGCTCCCGAAGCTCCTCGGCTGTGCTGGTGATGAACCCTCTCGAGCCTGGGGCTTCACGCCGCGCTCCTTGCCGGCGAGGGCGCGCATCGAAGCGCGCCCCCAAGCGGTGCCCGGGGGTCCCTCCCGTCGCTCCCATCACGTCGGGAGCTCTCCAGGCGGGAGCCCCCGATCCCGCCCCGGTGGAGAGCGTCGGGCCCTCACCAGCGGCGTTGACGGGCTTGGCGACGCGACCCAGCCAGTCGTCGTAGTGATCGTTGGCGGGGCGGTAATGCAGCAGCTCGCGCGCCATGAGCAGCGCAGTCCGTGCACTCGCCGACCTGCGGCGAGCGCGGGAGGATGACACCGCGGTGAGGGCGAGGGCCGGAGTAGCGGCGCGACCATCGCGCCGCACGGTAGGCAGCGGCAACAGGTCCTGCTGCCCATGAGCAGCTGGGTTGGTGGCGGCATTAGCCACAAGAGGGGCGGAGCGGCACAGGACTCCGCGGCCCACGGGTGCCGTCTGGGCGACGCGAGAAGCCCGGCGCTCAGCGCGAGCCCGGCGAGCCTTGGCCATGAGAGCGACGGGGCGGAGACGAAGCGAAACTGGAGGGAGGATTCAGACACGCCCCTACCTGGCGCGCCAAATGTCGGAAATCGGGCTCCGCAAAACCCAAGAAGGTTCGAACTCTGGGGCGTGTGCGAAGATCCTCCCCAGCTCAAGTCACAAGCTCGCCACCCCACAGCCAAGCCTTGTCGAATGCGCGCGAGCTAATGAGAAGATGAACACAACGATTTACCCAGGTTCGGGCCGCCTTGCGGTGTAAAACCCTACTCCTGCTTTGGTGGATTGGCCTCACGAGTAGGTTTGTGGATGAACTAGTACAGTGGTGAGACACCTCGCGAGGGATCTTGGGTGAGGGTGGATCGATCTGTCACCTACGGTGGTGGCTAGTCCCTATTTATAGCGGCCTTGGTCCTCTTCCCTCATCGCACAAGCGGGAAGGGATCCCACAACGGCCAAATTTGAAAGGGGACAAGAGATACATCTTATCCTGACTAAAGGTGGTCTTCGCCTGCAAAGCAACAGGGCGTGACGCAGAGGTGGGCTCGGCGATGACATCCGCCCTGCCGAGCTCGTGGTCTTGGTCTTGTTGCACCAGAATGGAAACCTTTGGGGGATTGCTTGGGAACCCGCGTCCATCCTTGCCTCCTTAGCACCAAAGAGGAAACTGTCCCCTCTGCGCCCGCTGGCGCCCGCCTGGCCTTGGTCGTCATGGCTCACGTCATCCTAGCCTCATGAGGCCGGGCACCACATAGAATCTCCGCTCCTCGGGAGGCAACTTGGTGATGCCGCTCCTTCGGAGGTCGTGGCGTCATTCCCCTCGCGAGGCTGGGGGCCTCACGAGGGTCTTGTTTTGAGGGGTTCGCCGCCGGGCCGTTCTGGGCCGTCGAAGTGGGCCACGTGCTGGGCCGCAGGCAGGCAGGTCTGGGTACCCCCGTTCCCAGAACGCCGACACCCGTGACATGATACGCTCTGTCACACATAAGCCTTCTTATATCTTCCTCAAAACAGCCACCATACCTACCTATCATGGCATTTCCATAGCCATTCCGAGATATATTGCCATGCAAATTCCACCGTTACTTCATATGACTAGTTTGTTTATCATCATATTGCTTTGCATGATCATATAGAGTTGACATAATATTTGTGGCAAAGCTACCGTTCATCATAGTTTTGATACATGTCATGCTAGATCGTTTCACATCCTGGTACACTGCCAGAGGCATTCATATTGAGTCATATTGTTTCATAGTTCTTCATATCAAGTTTTCATGTTGAGTTGTAAGTAAATAAAAGTGTGATGATCATCATTATTAGAGCATTGTCCCAGTGAGGAAATAAAAATGGGGGAGGCCAAATGAGCCCACCATAATACAAAAAATGAAAAAAATGAAATGAGAGAAAAAGAGAGAAGGGACTTTGCTACTATCCTTTACCACACTTGTGCCTCAAAGTGGCACCTTGTTCCTCATATAGAGAGTCTCATGTTATATCATTTTCATATGCTAGTGGGAATCACTTTTTCATTATTATAAACTTGGCTTGCATATTCTGATGACAGGCTGATACGTCTCCGACGTATCTACTTTTCCAAACACTTTTGCTCTAATTTTGACTTCTAATTTGCATGATTTGAATAGAGCTATCCGGACTAATGTTGTTTTCAGCAGAACTACCTTGGTGTTATTTTTGTGTAGAAATAAAAGTTCTCGGAATTGGACGAAACTTTTTGTGGATTTTTTCTGGAATATATAATGAATTATGGAGCGAAGAGCTTATTGAGGGAGGTCACCTGGTGGCGACAAGCCAACAAGGCGTGACCTCCCTAGGCCGCGCCCTGATGGCTTGTGGGGCCCTCGAGGCTCCTCCGACCCTAATTCCAGTCCTATAAAATCACATCTTCGGAGAAAAAAATAGGAGAGAAGTTTTCATCACGTTTCACGAGACGGAGCCACCGTCACCTCCTGTTCTTCCTCGGGAGGGCTGATCCGGAGTCTGTTTGGGGCTTCGAAGATGGGAAATCGTCACCGTCGTCATCACCAACCTTTCTCAATCAACACCGCCATGATGCTCACCGCCGAGAGTGAGTAATTCCTTTGTAGGCTTGCTGGACGGTGGTGGGATTGGATGAGATTAATCATGTAATCGAGTTAAGTTTGATAGGGCTTGATCCCAAGTATCCACTATGTTCTGAGTTTGATGTTGCTATGACTTTGCTATGCTTAATGCTTGTCACCAGGGCCGAGTGCCATGATTTCAGATCTGAACATATTATATTACCTCTGAATATAAGAGTGATTTGGATCCTATCTTGCAAGTTGTATGCACCTATTACGTGTCTTCATCCGCATACCCCAAGGTGACAATAATTGGGATTCTTTCCGGTGACTGCTGTAGTTTGAGGAGTTCATGTATTCAACATGTGTTAATGCTTTTTTCCGGTTCTCTATTAAAAGGAGGCCTTAATATCCCTCAGTTTCCAATAGGACCCCGCTGCCACGGGAGGGTAGGACAAAATATGTTATGCAAGTTCTTATCGCAAGCACGTATGACAATATACGGAATACATGCCTACATTATATTGATGAATTAGAGCTAGTTCCGTGTCACCCTAGTTTGTAACTGTTACATGATTGATGTCATCTAAATCATTATCCATCACCGATCCACGTGCCTACGCTTTACATATTCTGAATCTTGCTAAGTTACTATTGCTACTACTACCGTCACAACTACTAAAAAATTGTTGTTGTCACTATTAATGTTAGTTTTGCTACTACTATTTGCCGTGCTACTAAACCTTTGCTGCAGAGATATATCCGAGGTGCGGTTGAATTGACAACTCTACTGTCAAGGCCAATAAATATTCTTTGGCTCCCCTTGTGTCGAATCAATAAATTAGGGTGAAATACTACCCGTGAAGACTGTCGCGGTCCCCTATACTTGTGGGTTATCACGGGCTTCCTCAAATGCCCGAGGTCTTCGTGAGCAAGCAAGTTGGACGCACACCCCACTTAGCTTCAGTTGAGCTTTGATATACTTATAGCTCTTGTGCATCATTTGCATGGCAATCCCTACTCCTTGCATTGTCATCTATCGATGGGAATCTCCATAGCCCATTGATATGCCTAGTTGATGCAAGAATTTCTTCTCCACTTTTTACCCCTTTGATATCTACAACCATATTCTATTTCCACCTTTATGCTATGTCCATGGTTCACGCTCATGCATTACGTGAAGAATAAAAAGTTGATGCACGTTGAAAAAGTACGATCCTATTGCCTGACTTGGACACCGTGGTGCTTGACATTTGTATTAATGTGGTGAAGATGGAGCCATGCCTTGCTAATATGATAAATGAATGGGGGGTAAACATTCTTTTAGGATCGCATACTTTGAAAGATGAATGATTTTGCTACCTGTGCCTATAAATATTACTATGTTGATGATTTATTAATTCATCGTTTTTCAATAAGCATACATGCAAAAGAATACATATTGGGTAGCATGTCACATCAAAAATTCTGTTTTTATCATTTACCTACTCGAGGACGTGCATGAATTAAGTTTGGGGATGCTGATACGTCTCCAATGTATCTATAGTTTTTGATTGTTCCATGCTATTATATTATCATTCTAGGATACTTTTTGAGTAATAACTTACCAATTTATATTATTTTTGAGCACTAACCTGTTGACCCAGTGCCTAGTGCCAGTTGCTATTTTCTGCGTGTTTTTTACTTTTCAGTTTGCAGTACCAAACGAAGTCTAATTGCCCCAAAACTTTTTTATGATTTTTTTCTGGACCAAAAGAAGACCTGAAAGCTTCAGGAGAAGACCAGAGGCCACACGAGCGAGGCACAAGCCAACAGGGCGCGCCTAGGGGTGGTGGTCGCACCCTGATGGCTTGTCCCTCCCTGGAAGGTCTTCTGACCCTGTTCTCTAGCCTATAAATTCACATATATTCCAAAAACCCTAGAGGTCATCCCGAAACACTTTTTCCGCAGCCGCAAATTTCTGTTCTACCGCGATCTCATCTGGAGCTCCGTTCTGGCACCCTGCCGGAGGGGGGATCGATCACGGAGGGCCTCTTCACCAACCTTGCTGCCCTCATGATGATGTGTGAGTAGTTCACCACATACCTACGGGTCCGTAGTTAGTACCTAGATGGCTATCTCTCTCTCTTTTGATCTTCAATACAATGATCATCACATCTTCGCTTTGACCTATCCGATGTAATTCTTTTGTACGGTGTGTTTGTTGGGATTCGATGAATTGTGGGTTTATGTTTCAGATTATTCATGAAAAGTATTTGAGTCAAACCTGAATATTAAAATTCTTATTTGCATGATCATTCTAGCTTTGTAAATCTCTCCGATCTATTGAAATAGTTACGTCTTTGTGTTTTTGTCACTAAGGATAAAACGATGGGCTTAGTTCATATTAATTGAATTCTCTTTGTCTACATCATGTCATCGTTCTCCAAGCATTACTCCGTTTGCAATGAACTTAATACGTAGAGAGGCAAGCATAGAAGCGCTCTTAAAGTGGAGTAATAGTAATAAGTGCAGGCAGGAGTCGGCCTATTTTCTTATGGATTTGATGCCTACATATACATAATCATTGCCGTGAATATCGCATAACTATGCGCTTTTCTATAAATTGCCCAACAGTAATTTGTTTACCACTGTATGTTGCCTACAAGAGAGATGCTGCTTGGGAAAACAATGGCCCCCGGGTCTATTCACTTATATCTTTACAAAACCTATCATTACCTTGCTGCCATTTATTTACCTTTTATTTTATTTTGCAATTTACAATTATCTTTTATTATCTACACGCTTCACTTGCTTGTAAATAACGAGATCAAGGGGATTGACAATCCTCTTGCCCGCGTTGGGTGCAAGTTGTTCGCTCTTTTGTGTGTAGCCGCTGAAGATGGTTGTGGATTGATATTACTATTGGTTCGATAAACCTTGGTTTCATAACTGAGGGAAATACTTACTTGTATTGTGCTGCAATTACACGTTCCTCTTCACGAAAAACCCAACACAGATCACAAGTATCAAGCATCCACAACAAGTCCATCTACACGCCATGTCATCTACATCACTCTAAGGTATGTGATCATATCCTTGAAGAAGCTTTACTCCAACTCATGAGTCAAAGCAATTCAAGTGACATGAAAACATTAAAATGCTTAAACGAAAAATAGTAACCCCATTTTTAGCTTAACGATGAGTATGACCTATGATCAAGTATTCTTGCCTGGCTCCTTAAGTCAATATACTCTAATATAGGTGACCCAGTCACCGCCCAACATCTAGTTATAAGAATTGAATGGAGAAATTTTCTTTTGTTGCATACTTTGACGCTTCCATTCAACACTAACCTAGATGAAAATTCTTTGCAAATCTTATGAAAATTCTAGATGAAGTATCTTGATTGGTTCATCTTATAGTTGCATGCTTTGTTGGAACCACTCAATCTCCATCCAGTTGAAAATTCATTACAAATCCTTTTGAAAATTCATTGCAAATCTTTTTGAATCTATTGAGAATTTATGAAAATCATTTTCATCAGCAAAATGGTCAAGTATAACTTTGCTAAGTTTCTGTTTGGAATTTTGGTCTGACCGAGATGGGAAAATATGTTCCACCGATAATGAGGATATACTGCCAAGAGCTTCTTCGGTACCGCCGATATGGAACTCTTCGGCTGTACCGATTTTACCTAGAGCCCTAATATTTCCTCATTGGTTCTACCAATTCACCTTGCCTCGGAATCACCGACTTTTGCCATCACTTGTGTTTATTGCCATTTTTTTGACATCTTAGTCAATGACCTCAATAACCCTTACTCTCTAGGATCCCTTACCCTCTGACCCTTTTTGGAAATTAATGCCAAAGGGGGAGAATTATCAAAGCTTATGCTTGTCAAAATGGGAGTAATATGAAGGGGGGGGGGGATAATATAAAGCCTATACCTCTCAAGGAGGAGGAACTTTTATTAAGCCTATACCTCTCAAGGAGGAGGAACATTTATAAAGGGGGAGAGATAAGACCAAATTCATACTATCATTTTAAGGAGTGAATACATATGATCTTGTGTTAGACTTGTCTCACCCTACCTACTCCCAATATCTACATGCTAAGATTCAGGGGGAGAGGAAGACTTGCAAATCCATACTCAGGGGAGAAAAGTCCTAAATGTTCTTGGAGACATATAAAGTTTTAGGAATATTATTTTCTATATGTCATCCATATTAATCTTGGTACTTTTGAATTATTTTGCATTTGGATAAGTAGAATACTCTTGTGTTTCCTAACATTGTTTTCTCAAGTGTGTCTCTACTGTGAAAATGCTCAAGAACTTTAAGGTAAGTATATGCATCATATCCTTGGTCAAGATGATCTTGTCGGGGGGATGACCCTCGGGTACCCCAAAGACGGCGAGTCGGATGAGGTGCCCGCCCACCCGGGCCGGCTACTCCGACTCACACCCGCTGCCGGCTACTCCGGTCAGCCGACTGCGCCAGCCGGCCGGCTGCCCGGAGCCAACTGCGACGTCCTGTCGGACACGCGCGGACGAGACGACCATACCCCGCGGCGGTGCACTGTTGACGAGTAGTACTATGCTGTACACGCGTCATGTGTTATCATCTATAGTGTAACTTGTCCCCTGGGCATTGACTTATAAAGTGTCACAGGGGACAAGCATAGCCTAGCTCACAAGCTACATACAGCTTGGCATGTAAGCTACCCACTGTAGCTTACATCTCAAGCTACGTACAGCTTGGCATGTAAGCTACCCACTATAGCTTACATCTCAAGCCTCACACTCATGCCTATATAAGAGGCACCATGCCCACTCACTTTGATCCATGGACACTCACAGGATGGAGCCTGAGGCACCACACCTCACTCACACTCTCTCATGTACACACACACATATGGGACAAAGGGACAGGGAGCTCACATCTCCTCCTGTCTCCTCCTTGATACAGCTCCAGGAGCAACTCTGTACTGCAAATACACCTCATATACAGACATGCAGGAGTAGGGGTAGTATCTCTCCGGAGAGCCCCGAACCTGTGTAAACCACCGCGCGCTACTACCCTATCCCGTCCCGGATCTTCCACGACAGCCTTGCTCTCACCTCGATTAGCCACCCCCTGGCATCTGTTGTGAGAAAATGACGATAGTTGGCGCCCACCGTGGGGCTAGCTGCTGCTGGAACCATGGTCCGGGCGGGACCCTCTTCATCATCATCACCGTGACGTCGCCGCCATCTCTCGTGCGGTGCTCGGGGGCTCGACATCAACACGCCCCCGGGGCGAATGCGCGCGATACCGCATCCTTGCTGCCGGTACCACCGCGGCGTTGCCGCCGTCTCTCTGACGGTGCTCGGGGGCTCGACACCAACATGCCCCCGGGGCGGCCGCTCGAGACGGGCGCGTCCTCGCCGTCGACCTCGTCCACCTCTAGCTCGCTCCAACGCGCCACCGGGGCAACCGTACAGGTCGGCGCGTCCTTGCCGTCGGCCTCGTCCCGCTCCGATCTCCCCTCGGCCACACCTCCACGCGCAGGCAAGCTGGCCAACTCCATCCCTACATGCACACGCTCGTGCCTAGCTATCTAGCTAGTTAGCAGAGCCACTCGCTTGAGCCGCGTGCTAGCTAGCCTGGCTAGCTAGTTTTGCTCGTGTGCGCGCATGAGGCCAGCAACTCCGTCGTGCAACGTCGCCTCCTCCGCGCCCCCATCACTACCCGGTCGGCGCACGACTCCTCTCCACCGCGCCACCAGCCACTGCCGCGTCCTCTGCCTACTCCGGCCACGCCCCCGCGAGCCCGCGGCTCCGGCCCGCTGGGCCGTGCGCCCCGCGCGACGCCCCGCCCCACCGGCTCCGCGCGCGTCCACGTCGACTCCACCCTTGCATCCCGTGCTGGCCGTGCTCCTCGTACCAGCCGGCCGCGCCCCCGCCGGCTGGCGCCGCTCATCCACCAGGCTGGCTACCCGCCGTGGCCAGATGGCGCAAGAAGAGGGTCAGTTGAGGGAGTCCGGAATTAAGGGGTCCTCGGGCTGTTGGCTTATCTTCTGTGGACCAGCCCGGTGGGCCACCTTGTGGCATCTGCGGGAAGGACGGACTACAGAATGACCCCATGCTTGGAGGTATGGTTTTGAAGACTTGGTGTGTCCTCCAAGTAAGAATGGGCGTATCTATGCCCGGATGAAAACCAACCATGGGTAACCCTAGGTACCCCTGGTGTCTATATAAACCAGGGGACTTAGTTCAAATAGGGACAGGTCAATCCATCTAGGGTTTAACTCATTTGATCTCGAGGTAGATCAACTCTGTAACCATCATACTCATCAATACAATCAAGCAGGACGTAGGGTTTTACCTCCTCATGAGGGCCCGAACCTGGGTAAACATCGTCTCTTTCGTCTCCTGTTAACCATCGATCCCAGATCCATAGTTCGAGACCCCCTACCCGAGATCCGCCGGTTTTGACACCGACATTGGTTCTTTCATTGAGAGTTCTGCTGTGAGATCACCTGTGGATTGATGGCTCTCCTAATCATCGGCGAACTGGCCTGTAACTAGGACATCTTCTTCCCTGGACAGATCTTCGCATTCGGCAGCATTGTACTGCATACTGACTCGACCGGCCATCTAGGTCGGATCGGAAATTTCGCTCATGGTCAGGAGATCAGGTTCGGGAACCTAGAGTTCACCGCCGACTCCCGTGGCGATCTGTTTCTTGCGGGGCCCTCGGCATCGTCCGACGGCCCCGAAAGTCCCGAAGCTTTAACTTCGGACCCTCTATTCGGCTCAACCCTCAGATATATCCCCGCCGGAGGACTAGCCTTAAGCTCGGATCCGTTGATAGTACCTGAGTACCAGGGTTTGGTCCTTGCCGAACACGCCCATCACGAAGACACCCTGGAGTTTAGCTCCAAGGGCCCCCAGGAAACTGATCCGGTCGACCTCTCGTGGTTGAACGAGGCTCTAGACCGGATCCAGTCAATGACAATCGAGGATGATCTGACCTCGACCCATGTTCCAGCCGATCTAGAGGCTGGTTACGAGGAATTTTATGGCCCACCGGCCACCCATTTAGTAGCCACTGTCGAAGATTTAACCGACATGTTGGACTATGCCTCCGAGGAGGCAGAAGACATGGATGAAGAGATCGGTGGCCCCGCCCCTGTGACTACTGGGCGGTGGACAGCCACCTCCACCTACGATGTCTATATGGTGGACACCCCTAATGATAGGGACAACCACACCCCCAAGAAGAACGACGCTAAATCCGCTGAAGCGTCAAAACGCTGGAAACAGCGCAAACGATCCAAGACAAACAAGGGAAGGGAAGCCATCGCAAGCACCGGGGAAATTGACACCCCGGAGGACCTCGACGACCTTGAAGCCCCCGAGGAACCGCTAGAGGAGCCAGAGAGGCTTGAGGATCGACAGGACACCGATGACCTCAATTATTCCGAGGACGATAACTACCTCCCCCCTGCCGAGGAGGAGGAAAGCCTCGAAGCCGAATACTTCACCGTCCCCGAAAACCCTGAGGACCAGGAACAATTCAGGCGGTAGCTCATAGCCACCGCTCGGAGCCTAAAGGCAAACCAGCAGCAGCTCAAAGCCGAACAACACACCATCAACAACAGATTGACGAAAGTCTAGGCAGCCAAAGAAGAGTTCGGCATTGAGCGACTGGATCAAAACAAGAGTTACCCGCGCCGACACCTGCTGCCACAATTCAACGACGAGGCCTTTGTGCCCGAATCTCCCAAGCATCCCCAGTACGACCAGCCGGACCGCCCCCCTCGAGGACAAGATAGGGCGGCTGGAGACGCTGAATTCTGGCCCACGTCACCCCGTAGGAGAGGAAAGGGGCCAACACAGCCTGAGGATCGATACGATCTATGGCAGGACCTGGACTATAGAGTAGGTCACACCAGATCCATTTATAGATCTAGGGGATACTCTCTCGCTAGACGGGATGGCTACCAATCATGGCTCAACCACAACCACAGAAACCGGGAACAATACCGGGCCCAGACAACAGCCGACTTCCAGCGCGACGTAGCCCGAATCAGAGGCGCCGCACACCCACTATGTTTCATAGACGAGGTCATGCAACACCAGTTCCCCAAAGGGTTTAAACCCGTAAACATAGAACCATATGACGGAACGACGGACCCAGCCGTGTGGATCGAGGACTTCCTCCTTCACATTCATATGGCCAGAGGCGACGATCTCCATGCTATCAAATAACTACCACTCAAACTGAAAGGACCAGCTCGGCACTGGCTAAACAGCCTCCCCGAAAACTCCATTGGGAGTTGGGAGGAGCTCGAGACGCCTTCCGATCTAACTTCCAAGGCACTTATGTCCGGCCCCCGGATTCTTCGGATTTAAGCAACGTCGTCCAGAAAGCCGACAAATCACCCAGGCAATTCTGGAATCGGTTCCTGACTAAGAAGAACCAGATCGTCGATTGTACGGATGCCGAGGCAATAGCCTCGTTCAGACACAACATCCGGGACGAATGGCTAGCCCGCCAGCTCGACCAGGATAAGCCGAGAACAATGTACGTCCTCACCTCACTTATGACCCGCTTTTGCACGAGCGAGGACAACTGGCTGGCTCGTCGAAGCCACAATCTCGAAGACCCCGACACCTCTGAAGTTCGGGATGGTAACGGGAAGACAAGGTGCAATAAAAACAAATGCCGCCATAGCAACGGCGACTCAGAAGACACGGCCATAAATGCCGGTTTCCGCAATTCCAAATCTGGACAACGGAAGAAGCCCTCCAAAGGGAATAGGGATGGACCTACTGCTTTGGAAAAAATCATGGATAGGCCCTGCCAGATCCACGGCACACAAGACAAGCCGGCCACCCACACCAACATAAACTGTTGGGTATTCAAATAGGCCGGCAAGCTCATGGCCGAGGAACAGAGCAAGGGCCGGTGCAGGGAGGATGATGAAGAGCCTCGCGACCCGAGCAATGGTGGGCAGAAGCAATTCCCTCCTGAGGTAAAAACTGTGAACATGATATATGTCACACATATCCCAAAAAAGGAGAGGAAACGCGCCCTTCGGGAGGTCTACGCCGTAGAGCCCATAGCCCCAAAGTTTAACCCATGGTGGCTTGCCCGATCACCTTCGATCGTAGGGATCACCCGACCAGTATCCGTCATGGAGGCTCGGCCTCCCTTGTACTAGATCCAATCATCGATGGGTTCCACCTCACTAGAGTCCTGATGGACGGAGGAAGTTGCCTTAACCTGATTTACTCAGACACGGTGAAAAAGATGGGAATTGACCCTTCAAGGATTAAACCCAGCAACACAAACTTCAAGGGAGTCATCCCTGGCGTCGAAGCACCCTGCTCGGGCACCGTGACGCTGGAAGTAGTGTTCGGCTCGCCCGACAACTTTCACAGCGAAGACTTGATCTTCGATATCGTCCCTTTCCACAGCGGCTATCACGCACTGCTTGGCCGTACAATGTTCGCTCGCTTTAATGCCATTCCCCACTATGCATACCTGAAGCTCAAGATGCCTGGACCCAAGGGGGTCATCACCGTCAATGGCAATACAGAACGCTCCCTCCAGACTGAGGAACACACAACGGCTTTAGCAGCCGAATTCCAGTTCGACATCGAGGCGCCAAGGCCCCAACCAGACGACAAGCTGCGACAGGCGAGCAAGCGGGCTCGGGCGCGACCCGATCTCCCAGAGCAATCCCTTGCTCACCACAAATAGGGATACGCCCCCCACAGCACGGCCCCGCTACCCGCCAGGTACGTACCTAGAAGACACAATTTCGCGCTTAAAATACCATGGGCAGCTGGGAGGGGGGGGCGGACACACTATCAAAACCGAGTGGTCTGCTCGACCGTACTACTCTCAACACAGCAGGCGCCATCCAGGACCTGCCAAGCATCAAGCTCATGCATGTCACTGCGATTCTACATGTACATCTCTAAAAGGTCCATTCGCAGATAGAAACCACCTTTAAAGGAGCACACAACCCCTCAAGAGTAAAGGAGCAAAGGTGCACTAGGACACGCCAAGGACATCAAGCCACCTATCAAGGACCCCGAGTGAACCTTCCCTTTGTAGAAATTTGTTTCTCACACAAAATACCTGTAACAGTAGTGTCCGTAGTATGCATTGTAAAAATTCATCATATATAAAGATCATCTTTTACGGTCTGATTATGGCGTTTTATAAAGTGTTTTCCCACTCCCCGCCTCCAGAAATAAACCTGTTCGGTACATGTTAGATGCAATCGGCTAACAGACCGGGGGCTTGACCATAAAAGCTCGTCCCAAGCATTGCCCCGGCATTATCCTCTATATGTCTGGCATCTCGGGTTTTGCGTTATATGAATCGGTTCCGAATTTTGTCTTAGGTCAAAGGTTCGGTTGCCCGGCTCCTGTGCTTACCCTCTTACGTTCTGCTCGTTCGGCTAAAAGGGTAAAGGGAGAACCACTTCGATTGTATTTCCAGCTCGCCTGGTCAAGTACCTTAGTGGAGAAAGCCGAAAATCGACTGTCATAATAAGCGAGAACCGGTTTGCAATCCGAGCACAAGTGTCAAACTAAAAATCGATGGAGGTTATTCTGTGTCACACGAGGGGTTTGTATCTTCACAAACCATGTGGTAATGGTTTTTTCTACCTTAGTATACCCGAATATTACAAAATGCTGGGGGCTAGTAACCAGCCCCCACAGTCAAGCTCCTTCGGCTAAGTGAAAGCACTAAAGCCACATAGTCCGATTGCCTTGTTCCCCCCTCTCGCACCACCACCTTTGGGCTCCGATAATTTGGCTAAGGAAAAATTGCGGAGGTCGGAACACCTCTTGTAATATTTACATGGGGGCTAAAGCCGACGACTGGCAACTTTCAGTTTCAAATGGCCACACAGGAGTCAAAATAATCCAAATCTCAAAAGCACGATAAACCGTGCATACGCGTTATAAAACGAAATGTTCATTGGCCACGCAATAATGTGTTCATTTGTAAATTACATCCTTGGGGCATTGGGTCTCTACCGACCGAGCACCCTCCATCGCAGCGGCGAAGTACAACTCGGGGTGCCTATTCTCCTTCCCTGGAGGCGAGGGCGTAGTAGCCATCTCGAGCGGCTTCATCCCTGGCCAGTGCATCATGGTCCTCGCAAAGGCCATCCGCGCTCCCTCAATGCATACTGAGCGCTTCAGGACCTCAATCCGGGAGGAGGCGTCGCAAAGCTTTTGCACCAAGCCGAAATAACTGCTCGGTAGTGGCTCTGTAGGCCACAACCGAATGCAGAGGTCCTTTAAGGCCGGCTCCGCCATCCTATGCAGCTCCATTAGCTGCTTCATTTGATAGCTGAGAAGAGAACGGGGCTCGGGGGTCTGAAATTGCGCCCAAAACAGTCTCTGTTCCGCATCCCCATCCCGAGTTGCAAAGAGCTTGTCCGCGTCCGCTGCACTCCTTGGGAGATCCGTAAAGACGCCTAAGGGATGCCACAGCCGTGTAAGACGAGCAAACCTGTTACCACCAAAGGCACATTGCAGTAAGTACGGCTTACCATACGCGATCATCCTGACTTGGCGAAGTTCTTCTTCAAAAGACCACCTATCTACACGCTCCGATTTAAGCTCGGCGGACAGCGGGGATAGCTCGACCTCTTGGTCCTTAGTCTTTTGCTTGAGAGCCTCGCACTTGGTGCTTGCATCTTGGAGCTCCCGCTGCACCTCGGCCACCCTAGCTTCGTGCTTGTCGCTGGCAACCTTTAGGCAGCTCAATTCGGTAGTTGCTTGTTCGGCCGCCATCTTATGATCGGCGGCCTCCTGCTTGGCCCTCTCCAACTCAGCCTTGAGGTTCTCGACCTCGGCATTCATGGCTGCAAACACAATGGGAAGCCAAATTTCAGGAATGAAAACCTGAAAAACTCAATTAATGAGGATGATAAAGGGTCTCCGCGGTATAATTCAAAGTTACTTTGCATTTCATCAAACCGTTTGTTCAGGCGGTCAAGCTCCTCGTCTGAACTTTTGAGCTTCCGGTTCAGCTCGGCCAGTTCCACGTCATTGGCAGCCGCCGCTGAAGACGATGCCTGCAAAGCAAACTTGTGTGAGACACACTTCTGAGCTGTTGGTCCTAGACACACTTCCGAATTGTTTTGCTCAAAACCTTAGGTTCTCTGATCCCCGGGTAAGTTTTTCAAACACACCCACGGCTCGGGGGCTGCTATTCCTATACGGTATATATAAACCTCACAAATTAATTTCCCCTAGAGAAAAGAACATTACATGACTTACCTTGAAGCCCGTCAATAGACCGCCGAAGGCCTCCTTCAGTCCGCTGTCAATGGACTGAATGCCTTACAGAACCGCAACCATAAGGGTGCGGTGATCTTCGGCGATGGAGGAGCTACGCAAGGCCTCCTCCATCATAGCTGGCCACCCGGTTGTGGCCTGCCCCGTCACGGGCGGCACCTGTGGCGGCACTTCGGCTCCCCCTTCCTGAGAAGGTAGAGTCGTCGACGTCGGAGGCTTGGAGGTCTCCGGAGCCGTATTCGGAGAGAGCTCTGATGAGTCACGACCTCCCTCTTTGCTTACCAGGAGGGGCTCAACCTCCTGGTCTTCGGTCACCAGTATTTGGCCAGGGAGGGCTCCGACGGGATATCACCTTCACGGCCTCTTCAACGGCCTAAGGGGGAGAGGTGCAAGACACAGTTCCGCTCTCCGCCAGTTCGGCTGGCGGGGGATCTCCCTCTGAGACCTATTCGGTCGGGAGATCGCGGGCTGGGCTGCAATGCGAAAGACATTTGTTCGGTCAGTGACATAAACTTTGTATAAGTATAACATAAAGTGTTCAGACTCGGTACCTCTGGGCCGGGGGCCTGGCCCTGGGGGTCCTCCGAGGGATCCTCTCGAAGGCCTCGGATTACTCATCGGAATCCGGGCTGACATCGGGCAGGACCACTTTGGCCCTGCATGGTCTCTTTGGGGAGGGGGGAGCTGGATCCTCCCATCCATAGATGCCGCCCTTTTCCATGTCTGGGGGGAATCGACTTCCCCCTTCCTCCGTCCGCTCCTCCTCGTGAGCAGAGGAGGCCTGGGTCACCCCGAACCTAGCGTCCGGAGGGCCTCTTGGGCTAAGACCTTCTCGGGTCTCCTTCTTCTCGCCCGTCTTCTTCTTCTCCCTCTTCTCTGGCACCAAATATGGCGTCCCAACCAGCATCGCCGTCAAAGGGCCGATATGGGGGCTTCGGGCAGCGGGGCAGGACCATTGATCCGCAGGGCCTTAGCCAGCCAGTCCTATGGAGAAAAAGAGGGAGGGGTTAAAATCCTTGCTAAGAGGCTGAAGCTGAAGATAAAAATAGAAACTTTACCTTGAGCGGAGGGTTCTCGGTGTCCAGGCCGGTGTCTTCCTCCTTGGCTAGCCACTCCTCCTGAGGCTTGAACAATGCCTTCCATAGCTTCTCCCGGGTAGTGCGGTAAAGCTTGCGCACGGTGGGAGGGTCGTCAGACTTGTAAGCCCACATTGGTGTGGCCCGGAGCTGGCAAGGGAGGAGACGTCGGCGGAGCATGACCTGGATCACGTTGGTCAGTCCGACGTTCGCTTCTAACATCTGCGCGATCCGATCCTGCAGCGTTTTCACTTCCGTGGCCGGCCCCCAGTCCAGGCCTTTCCTGATCCACGAGGTCAGCCTCACGGGGGGTCTGGATCTGAACTCGGGAGGTGCCGCCCAGTCTGCGGCACGTGGTTCAGTGATGTAGAACCACTCCTTTTGCCAGGCCTTGATGGTGTCGATGAAGGTGCCTTCCGGCCACTGGACCCGCGGGAGCTTGCTAATCACCGCCCCCCACAGTCCACGTGCTGGTTGCTTACGGTCTTCGGCTTGACGTTGAAGACCTTCAGCCATAAGCCGAAATGCGGCTGGACCCGCAAAAAGGCCTCGCAGACAATGATGAAGGCCGATATGTGCATGATAGAGTTCGGGGGAAGATCGTGGAAGTCTAACCCGTAGAAAGACATCAAGCCACTTACAAAGGCATGCAGCGGGAAGCTCAGTCCCCGGATTAAATGGTGAATGAACACCACCCGCTCCCCGGGCTTTGGCGTGGGTACTACTTGACCCTCTTCGGGGGCGCGGTGGACGACATCGACTGGGTGGTAGCCGGAGCGCTTCAGCTCCTGGATGTCGTCCTCGGTGACGCACGAAACCTCCCACTTGCCTTGCGAGCCTGAACCGGCCATGGCCGCGCTTGGGGAGGGGGAGGAGTGTCTTGGAGGGAGCTGGAAGGAGATCAGATCTGTGTGCTTGGAGCGAAGGAGGCTTGAGAGGGCGAATCTGAGGAGCATGGAGAAGCTTTGGGGATTTTTCTCCCTTTTATGGAAGGCCGTAATACCAAGCGTCCTCTTACTGCGCCGATGGCTATGTCGTTTCCCGAAGCAACCGCTCCGTTACGCGCGCATGGGATAACCCATATCATTAATCATATCCCGTGAAAAATGGAGCACGATCTTCATGTCGATTAGACGTGCCAATGAAAGGGCGGCCTCGAACCGCGAATCGAGTTCTTGTAACTGGTTAAGTGGCAGCGGCCTGTCTTATCCTTTCATTAGAAAGGTTGTCAATAAAGGCACTGTTCATACTCACGCGCCTTCGAGGCTAGGCAAGGTATATTCGGAAAGCAGTGTGTCATCGGTGGCCGAGCAAAGGGTGACCGAGCATGAAGAAAAGAACTCACCCCGCAAGCCGGACACTCAGGACGTGCGGAGCAGCTAAATGTCATGAAGACCGGCGTTGGAGGCTAGTTCGGAGGCTACTAAGGGAGTCCGGGATTAAGGGGTCCTCGGGCTGTTGGCTTATCTTCTGTGGACCAGCCCGGTGGGCCGCCTTGTGGCATCTGCGGGAAGGCCGGACTACAGAATGACCCCATGCTTGGGGGGTAAGGTTCCGAAGACTTGGTGTGTCCTCCAAGTAAGAATGGGCGTATCTATGCCCCGGTGAAAACCAACCATGGATAACCCTAGGTACCCCTGGTGTCTATATAAATCAAGGGACTTTGTTCGTAGAGGGACAAGTCAATCCATCTAGGGTTTAGCTCATTTGATCTAGAGGTAGATCATCTCTGTAACCATCATACTCATAAATACAATCAAGCAGGACGTAGGGTTTTACCTCCTCACGAGGGCCCGAACCTAGGTAAACATCGTCTCCTTCGTCTCCTGTTAACCATCGATCCCAGATCCATAGTTCGGAACCCCCTACCCGAGATCCTCCGGTTTTGACACCGACACCGGCCGCCCAAGTCTGGCTGGAGCAAAGAATAGAACGGAAAGAAAAAGGACGTACATGCATGCATGCATGCCTGGTACGTGCATGGCCGGCGGCTGCCTTCGTGCGTGCGTGCATAGCTAGCCAGCTCCACTGCGTGCACGTGTGCCTAGCCGCCTGCCCGTTTGACCGGCTGCAGGCCTGGCCAGCGGCGCTACGTACGTGCGCGGCCCAATCTCCCCCCCATCAATAGCTTGGCTCGTGTGCACGCTTGAGGTCGGGTGCCGGTCTTTCCAACGACGACGCCGACGCGAGCTCTCCTCAGCACCACTACCCCTATGGGCCCACGGCCGCGAGCCCTGCGCCACCTCACCGCGGCTCCCCCGCTCGGCTTCCCTGCGCTGATGTGTTCGCGTCCGCCCTTGTAGCGCTGGCCTCGGCGTGCCCGTCCGCCCGCACCTTTCAGCCGGCGCCCGCAGCGCTTCGTCGCGGCCGCTCCCACGTCGCGTGCTGGCTCGGCCTTGCCGGCTCCGCCTCCACCCGACCGCGCGTGCTCCACCCTGCTTCGGCTCCTGCGCGTCGACGCGCTCGTACGGCTGCGCCCCGCGCTCGGCCTCCGCGTGCTCCTTCGTCAACCCTGCTCCGGCCGCGCAACGCCGGCTTGCCCCGGGCATTGCGGTCGTGCCCTTTCGTGCTCCCCCGCTCCTTCGATAGTTATCCCGCGGACCAGTTACCCAAGAAGAAGAGAAAAAAGTGTACATGAGCATGGCGTGTACGTGCAGGCGTGTCCAGGCCACGTGCATGCCTACACGCATGGGCCATGTGCTTGGTCCGGCCGCATGCATGGCCGCATGCATGGACGGCCGGCTGCCCAGCTGCAGCTCAGCTTGCCACCTACCCGGTTGCAGAAGGACCAGCGGCGAGGCTGCCTTGACCGGTTGCCCGACTTCAGCTTAGGTCGCTGCCTGCCCGGCTGTCTGCTCGCTGCAGCCCGGCCAGCTGCCCGATTGCCTGCCCGCTTACCTGGCCGGCTGCCCGATTGCGTGCCCACCTGCACCTCCGTGCGCCCGAGCTGCTCCACGCTCGCCCGCTCCTCCCCTGCTCAGGCCATGCTGCACGCGGCCACCATAGCCTTCGCTGCTATTAAGCCTCGCGCCAACCACCAGCCCGCCCCGACCTCTGGCCAGCCGTCTCGAGCACCGGCACGCATCTCCTCCTCGCCGTCTACTTGCGCCGATAGTTCCGTCCCTCGGTGTGGGGGCCAGCTGGCTGCTCCGGCTCTTCGGCTGCTTCGGATCTCTGGCTGCTCCAGCTCTTCGGCTGCGCCTGCTGCCTCGCTTCGTCCTCCGTCCGTGCCTGCCGCGCCGCTCATGCCTCCGTCTGCGTCCCCTCGCTCCGCCTACGACTCGGGAAGAAGTCGACCGACGCGCCGCGTTCCGCGCCTGCCGGCCTGCATGACGGCTACATCCTCGACGCCACCGTCTGCTTCAGCAACAGCAAAGACCTTCTGCCCGACTCTTTGAGTCGCCCGGAGGCTCGGAGGCTACACCCAGCAGGTGCGCTGGCGCGCCCCCGCTGGAAACAGCCAGCCGGTGGACTCCGCGTCCGCGCCCGGCAGTGATTCGTGCCCACTAGCCAGCGGACCCCGCGTCCGCGCCCGGCAGGGCCCCGCGCCCATCAGTCGGCGGACTCCGCGTCCGCGCCCAACATCCTCGACGTCACCGTCTACTTCAGCAACAGGAAAAACCCTCCGCCCGACTCTTCGAGTCACCCAGAAGGTCAGAGGCTACACCCAGCGGGTGCGCTGGCGCGCCCCCGCTGGAAACAGCCAGCCAGTGGCCTCCACGTCCGCGCCCGACAGGGGTTCGCGCCCACTAGCCGGCGGACCCCAGGTCCGCGCCCGGCAGGGCCCCGCGCCCATCAGTCGAACTCCACGTCCGCGCTCGACATCCTCGATGCCACCGTCTGCTTCAGCAACAGCAAAGACCCTCCGCCCGACACTTCGAGTCGCCCGAAGACTCGTAGGCTACACCCAGCGGGTGCGCTCACGTGCCCCCGCTAGAAACAGCCAGCCGGCAGACTCTGCGTCCTCGCCCGGCAGGGCCCCGCGCCCACCAGCCGGCGGACTCCATGTCCGTGCCCGGCAGGGCCCCGCACCCACCAACCGGCGGACTCCCCGCCCATGCACGGAAGCGCATCGCGCCCACCAGCCGGCGGACCCCGCGTCCGCTCCCGGCAGGGCGTCGCGCCCACCAGCCGGCGGACCCCGTGTCCGCGCCTGGCAGGGCCCCATGCCCATCAGCCGTCGGACTCCGCGTCCGTGCATGGCAGCGCCTCGCGCCCATCTGCCGGTAGACTCCGTGTCTGCGCCCGGCAGCGCCTCGCGCCCATCAGTTGGCGGGCTCCGCGTCCTCACCCGACAGGCCCCCCACTGGAAGCAAGTCGTACGGGATGCTGCCCGCAGCCGACCGTCATCAACAACTTGTGCAACAACAATGACGACTGCGAAAACCCTCCGCCTGACTCTTCGAGTCGCCCGGAGGCTCGGAGGCTACTGTCGGGGGGTGACCCTCGGGTACCCCAAAGACGACGAGTCAGACGGGGTGCCCGCCCGCCAGGGCCGGCTACTCCGACTCACACCCGTGGCCGGCTGCTCCGGTCAGCCAGCTGTGCCAGCTGGCCGGCTGCCCGGAGCCAACTGCGACGTCCCGTCGGACACGCGCGGACGAGATGGCCATACCCCACGGCGGTGCACTGTTGACGAGTAGTACTGCACTATACACGCGTCATGCGGTATCATCTATAGTGTAACTTGTCCCTTGGGCATTGACTTATAAAGTGTCACAGGGGACAAGCATAGCCTAGCTCACAAGCTACATACAGCTTGGCATGTAAGCTACCCACTGTAGCTTACATCTCAGGCTGCGTACAACTTGGCATGTAAGCTACCCACTGTAGCTTACATCTCAAGCCTCACACTCATGCCTATATAAGAGGCACCATGCCCACTCACTTTGATCCATGGACACTCACAGGATGGAGCCTGAGGCACCACGCCTCACTCACACTCTCTCATGTACACGCACACATATGGGACAAAGGGACAGTGAGCTCAGAACTCCTCCTTGATACAACTCCAGGAGCAACTCTGTACTGCAAATACACCTCATATACAAACATGGAGGAGTAGGGGTATTATCTCTCTGGAGAGCCCCGAACCTGGGTAAACCCCAGCGTGCTACTACCTTATCCCGTCTCGGATCTTCCATGGCAGCCTTGCTCTCACCTCGATTAGCCACCCCCTGGCATTTTTTGTGAGAAAACGACGACATATCTCTTGCTTCTTGCACATATTGTTTGCAAGAGTGAAGTCTTGAACATGGAAACACCTCATTCCCATTTCACTACTGCAGGAAGGTCCAAAGACGACACAGCAATCAGAGACCCTTCGACGAAACTGTGTGCGATGACCAAATCGCAAACGGTATAGTTATAGCTCTGTCGCTAATGACGTGAACTGTGTGCGATGGCGGATCCATCAAATACGATCCCAAAAAAGTTGCGTGTGCGATCTATTGCAAACAATTGGCCCAGATAAATTGTTTGTGATTGGACAATATAACGCAAACGGTTAGAAAAATACAAGTGCGTGCAATGTACGACATACAGTTCACCCTGATAAACTATTTGCGTTGATCCAGCAGAACACAAACGATTGTCCAGATGATTACGTGTGCGATAGATGGCATACAGGTCGCTCGGATGAACTGTTTGTGATGAGATAAGATAACATAAACGGTTACATAGATCAAGATGCGTGTGATAGACAGCATACAGGCTACTGGGATGAACTATGTGCGATAAGCAAAAATAACACGAAGGGTTGCTTAGATCAAGATGTGTGTGATGTACATCATACACATGCCATTCAGATGTGTTGTGGGCAAACGGTTCCGGATAAAGAACTGTCAGGGACTGATAAAATCATCACCGATGGATTTGGTTGTTTATTCCGCATGCGATGTGATTTGCTCAATCTGCCCACAAACATATATGCTTCTGTTTAGGAGAACATGATTGCATAACCAACTTAAACATCCAAATACATAAATGACTACACACATAACATTGTCACACCTCAATAAACAATTACACACATAGCAACATGATTGCATAACCTAATTAAGCATCCAAATACATAAGTGACTACACACATAACATTGGCGCACACCTCAATGAACTATTACATGCATAATAAACTTATCCCTCTAAAACTACAAATATTTCGGCATAGAGGGAGTATGAGAAACGATCATCAAATCATCTACTTCTTGTGACGCTGCCGCCACCGCTCTGCTTGTGGGTCGATCTCGCGTCGTCTTCAGGTAGGAGGCACTTCCTCATGTCAACGATCCGCCTGAACATCTCGTAGCAAGTGTACGCTTCCTTGGCCGTGGCTTGGAGTGATATTCATCCAGTTTCTTCACCCAGGCCATGTGCCAGACATGCTCGTTCTTGTCGCACTCAGCCTTCGTGTCTCTATAGTAGGGGTCGATGATGGCCTCGGCCAAGTCAACATGGGAGTCCATGTTCTTCTTGCTGCCCCAGACCTTGTAGTGGCCTCGGATCTCGACAAGCTTCTGGCAGGCCAAGCCCGAAGTCTTGAGCACATTTGGATCGTTGGTGGTGTCCACCATAGCGAACCTGTAGTTGGGGTTGTTGACAAACCTGGTGAAACGCTCGCAAGGCACTGTGGCCAGGCAGTAGTGGTAGAGGAGGATGTGATGGCCGACGCACAACTGGGCGATGACAACCTTCTAATCATGCCAGACATGACTGCCGGTGTAAGCGAGGTCGAAGCTGACAACTTTGTACTTGTCATCCGCATCAAGCAACCGCTGCATAGTGCCGATGGAGTTCTCCACCATGCCCGGGTCATTGGTGTACACCACTGTGAGGTCCGTCTTCCTCATGTGGGTCTCCACATGATGCACGCCGTACTCCATTGGAGCGCCGCTGGACATCCTCTCTCTATGCGTCGTCGAGGGTGTGCTTATTGTGTTGTGGGGCGCGATCGAAAGCATGAAGAGAATATGGTTAATGGCCGTGGGTATAAATAGGGCCCGAACATCCTGGAGCCCGGATGGCAGTTTTTGCAGCACATGATTCAGCATGGAAGCACGTAAATGCATGGGGCGACGCGCGTGGCGCAACCGCATGCATATGGAGCCCCGAACGTGATCGTGGCCCGGCCCCAACCGCTGGCAGATGATACGTCTCCAACGTATCTATAATTTTTGCTTGTTCCATGCTGTTATATTATCATTCTTGGATGTTTTACAATCATTTTATAACAACTTTATATCATTTTTTGGGACTAACCTATTGACACAGTGCCAAAGTGCCAGTTGCTGTTTTTGCTTGTTTTTTACTTCGCAGAATATCAATATCAAACGGAGTCCAATCGCGACGAAACTTTTTGGAGATTTTTTCTGGACCAGAAGACACCCAGTGGGCCAAAGAAGTGCCGGAGAGGTGGGCCGTGGAGACCACAACCCACCAGGGCGCGCCAGGGGGGCCCCGACGCACCCTGATGGGTTGTGCCCTCCTCGGGGCCCCTGTCCACCGCCTCTGATGCCTATAAATTCCCAAATATTCCAAAAATCCAAGGGGAGTCGACGAAACACAATTCTAGCCGCCGCAAGTTCCAGAACCCCGAGATCCAATCTAAACACCATCACGGAGGGGTTCATCTTCTTCATAGGTGCCTCTCCGATGATGCGTGAGTAGTCCACCATAGACCTACGGGTCCGTAGGCAGTAGCTAGATGGCTTCCTCTCTCTCTCTCTCTTATGATTCTCAATACAATGGTCTCTTGGAGATCTATTTGATGTAAACTTTTGCGGTGTGTTTGTTGGGATCCGATGAATTTTGAGTTCATGATCAGTTTCTATCCATGAATATTATTTGAGTCTTCTTTGATCTCTTATATGCATGATTACTTATAGCCTCTTATTTCTTCTTCGAATATTTGGTTTAGTTAGGCCGACTAGATCGATTTTTCTTGCCATGGGAAGAGGTGCTTTGTGATGGCTTCGATCTTGTGGTGTTCTTTCCCAGTGACAGAAGGGACAGCAAGACACGCATGTATCATTGCCATTAAGGATAACAAGATGGGGTCTATTCCTACATGAATAGATCTTGTCTACATCATGTCATCGTTCTTATTGCATTACTCCGTTTTTCCATGAACTTAATACACTAGATGCATGCTGGATAGCGGTCGATGTGTGGAGTAATAGAGGTAGATTCAGGCAGGAGTCGGTCTACCTATCTTGGATGTGAGGCCTATATAATGATCATCGCCTTGGATATCGTCATGACTATTCGATTTTCGATCAATTGCCCAACAGTAATTTGTTCACCCACCATGCGCTATACTCATGAGAGAAGCCACTAGTGAACCGTACGCCCCCCCGGGTCTACTTTTCCAACATATTGCTTTCCGATCTATGTTTTTGCATCTTTGTTTTCAGATCTACAAAACCAAAAAACCAAATATATATTGCTGCATATTTTATTTGCTCTTTTTATTTTGTGTTCTTGAGAGATCTATCTCTCCTATCTATCACTACCTAATCTATGTTTTTACCGTAGAGAGATTGACAACCACTCTTTCGCGTCGGGATGCAAGTATTTGTTATTTGTGTGCAGGTGCTGCTTATTGGGTGGTGGTGATCCTCCTACTGGTTCGATAACCTTGGTTTCATAACTGAGGGAAATACTTACCGTCGCTGTGTTGCAACATCCCTTCCTCTTTGGGGAAATACCGACGCAGTCTCAAGCCACGTCAAAGGAATTTCTGGCGTCGTTGCCGGGGAGGAAGCGGTCTCTTCTACGTGCCTATCATAGGCGCCGAGCGGACTCCATCATCATCTAGCAGGTTCCTAATCACAAATCTCATCTCCTTGCAATTACATTATTTGCCATTTGCCTCTCGGTTTCCTCTCCCGCACTTCACCAATTTGCCGTTTTATTCGCCCTCTTTTTCGTTTGCCTTTTTCTCGCCGGATCTCTTCCTTGCTTGCAATCTTGTTTGCAAAGTCACGTTGACTCAAGAGAACACCAAGTTGTGTGATTTTTCCAATACTAATAACAATGATTTTATTAGTATGCCTATTGCTCCTCCCGCCACTAGTGCGGAATCTTGTGATATTAATGCCGCTTTGTTGAATTTTGTCATGAAAGATCAAATTGCCAGCAATCCTAATGAGGATGTCGCGTCCCATCTAAACACATTCGTAGAATTGTGTGATATGCAAAAGAAAAAAAGATGTGGACAATGATATAGTGAAGTTGAAATTATTTCCTTTCTCCTTGCGGGACAGTGCTAAAATTTGGTTTTCTTCTTTGCCTCGCAATAGTATCGATTCTTGGAATAAGTGCAAGGATGCTTTTATCACTAAGTATTTTCCGCCCGCGAAAATTATTTCCCTTAGGACACAAATCATGAATTTTAAGCAACTTGAGCATGAACATGTTGCACAATCTTGGGAAAGAATGAAGTTGATGCTAAGAAATTGTCCTACTCATGGTTTAAATCTTTGGATGATCATACAATTTTTTTATGCGGGGTTGAATTTTGTCTCTAGAAATTTTTTAGATTCCGCCATGGGTGGTACTTTTATGGAGATTACTTTGGGTGAAGCTAATAAATTTCTAGATAATATCATGGCAAATTATTCACAATGGCATACCAAAGAGCACCTACTAGTAAAAAAGTTAATTCGGTTGAAGAAATTAGTACTTTGAGTGATAAGGTTGATGCTTCGATGAAATTGGTTGCTAGTAAAAATGCTCCTATTGATCTTAATGATGTGCCTTTGTCTACTTTGATTGAGAAAAATAGTGATTCCGTAGATGTGAATTTTGTCTCGCGAAACAATTTCAATAACAATGCTTATAGAGGTAATTTTAATCCTAGGCCTTTTCCTGGAAATTCCTCTAATAATTTTGGTAATTCCTATGGTAATTCTTCTTACAATAATAATAGTAATACCTCTGATCTTGAGAGTAATATTAAAGAATTTATCAATGCGCAAAAGGCTTTCAATACTACGATAGAAGAAAAGTTGAATAAGATTGATGATATGTCTAGAAGCATTGATATAATTTCTCATGATGTTGAAAATCTGAAGTTGAAAGATTTTGTGCCTAAGATTGATGAATCAATTAAGGCTTTATATGTATCTATGGATGAAAGTAAGAAAAGAACCGCTATGCTTAGAGCTAACAGAGAAATCTTAGAAAAACCGTTTTCTAGTGATTGCCTTCATAAAAAAGATGAAGATCTTAAAGTGATTGGTGTTTCTTCTGTTGACTCCTTGTTTAGTAATGTTAAAATTGATGATAAAGGGACTGAAGTAGAGTCAACTTTAGCTACAAGGCGTCCCAATAATTTGGAGGGTGAAAATCTTGATGAATTTTTTGATAAAAGTGGGTTTGAAGAGGTCAAAACTTTAACTAGTGATGTGCCCACTATTTTGGATTGCAAAGACTTTAATTATGATAGTTGCTCTTTGATTGAATGTATTTCTTTGTTGCAATCCATGTTGAATTCACCCCATGCTTATGAGCAAAATAAAGCTTTTACTAAACATATCGTTGATGCCATGATGAAATCTTTTGAAGAAAAGTTAGAGTTGGAGATTTCTATTCCTAGAAAATTACATGATGAGTGGGAACCTACCATTAAGGTCAAGATTAAAAATTATGAGTGCTTTGCTTTATGTGATTTGGGTGCTAGTGTTTCCACGATTCTGAAATCTTTATGTGATGTGCTTGGTCTTACCAATATTGAAGAATGTTCTCTTAATTTGCACTTGGCGGATTCTACTATTTAAAAGCATTTGGGAAGAATTAATGATGTTCTTATTCTTGAAAATAGGAACTATGTGCCCATAGATTTTATTGTGCTTGATATTGATTGCAATCCGTCTTGTCCCATTATACTTGGTAGACCGTTTTTATGCACTATAGGTGCCGTGATTGATATGAAAGAAGGCAATATTCGTTTTCAATTTCCCTTGAGAAAGGGTATGGAACACTTCCCTAGAACAAGAATTAAGCCACCATATGAATCAATCATTACGACATCCTATGGATCCAAAACCAAAGATGACAATACTTGAATCTATGCGTTATGCCTAGCTAGGGGCGTAAAACGATAGCGCTTGTTGGGAGGCAACCCAATGAATACATTTATTTTTTTCTTTTTCCTTACTGTTTTTGAGTGTTGACACAATTATGCCTCTGTTATGATTGTGTTTTTATGGCTTATTTAGTGTTTGTGCCAAGTAAAGCCTTTAGGATGATTCATAGGATGAGTAGAAGTGATGCTGAATCTGAAACAGAAACTTTGTGTCCAGTATATGAATTTTCATTTTTTGCTGGAACATGATCTTGAGCCGAAATTTTAAAACAGTGTTTCTATAAAAATTCCTTACGTTTTACTAGTTTTTCAGAATGTTTAGAGTTACAGAAGTATGGTTAGAGTACAGATTACTACAGACTGTTTTATTTAAGACAGATTCTATTTTCGTTGAATTGTGTGCTTGTTTTGATGAATCTATGGGTTATATTGAAGGGTATGAGGCATGGTAAAGTTAAAATACAGGAGTTATAATGCAATAATAAAATATGAATGGGTTTGCAACAGCACCTAAAATTTGCTTTATTATACTAACGGATCTCACGAAGATTTTGTTGAGTTTTGTGTGATTGAAGTTTTCAAGTTTTGAGTGAGATCACGATGTATGAAGGAATAAGGAGTGAAAAGAGCCTAAGCTTGGGGATGCTACTGCACCCCAAGATATATCCAAAGAGAAACAGGCAACTAAGCTTGGGGATGCCCCCGAGTGGCATCCCCTCTTTCTTCTAACGACCATCGGTATTTTACTTGGAGCTATATTTTTATTCGTCACATATCATGAGTTTTGCTTGGAGCGTCTTGTATCTTTGCTTGCTTTGTTTGTTAGTTTTTCATTTGTATCCTTGCTGGACACACCTATTTGAGAGAGCCAAAATTATGCTATGATTTGTTATAATCTATGCGCTTCACTTAAACTTTTCGAGCTATAGAATTGCTCTAGTGCTCCACTTATATCTTTTTGAGCACGGTGTGCTTGGAGATTTTTGTAGAAATACTCTCATGCTTCACTTAGATTAATTTGGGAGTTAGTAAATTTTGAAGAAATCCTCTCATGTTTCACTTATACCATTTTGAGAGATGAAATCTTTATGCTCATGTGCTTCACTTAAATTTGTTTGAGCTTGCCAAAAAGCAATGGCAATATATGAAACTAGTCCCAAAGTGATAGATATCCAAGGAGGATATAATAAAAACTTTCATGAAGATCATAGGGCAAATTAAACTTGATTCTTTGTAATAGTTTTGAAACATGATGATAGTAATATGTGAGTTATGCTAGTGAGTAATTATGCTTAGTAGGAATATTGGTGTTAAGGTTTGTGATTCCCTATGCATGCACGAAAGTCAATAGTTACGCAATGAAGTTACATCCTACTTATGGTGCATTATTCGGTGTTAGTTATGCTCAATGCTCACTTATGTGAATTTCCGTTTCTTGGTTTGGTTGCTTCTCAACCTATTTGCTAGCCTCCATTTGTACTAAGTAGAAATACTACTTGTGCATCCAAAATCCTTAAACCAAGTTTTGCCTTATGAGTCCAGCATACCTACCTATATGCGGTATTTCCATGCCGTTCCAAGCAAATTTGCATGTGCCATCTCTAAATTTTCAAAATAAATTTTCTCTTTTGTGTGCTCGTATCGCTCATGAAACGGTGGGGAGTGTTCAATATTTTTCCATGCTAGATGTGTTATTCTCAAGATGAGTGTTTATTCACTTTTCATTGCACGAGAGTGCGGCGGTAATAGGGATGCCCATTCCCGAAATGAAAAAGAAAAAATATATTTACCTTTTGTTGTCAAATAATAAATTCCTTGGAAAGTGTTGGTATGGAAGGCAACCGTGGATTTGGCCCGCCATGGAAAGTGAAAGTTTGGTGGAAAAAGGAATAAACTTTATTTTCTGTTTGGGAACCGCCTATGATATATCTAGCATGGAAAGTATTGTGAGCTAATTTGTCGTTTTCGTTGACAGGAAAGGCATGCCACCCAAAATATTTTTCTCTCTCAATTTAAACCTTGAGCTCTGGCACCTCTACAAATCCCTACTTCCCTGTGCGAAGGGCCTATCTATTTACTTTATGCAATTTTTATTTTTACTTTGAGTCTCCATCTTCTCTTATAAAGCACCAACTAGGGGGCACTATGATCGTACTTGAGCATTGGGAATAGCTAATATTTGAGTGTATTTCATGAATGGATCAATGATTGAGCATGATGGGCTAGGGATACCTTTCTTTAGTGTTGATATTTTGAAAGACATGGTTGCTTGTTGACATGCTTGAGTATTGAAGTCATTATGTTAAAACTAGACTATTGCTTTGAATCATTTGCAAGTCCAAATGTCCATGCTATACAAAAGAAAAGAATATGATGAACATGTTAGGCAGCATTCCACATCAAAAATTCTGTTTTTATCATTTACCTACTCGAGGACGAGTAGGAATTAAGCTTGGGGATGCTGATACGTCTCCAACGTATCTATAATTTTTGCTTGTTCCATGCTGTTATATTATCATTCTTGGATATTTTACAATCATTTTATAACAACTTTATATCATTTTTTGGGACTAACCTATTGACATAGTGCCAAAATGCCAGTTGCTGTTTTTGCTTGTTTTTTACTTCGCAAAATATCAATATCAAACGGAGTCCAATCGCGACAAAAATTTTTGGAGATTTTTTTCTGGACCAGAAGACACCCAGTGGGCCAAAGAAGTGCCGGAGAGGTGGGCTGTGGAGACCACAACTCACCAGGGCGCACCAGGGGGGCCCCGGCGCGCCCTGATGGGTTGTGCCCTCCTCGGGGCCCCTCTCCACCGCCTCTGATGCCTATAAATTCCCAAATATTCCAAAAACCCTATGGGAGTCAACGAAACATAATTCCATCCACCACAAGTTCCAGAACCTCGAGATCCGGAGGGGTTCATCTTCTTCATAGGTGCCTCTCTGATGATGCGTGAGTAGTCCACCATAGACCTACTGGTCCGTAGGGAGTAGCTAGATGGCTTCCTCTCTCTCTCTCTCTCTCTTATGATTCTCAATACATGGTCTCTTGGAGATCTATTTGATGTAAACTTTTGTGGTGTGTTTGTTGGGATCCGATGAATTTTGAGTTCATGATCAGTTTCTATCCATGAATATTATTTGAGTCTTCTTTGATCTCTTATATGCATGATTACTTATAGCCTCATATTTCTTCTTCGAATCTTTGGTTTAGTTAGGCCGACTAGATTGATTTTTCTTGCCATGGGAAGAGGTGCTTTGTGATGGGTTCGATCTTGCGGTGTTCTTTCCAAGTGACAGAAGGGGCAGCAAGACACGCATGTATCGTTGCCATTAAGGATAACAAGATGGGGTCTATTCCTACATGAATAGATCTTGTCTACATCATGTCATCGTTCTTATTGCATTACTCCGTTTTTCCATGAACTTAATACACTAGATGCATGCTGGATAGCAGTCGATGTGTGGAGTAATAGAGGTAGATGCAGGCAGGAGTCGGTCTACCTATCTTGGACGTGATGCCTATATACTGATCATCGCCTTGGATATCGTCATGACTATTCAATTTTCTATCAATTGTCCAACAGTAATTTGTTCACCCACCGTGCGCTATACTCATGAGAGAAGCCACTAGTGAACCCTACGGCCCCGGGTCTACTTTTCCAACATATTGCTTTTCGATCTATCTTTTTGCATCTTTGTTTTCAGATCTACAAAACCAAAAACACAAAAATATATTGCTGCATATTTTATTTGCTCTTTTTATTTTGTGTTCTTGAGAGATCTATCTCTCCTATTTATCACTACCCAACCTATCTTTTTTATCTTAGAGAGATTGACAACCTCTCTTTCGCGTCGGGTTGCAAGTATTTGTTATTTGTGTGCAGGTGCTGCTTATTGGGTGGTGGTGATACTCCTACTGGTTCGATAACCTTGGTTTCATAACTGAGGGAAATACTTACCGTCGTTGTGCTGCATCATCCCTTCCTCTTTGGGGAAATACCGACGCAGTCTCAAGCCACGCCAGCAGAGCGTGCGCGGAGGGGCGCGAGAGCAGAGCACGCGGAGGGATGCGAGAGCAGAGCACGCGCTGGGATGCTAGGTCGAACCAGAACACTTTGTACTTGTCCTCGTCAAGTAACATGTCCATAACGTTGGATTTGTCCACCCAGATCGGATGTTTGGTGTACAACACCGAGAGCCCCGTGAACCTTCTGTGCATGTCCACTACGGCATGTTTGGTGAACTGGCGCTCGTCATCGGCAGCCGCTGGGAGCGCCATTGGATCCATGCAGGATACCCTCGGTCGTGGTTCTGCTTCTTAAGGTCCGGATATTAATCGTCAATTACATATTAATGTCTAGATATTAATCGTCCATTGCATACTAAGGAAAAGATGGTACTACCAAAATATGAGTCTCCCTCATAAGATGCCATTTGCATGGTTGTATTACAAATGACAGAAATAGTACAAAGGTTCAAATTCCAGCATTACAAGGCTCAAATTCAAAGATTACAAGGTTCAAACCAATAATAGAAATGAAATTCAGCTTATGCACAAACTTTTGTCATGCAGCTCTAGACGCCCACGCTGATCAACTGAACATGAACATATATGATAGATTCATACTGATATTACTACTAGTTTGGCAACTTCAATATTTCTGCAAAGGGATCCGCCACTGACATGTCATTTATGGGCTTGACATAAGGACTTCCGAATAGTCTGTCAACAGAAGTTACAAAACGAAATTGAGCTTCTGCAGAGCCTTTTCCATTCTGTCCTAGTCACCGGAGCTGATCAGCAAACCATTCTTTTTTGCGCAATAAATGTAGGGAAAATCTCATTATCTTTAGCACACTTGCTCTCACAACAAATAACCTTGCGAATATAATCTCCGGTAAGGTGCCTTGGTAGGAGTTCAAAGTAATTTCTGAGAGATGGAGATCAAGGCATTCGATGGGATAGTTATATTGCATCACATTATCCACTACGGGGCCTAACTGTATCTGCAAAAGAAGAGAATGTATTAGTGCTTGGACACACAAGGGACCTCTTATGATTTGCAGAGTTTCAAAAATTGAACTCCCTTGTGGTTAAAATTTAACACGAAAGAGCATCACCTCGACATGTAGCTTCTCCAGGCACGAAAAGCATCTCAACAATCTGACAACTTGGTCCAGGTCGGGGCCGATAGATTCTACAGCAAAAACCTTCACTGTGCGCAGATACGGGGTCGAGCTTGTCAATATAATTTTTCGGATGACATATGAACATACATCTTGAATAGAGAAAATATGTTAATTAAAGAATGAGAAGAGGGCGACTGTTGTGCCTGGACGATTATGGATCCAAAAACAAGTTCAGATAAGTTGACGGGCGAGTAGCCAAACACTGTCAATTTCGGCACATGAATGACCCTGATTCTTGTTGGACCTTGTTGATCAACAACAAGTAATCTCTCAAGTAAAGGCACGTCCTCAATGACCATTTGGTGATTCACCTTGTGCGATCTCCTATTGCAGCACCAGCAATACACACAAATTGTCCGGATACTCATGTAGGTGATGTGGAGGCTACTCAACCCATTGATCGCCTGAAGATGAAGGTACTCGAGCGTAGTACAGCCGCGGAGCAGGCGCTCCATGTCGTCATTGGGGATGCAGACGGCGACGAGCTCAAGGTGCTTTAGTCAAGGTATCAAAAGAGCGGGATTGTCGTTAATCTAGGGGAAATGGTAGTTCATGAACCTGGCGATGCGCAGTGTTGGCGCGAGGCGCATCGCGGAGGGTGGCATCAGGCGCATATGTCGATCATTAAAAGTGAGCTCCTCGAGATGATCTAGGGCGGTCGATAAGAACCACTCGTCAAGCTTGGCGCGGTCCTTGCCATTGGAACGGAACTTGCCCATAGTAAGGACTTTGATTGCGCCACAGTGCATGCCAAGGATCTCGGAGAATGCATCCAAGCGTTTGCGATAGCCAGTGCAGAGCATGTGCTCGCTGATGAGGCCGAGAGGGGCGCAGCGCCATAGGGGGCGCCACCGCCGGGAGAGGACGGTTGTGCGCACGCCATCTTTGACAGGGAGGAGGAAGATGATGACTCTCAACATATCATCGGGGAGGCTGCTGATGAAGTCTAGGCCTATCGGAGGCGCTTGTGGTTTTGGCTCAGCTCGCCTCCCCTTGCTGACAACCTCGACATCCACATCCGGAGAATGGCCGCCGGCGGCTCTTTCTGTCAAGAGTAGAGCAGTGGGAGGATAGTGATTATGTAGCTAGATCAGGGCAGAAGAATAGTGCATTGGTAATTACAAGTAACTAGGTAGGAACAATTTTAATAGATTAAGAAAATGAAATCCCAATTGGTTGCTGAAATACTACACAGTTACTTTGATATTGCTACGCAAGTCAACATGCAGATACTAGAAAGAACACTTACTTCCAACAAAGTGTAGACGGAGGATGTCATCGGGGAAGCTAGCATTTATCGTATGGCCAGGCTCTTTTAGGTGCACCGTAATTTTAGTGCCAGCTTTCAGTACATAAAACTTAGAAATTTCTGCCCGAAGGCCTTCTTCAAAATAGGAGTGACAATCTTCATCAAGTTTTACAGAAACAACGATAGTAAATCCATAGTTTGTGCTGAATATGACATCCCTGGAGTCTTCCATTATGTAAAGGCCAAGATTTACCGCTACAGTTGTCGTTGCAAAGCAAGGGATGTACTGCAGGAATTGAGAAGATTTTTAAAGAACAGGGTAACATGATAGAATGGGAGTAGTAGTTAAAAGAACAACACATCAGTTGATATGAAAGGACAAAAAATTACAAGTAAACAGATAATGTAACCATGACATCGTGCAAATATATATGAGAGTAAATGAAAGAACAACACAACATTAATTTGCCTAATATAGAAGGAGACGAATAAGAAGAAGAGGAAATCACATTTGACGTAAATGCTGCATGTGGCACCTTTTATCAAAATGTAGCAATATATAGTATAGGTTAAGAAAAATTATAGGCCATGCATGTCAACCTAGGTAGTGTGAGATTGAACATACTGTGCGCTTCGTGAAGTCGTCTGGTATGGTGAGATGGAACTCGTCGGTTTTTTGGCCGAGGCTGCATAGCCCTGATGTGTCCTTGCACTGTACACTCTATGAATGAAAACCCTCGAATCAGCTAGACGAAACTTGAATCCACGGCAATTTTGGACGGGTGATTAAAATGGGCCGACGGACTGGGATAAGAGACGAGCAAAAATATTTCAGTAGATTGGTTACCTGGTTCTTCATGGGGGGAAAACCCAGTACCGAAGATTCTCCAATCGGGCGAGCTGGGTCGACATCGAGCAGCATCGAGAAAGTCAGTGCCGATGGGCTGCGGCAAGCGGCAGTGGCGAAATGCCGTGGCGTTTGGTGGTAGCCGACGGCGGTGACAGGCGCCGAGCTAAGTCGTTGTCGCGGGGATAGGCGGTGACATGCATGGAGAGTCCCGAAGTAGTGTTAGTGTAGGTGCTACTGGGGAGAGGGAGGGGGAGGGGGAGGTGGAGTTGAGCGGGCGAGGGTTTTGTGACATGTGGGTGATGAGTTTTGTTTTTGAAGTGGTGCTGAGGGTTTTCTGTCGTAGAATAATGTGCTTCGGAGGAAACGGTTTATTAGATCCAACCGTGTGTGATAAATCCTATATAAATATTACACTCAAGTAAACTAGCACTCCGGTGTGATGGCCAATGAGAACACAAATGACACGGCACAATGAAAGTCGTCGCACAGTTTCAATCTCGGAAAAATAATATAATACATAAGCATAGATATAATACACACAAACTAGATAGATTCAATCCAACATCTCATCTTCATGCTTGATCGTTAAGATTCACCAGGAACTGGGCGTACGCGGCGTGCGCTATCCTGCGAGAATACTTCTGCTTGAAGGAGCCAACGGCTCGTCCTCTTGCATGCGCCAGAACACTAGAATACGTGTTGTTAACCTTATGGTTGCAGAACGGGCATCCATAGCCCCCATTCTTCCTGACACGCCTGTTATGCTTTCCAGGCATAAGCTCTCTGTGAGTTTGCCTCTTGAACCTCTCCTGGACGTCTTCATCCTGGCTGTCCACATCGTCAGATAGCACCTATACATAGTAAAAAATGTTACGTCCGTATATTTTATAATGCGAATTCGCAAGGCAGAGATTGTGAAACATAATATATCACGCAACAACGTGAACCCTAAATCGAAGCTAATTGGTTTGATGCCAAAAGTTGGCATGCCATATTTTAGCAACTGCCAAATGTTGGCAAGAGATTGGTTGCATACCAATTCTCGTTATCAATCTCACAAAAGATTGCCAAATGTTGACAACTTTTGATTTTGCCAAATCTTGGCAGCAATGCCAAATGCTGGTAGCAAATCAATCAGCCTATTATATGTATTTACCAAAAATGGGTATAGATGACGAACCGTTTCTCTGTCCGAGTCGTTGTTGTCGCTGGAGTGGTTGTATGAGTCACTGTGGACCACCGGCTTTGGCTGGGGAAGCACGACGGCGGCGACAAAGTCAAGGCTGCACTGTTGTCCGCGCGATACGTCATCTCCGACGACGGCAATCTCTGTGCCCACCTTCACGCTGTGCTCGGGTGCTTCGCCGGCCCCGACGTGGTTACTCCCTCCCATGGTGCAGCGAGGCCGCTGATGACGATTGGGAATGGTGGCGAGGATGCAGGGGGGAGGGAGGATTGTGTGTAGCGAGAATGTTAAAACCAGCGGCTCAGGCGCCGTTAATAAAGGGGAGTTGGGACTTGAGAGGGAGGCGGGCGGTGACGGCTCGCCTCCCGGTGAGCGACCTGTGCGCCGGACTTCTGTCATGCGCACCATCAATTCACACACCTAACGACACGTCTCCTTGCGAAACTGCACAGTGAACATGCCTCCCATCAATTCACACACCGACTCGCACGCATCCCGGTCAGCCTGCGCGGCGACCTGCTAGCATGCGTCCCATCAAGTCATATCTGCTTGCACGGATCGCGGGACGTGTATTGTTTTTCTGCGAAGCTACGACACTTACTCCCTCCGTTTTTATTTAGTCTGCATATTAGAGTTGACTGAAGTCAAACTTGATAAAGTGACCAACTTTATAGAAAGAAATAGAAATAATTACCATGACAAATATATATGATGTGAAAGTACATTCAATAAAGAATCTAATAGTATTAATTTTTAATTGTAAACGTCAATATTGTTGTCTATAACTTTGGTCAAAGTTTACAAAGCTTGACTTTAACCAACTTAAAGAAAAATAGTTTGGATTAATAAACCGTTTGCAATGTTAACATGACAGTTCTGTGTTGCATCTATTAATAAGCCCCCATTTGCAAGAAGCTTAGATGAAAACTTCTATCAAATTGGACGATTTATTACCACGACCTATAAGTTCCCTATCATGAAATCATGTCAATGTTTCATGAATTCTAGCTTAGCTGGGCATTTGCTGGAATTTAAAAGCCAAGAGTCAATGTTTGCGGCCCCAAGATGTTCAAAATTTATTGTTTTTCCTTCCATGGGGACTAAACATGCACCCAAGACAAAAAAATGAATTTCTAATCCATTTGGGCGCATAACCGCGTGTGCATATAGTTTAAATTTGAAATTTACAAATTAAATATCTAAGGAATCAATTTAATGTATACAAATGTCTTAATGTTATTTAAAAATCAAATTTTAACACTCCACTCCTATTGTCACATGTGCACTACAGAAAAAGTTTGACATGCATGCCTCGAAGTGGCGGTGGTGTGGTGGGACGAGTGGGGGTGTGGAGGTCTGGCACACAATACGCGTCGTATGCCCGCCACCACATGGGGTTGTGTGGTTAGTGAGGCATCAAGCTGGCAATGAGGATTACTCAGGCGGGTATATTGGAGTCCCGTCCCCGTCCCCATCACCGCCCTCCCATTCCCGTCCCCGTCTACGTACCCGTGCGCGGGTATAAAAAGTTTCCCATCTCCGTCGCCACTTCTTTATCCCCGTGGGGAAACCCAACATGCATTTAAGAACAACATTCGATAGTATTTCAGTAAAAAAACAGTATTTCAACGCATTAAACAATATGTTGTGGCTATGTTTGGGATTTCTTAGAGATTTTTGGGCAGATGGGGTGGGATCTGTGGAAATTTGGGTGACTGAGGGCGCAAATTAATTACGTGCGGTCTATTAATTTTAGAGCCCACATGTAAGTACTTCATGGTTAAGGCGGGTAATGCTATATATATCCCATCCACATCCCCGTCCTGCACGCTGGGTAAGGTATTTGGCTCACCATCTTCCCCATGGGAATTCAAGCTGACACTTCTCTGTGCCCTAATTAATAGAGTAATTACCCATGGGGATGCGGGTAACGGTTTTAACCATTGCCGGCTTCAGGTGAGGCACGTGCCACGTCAAAAGTCGTGCATTGGGTATATATTTAAAGCATCCCGATCATGACCTTTTTCATGCATATGTTTGTGTCTCAGGCATGTGGTGGTGGTCCTCGTACACTCACTCATGCGGTTACCACCGACACACCCATTCGTTGCCCCCGCGCGGTCTATCACCTTGGATGGCGCGGCGAGAGGGCTTTGATCAAAGGTGGATTCATCTTAGTCCGTGTTTCAACGAAGATCATGGTGAGATTCCAGAGGAAAGTTTGGGCGCATGTGTGCACACGCGTGCTCATTGTACACGTTGTGAACCTTCGTGGTTTTTTCCGTTTTGTGAAGGTGACACATCAAAGGTGTGCATTGGGTATTCAAAACATCACACAACACCTCCGTACATATGTTAGGGCAGCATGGAGGCGGTAGTTGTCCTCGGACACCGCCGCCCTCGCACAATTATCAGTGTCACTCCCATGTGTGGCCTCACATACTTTTATACCGCAATGAGAGGGGTTAATTATTATGAATTCTTTTTTGGTCGATGTTTGCGGTAGGCCATGGGTGTGAGATTACATGGTATAATTTGAGTGCGTGTAGTGTACGCATGAATGTCTCTCCCATCGGCTCGAATGGGGGGGGGGGGCTATATATATACTACACGTCGTGAACCTCGCTTTTCCGTGCGGACTTTAAGATTCCCAAGGAAGGTGTGCCATGCCAAAGTTTGTGTGCTGGGTATGTAAATTAACATCACACAACACTTCCATATGTATGTTTGATCCACGCTTAGATGGTGAATGTCTTTGGATACTCCTTCTTGTGGTTGTCGTTGGAAAGTCCATTCGTGGCCCCGCGTGGACGTCCATCACATTGACTAACAACGAGAGAGAGGTTACCATGGTGGATTCTTCAATTGGTTTGTGTTATGGTATATATTATATAGGTCATTTGAGTTTCCTTACCCAAGTCTGAGCACACGAGTGCATACACGTGAATCGTTCCCATCGACGCTCGGCATACTAGTTGTACGCGTCATGAACACTCGCTCGGGGGGGGGGGGGGGGGGGGCTTTTCGGTTCCTAAGCATGTGCCACATCATAGTTGCACATGAGGTATATATATTAATGAATTCAAATGCAACACAACATTTCCGCACATATGTTTGCGCCACCTGCAGGTGATGGCTGTCTTTGACACTCCACCGCGTGGTTATCAGTGTCACGCCCATTCATGGGCCTCGGTGTATGTTCATCCTTTCGACCGACAACGGGAGAGGTTTGACCAAAATGTTGATTCTTTGGTCGGGATGTTCGTGTTGCGAGGCACATTGGCCATAGTCCACCATTGACCGGAAGAGAGATGGGGTGGTTTGACCATGCTAGATTCATGTATATGTTTCATTTTCATGTTACGGCATGGGTGAGACACGAGACCTGTTTAGTGGCATGTGTTCGTAGCTAGGATTCCCCCTCCCACCAACACGAAGTGGCGACGGAGGAGACATGTGCCACATCAAAGTTGCGCATTGGGTATTTTGAATGATCAAACCACCCTGTGCATACATATTTTTGTTCCACATGCATGCGTGTATGTGTTCTGACCCCTTTCCCGCAATTTTTTTGGTGAAATGCTCCTATATATTATTATTCTAGGAGTAAATAGCAAATGATTCAAATGTCACAACTGTTTGCGATTGTACACTCAACAGACACCATTCCCTCCTACGCTGGCACATCAGCACGGTCCACTGGTTGGCGCCGGACACGATTGGGCTCAACGAGACTTCCCTCGCAAAAATATCTGCCGCCTTGAGCCATTTGAAAAATGGCGGTTCCTCAGGTTTTTCCTATTTGATAGCACACACTTATTATGTTTCTGCTGTGTGCGATGTTTGTCGCTCCCGCGCTGGCCGCGCCGCTTCAATCCCGTAATCTAAATTTTCAGTAGCCCCGGCATCCTAGCATTTCACTCCCGCCTAGTAAAATTTTTAGTAGCCGCGCGGCATTTCCTGAAACACCACCTGCCCCCCTCCCCACCACAAAACCTCGGCTCAGATTACATAAAAAAACAGGAAAACCTCTGCTCCCGGACGCACCACTCCTCTCCCTCGCTCGAACCCTAGCTAGCCCGCTACTCGACCGTCATCCTCTGCAGGCCTTCCCGTGACTATCTCAAAGTCCTCATGAAGATCCATCACAAGGGGGTTGGACTAGAGTCGTCCGTGCAATCGACAATAGTGCTCCTCCATGTCGAATGGATGCACAACTCTGGTCCACCCCGTAGTGTCGGCCTGCGAAGCACCCTCTTTCCCGCAGATCCCCATTCCCATCCTCACCCACACTCCAGAGCATCGTAGCCTCATCCCGACTATGCTTCCCGGGGAGCTGGAGGAGCAAATGGCCAAAAAGAGGTATATCGAGGCTTGTCCGCTGGACGACGGTGAGGTGGCCGCCGAGGCCCCCCGGGGAAGCTCACTATGATGACTGGCCCGAGGCATTTAATAAGCGGGCTCGCGCATGTCTGTATGTCCCGGCAGTCGGCTACGACATCGAGCTCGTTGACAGCGATGGCTTGACGCGGGCTATGCCACAGGTTAAGTGACGCACCCCCACCCTTCGGGTTCAACCTCCTTGGATATCCTCCATGCCCCCCGCCGCTGATCTACTCTGCTTCGGTGTCAGGATTTTGCCTTCATCGCCATCAAGACCCTTTTGTCATTTCTGAAGCTCGCGTTCTATATATGTGGCGGTGGCTCGGCATCGTCAGCTGCCAAGTCAGACCTCATTGACGATGACAAAGACGACAAGGGCGCGCTATCCGTCTCTTCCATGGGGAAATAGCCCATCCACGACATCAGGGACGCCCCCTGCAAACATGCTCTTCCAAAGGGAAGGAGCTCAGCTGCCACAACAAGGAGCGCATGGTGCGCACCCCCAGTCCAGGCTCTTCCAAGGGGTATGAATTGTAATGTTCAAAACTACAATTTGATATGCTGGAGTATGAATTGTTCAGTTCAATTTCAGTGCATATGTTTTGTTGTCTGTAGCAAGCATATACCTTGTTTACCGTGATATATGGTTGTTTGTAGTGAACATATGTCTTGTTTCATTGCTAGATTTGGTTGTTCAATCATACAATTGGTTCTCGTTAAAGCTGGTGTATTTAACACGCCCCTGTTTATTTCAGTTTTCTCACAATGTGATGTTGAATCATACAATTTGATGTTTAAGAACATGGTGCGTTCTATCTTCTATGCAATTTCAACAATACTGATATGAATGACTGTTTGGTTGCTGTTAAGTCTGTTGTAGTGAGCATATGCTTCCTTTAAAGGTTTTTGGTTGTTTGTGGTTAGCATTTGCCCAGTTTCAATTGCTATATTTTGTTGTAGTATGCCTCTGATCTACTCTGCTGTGCTGTCAGGAATTTGATATGCTGGAGTATGAATTGTAATGTTCAAAAGTGCAATTTGATATGCTGGAGTATGAATTGTTCAGTTCAATTTCACTGCCTATGTTTGGTTGTCTGTTGTGAGCATATACCTATATTTGGTTGTTTGTGGTATGCCTCTGATCTACTCTGCTTTGCTGTCAGGAATTTGCCTTCATCGCCAACGAGACCCTTTTGTCATTTATGAAAGTCGTGTTCTATGGCGGTGTTTTGGCATCATCAGCTGCCAAGTCAGGCCTCATTGACGACGACAACTTGTCGTCGACAAGTGCGCCCTACGCTGGAGTATGAATTGTTTAGTTCAATTTCATGAACGCCTATGTTTGGTCGTCTGTATTGAGCATATACCTTGTTTAGCTGTTTTTGGTTGTTTGTAGCGAACATATGTCCAGCTTCAATTGCTAGATTTGGTTGTTTAATCATACAATTGGTTCTTGTTAAAGCTGGTGTAGTTAACACGCCCCTATTTATTTCGGTTTTCTCACAATGTGATGTTCAATCATAAAATTTGATGTTTAAGCACATGGTACGTTCTATGCAATTTCAACAATACCGATATGAATGACTATTTGGTTGTTGCAGTATGCCTTGTTTATTTAGTTATTCACAATGTGCAGTACAATTTGATTAATACCAGTTCAATGGCCATATTTGTTTCCTGTTAAGCCTGGTGTAGGTAATACAACCCCTGTTTTTTTTCACTCTATGATGTTCAATCATACAGTTTGATGTTTAAGTGCAAGCTTTCTTCTACGCAAATTCAATAATACCATTATGAATGAATTTATTTGGTTGTTGTTAAGCCTGATGTAGTGAGCATATGCCTATTTTAATGTCTTTTGGTTCACATGGCTATATTTGTTTCCCATGTTATACTTCCTCTGCCCCATAATATAAGACGCTAATACATCCAATATGTTAGTACATTTGATGTAATTAGATCTTATATAGTGGGACGGAGAGAGCATCATGTGGGGTAACTAATAAAGATTGTTAGTACAATGAGACAAAATGTGGCAATTAAACTATTTATTTACAATTTGTCCAAGACAACAGTGATATGCAGTATATTAACTCAGAACTCTGTACCCTTTTTACTGCACATAATGAGTTGTTAGATGACAATTTCTGTATCTTTTTCCTTTGCAGTGGTTCCCAACGCAGTCTACCTAAGATCACCTCTAAAACTATATGATTGTTGGACATGTAAATGTACATGTATTTCTACCAGACTAGAATGACTATCTGGAAGTCATGAAGATATTGAAGGATGGGCGGTCGGCCATCACAAGGGATTGGGCTAGAGTCGTGTGTGCATTCGACATGGAGGAGGGCACACTATGGGCATTCCGCTTCACCTTTTACAGAAACCAGAATATCTTTTGCCTCTTTCTTTGCCGTCTTTAATACAAGTATTCAACCGTCGTTCATCATTCTTTATTTGGTGCTTATGTAATTCTTCCGTTGACGTAATTCTTGAACGTATGTACCTGTGAATGGAATAATGCATTGGTTGATGAACCTATCTATGTATATGTAAAAATCTATTCCCTACTTTCAAATTCAAATTTTGTACAATTTTAAATTGTAGCGATTAAAATAATAAAAAAATGCTCTGCGGGTCATTACGCTGCACACGGTTTGTAACTCCGTTTGTGATATACCTCATGATCCGATACGTTTCACAGATAGAAAACGTGTGCGCCCGTGCACAAAGTTGCCGTTTGCAAACCGTGTGTGATTTCAGACAATATCACAAATGGTGCAATCGAATTCAACGTTGGTGATAGAATCTTTGTCGCACACAGTTTAAATGATAAACTGTTTGTGATATAGTATGCACCGCAAACGTTGGACCACAGAATAGCGGGTGCGATAGTTATCCTGTCGGACGCGTGTATGACATTCAGACGTTTCTTAAACTTATCTGATACTTGTACGACGGTTAAATTATCATCTTAGTTAAATATCGCAAACGGTTCGGACAATATAAGTGTGCGTGATATACTCCTTATCCTACACGCTTTGCAATTATTGAACTGTTTGCGATTCGGCGCACATCGTAAATGGTGAGTTACAGAATAGTGTGTGCGATGTTAGCCTGATCTCACACGAGTTGCAAGGATGAGCCGTATGGGAAGGATGCCATATCTCAAACGGTTGACCGGTGACTCTCATTTGTGATATTTGCGGACATCCTATACGCTTAGTTTTGCCAAACATTTGCATTCGTTGGCCACCATCGCCGACGATTTTTCTGTGTCATGTGGGATGGACCCCCCTATCGCCCACACAGGCAAGGCGACGGTTTAAAACTACGTCACGGAAAGGGGTTAAAAATCATTTGTATAGCACGTCGCTGCACCAGTGTTTGTTTGATGCATATAGCCAAGGTTCACATGACTTATCATAACCCTTCTACTATGTGTGTACTCATGCATTCCAAAGCAACTATCCTCTAAAAAGGATTACATACATTTGGGGGGAGCTTGTCTTAGTCATGTGTTTCTCAAAGCTTTCACATATCTTTGCATATCTAAATTTGAAGCTTCGATTGTATGTTGTCATCAATTACCAAAAAGGGGGAGATTGAAAACACATATGCTCCCTTGGAGGTTTTGATAATTCATGACAACATACATTGTCTCTTGGACTAATAGTTTTACCTAGTTTATTTCAGATGCAGTCCACATGGAGAGTTGGCTGGAATGTGAGGAGAATCCCCAAGGAAAGAAGAAGAAGGAAAGGAATAGGATTGACAAATCATCAAGCTTCAAGAATCTACATTTTGCATTTTGTGATAAATCACTTTGGAGTCCATAGGAAAACCAATACTATTAAAAGGGGATGAGGTATCTATGATGATTTGGTCGCTCAAGTGCTTAGAGTTAGCCACAAAAAATACACATGAATTTCTCCCACAAAATTCTCTGTCTAAACCCTACCACTCAAATTCGGTGCCACCAAGTTTTCAGAATCGGCCCTACCGAGTTTTACCCTAGACAGATCCTAAGCCAAACCCTAAGGTCTCGGTGACACCAACTTTCATTTCGGTGAAACCGAAATCAGTGACCAACTTTCGGGTAACCCATTTCTAAGAATCAGAATTTCTGAGTTTTGGAAATCGGTCTCATCGAGTTTTGGTAACCGCCTAGGTTAGCCAATTCGGTACCATCGAGATTTATATATCGGTCTCACCGAAACGCCAAAAGTTGCCACATTTTGCACTAGTCTGTGCAACCGAGTTTTTGCTTCAGTTTCACCGAGTTGGGCAATAATGTTGTAACGGTTGGATTTTTGGAGATGCCTATATATACCCCTCCACCTACCTTTCACTCATAGAGGAAGCACTCAGAACAGACCGACACTTGCTCCATCCATTTTTCTGAGAGAGAGCCACCTACTCATGTGTTGAGATCAAGATCTCCCACTCCAACCATATGAATCTTGATTTCTAGCCTCCCCAAGTTGCTTTCCACCCAATCAACCTCTTCTACCAAGCCAAATCTGCGAGAGAGTGATTGTGTGTTGAGGAGACTATCTTTTGAAGCACAAGAGCAAGGAGTTTATCATTGTTACCACATCTATTAACTTTTGGAGAGTGGTGTCTCCTAGATTCGTTAGGTGTCGCTTGGGAGCCTCCGTCTTCATGTGTGGAGTTGAACCAAGAAGTTTGTAAGGGCAAGGAGATCGCCTACTTCGTGAAGATCTACCCCGAGTGAGGCTAGTCTTTCGTGGATGTAAGCCGTGATGGAATAGACGAGGTTGCTACGTCGTGGACCCTTATGGGTGAAGCCCTCCATGGACTCTCGCGACCGCTACCCTCCGTGCGTTGAAGTCTCCATCAACGTGGACGTACGATAACACCACCTATCGAAACCACAGAAAAATGTTCATGTCTCCAATTGCGTTTGATCTTCCTATATCTACTCCTTCGTACATGTTCTTGTCTTTACTTTCCGCTGCTATACTCGTTGACTTGCATGTGTAGGGTGTACTATACTTGTTAGAATTGCTAAAATCTTCCAACCATTAAAATTGGGAAAAGGTTAGGTTTTTAATTTTTCAAGTAGTCTATTCACCCCCCTTCTAGACTTCCCTTCTCGATCCCACAGAATCCAGCTAATGTTATGTGCCTGGCTGGAAGGATTAAAATTTTCTCGGCAATGCACTGGCTAGCTCTGTGTGTACTTGTCAATACTTGAGCGCATTGTTGACCGTTTTCTGCCCTCAGATTTCTTCCAATGTCAGCACACACCCGCCGAGTTTCTTTGTGTTGAGATGCTTCTTCGATGACCCCTTCCCGGCAACTACATGCTCGACGTACGTCTGCCTGCTTTGACTACTTCCTCTACGGTGGGAGACCACCTTGTCTGTACCACCATGTCTGAAGATGGTGCTACACATGCATTTCATGTGCCCTCATATGTTCTACCCCCTTCCCCCTCGTATGTTCTAACCCCCCTCTCCCCCCTCATATGTTCTAACCCCCTCTCTCCTCTCGTATGTTCTACCTTCCCTCTCCCACTCGTGTGTTCTAACCCCCCTCTCTTGCTCTCTCTCTCTCTCTCTCTCTCTCTCTCTCTCTCTCTCTCTCTCTCTCTCTCTTCCACTCGTATATTATACCCTCCTCTCTCTCTCTCTCTCTCTCTCTCTCTCCTCGACATGTGCCATCGTTCCATATGCGTATGTGCTAGATGTTCCTAGCCTATCGTATGCGATTTTCCATGTAAGTAATATTACGATCATATTAACCTTGATTAAGCTTAAAAGAAATCTGCCTAATTCCCCAACAATTAAAAAACCTTATGTGTTTAGGAAATTTTAGTTGACTGGTTTTGCTGTTGATCTGAAATTGAGCCCATTTATAGGTACGCACTTCAAGAGATGGCACACCAATACTATCATGTGCCTCACCGCTATGAACGTGTACTGGGTTTCAATTGACACTCCGAGTGGACCTCTTACTTCTGATTAGGAGAAAGCATTCTCGGAGGTCACTCCGATCTCTATGGGTGTTGTCATAAGTGCGTTGGGTGATAGGTTGGTTGATGCATATTTACATATGTGAAATGACAAAGAACTGTGGGATGCACTTGAATCCAAGTTTGGCACCAACGAAGTCGGTCGCGAATTATATGCTATAGAGCAGTTCAGTGACTACAAAATGGTTGAAAATCGTCTCGTGGTTGAACAAGCTCATGAGCTGCAGTGGATGACAAAAGAACTCGAGCTCCTTAAGTGTGTGTTGCTCGACAAGTTTTTTGCTGGGTTGCTAAAATTCCTTATACATTGAGGATCTTTGCCACTTCTCTGAAACACATAGGGAAAGAGATCTTTGTTAAAAGTTTCATTGGACTTTGGATGTTGAAGAGAAAGCAAGGGCAAAGGAGACACGAGCTAAAAGAGTAGAGTGACATTCTGCTGCCAATGTTGTGTAGAATCATGCCCACACATTCAAGTGAAAGAACAAAGTCTCGAAGACTACCAACTAAAGAAGGCCCTAAAAGAGTAAAAACAAGGATGCTAAGAAGGATGTTCGCTAGTGTTGCGATGTGAATGGTTATTGATCTCCCCAATGTCTTAACCGCTATGGCCGGGAAAATGATCCTGGACAGAATTCCAAGTCTATCGGCATGGTAATTGGCAATACTGAAGGGGGGACATATGGGTATGGTAATTTACCTACTGTTCTTTCAGTATGTCAAATGTACCGATTGGTGGGTTGACACATGTGATAATATTCAGGTGTGTGTCTACATATCCTTGTTTACTTCTTACCAGGGAGACCAGGATTCTGTCGTCTTAATGGAAATGCGTTACCTACTTCAGTTCTTGGCATTGGTACGATCGACCTGAAGGTTACTTTGAGAAAGATCGTGCGGCCGAACAACGTTGCAACATGTCCCTTCTATCAAGACCAATATCGTTAGTGGATATTTTCTTCTCAAATATGTGTTCAAGTTGGTATTTGAGTCCAATAAAGTTTTACTGTCTAAGTATGGATTTTTTTGGGAAAGGGCTATGAATGTGGAGGCTTGTTCCATCTTCCTACGGAGAACCGTTTTAATAAAGTTGTGAACCATGTATGCACTAGTGTTGTTGAAACTAATGTTCTTCATTCATGAATTTGTCGCATCAAGGTTGAATGTCGCGGCTAGCTAGCATGAGCTTAATTTCAAAATCCATCCTAATCAAAGGCTCGAAGTTCCAAGCATGTGTGCAAGCTAAGCAACCTCGCAAGACCGACATGGCTGCTGAGGAAAGAAACTTAGCACCATTAAGGCTGATACATTCAGATACGTGTGAGATGAATGGTGTGTTGAAAAAAGGGTTCAATAAACACCTCATGATTTTCATTGATGATTCCACTAGATATTTTTATGCGCACCTGCTGAAAACTAATGAGGTTCTAGATTACTTCAAAATCTGTGAGGTTGAAGTAGAAAATCGGCTCAAAAGAGAGATCAAAAGGATTCAGTCTGATCATGAAGGAGAACACTTTCTAATTAGTTCGATTTAAGTTGTTCGGAACATAGTATAATCCATGAGAGGACACCATCCAATTCCCCTCAATTCACTAGGATTGAGGAAAGGAAAAGATCACACTCTAACTAATTTGGATAACGCCATACTAGACATTGCCGGTTTATCCAGGGAATGGTGCGGGAGGCTATATTGACTTCGTGTCATGACCTAAACTGAGTGTCGACAAATAATGAAGATACAAATCCATTTAAATAATGGGAAAATAAAATATTAACAATCTCCGACTTACGTACATGGGGTTGTTTGGCGAAAGTCAATGCGCCATTTCTAATGAAACGCAAGCTTGGACCAAAGACCGTCGATTGTGTATTTCTTGGCTACGCTGCACATAGCATTGGTTATAGATTTGTAGTGGTGAAATCTAGAGTACCTGACATAAAAATTGGCACTGTTTTTTGAAGTCTAAAGATGAAAATTTTGTGAGAATGTTTTTTCTGTGAGAGATATACCTAACATGTCTGGTCAGGAATCTGATTCTGGATCATTCAATCCAATGGAGGATTCTGAACATTCTAGTGACAAAAGTTCTATTGAGGATGATGATATAGCTCTTTCAAGGAGTAAAATACAAAGGATCATGAAGTCATTTGGCAATTACTTCATTGTATACCTCACAGATGATACTCCCGCTACCATTTCAAAAGCTTATGCATCTTTAGATGCAGGCTACTCGAAGGAAGTTGTTCAAAGGGATGGATTCCATCTTAGCTAACGGGACTTGGGAGAAAACCAATTGTCCTTATGCTTGTAAACCATAGGATGTGAATGGGTGTTCACAAGAAAACTCATACCAGATGATATTGCGGAAAAGTAAAACCATGGGCTTGTCCTTGGCATAATAAAGGATTGGGCCACTTGTTGCACGATTACAATTTTGTTACTATTTAGTTCATGCAATTGCTCTTGCTTTCAAACAAACCAACAAACACTCTTTGCAGCTTTTATAGTGAATCTTGCTAGTTTTGATCAACTAATTTCTTCTACTCCTCGATGGGTTTGACACTCTTACTTATCAAAAATGCTAAAATAGATCCCCTACACATGTGGGTTATCACATTTCCTCAGCGCCACACCAGTTCACTACCTCATCGCCATCGCCTTCAATAAGTCGATCCTCAAGTAGGTGAACCGAGTCAATCGCGACTTCCTTTGGGCCGGCTACAAAGACGTTCGTGGCGGACAGTGTGTCGCCAACTCATAACGGATCTCCCGTCCGACTTCTCTTGGTTGGCTTGAGATCCGAGATCTCCAATGCTCTGGCATTGCCTCTCTAGATCATTGGTTTTGGCTCTGGAAGACATACCCATCCCGCCATTGGTGGCATCTGCACTTACCCTGTGACCCTAAGGTCCTGGCGATATTTTGGGCCTCTACTTCCTAAACCATTGGTGATGGTAGCTCCTACCTCTTCTGGACGAATCGCTGGTCTTTGCATCGATTCCCATCTCCGAGTTGTCTCCCCTGGTCTTTGCATCGGTTCCTCATCGTTGCCGGAAGACCCGCTTGGTTTAGGATGGTCTTCTTCTCTGCTCTTGGGCCCAGGACATCCAGGGCACACTCGGTCCCGCTGTTATGGTACAATATGGCAACCTTTGACACCGGCCCTGATATATTCCCCTCCCGGCTACCCTCGACGTGCTTCATTGGCGTTGGACCGCCTCATGTCAGTGCTCGACTAGCTCCTTCTACGAAGCGCTATTCCTAGGTGCCATACACACCCCAAATTGGCAGCTCACATGGAAGTTGTGGGCACATGTCCATGTTATGATCTTCATCTGACTCACCTCCAAACATATGTTGGACTGCATACCACCTTGCCCATAGGGGCCTCCCCTATGGTGACCGTCGCGTCCTTTGCGACCAGGAGACCGAGGACATGCATCACATCCTTGCAGGTTGCTCCTTCTCCCGTCAAGTGTGGCACAAGATCCTTTCATTGTGTCGTACCACGACAGGCCCTCCGCGTCCGGAGTTGCCCTTCTTGGACTGGTGAGCGGTCTCTTGCGACCAAGCCCCTGCCCTACTTGGTGGGACTCTCCTTGCTTCTTCTGCTGACTGATTGGTGACTTTGGAAGCATCAAAATGGATGTGTTTTCGATGGCTTGACGTCCTCTGTTGTGTACCTTGTTTGTACTATCCAAGAAAAGTCTGCACTTTGGGCTAGAGCTGGAACCAAGGGGCTCTACCCACTGTTACTCGGGACGTAGATCCTGTAACTATTGAACCAATCGTCCATTTTTTTTCTTGTTTTGCTCATGAGCACACAACCACGATGATTTGTGTGCGTGCACTAGTAGAAAACAAGGCTTTGGTCCAGGCCTGAAATCCCATTAATCCCGGTTCACTCACGAACCGGGACCCATGGGGGCATCGGTCCCGGTTCGTGAGGCCAGGGCGCCGGCCGGGCCTCGTGGGCCATTGGTCCCGGTTCGTCTGACCACTTTGGTCCCGGTTCCAGACACGAACCGGGACCAATGGGCCTCGCTCCTGGCCCACAACCATTGGACCCGGTTTGTGGCTGGAACCGGGACCAAATGGTGTCCTTTAGTCCCGGTTCCAGCCACAAACCGGGACCAATGGTTGGCCTATATATACCCCCTGCCCGCGAGCAGAGCAGTGCACTGCTCTGTTTTTTTGGCCGGCCGTGGGAGAGCTTTGTGGTGCTCTAGCTCACCTCCTATGCACATGAGGTGTTCGATGAAATGCCCGAGCCACACTTAAGCTTTCTCCTCTCGAAGCTCCTTGTCCAAGCTCCATTTTCCTCAAGATTTGTCTAGGTTTGGCGGTGCGTCCTGTCCCGTCCCCGTCCTCATCGCCGTCGAACCCCCGCGCCGATCTCGGCGCCGGCACCACCGTGGTTAGCCTCTTCTTCTTATCTTATTTCTAAAAAAAAGTTCTTACTTGTATGATTTAGATAGATACTTGTGTAATTTTCTTACTTTTATTATTGTTTGTTATTATATAGTGCGATGGTTTTGGTATCCGCCTCCGTCGGCCCTCGTCCTGTCTATGATTCGGATGTGGTATATATTATCTTTTATAACTATTTATTTTATTTAGTGTTTATAACAATTATGCCGACCAACGTGACATAGATTTTTTAATCTAGGAGGTATGTGAACCGGAAATTCCAATCGACATAGAAATTCTTGTCGAGAAGTTAAATTTGGTTGAAAAAGAAAACAATTACTTGAAAGAAAAATTACAAAGAGTTGAAGAGGAGAAGATGAAGTTGGAGTTGCATGTTGCCGATGTCGTCGACGATCACAAGATCAAGATGGATGCAATGCGCTTGAAGATTAGAAAGATTAGAAAATATGCCATTCATACTGAGGCTTGGTATCATTATGCCGTTGGATCAATTGGTACCTTAGTTGCGGTTATGATCGCATTTGTTGTTGCATTTAAATTTTATAGTTTCAATGTATGTTTTAATTAGATGCTCTAGAGAGCTATATGTTGTTCAATAATGAGAACTATGTATGAACGTTATGTATTTATTTTGGTCACTACTGTACTTTGGCTTTAATGTGATGATGAATTTCTATTAATTTGGTCACTTCTCTATTCATGATATGCACGCAGATGAACCGGCAATGGATGTACGGTGACCGACGCACCTCCGAGTATATTAAGGGCCTGCATAATTTTCTCGAAGCGGCTGAGGCAAACAAGCAGAATGGTTTTATGCATTGTCCATGTACTGTCTGTGAGAATACGAAGGCTTTCTCCAACTCTAAAACCCTTCACTTCCACCTGCTTGAGAAGGGTTTTATGCCACACTATAATGTTTGGACCAAGCATGGAGAAAGAGGGGTTATGATGGAAGACAACGAAGAAGAAGAGGATGATGACAACTACCCGCCCCCTGAATACGGTGATGCTGCAATGGGAGAAGCTGAAGATCAAGAGGAACCAGACGATGTGCCCGATGATGATCTTCGCCGGGTCATTGTTGATGCACAGAGAGAATGCGAAAGTGAAAGGGAGAAGTTGAAGTTCGATCGCATGTTAGAGGATCACAAAAAAGGGTTGTACCCAAATTGCGAAGATGACAACAGAAAGCTCGGTACCACACTGGAATTGCTGCAATGGAAGGCAGACAATGGTGTATCTGACAAGGGATTTAGTTCGCTACTGAAAATAATGAAGAAGAAGCTTCCAAATTATAACGAAATGCCCGGCAGTACGTACGAAACAAAGAAGGTTCTATGCCCTCTAGGATTGGAGGTGCAGAAGATACATGCATGCCCTAATGACTGCATCCTCTACCGCGGTGCGTACGAGGATTTGAACGCATGCCCGGTATGCGGTGCATTGCGGTATAAGATCATAAGAGATGACCCTGGTGATGTTGAGGGCCAGTGCACCGGGAAGAGGGTTCCTGCCAAGGTGATGTGGTATGCTCCTATAATACCACGGTTGAAACGTCTGTTCAGAAACAAAAAGCATGCCGAATTGATGCAATGGCACATAAAAGACCGTAAGAAAGACGGGAAGTTGAGAGCACCCGCTGACGGGTCGCAGTGGAGAAAGATCGAGAGAAAGTGGAGCGACTTTACAGGTGACCCAAGGAATGTATGGTTTGGTTTAAGTGCAGATGGCGTTAATCCTTTTGGGGAGCAGAGCAGCAAGCATAGCACATGGCCTGTGACTCTATGTATGTATAACCTTCCTCCTTGGTTGTGCATGAAGCAGAAGTTCATTATGATGCCAGTGCTCATCCAAGGCCCTAAGCAACCCGGCAATGACATTGATGTGTACCTAAGGCCATTAGTTGTTGAACTTTTATAGCTATGGAATGGAAGAGGTGTACGTGTGTGGGATGAGAACGAACAGGAGGAATTTGACCTACATGCGTTGCTGTTTGTAACCATCAACGATTGGCCTGCTCTCAGTAACCTTTCAGGACAGACAAACAAGGGATACCACGCATGCACACACTGTTTAGATGACACCGACAGTATATATTTGGACAAATGCAGGAAGAATGTGTACCTGGGGCATCGTCGATTTCTTCCGACCAACCATCAATGTCGAAAGAAAGGAAAGCATTTCAAAGGTGAGGCAGATCACCGGAAGAAGCCCGCCCTCCGTACTGGTGATCACATACTTGATATGGTCAATGATTTACAAGTAATCTTTGGAAAGGGTCCTGGCGGACTATCTGTTCCGACTGACGATGCGGGACGCGCACCCATGTGGAAGAAGAAATCTATATTTTGGGACCTACCCTATTGGAAAGACCTAGAGGTCCGCTCTGCAATCGACGTGATGCACGTGACGAAGAATCTTTGTGTGAACCTGCTAGGCTTCTTGGGAGTGTATGGGAAGACAAAAGATACACCGGAGGCACGGGAGGAACAGTAACGTGTGCATGAAAAAGACGGCATGCATCCAAAGCAGTATGAAGGTCCTGCCAGCTACGCTCTTACCAAAGAAGAGAAGGAAATCTTCTTTGAATGCCTGCTCAGTATGAAGGTCCCGTCTGGCTTCTTGTCGAATATAAAGGGAATAATAAATATGCAGAGAAAAAGTTTCAGAACCTAAAGTCTCATGACTGCCACGTGATTATGACGCAACTGCTTCCGGTAGCATTGAGGGGGCTTCTACCGGAAAACGTTCAATTAGCCATTGTGAAGCTATGTGCATTCGTCAATGCAATCTCTCAGAAGGTGATCGATCCAGAAATCCTGCCAAGGTTAAGGAGTGATTTGGTGCAATGTCTTGTTAGTTTCGAGCTGGTGTTCCCACCATCCTTCTTCAATATCATGACGCACGTCCTAGTTCATCTAGTCGACGAGATTGTCGTTCTGGGCCCTGTATTTCTACACAATATGTTCCCCTTTGAGAGGTTCATGAGAGTCTTAAAGAAATATGTTCGTAACCGCGCTAGGCCAGAAGGAAGCATCTCCATGGGCCATCAAACAGAGGATGTCATTGGGTTTTGTGTTGACTTCATTCCTGACCTTAAGAAGATTGGTCTCCCTCAATCGCGGTATGAGGGGAGACTGACTGGAAAAGGCACGCTAGGAGCGGACTCAATAATATGTAGGGACGGGCATTCTTTGTCTCAAGCACACTACACAGTTCTACAGAATTCTACCTTGGTGACCCCGTATTTCGATGAACACAAGAATATTCTGTGCTCCAAACACCCGGAGCAGTGTGACGACTGGATTACATATGAACACATCAGGACTTTCGGTAGTTGGTTGCAAAAACGTCTCATGGGTGACAACACTGTTTCTGATGAGTTGTACTCGTTGGCCAGGGGACCATCTTCGACTGTATTGACTTACAAAGGGTACGAGATAAATGGGAATACATTTTACACGATCGCCCAAGATCAAAAGAGCACCAACCAAAACAGCGGTGTCCGCTTTGATGCAGCAACCAAGAGGGGAAAGGACACATATTATGGTTACATAGTGGACATATGGGAACTTGACTATGGACATGATTTCAAGGTCCCTTTGTTTCAGTGCAAATGGCTCAATCTGTCAGGAGGCGGGGTACTGGTAGACCCACAGTACGGAATGACAACAGTGGATCTGAACAATCTTGGGTACACAGACGAACCATTCGTCCTAGCCTACCAAACCGAGAAAAAGAAAAGATAAGGAAGCGAATACATCATACGATGAGCCAAAGCGCCACATAGTTCTTTCAGGAAAAAGAGACATCGTGGGATTGGAGGGCAAGACAGACATGTCTGAAGATTATGAAAAGTTTCATGAAATTCCTCCCTTCAAAGTCAAGGCTGACCCAAGCACCCTGTTAAACGATGAAGATTATCCATGGTTACGGTGCAATAAGCAAAGGACACAAGCGAAGAAAAAGTGAAGACTTTCTCTCCACAACTATTATGATGATGCCTTTGATCTAGAATATCACTGCAGTTACATGTGAAGAAATGAAATGCCTTTTGTAACAGATGAGTTTTCGTATGAAACCCTGATACTTCGAAAGAGATTGTCCGTTTTGTACACGAAGTGCATCCAGTTTTTGCCGTAACCCTCTCAACTTTTTATAACATGCTATGTGGGTGAAATGATGATACCATGCCAACTTTCAACCTTTTCAAAGTTCATTTGTAGTGCTTTTCAATTTCAGGGTCATTTAGCTTAAAAAATCAGTAAATGCATGAAAAATACCAGATGAAGTCAGAAAGGGTTGAAAATTGATGATGTGGCTTTGAATGGTTCATTTTGAACACACAAAAAGTCTAGAGTTCAAATAAGTTCAAAAAAATGAAATACCTTTGTAACAGATGAGTTTTCGTCCGAAACCCTGATACTTCGAAAGAGATTGTCCGTTTTGTACACGAAGTGCATCCAGTTTTTCCCGTAACCCTCTCAACTTTTTAGCACATGCTATGTGGGTGAAATGATGATACCATGCCAACTTTCAACCTTTTCAGAGTTCATTTGTAGTGCTTTTCAATTTCATGGTCATTTAGCTCAAAAAAATCAGTAAATGCATGAAAAATACCAAATGAAGTCAGAAAGGGTTGAAAATTGATGATGTTGCTTTGAATGGTGCATTTTGAACACACAAAAAGTCTGGAGTTCAAATAAGTACAAAAAAAAATGAAATCCCTTTGTAACAGACGAGTTTTCGTCCGAAACCCTGATACTTTGAAAGAGATTGTCCATTTTGTACACGAAGTGCATCCAGTTTTTGCCGTAACCCTCTCAACTTTTTAGCACATGCTATGTGGGTGAAATGATGATACCATGCCAACTTTCAACCTTTTTAGAGTTCATTTGTAGTGCTTTTCAATTTCAGGGTCATTTAGCTAAAAAAATCAGTAAATACATGAAAAATACCAGATGAAGTCAGAAAGTGTTGAAAATTGATGATGTGGCTTTGAATGGTTCATTTTAAACACACAAAAAGTCTGGAGTTCAAATAAGTTCAAAAAAATGAAATACCTTTGTAACAGATGAGTTTTCGTCCGAAACCCTGATACTTCGAAAGAGATTGTCCGTTTCAAAAAAATTCAATATAATGATAAAACACACTAATATTAAATAGCAGGAAAAAGAATCACTCAAAAAATCTATTTTTAAAGTAAAGTTATTCACAAACTAGTGATTCACACAAATTTCAAAAAAATCAAATTTAAACTATTCAAATTTGAAAACTAATTGCACTAACAGAAAGTTTATAATTTTTGTGACCTAAAGCAAAAAGAATCACTCAAAAACTCTAAGTATTTAGCTGTAAGTAGAAACAAAAGAAAATAAATAAAGCAAAAAACAAAACAAAAATACTGGAAACACAATTAAAAAAAGTGCCGCCTACTGGGCCGCCACGGCCTGCATACGACTAGACACCCAACCCGCTAGTTGGGCTAGGACGCAGGCCCGTAGCAGGCCTAGTAAGCCCACAGGCAGAGTAATTACGTTTAGGCCCGTAGGCCTGCATAAGAGAGGAGCTCGAGAGGGTTGGCGTAGCGGCGTTTATAAACCACTCTCGACGCCTCTCAGCTAGCGAGGTGGGACTAAACATCCACCCGCCCGACGCCGTGCCAGCCGCAGCCCTTTCGTCCCGGTTGGTGGCACCAACCGGGACCAACGCACCCCTTTAGTCCCGGTTGGTGCCACCAACCGGGACAAAAGGTCCCTGTTTCCCGCCCTTTGGGCTGCTGAAAACTGACCTTTGCTCCCGGTTGGTGGCACCAACCGGGACTACAGGGGTGCATTGGTCCCGGTTGGTGCCACCAACCGGGACCAATTCTCTGGGTATATAAGTAGCACTTAGGAATTGTTGGAAATATGCCCTAGAGGCAATAATAAAATGGTTATTATTGTATTTCCTTGTTCATGATAATTGTCTATTGTTCATGCTATAATTGTGTTAACCGGAAACCGTAATGCATGTGTGAATACATAGACCACAACATGTCCCTAGTGAGCCTCTAGTTGGCTAGCTCGTTGATCAATAGATGGTCACGGTTTCATGGCCATGGACATTGGATGTCGTTGATAACGGGATCACATCATTAGGAGAATGATGTGATGGACAAGACCCAATCCTAAGCATAGCACACGATCATGTAGTTCGTCTGCTAAAGCTTTTCCAATGTCAAGTTTCGTTTCCTTAGACCATGAGATTGTGCAACTCCCGGATGCCGTAGGAATACTTTGGGTGTGCCAAACGTCACAACGTAACTGGGTGGCTATAAAGGTACACTACGGGTATCTCCGAAAGTGTCTGTTGGGTTGGCACAAATCGAGACTGGGATTTGTCACTCCGTATGACGGAGAGGTATCTCTGGGCCCACTCGGTAAGACATCATAATGAGCTCAATGTGACTAAGGAGTTAGCCACGGGATGATGTGTTACGGAACGAGTAAAGAGACTTGCCGGTAACGAGATTGAACAAGGTATAGGGATACCGACGATCGAATCTCGGGCAAGTATCATACCGGTAGACAAAGGGAATTGTATACGGGATTGATTGAATCCCCGACATCGTGGTTCATCCGATGAGATCATCGTGGAGCATGTGGGAGCCAACATGGGTATCCAGATTCCGCTGTTGGTTATTGACCGGAGAGGTGTCTCGGTCATGTCTACGTGCCTCCCGAACCCGTATGGTCTACACACTTAAGGTTCGATGACGCTGGGGTTATAGGGAAATAGTGTACGTGGTTACCGAAGGTTGTTCGGAGTCCCGGATGAGATCCCGGACGTCACGAGGAGTTCCGGAATGGTCTGGAGGTAAAGATTCATATATAGGAAGTGAGGTTTTGGTCACCGGAAGTGTTTCGGGCATCACCGGTAACGTACCGGGACCACCGGAAGGGTTCCGAGGGTCCACCATGTGGGGCCACCGGCACCAGAGGGCTGCATGGGCCTCAAGTGGGAGGGAACCAGCCCCTAGGTGGGCTGGTGCTCCCCCCACAAGGGCCCAAGGCGCAGCCAAGGGTGGAGGGGGGCAAACCCTAGCGCAGATGGGCCCTAAGGCCCACCCTAGGGCTGCCGCCACCTCTCCCTCTCTGGCCGCCGGCTAGATCCCATCTGGGGCTGCCGCCAGCCCCTAGGGTGGGAACCCTAAGGGCTGCGCACCCTCCTCCCTCCTCCTATATATAGTGGGGGTTTTGGGGCTGCCAGGAACACGCATCTCTCTCTCTCTCTCGGCGCAGCCCTAGCTCTCCCTCTCCTCGTTCTCCGTAGTGCTTGGCGAAGCCCTGCCGGAGTACCACGCAGCTCCACCGCCACCACGCCGTCGTGCTGCCGGAGCTCTCCCTCAACCTCTCCTTCCTCCTTGCTGGATCAAGGCGTAGGAGACGTCACCGGGCTGCACGTGTGTTGAACGCGGAGGCGCCGTTGTTCGGCGCTTAGATCGGAATCGACCGCGATCTGAATCGCTGCGAGTACGACTCCACCAACCGCGTTCTTGTAACGCTTCCGCTTTGCGATCTTCAAAGGTATGAAGATGCACTCTCCCCTTACTCGTTGCTGGTTTCTCCATAGATAGATCTTGGTGAACACGTAGGAAATTTTTTGATTTACTACTACGTCTCCCAACAGTGGCATCATGAGCTAGGTCTATGCGTAGAATCTATGCACGAGTAGAACACAAGTTGTTGTGGGCGTCGATCTTGTTAATTTTCTTGCCGTTACTAGTCTTATATTGATTCGGCGGTATTGTGGGATGAAGCGGCCCGGACCAACTTTACACGTACTCTTACGTGAGACCGGTTCCACCGCCTGACATGCACTTGTTGCATAAGGTGGCTAGAGGGTGTCTGTCTCTCCCACCTTAGTCGGATTGGATTCGATGAAAAGGGTCCTTATGAAGGGTAAATAGCAATTGGCATATCACGTTGTGGTTTTGGCGTAGGTAAGAAACGTTCTTGCTAGAAACCTATAGCAGCCACGTAAAAACTTGCAACTACAAATTAGAGGACGTCTAACTTGTTTTTGCAGCATATGCCTTGTGATGTGATATGGCCAAAAGGATGTGATGTGATGCATTGTGATGTATGAGATTGATCATGTTCTTGTAATAGGATTCACGACTTGCATGTCGATGAGTATGACAACCGGCAGGAGCCATAGGAGTTGTCTTATTTTATTGTATGACCTGCGTGTCAATCATAAATGCCATGTAATTACTTTACTTTATTGCTAAACGTTAGCCATAGTAGTAGAAGTAATAGTTGGCGAGACAACTTCATGAAGACACAATGATGGAGATCATGATGATGGAGATCATGGTGTCGTGCCGGTGACAGTGATGATCATGGTGCCCCGAAGATGGAGATCAAAGGAGCAAGATGATATTGGCCATATCATGTCACTATATTGATTGCATGTGATGTTTATCATGTTTACATCTTATTTGCTTAGAACGACGGAAGTAAATAAGATGATCTCTCAATAAAATTTCAAGAGAAGTGTTCACCCTAACTGTGCACCGTTGCTAAGGATCGTTGTTCCGAAGCACCACGTGATGATCGGGTGTGATAGGTTCTATCGTTCGCATACAACGGGTGTAAGCCAGATTTACACACGCGAAACACTTAGGTTGACTTGACGAGCCTAGCATGTACAGACATGGCCTCGGAACACGGAAGACCGAAAGGTCGAACATGAGTCGTATAGCAGATGCGATCAACATGGAGATGTTCACCATGGATAACTAGTCCGTCTCACATGATGATCGGACACGGGCTAGTTGACATGGATCATGTATCACTTGGATGACTAGAGAGATGTCTGTCTAAGTGGGAGTTCATTAAATAATTTGATTATGTGAACTTAATTATCATGAACTTAGTCTAAAAATGTCTTTACAATCTATATTGTAGATCCAATGGCCAACGCTAATGTCACCCTCAACTTCAACGCGTTCCTAGAGAAAACCAAGCTGAAAGATGATGGAAGCAACTATGCGGACTGGGTCCGTAGCTTGAGGATCATCCTCATAGCTTCCAAAAGATTGTATGTCCTTGATGCACCGCTAGGTGACCCACCCATTTTCCCAGCGGACCAAGACGTTACGAACGCTTGGCAGTCACGCTGCGATGATTACTCCCTGGTTCAGTGCGGCATGCTTTACAGTTTAGAACCGGGGCTCCAAAAGCGTTTTGAGCAACACGGAGCATATGAGATGTTCCAAGAGCTGAAACTGGTTTTCCAAGCTCATGCCCGGGTCGAGAGATATGACGTCTCCGACAAGTTCTTCAGCTGTAAGATGGAGGAGAATAGTTCTGTCAGTGAGCACATACTCAAAATGTCTGGGTTACACAACCGCTTGACTCAACTGGGAGTTAATCTCCCGGATGACTCGGTCATTGATAGAATCCTCCAGTCGCTTCCACCTAGTTACAAGAGCTTTGTGATGAACTACAACATGCAGGGTATGGAGAAGTCCATTCCTGAGTTGTACTCGATGCTGAAATCAGCGGAGGTCGAGATCAAAAAGGAGCATCAAGTGTTGATGGTGAATAAGACCACTAGTTTCAAGAAAGGCAAGGGTAAGAAGAACTTCAAGAAGGACGGCAAAGCTGTTGCCGCGCCCGGTAAGCAAGTTGCCGGGAAGAAGAACAAGAATGGACCCAAGCCTGAGACTGAGTGCTTTTATTGCAAGGGTACCGGTCACTGGAAGCGGAACTGCCCCAAGTACTTAGCGGATAAGAAGGCTGGCAACGTTAAAGGTATATGTGATATACTTGTTATTGATGTGTACCTAACCAGCGCTCGTAGTAGCTCCTGGGTATTTGATACCGGTGCAGTTGCTCACATTTGTAACTCCAAGCAGGAGCTGCGGAATAAGCGGAGACTAGCAAAGGACGAGGTGACGATGCGCGTCGGGAATGGTTCCAAGGTCGATGTGATCGCCGTCGGCACGCTACCTCTACATCTACCTTCGGGATTAGTTTTAAACCTCAATAATTGTTATTTAGTACCAGCTTTGAGCATGAACATTGTATCTGGATCTCGTTTGGTGCGAGATGGCTACTCATTTAAATCTAAGAATAATGGTTGTTCTATTTATATGAGAGAAATGTTTTATGGTCATGCCCCGCTGGTCAATGGTTTATTTTTGATGAATCTCGAACGTGATGTTACACATGTCCATAGTGTGAGTACCAAAAAGTGTAAGGTTGATAACGATAGTCCCACTTACATGTGGCACTGCCGCCTTGGTCATATTGGTGTCAAACGTATGAAGAAGCTCCATGCTGATGGACATTTGGAGTCTCTTGATTTCGAATCATTTGACACGTGCGAACCATGCCTCATGGGCAAGATGACCAATACTCCGTTCTCTGGAACAATGGAGCGAGCGACTGACTTGTTGGAGATAATACATACCGATGTATGCGGTCCAATGAGCGTCGAGGCTCGCGGTGGCTACCGTTATGTTCTCACCCTCACTGATGACTTGAGCAGATATGGGTATGTCTACTTAATGAAACACAAGTCTGAAACCTTTGAAAGGTTCAAGGAATTTCAGAGTGAGTTAGAGAATCAACGTGACAGAAAAATAAAGTGCCTACGATCTGATCGTGGCGGAGAATATTTAAGTTACGGGTTTGGCACGCACCTAAGGAAATGTGGAATTGTTTCACAACTCACGCCGCCTGGCACACCTCAGCGAAATGGTGTGTCTGAACGTCGTAATCGCACTCTATTGGATATGGTGCGATCTATGATGTCTCTTACCGACTTACCGCTATCATTTTGGGGATATGCATTAGAGACTGCCGCATTCACTTTAAATAGGGCACCGTCAAAGTCCGTTGAGACGACACCGTATGAATTATGGTTTGGGAAGAAACCTAAGCTGTCGTTTCTAAAAGTTTGGGGATGCGATGCTTATGTGAAGAAACTTCAACCTGAGAAGCTCGAACCCAAAGCGGAAAAGTGCGTCTTCATAGGATATCCCAAAGAGACTATTGGGTATACCTTCTACCTCAGATCCGAAGGCAAAGTCTTTGTTGCCAAGAATGGATCCTTTCTCGAGAAAGAGTTTCTCTCGAAAGAAGTAAGTGGGAGGAAAATAGAACTTGATGAGGTAATTGTACCTCCACTCGAACCGGAGGGTAGAGCAACACAGGAAGTTGTTTCTGTGGAGCCTACACCGGCTGGAGAGGAAGTTAATGATGATGATCATGAAACTTCAGATCAAGTTACTATTGAACGTCGAAGGTCCACGAGGACGCGTTCCGCACCAGAGTGGTACGGCAACCCTGTCCTGGAGATCATGTTGTTGGACAACAGTGAACCTTCGAACTATGAAGAAGCAATGGCGGGCCCGGATTCCAACAAATGGCTTGAAGCCATGAAATCCGAGATAGGATCCATGTATGAGAACAAAGTGTGGACTTTGGTGGACTTGCCTGATGATAAGCGAGCCATTGAAAATAAATGGATCTTTAAGAAGAAGACTGACGCGGATGGTAATGTGACCGTCTATAAGGCTCGGCTTGTCGCTAAGGGTTATAGACAAGTTCAAGGAGTTGACTACGATGAGACTTTCTCACCCGTAGCGATGCTGAAGTCTGTCCGAATCATGTTAGCAATTGCCGCATTTTATGATTATGAGATCTGGCAAATGGACGTCAAAACGGCATTCCTTAATGGCTTCCTTAAGGAAGAACTGTATATGATGCAGCCGGAAGGTTTTGTCGATCCTAAAGATGCTAACAAAGTATGCAAGCTCCAGCGCTCCATCTATGGGCTGGTGCAAGCATCTCGGAGTTGGAACATTCGCTTTAATGAGGTGATTAAAGCGTTTGGGTTTATGCAGGTTTATGGAGAACCCTGTATTTACAAGAAAGTGAGTGGGAGCTCTGTAGCATTTCTCATATTATATGTGGATGACATATTATTAATGGGAAATGATATAGAACTTTTGGAAAGTGTAAAGGCCTACTTGAATAAATGTTTTTCTATGAAGGACCTTGGAGAAGCTGCTTACATATTAGGTATTAAGATCTATAGAGATAGATCGAGACGCCTCATAGGTCTTTCACAAAGCACATACCTTGAAAAGATATTGAAGAAGTTCAATATGGATCAGTCCAAGAAGGGGTTCTTGCCTGTGTTACAGGGTGTGAGATTGAGTACGACTCAATGCCCGACCACGGCAAAGGATAGAGAAGAGATGAGTGTCATCCCCTATGCTTCAGCCATAGGCTCTATTATGTATGCCATGCTGTGTACCAGACCTAATGTGAACCTTGCCATAAGTTTGGTAGGGAGGTACCAAAGTGATCCCGGAGCGGAACACTGGACAGCGGTCAAGAATATCCTGAAGTACCTGAAAAGGACAAAGGACATGTTTCTCGTATATGGAGGTGCCGAAGAGCTCGTCGTAAAGGGTTACGTCGATGCTAGCTTCGACACAGATCCGGATGACTCCAAGTCACAAACAGGATACGTGTATATTTTGAACGGAGGGGCAGTCAGCTGGTGCAGCAGCAAGCAAAGCGTCGTGGCGGCATCTACATGTGAAGCGGAGTACATAGCTGCTTCGGAAGCAGCAAAGGAAGGAGTCTGGATGAAGGAGTTCATCACCGACTTAGGAGTAATTCCCAATGCGTCGGGCCCGATGACTCTATTCTGTGACAACACTGGAGCTATTGCCCTTGCGAAGGAGCCCAGGTTTCACAAGAAGACAAGACACATCAAGCGCCGCTTCAACTCCATCCGTGATTACATTCAGGAGGGAGATATAGAAATTTGTAAAGTGCATACGGATCTGAATGTCGCAGATCCGTTGACTAAACCTCTCTCACGAGCAAAACATGATCAACACCAGAATGCTATGGGTGTTCGAGTCATCACAATGTAACTAGATTATTGACTCTAGTGCAAGTGGGAGACTGTTGGAAATATGCCCTAGAGGCAATAATAAATGGTTATTATTGTATTTCCTTGTTCATGATAATTGTCTATTGTTCATGCTATAATTGTGTTAACCGGAAACCGTAATGCATGTGTGAATACATAGACCACAACATGTCCCTAGTGAGCCTCTAGTTGGCTAGCTCGTTGATCAATAGATGGTCACGGTTTCATGGCCATGGACATTGGATGTCGTTGATAACGGGATCACATCATTAGGAGAATGATGTGATGGACAAGACCCAATCCTAAGCATAGCACAAGATCGTGTAGTTCGTCTGCTAAAGCTTTTCCAATGTCAAGTATCGTTTCCTTAGACCATGAGATTGTGCAACTCCCGGATGCCGTAGGAATACTTTGGGTGTGCCAAACGTCACAACGTAATTGGGTGGCTATAAAGGTACACTACGGGTATCTCCGAAAGTGTCTGTTGGGTTGGCACGAATCGAGACTGGGATTTGTCACTCCGTATGACGGAGAGGTATCTCTGGGCCCACTCGGTAAGACATCATAATGAGCTCAATGTGACTAAGGAGTTAGCCACGGGATGATGTGTTACGGAACGAGTAAAGAGACTTGCCGGTAACGAGATTGAACAAGGTATAGGGATACCGACGATCGAATCTCGGGCAAGTATCATACCGGTAGACAAAGGGAATTGTATACGGGATTGATTGAATCCCCGACATCGTGGTTCATCCGATGAGATCATCGTGGAGCATGTGGGAGCCAACATGGGTATCCAGATTCCGCTGTTGGTTATTGACCGGAGAGGTGTCTCGGTCATGTCTACGTGCCTCCCGAACCCGTAGGGTCTACACACTTAAGGTTCGATGACGCTGGGGTTATAGGGAAATAGTGTACGTGGTTACCGAAGGTTGTTCGGAGTCCCGGATGAGATCCCGGACGTCACGAAGAGTTCCGGAATGGTCCGGAGGTAAAGATTCATATATAGGAAGTGAGGTTTTGGTCACCGGAAGTGTTTCGGGCATCACCGGTAACGTACCGGGACCACCGGAAGGGTTCCAGGGGTCCACCATGTGGGGCCACCGGCACCAAAGGGCTGCATGGGCCTCAAGTGGGAGGGAACCAGCCCCTAGGTGGGCTGGTGCTCCCCCCACAAAGGCCCAAGGCGCAGCCAAGGGTGGAGGGGGGCAAACCCTAGCGCAGATGGGCCCTAAGGCCCACCCTAGGGCTGCCGCCACCTCTCCCTCTCTGGCCGCCGGCCAGATCCCATCTGGGGCTGCCGCCAGCCCCTAGGGTGGGAACCCTAAGGGCTGCGCACCCTCCTCCCCTCCTCCTATATATAGTGGGGGTTTTGGGGCTGCCAGGAACACGCATCTCTCTCTCTCGGCGCAGCCCTACCTCTCCCTCTCCTCGTTCTCCGTAGTGCTTGGCGAAGCCCTGCCGGAGTACCACGCAGCTCCACCGCCACCACGCCGTCGTGCTGCCGGAGCTCTCCCTCAACCTCTCCTTCCTCCTTGCTGGATCAAGGCATAGGAGACGTCACCGGGCTGCACGTGTGTTGTACGCGGAGGCGCCGTTGTTCGGCGCTTAGATCGGAATCGACCGCGATCTGAATCGCTGCGAGTACGACTCCACCAACCGCGTTCTTGTAACGCTTCCGCTTTGCGATCTTCAAAGGTATGAAGATGCACTCTCCCCTTACTCGTTGCTGGTTTCTCCATAGATAGATCTTGGTGAACACGTAGGAAATTTTTTGATTTACTACTACGTCTCCCAACAGGAATTTTCAGTTCTCATCTCGCCCCCGCCCCCGACGACGCCGACGAAATCGACGCCGCCCGCCGCCCCCGCCCCAGCCGTCGCCGCCGCCCGCCGCCCCCGTCGTCGCCGTCGCTCGCCGCCCTCGTCGTCGCCCGCCGCCAGCCGCCCCCGTCGTCGCCGCCGCCCGCCCCCCCCCCCCCGTCGCCCCCGCCGTCGCCCGCCGCCCCCGTCGTCGCCTGCCGCCCCCGTCGTCGCTCGCCGCCCGATGCACCCGCCCTTCGCTCCCGCCGTCGCCCGCCGCCCCCGTCGTCGCCGCCGCCCGCCGCCCCCGCCGTCGCCGTCGCCGTCGTCCCCGTCATCGCCCTCGCCCGCCGCCCCCGTCGTCGCCGCCGCGTCAATATTTGGTCAATATTTTTTTTGTTCATATTTTTTTTGTTCATGAAAACTTGGTCAATATTTTTTTGTTCATACAATATTTTTTTTGTTCATAGAAATTAGTTAAAATGAGGGGGGACATGAGGGGTGAGCGTCGTTGTCGTCTACCCCCTCCCCGATAACTTCGACATGAGGGGGGACGTCGGACATGACATGAGGGGGGACGTCGGACGTCGAACATGAGGGGTGAGCGTCGTTGTCGTCTATCCCCTCCCCGATAACTTCGACATGAGGGGGGACGTCGGACATGACATGAAGGGGGACGTCGGACGTCGGACATGAGGGGTGAGCGTCGTTGTCGTCTACCCCCTCCCCGATAACTTCGACATGAGGGGGGACGTCGGACATGACATGAGGGGTGAGCGTCGTTGTCGTCTACCCCCTCCCCGATAACTTCGACATGAGGGGGGACGTCGGTCATGACATGAGGGGGGACGTCGGACATGAGGGGTGAGCGTCGTTGTCGTCTACCCCCTCCCCGATAACTTCGACATGAGGGGGGACGTCGGACATGACATGAGGGGTGAGCGTCGTTGTCGTCTACCCCCTCCCTGATAACTTTGACATGAGGGGGGACGTCGGACATGACATGAAGGGGGACGTCGGACGTCGGACATGAGGGGTGAGCGTCGTTGTCGTCTACCCCCTCCCCGATAACTTCGACATGAGGGGGGACGTCGGACATGACATGAGGGGTGAGCGTCGTTGTCGTCTACCCCTTCCCCGATAACTTCGACATGAGGGGGGACGTCGGTCATGACATGAGGGGGGACGTCGGACATCGGACATGAGGGGTGAGCGTCGTTGTCGTCTACCCCCTCCCCGATAACTTCGACATGAGGGCGGACGTCGGACATGACATGAGGGGTGAGCGTCGTTGTCGTCTACCCCCTCCCCGATAACTTCGACATGAGGGGGGACGTCACACATGACATGAGGGGGGACGTCGGACGTCGGACATGAGGGGTGAGCGTCGTTGTCGTCTACCCCCTCCCCGATAACTTCGACATGAGGGGGGACGCCGGACATGACATGAGGGGTGAGCGTCGTTGTCGTCTACCCCCTCCCCGATAACTTCAACATGAGGGGGGACGTCGGACATGACATGAGGGGTGAGCGTCGTTGTCGTCTACCCCCTCCCCGATAACTTCGACATGAGGGGGGACGTCGGACATGACATGAGGGGGGACGTCAGACGACGGACATGAGGGGTGAGCGTCGTTGTCGTCTACCCCCTCCCCGATAACTTCGACATGAGGGGGGACGTCGGACATGAGAGGGGTGAGCGTCGTTGTTGTCTACCCCCTCCCCGATAACTTCGATATGAGGGGGGACGTCGGACATGACATGAGGGGGGACGTCGGACGTCGGACATGAGGGGTGAGCGTCGTTGTCGTCTACCCCCTCCCCGATAACTTCGACATGAGGGGGGACGTCGGACATGACATGAGGGGGGACGTCGGACGTCGGACTTGAGGGGTGAGCGTCGTTGTCGTCTACCCCCTCCCCGATAAGTTCGACATGAGGGGGGACGTCGGACATGACATGAGGGGTGAGCGTCGTTGTCGTCTACCGCTCCCCGATAACTTCGACATGAGGGGGGACGTCGGACATGACATGAGGGGGGACGTCGGACGTCGGACATGAGGGGTGAGCATCGTTGTCGTCTACCCCCTCCCTGATAACTTCGACATGAGGGGGGACATCGGACATGACATGAGGGGTGAGCGTCGTTGTCGTCTACCCTCTCCCCGAAAACTTCGACATGAGGGGGGACGTCGGACATAACATGAGGGGGGACGTCGGACGTCGGACATGAGGGTTGAGCGTCGTTGTCGTCTACCCCCTCCCCGATAACTTCGACATGAGGGGGGGCGTGGGACATGACATGAGGGGTGAGCGTCGTTGTCGTCTAACCCCTCCCCGATAAATTCGACATGAGGGGGGACGTCGGACATGTCATGTGGAATTTTTTTTTGTTCATATAGAAGACTCCGGTAACATAGATTTATCAAGAATGCCCCCATTATGGATGTGCACAAGTTGATCCAATTTTTTTTTTGATCTCATATATATATATATATATATATATTCTTCTATATGCCACGTTGTCTGTCAAAGTATTGAAGAAATCCATGGCTTCATCATTAGCCGGAAGTAACAGGCGTATGATGCTACGAAGCTCTTCAAAGTTGTTTTGGAATGGAGTTCCGGATAGAATAATTCGCTTTTTGGTACGAAATTCAGCAAAGGCCTTCCAAATAGCGATATTCGGAAGGCTCTTGCTGAACTTCGTACCAAAAAGCTAATTAATTATCCTATCCGGGACTCCGTTCCAAAACAATTTTGGAGAGCTTTGTACCATTATGCGCCTGTTACTTCCGGCTAATGATGAAGCCTTGGTTTTCTTGAATCCTTTGACACTAGACAACGTGACATATAGAAGGGTAGATGAGATCAGGAAAAATATGGACCATTTTCTGCACATCCAGAATGGCGCCATTTTGTTAAATCCCTTAAAGGTTAAGAGAATCCCTTGTTTGACATTCATGAGAGAGGCGGTCCGGACGTCGGACATTCATGAGAGAGGCGGTCTGGACGTCGGACATTCATGTTTGTATATTAATTGCCATGTTGTAATATTTGCAGAAACTATGGATCAAAGAGACTTGGAACAAGAACAGTTGTTGGGGGAGATAATCCTCGCCGGACGTGATGTCTTGTCATTTCTCAACGACACCGATGGTCTGGAAGGAGAGGATGACGGCTCCGGTGATCGAACAATGGAGGAGGAAGGACATGATCATGATGGCTCCGGTGACCGAATGCCGAAGGAAGAAGGAGACCATGATGACGGCTCCGGTGACCGAACGGAGGAGGGAGCTGTTGCAAAGTCCGGCGAGGTATATATATTAATTAAGCCTATGTCGACTAGCTAATTTATGCATTAATTGTTTTGGTATGTACATATATAAACTCTTCTTTCTTCTTTTATAGCCCTTCGGATCGAGCCAAATTTCAGTAACGAGACGAGGCCCGAAGAAAAGGTTGCGCAAGGATGAAAGGTTCACGATCACAGCACTCGCGGACGATGGCCTACCGATTGAACCCAAGCGGACCAAGGACGCATTTTCTGCTCAGTGCGGAGCTATTGTTAGGGACGACATCCCGATCAGCATCAAGCAATGGAATAAGCCTAAGGACGACGACCCTGAAGTTTCTTATGTCACCGATAGACAGAAAGATGATCTTTGGACCTCGCTGAAGGCAAATTTCACCCTACCGCCAGAGGAGGATCCGAATAAGCCAGTTATAGAGCCACTGGTCAAGGCGTGTGCTCTTAAGAAGATGGCAGATCTATTCAGGAGGTGGAAGAATGAGTTGAAATCAAAGTTTGTCGACAAAGGGAAGACTCCAGAATTCATCGGCCGATTTGAGAAGATAAGAGATCACTGGCCCGCATTTGTGGCCTACAAGACATCGGACAAGAGTAAGAAAATGTCAGAGACAAACAAGAACAATGCTGCAAAGAAGCAGTATCACCATCACACGGGGTCAGGTGGCTACCTCAAAGCCCGGCCGTTGTGGGACAAAGCTGAGAATGACCTGATTGCTAAAGGGGTCGAACCAGAGACATTGAACTGGCCAGACCGTTCAAGGACTTGGTTCTTCGGGGTTGGGGGAACTTTGGACCCTGAAACAGGGAAGTGCCGTTGGACGGACGAGCAACTTGCAATACCCGTCAAGAAGCTTCAGAAGTATAGCACCGCAGCGCAGGAAGGGACGTTCATTCCTGATAGAGAGAAGGACGAGCTGACTGAGGCCCTAGGGAATGATGAGCACCCTGGACGAACACGAGGCACACCAGGCTCCGTTCCGTGGAAGGTTGGGTTTCCCGACGCAGGCGGTTACCGAAGCCGGGAGAGAAAGAGGAAAGCGGAGCTGAGCGACATGCAGAAGCTCAATGCAAGACTACAAAAGCTCGAGGAACTTGAGAGCCAGCGAGCTGCCGGCCAACCATCTCAGCGGCACGAAGCTACCCCGCCATCTCAGCGGAGAAGCAACGTGGCTTCCACGGAGCCCGTTCAGCCTGACTTCACGGCTCCTAGCTACCCCGTGGATACTATCACGGAGGCTCAACATTGTGAGCTTATGACGAAATGCCGGAACCTCACTTTCAAGGCGGTTGTGAGCTCTGTTGCACCTCCTCAACCCAACGGAACTTTTCACCGCCTTCCGATTCCATATGGCTATGCTGTTGTGATGGTGGATGAAGTAATGGAGGGATTTGAGGAGCTCGAGCTTGACCACTCTACAGGTGAAGGGGAGAAGCAGCTGGTTCATGCTCTGAGGAGTACATGTCTATGGCAGAAGGAGTACATCAAGCTTCCAAACTGGACACCTCCGCCTCCTCCTCCTCCTCCGGCGAGTCAGGGCACTCCGCCTCTTCCTCCTCCTCCGACGAGTGATCAGGGCACTCCGCCTCCTTCTCCGGCTCCTCCGACGCGTGAGGGCACTCCGCCTCCTCCTTCGCCTACTCCGGCGCGTCAGAGCAGTTCGCCTCCTCCTCCGCCTCGTCGGCAACGGCGGAAGACAGACGCCGCCGCTCCGGCTCCTCCGGCGCGTCGGAGCACTCCGCCTCGTCAGCAACGACGGAAAAGAGATGCCGCCGCTCCGGCGGCTAGCAGTACAAGCAGAGGCGGGAGGCAATTCAGATACGGTCCATCTCTCAAGCCTCTGGAAAAGTTACCATATGAGAGGACCGAGAAGGAAAACGAGGACATATGTCGTGCCCAAGTGAGGGACCATTTTGCAAAGAAAACTCCACCTCCGAAGGAGAAGCTAGATCCGGTGAAAGTGAAGCGCACTATCGATGCCCTGAAGCGACCACCACCGCCTCCGCCGGATTCCAACTATGTCCGGATTCTTAAAAAGACATATCAAGATGCGCGGCGGTCGGGAAGTACTTCCAGTGATGCAAGGTTAGCAGAACGAAGAAGTGGGAAAACAATTCCCCAGCTCGGCGAACAGGAGAAGCAATCGTGCCCCCCGCTCAAGGTGTCTAGCGATATTGCTAATCATCCGGTGCTACTGCCCGGTACCAAACTTGGTGATTACTTGGGGGATGATGTAATTTTTGAAACGGCTGAGGTAACAAAAGAAGAATATAAATACGTGCACGGGAAGCCTCTCGTCACACCTGATCATCCTCCTCTAACAACGATGATGTACAAATTGCATGAGTGGTACATGAAAACCTGCAGGGAGTCTGGGAAAGACACTATGTATGTGGCAGTGAAACCAGAGCACGAATTCATTGGACTTAGCGTGATGCCTATTGAATTTGTGGAGTTATTTCAGTTATACAATCAACTGGCCCTCGACAAACAACTCATGACTTCCTACTGTCTGTAAGTATTACTTCTATAGTTAAGTCTCTAGCTCAGCTCGTTCATTGCATGTATATATAATTATCCTCACTATATTATGCAGATTGAAGATCGTCGAATGCAAAAAAGCAGGAATCTTCGACGTTGGGTTCATTAGCCCAGATGCCGTAAATGAATGGACGGTACAAAATGAAATCAAAGAGACCGAGGAGAACTTGCTAAAGTCGTTCCTTATACATCAAAACAAAAGGGAAATACTCTTTCCTTATAACTTCAAGTGAGTGTTGCTGACTTCTCGGTATACTTGGTTTCGCTTACTCGAGGTTAAGTAATGTAATTGATGAGTTATATATGCGTGCACAATTACCACTTTATTCTGCTATCCATTAAGCTTGACGGGGCATTAGTAACTGTCTTAGACTCGAGACGTAAAGATCCCGAGAATTATGCGGACATGACTGCAATGCTCAAGAAGTAAGTTCAGTCAATACCGGGACCATATCGGCATGCAAACTTTCGTTAATTTCCTGATATCAAGTAATCATTTTCTTTGCCTGGCAGGGTTTGGAAGAAGTTCACCCGAAAGGTTCCCGGTCTAAACAAAGAGTTGCGATTTACGCACCCCAAAGTAAGTAGTACTAGCTAGTTCCGCGCATCTCTAATTGATTCAAATTTTCATCAATATATCATAACCATGCTTGCTTATCAGTTTGATTGAACTCTATTCTCGTAAAGTGCTTGTACCAGAAAGAAGGGACTGTTTTATGTGCATACTACGTATGCGAGTTCATTCGCCACTCGACCTCTGAGCGGGGCTTCTCCGACAAACAATTTGAAGTACGTAAATAATATTCACAATTTTATTTTATATATTACCATCAATTGTGTTGAGTTTTATTCATATATATGCATGTATTGACCCCCTTCTTTAAATTAGATCTGGCAGATGCGGGATGAACTCCTACCACATGATCGCATACGTGCAATTCAAGAGGAATTGGCGGGATTCTTTCTTGACCACGTCATACCTAAAGACGGAGAATACCATGTGGATTTGTTATTGGATCTTAGGTAGATGATGTTAGGGATTGTAAAATATGTTATATTGTATATATGTAGTAGCGTCGGATAGATATACGAAAACTTGTTGTTCGACCAAGCACGGAGAAAGAGATGTCACTTCTCTCTATATATGTTCAGCATGACGAACTTGTGTAATTAATGGTTTCCTTCATTTTCTTATTAGCTAGCGTCGAGTTCTCTCTATATGTATAGTAGCTAGCGTCGACCAAGCATGGAGAAAGAGATGACACTTCTCTCTATTTGCTAGCTAACACAATATGAAACCCCTAAATTAACCCTCCAAAACCCCCCACCCCCCTTAAAAAAAACAAAAACCCAGCTCCTGCCAGATGCTGACGCGTGGATGCCCTTTGGTCCCGGTTGGTGTGACAAACCGGGACTAAAGGTCCTCCTGCCTGGGCTCCCCGTAGCGGCCACGTGGAGCCCCTTCTGTCCCGGTTCGTAAGCAAACCGGGACTAAAGATTTTGGGCTTTAGTCCCGACCCTTTAGTACCGGTTCCAGAACCGGGGCTAATGGGCCTCTGGAACCGGGACAAATGGGCCGTTTTCTACTAGTGGTGGTTTATGTGAGTTGCATCTTGTAGTTGTTTCACTCTCTTTTTTTCAATGAAATGATATGTAATTTTAAGTATTCGGAAATAGTACAGTTGCCGTAGATAAAATAGATCACGGGGAGTTGAGAGTGCAGATTACCCATCGGGAAAATGTGATGCCTTCCATGGTCGGTGTCGTACGTGAGCATCAAGCTGCTAGGAGTACGTAAGTAACCGCCAACAAGGGACAGAAACCGAACAAAACTGCCAACTACTCCTCCTTCAGAAACAAAAACAAAAATAAAAATGGTAGTACAGCAGTGCAGATCAGCAGGATTCCATTCGTGGGACACTTGTGCGCACCAGGTGTTGTGTGTAGAAAGCTCTAGAATCGACAAAAGGGACGTACGCCTACGCGGGAGGTGCATGCATCATGCAACGCATTATTGCCTGTCATAGCATTTGTTATCGAAAACGAGCTGTCTACTTTTTTTTGGCTCTTCCCACTTTTCTTCTTCGTTGGTGTACCGGCTGCGGCTGGGCTGCACACCGTGTCTGACCCGTGTTAGCTAGGCTGCGTCCAAACCACCGTTTCAAAAGCGTTAATGCAGGTGAACTTGGACGAATCGAATCAAAGCATCAAGACGTTTTCACTCCAAATTTCCCAGCATATTCATCGATCGCCTTACGATCAGCTGTTCTTCACCCTGGCTTGCTTCGCCACAAAGTTATAGGCGAGGTGCTACCCGTGGGGAGCATTCACGGTCTCGCAGAGACGATCGAGCTCCTCGAAATCTCGTTCAGTTCACTGGCAGTGGCAGAAGACTGCACGCAACGCTCGATTCGAGGCGAAACCATGGTGATCTACGTTGCGGGGCCTTGTGGGTTGGGTGACTGGTGAGGTGAGGCTGGCCAACCGGCCGCGGGTGAAAAGACGGATTCCAAAGCGGTGGATCTCGCAACGGTTTTCCCTGCCGCTCCGACGTACGTTACGTACGCACGCTCCACCCCGCGCGCGCCGGCCACGGTTGGTTCCACGGCGTGCCGACGCGACGCGACGCGATGGCGACGCCTCGCCGCAAAAAGGGAGCTTCGCGTGAAAGCAAAAGAGCACCGCGTCCAGGCCAACCCAAAGCCAAGCCGAGCCGAGCCGCACGCGTCTCTGATCTTCAAAATAAAAGAAGGGTGTGTATTGTATGGCACGACGATGCAGAGCCAACCAGACGGATACAGCTCTCATGCGGCGTTAGCGTCCCACCTCCTCTCTCCCAGTCGCAGATGAGATGACGACGTCAGAGATGTTGCGTTTCTCCTATCGTTCTCTCTCGCGAGTGGGATCGGAGTGGCACCGTTCTTTCTGACGTGGGAGTGGGAGCAAGTAGACAGGCACAGGCGATAGGTCCGTCGGGTCCGGACAGAATGATGGGGGTGATGAGCTCGATAGGGCTGCTGCTTGAGACTGTTGGAGTTGGACGCAAATCCTTCTTCAAAATTGGCAGCGAAACTCAACTTTATATAGGCAGGCAGGTGGCCAAATCCATGGGAAGGTTGGTGGATTTGATTCAACTAATTTAGCGGTCCCGGATGTGGACATGCCTGTATCTGTCCTGTACGAGTCTGTTGACAGATAGACATCCATTTCCTTGCAGCAATTCTCCAGCTTTGCCTTTCTGCACGGAGGAGCCCATCTGAATTCTGAAACTGGGCCGGAATCCTTTCTCTTCCATAGACTTTCTGACAGGCTGAGACTCAGGTTCAGTGCCTTCCTGTCTGTGTCTAAGTTGCTTATTGTCGTGGAATTCAGTTCACATGACTTAGAGTTCATTCAAACTATATCCCGCATGTCTTCATGCTTTGGGAGATCGCCAATTTTCTGATGCTGCTGACGGCACAAAGCTCAGACAGAGGTTCACGCATACCCCTTACCCGGGCTGACCATGTCTGGAAAATGGGGTACAACTCACCAACCAACTCAGGCTCATATCCAGTCATCTTCCACCACAGATGATTGATGTGGCACCAGGAGCTGGAGCTATCGGTGCGCCGTCTACTTTAGCATCATTATATCAGCAGCACAGTAGCAGACTAGCAGCACCCGTTCCTCGTCCTACCAATTCAGGCTCATATAAAGCTTGCCCTCTGAAATTTATACACGGCATAAATTCAGAACCATTTTTCTGCACCCTGAAGTGTCAGCATAACTAATTTTCTTGTTATTCGCAATATAAGCTTATACTAGCTGTTATTGTATGAAAAAGCAGGCTCCTCCAGAACAAATGTCTCAATGGAAAAGGACAACAAAAATGCAGTCTCATCATACATTTGATACATCTCATCCACAACAGAGTTGCCTGTAGCAAACTACTCCATTTCGTCCACATCCAAGATTGCATGCACTCTCCAATCTAACTTGCCAACATGCATGACATCCACAGTTAGACTTGCAACTCCGGGAGGCTAGCCCTTCCATCATCTAGTCTAGAAGAAAGAACTTACAACTTGCAACTAGCTACAAATTGCACAACCATGCAATTAATCAAATAAAAGTTGGTAGTACTCAAACTCTCACACGAGGAGGTCCTTTGCACTTCCATTCCATGGAGTGGTACTCAAGTACAGTACTGATGATCAACAGCAGCGAACCACACCACGCGTCAGGTTCACTTCTATTAGTGACTTCTCTGAGACCTAACTGGCTTAAGGTGCGGTTGATTTACCCTAACTGTTAGCGAGGTGCGTGAGGCGGGCCGCCGCCTACACCTTGATAAAAGTTTGATACGGGCTCTGCGCGGCCTGGGCCGCGAGCCCGGCCCGGAGCTTGATGTCCTTGAGGGCAGCGTCCTCCAGGAGCAGCACCTTGTCCTTGTCCCTCACCCCAACCATAGTTACAAACCGTTTGCACAGTGAAACAACTGAACTAGCATTACTGAACTTGTCTGAATTTTTTTGCAGTTTATGATGCCTGACAACTGAATTATGTAAAGCAGTGCCCAGTGTGCATGGATACAACTTCCACGATGGCACGATCACTCATCAAGCTTTTATCGTGCTTAAAGAGCTTGGGGAATATTCATTCAAGTTTGGCACATAAAGATGGGCTTACCGCTTAGCACATGAGAGAAGCTCCAATCAAAAGGAATCATGACCAGATGAACCACTTTCGAAGAACACATTCATTCCTACCAATCACACACTAGCTAGTCATGTCCATATACTATCCTCTGAAAACTCTAATCAACTTTTCTTATGTAGCTTTGCAAGACGAGAGCCGAGAGTACTCACCAAAAGTGCAGGTGGCTCCAATGGAGACCTCGTGCCAGGAGTAGCCGGTGGCCACCCTGACTGTGATGACCTCCACGTCCCCGCTCCCGTCCCTCCTCTGCACCAGCATGCCCCCCGGCCGCACCTCCCACTCGATCTCCCCGCCACCGCCGCCACCCCGAATGCCACCGGCCTCGCTGCCGTCGTCACTGCTGCTGCTACTAGAGCTGCTGATCTTGGAGGAGCTCCTCCTGAAGAGCCTCTTGGGGTTGGGAAACCTCAGCTTGGTCATGGTCGCAAATGGCAGCTAGTCTGCTTCAGATGACTCTGCCGTTGTTCCTTGCGGTTACTGTTGAGGCGCAGTTGAGCTGGTGGTGACTGGCTGTAACCTGTAAGTAGGAACAGGGCTTTGCTGTGTATATATAGGAGGCGAGCAGCTATCGGGAGGCAGATTAAGGTGGTGGCAGAACAAGCTTTGGAAGCGTGCGGCTGCTTGTCAAAGGCGTCAACGAAGGGGACACTGCGACAGGCGAACTTGGCACAGTCCAAAGCGGCAAGAGCTTGCGAAAATGTTCCTCGACTGAAGGAAAAGGAGAGGTGATCCACTGATCTTATATTAGTCCGGTCATCAAGGAGCTCTACTTTGATTTTTTATCCCAGTAACCCAATCTTCAGTTATCCACATTTCTGTTCCAGCTAGCACTGGATGATCCACTGAATGTGTGTGTTCACGCCAAAGTGGTCAACCGGGTTTGGCACTTGGGGTCAGGCCACTGCTTTGTAACCTAAAGTTAGTGAGATGTTTTCGGAGTTGCATAACGGCCATGGAACTAATTGAGCACATGGGAGTTGGTAAAAACGCATGATGCGATGATTAGGGCGGTCGGTTAGGATACAACCTAGCGGGATTAATGTAATGGCGGTTGGTCGCAAGTTTTCCCGGCTTGTGTCCCGCGGCTGATGAGCACGCACAGGCAGCAAAGGGGCAAAAAGGGTTTGATTGATGGCGTGATGATTGAGATGAGACTGTACTAGTACGTGCAATTTCTACTCTGGAATTATTAACCCAGTTGCTACCTATAGCTATAGGCTATAGCCAGGGGTTGTATTTGGTAGGATTCTCAGGTTTTGGGGCGTCTAAGCGGTGGTTAAGCCAACATGTGGGGCTGCAAGTATATTATTAGGGTTTGGACCTTGGAATTGTCCAAAACATCTGAAATTGTTTAAGTTTCATCCTTTTTATACTGTTTTGATCTTTTTGTGTCAATCAGTTATAGGCGTAAAGGTATAGCTCGGCTGGCTTGCACTGAATAAAACAAAGATAATATGTATAAGCAAATTAATTTCAGATGTTATGACCACTTTTAGATAAGGTCCAACCAAATGTCTATAAGATCCCCCAAAACCTGAGAATGCAACCTGCTCCCTTTCAGTCCAAGAAATAATTGATTGTAAAAATCAAACTGAGTGTTGCACGCCTACATTTATCAACATGATTGTAATGATATATACCATACATTATCCAAATTGAGGGAGCACTTGAAACTTGAATGGATATACTACTACCTCAGATCTTCCATTAACTAGTACGAATTAGATTCGGTGGTTGTACATCATGAAGCTCCAACTGTAAAAAAAAAAACAGGTCATCTTTAAGTTTGCATAATTTTCCTATAAACGCTCTCTCTCTCTCTCTCTCTACCGTAAAGTAGCATAATTATTATAGGCATCAGCCAGCTGTGACTTGTAAATTTTCTTAAGCTGCACTGAAGTGTTAAACTCGAATCTACACTCTTGAGCACCCTTTCCTAGCTATCAAGGGGCAATCTAATTACCGTTCAGGATGATCTCGCAGCTCAACCTAAGAAATACTCCCTTTTAAGTTGGGTTTATATCAACAATAGTCCTTTTGAATTTTCAAACTAGCTAGTTTCAGTGCTTCTAATTTCCCACAAGTATGTGCAGGTCAAATATAGTTTATTAGCTTTTTCAGATTTCAAAACCCATGTAGTACTAGTAAACTTCAATCAGAAGAAACCTCCCTTTTAAGTTGCAATCGCCACAAATAGGCGACGTCGATCAGTCATTTTTGTAATGGGTCATATCATACTTGGTCTAGATTATGTCCAGTTATCTGCCTACACTAGTAATAATTCAGTCGAAATCCTGTGGCCATGCAGTTTCTTGATTATAATGTAAAATGTGTCTAAATGGTCAAGCATATAATTCTTATATCATGTCGACGGAGCTGGAATAAATTAAGGTGATTATATTTTTTCAACCAAAGTTGTAGAACTGATTGAGTACACACACAAAATATATTGGGCGATATAGATAGATAATGCATGCATCAGTAGTAGACAATGGAGACGCTTGCACGGGCTGCGTGACAGAGACCTCGTTGAATAATCACGAGTCACTGTCACGTACTCATGTGTCATCTAGCTAGACCAAAGACGGTAATCAGGAGTCCCTGTCATTTACTAGTAGAAAGATGTACACGCATGGCGTCGTCATCATGCGCCCTCTGGAGCCAATCGAGCCTCCCTTCTCTTGTTCTGATAAGAGCAAACAACTCTCTGTACTCGGGGTTAATGGCAACGGTCATGGTGGCCGTATAGAAGAGGCCGGTTTCTTCTGATACTCCGCATTCCCGAATGAGCCTTAGTGCTTCCCTCATAGTCGGGACCGTGCTAGAATCGCAAGAAGACGCCTCAACAGCTGCAGTAGGATCTTTGCGTGCCTTTTCGTAGTTCCCTGGAAGCGGGCTCTTGTCCTCCTTCGTCGTCAACGCAGCAGCAACCATTGGGGAGGAGTCCTCACGCTTTACCAGTTTTAATTTCTTCATGGCAGATGGTGGGAGTTCAGCATCCTCGTCTGAGCCGTCAACACTAACTTGAGTAGCCTCCTCCTTGTCTTCACCTAAGTCCTCCTGAAAAGAATAGCAAAAACGAATTAGTTAGTTAGGACAGAAACAAGTAATGAGGAACTCGGAATTAGTACAGTCTATTCTAATGCTTCAGCAGTTAGAGTAAAATCGTTGCATGCCTTTTTGTACTCCAGCGGAAGCGGGTTCTTGTCCTCCTTTGTCAACATATCATCACTCGGGGAGGAGACCTTGCGCTTCCCCAAATTTGCTTTCTTCATGGCAGATAGTGTGAGTTCAGCATCCTCATCCGACCCGTCAATGTTAATTCGAGCAGCAGCCTCCTTATCTTCGCTGAAGTCCTCCTGAAAGAATAGCAAAAACGAATTAGTTAGTTAGAACACAAACGAGTAATGAGGAACTCAGAATTAGTACAATTCATTCTAGGGATCCGCTCCCCCCTAAGAAGCGTATAAGGACAGAATGGTCATACGGAAAAACCGTATACCCACCTCGTAGTGTATACCCGCGCGCCGTACGTACCCGCGCGCCGCCGCATGCAAAAAAAAAAAAGATCTGCCGCATGCCGCTCGCGTACGGAGTGCACGATCTTCGCGCCTGCCCGCGTACGGAGGAAAACAGGAAGGTGCACGATCTTCGCGCCCGCCCCGGCGATCACGGTCCTCCCGGTCCATTCCCTTTCTCCAACTGGCCGATCGCCGCCGGGAGGCCGGAGGTGTGGAACAACGCCGTCGCCTGGTTCAAGCCGGACCCCCCCCCCCCCCCATCGTCCTACACCAGCGACGTCTACACCGCGGCCTAAGGTTTGGAATCTAAACCTAGCATGATGAATGGTCATTTAGTTCATGTGGTTGGGATTGTATTAGCGTTGCAAATTATTCTTCGGTATGATCCACTGGATGAATTTTAACACAAGGAAAATTTTCAATGTTAGGCAGTTCTGCTAGTTAGGTGTTGACATGGACGAAGAAACCGCATTCACGGGTGATGAGAATTATACTGATAAGGTGACTAACACTGAAACCGATAGTGTTAACGAAGATGATGACAGCAGCGACAACGATTCATGATCGTCATATGATATCTTACCTTCGGAGGATTTTCATAATAATGAACATGGTGCGAATAGTGAAAACGTAAGTGGCATGTATTTTGATTTCTTTTTTGAATTAGCAAATTATGGCAGGTCTAACTATTTGTTTTTGTTTAAAATTGCAGGAAGATGTGGATGTTGACAATTTGCAAAATAGTTTCCAGGAATCATTAGCAGATAACTTGAGCGAGGCTCGTTCATACATGTTATACATCGCAAAATAGTATGAGATAAATGATAGTAGTTGACACAGTTTCATATGTAATTTTGTAGGAGGAGTCAGATGATACTACAGGTGATCACGATGAGGCAGATATGGACATTGAGGAGGCTCAAAGGCAGCAGCAGATGTTGGAGACACATTGGAAGATCATGGCTATGACATTTCGATCGCAAGGGGATGCATACATATTCTACAACAATCACGCCAAAGAGCATGGGTTTAGCATCAGAAAACAGAAGGTGAAACGAGCGAAAGGTGGTTCAGGAATTATACGGTACCGGCGGTTTCTTTGCTCCAGGGCGGGAAGAAGGCAGAGCAAATTCTTAACCATGGAGGGCCGCAAGCGCAGGCTTAGACCCGAGACTCGTTGCAATTGTGGTGCACATATGGTGGTCAAGCTGGACAGAGAACGTGGAGTTTGGTTCGTCGCGTCATTCGTGGATGATCATAACCACGCGATGGCTCGCCCCGACGAGGTTTGTTTTTTGTGGTCACACAGACGGATTGGAGATGGCAAGAGGGCAGAGATATTGGCACTGGAAGCGGCTGGGATAAGAAAGCATATAATAATGGACAACTTCATCAGCAGATATGGTTCGTACGATAAGTGCGGGCTTATCAGGTGGGACATTTATAATCTGTGCTGCAGAGAAAAAATGAAACTCATTGCAAAGGGTGATGCTGAGACGGCAGTTGGCATTATGAGGAGAAGAAAGGCGAAGGACCCTGACTTTTTTTTTGAGTATGTGCTTGATAACGAAGGGCGACTAAAGAGTATGTTCTGGTGCGATGCACAGTCAAGGAGGGACTATCAGGACTACGGAGATGTGGTCGTCTTTGACAGCACATATAAGATGAACAAATATGGCATGCCGTTCATCCCCTTTGTCGGTGTAAATAACCACCGTTGCACTACAATATTTGGTTGTGCAATTGTTTCTGACGAGACCGAAGGGACATACGTGTGGTTGCTGCAGACATTTATGAGGGCAAACTGTCAGGTGAAGCCAAAGTCAATAATCACAGACGGTGACGCTGCAATGATCCGAGCGATACGGACTGTCCTTTCGGATGTGTTTCATCGTCTTTGTTCCTGGCATATCGAGAAAAATATGCAAAAGCACCTACATTACAAGTCACTTGATGAGTTCAGGTCGCTCTTGTACTATGCCACCTCTCAAGCAAACTTTGAGCAAAGATGGACCGCTTTCGTCAATAAATGGAGGACGGATAAAACTGAAGAATGGCTTAACATGATGTATAGGAAGAGGAGACTGTGGGCATCTTCATATCTTTCTGATGGGTTTTTTCTTGGTATGCGAAGTAACGAGAGGAGCGAAAGCCTCAACTCCTGCCTTCACCTTCACCTGGATTACGGTATGACAATAGTTGATTTAGTAGTGCATTACGAGAACTGTATAGTTCGCCTCCGTGAGAACGAGGCGCACGATGACTGTGATGCTAACCAGAAAGTACCACCGTCGGTTACTGAATATAAGGCCATTGAGGAGCATGCTGCCGCTGTATTCACACCTGCTAATTTCTACATCCTGCAAGATGATTTGCAGAAGATGGGAAAGCTGGAGATATTTGAGACGCTGGTGGGTATTGAGCGTCAGACATTCATCGTGACATGGAAGGACAACAACAAGTTCAGGTACAATGTTGTTTATCAACCGGCTAATTCAGAAGAAATTATATCATGCACTTGTCTTAGGATGGTTCGGAAAGGGCTGCCATGCAAACACATTCTCTTTGTTCTGCATCATCTGAACTTAACTGAAATACCAAAGTGTTGTGTCCTTCATCGGTTGTCAAAAAATGCGAGAGATGGGTTGCCTGTGCAGCGCAAGAGTGATATGTTTGGATGGGGTTGGTCAGGGCCAGTTGAGAGGGAACGGTATAGTCAAATTACCATAAAAACCGCAGAAGCTGCACATGTTGCATCAAATGATCCCTTCTTGTTCGACGAGTTGATGAAATGTTTGGACAACATAATAGCGAAGAAAAAGATTTCGGAGGAGGAACTTATAGGAAGTAAAAGGTGTGCTATGGCTAGGAAAAAGGCAAGTCAGGCGCAAGAAGGTGCACCTGGTATTGCTGATCCTGAAAAAGTTTCGACGAAGGGTGCACCTAAGAAAGGACGGTCAAAAGGGGGGGGGGCGAAGTTACGAAAAATGGTAGACCAAAAGATTTTAGAGAGAAGAAAAGTGGTTCGTTATGCAGTCTGTGTCATTTGCCAGGTCATAACAAGGCGACATGTAGTCTGAACGAGAAGTAAGTTTTACAAAAAACAATTGTTATGATTCTAATTAGATTTTACCGACTATATTTTCTCACATAGTTCTTTATATTTCTTTCAGGAATCGGGCGTAAAGAAGTGGCTTCGATCGTGGGAAGAAGAAATATGTTTACACGAGTCATGTCGGAATAATTTATGTTGTTGGTTATTCATGTGAATATGTGTGAGATGCCAGGAAACTTAAAAGTGTTATGTTTATGTTTCACAAAAAATTATGTGAACATCTATGATATATATTGAAATAATTGCCATGTCTTTCATAAGGTTTTGTGTGAACAAGTTTTCAGTTATAACATACTGTTTAGTTTGTACTGTTTATTTTCTTAATTAGTGGTTAATGAACATTGCTGACTATATACGTTAGTACGTGTAAAAAAAATGCCCAACCGGCAGCTCGACCTGTAGTAGGTAAACGGTCAATTCGGCCAACTACAGGCCCATCAGCAGGGTCCAACGGGGCTGGAAGGTTATGTAACAGAGGAGTTCAACAACTGCGCCTCGCGCGGCTATTTAAGCCGGTCGGAGCGCCTCCCCGCTTCCGAGGTGGGACTAAACGACTGCGCAGGTGCGACGCGAGCGACCGCGCGGGTGAACTATGGGCCGGCCCAGTTGGCGAGGGGGTGAGGGGGCCAACCGTGGTGGGCTAGGAATGTTGGCCAGCCCACGACGTGGCAATGCATGCCCCGTGCACACCGCGGCGCCAACACAGGTGGTTTAGTCCCACCTCGGAAGCCGATGGTGCCGCGGACCGGTTTAAATACCGGGGCGTGGTAGAGTTCTCGAACTCCTTTGTTACACATCCTTCCAGCCCCCGTTGGACCGTGATGCTGGGCCCGTAGTGGGCCAGTTCAGTCAGTGGAGCCGCCATGTTAGGGTGGAAAACTGTACCTACTACCGGTCCAGCCACCGGTGGGGCATTTTTTTAACTAAGTTACACGCCGAAGCAGATTATTACAAGGCGAGAGTGGCCTTATTTTTTTTATAACATTCAAAAGATAAAACTGATGCAATGCATAATCAGTTGAAACAAAAAACAGTATCAATTTCATCACGAAAACTCCGCAAGACACACTAAAAATAAATTTGTCTCGATCATCAAATAGGCATAATAATGTATGTGTGCCATTATTACAATAATAAAACTTTAGCAAGTACCGAATAGGCATAATAATGTATGTGTGCCATTATTACAATAATAATGTATGTGTGCCATTATTATTTAGTTGCGAAATAAATCCGAAAGAGTGCCAGTACAAAATCAAAATTTGCGAAGTAGCGGTCACGCCAATTATTCCTTCTCCATGATTTTAATAATCTTGTCCTTCACCTTTTCCATCGTGTTGCTCTCTGAAAAAAGTATTTCCGCGACAATGCGTCCTCTTATAGAATCAACCTCCGATTGGTTGAATAAATATTTCCACTCCTCTCCGTCCCAGAGTAGGATGCATTGCGTCACGAAAAGTCCACAAGAGACTCTGAAATAATAACATGATTCAGAAAATGATGGAACACAAAATTAAATATGCATTCAAAATTTAACTTACATTTCATGTTGTAGCGGCATATCATACTTCGTGATTGGCCAAGAAGAGACATCGGGATAATCCCCATTTATATACGAGTTTACCTCCTCTGTATCTTTAGCGATTTCTGATCTCTGAAATAAATTGTATGTTAAAAATGTGGGTTGAACACTTTACAAAAGGGAAAATAATTTTTCTAAACTCACCAGTGTTTTAATCTTTTCTTCTGTTTCTTCGCTGAGTTTTTTAGCTAAAGAATCTAGAACTTGAAACTCTTTCTTTGTGGTGTGCATCACAACAGTTATCCAGTGTTGATTGTCCAAATTAAAAGGAAAATATGTCTACAAAACAGTAAAGTTATGAACGTGTACATACAAATATTGTTGTAATGCGAAGGCTCGTTTGAAGTGGCATACCTTTTCTTTCACAAAATACTCCTCAATTACTATTTCCACAGTTGTTGATTTGTTTGTGAAATGTTCTAGCATATTGTTCTTCGAAATTTGTATCTCTCCTGAAGCACGAAGTAGAAGAAAATGCGACACCAACGACGATAATATATGGCGATCAAGAAAATGACTACGGTTTTGCACGTGGTTCAAATAACAATTGATAACCTGAAAATAACATAATACAAATATGATTATTACAGTAATCAGTAAACACAATAAACTTAGATAGGGAAATCAAGAAAACATATTCTTACGGTGCCATTCAACCACTGATGATCAATGACGGCTTGAAGCTGTCTTGCCGAACACGACTCCCCTCCCAAACCCAGCATGATAGCCACAGTCTGCCCACGATGCTTGCGCGACTTTGATAATGTCTGGATATAAACCCTCGATGCCTCTATGTGATCCTCAGTAATATGGTCCGTGCTAATCATAACATCTCGTATACCAAATAAACCTACGAAAATGTACATACAATGGGTTAGTTAAATGCACGTGTTAGGCGAGAAAGTAATTTACAAAAGTGATAGCTTTAACTTACTTTTTTAACACATTTGCTTCTACCTTTCTGCAGGTAAGGTGACCTATAGTATTTTGATTGTGTTCGCTTGCGCTTCCCAACTGGCTCCTTTGTACCATTACGAATGGCATTCTTTAAACGGGTATTAAGACTGTCAATACTAATTTCCTCTGACTTTTCAGTGCTAGACCCGCCTGATACCGTGTTAACATTTTGTGGGGTTCGAGTGACTGAAGGAAATTCATTTGTGGCTAATGATGCAGATGATACCGCGGGTGAATCATCATTATCAATAATAACAAGGGGGTCGGTTGCATCACCTTTACCGGATGTTTTCTCTTTCACGCCCATGGAAGATACTCCATTCTTCTCCTCTGTACGATCATTCGAAGGAGTTGAATTACCTTCATCAAAATATTTCGGTTTGTACTTTTTCTTCCACTCTTCACTTTCATTCAAAGGAGTTGAATTTACTTCATCAAAATGTTTTCCCTTAAACTTGCTCTTCCACTCATAACTTTCGCTTAGCAAAGTGCAATCGTCATCATCCTTCTTGTTTGACGGTTTGAAGATAAGACCTCTCTTCTTCAGTTTCTCGATGAGTACCTACAAAAACATCCAAAACGTTACGCACTCTTCAGCATTATGTCCATGTAAACATAAAATAAAGGGCAGTGTAAAATAAATGATGCATTAATCATTACCTCAGCACATTTATCAGGATTGAGATGCATTTCTTTCTGCATATCTTTTATGCATTTCATGACTTGATCTAGTGTGGTGTCCGTACTCGATGAAGCCTCGGCATTATTACCTTTTCGAACACCTTTACGCTTTCGTGGCTCAGGTATCTCCTGTGGAATTATTCCCTCTTTGGCTATTTTAGCGTTTCTGTACTCTTCGCTAATTATGTTATCAATTTGTAAAATATTAAACGAATTTAAGTAAGTGATCCGTTAAGTACTCAAATCAATGGTTGAAGTTGAAACCATAAACATTTACCTTTCCATGACCACGGCCGTTGTCCGTGTCGTACTGGTCACGCTTCCCTGCCTCAATTTCCGACCAGTTTATCATAAGAGGATACTCAGACGAAAGAGGATCGTATGTTTCTACGGCTGTTGGTTGCACTTTTTCCCAATACATGTACTGCATGAATATGAAAAGATTTAATCATCGTAAAAGCAGAGAAATATTATTACATAAGCACAATTTACAATTCTGATTTACCTGAATGAGCGCCAGGTTTCCCACCGGCCATTTAAATTTTGAGAGATCTTTTACCGTCTTTGTGATGCCAGTCATGCACACGCGTAACGTAAACGAGTTCCAATTAAATGACTTTATGGCATCAACATCCTCCACCAATTTGTAGAAGTTATGAGGGACATGTTTGGTCGAGTGCGGTGCAATGACTGTACCTAACAGAACCAACACAGCTCTCCGCACAAAGTCATCGTCATAAGCCCCACTAGTAACAATGTGTTGGATCAACTCATCTATCACTATTTCTCCATTCCTCGTATCCAAGAAACGAGAAGGCACCCTTTCCTTTGCATCATCCCCTAGTTTGCCTAATACTTTCATCACATCTTTTCCCTTATTCTCTAGGCCAAATATGTGAAATATATCATTAGCGTGCAGAGTTAAATCACCATTTTTCGGTCGCATAACGAAGGTTTTCCTAGTGGCATCATATGTTTTAATTATAAATTTCAACAAACACTTCCTCATTTGGACACTAGGAATTAACAACATTTTTCTTAAGCCAGTGCCACCAAGCCTCTTTCGTTGCCTATTGGTCAACTTATTCTCCAACGAGCACCACTTCTCGACAGAGCAATAAATTTCACCATATTCATCCATACTAAAAGAAAAAAATACTAAGTATTAGATATTTGACACAGTCCGCGGCTATAGAAAATTTACATATAGAATTGCGTGTTTAATCATACCTTCACGTCGTCGTGCGTGCTGTGGGTCAGCGGGTGTATGATGCGCCGGCCGGCACACCACAAGTTCGGCGGGGGTGTAGATGAGCTACATCAACGGCGCGGCCAAGGTGGAAGTTAGTACAGCCAAAACGGCGGCGCGGCCAAGATGAAGACTCACAAATCACTTACCACCTTGATGCTATGGTTGGCGGCGAGATCGGGGCGCGCTGGTTGGCGGCGAGATGCTAGGGTTGCTACGGTTGGCGGCGAGATCGCAGCGCGACGGTACCACGGGATGCTAGGGTTGGCGGCGAGTTCGTTGCGAGATGGCGGTGGGGGCGGAAGGCGCGCGGCTAGGGTCAGGGCGAGGTCGCGGTGGGCGGCAACGATGGGGAAGATGACAGGCTGCGAGATCGCGATGGGGGCGGCAATGGCTGGCGGCGAGATCGTGGAGGCGCGGCTAGGTTGGGCGGCGAGATTGCTTTAGGGCGGCTAGATCGGGCGACGTGATCGTCTGCATGCGTGCCCGCAAATAGCGCGGTATATTCGCTGGCCGGGTCGGCCCCGGTCAACTTCGTTGCCACGCGGCGGGCCCGGATTGGTTAACGCCGTTATCCCCGCGGGTGGCCGTCGTAGGCATTAGTCCCACCTCGCCCCGGTCATATAATCTGGACTACCTTAAGTATAATTTTTTTGCAACTTTAATAAGCGGCGGTGTTCATTAAACCCTATTTGGAGGATATGCAGGATTATTATGAATTTTCACATGTATTTAACAGATGAAGGTTCATAATGGTTCTGCATATTCTCGAAATAGAGAATATTGATGACTGATGTATTTTTTTACATTGATGACCGAAGCAGGATGTTTTTTTTTCGACTCCACAGAATGACCCAAAACTTTTTCCACACCCAGGCAGCATCACCACAAGCATCCATGCCAATTTTCAGCAATTTTCTACGTTGCATGCATTTTCTACGGTTTTCCAGAGGAAAATACCCGAAAACACCGGCCGGACGTGACGCAACGTGCGTTTGGTGTCCGGATTCGTCGAAATCTTGCGTGGGCCCTGCTTCGGTCATGCAGACATGCTGTCAAATTTTTGTAAACTTTCATGCATGCAATCACCAACACCATGTGTAACCAGCATTGTTCGGGTCTACCGGAGGCCACCTCCGAAGGACGTTTTTTTTTCGACTTCACAGAATGACCCAAAACTTTTTCCACACCCAGGCAGCATCACCACAAGCATCCATGCCAGTTTTCAGCAATTTTCTACGTTGCATGCATTTTCTACGGTTTTCCAGAGGAAAATACCCGAAAACACCGGCCGGACGTGACGCAACGTGCGTTTGGTGTCCGAATTCGTCGAAATCTTGCGTGGGGCCCTGCTTCGGTCATGCAGACATGCTGTCAAATTTTTGTAAACTTTCATGCATGCAATCACCAACACCATGTGTAACCAGCACTGTTCGGGTCTACCGGAGGCCACCTCCGAAGGACGTTTTTTTTTCCGACTTCACAGAATGACCCAAAACTTTTTCCACACCCAGGCATCATCACCACAAGCATCCATGCCAGTTTTCAGCAATTTTCTACGTTGCATGCATTTTCTACGGTTTTCCAGAGGAAAATACCCAAAAACACCGGCCGGACGTGACGCAACGTGCGTTTGGTGTCAGGATTCGTCGAAATCTTGCGTGGGGCCATGCTTCGGTCATGCAAACATGCTGTCAAATTTTTGTAAACTTTCATGCATGCAATCACCAACACCATGTGTAACCAGCACTGTTCGGGTCTACCGGAGGCCACCTCCGAAGGACGTTTTTTTTTGACTTCACAGAATGACCCAAAACTTTTTCCACACCCAGGCATCATCACCACAAGCATCCATGCCAGTTTTCAGCAATTTTCTACGTTGCATGCATTTTCTACGGTTTTCCAGAGGAAACTACCCGAAAACACCGGCCGGACGTGACACAACGTGCGTTTGGTGTCCGGATTTGTCAAAATCTTGCGTGGGGCCCTGCTTCGGTCATGCAGACATGCTGTCAAATTTTTGTAAACTTTAATGCATGCAATCACCAACACCATGTGTAACCAACACTGTTCGGGTCTACCGGAGGCCACCTCCGAAGGACGTTTTTCTTTTCGACTTCACAGAATGACCCAAAACTTTTTCCACACCCAGGCAGCATCACCACAAGCATCCATGCCAGTTTTCAGCAATTTTCTACGTTGCATGCATTTTCTACGGTTTTCCAGAGGAAAATACCCGAAAACACCGGTCGGACGTGACGCAACATGCGTTTGGTGTCCGGATTCGTCGAAATCTTGCGTGGGGCCCTGCTTCGGTCATGCAGACATGCTGTCAATTTTTTGTAAACTTTCATGCATGCAATCACCAACACCATGTGTAACCAGCACTGTTCGGGTCTACCGGAGGCCACCTCCGAAGGACGTTTTTTTGACTTCACAGAATGACCCAAAACTTTTTCCACACCCAGGCATCATCACCACAAGCATCCATGCCAGTTTTCAGCAATTTTCTACGTTGCATGCATTTTCTACAGTTTTCCAGAGGAAACTACCCGAAAACACCGGCCGGACGTGACGCAACGTGCGTTTGGTGCCCGGATTCGTCGAAATCTTGCGTGGGGCCCTGCTTCGGTCATGCAGACATGCTGTCAAATTTTTGTAAACTTTCAAGCATGCAATCACCAACACCATGTGTAACCAGCACTGTTCGGGTCTACCGGAGGCCACCTCCGAAGGACGTTTTTCTTTTCGACTTCACAGAATGACCCAAAACTTTTTCCACACCCAGGCAGCATCACCACAAGCATCCATGCCAGTTTTCAGCAATTTTCTATGTTGCATGCATTTTCTACGGTTTTCCAGAGGAAAATACCCGAAAACACCGGTCGGGCGTGACCCAACGTGCATATGTTGTCGGAATTCGATGAAATTTTGCATTGACTTCTCTTTTGGGCATGCCAAACCGCTTGCAAAAATGGGGTCATTCTGAAGCTGACCAAAATTTAACCTTCTTCTGCGGAGGCCGTTCGGGTAGGAGCGAAGGGCCCGTCGCGAAGCAATTTTTTTTCAACATCCTTCAAATGAACCCAATTTTTTTGTGCACTTGTACCATCATGACACGCATGAATGCCAAGTTTCATAGCTTTTTAACAATGTATGCATTTTATACAATTTTATAGATAAAAAACCCTAAAACACCGGCCGGACGTGACCCAACGTGCGTATGTTGTCGGAATTCGATGAAATTTTGCATTGACTTCTCTGTTGGGCATGCCAACCCGCTTGCAAAAAATGGGGTCATTCTGAAGCTTACCAAAATTTAACCTTCTTCTGCGGAGGCCGTTCGGGTAGGAGCGAAGGGCCTCTCGCGAAGCATGTTTTTTTCAACATCCTTCAAATGAACCCAATTTTTTTTGTGCACTTGTACCATCATGACAAGCATGAATGCCAAGTTTAATTGCTATTTAACAATGTACGCATTTTATACAATTTTACGGGTGAAAAAACCCTAAAACAATTCCCGGACGTGACGCAAACCAATTTTCCAAAATTAGGATGTTAGTACATCATTCCTATGCATCTCATATTTGTTTTCTGAAAAAAATACTTCTATTCATTGTGCAACTCAAGACAATTTATTAGAGTGGAGATAACATGACTTCTCCCTTGTCAAATAAAAAGTTCATAATGTCTAGAATAATTTTTTGAGTTCACCTGATACATTTTTGCAAATTTTATGAACTCCATATTATTTTCTTTTGAGCATTTCAATGCTCATTGTGTGGCTTATTTTGCATATAAGTTATTTTCAAAAATTATATTAGGCTTGGAACTAGTGTTCATGTAGTATATATCAGTAGTAGTATTTCAATGTAATGATATTAGTATTTTTTTAGGAATTATCTGGTATTGTTATTTTACCAGAAATTGTTTCTGTAGCACTTATTTAAAAAAAACGCAGACGCACTGTGCAGTCGGGATGCACAGTGGCCCAACTGGAGCGAGCAGCGCGCAGCGTAGCGGTAGCAGCCGCGGGCCCAGGAAGGCGGGCCCAAGAGCGCACCCGCAGCCCTCCGTGTGTACTTTTTTTTCCTCCCTCGCCCCCAGCCGCTGACCGGAGGGCCCCGCCCCACTTTCTTCCACCCCGAGCCGGACACAACCCCGTGCCGCACCTGCACGCGCACCCGACGCCAAGTCCGCCTCGATCTCGCGCACGCCCTGGACAGCTCGCGAGGGAAACCGCTCCAGGAAGACCCGCATCCTCAACCCGATCGCAAATTATAGAGAAAATTCAAATTCCATTCATTTTTAGGATATTTTACATCGATTCAAATGGAATTTTTAAAAAAAACTAATCTACACCTAGTCCTCATCACTCCTGGTGAGGTCGATAACCGGCGCGTCGCCGCCGTCGTCACCGCCGTCGTCGCCGCCGTCCTCACCGCCGTCCTCGTCGCTGCTCACGCCCCAGTCCTCCTCCTCCTCCGCCGCCGCCAGCGCCACGTCCTGTTGCACCGCCGCCAGGGCTTGTTCTTCGGCCAACGCCTCCTCCGCAGCCGCCAAGGCGGCCTCCTCCGCCGACCTCACTATCACCGCCAGCAACCCAGGCGTGTCGTCGGGGTCGCCGTCCTGGTGCAGCACCGTCTGCTCCGGCGGGGCACGTGGGGCCGGTGGGGCAGGTGGGGCCGGCCTCCGTGGTAATGTCTCCTACAGGGAGTCCACGGGAGGCACGCTGGAATGCCCCGACGACGGTGTCGAAGCTTTTGCCGGTCAAGAAGCGGCGGCGGCCTTTCCGGTTGTACCGGCCGCCGACGTGCCGCCGGAGCTCCTCCTTTGACGCCGGTGGGCCGAGGGTTGGGTAGCCGTCGGCGGAGATTCGCCACGGCCGTGGCAGCTTCGCTGACGGTGGCACGTACAGCCCAAACCGGGCCAGATCTTCGGTCTGGCCGACGGTCAGGCTGGACGGCCAGTAGCTGGCCGGCGCCGCCCCGTCGCTGGACATGCCGACGTTGTGGAGGAAGAAGAGGGTGATGGGGCGGCGCGGTGGGGGGGGGGGCAGAAGAGGCTGAGGGGAGGCGCGGTGGAGAGCAGCGGCGCGTCGGGTTTTTATAGCCCCGCGGGGGCAGGCGAGGCGTCGTGGTGCCGGCGCGTGGCCGAACCACGACGTTAATGCGCGCGGCAGCCGAGGCGCCAGCGCGCGGCAGGCGAGGCGGCCGACCGATCATCGCGCGCGGCAGTCGAGGCGACAGGGCGAGGCGGTCGACCGACCGGTCCGAGCGGCGCGACAGGGCGAGGCGGTCGACTGACCGGTCCGAGCGGCGCGGCAGGGCGAGGCGGCCGACCGACCGGTCAGTGCGGCGCCGCAGCCGAGGGAGAAGGCGGCGACACGGTGGCGCGACAGGCGAGGAAGAAGGCGGCGGGGCAGTTGCTTGGCAGGCGAGGTTAATGCGGTCAACCGCCGTAATGCGCACACGACGTGGGCCCTTATCAAACCGGCGAGTTTGGTCTTTAAAAAAAAAATCCTGCTGTATCCGTATACGTACAGGAGCTGCGCGGCTGGGCGGGCGGGCGGCCACCTTTTTAAAATATGCCCATCCTGCCCCGGTTATGAAAAGGCATCGACGAATCTGGACCGTCTTTGTGTTAAGGGGGTCTACTGAAGCAAAAGTGTTCATTCTAATCCTTGAGCAGTTACCGTAAGATCATTGCATGCCTTTTTGTACTCCAGCAGAAGCGGGTTCTCGCTCCCCTTCAATGTCAACACATGGACCACCGGGGAGGAGACCCAAGTCCTCTACAAAGGGGATGGCGAGCGATTTACCGACATGTGCCTTCCCGAATAGTTCTTCCAACACAGATAAGTTGTCCGGTGGATTTATGAACCTCGTGTACTGGTATTTGAGCGAGTTCCATCTATACTTGAAATGCTCCTTAACATACCCTCCCTGGGTTATACCGTTGAATTTGAGCTGGAGGTTCATGTAACCTTGGGCACCCAGGTACCCGTTGACCGTTGTGTTGCCGGCGTCAATCTCTTCTTTGCATATCTCGTAGAAAACCTTGGTGTCATCTTGGTTCCAGAATGCCGCCCCGTTGCATCTGTCAGTCAAAAAAAAACTCCCATGAGATTAATAACTGCAATTAAGCTGCAGGAAGTTTTTGACTAGTACTCCCTCTGGTCCTTTTTACTCCGCTTATTAGATTTATATCAAGTCAAACTTTACAAAGTTTGACCAAATTTATATTAAAAATATAAACATCTACAGTACCAAATATATATACTATGAAACTACATTTCATAATTAATCTAACAATATTGATTTGGCATTGTGAATGTTGATACCTTTTTTCTATAAGTTTGGTCAAAGTTGAAATACTTTGACTTTAAACAAAACTTAGATGCAGAATAAAAATGACCGGAGGGAGTACAATAAAATCAACAACAGGCTATTCCAGAAGCAATATGCAGTGAATGGAAGCAATCCAAACCACCATCAGCAATGGCTGCAGCAATACACATACACCCACCATGTATACGCATTTGTTTCGCCATTGAGCAGCTGCTAGTCAACCACAACCCCACAAGCACAGTAAAGAGGACGGATGGCGGCATACCGTGGGCATTTGTTTCGTCTTTTTTTATACTGTTCTTGTGTGTCATTGGGAAATTCGTTCTGGCTCTAGGGTGCAAATGCACCTGAAATCCATATTGTCCCTTGTTCTCGTGATCTGAGCTCTTTCATGTATTTAGCACCGTATTCATGGTCGTCTCCCCATTTTGGAATAGTGGTCTGGCCACCTCTGACTACATTTAATTTTCGTGTCGACGTTAGGGACGTTAGTCCAGATGCAGACGATCCTGTGCTGTTTCAACGCCATCTGCCATCCGAACCAACTGCCAAGTTACCAGCCGGAGTTGTACACGGCAAGCCATCAGCCCAATCTAAATCTCAGACCAAGCAACGCATAGCAATCTTGTCATGGCATCTTCTTTGTACATCCTCGAAGTGCTTCTGCAAACACTGAGATATCTCGTTCCTCAAACACAGTTATCAAACTAGATGTCAGACCTGAACATACTTACCTTTTTATCCAGCCCGGCGCTTGCGGACCCATTTTGCTTGTAGGCTGTAGACTGCGGACCCATCACCGCTATCCGCGCTCCTGAATCACAACTAATTTGGTCACTGTGATATGGCCCTTCAACAGCATCATGCCGCCAAACACCGGAGCCACACTCGTCTGCTCAGTCAAGTTGTGCTCGAAATTTCGCAGCTCAGGCTCGGCCGCTGCCGCACCATCTTCACGGGATCCGTTCCTAGTTTCTGCATTAGCGGCACCGGCTGGCTCACTCATATCGTTTTGAGCCACTTCACTCGACGCCTCCTCCGCAAAGATTGGCAGTCTGCACCAATTGATCTGACAGTCAGACAACAAGAACACAAATGAAAAAACAACAGTGGTTCGCCGCAGAGCAAACACACCACCGACAAGAGGAAAAATTAGTCACCTGTCCACAGGATCTATGGGGAAATCCACCGGCATGGCCAGCGCCTCAGATCGGGGTGCTCACAACTGAAATCAAGTGTTTTCCCTCTCCTCCAGATCCCTTCTCTCCCGCCTACACCCTGCTCCCACTGGTCACAGCTCTTCTCTGAACACCGTAAGCAGGTAGCTGGCCCGCATTCACTATGCAACCCCGTCAGCCTCGCGCCCCGAGCGCCGTCCCACGCCCGTTTATAACCGTCAGCTGCAGCTATACGTACGTACACCTGCCATTTTGTATACCTGATTTTCTAACTGGTGTATATAGCATTGAATGCACTTTGGTATAGATCTCAAAGCAAAGCTGGACGGATAGGATATCAGGATCACTTGCACCCCAGAGCCAAAACGCCCCTCCCTGTGTCATTCATTTATAGGCGTATAAGAGCATAGCAGACCCCGTAAAAATCGACCCTTAAAAACGCGTATAAGGGCACTGTAAACCATTTTTACGGTGCGAAATTGACTCGGACAGAACAGACCCCGTAAATAAAACTGTATCCCATTATAGCCCATTTTTTCTTTTTTCCTCCCGTCCTGGCGAGTTCGTCTCCGGCCACGGCGTGCCTCGCCGTGGCGCCCTAGCTCGCCCCAGCGCCGCCCGCCTCGCCCCCGCCTCGTCCTTGCGCCGCCCGTTTCGGGCCACGCATGCAGTGGAGGAGCCCTGCGCCGCTCGCCCCGACCGCGCGCTCCCTGGCGCGCCCGCCCGTCCCCGATTTGAGCCCGGCACTGCCCGTCGCCGCGCGCGCGTTCGCCATCGTGCCTGCACGAGATCCCCCACCCCTGCCCCGCTCTTCTCCAGTGCCGCCCCGCCCTGATTCGGGCCGCCGGTGGCCTGCTCCGCCCTGCCCGTGGACGGCCTCGCCTCGGCACTGGAGGTCGAACCGGACGCAATTCGGACCGGTGGCGGCAAATTCCGGCGTGCAACGGCTTCTTCCGACGTGCGGCGACGGATTCCGGTGAGTTCCAGGTACATTCCGGTCAGTTCCGCGGCGGCGCGTCTGCTCCGACGAGGTTTGATCGGTTTACGGGTTGAACTGTATATTGCCTTCAAAACTGCACATATAAGGTTTTCGAGGATGAGTTTACCGTGCCCCTTAAAAAGTTTAAGGGTCAAACAAGTTTTACGGGGTCTGCTCGACGCCGTTTTTCCGACCAAAACTGTAAACACCTCGTTTTTTACGGGTTTGACCAGTTTACGGGGTCTGCTAGAGATGCTCTAAGGGTATGGCTCGGCTGGCTAATAAAAAAAATAAGTATTTTTTTCACGAATATGCTAGGGTGCGTATCTTTTCATTGATATGAAGGGATATAAAAGGGTAGATACAAGTAGTACAAGAGAGATGGGGATGCAAGCTCAGACCTCCTTTGGTTTGGAGGAATTTCGCAGGAATTCTATAGGATAGGATTCCTGTAGGTATTTTTTTAGAGCCCTTTGGTTCATAGGAATGCATTCCTATTCCTACATAGGACTGGTTCCTACCCTCCACATTTCAAAGAAAAATAAAAAAGAGCCTAGACTCAATGGGAAAAATTCCTATAATGTGAACCAAATGACATCTCTTTTCCTAACCTTACTCATAGGATTTGAGATGCATGTAATCTCATTTCCTATAAGTTTCCTATTCCTATGATTATCCTATCCTATGAACCAAAGGAGGCCTCAATTTCTTGTGCACAAAAGGCAAGACATAAAGCTGCAGCCTACAGAGCGTTGGTGACGAGATGCTCAGCCCGAAAACACAGCTAGTCGACTACGCAAGCAACGATCTAAGTCTGTGCGCGCTCGCTCTAGCCTAAGATAGCTTCGTCTTGGATGGACGCTATGATGGGGTCTCGCTGTCGAACACGCATCTGTTGTGCTGGCGCCAAATAGACCATGTCGTTAGAATGGACAACGTGGCGAGCCCCTTGCGGTGGTAGTGGGGGAGTTCGTGATGGCTGACACGCACCATGGGAGGAACTCCTCGTCGCCAGATGGTGCATGGATGGTGCGACATACCCAAGCTAGTACGTCGTGCCAGATCTGTCTGGAGAAGGGGCAGCCGATCAGAATGTGCTGCATAGTCTCCTCGGCCTGATCGCAGAGGGCACAGTGATCGTTGTGCTGGCGCCAAATAGACCATGTCGTTAGAATGGACAACGTGGCGAGCCCCTTGCGGTGGTAGTGGGGGAGTTCGTGATGGCCGACACGCACCATGGGAGGAACTCCTCGTCGCCAGATGGTGCATGGATGGTGGGACGTACCCAAGCTAGTACGTCGTGCCAGATCTGTCTGGAGAAGGGGCAGCCGATCAGAATGTGCTGCATAGTCTCCTCGGCCTGATCGCAGAGGGCACAGTGATCGTTGTGTGGTTAACCATGACGAGCGAGCCTCACGGCGGTCCAGCAGCGATCAAGGTCAGCAAGCCAAGTGAAAATCTTAACGCGAAGTGGTGCCCAACACCTCCATGTGATGCGCCAAAAGGGGGCGGCGGTCGATCCGGTGAACAGAGCGGGGTAGCATGACTTGGAGGAGTATTTAGCGTCGATCGTCCATCACTAGGAAAGGCGGTCGGGGTTGTCAAAAGGGTGATGGGTCGGAGTAGTCTCCATAAGAGCACGTATTCGACAAACGCTTCGGGTGTCAAGGCACAATGGAGGTCAGCCACCCAGTTGCGGCCGACCAGTCCCTCGACGACGGTACAAGACTTGCGGCATAGGCGGGGCACCATCGGTTGGAGCGAGGGGGCAAGATCAGCAAAGGATTTTTTTGTCCAACCAGTGGTCCGTCCAGAATCGGCAAGATCGCCTGTCGCCCATGGACCAGGAAGTTGTGGCACCCCCGTCTGGCACAGATGGGTTGCCTGCACGTGCCGACCCAGGATAACCCCCGGCACGCGCCAGTATCATGGTACATTGCTCCAAACATGAATTTATTGATAATACGGGGTATATAGCCCGATTACAATGGGTCCCTTATGTATAACTCCATGGCAGAGTTATTCGGTAGCGGAAGAAATAAATAAAAGCGCAAGACTAGGCTGACGGCCTTGCTGGTCTTCACAACTCATAGGACTGGTTGGGGCGACCATTTAGCTTATCCATCTTCTGCAGAACCTGGCCACATGTAAGGCCAGGTGAATGTACTTGCAAGACAGCTGATTATATAGCAATCCAACAAACAAGTAACAAAGCAATAACATATTAAGCAACAACAACAATAGTATCCTAACAAGAACACGAATAAACTTACCGCTAGACTAGCAAGTAAAAACACATCACCGAGACCACGTCTCACATGTAGTTCAAACAACATTGTGCCTTTCTCAGGTCAACAAAAATCAACCTCCTGTAACAGTGGTACGACTGTACTGAATGAAATACTATCATGCAACTCTTTTCCCAAACTTGACCATTGCTAAATTGAAGTTGACATGATCCAAGTGGTCAAAACTTTGTATCGTGTCCTCTTACTCCTTTACACAAATGGCCTTGGACTAAAGTTATCATAATCTGAAGTGACCAACATTCCATCTTAACTATTAACTTAAAACACTTTGCTCAACTGATCATGACATCATGTCCTGCGTAACCATACTCTCCTTAGTGAATGACAGGTTAGTGGATTACTCCCGAACGTTCTGAGTACTTCCCACGGGACCTATGGGTCCATAGCAATAGCTAGATCTCTCTCTCTCTCTCTCTCTCTCTCTCTCATCTTCAATATCATGTTCTCTTCAGAGATCTATTCGATGTAATCCTTGCGCGTTTGTTGGGATCTGATGAATTATGGCTTTATGATCAGATTATTCATTAAAATTAATTGAGTCTTTTCAAATCTATCATGTATACATTTTTTGCTATATATGCTTTTCGATCTACGAGTTTTCTTTGCTCAAGTTGATGATTAGATCTTCAGAGGAAGTGGTGCATAGTAGTAGATTCAATCTTGTGGTGTCCTTACTCTGTGACAGGAGGAGTTGCAAGAAACATATTCTATTGTTGCTACTAAGGGTAAAAAGACAGGGGTTAATTAGAACATATTGCATGGTCTTTTTCTGTCTACATCATGTCATCTTGCTTCATGCATTACTCTGTTTGTTATGAAGTTAATACCTTTCGATGCATGCTGGATAGCGGTCAAAGGGTGGAGTAATAGTAGTAGATGCAGATGGATGTCAGTCTACTTGTCACGGGCGTGATGCTTATATATATATATATATATATATATATATATATATATATATATATATATATATAGGGTGGGTCTATTTTGACACCACCCTTAAGACCTTATTCTGACATCAAATTTTTTATTTTGACAACACCGAAATACAGCCCCCCTCCTCGTGCCCTCCCACACCCACTCCTCCCACCTCCTTCCTCTCTCCCTCTTTGATGACCCACAAGTATAGGGGATCTATCGTAGTCCTTCGATAAGTAAGAGTGTCGAACCCAACGAGGAGCAGAAGGAAATGACAAGCGGTTTTTAGTAAGGTATTCTCTGCAAGCACTGAAATTATCGGTAACAGATAGTTTTGTGATAAGATAATTCGTAACGGATAGCAAGTAACAAATCTAGCAAAGGTGCATCAAGGTGGCCCAATCCTTTTTGTAGCAAAGGACAAGCTTGGACAAATTCTTATATAAAGCAAAGCGCTCCCGAGGACACATGGGAATTTCTGTCAAGCTAGTTTTCATCATGCTCATATGATCCGCGTTCGTTACTTTGATAATTTGATATGTGGGTGGACCGGTGCTTGGGTGCTGCCCTTACTTGGACAAGCCTCCCACTTATGATTAACCTCTCTCGCAAGCATCCGCAACTACGAAAGAAGAATTAAGATAAATCTAACCATAGCATGAAACATATGGATCCAAATCAGCCCCTTACGAAGCAACGCATAAACTAGGGTTTAAGCTTCTGTCACTCTAGCAACCCATCATCTACTTATTACTTCCCAATGCCTTCCCCTAGGCCCAAATAATGGTGAAGTGTCATGTAGTCGACGTTCACATGACACCACTAGAGGAGAGACAACATACATCTCATCAAAATATCGAACGAATACCAAATTCACATGATTACTTATAACAAGACTTATCCCATGTCCTCAGGAACAAACGTAACTACTCACAAAGCATATTAATGTTCATAATCAGAGGAGTATTAATTATCATTAAGGATCTGAACATATGATCTTCCACCAAGTAAACCAACTAGCATCAACTACAAGGAGTAATCAACACTACTAGCAACCCACAGGTACCAATCTGAGGTTTTGAGACAAAGATCGGATACAAGAGATGAACTAGGGTTTGGAGAGGAGATGGTGCTGGTGAAGATGTTGATGGAGATTGACACCCTCTCGATGAGAGGATCGTTGGTGATGACGATGGCTTCGATTTCCCCCTCCGGGAGGGAAGTTTCCCCGGCAGAACAGCTCCGCCGGAGCCCTAGATTGCTTCTGCCCAGGTTCCGCCTCGAGACGGCGGCGCTTCGTCCCGAAAGCTCCCTTATGATTTTTTCCAGGTCAAAACCCTCCATATAGCAGAAGATGGGCACCGGAGGCCTGCCAGGGGGCCCACAAGCCACAGGGGCGCGCCCTGGGGGGTAGGGCGCGCCCCCCAGGCTTGTGACCTCCTGGTGGGTCCCCTCTGGTATATCTCTCGCCCAATATTTTTTATATATTCCAAAATAATTCTCCATAACTTTTCAGGACTTTTGGAGTTGTGCAGAATAGGTCTCTCATATTTGCTCCTTTTCCAGTCCAGAATTCCAGCTGCCGGCATTCTCGCTCTTCATGTAAACCTTGTAAAATAAGAGAGAAAAGGCATAAGTATTGTACCATAATGTGTAATAACAGCCCATAATGCAATAAATATCAATATAAAAGCATGATGCAAAATGGACGTATCAACTCCCCCAAGCTTAGACCTCGCTTGTCCTCAAGCGAAAACCGAGATCGATAAATATGTCCACATGTTTAGAGATAGAGGTGTTGATAAAATAAAATACGGACATGAAGGCATCATGATCATCTTTAGAACAGCAACATATATTGACATATAATTTCTTATGCTAAAGTAACAATTCATTCACAAGGTAAATTATGAATCAAGAACTCTATTGAGAACCAACAAACTATGATCTCGGTCATTGAAGCAATTGCAATTTATCATAACATCGGAAAGAGTCATTATAAGAGCTTGTAAAGCAAATCCACATACTCAATCATCTTTTAGTCTTTCATAATTGCTAACACTCACGCGGTACCTATGAGGTCAAAGCTTCAATTGGACACAAAGAAAGATAGGGGCTTATAGTTTTGCCTCCCAACTATTTACCTCAAGGGTAATGTCAACAGAAATAACTCATGATCACCCACATCCGAGTGGATATATGTGTCTAGATCATTCCCCAACACATGACGCTTGCCAAGAGAGAAAGGCGAAATAAAGGAAGTGGTGAGGATCACCACGACTCTTGCATAAAGGTAAGTACTAGAAAGTAAAAGTAACAGATAGGCCCTTCGCAGAGGGAAGCAGAGGTTGGCATGCGCTTTTATAGTTGGATGCGCAATCCCTTAATGCAAAAGAACGTCACTTTATATTGCCGCTTGTGATAAAGAACTTTATTATGCAGTCTGTCGCTTTTATTTCTTCCATATCACAAGTTTGTATAAAGTTTATTTTCCTCACACTAATAGATCAAACATATTTAGAGAGCAATTTTTATTGCTTGCACCGACTACAACTTACTTGAAGGATCATACTCAATCCATGGGTAGGTATGGTGGACTCTCATGGCAAAACTGGGTTAAGGGTGTTTGGATGCACAAGTAGTATCTCTACTTGGTGTGGAAGTTTTGGCTGATATGGAGTGGAAGCAAGCGTCACATGTTAAAGGATCTATAACCATATAACTTCTATTCGGAAATAAGCAAACATAACCCATTATGTTGTCTTCCTTGTCCAACATCAACTTCTTAGCATATAATATTTTAATGAGTGCTCACAATCATAAAAGATGTCCCAGATAATATATTTATATGTGAACCTCTCTTTCTTTATTACTTCCTTTCAATTGCCACAATGACCAATCGCTATGTTTGTCAATCTCACAACAAATTTCAATCGACATACTTTTTATATGTGAAGTCATCACTCCCCATAAGATCATCATATATACTCTTTGCTTTTATTTTATACTTCTTTCTATTTCTTTTTCTCAAGATCATAGCAAGCAAGCAAAGCCCTAAACTCAAAACTACTTTTTATTATATAACTCTCGGACTCACTTACATAGGGGGAACATAAAGCAAAACTCAAAACTAGATCACACTAAAAACTTTATTCTACTAGATCAAGATATAACCAAAAGGATCGAACTAAGAAAAACGATGAAAGTAAAAGAGGTGATGGTGATACGATACCGGGGCACCTCCCCCAAGCTTGGCACAAGCCAAGGGGAGTGCCCATACCCATGTGTTTAGTTGTCTTTCTTTGGAGGTGGTGATGTTGGAGTTGTTGATGAGGTTGGAGGCTTGTCCTCCGTCTTCCAAGGCATAGGCTCACCATCGTAAAAAGATGAACGAGTCTCCGGGATCCTCAAATCTGCAGCCAAACTCATTTTCTTAAATCTGTATTCATACTCACAGTTTTGGTTTTGCAGGTCATAGATCTGGGCTTGGAGATGCTCGATTTTCTCGTAAAGCTTGAAGATGTCCTCCCCGATGTCCTTGGCGTCCAGCTTGTGCTTATGGGTAAACTCCGCGATCATCATGTGATTGGCATTGAGTCCACGTTCCACCATCCCTTGGCATTTGAAGACTTGCTGCTCCATTACTTCGAGCCTTGTCTCCACGCTTCCGGTCTTCTTTGGCCCCTCAACATCACAGATGTGCAGCACCTCCTCACGCATCTCAATGGTTTGAGGGTGTCGCAGCACCTCCGCAAGATAGGGGTTGATGACCTTCTCGAAGAACTTGTCCTTCGAAGCACTTGGAGACGTCATGGCGATCTAAATCTGTCCGGAAAAACAACAACAACCAAGAACATAGGATTTTTCCGTGGTACGGTGGTCAAAACCTTCGGGAGATTATATAATGAATTTTTACCGACCTAAAGGAGTATACCACAAGAAAACGGAGTCCGGAGGGTGCACGGGGTGGCCACAAGCCACAGGGGCGCGCCCAGGGGGGTAGGGCGCGCCCCCCTGGCTTGTCGCCTCCTCGTGCACTTTTCGGACTACTTTAAATTTTCCTAATTTATTAAATATTCCAAAACGGAGAAAAACTGCTATTGGAAAAGTTTTGGAGTTGGTTTGCTTACCGTACCACATACCTATTCCTTTTCGAAGTCTGAAACGTTCTGGTAGGTCTCCCTAATGTACTCCTCCGGAGTTATGGTATTGATAATATTGGTTTCAACATTTATGGGAGTACCTGAGATATAATGTTTGATTCTTTGCCCGTTTACCACCTTCGGATTTGTGCCTTCGGCGTTGTTGATCTTGATGGCACCGGAACGATATACTTCCTCGATAATGTAAGGCCCTTCCCATTTAGAGAGAAGTTTTCCTGCAAAAAAATCTTAAACGAGAATTGTATAGCAAGACATGGTCACCTACATTGAATTCACGCTTTTGTATCCTTTTATCATGCCATCTCTTAACCTTTTCTTTAAACAACTTGGCATTCTCATAGGCCTGGGTTCTCCATTCATCAAGTGAGCTAATGTCAAATAACCTCTTCTCACCAGCAAGTTTGAAATCATAGTTGAGCTCTTTGATTGCCCAATAAGCTTTATGTTCTAGTTCTAGAGGTAAGTGACATGCTTTACCATAAACCATTTTATACGGAGACATACCCATAGGGTTTTTGTAAGTAGTTCTATAAGCCCATAATGCATCATCAAGTTTCTTAGACCAATTCTTTCTAGATCTATTAACAGTCTTTTGCAAGATCAATTTAATTTCCCTATTGCTTAATTCTACTTGACCACTAGACTGAGGATGATATGGAGATGCAATTCTATGATTAACATCATACTTAGCAAGCAATTTACGGAAAGCACCATGAATAAAGTGTGAACCACCATCAGTCATTAAATATCTAGGGACTCCAAATCTAGGAAAAATAACTTCTTTAATCATTTTAATAGAAGTGTTATGATCAACACTACTAGTTGGAATAGCTTCTACCCACTTAGTAACATAATCAACAGCAACTAGAATATGAGTATACCCGTTGGACTTTGGAAAAGGTCCCATATAATCGAAACCCCAAACATCAAACGATTCAATAACAAGAGAGTAATTCATAGGCATTTCCTGTCGTCTACTAATATTACCAATTCTTTGACTTTCATCACAAGACAAGACAAACTTACGAGCATCCTTGAAGAGAGTAGGCCAATAAAAACCAGATTGTAATACCTTGTGTGCAGTTCTATCTCCAGCGTGGTGTCCTCCGTAGGCCTCGGAGTGACACTTGTGTAGGATATGTTCCTGTTCATGCTCAGGTACACAACGTCTAATAACACCATCTACTCCTTCTTTATAAAGGTGTGGGTCATCCCAAAAGTAATGTCTTAAATCATAGAAGAACTTTTTCTTTTGTTGGTATGTGAAACTAGGTGGTATAAATTTAGCAACAATGTAATTAGCATAATCAGCATACCATGGAGCATTACGTGAAGCATTTATGACAGCTAATTGTTCATCAGGAAAGCTATCATCAATAGGTAGTGGGTCATCAAGAACATTTTCTAACCTAGACAAGTTGTCTGCTACGGGATTCTCAACTCCCTTTCTATCAATAATATGCAAATCAAATTCTTGTAGCAAAAGAACCCATCTAATAAGTCTAGGTTTGGCATCTTTCTTTTCCATAAGATATTTAATAGCAGCATGATCAGTGTGAATAGTTACTTTGGAATCAACAATATAAGGTCTGAACTTATCACAAGCAAACACAACTGCTAAAAATTCCTTTTCAGTGGTAGCATAGTTTCTTTGAGCACTGTCTAGAGTTTTGCTAGCATAATGGATAACATTTAATTTCTTATCAACTCTTTGTCCTTGAATAGCACCAACAGAATAATCACTAGCGTCACACGTGATTTCAAAGGGTAGGTTCCAATCAGGTGGTTGAACAACAGGTGCAGAAATCAAGGCTTTCTTAAGGATTTCAAATGCTTCTACACAATCATCATCAAAAACAAAAGGAACATCTTTTTGCAAGAGATTAGTGAGAGGCCTAGAAATTTTAGAGAAGTCTTTAATAAATCTCATATAGAAACCAGCATGACCAAGGAAACTTCTTATACCTCTGATATCCGTAGGACACGGCATTTTTTCAATAGCATCAACTTTAGCTTTATCAACTTCAATACCTCTTTCGGAGATTTTGTGTCCCAAACAATACCTTCATTAACCATAAAGTGGCACTACTCCCAATTCAAGACAAGATTAGTTTCTTCACATCTCTGCAAAACTCGATCAAGGTTGCTCAAGCAATCATCAAAAGAAATTCCATAAACGGAGAAGTCATCCATGAAAACCTCAACAATCTTTTCACAAAAGTCAGAGAATATAGCAGTCATACATCTTTGAAAGGTAGCAGGTGCATTGCATAAACCAAAAGGCATATGTCTATAAGCAAAGGTACCGAAAGGACAAGTAAAAGTGGTCTTCTCTTGGTCCTCTTTTGACACAGGTATTTGAGAGAAGCTAGAATAACCATCTAGAAAGCAAAAGTGTGTGTGTTTGGATAGTCTTTCTAGCATTTGATCAATAAAAGGTAGAGGGTAATGATCTTTCCTAGTAGCTTTATTTAATTTTCTAAAATCAATTACCATTCTATATCCTGTAACAATTCTTTGCGGGATCAATTCATTTTTATCATTAGGAACAACGGTAATACCTCCCTTCTTAGGGACACAATGAAATGGACTAACCCATCTACTATCAGCAATAGGATAAATTATACATGCCTCCAGAATCTTTAATATTTCATTTCTTACCACTTCTTTCATTTTAGGATTTAACCGTCGTTGGTGATCAACAACTGGTTTAGCATCAGGCTCCATATTAATTTTATGCTGACATAGAGTGGGACTAATGCCCTTAAGATCATCAAGAGTATATCCAATAGCAGCACGGTGCTTCTTCAGAGTTTTCAATAATCTCTTTTCTTCATGCTCTGAAAGGTTAGCACTAATAATAACATGATATATCTTCTTTTCATCAAGATAGGCATATTTCAGATTATCCGGTAATTGTTTAAGCTCAAACACGGGATCACCCTTGGGTGGAGGAGGATCCCCAAGTATTTCAACAGGCAGGTAGTGTTTCAAAATAGGATGCTGATCAAAGAAAATTTTATCTATTTCATTCCTTTCATTCATATGCATATCGTTTTCATGGTCTAGCAAATATTGTTCTAAGGGATCAGTAGGAGGCACAGCAATAGAAGCAAGACCAATAATTTCATCCTTACTAGGCAATTCTTTATCATGGGGTTGTCTACGAAATTTAGAGAAATTAAACTCATGGGACACATCCCCAAAACTTACAGTAACAGTTTCTTTCTCACAATCTATCTTAGCATTAACAGTATTCAAGAAGGGTCTACCAAATATAATAGGACAAAAATCATCTTGTGGGGAACCAAGAACAAGAAAATCAGTAGGATATTTTATTTTTCCACACAAGAATTCAACATCTCTAACAATCCCAACTGGTGCTATAGTATCTCTATTAGCAAGCTTAATGGTAACATCAATTTCTTCTAATTCAACTGGTGCAATATCATTCATAATTTCTTGATATAAGGTAAAGGGAATTGCACTCACACTAGCACCCACATCACATAAGCCATGATAACAATGATCTCCTATTTTAACAGAAACAACATGCATGCCAACGATAGGTCTATGTTTATCTTTAGAATCAGGTCTAGCAATTCTAGCAGCTTCATCACAGAAATGAATAACGTGCCCATCAATATTATCAACCAAGAGATCTTTAACCATAGCAATACTAGGTTCAACTTTAATTTGTTCAGGGGGTGTAGGTGTTCTAACACAGCTCTTACAAACCACAGTTGAAGCTTTAGCATGTTCCTTTATTCTAACAGGGAAAGGTGGTTTCTCAATATAAGCAGCAGGAATAACAGGATCAACATTATAAATAATAGTCTCTTCTTCAACTTTAATAGGTTCAACTACTTTCACTTCAATGGGAGGATGATATTTAAACCACTTCTCCTTAGGGAGATCAACATGAGCAGCAAAAGATTCGCAGAAAGAAGCTACTATCTCAGAGTCAAGTCCATATTTAGTGCTAAATTCACGAAAAGCATCGGTGTCTATAAAGGATTTAACACAATCAAACTTAAGGTTTATACCTGAATCCTTACCTTCGTCGAGTTCCCAATCTTCAGAGTTGCGTTCTATTCTTTCCAATAAGTCCCATTTGAATTCAATATCTTTCTTCATAAAGGAACCAGTACAAGAAGTATCGAGCATGGATTGATCATTATGAGAAAGCCGAGCATAAAAATTCTGAATAATAATTTCTCTTGAGAGCTCATGATTGGGGCATGAATATAACATTGACTTAAGCCTCCCCCAAGCTTGAGTGATACTTTCTCCTTCACGAGGCCAAAAATTATAAATATAATTCCGATCACGATGAACCAGATGCATAGGATAAAACTTCTGATGAAATTCCAATTTCAATCGGTTGTAGTTCCATGATCCAATATCATCACATAGCCTATACCATGTCAATGCCTTCTCCTTCAAAGATAAAGGAAAGACCTTCTTCTTGACATCATCCTCGGGCAAACCTGCAAGCTTAAATAATCCACAAACTTCATCCACATAGATCAAATGCAAATCAGGATGTAGTGTTCCATCTCCTGCATAAGGATTAGCTAGCAGTTTCTCTATCATACCCGAAGGAATTTCATAATAAATATTTTCAGTAGGTTCAGTAGGTTGAGGAGCAACTCTTTGTGCTTCCGGTCGAGGTGAAGATACCCCGAACAAGCCCCTCAAAGGATTATTTTCCATAGTAACAAGTGACATTAAATAGTAGTAGATGCAGATGGATGTGAGTCTACTTGTCACGGGCGTGATGCTTATATATATATATATAGGGTGGGTCTATTTTGACACCACCCTTAAGACCTTATTCTGACATCAAATTTTTTATTCTGACAACACCGAAATACAGCCCCCCTCCTCGTGCCCTCCCACACCCACTCCTCCCACCTCCTTCCTCTCTCCCTCTTTGATGACCCACAAGTATAGGGGATCTATCGTAGTCCTTTCGATAAGTAAGAGTGTCAAACCCAACGAGGAGCAGAAGGAAATGACAAGCGGTTTTCAATAAGGTATTCTCTGCAAGCACTGAAATTATCGGTAACAGATAGTTTTGTGATAAGATAATTCGTAACGGATAGCAAGTAACAAATGTAGCAAAGGTGCAGGAAGGTGGCCCAATCCTTTTTGTAGCAAAGGACAAGCCTGGACAAATTCTTATATAAAGCAAAGCGCTCCCGAGGACACATGGGAATTTCTGTCAAGCTAGTTTTCATCATGCTCATATGATCCACGTTCGTTACTTTGATAATTTTATATGTGGGTGGACCGGTGCTTGGGTGCTGCCCTTACTTGGACAAGCCTCCCACTTATGATTAACCTCTCTCGCAAGCATCCGCAACTACGAAAGAAGAATTAAGATAAATCTAACCATAGCATGAAACATATGGATCCAAATCAGCCCCTTACGAAGCAACGCATAAACTAGGGTTTAAGCTTCTGTCACTCTAGCAACCCATCATCTACTTATTACTTCCCAATGCCTTCCCCTAGGCCCAAATAATGGTGAAGTGTCATGTAGTCAACGTTCACATGACACCACTAGAGGAGAGACAACATACATCTCATCAAAATATCGAACGAATACCAAATTCACATGATTACTTATAACAAGACTTATCCCATGTCCTCAGGAACAAACGTAACTACTCACAAAGCATATTAATGTTCATAATCAGAGGAGTATTAATTATCATTAAGGATCTGAACATATGATCTTCCACCAAGTAAACCAACTAGCATCAACTACAAGGAGTAATCAACACTACTAGCAACCCACAGGTACCAATCTGAGGTTTTGAGACAAAGATCGGATACAAGAGATGAACTAGGGTTTGGAGAGGAGATGGTGCTGGTGAAGATGTTGATGGAGATTGACACCCTCTCGATGAGAGGATCGTTGGTGATGACGATGGCTTCGATTTCCCCCTCCGGGAGGGAAGTTTCCCCGGCAGAACAGCTCCGCCGGAGCCCTAGATTGCTTCTGCCCAGGTTCCGCCTCGAGACGGCGGCGCTTCGTCCCGAAAGCTCCCTTATGATTTTTTCCAGGTCAAAACCCTCCATATAGCAGAAGATGGGCACCGGAGGCCTGCCAGGGGGCCCACAAGCCACAGGGGCGCGCCCTGGGGGGTAGGGCGCGCCCCCCAGGCTTGTGACCTCCTGGTGGGTCCCCTCTGGTATTTCTCTCGTCCAATATTTTTTATATATTCCAAAATAATTCTCCGTAACTTTTCAGGACTTTTGGAGTTGTGCAGAATAGGTCTCTCATATTTGCTCCTTTTCCAGTCCAGAATTCCAGCTGCCGGCATTCTCCCTCTTCATGTAAACCTTGTAAAATAAGAGAGAAAAGGCATACGTATTGTACCATAATGTGTAATAACAGCCCATAATGCAATAAATATCAATATAAAAGCATGATGCAAAATGGACGTATCACTCTTCTTTGCGCCGCACGCCCCAGCCACCACCTGCCGCCGGCCGCCCCCCAGCCACACCCGCCCCTGGCCAACGCCCGCACCACCCCGCGCCGCCCAATCCCACTCCTACCCCACCTTCTTCGCCTCTGGGCCGCCGTGCCCACCCCTTCACCTACATCTGGCCGGATCTGGCCGCCCCGTCCAGGCCGACGGCGGATCCCGTCCTCCCTTGAGCGTGCACCGCCAGCTAGCCCGAAACCATGCTGTCGGCCGCTGGATCCCTAACCCACCCCTCCCCTCCTTCCTTTTGGTGCGACCTCGCCACAACAGGCCAGCGGCGCCGCCTCTAGCCCATTCTCGATCGGAATCACTCCGTCATCGATTGGCGGCATGGTCGCCTCGAGGTCGACGAGGGCCGGCCATCGGCTCAACTCCTTATGTTCGCCAGATCCGGCGAACCCCCCTCCCATTGGTCTTCTCCTGTCGCTCCGTCCGAGGCGATGACGGGCTCTGCCGCGCCGAGAACGAGGGTGTGGCGCGACCAACAGGGACCCTGCACCTCTCGGGATCCCCTTTGCGGCCAGATGCGGAGCTCCTCTCTGTCATGCATCCATGCTGGGACAGCACGTCCATGCAGTCCGGCATGCGTGCGCGTGCAATACGGTTATGGCGTCGGGAGAATTGATTTTAACCCCCCAGTCCGCTCGCCTTTGATCATATACCCCCTTGTTCGTTTGCCTCCCTCTGAACCCCCCTAGTTCTATCAACTTCTTGCTGATTGCCCCCCTTGGCGTTGTTATCAGCTTAATTAGCTAATAATGGACGAAATTTGGACTAAAATGCTCTCATGGAGTTTCCTCAAAACACGAGACAGAGGAAGGCTGGCTCGTTCGTTTTACTTCTCGCTTCTCTCCCTCTCTCTGCTTGTCCGACCTAGCGAGGCGACCAGCCACCAGAGCCGCTATGCCCCGGTCTGTCGCCCCTGCTGCCCCCCCACCCACCCCCACCCCCACCCCGAATCCGCTGCCCTCCATTGCTGCCCAGGTAAGGCAAGCTTCTTCCCTTCTGTATCTATGGATTTTGCATGGCTCCTCTTGTACGATTGTCTAAATCGTAGAAATCCTAGGTGCTGATGGAGATTAACATTCGGATGAGATAGAAAGATGCTCCTTTTAAACTGAAGAGCACTTGTGTCTAAACTTATTTCTAATGGATGGTTATATACGAACAAATCTATTAAACATGCCAAAGGGGGCAATCAGCAAGAAATAGACAGAACTGAGGGGGCTCAGAGGGAGGCAAACGAAGATGGGGGTATATGATTAAAGGCGAGCGAACTGGGGGGGGGGGGGGGGGGTTAAAATCAATTCTCCCTATGGCGTCAAGGCAGCTCGTGGACCACGCATTCCTGCATCGCTTGCCCCACCTGCAGGTGTAAGGCGCTGTCGGCGTTCTATGCAGCTCCTCCAACCCCCGTCAATCTACAGGGAACGGGCGACCCCGTCTTCAGGACCCTCCGACGCCCCTCCTACTCATCTGCCATGCCCGGATTTCACCTGTGACTGCAGTCCATTGCAGGGGCACCTGCAGCTCTCTCCCCCCTTCATGTGGTACATGGCCAGCAAAAGGTACCGCCCGAAAACTCTTTGCCGCCCAACACGGGATGCAGTCCGTGCTCTCCTCGCTGCTGTGTTCTTTCTACAGTTCATTGATTTGAGTGTTTTATGAAGATAGAATCAAAAGTGCAAATGCAGTGCGATGTGGTTTGCTATTGAGGTTCATTTTACGTATTTTTGCAGGAAAGATAAAGTGGTGCAGAATGCATCAATGATGTAGTGCTGTTGCTAAGGCGTGCAGTTCACCGCTGACTGCTGTAGTCAGATGTGTTGTTTTGTAGCTCACTCATTTTTATATTTTCTTCGGGAAATCACTTGGAGTGTACTCAATAAGAAAAAGAAGAGAACATGGATGTGTAGTTGTAGTTCGGAAAAACTTGGTGGTTCACAGATGGTTTGTCGTACCGTACAAAGGCTATATGTATGTATGTGTTGAGATGTAAGCCCCGTGAACACATATGTAGTTTGTTTATAGCAAAACTCTATGGTGCCCTCCGTAAAGAAAAAAGAAAAAGGGAAAACCCCAAGCAGTTCAGTACTTGCCCCATGCAAAACCTAACTCGTGTTGCCCAGACGTCATGCATAAAGAAAAAAATGCAGTACACTACGTTTGACCAATCGCTCCAGATGTGTTTATTAGAAGTTAAAAAACAAAACCGAATTAATGGAGTTCACTAAACTCACCATGGAGATAAAGAAAATAAATGTAGTACACTGTGTTCGACCAAACGGTTCAGATGTGTTTATTAGAAAAAGTAAAAAAAAACATAAATTAATGGAGTTCACTAAACTCATGATGGAGTTCTAATGCATTTATATAAAAGTTTGTTATAAACCAATACTCAGACGTGGTCCAGTGTAAAAAACTATGTGGTTCACTTGGTAAAAATGAGAAAAAAATATCTCAAAAGATGTCACTCCTTTGTAGATGTAGTTCGCTAGCTTCTGCCCTGCAGCTCACTTGCCCTTGTCGTTGCGGTCCACTCTCCTTCGTAAAAAAGTTAGATAAAAGGACAAAATGAAATCATGAAGTTCACTTGCCCGTCTTATGCAGTGCAGTTTTTCGTCTGAAGCAGTGCGCTCTTCTGTCTGATGTAGTTTCCATGTCGAATTTGGTGTCGCGAAAAACAGAGTGTCCGCATTTTGGTAATTTCAAAATTCCTCTGAAACCGTAAGGAATTAGAGAGGGTGATCTACATGAAAAAGTTGCGTATCGTTGATATCTTTCCAACGCCGTATCATTCGCATCGTTTCTGCGAGCGGTTTGGAAAAATTTAAGAAGATACGCTCGCTGCCACTCGTAGGCAGCCGCACCGTTTTTAAAATTCATGTAAAACCGTGAGGAATCTCAACAAATGATCAACATCTGAAAGTTGCGCCTATTACACAGCTTTCCAACGCCGTATCACACGCCTCGTTCCGACAAACGGTTGAAAAACTGCAGCGAAAATCGTACCAAAAAATTCGTAAAATTTGAAAAACAGAATTCCGTTTTTTTAGTAAATTTGAAATTACTCTCAAACCGTAAGGAATTAGAGAGAGTGATCTACATGAAAAAGTTTCTTCTCGATGATATCTTTCCAACGTCATATCATTTGCTTCATTCCGATGAGCGGTTTAGAAAAAAAAATGCGAAAATACGCTCGCTGCCACTCATCGGGCGTCCACCATTTCGAAACTGCTCTTAAACCGCGAGGAATATCGAAAAGTGTTCAACATGACGAAGTTGCGAATTTTCTGTAGCTATCAAACGGTATATTATAAGGCTTGTTCCGACAAATGGTTTAAAAACTGGAGCGAAAACGGTGTCGAAAAGACGCGTGCAGTTTTTTCTGTTGACATTGCGGTGCTTGTTTGATAGGGATGCAGTGCACTCACGTTAACCGTGCAGTTCGGAAGTGTTGTCAGAATAGTTATTCTGCACCCGTTGTCAGAATAGACGGTCTGTGTATATATATATATATATATATATATATATATATATATATATATATGCCATGGATGATCATAATTATTCACCTTTTTTATCAATTGGTCAACAATTATTTATTACCCACCCTTACTATGCTCATGAGAGAGATGCCACAAGCGAAGCTATGGATCCCGGGTCCATTCACTTCATATTATAAAAAATGCAAATACCTTGTTGTTTTAATTACTTTTTATTTACTATCCACAACTAAAGCTTGATCTTGCAATTGGCGAGAAACAAGGGGATTGACAACCCCCTCGCCTTCGTTGGGTGCAAGTATTTTTTTTGTGTGTGCAGGTGCCACATATCTTGTTTGTGTGGCGTCTTCTATTGGTTTTATAAACTTGGTTCTTAACTAAGGAAAATACTCTCTTCTACTACTACTTCATCCCTTCCTCTTTGGGGGAAAAACCCAACACCTACGCCAAGTAGCAAGGGATCAGTTTGTTGGGCACCTTAAAGGTTCAGATGATGGTCCTTCCATTGGCAATCATGTCTCCGACATCCTTTGGAAACTCAATGTTCCAAGTAAAAGCAAAATTTTCAGTTGGAAGGCTCTGCACGGGATCATACCAGGCTTTTCGGTGCTAGCAAATTGACATATCACTGTTTCTGAACAGTGCCCTATTTGCCAGAGGGGTGCGGAGTATATCTGCCATCTAATGTTCACATGCACAAGAGCTAGAGAAGTTTTGAGAGCTCTAGGGCGAAGGAGGTGATTGATCAAGCACTTGAAACTGATAGATCTGGCAGCATCAGTTTTGAAAACTTACTTAGGGACCAGCGCCGATAATCATCAACTATTGAACATCTCAGTCTACAGAAGTCTATCATTGCAGGTGCATGGTATATTTGGTGGCAAAGGAGAGAAGTTGTTAAGGGAATTCAGATCTCTATCCCGCCATTGGCGATACATCCAATCACCATTAAGCTCGGGCGATTGATGATGAGCAAACCAAGGTTGCTAAATGGAACAAACCAGAGCTAGTTGTGTATAAAATGATTGTTGATGTATGCTATATGGACGATGGAAGGGGAGCTACAACCGTTGTACTTCGTAATCATCGAGGGGAGGCGATGTCAGGTGTCTCTTTCTTATCTGATCATGTGCTTGATGCTCCTTCAGCGGATGGGTTAGCTCTGAAAAATAGAATAATACTTGCAGATGAACTGGGATGTTCATGAGTTGTTTTTGAATCTGACTACCTAGAGCTTATTAATACTTACATTGGGGTAGCTGAAATACCCAGTCCACATACAACTATCCTTGCTTATTGCTTCCATATAACGCAGAGGATTGGATCAGTCTCTTTTGTTCATTGCCCAAGAAAGGTCAACATGGTGGCACATCTTTAGCAAAACCTTTTGATTCCCAAGTTGCTATTTATTGGGGTAATGAACCTCCTGGTTTTCTCTTGGCCGAGCTGGTTAAAGATGTAACTATTATTCAAGTTTAAATAAAGTGTGCCACAAGTTCAAAAATAGATTATAGAAGAAGTATATAAAATATTAGGGCAGTTGGTTAGCCGCAGATTGGGTTGTATTGTATCGATAGCTCTCTCGTAGGTGCTATCAAGGATTGAAGGTCGTTGAGTTGTATGGTAAATTGGTAAGAGCATCTACAATGTGGGTGCAGGTCAGCTCATCCTCTCTGGATATTTCTTTCAGACGAGATTGTTTGGTCCCTGGCTTTCGTTATGGCAAAATCTTCTCCTCAGATTGAATTTGATTAACCTCACACAAAGACGAGATGTCTTTCAAAATCTCACCACATATGGATCCTTCATAGTTTACTCAATGGACTATCTATTTTCACATTCAACAGTTTCAATGGATAATAAAAAGAAAATTTAGAAGGCCAAGATTCCAACCATGCTAGTCGAAATTGGCAAGGAAGTAAGAAGAGATCGAACTTTCTGCTTCTGAAGGTAATCTATTAAACAACTCGATGATCTATCACAGTCCCATCGACGCTTTTGCAGTACATGCCCATTACTCGTCGTGATCTCTCATATGTTGATCGATGAGCTTTCTTGTTCATGAAATCTCCTCTCTTCCAACTTTAATCTCGTCAAAAGGATCGTCATGCATCTCAAGGGAACCTCGGATTTCAGCCCCCACATATACCCTTTTGCTTCATCTATAGTCCTAGCTTATTTAGATGCATGCTGGGCAGTGACCCTCACACACACCGCCCCACCTCGAGATTTTGTGTATTTCTTGAGGATAATTTGATATCTTGGTCGTCAAAACTTCAACTTACTGTTTCCAGGTCAAGCGCCGAGGTAGACTATCGTGTCATCACACATGTCGTTGTTGGGGCCTCTTAGTTGTGCCAGCTTCTTCAAGAGCTCCATCACCCCATCGCTAAGCATCTATTGTGATAATATGTGATCGGTTTGACAATCGTGTACATGACAAGAGTGTAAACGTTGATAAATTTGGCATCACAAATGTGAACTCTAAGCATTTATTTAACTCTGGTGTTCCGATGAATCATTCATCCTGACTTCACAAGCAACTCAAGTGTATTATGTCCAAGATCCCATTGACAAATCTCATGCACAACACAAGTGTGAGGACTGTCTCAGGACACATTGATACATCTCATCCACAACAGAATTTCCTCTGACAAACTAGCAATTTAGCACACACTATGCCACAGGCACCATCTAAGCTTGCACCATCCAATCTAACTTGTTAACATGCATGCCATCCACACTTAGAGCATCTCCAGCCATTTGCCCCCCAGCGCGTCCGGCGAAGGCGCTAAGCGTTCCAGCCGGCGGTTTTTTCGGCTTGGGGGGGGGGGGCTCAAGTTCCCAGTCGCACTCCCAAGTTTCGGCCACGGGCGCACATAAAAATTCAAAGTTTCTTTCCCGCTCCAAAAAACGACGCAAGTCGGCGATCATTCCACAGGTTGGCGTCCATCATGCCACAGGCCGACGATCGCCACCACAGTCCGGTGATCCAACATGCCAATAGTCCGGCGAACAAAAAAGGCGGGAGACATACACATAGGACTCAAATGACAAGCTCCTCATCTCCCGCAGAGACGGGAGAGGTCGGCGCAGGCGTCGGGGTAGCAGTGCTTGGCGTTGGCGTGGGCGCATTCGCCGCCGGTGATGTCGCGGTCATGGTACTCGGCGTCGGTGATGTCACGGTCGGCGTCGGGGTAGCAGTGCTCGGCGTTGGCGTGGGCGCACTCGGCGTTGCCGCGGTCGCCGCCGGTCCCGGCATGAGGTTCAAGATGAGTCTGTTGAGGTGGAAAGATCGGCCGCTCGTTCGCCATGGCCGAGCGAGACGACGCCTCCTACTCCGCCGCCGCATCCTTGGATTTCTTCATGAGGAGCTTGTTCCACCGATCTGTGGTCACCGCCGACCGGCGGTCAACGTCGGCCTTCCACTCCGCGTTCGTCAACCCCGGGGGCCTTGTCATCGGCGCCCGAGGCTTCCTCGCCTTTGGTGCGGTGGGTTCAGTGGCTTGGCGAGGGGCGACGTACTTCTTCGGCGGCATGGCGGGGGAGAGAGATGGAGGGAGATGGAGAGAATGGCGGGGAACAACGGGGGAATGTGGACGATGGGGAGGGAAAAGGAGGGGAAACGGCGGGAAAATCAGCCGATGTCGCCGACAGAGCGGCCCCACGCACCTTTTCGCTTCAGCCTGCGCCCCCAAGCGCCCCCGGCACGCTGGGTTCGGCCTGGGTCCGCCAGCGTCAATTTCGGCCCAAACCGGCGAAAAACGAGGTCCTGGGGCGCGACTGGACCATTTTTCCATCGCCGGCGCTAAAAAAGGGGCTTGGGGAGGCCTGTTGGGGACGCGGCTGGAGATGCTCTTAGATTTGCAACTCCGGGTGGCTAGCCCAGTGGCCCTTTAGAGTATCAAAAAGAAAGAACTTGAAACTTGCAACAGGCTACAAACTTCACAGTCATGCAATTAATAAGTAAATAAAATTTGGTAGTACTCTAACTCTCACACGAGGAGGCTCTTTGCCCTTCCATTCCATGGAGTGGTACTCAAGTACTAATGATCAACAGCAGCGAATCACACCATCCATCAAGTTCCCACATAAGCTTTTTTTAACAGCTTTTCCGAGACTGACTGGCTGCTAGCGTGATTGATTTGATTTAGCCTAACTGTTAGCGAGGTGGGCGAGGCAGGCCGGCCTACACCTTGATAAAATTCTGATACGGGCTCTGCACGGCCCGGCCCGTAAGCGCAGCCCGGAGCTTGATGTCCTTGAGGGCAGGGTCCTCTAGGAGCAGCACCTTGTCCTTGTCCCTCACCCCAACCATGTGGAGGTAGTCGCTGTCCTCCCTCTCCTTGCCCCTGAACAGCAGCCTCTGCTCCCTCGGCTCCAGCCCCGTTACCATGGACACTACCACCTTCAGCTCGCCTGCACAAATTAATTTTGCAGAACACATGTTAGACCTTGATCCAATGAAGTGTACTTAGTTTATATTCAGTGATTGCATTGTACTAGCAAACAAAGTGGAGGTAATTTCCACTCGGTTCCTACTCTGACCCATCGTGTGCACATTATTTATTGATAGAAAAAAAAAATGATCTTACGTTTGTACTAAAAAAATTCTGAACCACTCTGGTACGATAGGAAGCCTGCCACATTGCAAGTCGATGTTCAGACATGTCCGTGCATTTTTTTATTAAAACAATTGCAAGGACAACGCCATGATTTAGTAATGAGAGGGTGGAGTTGTGAGGAAGGAGAGGTTGGCACAGCACTGATCTTTATCATCAGTTGTTTTATTATTGAAGCCAGGAGGAGACCTTGCTAATGGGCATGCATATCTCCACATCACCATGCTAAGGTTCAGGAGCTCACACGGGTCAACCACTCAACTTGGAGAAATGGTAGTAAAATCGGCGGATCTGGCTGTGCGAACAGGGGCGTGCGGTGTTCAGTGTTCAGTTGTTCTTGTGTTTAGACCTGTCTAGTTGTTCTTGTAAAGATGCTCCTTAACTAGTTTCAGTGTTCAGTAAGACTATACACAAGATGGAACTAGGCACCATAGTTATTACTGTGAATCTGCATGTACATGTTCGCAAAATAAAAATGAATCTACATGTACAGATCTGTTGCACAGTGAAACAGCTGAACTAGCATTGTTGAACTTGTCTGAAAATTCGCAGTTTATCTTGCCTAACAAAAGTGAATTACGTAAGAAGGAGTGCCAGAGTGCATGCATGGCACACCTACGATCGCTCAAGCTTTTATCGAGCCTAAAGGGCTTGGGGGATATTCCCACTTCATTCAACTTTGGCAGCATAAAGATGTGCTTCCTACTTTAGTATGTGAGAGAAGCCCCGAAAGGAATCATGACCATATGAACATCTTTCCAAGAACACATACATTCTACCAAATACCAATCACACACTAGTCATGTTCATATACATTCTCTAAAAAAAAAATATCAGTTTTCTTTTGCTAATTAGCTTTGCAAAGACGAAAGTACTCACCAAAGGTGCAGGTAGCTCCAATGGAGACCTCGTGCCAGGAGTAGCCGGTGGCCACCCTGACTGCGATGACCTCAACGTCCCCTCTCCCATCCCTCCTCTGCACCAGCATGCCGCCTGGCCGCACCTCCCACTCGATCTCCCCGCTGCCGCCGTCGCCACGGATGCCGCCGGCGTCGCTGCCGTCGTCACTGCTGCAGCTGCTGCTGCTGCTGCACCTGCTGATCTTGGAGGAGCTCCTCCTGAAGAGCCTCTTGGGGTTGGGGCACCTCAGCTTGACCATCGTCGCAAATGGCAGCTAATCTCGCTCTGACGACTCGGTTGTTGGTGTTGAGGCAGTTGAGCTGGTGGTGGCTGTAGGAACAGGGTTTTGCTGTGTATACATAGGAGGCGAGCTAGCTATAGGGAGGCAGATTTTAGGTGGTGGCAGGACAAGCTTTGGAACTTGGAAGCGTGCGGCTGTTTGTCAAAGGCGTCAACGAAGGGGACACTGGGACAAGCGAACTTGGCACAGTCCAATGAGGCAGGCCAGGCTCTCAAAAGGAGAAACAAAGTTTGAAAGTTTTTCTCAAAAGAGAAAAAAAAAGGCACACAAATCTTATATGTAGAGCATCTACATCCGGACTTCTTAAATTGACCGGACGAACGAAGGACCACTTATCGGACAGAAAAGAGAGGGAAAAAATTGACCCACCGGACTCCTCAAAGCCTCCTTAAATGTTAAGACTGTCCGACGCTCCTCATATTGGCCTTATATATGTAATGGGTATAAAGTGTGTCCGGACGTGTCCGGTGAATGGTTTTGCGTCCGTTCCATAGGATTTGACCCAACAAGGACCACCTTTTCTCTTTTTGTTTATTGTTTCTTCTTTCTCTCACTTCATCTCCACCAATCTCATGCATCCGACCGGATGACGGCGGCTGAACCGCCTGTTCCCGAACCCCCACGGCCGGCAACGCTCTCGCGACCGCCTCGCCGTCCTCCCTCCTCTAGCCTCCGCACACCATTGTACTGCTGCCATCCTGGCCATCCCTCTAATAACCCATCCCCACCTCATGTTCTTCTTTGATGTCGACACCTTCCCCCTCTTCACATCCGAAAGGTCAACCCTCTGGGAGATCGTTGTCACGTCGTCACTGATTCCAGTTCACTCCTATTTGTGGCCTCGCTGGCGTCCCCGCACTTCGTTGGGCTCGCCGTCATCTTCGATCACGACCACGTGGCGCTAGGAGGCCGTCTCCGGTGACGATGCTTCACGAAATTCGACTAGCATCTTTTGAAATTATGAAAATTAGCAAAATCGAATTTGTTTAGAGTCCATGCACACGACAACGTGGTCAATCGGGTTTGGTACGGGGTCAGAGCATCTACAGCCGGGCGCCCTATATCCGTCTCAAACGCCCAGGCAGGCCGCCCGGTCACAAAAAATCGACCCAGGCGGGCGCCCTAAACGGGCCTCAAACGCCCGGGCTGACCGACACCCCTCATATCCGTCCCAAATGTAGGGCGGATATGAGGCGGCCCGGGCGCGTCCGCCACGTCAGCCCAGCCCACTGCTGGCCCACCCCGACCCCAGAAAATCCCCCTTCCGGAAGAAACCCTAGCTCACTCCGCTCCGCTCCCCGACTCTCCCATTTTCCAAATCCGTCCAATCCCTAGAGCCGACGAGCATGTCCAGCACCGGCAGCCACTCCGACGGCAGCTCCGGAGACGAGGACGAGTTGGCGCTCCATATCGTGCTCGGGCGGTCGCGGGTCGATATGGGCGGCAGCTCCGGGTCTGGTGTGACACCACCTGCCGCACGTGGCCACAGTGCCGACGCCGGCGTCGGCCCTTCCCGCCCCACTCGGGGATCTGCAAGGCCTGCCCGATCTGCTCCTCCCGCCCGACGGCCTCCTCCACCTCCGGCCGCTGCTCCGTGCGCGCAACGGTGGGTTCTAGTGCCCGCTCTGCCGACGCCTAGGATGCGGACTCCGGAGTCGGAGGCACATGCCGCCCGCCACGAGAGGCAGAGGGAAAGGGAGATGGGCGGCGGGTCCGACTAGGCTGCGCAGTCCGCCCGCCCGCCGCCACGTGATGCCGGTGCCCGACGATGAGGAGCGTCTCCTCGAGTGGGTGTGTCATCGGTCACTTACTGAGGCGGAGACGGAGGCCCGACGGCTCCGGAGGATCAACGCCAAGCAGCTCCGGCTCGGCATTGAACAATCCGAGCTGGAGGCGACGAGGGTGGCCAAGCTCAAGCGCAAGCAAGACCGCGTCGTCCGGCGCTTGCAAGGCTTCATCGTCGTCTTCGATTCCTCCTCCGACGACGGGTCCGACGGGTCCGACGTCGACCCACCTCCTGTCGCGGACTCCTACAGCTGCGCCGGTGACGGGAAGGGCAAAGGGCCGATGAGGAAGTGGTGAAGCTTGCCCTCTCCTGTTTATAATCTAGTTCTAGTATGTAGTTACAATGTGCCGGATCGTTGAACTGTGTGACTTATGCCCGTTTGGTGATCTTTTGGTGATGTTTATGTGAATTATGCTCGTTTGGTATCAGTTTATATGTCTGTTTCCTGTCGATTTTGATCGTTTGGTGATCTACGTAGTACGTTGCATGAATTTGTATGGATATATGATTCGGAATATGAGATACGCGGGTGCGAAGGCGTGAATTTAGGAAGTGTCCGACAGTGTCCGCGAACGTGTCCGGATGCGTCCGAGGACGTATACAGACGGAATTTGCCAAGTCGGTTGTAGATGCTCTCAGGCCACCTCTGTGTAAGTTAAAGTGAGTGAAATGGTTCGGGAGTCGCGTCACGGCCATGCATACTTATCCATGGATTATGGATGCTGCAGTGCGCGCGCAATGGAACTAAGCACATGGGGGTTGGCAAAAACGCATGATGCGATGATTAGGGTGGTCGGTTAGGACACAAACCTACCGGGATTATTGTAATGGCGGTTGGTCGCAAGTTTTCCCGGCTTGTGTCTCGCGGCTGATGAGCACGCACAGCATGCACAGGGGCAAAAAGAGTTTGATGGCGTGATGATTGAGACGAGACTGTACGTGCAATTACCATCAACACAATTGATAGCTAGCCAGTAGGCCCTAGGGGTAGTACCTGTATAGTACTAGTACTCCAGTATTTGGTTGGATTCCGTCAGGTTTTGGGGCGTCTAGCGGTGGTTAAGGCAGCATGTGGGGCTTCAAGTTTATTATTAGGGGTTGAACCTTGGAATTGTCCAAAACATCCGAAATTGTTTAAGTTCCTTCTTTTCTTGATACAGGTGTACTGCTTTTATATCTTTCTATCTAATATGACAATGACAATCAATTATACACGTAAAGGTATAACTCGGCTGGCTTGCACTGAACAAATAAAGATAGCATATACTAAGGAAACTTCTTTTGAACCGAATATATAAGCAAACTAGTTTCTCTATGCCAGTCAGCTGAGATTCTGAGCTTAACAATCAGACGTGAAGTCATGGAAAAGGAAGGATAGTGTGTTTAACAAAAGGTACTTCACGGTTCTGACAATGAAAAATTTCTTTACACTGATTAATTCATGAGATCAGTCATCAGCGTTGCACATCTCATATGTGATTAGTTGATTTGGTTTGGTTAGTGCAGATGGAGGTGCCCTGGCTGAATTAACCCCGGCTGGTCAGTCAGGTATGAAACCGAAAAAACCACCAACCTTAATTAAGAAAAAAACAGTCCTCCGGACCGAATCAAACAAAGCTACTAGACACATTTCGAAGTACCAGTTGCACAGCTAGCTACCCGACATCGATCCTCTAGAGACGATCGAGATTATCACCTAACTCATCATCACGCATGCATTAGCATCTTCCCAGTTCGTGTCTTACGTGATATAATTACTGGTACTAGCTTCCAAGGATCGACTCCACCAGCCACATGCCCACATGCATACGATGTGGATTGTGGAGAGCAATCTATCGAACGTGTGCAGCATAAACTAGCAGCGACGATGCTCTTTGGTTTGTCCTGGTGCCTCCGAAACTGCATAATCCTCGAGCTAAGCCTGTGTCTCCTTGACACGGAGGCTCCGAAGCCACATGCGCGCGGCCGGCGCCTTGCATCGATTCGGATTCCACGGCCCCGTCGTCTGCGGCGGCGATCTTGGCTGGTGGCTCGATCGACCTGATGATGCAGCAGGTGCATGTATGGTTTGCCGGATATCGCGCCACGCAGGCATGCCGATCCATGTGATACATAGCCATCTGAGATTATAAAAGAGGAAATGTTAGGGGATCTCCGTGACGAATCATGAAAACACCCATAAATGTCTGAACTCGGCCGTTCGGGCCATTTTAGGTTTCCAACGTGGATCATCAAATCGGGCTGGAGTTGTTCGTATGTTCCAAATCCCATGAACGGCCCCCGACGTCTGCTATGTAAGACTTTGACATCTCAGACCCACCCAAAAACCCTATCCGGCGATCTGGCTCTAGAACACTCAGACGCATTCATGCCCAACATGGCCGTCCATCCGTCTATCCGCATTCACACCGGACGTGATTGACCGGCCGCCTACCCTCATTCACCCTCTCGCACTGTCCGAGAAGCCTATTCCGGCTACCCGCATTCCCGCCTCCGCCGCTCCTTGCCTACCTCGGTTATTTAAACCAGGCTGACCACACCTTAAAACCAACCTCTGAGTCCATTCCCCCACCGTCTAAGCCGCCGTCCGCCGTCCGACCACCCCTAGTTGGCATCCATGTCCGACATCTGTTGTCTCAGTGTTTGGCCCCGTTGCTTCCTGGTTGAAGCAGCTATCCCCGCGGTGTCGCGCTGAAATCACGGCATAGGTCCACGTAGCAGACACCCGCCGTTAGGCCCGCATTAAGGCGTGCCAACCTTCGAGCTCTCCGGAGTCGAGCTCAGAGGAGAAAGAGGTGGATGAGGAGTAGGACGACCCCATGGCCATGACAGAGGTCGAGGATTTAGAGCAGCCCACAACAGAGAACATAACGCCCGCAAAGGAGGATGCGATGGTCGTCGACGCCGCACCGATGCCAGGTTCAATATTGTTGCATGCAAAGAAGCAGTACAACCTGGCGCTCTTGGAGGAGCACCAATTGGCGGAGGCTCGGCTCGACACGGAGCGTGCGTCCGACATTGCCATCACGACCATGGTTGAGGCTGATCCGGGCATCGTCGACATGAACCGGGCGGTGCTCGCGTCCTTACAGAGCGCCTGCACGATGCGCCACGGGCACTGGCAGCTCCACGTCAATGAAATATGGCGTGCTACTGCTAGTTCTGAATGGAGATAGCAACAATGTTGGGCTCCTTGGTGTTGGAGTTTGTAGCGAGCGACAATTTTTCCTTCAGTGAGAAACCAAGATATCAATCCGTGGAGGTAACCGCGTCTCGTAACAGGGCAAATTCCCGCAACACAAATAAAACTCCGTGTGTGTCCACATCAGTGATAACAAGGGTGTTAACCTTGCTAGTTGCACAAGATAATTAAAAGATAATGTAGTAGATACTATTTTTAACTACAAAATAAAACAAAACTGAAAATAAATTGTTTTATAGAAGATTTTACAAACAATAGATACGTCATTGGAACTAGAAGCATTGTATTTCATGGACAATAGGAACATAATCATATAAATTTTCTCATTCAAGCTACCAACTTACTCAGTAGAGTATGCCTTCTTTGTTGTCGGAGCTCTTTCCCTATGCCATTGGGCTTAGTTTGACATCGTTTTGTCCAAAAGAGATTTAACAGGCATGTCCATAAAGTTTCACCTGCAACTGAACCTAAAAGATTTGTTGGCATAACAATAAGTCCAACATAAAAAATGTGAAGCATTAGCCAATCATCTAGGCCACGGCTTGCCAATTTCTAAGCATATTTTCCATTCTTTCCCATTATTGAGCTAAATGTTCATTATCATTTTGTCTAAATTTCATAATAGTGTTTCTAATTTATATTATATTATCAGAAGGATAATATTTTCCATTGAAAAGCTCCTTACACTTATTCCATGAATCAATGATACCATTCTTTAGCTCTAGATTTTAGTGAGAAGGGAAAAAAAATTAGTTTCACATAACCAACCTCTCCATCTTTACATTTTTGCATGTCAAAAAATTCAGCTGGTTTTTTGTAAATGAGAGGGAACATCTTAACTAAATGAACCAAACAATTGATCTTTCATGACCAAGTTGAGCAGAGCGGGGCTAATATCATAGGATTCAACATTGTTGGTAGGTGGTGTGATTTATCTGCTCATGAGTTCATTTTTTTTGTTAGTAGAGAAGTCACAAAACTTCGTGTTTGTATTGATGTACACATTAAAACTACTAAACAAATTGTAACTAGGTGCTGATTTTTTTGGAGTTTTTCAAGACAAAAACACTAGTATGAAAAAAACTACAACTAAACAAGATACAAAACAAGGAAGATAATCAAAGCGATACATAACCTATCATAGAACTTTTACCTCCCCGATAGTCGCGCCAGAAATAGGCCTGTTGCTGCAAATTCTTAATGGAGATATCAATGATCTTGGGCTCTCCAGTGTAGGAGTTTGTAGCAAGTGGTATATTTTCCCTTAGTGAGAAATAAAGTTATCAATACGTGGAGATAACCATGTCGTGTAACAGGGGTAATTTTTTGCAACACAAATAAAACTTCACTTGAGTCAAACAATGCTAACAAGGGTGACAACCTTGCTAGTTTTGCTAGTTGAACAAGATAATTAATCAATAAAGGGGTAGATGATATTTTATATTTTAGAATAAAAAAATGAAGAAAAAAGTGAGTATAGAAGTTGTTGGAAGGTGATTCTTATACTAAAAATTGGACAAGGGTTCATAGGTTCAACAAGTGTAACTCTCCAATACATAAAATTGCGGTAAGTAACGTAGTCGTGTGAAGAAGTGCACAATGCAAGATTTCATGATCATGCCAAACATGTGAGTTGTGTTGGTATTATATATGGAGTACTTCTATAATGATATAGACCGATACCCTTTCTGCATCTATAGCTTTTCTGTGTACCATCCATGTATTAAATGTAAACACAGATAATTGCACTAAGCAAGATGACATATTGTTTTTTGCATGAATAATTTCAGTCCTCATACAAACAATTATCCTTAGTCACAAACATACAATAAACGCATTTGCCAATTTCTATCACTACAATTGACTTGTAAGGATGAACCTAACTAATGCACACCCTCCGTCTACTGATTACCAATCTAGAATGGCCAAGATTAAAAATGTAACCAGAGATAAATATAAATCTATAAATCAAACACAAAGGCATCCATAAATACCATCACCTCTAGGGTTTACACAAAATGAATCCTAATCATGTAGGGCATCTCGTATGACTATTGTATTGAACTATAAAGTGGACTAACATTAAACGCAGTTGACGGGGTGGAGTACTCAAAACTCATATTGGGGTGCGAGGATCAATATCGGTGATGATGGAGATGAATTCCCCCTCTAGCGAAGTACCGGATCATGCCTGAAAATGATGATTTCCTCGGAACTTGAAGTGGTGTGGTGAAAAAATGGGCGAGAAATCATGGTTGAGTTTGAGGGCTATTAAAGCCATTGAGGGGACCCCTAGGGTCTGAAGGCGCCTAGTGTAGGCACCCTTGGGCCCTGTACGCCTACACAAGGAGCCCGTGCCATGGTCTACCGCAGACCTGGGGCCTGGGCATGCTCATCCTCTGGTGATTTGATACTTTCTCCCAAATTTTCTGATAATTTTCTTGGGACTTTTGGTATTTTTATTCTCCTGAAATTCAAAAACTACAGAAAACAAGAAAGTGGCACTCGGCAATGAATTAATATGTTAGTCCCCCAAAAAGGTTTAAAATAATGCATAATTAAGGGTTAATAGGCATGGAACATAATATATATATATATATATATATATATATATATATATATATATATATATATATATATATATATATATATATATATATATATATATATATATATATACATTGGACATGCATCACACGTCTGTCTCTTCGAGGAGTTGGAGGCCGAGGACGATGAGGCGTTGGAGCAGCATGACTACAATGCCAAGACACACATCGGCAACTTCTCCTCGGCCGCGCTGGCTTCCAACGATGACGAGGTTGAACCGTCCGGCGTGGGGGTTGATACTCGTGATTTGCGTTGGGTTTTCCATGAAGAGGAACGGGTTATCGCAGCACAAAGTGCGTAAGTATTTCCCTCAGTTATGAAACCAAGGTTTATCGAACCAATAGGAATATCAATCCTCAACCGTCTTCAGCGGCGGCACACAAATGAACAAACAACTTGCACCCAACGCAGGCAAGAGGGTTGTCAATCCCCTTGATCTCGTTATTTGCAAGCAAATGAGTTGTGTAGATAATTGTAGATAATTGTAAATTACAAAATAAAATAAAAAGTAAATAAAGGCATCAAGGTAATAGTAGCATTTGTAAATATATAGGTGAATATACCCGGGGGGCATAGTTTTCCCTAGCGGCATCTCTCATGTAGGCAGCATACGGTGGATAACAAATTACTGTTGGACAATTTATAGAAAAGCGGATAGTTATGCGATTTTCAAGTTAATGATCATGTGTATATAGGCATCACGTCCATAAACAAATAGACCGACTCCTGCCTGCACCTATTACTATTACTCCACTCATCGACCGTTATCCAGCATGCATCTAGAGTATTAAGTAAAACAGAGTAATGCATGGAGAACGATGACATGATGTAGACAAAGTAAACTCAAGCAATACGAATGAATCCCATCGTGTTATCCTTAGTAGCAACAACACAAAGACGCATCTTGTCCCCTACTTTGTCACTGGGATATAGAAACTCGTTAGGTTGAACCTACAACAACGCACTATTCCCACTGAAGATAGATCAATCTACTTGGCCAAAGCACATCAATGAATCATAGAGCATTATGAAGCTATAATGATCATGCAAATACGAATCTTAATATTTAGAGGTGACTCATATACTTTTCATGAATAATCTGAACATAAACCCACAATTCATCGGATCCCAACAAACACACCGCACAATAGGATTACATCGGATAGATCAAAGAGAAGATGCGGTGACCATTGTATTGAAGATCAAGAGATAGAGAGATTGCCATCTAGGTACTAGCTATGGACCCGTAGGTATGTGGTGAACTAATCACATATCATCATGAGAGCAGCAAGGTAGATGTATAGGCCTTCCGTGATCGATCCCCCCTCCGGCAGGGTGCCGGAACGGAGCTCTAGACGGCCTCGCGACGGAACAGAGACTTACGGCGACTGAAAAAGGGTTTCATGACTGCCTATGATGTTTTTAGGGTATATTAGAATTTATAGGCCAGAGAGGGGCGTCGGGAGATGCCCGAGGGAGGCACAAGCCATCACGGCGCCCCCCAGGGCGTGCCCTATTGGTTGGTGCGGCCCCCGGCCTCCTTCCGAAGCTTCCAGGTCTTCTTTTGGTCCAGGAAAAATCATCAAAAAGTTTTGTGGCAATTGGACTTCGTTTGGTACTGTAAACCTGAAAAGTGAAAAACATGCAGAAAACAACAACTGGCACTGGGCACTGGGTCAATAGGTTAGTGCTCAAAAATATTATAAATTGGTAAATAAAGACCCAAAAAGTATCATAGAATGATAATATATCAGCATGGAACAATAAAAAATTATAGATACGTTGGAGACGTATCAAGCATCCCCAAGCTTAATTCCTGCTCGTCCTCGAGTAGGTAAATGATAAAAACAGAATTTTTGATGTGACATGCTATTCATTATGTAATCTTATGCATGTATGCTCATTGAGAAATGATGAATCAGCAAATATTAATATAGCAATATTTAAAGTGTAAGAAACAAAATCATTAATCTTTCAAAGTATACGATCCTCAAGGAATGTTTACCCCCCATTCATCTTATTATATTAGCAAGGCATGGCTCCATCTTCACCACATTAATACAAATGTTAAGCACCACGGTGTTCAAATCAGGCAATTGGATCTTACTTTTTCAATATGCATCAACTTTTTATTCTTCACGCAATACATGAGCGTGAACCATTGGACATAGCATTTATGTGGAATAGAATATGGCGGTAGATATCAAAGGAGCAATAAGTGGAGAGGATGGTCTCACATCAACTAGCCGTACCAACGGGCTATGGATAGGCCCATCGATAGATGTCAACGCAAGGAGTAGGGATTGCCATGCAAATGATGCACTAGATCTATAAGTGTATGAAAGCTCAAATGAAGCTAAGTGGGGTGTGCATCTAACTTGCTTGCTCATGAAGACCTCGGACATTTGATGAAGCCCGTCATGGGAATATACAAGCCAAGTTTGTAAAAATTAATAGGTAATTCCCACTAGCATATGAAAATGACATATCATGAGAATCTCTACATGAGGAGCATAGTGCCACTTTGAGGCACAAGTGTGGTAAAAGATAGTAGCAAAGTCCCTTCTCTCATTTTCTCTAATCATTTTTTAAAGAATGGTGGGCTCATTTGGCCTCCCCCATCTTTATTTTTCGTCCGGAGTCTCATCCCGACTTGTGGGGGAATCATAGTCTCCATCATTCTTTCCTCACTGGGACAATGCTCTAACAATGATGATCATCACACTTTTATTTACTTACAGCTCGTTATGGAGAACTAATATGAAGATATGACTCTGTATGAATGCCTCTGGCAGTGTACCAGGATGTGCAATGATCTAGCGTGACACGTATCAAAAATATGATGAACGGTGGCTTTGCCACAAATACTATGTCAGCTCTATATGATCATGCAAAGCAATGTGATGATGAACGAACTAATCATGTGAAGTGACGATGGAATTTGCATGGCAATATATCTTGGAATGGCTATGGAAATGCCATGATAGGTAGGTATGGTGGCTGTTTTGGGGAAGATATAATTAGGCTTATGTGCAACAGAGCGTATCATGTCACGGGGTTTGGAGGCACCGGCGAAAGTTGCACCGATCCTCGAGGTGAGAATGGGCTATGCACGGTACCGAAGAGGCTAGCAAATATGAGAAGGTGAGATTGCGTATGTCCATGGTTTCACATTAGTCATAAAGAACTCATATACTTATTGCAAAGTTTTATTAGTTTTATCATAAATCAAAGTACTACTCGCATGCCCCAAGGGAAGAGGTTGGTAGGAGTAAACCATCGCGCGCTTCCGACCCGAAACAACACTAGGATTTCAACGAGGAATAAAAACGCTCACACATCATCACCATGCCTATTTAATTTTTAAATGAACAAAAAGTTAACCTTTCTTAATATCGACACTTCTACGGATCAACAATTATGGACTCACACCTTTTTCATATTACCACATCAATATCATTAACCCACAATTTCTCCATATGTGCTACTTGATGGTTTTGATTATCACTCATTGAATACCTAATATTTTTGGACTAGTCTTATGACCCATGCAAATTACCGTCACTATTTATTAACTCTCAAACAAATGTAAGTGAAGAATTAGAGTGAAATTATTTCTATAAAATCTACACGCCACCGTGCTCGAAAAGATATAAGTGAAGTACTAGAGCAACTACTAAGCTCAAAAGATATAAGTGAAGCACATAGAGTATTCTAACAAATTATGATGAAGGTGTGTCTCTCTTAAATAGGTGTGTCCAGCAAACAATGATTGGGGCAAACTGAAAGTAAAAGATAAAAAAAGCGACGCTCCAAGCAAAACTCATATCACGTGACGAATAAAAATATAGCTTCAAGTGACATACCGATGGATTGAGACGAAAAAGGGGATGCCCCGAGGGCATCCCCAAGCTTAGACGCTTGAGTCTCCCTTAAAATATTACCTTGGGGTGCCTTGGGCATCCCCAAGCTTAGGCTCTTACTACTCCTTATTCCTTTGTCCATCGTGATAACACCCAAAACTTGAAAACTTCAACCACACAAAACGCAACAAAACTTCGTGAGATCCGTTAGTATAAGAAACATATTGCATACTTTAAGTACTGTTATAAATTGTTTCTTATTTCATAATTGCATAATAGGTACTATATTCTAACTTCTTCATGGCTTATACCCCCCGATACAATCCATAGCATAATCAAAACAAGCAACTATGCAAGCAAAAACAGAATCTGTCTACAACAGAATAGTCTGTAGCAATCTGTAGAGAACCTATACTTCTATAACTCTAAAACTTCTGAAAATTATGAAAAACTCGAAAATTTGTATATAAATACTTTGTAAAAATTTCAGATCATTATCACGCTCCAGTAAAAAAAAAATTCCTGTACTGGAGTCAAAAGTTTCTGTTTTATTTCAGCATCGATTCTACTCATCTTGTGAGTCATCCCAAAGGCTTTAATTGGCACAAACATTAATTTAAACACAAAAAACATAATCATTACAGAGGCAATAATTCTGTTATAAAAAACAAACAGAAAGTTAAAAGCAAAAATTTAAAGATAACTATTGGGTTGCCTCCCAACAAGCGCTATTGTTTTATGCCCCTAGCTAGGCATAATGCATAGTTTCAAGTATTGTAGTAGCCACGAAAATGATCCGTCATGCTATAATCATATTCCATTATTTCAGCAACAAGTTTTCTAATGGGTAAGCAAAAATAATTGAAGGGACTAAACTTCACAACACAAGGATCTGAGAGATCTATTTCAGGAGGAATAGGAGGCTCCTCTTTAGGTTTCTCATAGATGATAACTATCTCCTCATTGTATAAGTTTTGATGAAGATATTTCCTTAATTCTTGCTCAAGCTCATAACCCATTCCAAGTTTTGGTATAGAAAATTGATCATTATGTTTAGAGATTTTATCAACTAGGACATTAGGTGGAACCTTCTTTCTAAGGTTTTCATCATAAGCAACATAATCCATGGATCTTAGTTTTCTTATACCTTCCAACTCATAAAGAATTCCTTCTATTGGTGGGCACTCACAATTAATCCTATAATAAGAAAATATATCTCTAGCCTCTTGTATGATATTGTCAAATTCTTGAGCAAGAAATATAGTGGCTAGATGTTTGGTAGGAGCTTCCTGAATATTAGAGAACTCTAGAAATAACCATTGTATGAAAGGAAGCATATGGACAAATTGTCTTTCCAATTGTGCTATAAGCAAAGATATAGCATCCGCATAACTTGTAGTTCTAGTAACAATGGAACCTCCCATCAATGGTAATGATCCCGCACAAGTGAAAAAATCTTGAATCACACTCTTACCAATAACATTTCCATTATATTGCCTATACGGAGTTTCTTTGCTTGCATACTGGGTTCACTTTTAGAAGGATCATCATCCGCAAGATTATCAAGTTTTTCCTTAGCAACTTCATCAAAATTTCTTTTAGCATTATTAGCACAAGGTGAAGTTGGATGTTCAAGGGCTTCCGCATTAGACGCGGAAACACCACTAATTTCAAAATCAGACATGATAACCACTCCAAGCAAGCAAAGAAGTAAACTAGTAACAAGCAAATATAAATATTTTTGTATTGTGTTTTTTATGAGACAAACTAAATATAACAGCAAATAAAAAGAAGAACACGTGAATGAAAATTTGTGTGAAGTTACTTGGTAGTTGATGATGATATTCCCCGGCAACGGCGCCAGAAATTCTTCCTGATACTCGTGATCTGCGTTGGGTTTTCCGTGAAGAGGAACGGGTTATCGTAGCACAAAGTGGGTAAGTATTTCCTTTAGTTATGAAACCAAGGTTTATCGAACCAATAGGAATATCAATCCTCAACCGTCTTCAGCGGTTGCACACAAATGAACAAACAACTTGCACCCAACACGGGCAAGAAGGTTGTCAATCCCCTTGATCTCGTTATTTGCAAGCAAAAGAGTTGTGTAGATAATTGTAAATTTCAAAATAAAATAAAAAGTAAATAAAGGCAGCGAGGTAATAGTAGCGTTTGTAAATATATAAGTGAATAGACCCAAGGGCCATAGTTTTCCCTAGCGGCATCTCTCATGTAGGCAGCATATGGTGGGTAACAAATTACTGTTGGGCAATTGATAGAAAAGCGGATAGTTATGCGATTTTCACGGCAATGATCATGTGTATATAGGCATCACGTCCATAAACAAATAGGCCGACTCCTGCCTGCACCTATTACTATTACCCCACTCATCGACCGCTATCCAGCATGCATCTAGAGTATTAAGTAAAACAGAGTAATGCATGGAGAACGATGACATGATGTAGACAAAGTAAACTCAAGCAATATTAATGAACCCCATCGTGTTATCCTTAGTAGCAACAACACAAAGACGCATCTTGTCCCCTACTTTGTCACTGGGATATATAAACTCGTCAGGTTAAACCTACCACAACGCACCACTCCCACTGAAGATAGATCAATCTACTTGGCCAAAGCACATCAATAAATCGGAGAGCATTACGAAGCTATAATGATCATGCAAATAAGAATCTTAATATTCAGAGGTGACTCAAATACTTTTCATGAATAATCTGAACATAAACCCACAATTCATCGGATCCCAACAAACACACCGCACAATAGGATTACATCGGATAGATCAAGGGAAGATGCGATGACCATTGTATTGAAGATCAAGAGATAGAGAGATTGCCATCTAGGTACTAGCTATGGACCCGTAGGTCTGTGGTGAACTAATCACACATCATCATGAGGGCAGCAAGGTTGATGTATAGGCACTCCGTGATCGATCCCCCCTCCGGCAGGGTGCCGGAACGGTGCTCCAGATGGCCTCGCGACGGAACAGAGAATTGCGGCGACGGAAAAATGGTATCGGGACTGCCTCTGATGTTTTTAGGGTATATTAGAATATATAGGCCAGAGAGGGGCGTCGGGAGACGCCCGAGGGAGGCACAAGCCATCAGGGCGCGGCCCCCCTAGGGCATGCCCTGTTGGCTTGTGCGGCCCTCGTGCGGCCCCCGGCCTCCTTCCGAAGCTTCGAGGTCTTCTTTTGGTCCAGAAAAAACCATCAAAAAGTTTCATGGCAATTGGACTTCGTTTGGTACTGTAAACCTGAAAAGTGAAAAACATGCAGAAAACAACAATTGGCACTGGACACTGGGTCAATAGGTTAGTGCTCAAAAATATTATAAATTGGTAAATAAAGACCCAAAAAGTATCCTAGAATGATAATATATTAGCATGGAACAATAAAAAATTATAGATACGTTGGAGACGTATAAGGGGTCATCGACCTTACCTCCGACGTAGATGAATAGATATAGTTTGACTCCATTTTAGTTTTGAGGGGTCTTTTGCTACATAAAAAAATAATCCTAAAATCAATGAAAAATTGGCGTCTTCTTAACATTTGGTGTCTCTAGTTGGACGGACTCTACCGGATTGGCTGTCTATGGACATGTCCGGACATGTTTGCGGACATTTGATGATTTTTCCATCCGCATGTTACACTGTAGTGAGGGTCGTCGGTGTCGGTGATCACTCCGGTGGCACCCCTCCCTACTCACCCCCAGCTAGAACCACTCCCACTAGCCCACCCCACCTTCCTTCCGGCCACCACTACTGTGGTCCACGATGACCCTCTCCACATCCACATAGGGCAAGTCGCCCGACACCGCTTAACTAGTGTCAACAATGCTATGGGCATCGACTTCTAAGAGTAGATCGCCTAGGATGACGTACTCCCATCACCTCACTCATACTGGAGCAGTCTCAATGGCTATGCTTCTACTTGGCAGAGAGCACTCTATCCTACATGCCATTTGTGGAGGTTGCGCTGCCGAGTTCCTTCTCATCGAACTAGGCAGTTCGAACTTCAGATTCCATGTCTCTTCTGCCGTCATTGCTAGATCCTCCTACAACAAGAACAGGTACACCACATAAACCTCTCTTTCTCCTTCCAGCCACTCCCTAGTGATCCTACGCGAACATCCTCTTTTGCAACGCCACATTAGTGCCAAATCCTAGCCCAACTACTAAGGGTGCCGCATGATCTCTGTGGGTGAGTGGTGGGATCGGGACCATGACAAGTCGGCTATGAGTCCAAGGAGTCCTTCCTGAAACTTGGAGTCCAACCCTGTGGAGAGTTCATGCCTGGCAAGGAAACACGGGAGATAAGTACCCCTCGAACTCCTCGAAAGGAGGCGGACCATGCTCCAACGAAGGAAGAATCAAGTTGTTCACAAGAAGGAGACCAAGATCTGAAGGGATCAAACCAACCGAACAGAGGGTATAAATACCCACGCGCCAAGACCAGGATGAGGACTTCATGACAGTCAAGATGACCGAACCGAGGCCCTAGTTTTCACTTAGATTAGATAAAATCTTAGACAACCTGCCAAGATCGACCATCAAATTTCCGAGTGATTTTGTGCCAAAGTCGGTGGACTAATATCACACAAGCAAGATTAGAGTTGTTACTTGCGCCGCATGAGCCCAATCCTGGGTAAAATGGTACCTTGCCCATCAGTAACTTGAGTTTACATCTCATTATCATATAAATCCACGTACATTACTGAACAGTTGATGCTGTTCGTGTACAATGCGAACACTGTTAACATCTAGTGCCAACTCGGGAAAAAAGATCTTAATGGAAAAAGGACCACAAAAATGTGGTCTCATGACTTCGTGGGTCATGATACATTAATACATTTCATCCACAACAGAATTACATGTAGCAAACAACTCCATTTGGCCCACACCATGCCACAGCGCACATGCCCCATCCAAGATTGCACTCTCCAACCTAAAATAGGGCAACCGTTGGAGATGCTCTAACTTAATACCACGCCTGACATCCACAGTTAGATTTGCAACTCCTTCGAGCATCTAGTAGAAAGTAACTTAAACTTGCAACTAGCTACAAATTGCATAACCATGCTATTATAATTAATTAAAAGTTGGTAGTACTCTAACTCTCACACGAGGGGGCCATTTGCCCTTCCGTTCCATGGAGTGGTACTCAAGTACTGATCAACAGCAGCGAACCACGCCATGCATCAGGCTACTAGATATGCTTTTTGTTAGCAACTCTTGTGAGACCTGACTAGCTGGTGCCTGATGGTGTGGTTGATTTACCCTACACTGTTAGCGTGGTGGGCGAGGCAGACCGGCCTACACCTTGATAAAAGTCTGATACGGGCTCTGCACGGCCTGCGTCGCGAGCGTGGCCCGGAGCTTGATGTCCTTGAGGGCAGGATCCTCAAGGAGCAGCACCTTGTCTTTGTCCCTCACCCCAACCATGTGGAGGTGGTCGCTGTCCTCCCTCTCCTTGCCCCTGAACAGCAGCCTCTGCTCCCTCGGCTCCAAGCCCGTCACCATAGACACTACCACCTTCAGCTCACCTGAATAAATTAATTTTGCAAAACACATGTTAGACCTTGATCCAATGAATGTACTTGATTTACTATATTCAGTGATAAAAAAAACACTGCTTTGTACTACTACTAGCAAACAAGATGGAGGAAAGTTCCACTCAGGTTCCTACTCTGAACCATCGTGTGTACGTTTTTCAGTGATAGAAAAATAGATTGCGCTGGCAGGGCAGGAAGCCCTCCAGTCTCCAGGTCAGTGCATTCTTTTAAAAAAATCACAAGGACGACGAACGACGGTATGATTTAGTACTCTTATTACTCTACTCATGGAGCTGGTAGAAAGAAGAAGGTGGCACAGCCCTGGCCATCAGTAGTTTTATTACTGCAAGCCAGGAGACCTTGCTAATGGACATGCATATATCTTCACAAATCCATGATAAGATCAACTTGTCTGAAATTTTACAGGTTATTGTCCTAACAACTGAATTATGTAAAGGAGTGGCAGTGTGCATGCATGCTACACCCACGATCACTCCTCAAGCCTTTATCGTGTTTATTAAAGAGCTTCAGGAATCACGCGCAAACAAAAAAGAGCTTGCGGAATATTCATCTAACTTTGGCACAAAAAGAATAAAAGATGGGCTTACTAGCATATGCGAGAAGCCCCGAAGGGAATCGTGACCAAATGAACCAACTATCCAAGAACACGTCCTACCAATCAGACACTAGTCATGCCCATATATTCTCTAACAAATCTAATCAACTTCTGTTAGCTACTTAGCTTTGCAATATACTGTACTTAGTACTGTTACTCACCAAAAGTGCAGGTGGCTCCAATGGAGACCTCGTGCCAGGAGTAGCCGGTGGCCACCCTGACGGTGATGACCTCCACGTCCCCCCTTCCGTCCCTCCTCTGCACCAGCATGCCCCCCGGCCGCACCTCCCACTCGATCTCCCCGCTGCCGCCGCCGCCACGGATGGCACCGGAGGCATCGCTGCCGTTGTCGCTGCTGCTGCTGCTGCAGCTGCTACTAGACCTGCTGATCTTGGAGGAGCTCCTCCTGAAGAGCCTCTTGGGGTTGGGGCACCTCAGATTGATCATGGTCGCAAATAACAGCTAATCTTTCCCGGATAACTCTGCTGTTCCTCGCAGCTGGTGTTGAGGCGCAGTTGAGCTGGTGGTGGCTGTAGGAAAAGGGCTTGCTGTGTATATATAGGAGGCGAGCTAGGTAGGGAGGCAAAGGGAGGTGGCATGCAATGCAACAGGACAAAGCTTTAGAAGCGTGCGGCTGTTTGTCAAAGGCGTCAACGAAGGGGACACTGCTGTAGAGAGATTGTTTGGCAATACAATATTCGTTGTATTGATTGGGTGCTGGTGCACATATATAGACCTCAACTATACACAACTAGGAGGTGGGCCACAATATACGTAATACATGCAACACATATATACTCAACACCCCCCCGCAGTCGAAGCGTCGCCGGAGACACAGAGACTGGACCGAAACTCCTCGAAGACGGAAGTAGGCAATCCTTTAGTCATCACATCAGCAAACTGTTGCGTCGTCGGAACGTGGAGAACCCGAACACGGCCAAGGGCAACCTGCTCTCGCACGAAGTGAATATCGAGCTCAATATGCTTCGTACGTCGATGGTGCACCGGGTTGGCGGAGAGGTAGACCGCGCTGACGTTATCGCAGTAGACAAGAGTGGCCTTGTGAACATCACAAAGCAACTCCTGGAGCAGCTGACGGATCCAAGAGCATTCGGCCACGGCGTTAGCCACGGCCCGATACTCTGCCTCGGCGCTGGAGTGGGAGACCGTGGGCGATGCCCATGTTGCTTGCAACCGGGGATGTCCAAACATCACTATGCAATAACTGAAACGGAAAAGTGGAAATAGTGGTAGATGCGCTAAACGGAAGACGAACGTGCTTGCCAAGACGACAAGTCTCACAAGTATGGTCGTCGATCTTATTGCATGAGAAGGAAAAACTCTTAAGAATTTGACGTAAAGTGGTGGGGTTCGGGTGTCCCAAACGAGCATGCCAAAGGTCGACACCTGCGGCGAGGGCGACTGGGGTGGTGGAGGCGGTGGCGGAGGAGTGCACCGGATAGAGCTCGTCAGGACTATCGCAACGGTGAAGGACCATCCGAGTACGAGCGTCCTTCACAGAAAACCCGACATCATCAAATTCAACGGTAATGGGATTCTCACGAGCAAGACGACGAACAGATACAAGGTTCGTAACTAATTCAGGAGAAACAAGAATATTAGACATAGTGATAGGCGTGGATGTGGAAGGAAACGAAGTACGACCAACATGTGTGATAGGTAAAGAGGAACCGTTACCAACGGTGATGCGAGTAGGAGTATGAACCGGAGTGAAGGAGGTTAGAGTGCCGGGATAAGATGTCATGTGGGCGGTGGCGCCCGAGTCCATGTACCAAGCGCCGCCGGTACCAAGCGCCGCCGGTGATGGGGCCGAGTGCAGTGCAGCCAAAGAAGTAGGGTCCCATGGCGGTGAGACCGGCAGCGAGGCGAAGCCGCCGTAGGGCTGAACCAGGGCGGGCGGAGCATGGCCGCCGGCCATCGGCGTGGCGAGAAGAGCCGCGGAGCCGGTACCGGCCGGCTGCGGCGACACGGTGAAGTAGGCCGGATGGCCCGTCGGAAAAACCTGCGGCGTGGTGAAGGGAGCCGGCGCGTCCGCGTACATGTAGCCGAAGAGAGACGACGCGGTAGAAGACATCGCAGCGGCGGCGGCGGTGGCTAGGGCAGGAAAAGGCAGCCGCGGTTAATAAGCACGCAAGCACGTACTAGCTAGCAAGTAGACAGGCACACAGCTTGATGGATTCCAATCGGGCTGGCTAGCTTGCGATCGGGCTGGCTAGCTTGCGAAGGATGCAGCAGCAGTGCGGGAGGTAGAGTAGCGGCGGCGGTTGCATGAGGAGGATGGCACGGCGGCGGCAAGGACCTGCGGCGGCGGCACAAGGAGGATAGAGCGCGGCGGCGGCGGCGGCAAGGACCTGCGGCGGCGGCGGCGCACAGAGGATAGGACGCGGCGGCGGCGGCAAGGACCTGCGGCGGCGGCGGCTAGTGCAGCGGAAAGCGGCGGCAACCGGCGGCGGCGGCGGCGGGTGGCGGCGGCGTGTGGAGGAGCGCCGGCGGCGGCGGCGTGATGGAGGCGCGGCGGCGGCGGCGGCTAGGTTAGGGTTAGGATCGACTTGCGATAGATACCATGTAGAGAGATTGTTTGGCAATACAATATTCGTTGTATTGATTGGGTGCTGGTGCACATATATATAAGTACAGGTAGGCCTTGACCTCAACTATACACAACTAGAAGGTGGGCCACAATATACGTAATACATGCAACACATATATACTCAACAACTGCGACAGGCGAACTTGGCACAGTCCAAAGCGGCAGGCCAGGTTCTCAAAAGGAAAAACGACGTGTGAAAGGAAAGAGCTTCCCGACAGAGGAAAAAAAATCTTATATTTAGTCCGATCGAGAGCTTCCGGAAACTACGGCGCCGACACATGGACCCGCGTCGCCACGAGATCGTTTCAGACGGTCGCTGAAATTAATTTGTTCATTGTCTTATAGGGCAACTTCATCGCAGATCATCAAATCGAACACACCGAGAACGCGGCATCTATGTTTTAGGCCATTTTGCATACTTGTCTTGGTTGGACCTGACTAATCTAATGCAGATTAGAAACTAATATCTGCATGTAGTTTGATTGCCTGCATTAGGCTATGTGCATGAGAAGATCAATATGTTAGCATGCTGTTTGGTTGCCTGCGTCGGTGGTGTTAAATAAACAACACGTTGTTTGGTTGCAACCAGCTAAAGATGTGATCACCGCTTCTCACTAGTGGTGATCTTAGAGCATCTCTAGCAGACCCGTATAATGCCGACCCGCAAAACTTGTTTACAGTTCGCGGAAAAATGGGTTTGTGGGCTGACGCGGGCAGCGGCCGAGCAGACCCCGCAAACCGAAAACCCTAGATTAGTTAATTTGACAGCGATTCCGATGAGTGAGTTCAAATTCGAATAATAAAACAGAGTTCGCGCGTAAATAAAAGCATAGTTTTCTACGACAAACGCAAAAGGACTTTATGCAAAAGCAACGACCACGTCCATCATCATCTTGGTCGTTTTTCACCCGTCGTCATGATCTTCACTCGGCACTTGTTCCAGCTCCGGCACCGAAAGCATCAGCGGCACTGGTTCCAACTCCTGATGGGAAAACATCACCGGCATCAAAACACCCACCGGCCGCCGCTAGCATCCTCCTCTTCAAGATGTCCCTCCTTGCCATATCATGCCATTCTCTGCTGATGTCGTCATGTCATCGCGGTTCATTGTCATGATCCTATTCTCCTCGGCAAGAAGCTTGGCCATGGCTTTGGTCTCAATGGCAAAGACTCTTCTCTCCTCAATGGCTGCCTTGCGCAACCCCTCGTCCTTGAGCAATTGCCATTTCTCTTGCTTCTCTAGTGCCTTCTTCTCCGCCAACTCTTTCTTTGCCTCCAATGTCTTCGCCAACACCAACTCATTTGATTGCACCATGGCATCTATCTTGTCCCGCAAGCTCGATGCCTCGTGTTCCCTCTTGATCTTCTCCCTTGTCTTCTTGTCTCCATCGGGCTTGTTCAAGTTTCGTGGGCCATCATCATCTTCATCATCGTCCATGTTCGTGAGTGAACCTCTCTTCGGTGGGGATTCTTTTTCAATCAACTCCCACTTCTCACAGTTTTTGAACAATTCCCAACAATGCTCTAGTTTAAAGAATTTGTCTTCGGAAGCTTCCATGTCTTTGTATCTGTGTTGGGCAATTTTTTTCCTACACAATTGAAACAATGTCAAAATGATGCAATCACTACAAATGCTACAAACGATTTGCACAACTCCGAAAGTGATAACGAACTCACATAGTCAGCTTCCACGGATCCACTTGGAGGTGCATTGCGAACTTGTTCCAAGCAAGCTGCTCAACGGCTACAAATCGGCTTGATCACGTCCCAACGACCTTGGAGTGACCGAAAGGTGCGAGGAGTCCTATTGGGAAACTTTGCCGTCATGCGTAAGAATTGATCTTCAATCCTTTGCCAATACCTCATGGCGGTTTGAGAAGTGCCGACACACGCATCAAGAGACACCGCACTCCAAGCCTTGATCAACATTTGGTCTTCGAGCTCCGTGTAGTTCTTCGATCTCGCGCCTTTTTTTGCTTGCGTTTGATCATACACCTTCGCGTCTATCTCCTCTAACTCATCTGCACCACCATGATCATCCACGCCACCATCCATTTCATTGTAATCGAATTCACCAATCAGAACATCATCGATGTTGACGGTGTTGGTGTCCAACAAGCTGACGAACTCGGTGGTCCCATAGTTTGAACTGGCGCTACAACGAGCATCGTCAATTCACGAGGTCCGCATTGCCGAAAAATGAAGCAACTAGAAGAAATCGAAGAAACATACCTTCCGACCATTTCATCGAACACCTCGCTTGCGGTGGAAGCAGCACCGTTCAAGGGTATCGTTGTGTTACCTCTTGTCGGGGCGGAATGAGAGGATGAAGCCGCCGGCCTTTTCGTAGGAAGCTTCTTGCGCTTCACGCCCGAAACCTTGCCCTTCTTCTCCGGCGGTGGCCGGGCAGATCGCTCGGCGACGACGCTGGGCGCGCGCGGCTTCCCGGCAGGCCCCCCTCGGATTCCCGCCCTACTGCACGAGAACGTTGCCCTGCCTCTTGCGGACAGGCGCGGTGGTGCTTGGAGCGACGATGTGGGCGACTTGGCCGGCGACGAGATCTGCCGGAGGTACTTACGCGTGGTCGACTTACACGGTGATGGGGGGCGGCTGGGGAGCTTCCATAGCGGCAAAGAATAGACCGGAGCGGGCGGAGACGGGCCAATGGCGGCGAAGGGGGGTTGGAAGCCGGTACGGCCGCGTGGAAATTTCCCTCCCGCCAAATCTCGCTGTGGATAGGGGTTGAGCTCGGGTCGGCCTCCCACCCCATAAATCTAGAGGTTGAGGGCGAACTTTTGCCGCGCCCCGCAAAAAAATTTACAGGCCGCGGCCCGATACGGGGTCTGATTGGGCAGGTTTTTTTCGCTCAGACTCGTATTTTGGCGGTTATTTTGCGGGTCGAGGCATTATACGGGGTCTGCTAGAGATGCTCTTACCACACACACACACACACAACCTTGTCTTCCCCTAGCTAGGAAACAAATGGCAGTTTGTCCTAGCTACTAGCAAATGACAGTACAAATTATTAAGTGTCAATATGGCCGAATATGGCTGAATACTCAAAAGTCCAATGATGCTAACTAGGTGGAAGTTTATCCTTTTCCTCTTCCTCTTCCTCTCCTTCTCTTCATCTTCTTCTGTTGCTTCTGCTGCTGCCTCTTCTTCTTCAGATCCTGGTCTGACCTCTGTTATCCCACATTGCATGAGCCCACTCCAACCTTTTGTTCTTCCACGCTTCGTTGTCGAACGCCTCCACACCATGGCCGGAGTTGATCACCTCATCAGAAGTCACATCTTCCTCCTCCGACACATGTTCATCAGTTCCCCAGGATATTAAACCTGTTCTTCAGATCTCAAATGCCCTTTCAAAAGTTACTCTAAGGTTGGAGTGTCTAAGATTGAACAGCTCTGTGGAGTCCTAGGATAGTTCCTACCAGAGAACTCGTTCAGATGGTACCTGGTTTTCTTAAGGGTGGAAGAACACCTGGCCGACAAGCATAACCAACATCTCCTAGGTAGAACTTGCCATCTGGGATGTTGATGCCATCAGGTCTACACATGCTGTCGCTGAGAATGTTAGCATAATGTGCTGATCCTTCCCTGCCAGCTATGACATATGTAAACATCAGATCGAAGTCAACAACATCAAGCACATGCTGGCTTGTGTAGTGCTTTCTCCCTTTATATGCTGCAGCTTGTGACCTCGGCACTCTAGCAGTGACATGAGTACCATCTATGGCGCCAATGCAATCCTGGAATGGCATTACAAGATGGTGGTATGGCTAGAGCAAGAACAAGAACAACATATGAAGGCATTAACAACATACTGTGAGTGCTCACCTTGGAGTATGGATACCATCTTGGGCTAGTGCGAATCTTGGTAGGAGTCCGGCCGCTTGGTGACACGATCATCTCTCCTCTGAGTTCCCCAATAGCATACAACACTTGCTTGAAGTACCTAGAGATGGTCTCCATTGATCTCCTGAAAGTGTTGTGGATAACCTTGAACCTCTGGTTATAGCCAACAACATGAAGGAACATCATCACTTGCTCTTCAACACTGGTGTGGATGCTATCTTCTAGAAGACCCCTGCTCCTGAAGGTCTGGACAAGTCTTGCAAATGGTGCTCTTCTTATTCTAAGCATCCATAGAGCCTCTGTGTCGTTGCGGTTATAGATGTAGTTCAGATTCGCTATTCTCTCCCTATTCCGGATTAACATCGGAGCATACCGGATGAGAGGTCTCTCATTCCGACTTAGATCTCTCTTATGTACCAACATGATCTAGGCCTGAACCACAACTATCAGTGATGCTGCCTGAACTAGAAGCTTCATCTGTTCATCGACAACCTAAGCGACATCCATGATGCGGTCAGCCTAGGCGCTACCGACCCTAAAATGTCCTAGCAGAGGAGGGGGAGGGGGTAGCTTACCAGCTTTCGGGTCGGGGGAGACATGCCGGCGATGAGGATGGCCGGACGGGGTCAAAGAAGAAGGGAAGAAGCATGTGTCAGGGAGTGCTGGTGTCGCCACCAACGTCGTTGCCGCCACCGTCGTAGCCGCAGATCTGAGTCGTCGCCGCCGCCGGTGCCAATAACAGAGGATGGCTTGTCCTAGAGCTAGGGGTGAGCGAGTAAATGGAGTGGTGAGCGTATATTTCGCGTCATCCCGCCACCGCAGATTTTCCCCTCTCGCAATCTCCGACCGAATCCCCCTTGCACCGCGCGCTACGCTGCATTCCCCTTATGCGCCCGACTCAGCCTAGCTCGCTAGAAATGGCCGATTCGAGCGTTCCCAGAGAGCCAGGCTCTGGGTGCTTTCAGTTTCGTGCCGATACGAGCCAGGCCTCAATGCAGGCAACCAAACGGTCCATTTTCATCCCGCCAGGGCCTAGTTGGGCTCTATGCAAGCAACCATACGTGTCCCAAATCTCGACGGACACATCCCTATAACTTTCAAATGTTCGTGTTAGTTCAAAGGAGAGTACAAGAAAAGTACGAACATCATGCAAACCAGACAAATTTTTAAAAAGTTTCACACATTACATTTAAATCGGACGATATTTAACAAGTTCACCTAATAATAAACTAAAATAAAAACTAAGGTACGTGAGGTACCGCACAATGACCTCGAACGCATGGCGCCTTAGTTGGCGGCACCTCCATCGTTGTCTCCATCAGAGTCATCGTCATTGTGGTCCTTAAACCTAGGAATGGCGCGTATGCGTCGCGGCAGACCTGATCGGCACCCACCTGGCGCTGGTGCTTGGACGCATACCCCAGGCGGCGATGGTCGACCGCGAACGCCTTGCCCTTGTTACCGAGGGCACGTGCGGTGCGCTCGGACTCGTCCACCCACCCTTTGAGGAGCTGGTTGCTATGCCTGCGTTGCCATCGGGCCAACGTCTCTGCGGCGGTGGTCCTAGACTGGTCCTCGGCCCAGGACAACGTGAGGTCAGGGTCGGCAAGCATCCAGTCCCACGCCACATCCGACTTTGCAAATGCAGCCCAGCGAGCCGCGTCGCGCCGCTCCCGCCACGTGGGCTCAGATGCCGCCTTGTCGCATGTTGTCATGGTGTCTGACAACGTGTTACCGCCATTAGGATCAAGGTAGTGTAGGAGGCCCTTGCGCGTGTTCGCGAGCGCCGAGGAAGGCATGTCCTCCTTCACTATGACAGGGAACCACTAGCTCCCGGTCGACCGATGGGGTAGTTGTTGGAGATATGCCCTAGAGGCAATCATGTGATGATTTTATTTCCTATGTATTCATGAGTATTTTGTATTGTCCTTGAACATCATCAGTGATATGTATCAATAAGTATGTGACTTATTTGTGAGACTATATATTGTATGATGATTGTTCTAATAGTCCCTAGTTGTTAAGGTTATGCGGACACATATCCTTTACTAGTATACGATTCAGTTGATGACTATGTTTCACAAGTCATGTGCATAGAGATGTTAAACTGATAGTATGAACTCGGGGATTGAGATCACAACGATATATTGTCATCTGTTAGTCTCAAGTACAATGTATATGCCATGTCCTAGACCTGAGGTCCTCGCATGTTCTCGGGATGAGGATCGACTTACTTATGGTCTATCAAACGCTACTCCGTAACTGGGTAGTTATAAAGGTAGCTTTTGGGTGAGTCGTGAGACATGCCGCGAGACATGGTTGACCAAGATGGGATTTACCCCTCCGTAAGGAGAGATATTCTCTAGGCCCTCTCGAGTGATCAGATTCAGAAAGCATGGCCATGCGACATGGGTTAAGTGTTAACCCAGTTCGGGAATCTGCATCACGGTTTCGAGAAGAGATGTCGAGCTACCACAAGGGTGACAAGTACTCGCCTTGAGCTCGACAACCTATATCATGAGGCAAAAAGAATGTTGTATATGACACATTGTCAAGGTTCGTCTAACGAATTTGCGCACACATGGGACTTGGCACGTTCTGCTAGGAGCCGCTACGGACTATGGACTCGGGCCGTGTCCATGTATACGTGAACCTATAGGGTCGCACACTTAAGGGATTGCAGCCCATTCGGATTGGATACGAATGGAAAATGGGACTAGACTCGTCATGGGCCTCAAGTGTTGAGCCCACCTCACAGGTCTATATAAAGGGGAGTGGGCGCACCTTTCAAGGTTGATCCTTTTCTCCCCTTGACAGCCACCGCCACTCCCCACGCCACCATGTCGTGCGATCGGACCTAGCAGTCCGCCGCCCGACGCTGCCTCCATACGTGTGGTTACCTTGGAGGAATCGCATCTGTGGTGCTTGGACGAACCGTTCGAGGGATCCGCGAGGAGCTGTTCGTGGGAGATCACTGCTCGTGGGATATCGGCTACAGGAGGAGAAGACGAATCGGCCGATCGACTACACGCATCACCAACTCTACTTCCACTGAGGTGAGTGCGCGTCTTGTGGTAAGCCCGATCCCATGATCTATTTCCAGCATCATGTTCTTGGGTGCGCGGTAGAAATTTTAATTTGGCGCTAGCGTAGCGTACCGCGTGTTCCAACAGTAGTAATGGTGGCGCCCTTGCCTTACCTCACCATAGACGGCTCGGGCATGATCCCGAACGGACGAAGCGTCTAACTAACCTGGCTGCACGGCGGGAAGGGCGTCTCCTATTTGATGCGTTGTCTGATCTGGACGCTGAAGTGGCATGGGGGTGGGGGTGAGGAGGCTTCTCCTTGACATGCCGGGGGTTATTTCTACTAAACAACTTTATTCTCGCAGACTCCGTTGGGCCTCCAAGCGCAGAGTTTTGTAGGACAATAGCAATTTTCCCTCGAGTGGATGACCTAAGGTCTAACAATCAGTGGGAGGTGTAGGATGAACATGGTCTCTCTCAAACAACCCAGCAATTAAATATAAGAAATCTCTTGTGTCCCAAAACACACCCAATACAATGGCAAATTGTACAGGCGCACTAGTTCGACGAAGAGATGGTGATACAAGTGCAATATGGATAGTAGATTTAAGTTTTTGTAATCTGAAAATATAAAAACAACAAGGTAGCAAGTGCCAAACATCGAGCAAAACGTTATATAAATGCTTCGAAATAAGGTCTAGGGTTCATACTTTCACCAGTACAATCTCTCAACAGTGCTAACATAATTGAATCATATAACCATCTATCACACTACTGGAATCAGGGTCTTTGCCATCTGCCAGGTCTTTGCCGTCTGCTGGCATGTGGCAAACAGGTTGTTTGCCGTCTGCTTTGGGAAAGCAGACGGCAAAGAGCTGGCTGATGGCAAACACACTGTTTGCCATCAGCCATCTCTTTGCCGTCTGCCAGCGGACGGCAAAGATTCTTTACCGTCCGCTAGCAGACGGCAAAGAGGTGGGGTGGGGCCCCGTGGAGGCCAGTTAACTGCAACGGCCCACCCCACCTCTTTGCCGTCTGCTAGCGGATGGCAAAGAATCTTTGCCGTCCGCTGGCAGACGGCAAAGAAAATAACCCCCTAACGGCCGTTACCCCCCCCACCTCCTCTCTCTCCCTCTCTCTCTTCTCTCTCTCCCGCGCCCTTTCCCCTTTTAATTTTCGTCCCCCGCCGCCGCCGCCTGACGCTCCCCCGCCCCTCCCCCTCCGCCGCCCCGCGCCGCCGCCCCTCCGCCGCCGCGCACCGCCCCCCCGCCCCCCGGAGCCCGCCCCGCCCAGCGGACCCAGGCCGCGGCGGCCGCCCTGCCCCGCCCCATCGCCGGAGCCGCGCCGCGTCGCCCCGCCCCGCCGCCGGAGCCGCACCGTCGCCGGCGCCAGATCCCCCCCACCCGCAGCCATCCTCCTCCCCGCAGCCACCTCCCCCCCACCCGCAGCCACCGGAAGGTAAGCCCCCCTCCTCCCCTGTTCTTTTTTTTGTATTAGTTAGATTTAATTTTTAGGTTGAATTATGTTAGCTACTCCTCCAGTTCACTCAGAGATGTATTGCATAGAAAGGATTCAGAGTAGCTACATGTTCGGATTTGAGGGGAAATAGAGTAGCTACAGCCTACAGGTTCAGCTTACAACCAGATACACGCACAAGTGTGCTGGAAACTGAAGAAGCAAGAATTGGGGGTAGGGTTGAGAGCCAGGTGGGAGAGAAAGCCGCCGCCGCCAGTTCTGATCGAATGCCCGATACCTAGTTCCTGGGATCACCCGCACTTATACTGCCGTCGGTGTGGACTTGGGCCGTCTTGTGATATGACGTGGGCTCTTCCTGGGCTCCCGGTCCAGTAGTGGTAGGGATGCTAACACCCCCTCCTCCTTGCGATTCGGCTTGTCCCCAAGCCGCAGCAGACGGGAACCGCGCGTGCAATTCCCCGCGGTCCTCCCCTGTCGGGTCATGCTGCTCCTCAGACCAACGCACCAGGACTTGGTCGACGACCCTGTTCGCTTTGTTCTTCACTCGTGTGTCCAGAACTTGCACTGGAATAGCAAACTGATTAGTATTCGTAGGCAAAGTTGAGGAAGCAGACACACCTGGCTTAATTAAGTGCTTTGCGGAGTTGTGAGCCGTGGAACACAGGATGAGTCAGAGAGGTCTCCAAACGCTGGCTGACACGTTCAGCTTTTGCTTGTTGAGAAATGGAGCATGATTGCACATAATCAGTAACATCAATCTTCATCCGTGGCCAAGCACAAACAGCTTTCAGACGTTGATACGTGGCTGGCGCTCCTGAATGCCCTTGAATAGCAGACCGATGCCCGGCACTGAGAACTTGTTGCTGCAGTTGTTTATCTCTGCCGAGCCAAATTCCGCCTTTAAGTCTCAAGAGCCCTTCCTTCAGAGAGAAATTAGGGTGTAACAGGGGATCCTTAACAATTTCCTGGATCAGTTTCTGAGTGTGAACCATGTCTTAATGATGATTAATACTCGGTTATCTGATTTTATTTTAAATGGAGTTGGGTGTGTGTGAGGGAGAGAGCAATAAATTTGTACATGAACTAACGGCGTTGGTAAGAAATTTAGGTGTTCGTAAACTTGGTTACATGAATACCTTGTTCTTGTTAGTTAGCTGGTTGTAAGTGACATTGTAAACTCTTAATGATGATTAATAGATTGTAGTTTCCCCCATAAGAGATAAATATGACATGAATGGTGAGTTATCAATAATTTTTGGGTTCACTACAACACGACGAAGGTGGGAGGAGAGCACGGTATATTATTTTGGGGTGGCGTCAAGGAGGCAAGGACCCACTATCTTGATGACAAAGGGAGGGGGCAAACTGTCTCCGCCCTTATCCCCTTAGAGGGAGAGGTTAGGAGAGAGCAAACCATGTCTTATAGCCTTAGAGAGAGAGTTTAGGAGAGAGCAAACCATGTCTTATAGCCTTAGAGAGAGAGGTTAGGAGAGAGCAAATCATGTCTTCTTCACAAGACGTGCGGTGCACGTGCACGTTTACTAGTTTAGGTAATAGGAGTAAGATTTAGGAGAAGAAAAAGGAAAGAAGAAGAGAAGAAGAAAAAGGAAAGAATAAGAAGTACAAGAAAGATAGGAAATAAAAGAAAAGGAAGTATAAGAAAGAAAGAAAATGAAAAGAAAGAGAAGAAAAATATGTAGATGCAATATAATTAAAGGAAAATGGAAAGGAAAAAGAAAAACAGAATAAGAAGATAAAGAATAGGAAGAGAAGGAGAAGGAGGAGAAGAGGAGGAGGAGGAGTAGGTTGAATTAGATTTAGTTTTAGATTTGTTCTCTGTTTGTATTATTTAGGTAATAGGAGTAAGATTTAGGAGAAGAAAAAGGAAAGAAGAAGAGAAGAAGAAAAAGGAAAGAAGAAGAAGTAGAAGAAGATGAAGGAGAGAAGGAGGAGGAGCAGCCCGAACCGTCGCCGCCGCAACCCACCGCTCCCGCCCGGCCCTCCTGCCGGTGAAGATGGAGGTGGACGACGACGCGCCGCTCCTTCCGGTCAAGATGGAGGAGCCACTCTACGTAGACCTTGTCTCGGGGTCGTAGTAGATCGTATCCCGGCGATGAGGAGGAGAGAAGAAGAAGAATGTTAGTATTAGATAATGTAGTTAGTAATTAGATGTTAGTATTACTTAGCTTAATTACTGGTACTAGTGTTTGTGTTGATTACCCCGACACCCAGACACGACACCCCCGACACCCCGACACCCGACACGACACCCCGACCCCGACACCCCGACACCCCGACCCCGACACGACACCCCGACACCCGACACGACACCCCGACCCCGACACCCCGACCCAGACACCCCCGACACCCGACACGACACCCCGACCCCGACACCCCGACACCCCGACCCCGACACGACACCCCAACACCTCGACACGACACCTCAACACCCCGACACGACACCCCGACACCCCGACGCCCCGACACCCCGACACCCCGACACCACGACACCCCGACACCACGACACCACGACAATTAGTTCATGTTAGGTATTCAATTTTTTATTATGTTCATGATGATGATACACTTAAATTATATACATATTATTCATGTCAGGTATTCATTCTTTTTATGTTGTACTAATTTCGTTTACTCTTTGTCATTCCAGGTGTTGACAGATGGTGGGCGCGGGTCGAGAGCGCTCCGAGGCTCCTACCTCGGCGCTTGGTGGGAGGGGTAGTTCCATTCCACCCCAGAGCCTCCGGAGAGCGCTGGATCTCAGTATGCAGACACCACCGGCGGTCGCTTCTTCTTCGGCCGGGAGAGGTCGGGGGGGAAGAAGGCTGGTAGAGGTGGACGTGGCGGCGGGAGAGGTAGGAAGGATGCTACTACGCCTTCCTCACCGCCACCCCCAGCTGATTCACCCGACCACAGGAGTGCTCCATCTGAGATGGAGCCGCCTGAGGTGGACCAGTCTCGGACTCCGGTCCACGAGCCTCGGGGCGACGAGCCTACGGCAGACGCGCCTACGGCCGACGAGCCTGGGGCCGACGAGCGTCGGGCCGCCGAGCCTTCGTCCCACGAGACTCCGTCCCACGAGACTTCGGAGCTCAGCAGGGATCACGCTGAGTCGCAGCCGAACCCATGTGCGGACTCGTCGAGTGGCCGTGCTGAGGGTGGCTATAGTTCTGATAGCTATAGCAAGGGTGAGTGGGTTGAGGGGCGCAAAGTCTACCAGCGTGGTGGTACAAAGCTCCCGCCCACCCCGGCGACCCCCGACCAGAGGTGGTTGATTGTGCCGGAGGGGGAGAAGTAAGTGCATTTACTCTTTTTTAACCTTTTGCCTTCACGTTTCTTCGAATATCTAATGCGTTGGCCATGTCATACTGCAGGTCTTGGACACACGAGCCTCGTGTCCGCAGGCCCAACACTGTCCTTGGTGTGATTTGTCACCAGAGCTTCCCGGGGTGGGTCACGTTGCCCGGTGAGGGCCGGGTTCCAGAGCTAGGAATGACCTGGGAGCACTACTTGGCTGCCCCGGCCCCGCCGGGGCATAGGATCGGCGATGTCGAGTGCCACACGGTGGCCGACATTGTGATCCAGACGTTTTGGGTAATTTCTCCTTTGTCGTCTACGTTGTGTTTTCTTCTTTGATTGGCAACCCTAGTGATTGTACTAATCCGTGTTTTCTTGTTTGATTGCAGACCTTCTACAGGTGTGCTGAGGGACAGGAGGAGGCCGCGGCTCGGGTTATCGACAACGAGTGCAGGCGCCTACTTAAAAACTTTCGGCACGAGGCTCGGACGCAGGTTGTTCGAGACTACTTCGCCTCGGCTAGTATTAGGAGGAAAAAAGAGAAGTGCCGCGACAAGTATCTGAGTAAGGAGAAGTACATGAAGGTAATTACCTATTCTTAAGGCCTTGTACTTAGTTTCCTTGATTTGATTCGTAGGCATAGCACTCAAATTTCTCTTGCTTAACTTAGGTGCCTCCGAGATGGTGTGCGGATAGGATGGACTGTTGGGAGGCATTGGTGGATGAGTGGTGCTCTCCCCAATGGCGATCCACCCACGACACTGCAAAGGACAAGCGTGGCAAAATGAAAGGTGTCCCACACCATCTAGGCAGCGTCAACCTACATCAGTACGGGGAAAAGTGGGTATGTGGTTTGCTTCATGATTCATGCAAATTCATTCTTCATGCTAGCTTGAGCCCTTAACTAATACTCTGTTCCTCTCTTTTAGGCGCGACACAACAAGGCTCCAGTGCCAGAGCTGTTCGACCTCTATGCCATGTCCAATACTGCCTCGTACAAGAAGGCCAAGGCATTCTCTGAGTCTGACCTCGATGATCCAGAGAAATTCAGCAACCGTGCCTCCCACCACAAGCTTGTGAGGTACAGAGACGAGGGGAAGGCGAGGAAAGGGCCGGACTTTAACCCGAGCTAGCAACCTCTTGATCCAGAGCTGGTGATGATATCTGGTGGCGGGAGGCACCATGGCTCGTTAGCCATTGGGGATGGACTAATACGTTGTACTAGCACTCTCCCGCAGATCAAGAAGCGCCAGACCAGCTCCGATCCTGAGATAAGGCCTCGTGCACGGCCAATGGAGCTCGAATTCAAGGTTAGTTATACGGACTCAGATACCTTTCCTCCATTACATTGCGTGTGCGGCCGTCGATGATTACAATGCTAACGAGTGGTGTTGCAGGCTGCTATTGAGGCAGAGAGAGCGAAGACCCAGGCTTATATTGAGGAAGAGAGAGCGAAGACCCAGACGCTTCTAGAGGAGAGGGACCGGCAGGCGGAGGAGAGGACGGCTAGGCTAATGGAGGAGGAGAGGAACCGGAACGAGTTGGGTCAACGGGCCCTATACGAGCTCATCGTGGTAAGTTTCTTCTGCATATTAGCCAAATCATGCACGTAATGTTCCTTTCATTACTAATTAATATGACTGACTCGAGAAAACCAAATGTGCAGACCATGTGCCAGAACAATGGCACGACCCCTCCGCCGATGCCAGTCATTGCTCCAGCGGGCACGGTGAGTTTCATTTGAATGGTCATTAGTTACTAGTCTTAACATTTGAGTTGCATCATGCTAACGATACATTGGAAATGATCTTTGGTGCAGCATAACTCCCGACAAGCATCGACCGATGCTTCTCCGTCTGCCACTGGCGCGACCGGTCCTAGAGCTACACCTACACCTCCATGATGACGGTAAGTTTTCCCAAGTGTTTAGCTTAACAAATTCATACTTAGCTTAAGAAATGACCTATTTATCTCCAAAATGCCGTATACTTAGCTTAGTTTCCTCGAAAATGACATTATAACCTTACTTAGCTCCAAAATGACCAATTTTACCATGGATAGCTCTCAAATGACCTATACTTAGCTTAGCTTAAGAAATGACCTATTTAACCTATGAAAGCTCTAAAATGACCTATACTTAGCATTTGTTCCTCCAAAAATAAATTTATATGCTTAGGTAGCTCAAAAATGACATAACATCCTTAAGTAGCTCAAAAATTACCTATTTAACCTAGGATAGCTCTAAAATGACATATACTTAGCATTTATTACTCCAAAAATGATTTTATATGCTTAGCTAGCTCAAAAAAGATATAACAACATTAATTAGCTCCAAAATGACCTATTTAACCTAGGATAGCACCAAAATGACCTATACTTAGCATTTATTCCTTCAAAAATGAATTTATATGCTTAGCTAGCTCAAAAATGACATAACAACCATAACTAGCTCAAAAATGACCTATTTAACCTAGGATAGCTAAAAAATGACCTATAATTAGCTTTTTTCTTGCAAAAATGATTTTATATGCTTAGCTAGCTCAAAAAAGACATAACAAACTTAATTAGCTCCAAAATGACCTATTTAACCTAGGATAGCACCAAAATGACCTATAGTTAGCATTTATTCCTCCAAAAATGAATTTATATGCTTAGCTAGCTCAAAAATGACATAACAACCTTAATTAGCTCAAAAATGACCTATTTAACCTACGATAGCTCTAAAATGACCTATACTTAGCATTTATTCCTCCAAAATGACTTAATATGCTTAGCTAGCTCAAAAATGACATAATATGCTTAAGAAATGACCTATTTAGCTCCAAAATGACTTAATATGCTTAATTAGCTCAGAAATGGCATAATTACCTAGGTTAGCTCTAAAATGACTTATACTTAGCTTTTTTAGTCCATTTATGACATACTTAGCATATTTAGGTCTAAAATGGCCTATTTACCTAGGTTAGCTCTAAAATGACACTAGTAAGCAATAAGAAGAAAAAAAGAAGAGGAGAAAAAGAAAGAGAAGAAAAATTCTTCTTCTTCTTCTTCTTCTTCTTTTTCTTCTTCTAGTCTTCTTGTTCTTGTTCTTCTTCTTCTAGTCTTCTTCTTCTTCTTCTTCTTCTTCTTCTTCTTCTTCAAGTCTTCTTCTTCTAACTTTCTTCTTTCTCATTTTGCAGATTTGCTTCAGATCACCCGACCCTTGCGTTGATGGAGTGCTTGTCTTTATTTTTTGTTTTGACTTTGTGAAACTTGATACCTATGGATGAAACTTTGTAATATTGATGAAACTATGTATATGTATGGATGAAACTTTGTAATATGTTGAAATTTGGACATATGTGATGATTTGGTATACATTTGTTGGATGATCATATCCATATGGCAGGGATGTGCATGTTGGATGAAAGTATTCTGAAATATATATATATATATATATATATCATATATATTGCTGTGAAATTGCTTGAATTTAAGAAAAAGCAAGAAAAACAAGGGCTATATGGCCACTTTGCCGTCTGCTAGCAGACGGCAAAGAGGTTTGCCGTCTGCCAGCAGATGGCAAAGAGGCCACGTGGCAGCAGCCTATGCAACCTGGGCTGGCCTATTTGGCCTCTTTGCCGTCTGCCAGCAGACGGCAAAGACCTTTGCTTCTTTGCCGTCTGCCAGCAGACGGCAAAGAGCGCCGTTAGCCCCCTAACGAGGCTGACACCTTTTGTCTGCCGTCCAGTTGCTTTGCCGTCTGCCAGCAGACGGCAAAGACCTTTGCTTCTTTGCCGTCTGCCAGTAGACGGCAAAGTGGCCTTTGCCAGCAGCTGTTCGGCCGGACTGTTGGCCGTCTGCTGGCAGACGGCAAAGGCTTTGCCGTCCGGCATTCATGCCTTTGCCATCCGCTATGGCATACGGCAAAGCAACTGATTCCTGTAGTGTCAACGTGTGATAAAGAATCATTCCAAAGTTCCTATCTATCAGAGAACATCAAATGAAATTGTTGTAGGTATTATACCACCACAAAGTTATGCATTCCAATCAATCTATTGGGCTATTCCTATAAGTGTCACAAACAACCCTAGAGTTCGTACTAAAATAACACCATATGATACGCATCAATCAACCCTAATGTCACCTAGATACTCCAATGTCACCAAAAGTATTTGTGGGTTAATTATTCAACATGGATCAAACAATTTCAGATTCATCATATTCAATCCAACACAAAGAACTTCAAAGAGTACCCCAAGATTTATATCGGAGAAGGTAGGATGAAAAACGTGCATCAACCCATGTGAATAGATCCTCCAATGTCATCAGAATCCGCAAATTGATGCCATAACATATATCAAGTGAATAAATAGAATACCCCATTGTCACCACGGGTATCCACATGCAAGACATACATCAAGTGTTCTCAACCCCAAAGTATTCAATCGAACATAACGAAATCTCAAAGAGGAAGATTCAATTCATCACATCAAGATAGCAAGAGAAGAACACCATATGATCCAACTATATTAGCAAAGCTCATGATACATCAAGATCATGACATCTCAAGAAGACGAGAGAGAGCGACAGATCAATCACATAGCTATGGGTACATACCATCAGCCCCGAGGGTGAACTACTCCCTCCTCGTCATGGAGACCACCGGGATGATGAAGATGGCCTTCGGTGATGAGTTCCCCCTCCGACAGGGTGGCAGAATAGGGTTCAAGATGAGATCATTTCGGTACAGAGGCTTGCGACAGCGGAGCGTAAGTTCTCGGTTTATTTCTGAGGGTTTCTCTATTTATAGGATTTTTCAGCGTTGGAATCACGCAAAACGGAGCCACGAGGTGGTCCCAAGGCAACAGGGTGCCCCCTGGGGTGCGCCCTCTTGCTTTGGGGGCACCTCGTGGCCCTCCTCCGGTGGTTCTTTCCTCCAGTATTTATCATATTTTCCAAAAAAATCATCAAAAAGTTTCGAGCGATTCCGAGAAGTTTTATTTTCTACACAAAAACAACACCACGGTAATTCTGTTGAAAACAACGTCAATCTGTGTTAGTCCCAATTAAATCATATAAAGTGCATCAAGATCATATAAAAATAATGTAAACACAGGTAAATATGGCATGAATACTTCATAAATTATCGATACATTGGAGACGTATCAGCATCCCCAAGCTTAATTCCTACTCGTCCTCAAGTAGGTAAATGATAAAAGAAATGTTTTATGAAGTGTGAATGCTAGCATAGTTTATAAGTTTGATCAACAATAATTCCAATCACTTTTTCTAGCATCATAAACAACAATTCTTTTCTCATAATACTTCTCATGGTCAAGTAGCAAGCTATTCACATGTTAAAGTATGGACCATAAGCTTTCTTGAAAACTAGAAAACTATGTTTTCAGTCATCAAACAATTACAATTCATCTTATTTTCAGGAAGGGTCTATGTAAGAGCTTTGATTTCACAAATTCCACATACTCAACTATCATTTAGTCTTCCAAGATTGCTACCACTCAAATCATATTTTTAAAACAAACAGTTTCAGTCAAACACATAGGAAGATAGGGACTTAATGTTCCGCCTCCCAACTTACTTATCTCATGGAAAATGTCAACAATAATGAATCATGATCACCTATATTCACTTGGATATATGTGCCTGGATCTTCCCCACCACACGATGCTTGCCAACTAAAGAATTAATAGAATGGAATAGGGATGAACATTATTGACTCTTACATAAAAGTAAATATAGAAAAGTAAATACATAAAAGTAAAAGATAGGCCCTTCGCAGAGGGAAGAAGTGGATGCCATGCGTGATACATCTCCAACGTATCTATAATTTTTTATTGTTCCATGTTGTTATATTATCATTCTTGGATGTTTTACAATCTTTTTATAGCAACTTTATATCATTTTTTGGGACTAACCTATTGACATAGTGCCAAGTGCTAGTTGTTGTTTTTGCTTGTTTTTACTTCGCAGAATATCAGTAGCAAACAGAGTCCAATCGTGATGAAACTTTTTTGAGATTGTTTTTGGACCAGAAGAAAGCCAGTGGGACAAAGAAGTACCCGGGAGGGGGCCCAGGCCGCCCACAAGACACCAGGGCGCTAGAGGCCCCCGGCGTGCCCTGGTGGGTTGTGGCCAAATCGGGAGTCCCCTTCACCGCCTCTGAGCTCTATAAATACCCAAATATTCCAGAAACCCTACAGGAGTCGACGAAAAACACTTCCAGCCGCCGCAAGTTCCCGAACCGCGAGATCCAATCTAACACCATCACGGAGGGGTTCATCATCCTCATTGGTGCCTCTCCGATGATGCGTGAGTAGTCCACCATAGACCTACGGGTCCATAGGCGGTAGCTAGATGGCTTTCTCTCTCTCTTTTGATTATCAATACAATGGTCTCTTGGAGATCTATTTGATGTAATACTTTTTGCGTTGTGTTTGTTGGGATTCGATGAATTTTGAGTTCATGATCAGTTTCTATCCATGAATATTATTTGAGTTTTCATTGATCTCTTATATGCATGATTACTTATAGCCTCGTATTTCTTCTTTGAATCTTTGGTTTAGTTAGGCGAACTAGATCGATTTTTCTTGCCATGGGAAGAGGTGCTTTGTGATGGGTTCGATCTTGCAGTGTCCTCTCCCAGTGACAGAAGGGGCAGTGAGACACGCATGTATTGTTGCTATTAAGGATAACAAGATGGGGTCTATTCCTACATGAATAGATCTTGTCTACATCATGTCACCGTTCTTATTGCATTACTCCATTTTTCCATGAACTTAATACACTAGATGCATGCTGGATAGCGGTCGATGTGTGGAGTAATAGTAGTAGATGCAGAATCGTTTTGGTCTACTAATCTTGGATGTGATGCCTATATAATGATCATCGCCTTGGATATTGTCGTGATTATTTGATCTTCTATCAATTGCCCAACAGTAATTTGTTCACTCACCATGCGCTATACTCATGAGAGAAGGTGACGTGGCTTGAGACTGCGTCGGTATCTCCCCAAAGAGGGAGGGATGATGCAGCACAGCGACTGTAAGTATTTCCCTCAGTTATGAAACCAAGGTATCGAACCAGTAGGAGGATCACCAACACTATGTAAACAACACCTGCATACAAAGAACAAATACTTGCAACCCCACGCGAAAGAGAGGTTGTCAATCTTTCTACGGTAAAAAGATAGATTAGGTAATGATAGATTGGATAGATAGATCTCTCAAGAACACAAAATAAAAGAGGCAAATAAAAAGTGCAGCAAGGTATTTTTGGGTTTTTTGGAATCTTTCGCGTCGGGTTGCAAGTATTTGTTCTTTGTGTGCAGGTGTTGTTTACATAGTGTTGGTGATCCTCCTACTGGTTCGATACCTTGGTTTCATAACTGAGGGAAATACTTACCGTCGCTGTGCTGCATCATCCCTCCCTCTTTGGGAAAATACCGACGCAGTCTCAAGCCACGTCAGCTTCTCTCATGTGTATAGCACACGGTGGGTGAAAAAATTACTGTTGGGCAATTGATAGAAGATCAAATAATCATGACGATATCCAAGGCGATGATCATTATATAGGCATCACGTCCACGATTAGTAAACCGAAACGATTCTGCATCTAATACTATTACTCCACACATCGACCGCTATCCAGCATGCATCTAGTGTATTAAGTTCATGGAAAAATGGAGTAATGCAATAAGAATGGTGACATGATGTAGACAAGATCTATTCATGTAGGAATAGACCCCATCTTGGTATCCTTAATAGCAACGATATCTGTGTGCCTCGCTGCCCCTTCTGTCACTGGGAGAGGACACCGCAAGATCGAACCCATCACAAAGCACCTCTTCCCATGGCAACAAAAATCAATCTAGTTGGCCTAACTAAACCAAAGATTCAAAGAAGAAATACGAGGCTATAAGTAATCATGCATATAAGAGATCAATGAAGACTCAAATAATATTCATGGATAGAAACTGATCATGAACTCAAAATTCATCGGATCCCAACAAACACACCGCAAAAAGTTTACATCAAATAGATCTTCAAGAGACCATTGTATTGAGAATCAAAAGAGAGAGAGGAAGCCATCTAGCTACTGCCTACGGACCCATAGGTCTATGGTGGAGTACCACACATCATCGGAGAGGCACCAATGAGGATGATGAACCCCTCCGTGATGGTGTTAGATTGGATCTCGCGGTTCTGGAACTTGCGGCGGCTGGATGTATTTTGCGTCCACTCCTCTAGGGTTTCTAGAATATATGGGTATTTATAGAGCTCAGAGGCGGTGGAGGGGGTTCCCGAGGCGGCCACTACCCATCAGGGTGCACCCAGGGCTCCTAGCGCGCCCTGGTGGGGTGTGGGTGGCCTGGGCTCCCTCCTGATTACTTCTTTGGCCCACTGGCCTTCTTCTGGTCCAAAAAAAATCTCCAAAAAGTTTCTTCGTGATTGGACTCCGTTTGGTACTGATATTCTGCGAAGTAAAAAATAAGCAAAAACACAAACTGGCACTTTGGCACTATGTCAATAGGTTAGTCCCAAAAAATGATATAAAGTTGATATAAAATGATTGTAGAACATCCAAGAATGATAATATAACAGCATGGAACAAGCAAAAATTATAGATACATTGGAGACGTATCAGAAGCCACTAGTGAAACCTACGGCCCCCGGGTCTACTTTTCCAACATATTGCTTCCCGTTCTATCTTTTGCCGCATTTGTTTTCAGATCTATTATTCAAAAAAACCAAAAATACCTTGTTGCACTTTGTATTTGCCTCTTTTATTTTGTGTTCTTGTGCGATCTATCTATCCAATCTATTACAATCTAATCTGTCTTTTACCATGGAGAGATTGACAACCTCTCTTATGCGTCGGGTTGCAAGTATTTGTTCTTTGTGTGCAGGTACCGTTTACATAGTGTTGTGTGGTTCTCCTAGTGGTTCGATAACCTTGGTTTCACAACTGAGGAAAATACTTACCGTTGCTGTGCAGCATCATCCCTTCCTCTTTGGGGAAATACCGACGCAGTCTCAAGCCATGTCAATGCGCTTTTTATTTTTGGATGTGCAACCTCTTAATGAAAAGGAGTGTCACCTTATATTGCCCCTTGTGATAGCTGTTGGAGATATGCCCTAGAGGCAATCATGTATGATGATATTTCCTATGTGTTTATGAATACAGATAGTCCTTGGACATGAGCAATGATGTGTATTAACAAGCACGTGACTTGTTTGTGAGACTATGCATTGTTTGATGACTGTCCTAAATGGTCTCTAGTCGAGAGGGCTGTGTGGACGCGCAACCAGTTAGACTAGCATATGACACGGTGGATGGTCCGGTCTCACTGACCATGTAGCATTTGATGCTAACCGAATAATATGGACTCGGAAAGATCTGGTCAGATTCGACGTTGTCGGATCCGAGTCGAGATAAGGTCTGAGTTGGATAGACCCAACTATGAGACGCAACGATATGTCATATTTGAGTCTCTAGTACAACATATGTTCTGTGTCCTAAGACCTGAGTTGGCGCATGTACTCTGGATGGTGACAGACTTGCTTTGGGCCGACCAAACGCTACTCCGTGACAGGGTAGTTATAAAGGTAGGTTTCGAGCTTGTCCAGACCCATGCTGCGAGACGTGGTCGAGCAAGATGGGATTTGCCCCTCCGATGAGGAGAGATATACTCTGGGTCCCTCGGGTGATCCGACCTGGATAAGCATGGCCATGCGATGAGGATTTTTAGATAATCCGAAGTGTTGGTCGGATTCACCGGAACGAGAAAGAGGTCGTGCTACACAAGGATGACCATGTCGCCTTGAGCATGACAACATATGTCGTGTGGCAAAGGGAACAGAAGTGTGATGTACATGTTCGCCTAACCAGCTTCATCGAACACTTGGAGTCGGCACGCTTTGCTAGAGGCCACTACCGACTAGTCGACTCTGATGTGATCTGACTTGCGACCAAGTGAACGAGAACCTAAGGGGTCGTGCGCTTAAGGGAAGGAACCTCACGTCGGCTTTAGGAACCTCACGTGAGCCCGCGCCGAATGCCTATATATAGTGGAGGTAGTGGAGGTGCGGCACACCCATCTGGTTGATCGCTTCGGTGCCGTCCTTAGGGCTTTGCATGTGTTGCAACTAGCCACCTCCACTCGCCGCCGAACTATGTGATCGTACCTAGCAGTCCGCCGCACGGTGTTCCTCCTGCACGCGCGAATACCGTTAGAGGTGGTCCACTTGTGACGTGGCTTGAGACTGCGTCGGTATTTCCCCAAAGAGGAAGGGATGATGCAGCAATGGGACGGTAAGTATTTCCCTCAGTTATGAAACCAAGGTTATCGAACCAGTAGGAGGATCACCAACACCCAATAAGCAGCACCTACACACAAACAACAAATACTTGCAACCCGATGCGAAAGAGAGGTTGTCAATCTCTCTACGGTAATAAGATAGATTAGGTAGTGATAGATAGAAGAGATAGATCTCTCAAGAACAAAAATAAAAAGAGTAAATTTGCAGCAATATATTTTTGGGTTTTTGGTTTTGTAGATCTGAAAACAAAGAGTGCAAAAACGTAGATCGGAAAGCAATATGATGGAAAAGTAGACCCGGGGGCCGTAGGGTTCACTAGTGGCTTCTCTCATGAGTATAGCGCACGGTGGGTGAACAAATTACTGTTGGGCAATTGATAGAAAATCGAATAGCCATGACGATATCCAAGGCGATGATCATTATATAGGCATCACGTCCAAGATAGATAGACCGACTCCTGCCTGCATCTACCTCTATTACTCCACACATCGACCGCTATCCAGCATGCATCTATTGTATTAAGTTCATGGAAAAACGGAGTAATGCAATAAGAATGGTGACATGATGTAGACAAGATCTATTCATGTAGGAATAGACCCCATCTTGTTATCCTTAATAGCAACGATACATGCGTGTCTTGCTGCCCCTTCTGTCACTGGGAAAGAACACCGCAAGATCGAACCCATCACAAAGCACCTCTTCCCATGGCAAGAAAAATCGATCTAGTTGGCCTAACTAAACCAAAGATTCGAAGAAGAAATACAATGCTATAAGCAATCATGCATATAAGAGATCAAAGAAGACTCAAATAATATTCATGGATAGAAACTGATCATGAACTCAAAATTCATCGGATTCCAACAAACACACCGCAAAAGTTTACATCAAATAGATCTCTAAGAGACCATTGTAATGAGAATCATAAGAGAGAGAGAGAAGAAGCCATCTAGCTACTGCCTACGGACCCGTAGGTCTATGGTGGACTACTCACGCATCATCGGAGAGGCACCTTTGAGGAAGATGAACCCCTCCATGATGGTGTTTAGATTGGGTCCAGCGGTTCTGGAACTTGCGGTGGCTGGAATTGTGTTTCGTCGACTCCCCTAGGGTTTTCCGAATATTTGAGAATTCATAGGCATCAGAGGTGGTGCGGAAGGGGGCCGAGGAGGGCACAACCCATCAGGGCGCGCCGGGGCCCCCTTGGCGAGCCCTGGTGGGTTGTGGTCTCCACGGCCCACCTCTCCGGCAGTTCTTTGGCCCACTAGGTGTCTTCTGGTCCAGAAAAAATCTCCAAAAAGTTTCGTCGCGATTGGACTCCGTTTGGTATTGATTTTCTGCGAAGTAAAAAACAAGCAAAAACAACAACTGGCACTTTGGCACTATGTCAATAGGTTAGTCCCAAAAAATGATATAAAGTTGTTATAAAATGATTGTAAAACATCCAAGAATGATAATATAACAGCATGGAACAAGCAAAAATTATAGATACATTGGAGACGTATCAACTTGCGCCGCTCCGGCGAACCTGTAAGTGGGATCCGGCGACCGGCTGCGCGAGGGAGATCAGATCGGCTGTTCGAGGGAGATCGGTCAAGGAGGAGACGGGCCATGCGAACGCGCTGCCCCAATTCTACTTCCGCTGCATGGCACTGAGCGTCTAGTGGTAACAACGTGTGATCCATCTCCGTAGCATGTTCTTGGATGTTCTGTGTGTAGGAAAATTTTAATTCGCATGCGATGCACCTACGGTAGAACCCAACAATAACAACCTTTATTAGGAAGTCTGTCACTTTTATTTCTTCACCATCACAAGTACTTGCAAAGCTTATTTTCCCTTTCAATAAAAGATCATACATATTTAGGAGCAATTTTTATTGCTTTTTGCACCGATGACAACTTACTTGAAAGATTTTATTCAATCCATAGGTAGATATGGTGGACTCCCATGGAAAAAGACTGGGTTTAAGGTTTTTTGGATGCCCAAGTAGTATCTCTACTTAGTACGAATTTTTGGCTAGCCAAAGATCCTAAGCAAGCACCACATATTAGAGGATCCATGACAATATAACTTTTATGTGAATATAAAACAACATAACCATTATGTTGTCTTCCTTGTCCAACGTCAACTACTTGATCAAGTTTGAAAATAATTAATGGGGGCTCACAATCATAGAAGATGTCCAAGATAGTGTATTTATACGTGAAATCCCTCTTCCTTCAATATTCTTTCATGAATTGTTCAAGTGACCAATGCTATATTTGCTAACTTCCAATAAATTTTACCGTTGCTACTTCTTGTATGTGAAGTCATTACTCCCCATGGGACAAGCATATGAAGCATATATAATTTCACATTTATGACATTCAATTTATTCAACATTTTCTCTTAGGATATAAGTGAAGCACAAGAAAAGATATAAGTGAAGATCAATAAGTAGTTAAACAATAAAGTAGCTATGTGATGACTCTCTCTCAATGGAGACTTTCAGATCTAAGATTTATTTCGAACAGCAAAGAAAACAAAAAATACACTCCAAGAATAGCACATATCATGTGAACGAATAAATATTTAGGCTCAACATAGGGTAACCGATAGTTGTTGATGAAGAGAGGTGGGATGCGTAGCATACCAAAGATTAGATTCTTGAGATTGACTTGGGGTGCCTTGGGCATCCCCAATCTTGGGCTCTTGTGTCTCGTTAATTCCTCTCATATCACAGTTTTCTAAATCTTAAAAGTTTCATCCACACAAAACTTGATGAGAACTCGTGAGATAGGTTAGTGCACACAAGAATAAACCAACACTTTATGTACTGCCAAGACAAATTGCATAATAATTTTCAAACATTATCTACTGTATATATCATTTCCACAATTTATATCTACCAATATAAGTCATGAAAACTATAGGAGAAGTAGATAACAAAACTATGACAGCAATCTGTCTAAACATGACAGTCTGTAGAAATTAATTCAAAAACTGTACTTTTGTAACTCAAACAATTATGAAAATATAAGAAATAATAAATAATTTGTATGAAAACACTTTGTAAAAAATTCAAAAACTTTTCACGTTCCAGTAAAATATGAAAATTCCAACACTACAACAAAAGTTTCTGTTTTTATACAACACACATTAATCATGCAATTCAAGCATCCTAAAGGAAAATCTTGGATTTTTTTTATTGAAAAACATAATTATAAAGAACATCTAATAGAGAACAAAAAAGTAAAATGATGCTCCAAGCAAAACACATATTATGTGACGAATAAAAATATAGCTCCAAGTAAGACATACCTATAATCTGAAGACGAAAGAGGGGATGTCTTCCGGGGCATCCCCAAACTTAGACGTTTGAGTCTTCCTTGAGTATTTCCTTTGGGGTGCCGGGCATCCGCAAGGTTAGGTTCTTGCCACTCCTTATTCTCCTCATATCGGTATCTCGCCCAAAATTTGAAATCTTCAATCACGCAAAACTCAACGGAACTTCGTGAGATGGGTTAGTACAATAAATATAGATCATTCAATTAGATACTGTCAAGACACGATTCATAATTGGTCTCACATAAAAACTACTTTATTCTATCATTCCCATAATTTATATCATTAAATATAAGCTATGGAAATATTAAAACAGGCAAACTATGCATGCAAAACAGAATCTGTCAAAAATAGAACAATGTGTGAAGATCTGAATGAAAACCATACGTCCGTGACTCTAAAAATTCTGACAAATTATTAGAACACGGAGAAATTGCATATAAATTCTGTGTAAAAATTTCAGAATATTTTTACAGTCCACTAAAATCATAGAAATTATATGCTGGAGGCAAAAGTTTCTGTTTTTGCACAGAATCAAATCAACAAGTATCCACACTATCCCAAAGGCTTTACTTAGCACATTGTTGAAATAAAAGATTGATACTTGTGATCTACGTTGGGTTTTCCATGAAGAGCAATGGGTAATTGCAGCACAAAGTAGGTAAGTATTTCCCTCAGTTACGAAACCAAGGTTTATTGAACCAATAGGAATATCAATCCCAAACCGTCTTCAGCGGCTGCACACAAAAGAGCAAACAACTTGCACCCAACGCGAGCAAGAGGGTTGTCAATCCCCTTGATCTCGTTATTTGCAACAAATGAGTTGTGTAGATAATTGTAAATTGCAAAATAAAATAAAAGACAAATAAAGGCAGCAAGGTAACAGTAGCGTTTGTGAATTTATAAGTGAATAGACCCCGGGGCCATAGTTTTCCCTAGCGGCATCTCTCATGTAGGCAACATACGGTGGGTAACAAATTACTGTTGGGAAATTGATAGAAAAGCGGATAGTTCTGCGATTTTAAGGTCAATGATCATGTGTATACAGGCATCACGTCCATAAACAAATAGGCCGACTCCTGCCTGCACCTATTACTATTACTCCACTCATTAGCCGCTATCCAGCATGCATCTAGAGTATTAAGTAAAACAGAGTAATGCATGGAGAACGATGACTTGATGTAGACAAAGTAAACTCAAGCAATATGAATAAACCCCATCATGTTATCCTTAGTACAAACAACACAAAGACGCAACTTGTCCTTTTCTGTCACTGGGATATAGAAACTCGTCAGGTTGAACCTACTACAATGCACCTCTCACACTGAAGAAAGATCAATCTACTTGGCCAAAGCAAATCAATAGATCGGAGAGAATTACGAAGCTATAATGATCATGCAAATAAGAATCATAATATTCAGAGGTGACTCAAATACTTTTCATGAATAATCTGAACATAAACCCACGATTCATCGGATCCCAAGAAACGCACCGCACAAAAGGATTACATCGGATAGATCAAAGCGAAGATGCGATGATCATTGTATTGAAGATCAAGAGATAGAGAGATTTCCATCTAGGTACTAGCTATGGACCCGTAGGTCTGTGGTGAACTACTCACACATCATCATGAGGGCAGCAAGGTTGATGAAGAGGCCCTCCGTGATCGATCCCCCCTCCGGCAGGGTGCCGAAACGGAGCTCCAAATGGCCTCACGATGGATAGAGACTTGCGGCGGCGTAAAAAGAGTTTCAGGACTGCCTCCAGGGTTTTCACGATATATGAGACTTAATAGGCCAGAGAACAAGGTCGGGGGAGCCGCCAGGGGTCCACAAGCCATCAGGGCGCGCCCTGGGGCTTGTGGGGCCCTGGTGTGGCTCCCGACTTCCTTCCGAATCTCCCAGGTATTCTTTTGGTCTAGAAAAAATCATCAAAAAGTTTCGTGGCAATTGGACTTCGTTTGGTACTGTAAACCTGAGAAGTGAAAAACATGCAGAAAACAGCAACTAGCACTGGGCACTGGGTCTATAGTTTAGTGCTCAAAAATATTATAAATGGGTAAATAAAGACCCAAAAAGTATCCTAGAATGGTAATATATCCGCATGGAACAATCAAAAATTATAGATACGTTGCAGACGTATCAAGCATCCCCAAGCTTAATACCTGCTCGTCCTCGAGTAGGTAAATGATAAAAATAGAATTTTTGTTGCGACATGCTACCCATTATGTAATCTTTTGTATGTATGCTCATTGATAAACGATGAACTAACAAATATTAACATAGCAATAATTATAGGCATAAGAAACAAAATCATCAATCTTTCAAAGTATACGATCCTCAAAGAATGTCTACCCCCATTCATCTTATTATATTAGCAAGGCATGGCTACATCTTCACCACATTAATACAAATGTCAAACACCACGGTGTCCAAGTCAGGCAATTGGATCGTACTTTTCAATATGCATCAACTTATTCTTCACGCAATACATGATCGTGATCCATTGGACATAGCATTTAGGTGGAATAGAATATGGTGGTAGATATCAAAGGGTTAAAAAGTGGAGAAGATAGTCTCACATCAACTAGGAGTACCAACGGTCTATGGAGATGCCCATGGATAGATGTCAATGCAAGGAGTAGGGATTGCCATGCAAATGATGCACTAGAGCTATAAGTGTATGAAAGCTCAACTGAAGCTAAGTGGGGTGTGCATCCAACTTGCTTGCTCATGAAGACCTCGGGCATTTGAGGAAGCCCGTCATAGGAATATACAAGCCAAGTCTATAATAATGAAAAAGTAATTCCCACTAGCATATGAAAGTGACATAACATGAGACTCTCTATATGAGGAACAAGGTGCCACTTTGAGGCACAAGTGTGGTAAAAGATAGTAGCAAAGTCCCTTCTCTCGTTTTCTCTCATTCATTTTTTAAATTATGGTGGGCTCATTTGGACTCCCCCATTTTTATTTCCTCACTAGGACAATGCTCTAATAATGATGATCATAACACTTTTATTTACTTACAACTCGATATGAAGAACTGATAGGAAGATATGACTCTATATGAATGCCTCTGGCAGTGTACAGGGATGTGCAAAGATCTAGCGTGACATGTATCAAAAATATGATGAACAGTGGCTTTGCCCCAAATACTATGTCAGCTCTATATGATCATGCAAAGCAATATGATGATGAACGAACTAGTCATGTGAAGTGACGATGGAATTTGCAGTGCAATATATCTCGGAATGGCTATGGAAATGCCATGATAGGTAGGTATGGTGGCTGTTTTGAGGAAGATATAATGAGGCTTATGTGCAACAGAGCATATCATGTCACGGGGTTTGGATACACCGGCGAAAGTTGCACCGATCCTCAAGGTAAGAATGGGCAATGCACGGTACCGAAGAGGCTAGCAAATATGAGGAGGTGAGATTGCGTATGTCCATGGTTTCACATTAGTCATAAAGAACTGATACGTCTCCAACGTATCTATAATTTTTGCTTGTTCCATGCTGTTATATTATCATTCTTGGATGTTTTACAATCATTTTATATCAACTTTATATCATTTTTTGGGACTAACCTATTGACATAGTGCCAAAGTGCCAGTTACTGTTTTTGCTTGTTTTTTTTTACTTCGCAGAATATCAGTACCAAACGAAGCCCAAACGTCGCGGAACTTTTTGGAGATTTTTTTTGGGCCAGAAGACATCCAGTGGGCCAAAGAAGTGCCATAGGGGAGGGTCGAGGAGACCACAACCCACCATGGCGCGCCAGAGGCCCCAGGCGCGCCCTGATGGGTTGTGCCCTCCTCGGGACCCCTCTCCACCGCCTCTGGCGCCTATAAGTTCCCAAATATTTCTGAAACCCTAAGGGAGTCGACGAAAAACACATCCAGCCGCCGCAAGTTCCAGAACCTCGAGATCCAATCTAACACCATCATGGAGGGGTTCATTATCCTCATTGGTGCCTCTCCGATGATGCGTGAGTAGTCCACCATAGACATACGGGTCCGTAGGCAGTAGCTAGATGGCTTCCTCTCTCTCTCTCTCTCTCTCTCTCTCTCTCTCTCTCTCTTTTGATTCTCAATACAATGGTCTCTTGGAGATCTATTTGATGTAAACTTTTGCGGTGTGTTTGTTGGGATCCGATGAATTTTGAGTTCATGATCAGTTTCTATCCATGAATATTATTTGAGTCTTCTTTGATCTCTTATATGCATGATTACTTATAGCCTCATATTTCTTCTTCGAATCTTTGGTTTAGTTAGGCCAACTAGATCGATTTTTGTTGCCATGGGAAGAGGTGCTTTGTGATGGGTTCAATCTTGCGGTGTGCTCTCCCAGTGACAGAAGGGGCAGCGAGGCACGCATGTATCGTTGCTATTAAGGATAACAAGATGGGTCTATTCCTACATGAATAGATCTTGCCTACATCATGTCACCATTCTTATTGCATTACTCCGTTTTTCCATGAACTTAATATACTAGATGCATGCTGGATAGCGGTCGATGTGTGGAGTAATAGTAGTACATGCAGAATCGTTTTGGTCTACTAATCTTGGACGTGATGCCTATATAATGATCATCGCCTTGGATATCGTCATGATCATTTGATCTTCTATCAATTGCCAACAGTAATTTGTTCACCCATCGTGTGCTATAATCATGAGAGAAGCCTCTAGTGAAACCTACGGCCCCCGGGTCTACTTTTCCAACATATTGCTTTCCGATGTATCTTTTTGCCGCTTTTTTTTCAGATCTATTATTACAAAAACCCAAAAATACATTGCTGCACTTTTTATTTTCTCTTTTTATTTTGTGTTCTTGAGAGATCTATCTCTCCAATCTATCACTACCTAATCTATCTTTTTACCATAGAGAGATTCACAACCTCTCTTTCGCGTCAGGTTGCAAGTATTTGTTCTTTGTGTGCAGGTGATGTTTACGTAGTGGTGGTGATCCTCCTACTGGTTCGATAACTTTGTTTCATAATTGAGGGAAATACTTACCGTCGCTGTGTTGCGTCATCCCTTCCTCTTTGGGAAATACCGACGTAGTCTCAAGCCACGTCAAAGGAATTTCTGGCGCCGTTGCCGGGGTGGAAGCGGTCTCTTCTACGTGCCAATCTCTAGCGCCGAGGAGACACAATCATCATCTACCAGGTTCCTAATCACAAATCTCATCTCGTTGCAATTACATTATTTGCCATTTGCCTCTTGTTTTCCTCTCCCCCACTTCATAAATTTGCCGTTTTATTTCCCCTCTTTTTCGTTTGCCTTTTTCTCGTCACATCTCTTGCTTGCTTGCTATCTTGTTTGCGTAGTCACAATGACTCAAGAAAACACCAAATTGTGTGATTTTTCCAATACTAATATTAATGATTTTATTAGTACTCCGATTGCTCCTCCCGCCACTAGTGCGCAGTCTTGTGATATGAATGCCGCTTTGCTGCATGTTGTCATCAAAGTTCAATTTTCCGGTAATCCTAATGAGGATGCCGCGTCCCATCTAAACACACTCATAGAATTGTGTGATATGCAAAAGAAAAAAAGATGTGGACAATGATATAGTGAAGTTGAAATTATTTCCTTTGTCCTTGCGGGATCTTGCAAAAATTTGGTTTTCTTCATTACCTCGCAATAGTATCGATTCTTGGAATAAGTGCAAGGATGCTTTTATCACTAAGTATTTTCCGCCCGCGAAAATTATTTCCCTTAGCACACAAATCATGAATTTTAAGCAACTTGAGCATGAACATGTTCCACAATCTTGGGAAAGAATGAAATTGGTGCTAAGAAATTGTCCTACTCATGGTTTAAATCTTTCGATGATCATTCAAAAAATTTATTCGGGATTGAATTTTGTCTCTAGAAATCTTTTAGATTCCGCCGCAGGTGGTACTTTCATGGAAATTACTTTGGGTGAAGCTACTAAATTGCTAGATAATATTATGGCAAATTATTCACAATGGCATAGAGGTAATTACTCTTTGATATTATGGCAAATTACTCTTTGATGCTTTGATGAAGTTGGTTGCTAGTAAAAATGCTCCTATTGATCTTAATGATGTGCCTTTGTCTACGTTGATTGAGAAAAATAGTGATTCCGTAGATGTGAACTTCGTCTCGCGAAACAATTTCAATAACAATGCTTATAGAGGTAATTTTAATCCTAGGCCTTTTCCTGGAAATTCCTCTAATAATTATGGTAATTCCTATGGTAATTCTTCTTAGAATAATAATATGAACACCTCTGATCTTGAGAGTAATATTAAAGAATTTATCAATGCGCAAAAGGTTTTCAATACTACGATAGAAGAAAAGTTGAATAAGATTGATGATATGTCTAGAAGCATTGATAGAATTTCTCATGATGTAAAAAATATCAAGTTGAAAGCTTTGGCACCTAATATTGATGAATCAATTAAATCTTTATTTGTCTCTATGGATGAAAGTAAGAAAAGAACCGCTATGCTTAGAGCTAGAAGAGAATTCTTAGAAAAATCGTTTTCTAGTGATTGCTTTCTGAAAAATGATGAAGATCTTAAAGTGGTTGGTGTTTCTTCTATTGATTCCTTGTTTTGTAATATTAAGATTGATGATAAAGGGACTGAAGTTGAGTCAACTTTAGCTAGAAGGCGTCCCAATAATTTGGAGGGTGAAAATCTTGATGAAAAAATTGATGAAAGTGGGTTTGAAGAGGTCAAAACTTTAACTAGTGAAGAAAAGTTGGAGTTGGAGATTTCTATTCCTAGAAAATTACATGATGAGTGGGAACCCACCATTAAGGTCAAGATTAAAAATTATGAGTGCTTTTCTTTATGTGATTTGGGTGCTAGTATTTCCACGATTCCGAAATCTCTATGTGATGTGCTTGGTCTCACCAATATTGAAGAATGTTCTCTTAATTTGCACGTGGCGGATTCTACTATTAAAAAGCCTTTGGGAAGACTTAATGATGTTATTATTCTTGCAAATAGGAACTATGTGCCCATTGATTTTATTGTTCTTGATATTGATTGCAATCCGTCTTGTCCCATTATACATGGCAGACCGTTCTTACGCACTATAGGTGTCGTGATTGATATGAAAGAAGGCAATATTAGATTACAGTTTCCACTAAGAAAGGGTATGGAACACTTCCCTAGAACAAGAATTAAGCCACCATATGAATCAATCATGAGAGCATCCTATGGAGCAAAAACCAAAGATGACAATACTTGAATCAATGCGTTATGCCTAGCTAGGGGCGTAAAACGATAGCGCTTGTTGGGAGGCAACCCAATGAATAAATTTATTTTCGTCTTTTCCTTTCTGTTTTTGAGTGTTGACACAATTATACCTCTTTTATGATTGTGTTTTTATGTTTTATTTAGTGTTTGTGCCAAGTAAAGCCTTTAGGATGATTCATAAGATGAGTAGAAACAATGCTGAATCTGAAACAAAAACTTTGCCTCCAGTGTTCGAATTCTCTTTTTTTTACTGGAGCGTGATATTGAGCTGAAATTTTAACACAGTATTTCTATACAAATTATTTATGTTTTCCTAATTTTTCAGAATTTTTAGAGTTACATAAGTTTGGTTAGAGTACAGATTACTACAGACTGTTCTGTTTAAGACAGATTCTGTTTTCGTTGCATTGTGTGCTTGTTTTGATGAATCTATGGGTTGTATTGAAGGGTATGAGCCATGGTAAAGTTAAAATACAGTAGGTATAATGCAATAATAAAATTTGAATGGGTTTGCAACAGTACCTAAAGTAGTGATTTGCTTTATTATACTAACGGATCTCACGAAGATTTTGTTGAGTTTTGTGTGATTGAAGTTTTCAAGTTTTGGGTGAGATCACGATGGAGGAAGGAATAAGGAGTGAAAAGAGCCTAAGCTTGGGGATGCTATAGCACCCCCCAAGATATATCCAAAGAGAAACAAGCAACTAAGCTTGGGGATTCCCCGAGTGGCATCCCCTCTTTCTTCTAACGACCATCGGTATTTTACTTAGAGCTATATTTTTATTTGTCACATACCATGAGTTTTGCTTGGAGCGTCTTGTATCGTTTGAGTCTTTGCTTGTTTTGCTTTTTAGTTTGTCACTTGGATCCTTGCTGGACACACCTATTTTAGAGAGCCAAAATTATGCTATGATTTGTTATAATTGCTCTATATGATTCACTTAAACTTTTTGAGCTATAGAATTGCTCTAGTGCTTCACTTATATCTTTTTGAGCATGGTGTGCATGGAAACTTTTGAAGAAACACTCTCATGATTCACTTAGATTAATTTGAGAGTTTGTAAATTTTGAATAAATCCTCTCATGCTTCACTTATACTATTTTGAGAGATGAAATCTCTATGCTCATGTTCTTCACTTAAATTTGTTTGAGCTTGTCAAAAGCAATGGCAATATATGAAACTAGTCCCAAAGTGATAGATATCCAAGGAGGATATAATAAAAACTTTCATGAACATCATTGGACAAATTAAACTTGATTCCTTGTAATAGTTTTGAGACATGATGATAGTAATATGCGAGTCATGTTAGTGAGTAATTATGCTTTAGTAAGAATATTGGTGTTAAGGTTTGTGATTCCCTATGCATGCACGAAAGTCAATAGTTATGCAATGAAATTACATCCTACTTATGGTGCCCTATTCGGTGTTAGTTATGCTCAATGCTCGCTTATGTGAATTTTCGTTTCTTGGTTGGTTGCTTCTCAATCTATTTGCTAGCCTCCACTTATACTAGTTAGAAATACTACTTGTGCATCCAAAATCCTTAAACCCAGTTTTGCCTTATGAGTCCACCATACCTACCTATATGCGGTATTTCCATGCCGTTCTAAGCAAATTTGTATGTGCCATCTCTACTTTTCAAAATAAATTTCCTTTTTATGTGCTCGTACCGCTCATGAAACGGTAGGGGGTGTCCAATATTTTTCCATGCTAGATGTGTTATTCTCAAGATGAGTGTTTCACTTGTCATTGCACGAGAGTACGGTGGTAATAGGGATGCCCAGTCCCAAAATGAAAATAAATTTGTTTTTACTTTATGTTCCCAAAAAATAAATTCCTTGGAAAGTGTTGGTATGGAAGGCAACCGTGGATACGGCCAGCCATGGATTGTGAAAGAATGGTGGAAAAAGGAATAAACATTATTTTTTGTTTGGGAACCGCCTATGATATATCTAGCATGGAAAGTATTGTGAACTACTTTGTCGTTTTCGTTGATAGGAAAGGCATGCCACTCAAAATATTTTTCTCTCTCAATTTAAAACATTGAGCTCTGGCACCTCTACAAATCCCTACTTCCCTCTGCGATGGGCCTATCTATTTACTTTATGCAATTTTTATTTTTACTTTGAGTCTCCATCTTCTCTTATAAAGCACCAAATAGGGGGCACTATGATCGTACTTGAGCATTGGGTGTAGATAATATTTAAGTGTGTTTCATGAATGGATCAATGATTGAGCATGATGGGCTAGGGATAACTTTCTTTAGTGTTGATATTTTGAAAGATATGGTTGCTTGTTGGCATGCTTGAGTATTGAAGTCATTATGTTAAAACTAGACTATTGCTTTGAACCACCTAAAGGTCCAAATGTCCATGCTACAAAAGAAAAGAATAGGTGATGAACATGTTAAGCAGCATTCCACAACAAAAATTCTGTTTTTATCATTTACCTACTCGAGGACGAGTAGGAATTAAGCTTGGGGATGCTGATATGTCTCTAACGTATCTATAATTCTTGCTTGTTCCATGTTGTTATATTATCATTCTTGGATGTTTTACAATCATTTTATAGCAACTTTATATCATTTTTTGGGACTAACCTATTGACATAGTGCCAAAGTGCCAGTTGCTGTTTTTGCTTGTTTTTTTACTTCGCAGAATATCAGTACCAAACGAAGCCCAAACATCACGAAACTTTTTGGAGATTTTTTTTGGGCCAGAAGACATCCAGTGGGCAAAATAAGTGCCAGAGGGGAGGGTCGAGGAGACCACAACCCACCAGGGCACGCCAGAGGCCCCAGGCGCGCCCTGATGGGTTGTGCCCTCCTCGGGACCCCTCTCCACCGCCTCTGATGCCTATAAATTCCCAAATATTCCAGAAACCCTAAGGGAGTCGACGAAAAACACATCCAGCCGCCGCAAGTTCCAGAACCTCGAGATCCAATCTAACACCATCACGGAGGGGTTCATCATCCTCATTGGTGCCTCTCCGATGATGCGTGAGTAGTCCACCATAGACCTACGGGTCCGTAGGCAGTAGCTAGATGGCTTCCTCTCTCTCTTTTGATTCTCAATACAATGGTCTATTGGAGATCTATTTGATGTAAACTTTTGCAGTGTGTTTGTTGGGATCCGATGAATTTTTAGTTCATGATCAGTTTCTATCCATGAATATTATTTGAGTCTTCTTTGATCTCTTATATGCATGATTACTTATAGCCTCGTATTTCTTCTTCGAATCTTTGGTTTAGTTAGGCCAACTAGATCGATTTTTCTTGTCATGGGAAGAGGTGCTTTGTGATGGGTTCGATCTTGCGGTGTCCTCTCCCAGTGACAGAAGGGGCAACGAGGCACGCATGTATTGTTGCTATTAAGGATAACAAGATGGGGTATATTCCTACATGAATAGATCTTGTCTACATCATGTCGCCGTTCTTATTGCATTACTTCGTTTTTCCATGAACTTAATACACTAGATGCATGCTGGAATAATAGTAGTAGATGCAGAATCGTTTCGGTCTACTAATCTTGGACATGATGCCTATATAATGATCACCGCCTTGGATATCGTCATGATTATTTGATCTTCTATCAATTGCCCAACAGTAATTTGTTCACCCACCGTGTGCTATACTCATGAGAGAAGCCACTAGTGAAACCTACGGCCCCCGGGTCTACTTTTCCAACATATTGCTTTCCGATCTATCTATGTGCCGCTTTTGTTTTCAGATCTATTATTCCAAAAACCCAAAAATACATTGCTGCACTTTTTATTTGCTCTTTTTATTTTGTGTTCTTGAGAGATCTATCTCTCCAAACTATCACTACCTAATCTATCTTTTTACCGTAGATAGATTGGCAACCTCTCTTTCACGTCGGGTTGCAAGTATTTGTTCTTTGTGTGCAGGTGTTGTTTACGTAGTGGTGGTGATCCTCCTACTGGTTCTATACCTTGGTTTGATAACTCAGGGAAGTACTTACCGTCGCCATGCTTCATCATCCCTTCCTCTTTGGGGAAATACTGACGCAGTCTCAAGCCACGTCAAGAACTCATATACTTTTTGCAAAGTTTTATTAGTTTTATCACAAATCAAAGTACTACTCGCATGACCCAAGGGAGGAGGTTGGTAGGAGTTAACCATCGCGCGCCTCCGACCCGAAACAACACTAGGATTTCAACGAGGAATAGAAATGCTCACACATTATCACCATGCCTTTTTAATTTTTAGACGAACAAGAAGTTAACCTCTCTTAATATCGACACTTCTATGAATCAACAATTATGAACTCACACCTTTTTCATATTACCACATCAATATCATTAACCCACAAATTCTTTATATGTGCTACATAATGGTTTTGATTATCACTCATTGAATACCTATTATTTTTGCACTAGTCTTATGACCCATGCAAATTATCGTCACTATTTATTAACTCTCAAACAAATATAAGTGAAGGGCGAGAGTGAAATTATTTCTATAAAATCTACACACCACCGTGCTCAAAAAGATATAAGTGAAGTACTAGAGGAACTGCTAAGCTCAAAAGATTTAACTGAGGCACATAGAGTATTCTAACAAATTATGATGATGGTGTGTCTCTCTCAAATAGGTGTGTCCAGCGAACGATGATTGTGGCTAACTAAAAGTAAAAGAAAACAAAAAACAAATGATGCTCCAAGCAAAACACATATCATGTGATGAATAAGAATGTAGCTTCAAGTGACTGATGACCCACAAGTATAGGGGGTCAATCGTAGTCCTTTCGATAAGTAAGAGTGTCGAACCCAACAAGGAGCAGAAGGAAATGACAAGCGGTTTTCAGCAAGGTAATTTCTGCAAGCACTGAAATTGTAGGTGATAGATAGTTTTATAGCAAGATAATTGGTAACAAGCAAGTAACAGTAACGATAAATAAAGTGCAGCAAGGTAGCCCAATCCTTTTGTGGCAAAGGACAGGCAAGAACATTTTCTAGTAATAGGCAAAGTGCTCTTGAGGGTACACGGGAATTTCATCTAGTCACTTTCATCATGAGGATAGCACTCACACTAGCACCCAAATCACATAAAACATGATAGCAATGATCTCCTATTTTGACTGAGACAACATGCATGCCCACTACGGGTCTATGTTTATCTTTCTCATCAGGTTTGGCAATTCTAGCAGCTTCATCACAGAAGTAGATAACATGCCCATCAATATTTTCTACCCAGAGATCTTTAACCATAGAAACACTAGGTTCTACTTTAATTTGCTAAGGGTGCTTAGGTGCTCTTATATTACTCTTGCGAACCACAGTTGATACCTTAACATGTTCCTTTATCCTAACAGGGAAAGGTGGGTTTTCAATATAAGCGGTAGGCACAACTGGATCAACATTGTAAGCGATGGTTTCATCTTTAGCTATGACCGGTTCTTTAATTTCTTCTTTAATAGGGGGATGATATTTAAACCACTTCTCCTTAGGGAAATCAACATGAGTAGCAAATGCTTCACAGAAAGAGGCTACTATCTCAGAGTCAAGTCCATATTTAGTGCTAAACTTGTGAAAAACATCGGTATTCATAAAAGATTTAACACAATCAAACTCAAGCTTTATACCTGACTCATTACCTTCATCGAGTTCCCAATCTTTAGAGTTGCGTTTAATTCTTTCTAAGAGATCCCACTTGAAATCAATAGTCTTCTTCATAAAAGAACCAGTACAAGAAGTATCGAGCATGGATTGATCATTATGAGCAAGCCGAGCATAAAAATTCTGAATAATAACTTCTCTCAGAATATCATGGTTGGGGCATGAATGTAACATTGAATTAAGCCTCCCCCAAGCTAGAGCGATGCTTTCTCCTTCACGAGGCCAAAAATCATATATATAATTCCGATCACGATGAACTAGATGCATGGGATAAAACTTTTGATGGAATTCCAATTGCAATCGATTCCAGTTCCATGATCCAATATCAGCACATAGCCTATACCATGTCAATGCTTTTACCTTCAAAGAGAAAGGGAAGACCTTCTTCTTAGCTTCATCTTCGGGTAAACCTGCAAGCTTAAATAATCCACAAATTTCGTTCACATATAAGAGGTGCATATCAGGATGTTCAGTTCCATCTCTTGCATAAGGTTTAGCAAGCAGTTGTTCTACCATACCCGAAGGAATTTCATAGCCAATATTTTCAGTAGGTGTAGTAGGTTGAGGGGCAACTAATTGTGGTTCCGGTCAAGGTGAAGATACCCCGAACAAACCCCTCAAAGGATTGTTTTCCATAGTAGCAAGTGACAATAAATTTCAGCACGTAGTATAAGTTTTTCTTTTCCGATTTCTACTTACCAAGAGCGCTTCACTCCCTGGCAACGGTGCCAGAAAAGAGTCTTGATGACCCACAAGTATAGGGGTCAATCGTAGTCCTTTCGATAAGTAAGAGTGTCGAACCCAACGAGGAGCAGAAGGAAATGACAAGTGGTTTTCAGCAAGGTAATTTCTGCAAGCACTGAAATTGTAGGTGATAAATAGTTTGATAGCAAGATAATTGGTAACAAGCAAATAACGGTAACGGTAAATACAGTGCATTAAGGTAGCCCAATCCTTTTGTGGCAAAGGACAGGCCAGAACAGTTTCTAGTAATAGGCAAAGTGTTCTTGAGGGTACACGGGAATTTCATCTAGTCACTTTCATCATGTTGGTTTGATTTGCATTCGCTACTTTGATAATTTTATATGTGGGTGGACCGGTGCTTGGGTTCTGTTCTTGCTTGAACAACCTCCCACTTATGATTAACCCCCTCGCAAGCATCCACAACTATGAGTAATGTATTAAGATAAAATCTAACCATAGCATTAAACGTTTGGATCCAAATCAGCCCCTTACGAAGTAGCGCATAAACTAGGGTTTAAGCTTCTGTCACTCTCGCAACCTATCATCTAATAAATACTCCACAATGCATTCCCTTAGGCCCAAGGATGGTAAAGTGTCATGTAGTCGACGTTCACATGACACCACTAAGGGAATCACAACATACATATCATCAAAATATCGAACACATATCAAATTCACATGATTACTTGCAACATGACTTCTCCCGTGACCTCAAGAACAAAGGTAACTACTCACAAATAATATTCATGCTCAAGATCAGAGGGGTATTGAATAGCATAATGGATCTGAACATATAATCTTCCACCAAATAAACCATATAGCAATCAACTACAAGATGTAATCAACACTGCTAATCACCCACAGGTACCAATCTGAGGTTCCGGTACAAAGATTGAACACAAGAGATGAACTAGGGTTTGAGGGGAGATGGTGCTGTTGAAGATGTTGATGAAGATTGGCCTCCCAAAGATGAGAGGGTGTTGGTGATGACGATGGCTTCGATTTCCCCCTCCGGGAGGGAAGTTCCCCCGGCAGAATCGCTCCGCCGGAGGGCAAAAGTGCTCCTGCCCAAGTTCCGCCTCCAGACGGTGGCGTTCCGTCCCAAAAGTCCTCTCCTTATTTTTTCTAGGTCAAAAGACCTTATATACCAGAAGATGGGCACCGGAGGTGGGCCGAGGTGGGCACAACCCACCAAGGCGCGCCTGGGGGGCCTGGCGCGCCCTGGTGTCTTGTGCTCGCCAGGGTGGCCCCCTCCGGTAGTTATTTGCTCCAGTATTTTTAATATAATCCAAAAATATTCTCTGTAAAGTTTTAGATTATTTGGAGATGTGCAGAATAGGTATCTGTGATGTGCTTTTTCAGGTCCAGAATTCCAGCTGCCGGTATTCTCCCTCCTTGTGTAAACCTTGCATATTATGAGAGAAAAGGCATTAGAATCATTCCCTAAAGCATTATTATTCAATAAAACATTATAAATAACAGTAGGAAATCATGATACAAAATGGACGTATCAACTCCCCCAAGCTTAGACCTCGCTTGTCCTCAAGCGAAAGCTGACATTGAAAAGCATGTCCACATGGTTTGAGAGAGAGGTGTCGATAAAAACGAAATACGGACATAGTAGCATCATGCTTATTATTATAACAGCAACAAACTTTATCATAAAGCTTATTCATATAACCTCATCATATAACTTCTCATGAACAAGTAACAATTCATCACAACATAGAAGTATAAAGCATAAACCTTATTGAAAATCAACAAACTATGTTCTCAGTCAACTTTGCAACTACAATTCATCATATTTTCAGGAAGGGTCTCGTGTCGGAGCCTTTTGGCAAGTCCACATACTCAACCATCATTTAGTCTTCTATGATAGCTAACACTCATAGCATACCCATGAGCAAAAAGTTTCAACCGGACACATAGGAAGATAGGGGCTTATAATTTCGCCTCCCAACTTTTTCACCTCAAGGGTGATGTCAACAATAATAACTCATGCTCACTCACATCCAACTGGATATATGTGCCTAGATCTTTCCTCACCACATGATGTTTGCAAAAAGAAAAAGTAAAAAGGAATAGGGGAGAATACTTTGACTCTTGCATAAAAGTAAATACATAAAAGTAAAAGATAGACCCTTCACAGAGGGAAGCGGAGGTTGTCATACGCTTTTTGGTTTGTATGCCCAATCCCTTCATGTAAAAGAACGTCACACTATATTGCCCCCTATGATAGCAACCTTTATTATGCAGTCCGTCACTTTCATTACTTTGCCATCATAAGTTCGTATAGCGCTCAATTTTCTTTTACACTAATTGATGAAAACACGTTTAGAAGCAATTTTTATTGCCTGATTGCACCGATGACAACTTACTTGAAGGATCTTACTCGATCTGTAGGTTGGTATAGTGGACTCTCAAAGCATGAATTTGGGTTTTGGGTTTTTGGATGCACAAGTAGTATCTCTACTTAGTGCGGAATTTTTGGCTAGCAAAGATATTGAGCAAGCACCACATGTTGAAGGATCTATGACAATATAACTTCTATGTGAATATGAACAAACATAAATCATTACGTTGTCTTCCTTGTCCAACGTCAACAATTTTGACATATAATATTTAATGGGGGCTCACAATCATAAAAGATGTCCAAGATAGTGTATTTGCATGTGAATCTTCTCTTCCCTTATCAATTCTTTCATGAATTGCATCATTGACCAATGCTATGTTTGTCAATATCCAATAAATTTTACCACTTATACTTTTCCTTTCCTTTTATTTTGATTGCAACAAGAAAATAAAGAAGCAAAAGCTCAAACAAAACTTTATTATATAACTCTCACTCGATTACATAGATAGATAGATCATGAAACTAGCACACAAAAATAGATCATACTAAACTTTTATTCAACTAAATCAAGAAAGGCTAAAGATCGAACTAAAATAGGTAAAAGCGAATAAAAGTGATGGTGATACGATACCGGGGCACCTTCCCCAAGCTTGGTGATACGTCTCCAACGTATCTATAATTTTTGGTTGTTCCATGCTGCTATATTATCATTCTTGGATGTTTTACAATCATTTTATAACAACTTTATATCATTTTTTTGGACTAACCTATTAACATAGTGCCAAAGTGGCAGTTGCTGTTTTTGCTTGTTTTTTACTTCACAGAATATCAGTAGCAAATGAAGTCCAATCGCGACGAAACTTTTTGGAGATTTTTTCTAGAGACCAGAAGACACCCACTGGGCCAAAGAAGTACCCGAGAGGTGGGCTGTGGAGGCCACAACCCACCAGGGCACGCTAGGGGGCCCCCGGCGCACCCTGATGGGTTGTGCCCTCCACCGGGCCCCCCTCCACCGCCTCTGACGCCTATAAATTCTCAAATATTAAAAAAACCCTAGGGGAGTCGACGAAACACAATTCTAGCCGCCGCAAGTTCCAGAACCTCGAGATCCAATCTAAACACCATCACGGAGGGGTTCATCTTCTTCATAGCTGCCTCTCCGATGATGCGTGAGTAGTCCACCATAGACCTACGGGTCCGTAGGCAGTAGCTAGATGGCTTCCTCTCTCTCTTTTGATTCTCAATACAATGGTCTCTTGGAGATCTATTTGATGTAAACTTTTGTCGTGTGTTTGTTGGGATCCGATGAATTTTGAGTTCATGATCAGTTTCTATCCATGAATATTATTTGAGTCTTCTTTGATCTCTTATATGCATGATTACTTATAGCCTCATATTTCTTCTTCGAATCTTTGGTTAGTTAGGCCAACTAGATCGATTTTTCTTGCCATGGGAAGAGGTGATTTGTGATGGGTTCGATCTTGCGGTGTCCTTTCCCAATGACAGAAGGGGCAGCAAGGCACGCATGTATCGTTGCCATTAAGGATAACAAGATGGGGTCTATTCCTACATGAATAGATCTTGTCTACATCATGTCATCGTTCTTACTGCATTACTCCATTTTTTCATGAACTTAATACACTAGATGCATGCTGCATAGCAGTCGATGTATGGAGTAATAGTGGTAGATGCAGGCAGGAGTCGGTCTACTTATCTTGGACGTGATGCCTATATAATGATCATCGCCTTGGATATCATCATGATTATTTGATCTTCTATCAATTGCCCAACAGTAATTTGTTCACCCACCGTGCGCTATACTCATGAGAGAAGCCACTAGTGAATCCTACGGCCCCCGGGTCTACTTTTCCAACATATTGCTTTCCGATCTATCTTTTTGCCCCTTTGTTTTTAGATCTACAAAACCAAAAACCCAAAGACATATTGCTGCACTTTTTATTTGCTCTTTTTATTTTGTGTTCTTGAGAGATCTATCTCTCCTATCTATCACTGCCTAATCTATCTTTTTACCGTAGAGAGATTGACGACCTCTCTTTCGCGTCGAGTTGCAAGTATTTGTTGTTTGTGTGCAGGTGCTGCTTATTGGGTGGGGGTGATCCTCCTACTGGTTCAATAACCTTGGTTTCATAACTGAGGGAAATACTTACCATCGCTGTGCTGCATCATCCCTTCCTCTTTGGGGAAATACCGACGCAGTCTCAAGCCACGTCACTTGGCTCAAGCCAAGGGGAGTGCCCATACCCGTGTGCTCAAGTCTCCTTTGGTGGTGGTCATGATGAAGGTGGTGGTGAGGAAGTATCACACTTCAGACTCAATAGGTACTCCAATTTACGGATGACTCTCCGAAGGGTATTGATCTGCTCCTCTTGCAAAATATTTTCACGAGTGAGAAATTTATTCTAAACACGAACAACCTCGAAAACCCTAAAAGCTTCAATTTCAATGGGGGTAAGATGACCGTAATAAGGTTGAAGGATATCTTCTTCTTCCCCCTCCTCTTTTAGCATGGATTGCCCTCCTTCTGGGGCTTGATCCTTCATAGCCTCCTTGCCTTTATCTTCCTTGTTGGCTTCTTTTGGTTCCTCTCTCTTCAGCTCCATCTTCATCAGCCAGGCATCTTCTTCTACGTTATTGGAGGAGGGAGAAGATATGATGCCTGGCTTGGTATATCTGATAGAAAAACAGGACGAAACAAGAATAGAGGATTTTTCTGCGATGCGGTGGTCAAAACAGTCAGGGGTATATATAGAGAATTTTTATTCTTGGGAAGCAAGCATATGGAAGGAAAACGGAGTCGGGAAGTTGTTCGAGGTGGGCACAACCCACCAGGGCACGCCTGGTAGGGCTGGCGCGCCCTGGTGTATCGTGCTCACCTCGGTTGCCTTCCGGTTTATTTCTTATTTTCCTAATTTTTCTAATATTCCAAAACTAACAGAAGTTTTTTTTGCGGATTTTTCGGAGTCCGTTTACTTACCGTATCACGTACCTCCTATTTTTCAGAATTCTGGAGTGTTCCAGAAGGTTTCTTTTATGTGTTCCTCCGGTGTCATGGTTTGGATAACATTACTTTCAACATTAATAGGCGTACCTGAGATATAGTGTTTAATTCTTTGTCCATTGACCACCTTCGGGTTAGTACCTTCGGCATTATTAATCTTGATGGCTCCAGAACGATAAACCTCTTCGATAATATATGGTCCTTCCCATTTGGAGACAAGCTTACCTGCAAAAAATCTTAAACGAGAGTTGAACAAAAGAACATAGTCTCCTATTTGGAATTCCTGCTTTTGGATTCTCTTATCATGCCATTTGTTTACTTTTTCTTTGAATAGTTTAGCATTTTCATAGGCTTGGGTTCTCCATTCATCGAGTGAGCTAATACCAAATAGCCTCTTCTCACCGGCAAGTTTGAAATCATAATTGAGTTCTTTAATTTCCCAAAATGCTTTATGTTCTAACTTGTCGTGGCACGGATTCTCACGATCACCTATGGGACCAGAGGCCCCTTGTGGTTCGGCAGGGGGGGTCACGTTGCACGAAAAGCGAAGAGCATGAGATGGCGCGACGATCAGGACACAGGCATTTACCCAGGTTTGGGCCGCTGCTAAGCGTAAAACCCTACTCCTGCTTTTTGGTGGATTGATTGGGGGAACATGAAGAATGCACGGCGCCTAACCCCGGCAAAGACTGCTGTCGGGGAAAGAGCTGCGACGCGAGTACAAGTGTTCGGGCGTCCGAATCGCTAACCCTGAGCTAGGTAGCCTTGGGCCTCCTTTTATAGTGCAAGGGGTTACCACAATGGCAAAATAGTCATTATCTCTCGATTATATAGCTTAGCAGAGCTATCATACCTAACTCTGGCATTTAGGACAAAATACCATCATTGCTGGTCTAGGTGGCGCTTGGGGGCGCATTCCCAGCAAGCTTATACCACCGCTTTAGCTAACCATTGCACCTTGCCTCGACATGTCAAAGGACGGGTGTCAAGGAGGGGTAATCTTCCTTCCAGCGTGTAGCCAGGTGCTTAGCGAGAGCCACTTAGCGACTTGGGGGCTCGACACCGCATTGACAAGTCACTGGCCTTGCAATGCGGTGGAGCGGTGGCTGAACAGCTCGCGCCTGCCGGGAGATGGCTTGCCGGGTCTTCATGAACAGGCGTGCGCGCGCCCTGGACCCCCGGCAAGTGCCGGGGGCGCGCCTGGCGCGCTGCAGTCTGGGCTTGGGCTGTTGCGTTGAGATTGTTGAAGTCTTGTCTTGATCGTTGCCGGGTTGGCTTTGGTGTTTGTTTGTCTGTGCACAATTGAGGGGGAATGAATACCCCTGTTTGATTACCCCGACAGAAGCCCCTGGGCCTATGCCATACGTGTCGCTTGGCACGTTGGGTTAGGCCCCAAACAGTGCACGGACACGCGGCGGAGGGATTCTGTCCTTCCTCCCACGTCCACTCCGCGCAATTATCGCGGGTCGTGGGGTCGTGAACGGGAGCCGTTGGAGAATAAAAAGAACTGTCAGTAATAAAACAGAAGTTTTCTGAAAAGATAGCGAAGAGCCAGCCCCCGTGTGAGTCCCCTAATAAAAAGGACAACGCACAGGGGCACTGCTCATTCGCATCCTTTTCTCCGTCCTTCATCTTCCTCTTCAAGCCAAGAAACTGCTTCCACCGCCACTCTTGTTCCACCGAGCGCCTCCGGACAAATCGCGGAGAACAAGGCTGTTAGGACCGCCAGGGGAGCAGCCTCCGAAGGAGAGGAGGAGGAAGAGTCCGGAGACGACGGTTCTTTTGAGGAGGAGTGCGAAAACCTTGCTCCGGAGGAGTCTGCCAAGCTGGAGCTTGCCGGGGCCAGTGGCGTCCAAGTCGCGGCAACAGGGACCCAGGCGGAGGGCGAGGCGGAAGGGGTGAAGGATCCGGAGGTGGTAGAGGAGGGGCTCAAAGAGGGGCCCCAAGCTCTGGAGCCGGGTCGCCGCCTCCGTCTATGCACCAACCGGGAGTCAATTGGCCCCGCGTCTTCGCGAGGTTCCTCGAAGGTGAAGAAGACGACTGCCAAGGGCGGCGGGCACGAAGTAGCACGTCCCCAATCCTCTTGCCTTTCTCAGGCCAAGGCGTCCCCCGCCAAGCGACGGAAGGTGCAGGGGGTGGACCCCAGCCCCCCGTCAACACTAGTAGAAAACAGACCTTTTGTCCAAAGCATTAGTCCCGGTCTGGTTTTGAACCGGCACTAACGTGACCATTAGTCCCGGGTCGGGACGGACATCATTAGTCCCAGTTCGTTCCGGACCTTTAGTCCCGGTTCGTAACACGAACCGGGACTAAAGGGGTGGTGGCAGGCTGGTGTCAGCCTGGGGCCCCGCGATCACCTTTAGTCCCGGTTCGTGGCACGAACTGGGACTATAGGCTCACCTTTAGTCCCGGTTTGTGTCACGAACTGGGACTAAATATCCCCTATAAGAACCCTTCGGCCAGCCCGAGCACACTCCTCCCTGTTTTTCCCCTTCTTCCTCTCCTTTGTTCTTCCCCTTGCTCGAGCTCACCTCCATTTTTGCCAAAATTTGTCAAGATTTGGAGGCACCCCATCCATCCAAGTGTTCACAAAGGTTAGCAACTTTGTCCTTTCATCTCTCATTGCTAGATTAGCTCTTGCAATGCTGTATAAGTATAGTGATTTGTGGGTTTTAGTTTAGGAGTATTTATATGTGGTATTTTATTTGATTTATATGCAATTTGAGCTCAAATTAACTTCTTACTTTGCATGTGTAGGTGTGGTTTACTTAGTGCCTTCCCGTCCCCGTCCTAACCACCGTCGATCGCCCGCATCGTCCCGTCGCCGGCACCACCTTGGTGAGCCTCTTGTTCTTATCCTTTTTATACAAAAAATCATGTTTGTAAGATTTAGATAGTTACTTGTATAGTTTTCTTACCTATATGGTTGTTTGTTATACATAGTGGCACGGGTTTGATATCCGTCCCCGTCGGCCCTCGTCCAATTTATGATTCGGATGTGGTATATACTCTCTTTTATAACTATTTGTTGCATTTCGTGTTTATGACAATTATGCCCATCAAGTTGACATAGATATTTTTATCTAGGAGGTATGTGAACCGGAAATTGCAACCAACATAGATATTCTTATCAAGAAGTTAAATTTAGTTGAAAAAGAAAACGAGTATTTGAAAGAAAAATTGAAAAGAGTTGAAGAAGAGAAGATGAAACTGGAGTTGTATGTTGCTGATGTCGTCGATGATCACAAGATCAAGATGGATGCAATGCACTTGAAGATTAGAAAATTTAAAAAATATGCCATTGATAGTGAGGCTTGGTATCACTATGCTGCCGGATCAATTGTTACCTTAGTTGCGATCTTGATCGCATTTGTTGTTGCATTTAAATGCTTTAGCTAGAGAGTTTGTATGTTGTTCTATGAGAACAAGTGTGTATGAACTTTATGTATGAACTTGTATTAATTTGGTCTTTTCGGTGTTGTGTAATGAAGATGAGCCGGCAATGGATGTACGATGGCCGATGCTCTCCCCAGTTCATTAATGGCGTGCATACTTTTCTGGTTGCGGTTGGGGCAAACAAGCGGGCGGATGGTTTTATGTATTGTCCATGTGCTGGTTGTAAGAATGATCGAAATTAATCTAACTCAAGAACCATTCACGTCCACCTGTTTGAGTCCGGTTTCATGTCCGGCTATAACTGTTGGACCAAGCACGGAGAAAGAGGGGTCCTAATGGAAGAGAATGAAGAAGAAGAGGATGACGACTGCTATCCTGGCCATGGGTTCCATGAATACGATGGTACAACAATGGGGGAAGAAGCTGAGCCGGCGATGCGGGAAGGAGCTGAAGAAGAGGCATCAGATGAGCCCGCTGATGATCTTGGTCGGGCCATTGCCGATGCAAAGAGAAACTGTGCAAGTGAAAAGGAGAAGCTGAAGTTGCAGCACATGTTAGAGGATCACAAGAAATTGTTATACCCAAATTGCAAAGATGACAAGAAAAAGCTGGGTACCACACTGGAATTGCTGCAATGGAAGGCAGAGAATGGTGTATCTGACAAGGCATTTGAAAAGTTGCTGATAATGTTAAAGAAGAAGCTACCAAAGGACAACGAATTGCCCGACAGTACGTACAAAGCAAAGAAGGTTGTCTGCCCTCTAGGATTAGAGGTGCAGAAGATACATGCATGCCCTAATGACTGCATCGTCTACCGCGGTGAGTACGAGGATTTGAATGCATGCCCGGTATGCTGTGCATTGCGCTATAAGATCGGCCACGATGACCCTGGTGATGTTGAGGGCGAGCGCCCCAGGAAGAAGATTCCTACCAAGGTGATGTGGTATGCTCCTATAATACCACGGTTGAAACGTTTGTTCCAAAACAAAGAGCATGCCAAGTTGATGCGATGGCACAACGAAGACCGTAAGAAAGACGGGAAGTTGAGAGTACCCGCTGACGGATCGCAGTGGAGAAAAATTGAGAGAAAGTGGAAGGACTTTGCAAAGGACGCAAGGAACGTATGGTTTGGTTTAAGTGCAGATGGCATTAATCCTTTTGGGGAGCAGAACAGCAATCATAGCACATGGCTTGTGACTCTATGTATCTATAACCTTCCTTCTTGGTTGTGCATGAAGCGGAAGTTCATTATGATGCCAGTGCTCATCCAAGGCCCCAAGCAACCCAGCAACGACATTGATGTGTACCTAAGGCCATTAGTTGAAGAACTTTTACAGCTGTGGAATGGAAAAGGTGTACGTGCGTGGGATGAGAAAGAACAGGAGGAATTTGACCTACATGCATTGCTGTTTGTAACCATCAATGATTGGCCTGCTCTCAGTAACCTTTCAGGACAGACAAACAAGGGATACCATGCATGCACGCACTATTTAGATGATACCGACAGTATATATTTGGATAAATGTAAGAAGAATGTGTACCTGGGGCATCGTCGATTTCTTCAGAGCAGGCATCCCGTAAGAAAGAAAGGCAAGCATTTCAAAGGTGAGGCAGATCACCGGAAGAAGCCTCGCCACCGTACTGGTGATGATATACTTGATATGGTCAAGGATTTAAAAGTAATCTTTGGAAAGGGTCCTAGCGGACAATCTGTTCCGAATGACGCTGACGGACGCGCACCCATGTGGAAGAAGAAATCTATATTTTGGGACCTACCCTATTGGAAAGACCTAGAGGTCCGCTCTGCAATCGACGTGATGCACGTGACGAAGAATCTATGCGTGAACCTGCTAGGCTTCTTGGGCGTGTATGGGAAGACAAAAGATGCACCGGAGGCACGGGAGGACCAGCAACGTATGCACGGAGAAGACGGCATGGATCCAAAGCAGTTTCAGGGTCATGCCAGCTACGCTCTTACCAAAGAAGAGAAGGAAATCTTCTTCGAATGCCAGCTTAGTATGAAGGTCCCGTCTGGCTTCTCGTCGAATATAAAGGGAATAATAAATATGGCAGAGAAAAAGTTCCAGAACCTAAAGTCTCATGACTGCCACGTGATTATGACGCAACTGCTTCCGGTTGCATTTAGGGGGCTTCTACCGGAAAACGTTCGATTAGCCATTGTGAAGCTATGTGCATTTCTCAATGCAATCTCTCAAAAGGTAATCGATCCAGAAACCCTACCAAGGTTAGAGAATGATTTGTGCAATGTCTTGTCAGTTTCGAGTTGGTGTTCCCACCATCCTTCTTCAATATCATGACGCACGTCCTAGTTCACCTAGTCGAGGAGATTGCCATTCTGGGTCATGTATTTCTACACAATATGTTCCCCTTTGAGAGGTTCATGGGAGTCTTAAAGAAATATGTTCATAATCGTGCTAGGCCAGAAGGAAGCATCTCCAAGGGCCATGAAACAAAGGAGGTCATTGAGTTTTGTGTTGACTTTATTCCTGACATTAAGCCGATTGGTGTTCCTGAATCGCGGCATGAGGGCAGACTGGGTGGAAAAGGCACGCTAGGAAAGAATTCTACAATATGCCAGGACGGGCATTCTTTGGCGCAAGCACACTACACAGTTCTACAAAGTTCCGCCTTGGTGGCTCTGTATATCGAGCAACACAAGAATATTCTACGCTCCAAACACCCGGAGCAGTCTGACGACTGGATTACACATGAACAAACGGTGACTTTCGCCGGTTGGTTGCAGACACGTCTCATGCATGACGACACTATTGCAGATGACCTGTACTTGCTGTCCAAGTTACCATCTTCGACTATATTGACTTTCAAAGGGTACGAGATAAATGGGAATACATTTTACACGATCGCCCAAGATAAAAAGAGCGCCAACCAAAATAGTGGTGTCCGCTTTGATGCAGCAAACACCAATAGGCCAAAGGACACATATTATGGTTACATAGAGGAGATATGGGAACTTGACTATGGACTTGGTTTGAAGGTCCCTTTGTTTCGGTGCAAATGGGTCAATCTGACAGGAGGCGGGGTAAAGGAAGACCCGCAGTACGGAATGACAACAGTGGATCTCAACAATCTTGGGTACGCAGACGAACCATTCGTCCTAGCGAATGATGTGGCGCAGGTTTTCTATGTGAAGGACTTTACTACCAAGCCGAGAAAAAGAAAAGATAAGGAAGCGAATACATCATATGATGAGCCAAAGCGCCACATAGTTCTTTTAGGGAAAAGAAACATCGTCGGAGTGGAGGACAAGACAGACATGTCAGAAGATTATGAAAAGTTTCATGAAATTGCTCCCTTCAGAGTGAATGTTGACCCGAGCATCAAGTTAAACGATGAAGATTGTCCATGGTTACGACGCAAAGGGACACACGCGAAGAAAAAGTTTTATACCCAAAGATCCCACTCTGGGATGTGACCGGCTTCTCTAGTTAGTTTCCGGACTTATATATCTGGAAAGTCCCACTTCGGACAAACCGGAGGGAATCTTTGTAATAGTAGTGTACTTATGTGTTTTGGCATTTGAAACGTGTCGAAATATTATGTCCAAAGCTACGTTATCAATTTTCAACCCTTTCTGACTTCATTTGCTATTTTTCATGCATTTACTGATTTTTTTGAGCTAAATGACCCTGAAATTGAAAAGCACTACAAATGAACTCTGAAAAGTTTGAAAGTTGGCATGGTATCATCATTTCACCCACATAGCATGTGCTAAAAAGTTGAGAGGGTTACGGCAAAAACTCGATGCACTTCGTGTACAAAATGGACAATCTCTTTCGAAGTATCAGTGTTTCAGACGAAAACTCGTCTGTTACTAAGGCATTTCATTTTTTTTAAACTTATTTAAACTCCAGACTTTTTGTGTGTTCAGTATGCACCATTCGAAGCCACGCCAACAATTTTCAACCCTTTCTGACTTCATTTGCTATTTTTCATGCATTTACTGATTTTTTTGAGCTAAATGACCCTGAAATTGAAAAGCACTACAAATGAACTCTGAAAAGGTTGAAAGTTGGCATGGTATCATCATTTCACCCACATAGAATGTGCTAAAAATTTGAGAGGGCTACGGCAAAAACTGGATGCACTTCGTGTACAAAATGGACAATCTCTTTCGAAGTATCAGGGTTTCAGACGAAAACTCGTCTGTTACTAAGGCATTTCATTTTTTAAAACTTATTTCAACTCCAGACTTTTTGTGTGTTCAGTATGCACCATTCGAAGCCACGCCATCAATTTTTAACCCTTTCTGACTTCATTTGCTATTTTTCATGCATTTACTGATTTTTTTGAGCTAAATGACCCTGAAATTGAAAAGCACTATAAATGAACTCTGAAAAGGTTGAAATTTGGCATGGTATCATCATTTCACCGACATAGCATGTGCTAAAAAGTTGAGAGGGTTACGGCAAAAACTCGATGCACTTCGTGTACAAAATGGACAATCTCTTTCGAAGTATCAGGGTTTCAGACGAAAACTCGTCTGTTACTAAGGCATTTCATTTTTTTAAACTTATTTCAACTCCAGACTTTTTGTGTGTTCAGTATGCACCATTCGAAGCCACGCCATCAATTTTCAACCCTTTCTGACTTCATTTGCTATTTTTCATGCATTTACTGATTTTTTTGAGCTAAATGACCCTGAAATTGAAAAGCACTACAAATGAACTCTAAAAAGGTTGAAAGTTGGCATGGTATCATCATTTCACCCACATAGCATATGCTAAAAAGTTGAGAGGGTTACGGCAAAAACTGGATGCACTTCGTGTACAAAATGGACAATCTCTTTCGAAGTATCAGGGTTTCAGACGAAAACTCGTCTGTTACTAAAGCATTTCATTTTTTTAAACTTATTTCAACTCCAGACTTTTTGTGTGTTCAGTATGCACCATTCGAAGCCACGCCATCAATTTTCAACCCTTTCTGACTTCATTTTCTATTTTTCATGCATTTACTGATGTTTTTGAGCTAAATGACCCTAAAATTGAAAAGCACTACAAATGAACTCTGAAAAGGTTGAAAGTTGGCATGGTATCATCATTTCACCCACATAGCATGTGCTAAAAAGTTGAGAGGGTTACGCCAAAAACTGGATGCACTTCGTGTACAAAATGGACAATCTCTTTCGAAGTATGAGGGTTTCAGACGAAAACTCGTCTGTTACTAAGGCATTTCATTTTTTTTAAATTATTTCAACTCCAGACTTTTTGTGTATTCAGTATGCACCATTCGAAGCCACGCCATCAATTTCAAACCCTTTCTGACTTCATTTGCTATTTTTCATGCATTTACTGATTTTTTTGAGCTAAATAACCCTGAAATTGAAAAGCACTACAAATGAACTCTGAAATGGTTGAAAGTTGGCATGGTATCATAATTTCACCCACATAGCATGTGCTAAAAAGTTTAGAGGGTTACGGCAAAAACTGGATGCACTTCGTGTACAAAATGGACAATCTCTTTCGAAGTATCACGGTTTCAAACGAAAACTCGTCTGTTACTAAGGCATTTCATTTTTTTTAAATTATTTCAACTCCAGACTTTTTGTGTGTTAAGTATGCACCATTCGAAGCCACGCCATCAATTTTCAACCCTTTCTGACTTCATTTGCTATTTTTCATGCATTTACTGATTTTTTTGAGCTAAATGACCCTGAAATTGAAAACACTACAAATGAACTCTGAAAAGGTTGAAAGTTGGCATGGTATCATCATTTCACCCACATAGCATGTGCCTAAAAGTTGAGAGGGTTACGGCAAAAACTGGATGCACTTCGTGTACAAAATGGACAATCTCTTTCGAAGTATCAGGGTTTCAGACGAAAACTCGTCTGTTACAAACGCATTTCATTTTTAAATAACCTAAGAATTACCAAATTGAATATAATGATAAAACACGCTAATATTAAACAGTAGAAAGAAGAATCACTGCAAAATCTATTTTTAAAGTAAAGTTATTCACAAATTAGTGATGTACACAAATTTCCAATAATTCGAATTTAAACTATTCAAATTTGAAAACTACTGCCACTAACAGAAAGTTTATAATTTTTTTGACCTAACGCAAAAAGATTCACTCATTAACTCTAAATAAAGCAAAAATAACTCAGAAACAAAAGAAAATAAATAAAACAGAAATTTAAAAAACTGAAAAGTAAAAAAAAGCCCGCCTACTGGGCCCCAACCGCAGGCTCACAAGGCCCAGTAGGCCCAACAGGGCAGCACGGGTTCGATAGGCCCACACAGGCCTGCTTAGAGAGGAGCTCGAGGGAGCAGCCGCAGTGGGGCTTATAAACCAGTGCGGCTGCCCTTCGCTGGGCGAGGTGGGACTAAACTTTCTGCACCGCGGCTGTGGCAGCACGAGACCTTTAGTCGCGGTTGGTGCCACCAACCGCGACTAAAGGTCTGCGCTTCCCGCCGCTTCGCCTGGCGAAAAATACCTTTAGTCGCGGTTGGTGGCTCCAACCGCGACTAAAGGTCTTCGCATATATATACAACACTTGAAATTTTTTCACAGTTCATTCTCTGCTTCTTCGACCACGCCACCAGGAGATCGCCGTACGCGCCTGCCCAGACGCCGTCTCGCCTCCCCCGACGCCGGAGCTCGTCGCCGCCCCCGACGCCGCCCGCCCGTGCCTCCTCGCCGATCCCCGACGCCGGACGCGCCCTCCTCGCCGATCCCCGACGCCGCCCGCGCCCGCTCCTCCCCGAGCTCCTCGCCGCGCCGCCTGCCCCGACGCCGTCGCCGCCCCCGACTCGCCTCACCTCGCCGTCGCCCCGCTGTGAGCTCCTTTCCTCCCTCTCCCCCCTCTCCCTCGCCCCCTGCCGCCATGGCCGCCCCTCCCCGAGCCCACACACACACACACACATGCATGAACACACACACACACACACACATTTTCTTAAGTTAGATGATTTATATGTATTTTTGTATGTTTTAGTATATATGTATAGCAATTTTGACATTTTTCATAAGAATTTTGACATTTTTTTCACTAGATGATTAGATGTATAGAAAAAAGTTGAGGAATTTTGACATTTGAGGAATTAATTAGTATAATGTATGTATAGAAATTTTGAGGAATTTTGACATTTGAGGAATTTTGACATTTTTAATACTTTTAGATGAAATGTTAGTTTTTTATACTTTTAGTTATAGAAATGTTAGATTCTCTTAGTCCTTTAAGGGATTTAGGAATGCCCCCATTATGGATGTGCACAAGTTGATCCAATTTTTTTCTGATCTCATGCATCTACCCTTCTATATGTCACGTTTTGTCTAGCTAGTGTCAAAGGATTCAAGAAAACCATGGCTTCATCATTAGCCGGAAGTAACAGGCGCATGATGGTACGAAGCTTTTCAAAGTTGTTTTGGAACAGAGTTCTTGATAGAATAATTAGCTTTTTTGGTACGAAGTTCAGCAAAAAGGCCTTCCAAATAGCGATATTCGGAAGGCTCTTGCTGAACTTCGTACCAAAAAGCTAATTATCCTATCCGGGACTCCGTTCCAAAACAACTTTGGACAGCTTCGTACCATCATGCGCCTGTTACTTCCGGCTAATGATGAAGCCATGGTTTTCTTCCTTTGACACTAGCTAGACAACGTGACATATAGAAGGGTAGATGATATCAGGAAAAATATGGACCATTTTCTGCACATCCACAATGGCGCCATTTTGTTAAATCCCTTAAAGGTTAAGAGAATCCGTTATGATTCTGAAGGTTCCTCGTATATAAGAAATCACAATCAAGCATTTAAAAAATGTTAAATTTGCATAGAATTTCTTCTCGGAGTCAATGATGCCCGGCCCGCATCCTCGTCGTTGACTCGTTCGCGACGACGTCCTGCTTCAGAGGGGCAACGTTCGGGACTGGGCTCTGCCGGGCTGGCACTGGGAGGTGCTACCTTCAGGGGCGCATAGCTTGGTGAGGAACCCGGCCCCGGGTCCCGTCGTCGACCCGGAGCTTCTTTGGTGGCGTTCGCGTCGGCCACTTTCGGTGCGGAGGCAGCTGGCCCCGTCGGAGGTGGTACGTCGCCGTGTCAGGGAGGAGGATGAGCACGTCCGTCGCTACATGGATGCGTTGGACGTCAGGTTCTCCAATACCTGGCAGGTTCTTCAGGGATCTCACCCGAGCTATGATCCTGTGATGGTTCCTTCTCTTTGGGTGTCCACCGCCCGCGCCTCAGGAACCGCGAGTGAACTAGATTCTTTGATAATATTCGATCTGTATTAGCTAGTGATAATACTCGAGATGTATTCGAGATTATATTCGATAATATTCGAGACGATTTATTCGAGATTATATTCGATGATGCATATTATATGAATTATTCGAGATGCATATTATGTACTATGATTCAGTTTTTCCTTATTGATTGCATGCATTCTAATTTGAATACTAAATTGTTTTATCTTTCTTCTGGATTAGTTAAATAAAAGCTATGGACAATACCGGCAGAGAAGGAGAAGAGGCTCTGTTCGACATCATACGCTCCCCGAGCTCAGAGCATGAACCTGAAGATGATGACGGCTCGCAATATCTGAACAATTCCGGTGAGGGTTGTATGATATTTGATGAAGACGAACGAATAAATGAAGGCGACGACAACGATGTTGACAAAGAAAATGTTCTTCAAATAACAAAGACCGGCGAGGTATATTTATTATATAAGCCATCCGGTGATCATTACATGTCTTAATTGATTTGTATGTATTAACGAATCGATCTTTCTTCTTTTAGGCCTCCGGATCGAGCAAATCTTATACAAGCGACAGGGTAGTTCGAGGCCCGGCCAAAAAGTTGGATCCTGGCGTAAAGTTCAACATCGATTCCATCAAAACATCAAATGGCGAACCGCTTGAACCTAGGAAAAATGCGACCAAGTTCAAGAATCAATGCGGAGTTATTGTCAGGGACCAAATCCCGATCTCTGTTCAAGAATGGAAAAAGCCAGCAAAGGGAGATCGAGCAGGAGTTACTTTTGTGGACGAAAGAGCAAAAGATGTGCTTTGGACATCGCTCATGGAACATTTCACCCTACCAGATAATTTGACAGATGCAAATCTGAAGAAAGTTAGAAACTATGCTCTTAAAAAGATGGCGATCGCATTCAACACTTTCAAGAAAAATGCATGGACTAAGTACGTCAAATCAAAAAAGAAGACTCCAGAATTCACGGGAGCACTCGTGAAGGAAAAAGATCACTGGGACGCTTTCGTGAAGTTCAAGGAATCGGAAGAAGCTAAGGAACGGTCGAGAAAAAACAAGATTAATGCTGCGAAAAAGAAGTGGCACCATACTCTGGGGCCAGGTGGCTACCAGGTGGCCCTGCCTAAGTGGGATCAATCTGAGCAAGAGATGATTAGTGCAGGGGTCACTCCAGTTACATTGACATGGCCCCCAGGTGTAGGACATGGTTTTATGCGCATGGGGGGAAGTTGGACCCAGAGACAGGGCTGGTTATGGTGAAGGCAAGTCTTAAAGAAGCGACAGACGAAATACTTATTGCAATAGAAGAAGCTCGAACGGGGGTGTTCAAGCCCAACAGAGAGAACGACGAGCTTACGCGCGCCCTGAAGAATCCTGAACACCCGGGAAGAACACGAGGCAAAGGCGTTGTTATGTGGTTTGAGGGGTTTGCGGACTGGAACGACGACTACAGAAGTCGTGTGAGAAAGAAGAAGCAGGAGTAGCAGAAAAAGAAGGAGGAAGCACTCCGCCTTGAAGGCCTAGAATCAAAGCACCTGGAGTTGGAACGCGCTTTCAGGCGACAACAGGAGTAGATCGACTCACTCAGCCAGGAAAGGGCGTCTCAGCGGCAGCATGAGCAGATCGATCCAGCATTGGATAGCACCGTCCCATCTATGCCGAGAAGCAGCGTGCGTTCCGCCCCGGCCGATATCGATGATGCACTGCTAGCTAGCTACCCTGTGGATGATATCAAAGACAGGACTAACTATGAGCTACACATGAAAGTGAAGAACTTATCCATGAAGGTGGCGGACGGCTATGCTTTAGCAAATCCTCCTGAAGCAACCTTCCATTGCAATCCCATTCCAGCTGGCTATGCTCGTGTCAGGGTTGATGAAGTGATGTCAGGATATCACGAGCTACAACTTGACATTCTTGGAGGTGACGAGGAGAGAACACTGGGAGAGGCCATACATCGTATCATTCTATAGAAAAAGGATTGCATCGTCTTTCCAAGGCCACCGACTCCTCCTCCAAGTCCGCCGCCGCGTCAGTCGACTCCTCCTCCTCCAAGTCCGGCACCGCGTCAGCCGACTCCTCCTCCAAGTCCGGCACGGCGTCAGCCAACTCCTCCTCCTCCAAGTCCGACACCGCGTCAGCCGACTCCTCCTCCAAGTCCGGCACGGCGTCAGCCGACTCCTCCTCCTCCAAGTCCGGCACCGCGTCTGCCGTCTCCGCCGACTCAGCGTGCTCTGTATCCTAAGCAACAGCGGAAGAGAGAGGCCGTAGCTACGACGGCTAGCGGTACAACAGGCAAGAAATTCAAATATGGTCCAAACCTCAACACCGTAGTGGATGCCCAATTGAAGGCCCATTTTGGACCGAAACAGCCCCGCCGCCAAAGGAGAAAGTACCTGAGCATGTCTCACAACACTTTATTGATATGGCTCGACCGGCTGACAATCAGAAGGACTCCGACTATGTGCGGTCTGTCAAGAAGTCATATTTTGCAGGACAAAAGGAGTAGAGCTCGAGCTCATGCCAAGCAGTTGGCAAAAAAGCAGGAAAACTGTTCCCCAGCTAGGAGAACAGGCAGTGCAATCGATCCCCCCGCTCATTGTACAAACACCTGTGAGTACCGCCGATCGGCTGGTAATAACCGAAGATCATAAAAGGCAGGCTAAAGAGGCCGGTGTCACTGTTGAACAACTCCTAGGCCTTGAGGAAATCCCCGGGATTACAGAGGAGGAAGTAAAATACCAATATGTTCGCGGCAAACCTCTGGTCAAGCCTGACGATGTCAAGCTTCTACCAACGAGATTGTACAATTTGCATACGTGGTACATGCAAGAAACAGCAAATACCAATCAAGAGTCCCTCATGGTGAAAGTCAAGAGAAAGCATTACTTCCATAAAAAAGATTTGTGGATTCATTATTCAGAGTTGTTTCAGTTATTCAATCAAGACGCACTCGACAAATCTATCGTCAGTTGCTATTGTCTATAAGTGATTTCTTTCTGTAATTTAAGTCTCTAGCTAGCTAGTTGTGCTTTCGTTCATTACTTGTAATTATCCTCACTATATTCTTTTCTGTGGTATTATGCAGAATGAAGATGTATGAAATTAAAAAAGCTGGACGCTATGGCATTGGGTTCATTGACCCAAATACGGTTAATCAAGGAATATGGGAAACTGAATATTCGAGAAAAGACACAGAGAGATTCCTGCTAGAGTTTTTGAAGCAACTAAACACCCAACCAGAAATACTACTTCCTTACAACTTCGGGTGAGTGTTACTATATCTTGTACTACAAATTCTATTTTTTGCTTACTAGATGTTAATAAGTGTAGTTGATGAGTTATGCACATGCCCGCTTAATTATACAAAATGTGTGCGCATGCAGTTACCACTGGATCTTGTTAATCATTGAAGTTGCTAAGGGAAAAGTTGAAGTACTGGACTCACTATATAAGAATCCATCCGAATACGCAACCGTGAGGTGGATGGTCGACAGGTAATTTCAATCATTATCGCACTATGTCGGCCTCTTTACTTCATTTCCTGATATCAACTAGTTAATAACTCCTTTATTCATTTTCTTTGCCGGCGGGCAGGGCTTGGGCCAAGTTCGTCAAACTGGTCCCAGGCGACTGGGAACAAAAGCTGACATGGGTGCGACCCAAGGTAATTAGGTAGTACTAGCTAGCTATGTCCGTGCATCTCTTTAATTCTAGTTTCAATACCATTATCATGCTTGATTAATTATTACCTGATTGAATTTTATTCTCGTAAAGTGCATGAGGCAGGAGCAGGGGAATAGTTTATGCGCATACTACGTTTGCGAGAACATTCGCATGATCACGTTTGAAAGGAGTAGAAACGAAAGAAATCTTTGGGTACGTTTGCCAGAACACTATCCATATTATTTTTATCATGATCTAGCTAATATATATACACACAACTAATATATTCATCTTGATCTCCTTCTTATAGCTGACGGAGATGCGGGGCCAGCTCCTACCAACGGCTCGCGTACGAGCAATTCAAGAGGAAATAGCTGGATTTCTGCTCGACCAGGTCATAGATCCCAAAGGAGAATACCATTACAAGATCAAGCAGTAATGCCTGCATATGTAATGATCCGCAAATTGTAGGACAAATTGTATATACCAAATTGTATATATATATGTATGTGAATGGTCGTCGTACGAGAAATTCGATGATATATATATATATATGATCGGTTCTACGAGAAATTCTATTTATATATATATGCACAACGTGTACAGTATGTAGTAGCGTAATATATGTTTGAAATGAAAAATAATTAAATGGAACACACAAAATTAAAAGGAAAAATAAACTATAATTAATTCATAAACCCCTAAAGGATTAAAAGGAAAAATAAACCAAAATTAAAAGAATTAAATACTTTTAGTCCCGGTTGGTATTACCAACCAGGACTAAAGGTCCCCCAGCCCACGGCGCCGGCAGGTGCCACGTGGTGGGCCTTTAGTGCCGGGCCGTGTTGAACCGGGACTAAAGGGGGGGGGCCTTTAGTCCCCACCCTTTAGTGCCGGTTGGAGAACCGGCACTAAAGGCCCTTACGAACCGGCACAAAAGGTCTGTTTTCTACTAGTGCAAGTCCAACTCCTCCGCCAGGCTCGCCCTTGCCGGCAGTCCTGGCTTCTCCATCAAGCCCTGTCCCCCCAACTCTGAAGAGGGGCCGGGCGACTCCACCGCTCGCGTCGTATGAGCTGGGCTCAATGCTCCTTGCTTCGGAGTGAGTCTAGTTGATCTCAGCTTCCGTCAGAAAGCCTTTGATCTTTTAATCTTCCTGACTGATCTTGCATGGTTGATCTTGACAAGGACGAAGATGAGGAGACTCTTGTGCACAGGGTCGAGAGGGCCAAATCTGCAGCGGGATTGGACTTCGCGACAGGCAGAGGCTCTGCGGGAGACGTGGAAGAGAATCCCATGTCTAGCCCCCAGCCCAGTCCTCTCCGCCAAACCCAAGTACAGGCCTCGTCTACTGGCGGAGATGAGGAAAGACACCTCCCTTCTCCTGACGGGAGAACAGGAGAGGAAGATCGGAGGGAGTCTCGCCAAGAGGAACCTCTCCTCCAAGATTCCCCACCAACCATTGCTCGTGAGGAGGATTCGCCGGCAAGGGCCTCCGCCGAGGAACCTGCTCGTGCAAAGGTCATTGCCGAAGGGATGGCGACGGACCGCACGCCAGCAACTGACGTTGCCGAGGAAGGAGCGGTCCTTCCGTAGCAGTCTCCGTCGGGTATCCCTCTTGCCGGTGTTCTTGTTTTCCCTGTATCTTTTCTTTACATGCTTTATTGATTCTTGATTTCCATACTCTTGTTTCATTGCTCTGATTCGCAGCTCTGCTTTTTTAAGAGCCCAAACTGCTAGAGGAGGTTGCTGTTATTGGGAAGGACGCTGCCGCGGAAACGATGAAGATTGCTGCCGCAGAAGAACATGGCTCGGCAGCCGGGGATATTCAGGGGTCCTCAGAGAGAATGGAACGAAATCCCGGCAGCGTGTCCGGCTTGAGCCCAGTGGTCGAAGAGAAGACTCCCCTTCAAACCATGATGCCTCCCTCATCCAGCTATCCTCTGGCATCGGCCATGCAGTCCCCGCAGAGTCATCTGGTGTTGATCACCGCTCCGCTAAGCCACACAGCTCTTGGCTCGCCTTTCTCAGTGGGTGCAGATCTTGACAAAGAGATTAACAAGATCCTGGCGCCGCTATCTCAGAAGATCGAAGGAACTCACAGCACTGCTGACGCTGCCCAGGACTTGGATTTCTTGGAGTCCATAGCAGTAGGGCTGAAGGATGTGCAGAGCAGGTACAGCCTCCAGTGGCAGGCGGTAAAGGAGCAGCGTGACTCAGCTGAGCTCGTGGACCAGTAGCTGAGGGGCAAAGGGAGCGAGCTGCGAGACTGGTACAATCGTCAGGTCCATTCTCTCAAGAGGCAGCACGAGACGCTATCCACGGACAACGAAGATGTTGCCGCTTGGAAGGCCCGTCTGGCGGAGCGCGAGGCGCTTCTGGACGCAGAGAGGAGGGCATCTCTCTCCGGGAAGGGAACCTCGAGGCTGCCCTCCGCGCCAAGGATGAGGAGCTGGAGGACCGCGTTCGGCAGCGTAGCAAGGAGCTGGAAGATGGCCACAAGACCGCTCTCGATGCACTCTCCTCGGAGTCTGCTGCTCGGCTGAAGGAGGTGACTGACGAATTGGCTGCTGCTTCCGCTGTCAAGGCCAAATTTGAAGCCCAACTGACCAAACTGATAGAGAATCTTGCCGAGAGCACCAAGGAGATCGAGGCCCTCAAAGAGGTGGCGCAAAAGGCAGCGGCAACTCTGGAAGAGGTGCAATCACAGCTTTCCTCCAAGGGCCAGGATCTTGATGCCGCTAATGGCACCATCTCCGAAATGAAATCCAGGCTTGCTTCGTTGGAACGTGACCTCGAATCAGCTGGGGCTCGCGAGAAACTGCTGCTGACAGATGTGACCCGCGCGAAAACCCTTCAGAAGGACGCCGAAGAAAAACTGGAGAACTTGGTTGAACAGCATGACCTCTGGATCAAGAGCATGGTGGACATCGCCGAGCGCCTCACTGCCCAGATTGCCAAGATGGACATGAAGAGATGGGCCTATTCTGTCGGCAAACACGAAGCTCCAAGCGTCAAGCTGACACTCTTCTTTGACGGCCTAATCAAGGGGCTGAAGACGTATGAGGAGGACAGGGCTGCCTCCTTTGCCAACGAATCCCGGAAGCTAGCATGCGTTGCCCTTTTCCTTGTCTTGAGCAACCTCGCCTTCTTCCATCCAGAGCTCAATCTTTCTGATGGTTTCAAGAAGCTGCCGTCGGGTGCCGACACCTCGGCTGCCACGGAGAAGGTCGGTCCTCTCGCCGACAGGATCCTCAAAGTTTCAAGGACCCAGGGGAGCCACCGGAGTTAGCTTTATGCCTTCCTTGTCGCCATGTTGCCCTGTACTTAAGACACGGTAGGTATCTCGTATTAGGGCAAGAACTTTCTTTACTTCATCGTTTGCTGAACTGATGTTTTTGTGTAATCACATACTATGCCCTTCGTTTCCCTTCCGGCGTTCATATGATAATCACCTTTACGCGTTTCTAGTTACCCGCCAACGATGTGTTGCCGTGAATTTCTTTGAGGAATAGGTCCTTAGCTTTCTGCTGGCAAGAGCACGCTACCGGCGGGATTACCTTTGGCAGTGTTGACGCTGTCGCGTGTTTTGTTGAGCATGCTCGAAACAAAACACGGGCGCGAACGAACACAGTAAGGTTCTGTCACACGCAAGGTTTATCATACGAAACCTATTGGTTCGGCGAAGGGGCATACAAACGTATATCTTAAGGGAAGTTGATTGTTTGAGTCAATTTAGCTTTTGTCATGGCTTTTTATTTCGTTCTGGTGTCTTCCCTCTCCCGTGCTCCTTGTGGTATGCGTGCAAGCATGTGCTCACCGCAGCCCTGAAAGGGAAGGGATGTAGAGAAGAGCAAAAAACGGGGGTACTTGAAGACCCGTTAGTCACGCATATGGTCCGCAGCAGGAGCCTGCCGGGTTAATGCGATATTCATGATCAGTTCGGGAATGGAAAACGAAGCAGGTATAGCCACTTCTTCCCCCTTTCCCGTTTCTTCGCACCCAACGGTCCCGTGGCGACCCGTGATGCGCATACGGGACCTTGCCACGGTTCGCCTGCCGGGAGCGTCTACCAGTGGATATACTCTAGCATTCGGTTCAGGACTCGTCCCCTGGTGGGACAAATGCAAGACTAAACCTCATGCGAGCTTATCGACATTGACGACGTCGTCACCGCACAGAGCTAACCACACGCGGGGAAGGAGGAGGGAGAGAGGTATGGCCAGGTACCTCTTTCTCCCCTTGGCCTGCTGGATTACGCCATATCCCCCTAGGGTCGAGCGGACCCATTTCCTTCCAGTGTTCTCCGCTCCGGTCTCGGTCGTGGAGAACACGACGGCGGCGCTGCCTGCGCCAGCTGTGTTGCCCACGGTGCCTTCTTCACTTGCAACCGCCGTGACGCCTGCCGCACTCATGGCTGTGTGCGAGGGAGCCTTTGAAGTAGAAGGATGCACGGCTGTGCTGGCCTTCTTCGTATCGTTCCATTGTTGAAGAAGATCGATTCGCCGTTCACGAACTCGGGTTCACGCAAATGATGCACGCGTTCTACCTGGCGTGCCAAAGATGTCGGGGCACGGATACTCACGATCACCTATGGGACTAGAGGCCCCTTGTGGTTCGGCGGGGGGGGGGGGGGGTCAGGTTGCACGAAGAGCGGAGAGCATGAGACGGCGCGACGATCAGGACACATGCATTAACCCAGGTTCGGGCCGCTGCTAAGCGTAAAACCCTACTCCTGCTTTTTGGTGGATTGATTGGGGGAACACGAAGAATGCACGGCGCCTAACCCCGGCAAGGACTGCTGTCGGGGAAAGAGCTGCTACACGAGTACAAGTGTTCGGGCGTCCGAATCGCTAACCCTGAGCTAGGTAGCCTTGGGCCTCCTGTTATAGTGCAAGGGGTTACCACAATGGCAAAATAGTCATTATCTATCGATTAGATAGCTTAGCAGAGCTATCATACCTAACTCTGGCATTTAGGACAAAATACCATCATTGCTGGTCTAGGTGGCGCTTGGGGGCGCATTCCCGGCAAGCTTATACCACCGCTTTAGCTAACAATTGCACCTTGCCTCGACACGTCAAAGGACGGGTGTCAAGGAGGGGTAATCTTCCTTCCAGCGTGTAGACACGTGCTTAGCGAGAGCCACTTAGCCACTTGGGGGCTCGACACCGCATTGACAAGTGACTGGCCTTGCAATGCGGTGGAGCGGTGGCTGAACAGCTCGCGCCTGCCAGGAGATGGCTTGCCGGGTCTTCATGAAGAGGTGTGCGCGTGCCCTGGACCCCCGGCAAGTGCCGGGGGCGCGCCTGGCGCGCTGCAGTCCGGGCTTGGGCTGCCGCGTTGAGCTTGTTGAAGTCTTGTCTTGATCGTTGCCGGGTTGGCTTTGGTGTTTCTTTGTCCGTGCACAAGTCAGGGGGAATGAATACCCCTGTTTGATTACCCCGACATAACTCTAGAGGCAAATGACAAGCTTTTCCATATACCATTTTGTATGGAGACATACCCATAGGATTTTTATAAGCTGTTCTATAGGCCCAAAGTGCATCATCTAGTTTCTTAGACCAATTCGTTCGAGACCTGTTAACAATTTTTTGTAATATTAATTTTATTTCTCTATTGCTAAGTTCAACTTGACCACTAGATTGAGGATGATAGGGTGATGCAATTATATGGTTAACATCATATTTAGCAAGCATCTTACGGAAAGCACCATGAATAAAATGTGAACCACACCAGTCATTAAATATCTACGGACTCCAAACCTCGGGAAGATGACTTCTTTAAGCATTTTAATGAAGGTGTTATGATCAGCACTACTAGTTGGAATAGCTTCTACCCACTTAGTGATATAATCAACAGCAACCAAAATATGAGTGTACCCGTTAGAGGAAGGAAAAGGTCCCATGTAATCAAAACCCCAAACATCAAATGGTTCAACAACAAGTGAATAATTCATAGGCATTTCCTGACGCTTACCGATATTACCAATTATTTGACATTCATCGCAAGACAAGACAAACTTACGGGCATCCTTGAAGAGAGTAGGCCAGTTAAAAGCAGATTGCAATACGTTGTGAGCAGTTCTATCTCCCGCGTGATGTCCTCCATAAGCTTCGGAATGACATTTCCGTAGGATTTGTTCCTGTTCATGCTCAGGTACACAACGTCTAATAATACCGTCTACTCCTTCTTTATAAAGATGTGGGTCATCCCAAAAGTAATGTCTTAAATCATAGAAGATTTTTTTCTTTTGTTGGTATGTGAAGCTAGGTGGTATAGATTTAGCGACAATGTAATTAGCATAATCAGCATACCAAGGAGTGTTTTGAGAAACATTTATTGCAGCAAACTGCTCATTAGGAAAACTATCATCAATAGGTAGTGGGTCATCAAGAATATTTTCTAACCTAGACAACTTGTCAGCTACGGGGTTCTCAGCTCCCTTCCTATCAGTGATATGTAAGTCAAATTCTTAAAGCAAGAGAACCCACCTAATGAGTCTAGGTTTAGCATCTTTCTTTTCCATAAGATATTTTATAGCAGCATGATCAGTGTGAACAATAACTTTGGAATCAACAATGTAGGATCAAAATTTATCACAAGCAAACACAACTGCTAAAAATTCTTTTTCAGTAGTAGCATAATTTCGTTGGGCACTCTCTAGAGTTCTGCTAGCATAATGGATAACATTCAATTTCTTATCAACTCTTTGTCCTAGAACAGCACCAAAAGCATAATCACTAGCATCACACATAATTTCAAACGGCAAGTTCCAATCTGGTGGTTGGACGATAGGTGCAGAAGTTAAGGCTTTCTTGAGTGTTTCAAAGGCTCCTACACAATCATCATCAAAAACAAAAGGGATATCCTTTTGCAAAAGATTAGTAAGAGGCCTAGAAATTTTAGAGAAGTCTTTGATGAACCTCCTATAGAAACCAGCATGACCAAGGAAACTTCGAATACCTTTAATATCCTTAGGACATGGCATTTTCTCAATTGCATCAACTTTAGCTTTATCCACCTCAATACCTCGTTCAGATATTTTATTGCCCAAGACAATACCTTCATTAACCATAAAGTGGCACTTCTCCCAATTCAAGACAAGATTAGTTTGTTCACATCTCTGCAAAACTCGATCAAGGTTGCTTAAGCAATCATCAAAAGAAATTCCGTAAGCGGAAAAATCATCCTTGAAAACCTCCACAATCTTTTCACAAAAGTCAGAGAATATAGCAGTCATACATCTTTGAAAGGTAGCAGGTGCATTGCATAAACCAAAAGGCATACGTCTGTAAGCATAGGTTCCAAAAAGACAAGTAAAGGTGGTTTTCTTTTGATCAGATTGTGATACAAGTATTTGAGAGAAACCAGAATATCCGTCCAGAAAACAAAAGTGTGTGTGCTTAGATAATCTTTCTAACATCTGATCAATGAAAGGCAGAGGGTAATGATCTTTTCTAGTAGCTTTATTTAATTTTCTAAAATCAATTACCATTCTATAGCCAGTGACAATTCTTTGTGGAATGAGTTCATTTTTATCATTAGGAACAACGGTAATACCTCCCTTCTTAGGGACACAATGAACGGGTCTTACCCATCTACTATCAACTATGGGATAGATCATACGTGCTTCCAGAAGCTTTAATATTTCAATTCTTACCACTTCTTTCATCTTAGGATTCAATCGCCGTTGGTGATCAACAACGGGTTTAACATCAGGTTCCATATTAATCTTGTGCTGACATAGAGTGGGACTCATGCCCTTAAGATCATCAAGAGTATATCCAATAGCAGCCCAGTGCTTCCTCAGAATTTTTAACAATCTTTCTTCTTCATTTTCTGAAAGGTTAGCACTAATAATAACAGGATATATATTTTTCTCATCAAGATAAGCATACTTCAAAGTATCAGGCAATTGCTTTAATTCAAATACAGGATCACCTTTAGGTGGAGGAGGACCTCCAAGAGTTTCAATAGGCAAATTGTGTTTCAGGAGAGGTTGTTGTTCAAAGAAAATTTTATCTATTTCATTTCTTTCACGCAAGTGCATATCATTTTCATGGTCAAGCAAATATTGTTCTAGTGGATCAGTAGCAGGCACGACAATAGAAGCAAGACCAATAATTTCATCTTTAATTACTAGATAATTCTCTATCATGAGGTTGTCCTCGAAATTAAATTCATGAGACACATCACCGAAACTAACACCGACAGTTTGTTTTTCTCAATCTATCTTAGCATTGACGGTGCTCAAGAAAGGTCTACCAAAGATAATGGGACAAAAGTCATCTTGTGGGAAACCAAGAACTAGAATATCAGTAGGATATTTTACTTTCCCACACAACACTTCAACATCTCTAACAGTCCCAAGTGGTGTGATGGTGTCTCTATTAGCAAGTTTAATAGTAACATCAATATCTTCTATTTCACCGGGTGCTATATCATTCATAATTTCTTGGTATAAGGTAAAAGGGATAGCACTCACACTAGCACCCAAATCACATAAACCATGATAGCAATGATCTTCTATTTTGACTGAGACAACATGCATACCCACTAAGGGTCTATGTTTATCTTTCTCATCAGGCTTGGCAATTCTAGCAGCTTCATCACAAAAGTAGATAACATGCCCATCAATATTTTCTACCAAGAGATCTTTAACCATAGCAACACTAGGTTCTACTTTAATTTGCTCAGGAGGCTTAGGTGCTCTTATATTAGTCTTGCGAACCACAGTTGATACCTTAGCATGTTCCTTTATCCTAACAGGGAAAGGTGGTTTTTCAATATAAGCGGTAGGCACAACTGGATCAACATTCTAAGCGATGGTTTCATGTTTAGCTATGACCGGTTCTTTAATTTCTTCTTTAATAGGGGGATGATATTTAAACCACTTCTCCTTAGGGAGATCAACATGAGTAGCAAATGCTTCACAGAAAGAGGCTACTATCTCAGAGTCAAGTCCATATTTAGTGCTAAACTTGTGAAAAACATCGGTATTCATAAAAGATTTAACACAATCAAACTCAAGCTTTATACCTGACTCATTACATTCGTCGAGTTCCCAATCTTCAGTGCTGCGTTTAATTCTTTCTAAGAGATCCCACTTGAAATTAATAGTCTTCTTCATAAAAGAACCGGTACAAGAAGTATCGAGCATGGATTGATCATTATGAGAAAGCCGAGCATAAAAATTCTGAATAATAACTTCTCTCGGAATATTGATACGTCCATTTTGCATCATGCTTTTATATTGATATTTATTGCATTATGGGCTGTTATTACACATTATGGTATAATACTTATGCCTTTTCTCTCTTATTTTACAAGGTTTACATGAAGAGGGAGAATGCCGGCAGCTGGAATTCTGGACTGGAAAAGGAGCAAATATGAGAGACCTATTCTGCACAACTCCAAAAGTCCTGAAAAGTTACGGAGAATTATTTTTGAATATAAAAAAAATATTGGGCGAAAGAAATACCAGAGGGGACCCACCGGGAGGTCACAAGCCTGGGGGGCGCGCCCAACCCCCCTGGGCGCGCCCCTGTGGCTTGTGGGCCCCCTGGCAGGCCTCTGGTGCCCATCTTCTGCTATATGGAGGGTTTTGACCTGGAAAAAATCATAAGAGAGCTTTCGGGATGAAGCGCCGCCGTCTCGAGGCGGAACCTGGGCAGAAGCAATCTAGGGCTCCGGCGGAGCTGTTCTACCGGGGAAACTTCCCTCCCGGAGGGGGAAATCAAAGCCATCGTCATCACCAACGATCCTCTCATCGAGAGGGGGTCAATCTCCATCAACATCTTCACCAGCACCATCTCCTCTCCGAACCCTAGTTCATCTCTTGTATCCGATCTTTGTCTCAAAACCTCAGATTGGTACCTGTGGGTTGCTAGTAGTGTTGATTACTCCTTGTAGTTGATGCTAGTTGGTTTACTTGGTGGAAGATCATATGTTCAGATCCTTAATGATAATTAATACTCCACTGATTATGAACATGAATATGCTTTGTGAGTAGTTACGTTTGTTCCTGAGGACATGGGATAAGTCTTGTTATAAGTAATCATGTGAATTTGGTATTCGTTCGATATTTTGATGAGATGTATGTTGTCTCTCCTCTAGTGGTGTTATGTGAACGTCGACTACATGACACTTCACCATTATTTGGGCCTAGGGGGAGGCATTGGGAAGTAATAAGTAGATGATGGGTTGCTAGAGTGACAGAAGCTTAAACCCTAGTTTATGCGTTGCTTCGTAAGGGGCTGATTTGGATCCATATGTTTCATGCTATGGTTAGATTTATCTTAATTCCTTTTTCGTAGTTGCGGATGCTTGAGAGAGAGGTTAATCATAAGTGGGAGGCTTGTCCAAGTAAGGGTAGCACCCAAGCACCGGTCCACCCACATATCAAATTATCAAAGTAACGAACGCAATCATATGAGCATGATGAAAACTAGCTTGACAGAAATTCCCATGTGGCCTCGGGAGCGCTTTGCTTTATATAAGAGTTTGTCCAGGCTTGTCCTTTGCTACAAAAAGGATTGGGCCACCTTGCTGCACCTTTTCTACGTTTGTTACTTGCTATCTGTTACGAATTATCTTATCACAAAACTATCTGTTACCGATAATTTCAGTGCTTGCAGAGAATACCTTACTGAAAACTGATTGTCATTTCCTTCTACTCCTCGTTGGGTTCGACACTCTTACTTATCGAAAGGACTATGATAGATCCCCTATACTTGTGGGTCATCAAGACTCTTTTCTGGCGCCGTTGCCGAGAAGTGAAGCGCCTTTGGTGAGTGGAATTTGGTAAGGAAAAAATTTATATAGTGTGCTGAAATTTACTGTCACTTGTTACTATGGAAAATAATCCTTCGAGGGGCTTGTTCGGGGTATCTTCACCTCGACCGGAAGCACAAAGAGTTGCTGCTCAACCTACTGAACCTACTGAAAATATTTATTATGAAATTCCTTCGGGTATGATAGAGAAACTGCTAGCTAATCCTTATGCAGGAGATGGAATACTACATCCTAATTTGCATTTGATCTATGTGGATGAAGTTTGTAGATTATTTATGCTTGCAGGTTTGCCCGAGGATGATGTCAAGAAGAAGGTCTTTCCTTTATCTTTGAAGGAGAAGGCATTGACATGGTATAGGCTATGTGATGATATTGGATCATGGAACTACAACCGATTGAAATTGGAATTTCATCAGAAGTTTTATCCTATGCATCTGGGTCATCGTGATCGGAATTATATTTATAATTTTTGGCCTCGTGAAGGACAAAGTATCGCTCAAGCTTGGGGGAGGCTTAAGTCAATGTTATATTCATGCCCCAATCATGAGCTCTCAAGAGAAATTATTATTCAGAATTTTTATGCTCGGCTTTCTCGTAATGATCAATCCATGCACGATACTTCTTGTACTGGTTCCTTTCTGAAGAAAGATATTGAATTCAAATGGGAGTTATTGGAAAGAATTAAACGCAACTCTGAAGATTGGGAACTCGACGAAGGTAAGGAGTCAGGTATAAACCTTAAGTTTGATTGTGTTAAATCCTTTATAGACACCGATGCTTTTCGTGATTTTAGCACTAAATATGGACTTGACTCTGAGATAGTAGCTTCTTTCTGTGAAACTTTTGCTGCTCATGTTGATCTCCCTAAGGAGAAGTGGTTTAAATATCATCCTCCCATTGAAGTGAAAGTAGTTGAACCTATTAAAGTTGAAGAAGAAACTATCATTTATAATGTTGATCCTGTTATTCATGCTGCTTATATTGAGAAACCACCTTTCCCTGTTAGAATAAAGGAACATGCTAAAGCTTCAACTGTGGTTCGTAAGAGTTATACTAGAACACCTACACCCCCTGAACAAATCAAAGTTGAACCTAGTATTGCTATGGTCAAAGATATCTTGGTTGATAATATTGATGGGCATGTTATTCATTTCTGTGATGAAGCTGCTAGAATTGCTAGACCTGATACTAAAGATAAACATAGACCTATTGTTGGCATGCCTGTTGTTTCTGTTAAAATAGGAGATCATTGTTATCATGGCTTATGTGATGTGGGTGCTAGTGTGAGTGCAATTCCCTTTACCTTATATCAAGAAATTATGAATGATATTGCACCAGCTGAATTAGAAGAAATTGATGTTACCATTAAGCTTGCTAATAGAGATACTATAGCACCAGTTGGGATTGTTAGAGATGTTGAAGTCTTGTGTGTGAAAATAAAATATCCTACTGATTTTCTTGTTCTTGGTTCCCCACAAGATGATTTTTGTCCCATTATATTTGGTAGACCTTTCTTGAATACTGTTAATGCTAAGATAGATTGTGAGAAAGAAACTGTTACTGTAAGTTTTGGGGATGTGTCCCATGAGTTTAATTTCTCTAAATTTCATAGACAACCCCATGATAAAGAATTGCCTAGTAAGGATGAAATTATTGGTCTTGCTTCTATTGTTGTGCCTCCTACTGATTCCTTTGAACAATATTTGCTAGACCATGAAAACGATATGCATATGAATGAAAGGAATGAAATAGATAAGATTTTCTTTGATCAGCATCCTATTTTGAAACACAACTTGCCTGTTGAAATACTTGGGGATCCTCCTCCACCCAAGGGTGATCCCGTGTTTGAGATTAAACAATTACCGGATACTCTGAAATACGCTTATCTTGATGAAAAGAAGATATATCATGTTATTATTAGTGCTAACCTTTCAGAGCATGAAGAAAATAGATTATTGAAAACTCTGAGGAAGCACCGTGCTGCTATTGGATATACCCTTGATGATCTTAAGGGCATTAGTCCCACTCTATGTCAGCATAAAATTAATATGGAGCCTGATGCTAAACCAGTTGTTGATCACCAACGACGGTTAAATCCTAAAATGAAAGAAGTGGTAAGAAATGAAATATTAAAGCTTCTGGAGGCAGGTATAATTTATCCTATTGCTGATAGTAGATGGGTTAGTCCCGTTCATTGTGTCCCTAAGAAGGGAGGTATTACCGTTGTTCCTAATGATAAAAATGAATTGATCCCGCAAAGAATTGTTACAGGATATAGAATGGTAATTGATTTTAGGAAATTAAATAAAGCTACTAGGAAAGATCATTACCCTCTACCTTTTATTGATCAAATGCTAGAAAGACTATCCAAACACACACACTTTTGCTTTCTAGATGCTTATTCTGGTTTTTCTCAAATACCTGTGTCAAAAGAGGACCAAGAGAAGACCAATTTTACTTGTCCTTTAGGTACCTTTGCTTATAGACGTATGCCTTTTGGTTTATGCAATGCACCTGCTACCTTTCAAAGATGTATGACTGCTATATTCTCTGACTTTTGTGAAAAGATTGTTGAGGTTTTCATGGATGATTTCTCCGTTTACGGAATTTCTTTTGATGATTGCTTGAGCAACCTTGATCGAGTTTTGTAGAGATGTGAAGAAACTAATCTTGTCTTGAATTGGGAGAAGTGCCACTTTATGGTTAATGAGGGCATTGTCTTGGGACACAAAATCTCCGAATGAGGTATTGAAGTTGATAAAGCTAAAGTTGATGCTATTGAAAAAATGCCGTGTCCTACGGATATCAGAGGTATAAGAAGTTTCCTTGGTCATGCTGGTTTCTATAGGAGATTTATTAAAGACTTTTCTAAAATTTCTCGGCCTCTCACTAATCTCTTGCAAAAAGATATACCTTTTGTGTTTGATGATGATTGTGTAGAAGCATTTGAAATCCTTAAGAAAGCCTTGATCACTACACCTGTTGTTCAACCACCTGATTGGAACCTACCCTTTGAAATTATGTGTGATGCCAGTGATTATGCCGTTGGTGCTGTTCTAGGACAAAGAGTTGATAAGAAATTAAATGTTATCCATTATGCTAGTAAAACTCTAGACAGTGCTCAAAGAAACTATGCTACCACTGAAAAGGAATTTTTAGCAGTTGTGTTTGCTTGTGATAAGTTCAGACCTTATATTGTTGATTCCAAAGTAACTATTCACACTGATCATGCTGCTATTAAATATCTTATGGAAAAGAAAGATGCTAAACCTTGACCTATTAGATGGGTTCTTCTGCTACAAGAATTTGATTTGCATATTATTGATAGAAAGGGTGCTGAGAACCCCGTAGCAGACAACTTGTCTAGGTTAGAAAATGTTCTTGATGACCCACTACCTATTGATGATAGCTTTCCTGATGAACAATTAGCTGTCATAAATGCTTCACGTAATGCTCCATGGTATGCTGATTATGCTAATTACATTGTTGCTAAATTTATACCACCTAGTTTCACATACCAACAAAAGAAAAAGTTCTTCTATGATTTAAGACATTACTTTTGGGATGATCCACACCTTTATAAAGAAGGAGTAGATGGTGTTATTAGACGTTGTGTACCTAAGCATGAACAGGAACAGATCCTACAGAAGTGTCACTCCGAGGCCTACGGAGGACACCACGCTGGAGATAGAACTGCACACAAGGTATTACAATCTGGTTTTTATTGGCCTACTCCCTTCAAGGATGCTCGTAAGTTTGTCTTCTCTTGTGATGACTGTCAAAGAATTGGTAATATTAGTAGACGTCAGGAAATGCCTATGAATTACTCACTTGTTATTGAACTATTTGATGTTTGGGGTTTTGATTATATGGGACCTTTTCCAAAGTCTAACGGGTATACTCATATTCTAGTTGCTGTTGATTATGTTACTAAGTGGGTAGAAGCTATTCCAACTAGTAGTGTTGATCATAACACTTCTATTCAAATGATTAAAGAAGTTATTTTCCCTAGATTTGGAGTCCCTAGATATTTAATGACTGATGGTGGTTCACACTTTATTCATGGTGCTTTCCGTAAATTGCTTGCTAAGTATGATGTTAATCATAGAATTGCATCTCCTTATCATCCTCAGTCTAGTGGTCAAGTAGAATTAAGCAATAGAGAAATTAAATTGATCTTGCAAAAGACTGTTAATAGATCTAGAAAGAATTGGTCTAAGAAACTTGATGATGCATTATGGGCTTATAGAACTGCTTACAAAAACCCTATGGGTATGTCTCCGTATAAAATGGTTTATGGTAAAGCATGTCACTTACCTCTAGAACTAGAACATAAAGCTTATTGGGCAATCAAAGAGCTCAACTATGATTTCAAACTTGCTGGTGAGAAGAGGTTATTTGATATTAGTTCACTTGATGAATGGAGAACCCAGGCCTATGAGAATGCCAAGTTGTTTAAAGAAAAAGTTAAGAGATGGCATGATAAAAGGATACAAAAGCGTGAATTCAATGTAGGTGACCATGTCTTGCTATACAATTCTCGTTTAAGATAAATCTAACCATAGCATGAAACATATGGATCCAGATCAGCCCCTTACGAAGCAACACATAAACTAGGGTTTAAACTTTTGTCACTCTAGCAACCCATCATCTACTTATTACTTCCCAATGCCTTCCCCTAGGCCCAAATAATGGTGAAGTGTCATGTAGTCGACATTCACATAACACCACTAGAGGAGAGACAACATACATCTCATCAAAATATCGAACGAATACCAAATTCACATGATTACTTATAACAAGACTTATCCCATGTCCTCAGGAACAAACGTAACTACTCACAAAGCATATTCATGTTCATAATCAGAGGAGTATTAATTATCATTAAGGATCTGAACATATGATCTTCCACCAAGTAAACCAACTAGCATCAACTACAAGGAGTAATCAACACTACTAGCAACCCACAGGTACCAATCTGAGGTTTTGAGACAAAGATCGGATACAAGAGATGAACTAGGGTTTGGAGAGGAGATGGTGCTGGTGAAGATGTTGATGGAGATTGACCCCCTCTCGATGAGAGGATCGTTGGTGATGACGATGGCTTCGATCCCCCCCCCCCCCCGAGAGGGAAGTTTCCCCGGCAGAACAGCTCCGCCGGAGCCCTAGATTGCTTCTGCCCAGGTTCCGCCTCGAGACGGCGGCGCTTCGTCCCGAAAGCTCTCTTATGATTTTTTTTCCAGGTCAAAACCCTCCATATAGCAGAAGATGGGCACCGGAGGCCTGCCAGGGGGCCCACAAGCCACAGGGGCGCGCCCTGGGGGGTAGGGCGCGCCCCCCAGGCTTGTGACCTCCTGGTGGGTCCCCTCTGGTATTTCTTTCGCCCAATATTTTTTATATATTCCAAAATAATTCTCCGTAACTTTCAGGACTTTTGGAGTTGTGCAGAATAGGTCTCTCATATTTGCTCCTTTTCCAGTCCAGAATTCCAGCTGCCGGCATTCTCCCTCTTCATGTAAACCTTGTAAAATAAGAGAGAAAAGGCATAAGTATTGTACCATAATGTGTAATAACAGCCCATAATGAAATAAATATCAATATAAAAGCATGATGCAAAATGGACGTATCAACTCCCCCAAGCTTAGACCTCGCTTGTCCTCAAGCGAAAACCGAGATCGATAAATATGTCCACATGTTTAGAGATAGAGGTGTCGATAAGATAAAATACGGACATGAGAGCATCATGATCATGTTTAGAACAACAATACTTATTGATATATAATTTCTTATACTAGAGTAACAATTCATTCACAAGGTAAAGTATGAATCAAGAACTCTATTGAGAACCAACAAACTATGATCTCAGTCATTGAAGCAATTGCAATTTATCATAACATCGGAAAGAGTCAATATAAGAGCTTATAAAGCAAATCCACATACTCAATCATCTTTTAGTCTTTCATAATTGCTAACACTCACGCGCTACTTATGAGGTCAAAGCTTCAATTGGACACAGAGAAAGATAGGGGCTTATAGTTTTGCCTCTCAAATATTTACCTCAAGGGTAATGTCAACAGAAATAACTCATGATCACCCACATCCGAGTGGATATATGTGTCTAGATCATTCCCCAACACATGACGCTTTCCAAGAGAGAAAGGCGAAATTAGGAAGTGGTGAAGATCACCATGACTCTTGCATAAAGGTAAGTACTAGAAAGTAAAAGTAACAGATAGGCCCTTCGCAGAGGGAAGCAGAGGTTGTCATGCGCTTTTATAGTTGGATGGGCAATCTCTTAATGCAAAAGAACGTCACTTTATATTGCCGCTTGTGATAAAGAACTTTATTATGCAGTCTGTTGCTTTTATTTCTTCCATATCACAAGTTCGTACAAAGTTTATTTTCCTCACACTAATAGATCATACATATTTAGGGAGCAAATTTTTTTATTGCTTGCACCGATGACAACTTACTTGAAGGATCTTACTCAATCCATAGGTAGGTATGGTGGACTCTCATGGCAAAACTGGTTTAAGGGTGTTTGGATGCACAAGTAGTATCTCTACTTGGTGCGGAAGTTTTGGCTAGTATGAGGTGGAAGCAAGTGTCACATGTTAGAGGATCCATGACAATATAACTTCTATTCGGAAATAAGCAAACATAACTCATTATGTTGTCTTCCTTGTCCAACATCAACTTCTTAGCATATAATATTTTAATGAGTGCTCACAATCATAAAAGATGTCCAAGATAATATATTTATATGTGATCCTCTCTTTCTTTATTACTTTCTTTTAATTGCAGCAATGACCAATCGCTATGTTTGTCAACTCACAACAAATTTCAATCAACATACTTCTTATATGTGAAGTCATCACCCCCCATAAGATCATCATATATACTCTTTGCTTTTATTCTATACTTCTTTCTATTTCTTTTTCTCAAGATCATAGCAAGCAAGCAAAGCCCTCAACTCAAAACTACTTTTTATTATATAACTCTCGGACTCGCTTACATAGGGGGAACATAAAGCAAAACTCAAAACTAGATCACACAAAAAAAAACTTTATTCTACTAGATCAAGATATAACCAAAAGGATCAAACTGAGAAAAACGATAAAAGTAAAAGATGTGAAGGTGATACGATACCGGGGCACCTCCCCCAAGCTTGGCACAAGCCAAGGGGAGTGCCCATACCCATGTGTTTAGTTGTCTTTCTTCGGAGGTGGTGATGTTGGAGTTGTTGATGAGGTTGGGAGCTTGTCCTCCGTCTTCCAAGGCATAGGCTCACCATCGTAAAAAGATGAACGAGTCTCCGGGATCCTCAAATCTGCAGCCAAACTCATTCTCTTAAATTTGTATTCATACTCACAGTTTTGGTTTTGCAGGTCATAGATCTGGGCTTGGAGATGCTCGATTTTCTCGTAAAGCTTGAAGATGTGCTCCCCAATGTCCTTGGCGTCCAGCTTGTGTTTATGGGTAAACTCCGCGATCATCATGTGATTGGCATTGAGTCCGCGTTCCACCATCCCTTGGCACTTGAAGACTTGCTGCTCCATTGCTTCGAGCCTTGTTTCCACGCTTCTGGTCTTCTTTGGCCCCTCAACATCACGGATGTGCAGCACCCCCTCACGCATCTCAATGGTTTGGGGGTGTCGCAGCACCTCCGCAAGGTAGGGGTTGATGACCTTCTCGAAAAACTTGTCCTTCGAAGCACTTGGGGACGTCATGGCGATCTAAATCTGTCCGGAAAACAACTCGAAACAAAAACGGGAGATAATGTTGTGATACGAAGGTCAAAACCTTCGGGAGATTATATAATGAATTTTTACCGACCTAAAGGAGTGTACCACAAGAAAACGGAGTCCGGAGGGTGCACGGGGTGGCCACAAGCCACAGGGGTGCGCCCAGGGGGGTAGGGCGCGCCCCCCTGGCTTGTCGCCTCCTCGTGCACTTTTCGGGCTACTTTAAATTTTCCTATTTTTTTAAATATTCCAAAACGGAGAAAAATTGCTATTGAAAAAGTTTTGGAGTCGGTTTGCTTACCGTACCACATACCTATTCCTTTTCGGAGTCTGAAACATTCTGGTATGTCTCCCTAATGTACTCCTCCGGAGTTATGGTATTGATAATATTGGTTTCAACATTTATGGGAGTACCTGAGATATAATGTTTGATTCTTTGCCCATTTACCACCTTCGGATTTGTGCCTTCGGCGTTGTTGATCTTGATGGCACCGGAACGATATACTTCCTCGATAATGTAAGGCCCTTCCCATTTAGAGAGAAGTTTTCCTGCAAAAAATCTTAAACGAGAATTGTATAGCAAGACATGGTCACCTACATTGAATTCACGCTTTTGTATCCTCTTATCATGCCATCTCTTAACCTTTTCTTTAAACAACTTGGCATTCTCATAGGCCTAGGTTCTCCATTCATCAAGTGAGCTAATCTCAAACAACCTCTTCTCACCAGCAAGTTTGAAATCATAGTTGAGCTCTTTGATTGCCCAATAAGCTTTATGTTCTAGTTCTAGAGGTAAGTGACATGCTTTACCATAAACCATTTTATACGGAGACATACCCATAGGGTTTTTGTAAGCAGTTCTATAAGCCCATAATGCATCATCAAGTTTCTTAGACCAATTCTTTCTAGATCTATTAACAGTCTTTTGCAAGATCAATTTAATTTCTCTATTGCTTAATTCTACTTGACCACTAGACTGAGGATGATAAGGAGATGCAATTCTATGATTAACATCATACTTAGCAAGCAATTTACGAAAAGCACCATGAATAAAGTGTGAACCACCATCAGTCATTAAATATCTAGGGACTCCAAATCTAGGGAAAATAACTTCTTTAAGCATTTTAATAGAAGTGTTATGATCAGCACTACTAGTTGGAATAGCTTCTACCCACTTAGTAACATAATCAACAACAACTAGAATATGAGTATACCCGTTAGACTTCGGAAAAGGTCCCATATAATCAAAACCCCAAACATCAAATGGTTCAATAACAAGAGAGTAATTCATAGGCATTTCCTGACATCTACTAATATTACCAATTCTTTGACATTCATCACAAGACAAGACAAACTTACGAGCATCCTTGAAGAGAGTAGGCCAATAAAAACCAGATTGTAATACCTTGTGTGCAGTTCTATCTCCAGCGTGGTGTCCTCCGTAGGCCTCGGAGTGACACTTGTGTAGGATCTGTTCCTGTTCATGCTCAGGTACACAACGTCTAATAACACCATCTACTCCTTCTTTATAAAGGTGTGGATCATCCCAAAAGTAATGTCTTAAATCATAGAAGAACTTTTTCTTTTGTTGGTATGTGAAACTAGGTGGTATAAATTTAGCAACAATGTAATTAGCATAATCAGCATACCATGGAGCATTACGTGAAGCCTTTATGACAGCTAATTGTTCATCAGGAAAGCTATCATCAATAGGTAGTGGGTCATCAAGAACATTTTCTAACCTAGACAAGTTGTCTGCTACGGGGTTCTCAGCACCCTTTCTATCAATAATATGCAAATCAAATTCTTGTAGCAGAAGAACCCATCTAATAAGTCTAGGTTTAGCATCTTTCTTTTCCATAAGATATTTAATAGTAGCATGATCAGTGTGAACAGTTACTTTGGAATCAACAATATAAGGTCTGAACTTATCACAAGCAAACACAACTGCTAAAAATTCCTTTTCAGTGGTAGCATAGTTTCTTTGAGCACTGTCTAGAGTTTTACTAGCATAATGGATAACATTTAATTTCTTATCAACTCTTTGTCCTAGAACAGCACCAACGGCATAATCACTGGCATCACACATAATTTCAAAGGGTAGGTTCCAATCAGGTGGTTGAACAACAGGTGTAGTGATCAAGGCTTTCTTAAGGATTTCAAATGCTTCTACACAATCATCATCAAACACAAAAGGTATATCTTTTTGCAAGAGATTAGTGAGAGGCCGAGAAATTTTAGAAAAGTCTTTAATAAATCTCCTATAGAAACCAGCATGACCAAGGAAACTTCTTATACCTCTGATATCCGTAGGACACGGCATTTTTTCAATAGCATCAACTTTAGCTTTATCAACTTCAATACCTCATTCGGAGATTTTGTGTCCCAAGACAATGCCCTCATTAACCATAAAGTGGCACTTCTCCCAATTCAAGACAAGATTAGTTTCTTCACATCTCTACAAAACTCGATCAAGGTTGCTCAAGCAATCATCAAAAGAAGTTCCGTAAACGGAGAAATCATCCATGAAAACCTCAACAATCTTTTCACAAAAGTCAGAGAATATAGCAGTCATACATCTTTGAAAGGTAGCAGGTGCATTGAATAAACCAAAAGGCATACGTCTATAAGCAAAGGTACCGAAAGGACAAGTAAAAGTGGTCTTCTCTTGGTCCTCTTTTGACACACGTATTTGAGAGAAACCAGAATAACCATTTAGAAAGCAAAAGTGTGTGTGTTTGGATAGTCTTTCTAGCATTTGATCAATAAAAGGTAGAGGGTAAAGATCTTTCCTAGTGGCTTTATTTAATTTCCTAAAATCAATTACCATTCTATATCCTGTAACAATTCTTTGCGGGATCAATTCATTTTTATCATTAGGAACAATGGTAATACCTCCCTTCTTAGGGACACAATGAACGGGACTAACCATCTACTATCAGCAATAGGATAAATTATACCTGCCTCCAGAAGCTTTAATATTTCATTTCTTACCACTTCTTTCATTTTAGGATTTAACCGTCGTTGGTGATCAACAACTGGTTTAGCATCAGGCTCCATATTAATTTTATGCTGACATAGAGTGGGCCTAATGCCCTTAAGATCATCAAGAGTATATCCAATAGCAGCATGGTGCTTCTTCAGAGTTTTCAATAATCTCTTTTCTTCATGCTCTGAAAGGTTAGCACTAATAATAATAGGATATATCTTCTTTTCATCAAGATAAGCGTATTTCAGAGTATCCGGTAATTGTTTAAGCTCAAACACGGGATCACCCTTGGGTGGAGGAGGATCCCCAAGTATTTCAACAGGCAAGTTGTGTTTCAAAATATTATCTATTTCATTCCTTTCATTCATATGCATATCGTTTTCATGGTCTAGCAAATATTGTTCTAAGGGATCAGTAGGAGGCACAGCAATAGAGGCAAGATTAATAATTTCGTCCTTACTAGGCAATTCTTTATCATGGGGTTGTCTACGAAATTTAGAGAAATCGAACTCATGAGACACATCCCCAAAACTTATAGTAATAGTTTCTTTCTCACAATCTATCTTAGCATTAACAGTATTCAAGAAAGGTCTACCAAATATAATGGGACAAAAATCATCTTGTGGGGAACCAAGAACAAGAAAATTAGTAGGATATTTTATTTTCCCACACAAGACTTCAACATATCTAACAATCCCAACTGGTGCTATAATATCTCTATTAGCAAGCTTAATGGTAACATCAATTTGATCTAATTCAGCTGATGCAATATCATTCATAATTTCTTGATATAAGGTAAAGGGAATTGCACTCACACTAGCACCCACATCACATAAGCCATGATAACAATGATCTCCTATTTTAACAGAAACAATAGGCATGCCAACAATAGGTCTATGTTTATCTTTAGTATCAGGTCTAGCAATTCTAGCAGCTTCATCACAGAAATGAATAACATGCCCATCAATATTATCAACCAAGAGATCTTTAAGCATAGAAATACTAGGTTCAACTTTAATTTGTTCAGGCAGTGTAGGTGTTCTAACATAGCTCTTACGAACCACAGTTGAAGCTTTAGCATCTTCCTTTATTCTAACAGGGAAAGGTGGTTTCTCGATATAAGCAGCAGGAATAACAGGATCAACATTATAAATAATAGTTTCTTCTTCAACTTTAATAGGTTCAACTACTTTCACTTCAATGGGAGGATGATATTTAAACCACTTCTCCTTAGGGAGATCAACATGAGCAGCAAATGATTCACAGAAAGAAGCTACTATCTCACAGTCCAGTCCATATTTAGTGCTAAATTCACGAAAAGCATCAGTGTCTATAAAGGATTTAACACAATCAAACTTAAGGTTTATACCTGACTCTTTACCTTCGTCGAGTTACCAATCTTCAGAGTTGCGTTTAATTCTTTCCAATAAACCCCATTTGAATTCAATATCCTTCTTCATAAAGGAACCAGTACAAGAAGTATCGAGCATGGATTAATCATTACGAGAAAGCCGAGCATAAAAATTCTGAATAATAATTTCTCTTGAGAGCTCATGATTGGGGCATGAATATAACATTGAATTAAGCCTCCCCCAAGCTTGAGCGATACTTTCTCCTTCACGAGGCCAAAAATTATAAATATAATTCCGATCACGATGAACCATATGCATAGGATAAAACTTCTCATGAAATTCCAATTTCAATCGGTTGTAGTTCCATGATCCAATATCATCACATAGCCTATACCATGTCAATGCCTTCTCCTTCAAAGATAAAGGAAAGACCTTCCTCTTGACATCATCCTCGGGCAAACCTGCAAGCTTAAATAATCCACAAACTTCATCCACATAGATCAGATGCAAATCAGGATGTAGTGTACCATCTCCTGCATAAGGATTAACTAGCAGTTTCTCTATCATACCCGAAGGAATTTCATAATAAATATTTTCAGTAGGTTCAGTAGGTTGAGGAGCAACTATTTGAGCTTCCGGTCGAGGTGAAGATACCCCGAACAAGCCCCTCAAAGGATTATTTTCCATAGTAACAAGTGACAGTAAATTTCAGCACACTATATAAAATTTTCCTTACCAAATTCCACTCACCAAAGGCGCTTCACTTCCCGGCAACGGCGCCAGAAAAGAGTCTTGATGACCCACAAGTATAGGGGATATATCGTAGTCCTTTCGACAAGTAAGAGTGTCGAACCCAACGAGGAGTAGAAGGAAATGACAAGCAGTTTTCAGTAAGGTATTCTCTGCAAGCACTGAAATTATCGGTAACAGATAGTTTTGTGATAAGATAATTCATAACGGATAGCAAGTAACAAATGTAGCAAAGGTGCAGCAAGGTGGCCCAATCCTTTTTGTAGCAAAGGACAAGCCTAGACAAACTCTTATATAAAGCAAAGTGCTCCCGAGGACACATGGGAATTTCTGTCAAGCTAGTTTTCATCATACTCATATGATTCGCGTTCGTTACTTTGATAATTTGATATGTGGGTGGACCGGTGCTTGGGTGCTGCCCTTACTTGGACAAGCCTCCCACTTATGATTAACCTCTCTCGCAAGCATCCGCAACTACGAAAAAGGAATTAAGATAAATCTAACCATAGCATGAAACATATGGATCCAAATCAGCCCCTTACGAAGCAACGCATAAACTAGGGTTTAAGCTTCTGTCACTCTAGCAACCCATCATCTACTTATTACTTCCCAATGCCTTCCCCTAGGCCCAAATAATGGTGAAGTGTCATGTAGTCGACGTTCACATAACACCGCTAGAGGAGAGACAACATACATCTCATCAAAATATCGAACGAATACCAAATTCACATGATTACTTATAACAAGACTTATCCCATGTCCTCAGGAACAAACGTAACTACTCACAAAGCATATTCATGTTCATAATCAGAGGAGTATTAATTATCATTAAGGATCTGAACATATGATCTTCCACCAAGTAAACCAACTAGCATCAACTACAAGGAGTAATCAACACTACTAGCAACCCACAGGTACCAATCTGAGGTTTTGAGACAAAGATCGGATACAAGAGATGAACTAGGGTTTGGAGAGGAGATGGTGTTGGTGAAGATGTTGATGGAGATTGACCCCCTCTCAATGAGAGGATTGTTGGTGATGACGATGGCTTCGATTTCCCCCTCCGGGAGGGAAGTTTCCCCGGCAGAACAGCTCCGCCGGAGCCCTAGATTGCTTCTGCCCAGGTTCCGCCTCGAGACGGCGGCGCTTCGTCTCGAAAGCTCTCTTATGATTTTTTCCAGGTCAAAACCCTCCATATAGCAAAAGATGGGCACCGGAGGCCTGCCAGGGGGCCCACAAGCCTCAGGGGCGCGCCCTGGGGGGTAGGGCGCGCCCCCCAGGCTTGTGACCTCCTGGTGGGTCCCCTCTGGTATTTCTTTCACCCAATATTTTTTATATATTCCAAAATAATTCTCCGTAACTTTTCAGGACTTTTGGAGTTGTGCAGAATAGGTCTCACATATTTGCTCCTTTTCCAGTCCAGAATTCCAGCTGCCGGCATTCTCCCTCTTCATGTAAACCTTGTAAAATAAGAGAGAAAAGGCATAAGTATTGTACCATAATGTGTAATAACAGCCCATAATGCAATAAATTTCAATATAAAAGCATGATGCAAAATCGACATATCATGACCCAAATTGAGTGATATGATTATGAAGTTTTTTATCTAACTCCTCAATTGGTTCATTTGTAATCATTTTCTTTTCAATAGCATCAAGTCTTTGAATAACATGTTCCAAGGTCAAACTAGTTTCATTAACGATAATGGGTGGTACCCCAACGAGACTTTCAATTGTGTTATAAGAGGTATGACACATTAAAAAGTTCCCACCGGTGATGGTATCAAGTACAAACCTATACCAAGTTGTCACACCAACATAAAAATTCTAAAGCAAGGTAGTGGTGGATAACTTATTAGTTTCTTTATTTTGAGCGAAGCAAATCCTATACCATGCATCTTTTCAACTTTCTCTTCCCCTTTTTTTAAAATTGACTACATCATTATTGGGAGTAACGCGAACAAAGGAAGAACTAGCCATGGCGACAAGCAAGGAAACAAATTAGTAACAAGCAAAGATAATTTTTTTTGTATTTTTCATTTTTATGAAACAAACTAAATATAACAGCAAATAGAAAGAATAACAAGTGAATGATAATTTGTGTGAAGTTACTTGATAGTTGCTGATGACTGTCCCCGGCAACGGTGCCAGAAATCCTTCCTGATACTTGTGATCTGCGTTGGGTTTTCCATGAAGAGGAACGGGTAATTGCAGCACAAAGTGGGTAAGTATTTTCCTCAGTTATGAAACCAAGGTTTATCGAACCAATAGGAATATCAATCCTCAACCGTCTTCAGCGCTGCACACAAAAGAGCAAACAACTTGCACCCAACGCGGGCAAGAGGGATGTCAATCTCCTTGATCTCATTATTTGCAAGCAAATGAGTTGTGTAGATAATTGCAGATAATTGTAAATTACAAAATAAAATAAAATACAAATAGAGGCAGCAAGGTAATAGTAGTGTTTGTGAATCTATAAGTGAATAGACCCGGGGGCCATAGTTTTCCCTAGCGGCATCTCTCATGTAGGCAACATACAGTGGGTAACAAATTACTGTTGAGTAAATGATAGAAAAGCGGATAGTTATGAGATTTTCACGGCAATGATCATGTGTATATAGGCATCACGTCCATAAACAAATAGGCCAACTCCTGCCTGCACCTATTACTATTACTCCACTCATCGACCGCTATCCAGCATGCATCTAGAGTATTAAGTAAAACAGAGTAATGCATGGAGAACAATGACATGATGTAGACAAAGTAAACTCAAGCAATATGAATAAACCCCATCGTGTTATCCTTAGTAGCAACAACACAAAGACGCAACTTGTCCCTTTCTGTCACTGGGATATAGAAACTCGTCAGGTTGAACCTACTACAACGCACCTCTCTCACTGAAGAAAGATCAATCTACTTGGACAAAGCAAATCAATAGACCGGGGAGAATTACGAAGCTATAATGATCATGCAAATAAGAATCATAATATTCAGAGGTGACTCAAATACTTTTCATGAATAATCTGAACATAAACCCACAATTCATCAGATGCCAACAAACGCACCGCACAAAAAGATTACATCAGATAGATCAAAGCGAAGATGCGATGATCATTGTATTGAAGATCAAGAGATACAGAGATTGTCATCTAGGTACTAGCTATGGGCCCGTAGGTCTGTGGTGAACTACTCACACATCATCATGAGGGCATCAAGGTTGATGAAGAGGCCCTCCGTGATCGATTCCCCCTCCGGCAGGGTGCTGGAACGGAGCTCCAGATGGCCTCACGACGGACAGAGACTTGCGTCGGCGTAAAAAGAGTTTTGGGACTGCCTCCAGGGTTTTCACGATATATGAGAATTTATAGGCCAGAGAAAGAGGTCGAGGGAGCTTCCAGGGGCCCACAAGCCATCAGGGTGCGCCCCCCCAGGGCACGCCCTGTTGGCTTGTGGGGCCCTAGTGTGGCTCCCGGCTTCCTTCCGAATCTCCCAGGTCTTCTTTTGGTCCAGAAAAAATCATCAAAAAGTTTCATGGCAATTGGAATTCGTTTGGTACTGTAAACCTGAGAAGTGAAAAACATGTAAAAAACAGCAACTAGCACTGGGTCAATAGGTTAGTGCTAAAAAATATTATAAATTGGTAAATAAAGGCCCAAAAAGTATCCTAGAATGATAATATATCAGCATGAAACAATAAAAAATTATAGATACGTTGGAGGCGTATCAAAGACTCAAAACATGATTGATACGGTAGCTTAATAATGTAAATACACAAAAAACAGTAAGGATAAATATTGGGTTGCCTCCCAACAAGAGCTTTTCTTTAAAGCCTTTTAGCTAGGCATGATGATTTCAATGATGCTCACATAAAAGTAAATAATTGAAACACAATGGGAGCATCATGAAGCATATGACAAGAACATTTAAGCCTAACCCACTTCATATGCGTAGGGATTTTGTGAGCAAACAATTTAAGTGAGAAGGAATAAATAGCATAGGAAGGCAAAACAAGTATAACTTCAAGATTTTCAACACATAGAGAGGAAACTTGATATTATTGCAATACCTACAAGCATATCTTCCTCCCTCATAATAATTTTCAGTAGCATCATGAAGGAATTCAACAATATAACTATCACATAAAACATTATATTCATGATCCACAAGCATAGAAAATTTATTACTCTCCCCATAAGCGAACTTCTCATACATGATAGTGCAAGTATCATAGGAGACTCGAGTGCTATAAATTGTTTCCACATTAAAATAGTAATGTTCAAAAAAAGGGTATTCGTAATTATGACAAGTTTTATAATAATAATCATCAGTACTTTTTATAACATAAGTATTATCACAATAATCATCATAAATAGCAACTTTGTTCTCATGATAATGAATTTGATCATTCAAAGTAATGGGACTAAAAAGATCATATTCATTAAGCATAGCATCCCCAAGCTTGGGACAAACATTAATTGCAGCAAATATATTCTCAAACGTTTCATTCTCATCAAGCATAGCATCCCTAAGCTTGTGGGTTTGCATATCATTAGCACAATCGCTCTAATGATCAATAGTAAGAATGGCACCAATAGTATAACAATTATTATCATCATAATTTTCCAAGTTGGTGCCAAAAAGATTTTCAAGATTATACGAAGTATCATTATTTTCCCAATCATAACTATCATGACAAGTAATAGGCACAACAACATCATCAAGTGTATCATCATCCTCAATACTACAGGATTCATTCTCAACAATGATAGGAACAACATTATTTGGGAGAGATACCTTTTTACCTCTACTTTTTCTTATTTTCTTCTTCTCCATCACATCATGTGTGGGTTTAATTCTTTTTTCCGAGCTTCCTATTGATGAGATTGGTTGGATAGGAAGCTCCTTCTTGTCACCTATTTCATTACAAGAGACAATAGGAGGCAAAGTGGAAATCTTTACCCTTTCATTAGTATTCCTTTTATATTCTATTGGTTTTCCCGTCTTTCTATAGTTGGCAATATAAGCATTCTCATTGCAATTTACTACGCAAAACATATAGAGTTCCTGTAGACTAGTTTCAAAATAGTCTGTGAATAGGAATGCTTCAAACCAACTATTTTTTTTGTCAATTCTTCACACCCCAAAAATAAACAAAGTTCAATATAAAGTTCAAGGGTGATCAAGTTATTGCAATATTAGGTCACGATTCAATCATGAAAAAGTATGCATTGGCAATTAAGATGACCAACACTATTGCAAAGTTCACAAGTAATGAGATGAAGAGAGCATAATTTCGTAGCAAATTCATCTATCCCTTTAAGCCACCAATTGGTTTTATCATGTTTATGCTTCTTACAAAATATATCATCCCTATAAGGCATGTCTTCACAAATTTTATTCACTCCACAAAAATTGTCATGCTTATATGATATGTTTTTATCACAATAGTGCAATCGTAATTAGTTTCATGGATATTCAAGGAATTCATACTAACAACATTGCTATCATGCTCATCATTCAAGGATTTAATGCTATTTTTTTTTATTAAACTCTTCTTCTAACACTTTGGCACAATTTTCCAATCCATCATTTTCACGAAAGACATTATAATGACGAAGCATTTGAGGCCACCTCAATTCCATTTTTTGTATTTTTCTTTTAATGAAACAAACTAGTGAAAAACAAGAAAATAAAAGATTTAATTGCAAGATCTAAAGATATATCTTCAAGCACTCAACTCCCGGCAACGGCGCCAGAAAAGAGCTTGATGTCTACTATACAACTTTATTCTTGTAGACTCTGTTGGGCGTCCAAGCGCAGAGTTTTGTAGGATAGTAGCAATTTTCCCTCAAGTGGATGACCTAAGGTTTATCAATCCATGGGGGGTGTAGGATGAAGATGGTCTCTCTCAAACAACCCTGCAATCAAATACAATAAATCTCTTTTGTCCCCAACACACCCAATACAATGACAAATTGTATATGTGCACTAGTTCGGCGAAGAGATGGTGATACAAGTGCAATATGGATAGTAGATATAGGTTTTTGCAATCTAAAAAAATAAAAATAGCAAGGTATCATGTGGCAAACAACGAGCAAAATGTTATATAAATGCTTGGAAATAAGGCCTAGGGTTCATACTTTCACTAGTGCAATCTCTCAACACTGCTAACATAATTGAATCATATAACCATCCCTCAACGTGCGATATAGAATCATTCCGTTCCTATCTATCGGAGAACATAAGTTGAAAAATTGTTGTAGGTAGTAAACCACCTCAAAGTTATCATTTCGATCAATCTATTGGGCTATTCCTATAAGTGTCACAAACATCCCTAGAGTCCGTACTAAAATAACACCATATCATAAGCATCAATCAACCCTAATGTCACCTAGATACTTCAATGTCACCACAAGTATTAATGGGTTATTCGACATGCATCAAACAATTTCAGATTCATCATATTCCATCCAACACAAAGAACTTCAAAGAGTACCCCAAGATTCCTATCGAAGAAGGTAGGATGAAAACGTTCATCAACCCATGTGCATAGATCCCCCAATGTCACCGGAATCCGCAACTCGAGGCCATAAAATATATCAAGTGAATCAATAGAATACCCCATTGTCACCATGGGTATCCACATGCAAGGCATACATCAAGTGTTCTCAACCCCAAAGTATTCAATCCAACATAACGAAATCTCAAAGAGGAAGATTCAATTAATCACATCAAGATAGCAAGGGAAGAACACCATATGATCCAACTATATTATCAAAGCTCATGATACATCAAGATCGTGACATCTCAAGAACACGAGAGAGAGAGAGATATCACATACATACTGGTAAATGATACGTCTCCGTTGTATCTATAATAATTGATTATTTCATGCCAATATTCTAAAACTTTCATATACTTTTGGCAACATTTTATATTATTTTTGGGACTAACTTACTTATCCAGTGCCCAGTGTTAGTTCCTGTTTTTTTTGTGTGTGTTTTTTCGCAGAAATTCCATATCAAACGAAGTCCAAACGCGATAAAAATTTACGGAATTGTTTTTGGAATATATGTGAATTTTGGGAAGAAGAATCAACGCAACACGGTGCCCGAGGAAGGCACAAGACAACAGGGCGCGGCCAGGGGGTTGGTCGTGCCCTGATAGCTTGTGCCTCCCACTTAAGTCGGTTGGACCCTACTTTTGTCGCAAGAAAGATATTTTTTCTATAAAAATCCCCTCAAAATTTCAGCCCAATCAGAGTTACGGATCTCCGGATATTTAAGAAACGGTGAAGGGGTCAGAAAACAGTCGCAAAAACAGAAGAGAAACATAGAGATAGATCCAATCTCGGAGGGGCTCCTGCCCTTCGGGAGCCATGACGGCCATGGACGGGAGGGGAAACTCTCCTCCCACCTAGGGAGGAGGCCAATGAAGAAGAAGGAGGGGGCTCTCTCCCCCTCTCCCCCGGTGGCGCTGGAGCGCCGCCGGGGCAACCATCGTGACGACGATCTACACCAACAACTTCGCTGCTGTCAGCACCAACTCTCCCCCTCTATGCAGTGGTGTAAAACTTGTCTTCCCCGATGTAATCTCTACTTAAACATGGTGCTTAATGCTATATATTATTATCCAATGATGTGTGGCTATCCTATGATATTTGAGTAGATTTCTTTTGTCCTATGGTTAATTGTGGTCCTAAGGTGCCCTCCGTGCCACGCACAGGTGAGGGAATCCCGCTGGAGGGTTTGCAATATGTTCATGATTCGCTTATAGTGGGTGGCTAGAGTGACAGAAGTTTACACCCGAGTAAGGGGATTATTTGCGTATGGGAGTAAAGAGGACTTGATGTTTAATGCTATGGTTGGGTTTATCTTAATGATTTCTAGTAGTTGTGGATGCTTGCTAGAGGTCCAATCATAAGTGCATATGATCCAAGTACGGAAAGTGTGTTAGCGCATGCCTCTCCCTCATTGCATATGACAAGTATCTATCATGTTATATTCAATTACCTATGGACAATCTTTCTCTTGTGCTACAAAAGGCTTTCTACTAAACAAATAACATAATTAATTTTTATTAAAACAGCCCCTAACTTTTATTTACTTGTTCTTTATTACCTTGTAAAATTATCTTTTAAACCTGCTAAGTACTTCTAGTCTCATTCCCACAAAATAGTTTCATACTTGTTCTAGGTAAAGTAAGCATTAGCGTGCGTAGAGTTGTATCGGCGGTCGATAGAGCTTGAGAGAATAGTAATTCTACCTTTAGCTCCTCATTGGGTTCGACACTCTTACTTATCGAAAAAGGCTACAAACAATCCCCTACACTTGTGGGTTGTCAGTACATACCCTCAGGCCCGAGGGTGAACTACTCCCTCCTCGTCATGGAGACCGCCGGGATAATGAAGATGGCCTCCAATGATGATTTCCCCCTCCAGTAGAGTGCCGAAATAGGGTTCCGGATGAGATCGCTTCATTACATAGGCTTGTGGCGGCGTAGCGGAAGTTCTTGGTTTATTTCTAAGGGTTTATCTATTTATAGGATTTTTGAAAGTTGGAATCGCGCAAAACGGAGCCACGAGGTGGTCCCAAGGCAATAGGGTGGCCTCCTTGGGGCGCGCTCTCTTGCCTTGGGGGCACCTGGTGGCCCCCTCCGGTGGTTCTTCGCTCCAGTATTTCTTATATGTTCCAAAAAAAACGTCAAAAAGTTTTGGGCGATTTCAAGAACTTTTATTTTCTGCACAAAAACAACACCATGGTAATTCTGCTGAAAACAGCATCAGTCTGGGTTAGTTCCAATTAAATCATATAAAGTGCATCAAAACCACATAATAATATTGTAAACACAGGTAAATATGGCATGAATACTTCATGAATTATCAATACGTTGGAGACGTATCAGGGGGCAGTGAGGGTAGCACCAGACCACGAACGTGGTGCGACCACTCCAATGCACGCTCCATCATCGCCTAGAACTCCTCATTTGTGTGTGCTGCCTTAGCGAGGAGGGATGGCTAGTGTTTCTCCTTTTTGTCTGAGGAGAGCATGAATTCGTACTTCACCGACGAAGCAGTGGAAAATGACGGCCCCGGTGACCGTGGACCGTGACGCCATGATCTAGAGTTGCCTCCACCGGATCCACCGACCGGTCGAGAACCAACCGCTGCTAGACTTGCTCATCATGATGTGTGGATGAGAGGAGAGGAGATGTCGTTGTCCAACGTGATCAGCCTTCTTAAATAGTTGGGGCAGGAAACCGACGCCGCTTTAATTCAGCGTAGCGACCCAATTAGGTTTCTCGGTCATTCCGTCTATTTGAATGCTGGCACAGTCAGCCCTCCGGTCACATCCATCTTCCCAACATCAATGAGGGTAGGCGATCGTTTGCTCTGCATCCACACTAAGCGCCATGAAAGCCCAACGAGGTTTCTGGAGGGAAGGTGCGGCAAGGATTTTGGGTGGGCCCGTGTAGTTGAACACAAACGTGGCACGAGTTAAGGCGCCCACAAACCTCCCCCGGTTTTGGTACCACTTTGTTGGATTTTGGAGGCCCAGACGGACCTGCAAATGTTTGACTAATGATGTTGGATGTCAAAAAAACATTGAGATACGCCAGTCTGGACGTTTAGAGGAGGTTCGGTGATCCACACTGGAGTTGCCCTTAGGGCATTTTCTAGTGAATCCAATATAGACAGCCAGTTTGTGCGGACTCACTATCCAGACAAAAACACATCCTCAATAGATCTCCTCAAAACTATTACATATCTTCGGACTGTGTGGAGGCCCTCAAACCCAGCCTATATGTGGAGTAGAAATGGGACAGTCCTAACATGTCTGCGCCGCCAAACCCGACCCACCCCAACCCATCCCTCCTGCGCATGACCTCTCCTCTTTCATTCTTCATTTTCCACGCTCGTGTCATGCATGCCTCTCTCCTAGTCGATGTGCTCCTACCGCCCTTCGCCTCGCTCCTTGCCTCCCTGCCCATGCCAGTATTAACCCGCTCGCTCTTGGGTGGGTGTAGTTGAAAGGATCGATATGGTCGACTAGAGGGGGTGAATAGGAGACTACAAATTTTAATCTTGTTTGTCAATTTTAGGGATAAGCGGATAAATAAGGTTCACTAGGTATGCAACTAGGTGAACACAACCTATATGACAAACACAAGTAGTACTAAATATGCTAGGCAATAATAAAGCTAACAAGCCAACAAGCATACAAAGCAAGGTAAAGTGCTGGAAAGGATTCACCACAAGTGAGACAAGGACGCAGATTTTATCCCCAAGTTCACTCTACCTTGGGGAAGAGCTACTCTCCGTTTAGAGCGGTGCTGGAGCAAAAGCTTGCGGAATGCCACAGAAGGCTCACTGTATCTCTTTCGAGTCATCCCCAACGGATGAGCCTCGAATCACTCGGGGTGGTCTTGAAGGCGACCACCACACCTTTACAAACTTCTCCGGAGCACACCACAAGCAAGGAAGCTTCCGGAGGAACCTCTAACCGCCTAGGAGCCCAAGCTCCAAGAGTAACAAATCAATGGTGAACAAATGTTGTGGGGAACATGAATTTGGTTTGGTCAAAGTGTAGATCGGGTGTTGCTCTCCCAATCTTCAAAGTCTCTACAAGTTTGGGTGGAGGGATTGAGAGTATTGAGCAAAATGAGGTGTAGCAATGGTGGAGCTCAACAAGACATTAGGGTTGAGTTGGGAGGAGGAAGAAGGGAGTTTTTATAGTGTTCTTGGCTGGGGAGGAGAATCTGCCCGTTGGACCCCATGCGCACGGGCTTAGTCAGCCCCGTGCACACGGGGTACTCAGAGAGGTTCGGGGTACCCCGTGCGCACGGGCTACTCAGAGAGGTTCGGGGTACCCCGTGCGCACGGGGGGTCCCCCGTGCGCACGGGCTACTCAGAGAGGTTCGGTGTACCCCGTGCACACGGGGGTCAAAAGATCCCGTGCGCACGGGCTGCTCAGAGAGCTACGTAATACCCCGTGCGCACGGGGGTCAAAAGACCATGTGCACACGGGGTGACCAGGAAGTCTCTGTAAACCTGATTTGAGAACCCGGGCATGACACTAACAGACCCCGTGGATACTTGAAGTGGTAGGTAGGCTGAAATAAAGGACATGAATGCATTCCCACAAAACATACATCCACGATGACCCCTCTTAATAGTGCGGTAATTCCTACGACTCAAATCGAACCAAAACGAAAACCTTTGAGTCATCAGAAAAACCACGCCTTTGATATTTTTGAATTGGGGGATCACACACCTCCATCTAGAGCTGCAAGGAATCAATCACCTAAGATAAACTATAGCAGCTCACGTTAGATCTTCTAACCATATTGCCATCACACCAAAACATAATTAAGTGATAGATGCACTTTAAATCTCCCCCTTTTTGGTGCATTGATAACAACATGGTTAGGACATGGCTAAAGATATAACAATATTAAAGCCATGACACAAGACAATACGTGATCATCGGAGCTCCCCCTATATGTGTGCATGGATAAAAATTGCTTGAGTATGCATCAAGCACACACATAAGAGGCTCCCCCTGGATCAATGATTTCAAGAGCATGTGATGGACAGGAGCGGTGAGAGGATACATGATAAATAAGATCATATAACAAAAGATAAAGATTGGCAGCATATATGATCCATACGACATAGTCTCACACATAGAAGATAAAGGTAGCTCACACGCACATGATAAAAGGAACAAATAAGAGTATCTCAAGCCAAATAAACACCACAGAGAACACGAGGCTTGAGATCTCACCAACTCAGACACCTCCTAAACCACTTCTCCCCCTTTGTAATCAAGACAACAAAAAGGGAAAAGGCGATGCAAATAAAACCACTCAGACAAGGGGAGGCGCGCTCGAGGCATCATCATCAGCAAAATGCCATCGTGCAATCGAGAAGGAGTAAGTTGTCGCCTCACTGTCAACGTCCTCAGATCCTGAGCCAACAATCTCTACAGCAGCAGCACGCTCAGCCTTCTTCTGACGATGCTCAAGTTTGCCCCTATTGGTCTCCTTGACCTGACGGCGCTGAGTGGACTGACACATCTTAAACATGCTGCGTAGAGTATTGAACAAAGACTTCTTCTCATCGTGGGTAAAATAGGCCTCAGAACTTTTCTTGCTAGGTCCACGAGGAATGCAGGCAGTGGAGGAGCACCCTGGAGTGTAGGTAGCCCGCTCATCAACTCGAGGGTTGCGTCCTTGCTTAGGAGGCTTGTATGGGGCAGGAGCTTAAGGAGACCAAAGAATACTGCGCTTGGGAATGGAGGTCTTGTACTGAGAGATGTACCGTGCAGGGCATACAGATTCGATGAGGGCCTGAATGAAGGGTGCATAGACTAACGACTTGACCTCCTGCACACATTGACGAAGCTCATAGAACATGAAGTCCAGAACATCCACTTTCTTCCTGGCATGCAGATACACAAAGACATCCAACATAGAGCTCCTTATGTTATGAGAGTCACCGGCCTTGGGAGTGAGGGTGTACCTAAGAATGTGCCTCATTGTATCATACACCGGGAGAAAACCCTTGATCGAGCCAGTGACAAAGGACCGGTCCTGCTTGTAAGCAAATGCAATTTCATCCTTGGAGTGCTGCCCACCATCACGAACTCGGCCGAAATCCTCATGTTCTTCCTCATAGAACGGATATGGAATCATTTCAGAAAACTTGGCCATTGAAGCAGACAACTGACGATGCCCAGACATCCAGGTGAGAGTACGAGCAGAGTCATTATGGAAGAAAACGGTGGCAAAGAACTGTGTGACAAGCTCTTCATTGTAGGCATGGTTGAAGCTGACAAAAGGAAGGAGGCCCAAACTGTCAAGAGCAGCATAAACTCCTAGATAGAGGTGACTGTTATTGCGAAGGTCTGCCACATTAACTTGCTTGTGAGGTACGAACTTCTTGGTCTTGGTCATGAGAAGCTCAGGGTACACCTTGTGTTGAAACTCCTCCTTGAATCTGGGATCCACGTCAAAACCGGTGGCCGCAACATAGGGATGAGCCTACCTACGAGCCCAAATATCTGGCTTGTTCCAGTCACACAGAGGAATGTTCTGAAGATCACGCCTGCCAGGAATAGGCTGATCCTCTTCATCACCATCATCATCCTCGGTACCTGCCCCTTCTTCCTCTTCCCTTGCTTCTTCCTCTTCTTCATAGTGTTCATCCTCCACAGAATCATATTCTTCCTCAGAGGCATCAGAGGTTTCAACTACAGGCTTCTTGGATGCAGCACGACGAGCACGACGCTGGGATCCTTGACCAGCTTCCTCTGACGACAGACGACGAGTAATAGTGAATTGAGAATTAGCAACCCCTGTCTTCGATCATTTGCTACGAGCGGCAGCCACCCTGTCTGTGGAGTCTGAGAAGCCAAAAACATTCAAAACAACATGTGCAAGAAGAATGAGTGCAGGTGCCAGAAAAAAGAAAGCAACCAAAACAACAACAAAAAAACTAGCAGAAGAAAACAGACAACACTGCCAACCCCGTGCGCACGGGGTCCCGTGCGCATGGTACAAGCCCGTGCCCACGGGGTCCCATGCGCACAGTACAAGCCAGTGGGCACGGGGGCTCCCAGCGGCAGCCAAAATCTACATATAGCATGGGCAATGGAGGAGGTAGGAGGGGGAAGGCTAGGATCTATTGAGAAACCTAGACTAAAAGCACGAAAAAACTAGAAAAAAAGCTAGAAGAGGAACCCTAAATCCCTAAAACCAACCACAATAGAAAGCGGGGCAGGGCATTACCAGAGGAGGAGCCCATCCTCCTCCCTTCCAACCAGAGGAAGAGCACGGAGAGGAGATGAAGGGGGCGATGACGGCGGCTCCAGGAGCCCAGGAGGCGACAGGGGGGTGGGGAGGGCGAAGGGGACGACTGAACCCTAGCCCCCCCCCCCCCCGCGCCCTGCCTAAAAACGCCTGGAACTGCCTGCAGCGTGCGCACGGGGTCCCTTGCGCACGGTACAAGCCCGTGGGCATGGGGCCTCGTGGGCACGGTACATGGCCGTGCGCACGGTGTTGGGGATATAACCCCGTGGTAAGACCCGCCCTGGAGGAGCCGGGTCATACCTGGCGGCTCATAGCCAAAAAACCCTTAAAGTGGGCCGGAAGATGAAGGCCGGGCCACATGGCGGCTTACCGGGCGGGTAAAGACGAAGGCCCAAGACAGAAGATGGTATGAGACCCGGGCGGGTAAACCGCCCGGAGCCAGATTACCCAAAGAGGCAAGGCGGCTTAGAGATAGGATTGAGTACGTTGTACGAGTCGGTTTGAGACTCATGTAACCCAGGGCCTCGACCTCCTATATAAAGGCAAAACCCTGGGGCGGCTTAGACAAGAAACCAATCAATCGAGAACTAGGTCAAGCGAATCCGCTCCCTTGTAATCGATACACCAGTCAATACAATACAAGTAGGACGTAGGCTTTTACCTCTTCTTGAGGGGCTGAACCTGGGTAAACTCGTGTCCCTCGTCTCGACCAACCCCTTTGAGTCCACCGCCTCAGCGATGGCCTCGAACCTAAGTCTTCGGACATCTGCAGTGACAAAACCACGACAGTTGGCGCCCACCGTGGGGCTAGCGCTCGGTGGTGTTGAGTTCTCAAAGGGTTCTCTCTCAGGGATCGAGGGGTACGTCATTGGCAGGATGACCAAGAGTCGCCGCGGAAAGCTCTACATCGACGACGCCGGCTGGGGCCCCGATGCCGACTCAATCGGGTATGGTTTCCGGGTCCCCTTCGGCGGAATCCACATCTTCATCGGCAAGATGGGCGGATCTGAACCCGGGCCGGACATATGCAACGACCTCGTCGAGCCGGCCCGACGCATGCAACCCGCCCGTGTTAACCCGGGCAGGAAGCATGTCTTCGTCGGCTTCACCCAGGGCATGGAATTGGAGGGTTCTATGTCGCGGGAAGAAACCCTCATCTGCTCAGAGGATGGATCCTCGAGCGGAGAGACGGAATCGATCTATCAGCTTCACGATGGTGGGCTTGGGGGCTACGTCGAGCATTACCCCGAGTCGGAGTATCATGAGCCGAAGGATTATGAGCCGCCGAACCGCGCTGCCGTCTTCATGGCGGGTTCAGCGCCGGCCCCGAGCAGCACAGCCGCCGGTGCGACCGGGTCTGGGGCTGGCAGGCCGCCGGCTCAGGTTCTTCTGGATCTGATGAACGAGCTTACAACCCTGATGGAAACTGAGGTCACTGCTGCAAACCAGGCGGCCCGTAATGCGGAGATCATGAGGTTGAAGAACCAGATGGCCAGAGTCCAATAGGAAATCAATGCGTTGAAGGCTCAGATAGATGCTGAGGCGGAGCGTCTTAGGGCAGATGCTTTCCGCCTTGAGTTAGAACAGCAGTCGGCAGCTGCGGTTCATCGGATGAGGCATTAATCCCGCTTGCCGGATCAGTATGAAGCCATAAATCTTTTCAACACGCCAGGGACGGGACGGAATGTGCCTTTGACCGTAACCCGGACGGCGGAAGTACCTGGAAGCCGGGCGGCGGTTCAGCATCAGCAGCCAGACCCGCCCCGACGAAACCAAAACCCGCCACCATCTTTTCCAACACCGCCGGGTCATTATTCTAACCCGGCGGAGAACATGGTGGCAGCGGCAACCAGGCTTGATACAATCCTGATCCCTGATGAGGCGCCCTTCGCAGAGGAAGTGCGGAATGCCATCGGATACCTGCGGACGGCGGTGGCCCAGCAGGAGAAATACTCTTATAGCCGAAGTCGCGTGCATTCAACCCCCATCCCCAGCCGCAGCTACAGCCGGCGCTATGAGTCACCGGCGGTTTCTAGCAGTGAACGACATCGGAACCCGCCGCGAGTTGATCGGGCGGCTCTGGATGCTCAGGCGCTGGTGGATCGGGCAAGAGCACAGCAGGAAGAGGCAGCTCTGGCGGCGGCGGCGGCTTATCAGGAACCCACGGTTGCACCTTCCGTCTCAGTAGGAGTAGGAGTAACCTCCAGGGCTGTGGGAGTGCCGTGCTTAACGCCGGCTTTGCGGAATGAACGTCTGCCGAAGGATTTCAAGGGTCCTCGCAAGGTGCCCAATTATACTGCTGACCTACCTCCAGAGGCTTGGATCGAAAGCTATGAATTAGCCATGGAGATGTTGGATGTCAGTGATGCAGTATGTGCCAAATATTTCATCATGATGCTGGAAGGGCCGGCTCGCACGTGGTTGAAGGGCTTGCCACCCAATACCATTAATTCCTGGGCCGAGTTGAAGGCGAAATTCATCAAAAAATTTAAAGGAACGTGCAAGCGTGAAGATGAGTCGGCTCATCACTGGGTCCGGCGGGTCTCAACCGTCATCCACTCTTCTGAACAGATTACGGCGGCTCAAGCGGTTTTGATTCTAGAGAAGAATTGTCACTTCATGCCTTTGAAGCAGTAGCTTGGCCGGCTCAAACGCTCATGCCAAGACATGGGGGAGCTCATGGCGGCTCTCACCAAGTATGCTGACTCTGACAACACGAAGGACCCTGGCTCCGATGATGAGAAATCGGCCCAGGGTAAGAAAAATAACAATGGCAAGGGTCAACAGCAAAACGCGGCTGGAAACAGCAACCTGGGCAAGAGGAAGAACCCGGACGGCGGGTCAGAATTGGTGGCGAACACCAGCGCCGGGAACAATCGTGCTAAGGGCAACGGGAACTTCAGGCCGCCCTTTAACAAAGGCAAAGCTCCTTTCAACCTGGAAGAGATGCTCAATAAACCTTGTCCAGAGCATAGCCGGCCTGATAAGCCGGCAGGCCATACATGGAGGGATTGCAGTATTATGCGGCAGTTCCGGGATTACAGCCTTCAACAGCATCGCAATAACGGTAATGGTCCGTCGGGCGGCTCAGGCCCGGGCGGTTCAGGAGCCGGCTTTGGCGCCGGCGGCTTAGGATCTGGTTACCAGGGTCAAGGCAATCAAGGGGGTCATCATCAACCTGGTAATGGTGGTCAGCAGCAGAATAACCAGTCGGGGTACAAGAGTAACCCGAAGCAGCTCAGCGGGGGTCAGTATCATGTTTTTACAACCAGCCTTGACAAGCAAGACCGGAAGGTGTGCAAGCGGGCGGTTAATGCAGTCATGCCGGCTCTCCCGCAGTATTTGAAGTGGTCTGAATATGACATAACTTGGAGCAGGGAGGATCACCCGCCGCATGTTGATAACCCGGGGCAGCTGGCTTTGGTAGTTGCCCCCCAAGTGGGAGGATACGTGTTTACTAAAGTACTTATGGATGGAGGCAGCAGCATCAACATCTTGTATTATGACACTTTCCGCCGGATGAATTTGCTTGACAAGGATCTTAAGCCCTCCTCAACAGTTTTTCACGGTGTGGTACCCGGAAAATCGGCTTATCCGGTGGGAAAGATTTGTTTGGAGGTAGCCTTTGGTGATGAATTCAACTACAGGGTGGAGTCTTTGTGGTTTGAGGTGGTTAAAATCAAGAGCCCATACCACGCTCTGTTTGGACGGCCGGCTTACGCCAAGTTCATGGCTAGGCCTTGCTATGTTTACTTGCAACTCAAGATGCCCGGGTTGAATGGGACGATTACCGTGCATGGTGATCGGAAGACGGCTCTTGAGTGTGAGGAAGGTGATGCAGCTTATGCAGAGTCAAGTTGTGCTGAGGCAGAGCTCAAGTTTTATAAAGAAAATGTCGACCCGGAAGATATGACTCCACTGAAGAAGCCTAACACGGAATCTGAGCCGCCCCTCAAGTTTGTGGCGGAAGATACCAAGTTGGTGGATTTTACGCCGGGCGACTCATCACAGCAGTTCACTATTGGGGCCAATATGGATCCCAAATAGGAAAGCGTGCTCATCGAATTCATCCGTGAGAATCGGGACATCTTTGCATGGAAACCTTCTGACATGCCGGGTGTACCGAGAGAATTCGCTGAGCACCACCTTAATGTGGATCCCAAATTTAAGCCGGTCAAACAATTCCTCTGCCGGTTTAATGAGGAGAGGCGCAAGGCTATTGGAGAAGAGGTGGCCCGGCTCTTAGCAGCAGGGTTCATCATTGAAGTGTTTCACCCGGAGTGGCTTGCTAACCCGGTGTTGGTACTCAAGAAGAACGGCACGTGGCGCATGTGTGTAGATTACACGGATCTTAACAAGGCCTGTCCAGTTGACCCGTTTGCTCTCCCCCGTATCGACCAGATTATTATGCAACGGCGGATTGTGAGAGCCTATGCTTCCTGGACGCTTATTCAGGTTATCATCAGATCAAGATGGCAGTTAAAGACCAAGAGAAGACGGCTTTCATTATGCCTTTTGGTGCTTTCTGCTATGTGTCTATGCCTTTCGGGCTCAAGAGTGCCCAGGCGACTTACCAGCGTTGTGTACAGAACTGTCTTCATGGTCAAATTGGGTGCAATGTTCATGCTTATGTGGACGATATTGTGGTCAAATCAAGGAAGAAGGAGACTCTACTCAACGACCTGAAGGAAACGTTCGATAACTTACGGGTCTACAAGATGATGCTTAACCCGGCCAAGTGTGTCTTTGGAGTTCCTGCAGGCAAGCTCTTGGGATTTCTAGTCTCTGAGCATGGTATTGAAGCTAATCCGAACAAGATAAAGGCTATTACTTCCCTGTCTGAGCCAGCATGCATCAATGACGTTCAGCGCCTGGCGAGTCGAATCGCTGCATTAAGCCGGTTCATAAGCCGCCTGGGTGAGAAGGCTATTCCTCTGTATCAGATGATGAAGAAAACAGACAACTTTGTCTGGAGTAAGGCGGCGGGTGAGGCGCTTGAGGTGCTCAAGAAGCAGCTGGTTGAGCCGACGGTCTTGGCTGCTCCGGCTGAGAAGGAACCTTTGCTCCTCTACATGGCGGCTAACAACAGGGCCGTCAGTGTCGCGATTGTTGTGGAGCGTAAGGAGGCAGGGAAAGAATACCCGGTTCAGAGGCCGGTTTACTACGTCAGTGAAGTCCTGATAGAATCCAAGCAAAGGTACCCACATTGGCAGAAACTGATATATGGGGTGTTCATGGCAAATCGTAAGTTGAAGCATTATTTTCTAGGACACCAGATCACGGTGGTTAGCTCTGCCCTGTTGGGAGACATAATTCAAAACAGAGAAGCCACTGGCAGGATTGCTAAGTGGGCATTAGAGCTTGGGCCTCTTAATCTTAAATATGTGCCTCGCACGGCTGTCAAGTCTCAAGCCCTGGTGGACTTTATAAACGACTGGACAGAGTGTCAGTCGCCCGAGGAAAAGCTGGATAATACATACTGGACAATTCACTTTGATGGATCCAGGCAATTGGAAGGGTCAGGGGCTGGAGTTGTTTTAACTTCCCCTAGAGGTGACAAGTTTTGTTATGTGTTAAGGCTGATGTTTTCTTGTACTAATAATGCAGCTGAGTATGAGGCTTTACTTCATGGCCTCCGTGTGGCTAAGGAGATGAACCTGAGCCGGGTTAGATGCCTTGGCGACTCAGACCTCGTGGCTCAGCAAGTTTCAGGCACGTGGGATTCCAAAGACCCATGGATGGCGGCTTATTGTCAGGCGGTGGACGTCATCGCTGGTCATTTCAAAGGTTATCAGGTGGATCATATTGACCGTCACAAGAACGAGGCGGCTGACGCGTTGTCAAGGCTGGGCTCTCAGCGTAAGCCGGTACCACCTAACGTTTTCTTGGATGTGTTGTATCACCCGTCTGTTAAGCTACCTTCAGAGGAGGATCTTGCTATACCTGACCCGGAGGGGCAGCTGGTGGCAGCTCTGCATACTATCCCTAACTGGACATTGCCTTACCTAGCGTACTTGACTCGCGGCGAGTTGCCCGAGGACGAGACCTTGGCAAGGCAAATCATAAGACGATCTAAGTCCATGACGATCGTCAATGGCGAGTTACATAAGCGCAGCGTTACTGGCGTTTTTCAGCGTTGTGTTTCTCCTGAAGAGGGTAAGGAAATCTTAAATGAGATTCACGCTGGCGATTGCGGTCATCACGCCGGCTCAAAATCTTTGGTGGCCAAGGCTTTCCGGCATGGATTCTTCTGGCTGACGGCTCATAAGGATGCAGAGGACTTGGTTACCAAGTGTGACGGATGTCAGAAGTTTGGGCGACGTGCTCACGTACCGGCTCAGGAGTTGCGCATGATTCCAATACCTGGCCGTTTGCGGTCTGGGGGCTTGATATGGTCGGGCCCTTCAAGAGATCTAAAGACAAGAAGACCCACCTTTTGGTGGCAGTGGATAAGTTTACCAAGTGGGTTGAGGCTGAGCCGGTCAGCAAATGTGACGCCGCTAGGGCGGTTCAGTTTGTCAAAAAATTGATCTACCATTTTGGCTACCCTCATAGTATTATCACAGATAATGGTACAAACCTATCCAAGGGGGCTATGCAGGCATTCTGTGAAAGCGAGCACATCCGGCTTGACGTCTCTGCTGTTGCCCATCCACAGTCCAATGGTCAGGCAGAGCGTGCTAATCAGGAGATCTTGAGAGGCATCAAGCCCCGGCTTATGGTTCCTCTACTGCGAACGTCGGGTTGTTGGGTAGAAGAGTTGCCATCAGTTCTATGGAGCATCAGAACTACCCCCAACAGATCAACAGGCTATACGCCTTTCTTTATGGTTTACGGTGCAGAAGCTGTCTTGCCAAGTGATATACGTCATGACTCGCCGCAGGTGGCGGCTTACGTTGAGACAGATAATGAGACAGCGCGTCAGGACGCGTTAGATGCTTTGGATGAAGAGCGTGATCTGGCGGCGGCTCGATCGGCGATTTATCAACAAGACCTGCGTCGCTATCATAGCCGCACAGTTAAGACTCGGACGTTTCAGGAAGGCGACTTGGTGTTGCGTCTGATTCAAGATCAGACGGATGCGCACAAGCTATCTCCTCCATGGGAAGGACCTTTTGTGGTCAGCAGGAATCTCAACAATGGGTCATATTATCTCATTGACGTACGAGACGAGTCACGTACTTCTGGGCAGGAGACCCACCGGCCGTGGAACATCGCTCATGTGCGGCCTTACTATACTTGAGTCATCGACTCCCATCATTGTACATCATCATTGTATATACCTTTTATATACATATATAATAAAGTTGGCATCCCTGCAAGCCGGGGCCTCTGCCTGTTATACACTTCAGATTGTGCAAGAGTGAACACAACCACAAGGTCATTTGGGGGCTTCTAACCCGCCAGGGTTTGGCTTACACACCCTCTTGATCGGCTCTTCAGCCACTGTAAGGCCAGGTTATATACCCAAAAAGTTGACTCCGTCAACAAGGTCATTTGGGGGCTTCCAACCCACCGGGTTTAGCTTACACACCCTCTTGATCGGCTCTTCAGCCACCGCAAGTTCGAGTAAAACCTGCCTGTATGTTGCTGCTGCTCCGCTAGGTGACCCGCCGAACTCTTACCAGTTAATCTCGCCTAGAGACCCTGAGCTGTTCAAAGTATTTGACAGTCACTCTCGCTAGAGACCCTGTACTGGTCAAGGTTAAACCGGCGGCTCTTGTCACGTGAGGGCCGGCTTACGGAAAGCGAGGATAAACTCACCCATCTGCTACATACTCTCCGCTATGTGGCCCGTTCGTACTCTTAAACAGTTACTCTTTTAAAGACCCTGCACTGTTTAAGGTTCAAATGACGGATTTATGTCACGTGAGAAGTAGCTTATGAGCCCAAGGGGTACTCATGCCCTGCTGTGCCTCTTTATGGTTTGTTGTTGCTCTTACCAGTTAATCTCGCCTAGAGACCCTGAGCCGTTCAAAGGAGTTGACGGTCACTCTCACTAGAGACCCTGTACTATTAAGAGTTCAAACAACAAGTTCATGCCATAAGAGCCGGCATATGAGTTTTCGAAAAAGCAAGGTCATGAAAGATTTAACATTTCCAGGTTATGCTTTTTCAAGCTGCCCTCACAGCAATACAGAACATATTCTGTCTTGTTTGTTTTTGCAGGTTTTATCTCTTAAGATGAGCCGCCGTGAAATATGATGACAAGATGTGAGCAGAACACAAGATAGATAAAAGTGCATCAAGTAGCACGGATGAGGCAATCAAGTTTTTCTACGCCTATTACAATGCTCTCCAGGGAGCCCAAAATGCAACGGATTTAAAGTTTTTTACATGCTTCCAGTCTCGGCGGCTCAGAAAGCCGGGTTATCAACTTCAGGAGCAAGTGTTCAGCTTGACGGCGGGTCATCCTGCGTCGGGTTTTTGACCTCCTCGATCTGAAGATTGTCCACATCCCAGTTGCAGTCTATTAAAGCCTCAAACTGGGCCTCGTCAAAGAGGGGAGACGGGTCAATTTCAGGGGCAAAGAGTGGCTTACGGCGTGCAGGAGTTAAGTCCCTGGCTTCAAAAGTTGGGCAGCGCACTCGTTTGCTATCCTCGCCATAAGCCGCCTGGTATGAGGTCAGATCAATTTCATTGACAAGTGTTGATGCGAGTACTCGGGAGGCCTTCATACACTTGGCATAGTCAGCTTCGGTAAAGTCTGAGCCGTCATCTTTCTTGGATGGAAAGCCATCCATCATCTCTTCTGCGGTCAGTTCAGGGGCAAAGGCCAGGGACCGGCTTAGCGCAGCCATTGCTCCTTTTCTGGCGGCTGATCGTTTGAGCTCATCAATTTGCTTGGGCAGAGTTGACAAGAGTTCTATCACTCCCTTCATGAATTTGGGGATGCTTTTTTCAGTCAACATCGCTTTGATGGTGCAAAGGGTCCCGCAGTATAGCTGTTCTGTCAAGGTGTATACTGCTTTCAGCTTCAGCAAGCTATCAGAAGATAATTGGTGGCTTCTTTGACCTGCAAGGAAGTGAGGCATTATAAGCCGCCCGTGCAGCCTTTCAACAAGGCAAGGAAATTTGCTAAATATTCAGTACTTACCAAAGATAGCAGAAGTCATCCTGGATATATGACGCTTGAGGGTTTGTAGCTCTTCTGACGCAAGCTTGAGCTGCTGGTCAGCATCGTTGGCACGCTTGGTCAGGGCGGCTTCTTTAGACTCAGCAGTCTTTTTGAAGGCAGCAAAGTCAGCTTCAACCTTCTCAAGCTCTTTAATGGAAACCCGCCATTTTTCTTCCGCCTCAGCCCGGGCGGTTTGTTGCGAAGCAACATTTTCCCTTAGGCTGGTCAGATCAGACTCAGCCGCATCCAAAGCTTGCTGCATCGTACAAAAAACAAAAAGTTCAGCAGGTCTAAGTCGCCAAGAGGAGGCATTAGTGGACAACTGATGAAGTTGTTATGCTACAAGTGTCAACAGATTGCAAGCAATATACTTGACACTTGGGGGCTAATGTCTGTGTTTTCTCTCCAAGTCTACAATGAAGTTCTGGCTCATCTTCAAAAAGTTAAGCCGGCACTTGGGGGCTACACACGGCGCTTTTCAAACAATGAAGTTTTTTCCGGATCATATCAGCAGTAAAGTTCCGGCTCATCATTTTCATAATGACCCGGACTTGGGGGCTACACTCGGATCTAGATTTCAAGTAAGTACCGGCTTATTATCTATATTAACCCGATACTTGGGGGCTACAACTTAAGCTATTTAGAGTATGACAAAGATTGGAAGACCCGGTCTACTATTTGCAATATTAAACCAGCTCTTGGGGGCTACATAAGGGTATAAGGAAAAACAAGAGAAGGAGTACCTCATATTTTTTCTTCATCAGTCCAACAAGTTTCAACTCCATATTACGGCTTGTGGAGAGGCGGTTCAGATAACCAGCATGTAGTTCATCTGCAGTCAGTTTTTCTAACACAGGGAATTAAAAATCAAGTTTTTCTGGTGAGCATGTGTCAGCCTTGCTGGTGTGCTTCGTTAACACATGGGGTTCAGGAGAATGATAACCCGTCCCAGTGACAACAACTTCTGGATGAGCTGTATCTTCGACGGTTGTTGAAGGGCTGGGCGGTTTAGGATCAGCCTTTGGAGGGCTTTCAGGAGTGGCCATGTTGTCATCAGCCGGCTCAGAGGGTTGAGGAGCGTCGTCAGGCGCGTCTTTTCTAGCCTCAGTAGGCTCAACATAAGTTGCAGGGGAGTCCGTCTTAGCAGTCTCCGGCTCTTGGGCAGCAGGAGTAGTGGTAGACCCGCCTGTCTTCCTTCGTTTTGCTTGAGCCCTTGAAAACAAAAAGATTGTCATATAGAGGACAAGGATGGTAAAAAGGTATGGTGCAAATACAAAGGTACGCACTCCGGGTTGATCTTCAGAGGAGGCAGCTTGGATGCAGTGGAATCACCAGACGAAGGGGGCGTTTCCTGAAAAAGATAAGACGATAAAAAACAGAGTAAGGTTACAATTCAAGACTGTTAAAAATCGGACTTGGTTAAAAGAGTACCTCAGCAGGCCGTTTCCGAGGAGCCGGAGTGTTTGGTAAGCCGGTCAAAAGCTCTTCAGAGTCGGTGCTCCGGGTCTGACGTCTGGAGGTGTGCTGTTGCTTTTTCAAAAGAAAGTTGAGGTCTAAATAAGCAAGAGGATGAGAAAATGGAACTTTCCGGATGACCCGCCGTATTTTCGCTGGTGGAAAGTTTTCTCGGTCAGAGGAAATGTAAGTTACCTCAGGGGCATCAGCATGGCTTGTCTCCGTTTCCTCCTGTGAATAATTGTTGTCAATAAGTTGCATAAAGAGACGGCCAAGGGAGTCAAGTTCTACCTCCGAGTCGTCAAACTCAAGCAGTTCCTGAGCAGAAGTTTTCTTCTTCTTATGGGCACTGGTTTTATCCGCCTTAGGCTTCCTTACAGGAGGATTATACTTCTTCTTCCAGAAGGAAGAGCCGGCCTGTGCATAAGCCGCCAAAAAGGTTAAAAGGAGCAAGGCAGAAGGTCAAAAGACAAAGAATGAGCAGTTTGCTAAGAAAGGCTTCTTACAGCTGGAGCCGGGCTCTTGACGCAAAAAGGCTTCAGCCCAGTTTTGTTGCAAGTCTCTTGTTTTTCGCCAAGAAGAGTTTTGACGGAAGAGTTGATGTCCTGTTCTGTCAGGGGGGTGGCATTGAAACAGAGAGGGTCATTGGGTTCACCCGTAAATTCGTACATGAGTCGGTCACGCCGGCTCAGTGGCAAGATTTTCCAGGAAACCCAGCAACGGGTTAGATCAACGCCAGTTAAGCCGTTCGCCATTAAGGCCCTGATCTTCGCGAAGGCCGGAGCACATTTTGCTCGCTCTGCGGCAGACATCCAGTCTGGGAGTTCTCCGGTGTTGCAAAGCCGGGTAGGACAGTAACCCAGCAGCGGATTCTCTTCTTTGGGAGAAGTGTCCTTGCAGTAAAACCAGGTCTTGTTCCAATCCTTTGGGTGACTTGGTAAGACGGCTGCTGGGTAGGGCAAATCTCTCCGTCTCTGGATAGAAACACCGCCAAGCTCCAAACTTGGTCCAGCTGCCACTTCAGTTTGGCGGTTGACGTAAAAGTAGTCACGGAAGAGGTCAACAGACGGTTCTTCTTGCAGGTAAACTTCGCATAAGACTTGAAACTGACACATGTTGGTGACGGAATTTGGACCTATATCTTGAGGATGAAGTTTGAAGGAATGAAGGACGTCCCGGAAATTTTTTGACCCGGGCGAGCTAAAACCACGGAGGAGGTGATCCGTGAATACGACAACCTCTCCTTCCTTAGGAGTAGGTCTTATTTCTGGCCCTGGAACCCGCCAGCGTATCACGTCCTGAGCCGGCAGGATACCCGATTCTACGAAGTCAAGCAGAAGCTGCTCGGTGACTCCGGAGCCAACCCAATCGCAAGACGCGGGTGCTCTTGACATGGTGGTGGGTTAAACTGTGAGAAGATGCAGGATATGGCGGGTTAGGAAAACATCAAATAATTAGGGCAGCTATGGTCAACATTATGATGAGGTGTTAAGCCGCCAACGTATTTCGTCAAAGAGCCGGCAATGCAATGGCGGGTTAAGTAGACAAGGTGATACTGGAAAATGTCGTTAAGTGTGGATAAACAGGTTTCACATGTTGCAACTATGGCTGCAAGATCTACAGGCGAAAATAAATGAAATATGTTCAAGACCTAAAAAGGCAGTGGAAGAACAGGCAGTCAGCACGCAGAGAAGAGCGAGGTACAGATCTAAGGTAAGCAGATATTGACATCGAGCGGACGGCCGCAGTGGATACACAGCAATATGAGATTCAAGGGGATACTTGGCAATCTACATTACGAAGAACGATCTGACGAACAGCGAAGAACACTAAAGGAACCTGATGAACTCGAAACCCTACTTGGAGATGATTGTGGGTCTTACAAGGAGGGAGGATGGTACCTTGTGGATGCGAACGAGCTGGCGAGTTTCTGGACCGCGTCAGGTTGATGCAGCGGCCGGCGTTGGGGACGACGGTGAAGATCCGGTCGGCGCGGCGGAGCTCTGGAGGTGAGAGCGTCTGAAGGAGGAAGAAGAGGACGGTGGCGGCAGAGAAAGGAAAAGGGGCCCCTCGTGTCCCTATTTATGAGATGGGATGGCAACAGTGCGCGTGAAACCCGGAGAGGCTCAATGATGATTGACCGGAGGGGACGCCACGATTTTCGGGACCGACCGTTTAATGAAGAGATCCGTTGCGAACATCACGGAATTTTTAGCATATTCGGTGTGACGTCACGGCGGGTTATGAGTTTTTTTTCAGGTGATAAAAATGTGAGACTCGCCGCCAAGTGAGAGTGAAGATTGACATGAACAGGCTCAAATCAATCTGGGGCCTAATGTTGGGGATATAACCCCGTGGTAAGACCCGCCCTGGAGGAGCCGGGTCATACCTGGCGGCTCATAGCCAAAAAACCCTTAAAGTGGGCCGGAAGATGAAGACCGGGCCACATGGCAGCTTACCGGGTGGGTAAAGACGAAGGCCCAAGACAGAAGATGGTATGAGACCCGGGCGGGTAAACCGCCCGGAGCCGGATTACCCAAAGAGGCAAGGTGGCTTAGAGATAGGATTGAGTACATTGTACGAGTCGGTTTGAGACTCATGTAACCCAGGGCCTCGACCTCCTATATAAAGGCGAGACCCTGGGGCGGCTTAGACAAGAAACCAATCAATCGAGAACTAGGTCAAGCGAATCCGCTCCCTTGTAATCCATACACCAGTCAATACAATACAAGAAGGAGAAGGCTTTTACCTCTTCTTGAGGGGCTGAACCTGGGTAAACTCGTGTCCCTCGTCTCGACCAACCCCTTTGAGTCCACCGCCTCAGCGATGGCCTCGAACCTAAGTCTTCGGACATCGGCCGTGAAAAAACCACGACACACGGGGTATCCAGCAGAGATACAGCTAGGGACTCGGATGGGGCTGGATCCATATCCTTACCACCACACATAGTCCAGAGCTGACTTTGTACGGAATACGACGCATGAGAGGGAAACAACACAAGGGATAAGAAAGAAAAAAACGAGGCACTTGCACTAAAAATAACCAACATGCACATGACATTGCGCTAAAAAGAACCAACATGCACATCACAAAACCAAATTAGAACACATGGTCTAAAAATATTCGAATCAAGTCAAATGACCAATCGTGGAACAAGAGCGGTGGCCGTAGCCACCATGTTTGAGTTTATTTGGTATGGCACCGCGAAGATATGAACCTTGGGCAAGACCAATACTCATCTTTGAAGCACAAGTACCATCAATGAATGGCGAATGTGAAAGATTTGGTTTAATTTACGCACTAGTAGGATAAGATAGCTCATGAGTTGATCTAGCTCCCCCTACATAGGTGCCTACATCTAAACAAGATACTAGTTGAGTATGAGTGTGCATGCAAGGGTCTCAAACCAAGTTACTAAGATCCACGATATTTAGCTCATGCCTTAACTCGCGGAATCTTGCTTCATCAAGTGGCTTGGTAAAAATATCTGCAAGTTGCACCTCAGTGTTAACAAGAAATAACTCAATGTCCTTTCTTGCCACATGATCCCGAATGAAATGATGACGAATATCAATATGCTTGGTACGGTTGTGTTGTACGGGGTTCTCTGCGATCTTGATTGCACTTTCATTGTCACACAAAAGAGGCACTTTGTCACATTTGACACCATGATCCATCAAAGTTTGCCTCATCCATAATAATTGAGCACAACAACTTCCAGCGGCAATATACTCAGCTTCGGCGGTTGAAAGAGACACACAATTTTGCTTCTTTGAGGACCAACTAACCAAGGATCTTCCAAGGAACTGACAAGAACCGTATGTGGATTTGCGATCAATCTTGTCTCCGACCCAATCTGAATCCGAATATCCTATCAACTTGAATGATGATCCTTTAGGATACCAAAGGCCCAAGTTTGGGGTATGAACCAAATATCGAAGGATTCTTTTTACTGCCATATAATGGCTCTCCTTAGGAGCGGATTGAAATCTTGCACACATGCACACACTCAACATAATATCGGGTCTAGATGCACAAAGGTAAAGCAAAGAACCGATCATGGAGCAGTATACCTTTTGATCCACGGCTTTACCATTGGGATCAAGATTAAGTTGACCATTTGTTGGCATGGGTGTCTTCTTGGGCTGGACATCAGTCATCTTGAATTTCTTGAGAATGTCTTGGATGTACAAGGATTGGTTGATGAAAGTTCCTCCTCTTAATTTCGTTATTTGAAATCCTAGGAAGAACTTCAACTCTCCCATCATGCTCATTGCGAATTCCTTTGTCATAAGATTCTCAAACTCAACGTTAATAGCATGGTTAGTGGAACCAAAAATAATGTCATCAACATAAATTTGGCACACAAACAACTCCCCTTTTACCCTCTTTGTGAAAAGAGTGGAATCTATTAACCCGATCTAAAACCCCTTCTCGCCTAGGAAAGCCGTAAGGTGATCATACCAAGCATGAGGTGCTTGTTTAAGTCCATAGAGCACCTTATGGAGTTCATAGACGTGAGAGGGGTGATCGGGATCTTCGAAACCGGGAGGTTGTTTGACGTACACTAACTCTTTAAGAGGACCATTAAGAAATGCACTCTTCACATCCATTTGATACAACTTGAAATTATGATGAGAGGCATATGCAGGCAAGATACGAATGGACTCAAGACGGGCAACGGGGGCAAAGGTTTCACCAAAGTCCAAACCTTCAACTTGAGTGAAATCTTGTGCCACTAACCTTGCCTTATTCCGTGTGACTTGTCCATGTTCATCTTGTTTGTTCTTAAAGATCCACTTGGTCCCGATGACATTATGGTGTTCTTGTGGCCTCTTTACTAGAGTCCATACTTTGTTGCGGGTGAAATTGTTGAGTTCTTCATGCATAGCATTCACCCAATCCGGATCGTCAAGAGCATCTTCCACCTTAAGAGGTTCAATACAAGAGACAAACGAGTGATGTTCACAAAAGTTTGCAACACGTCTACGAGTAGTTACCCCCTTTTGGATGGTTCCATAAATGTTCTCGGTGAGATGTTGAAGATGCTCTATCTTGCCAGCCACTTTCTGCTCTTTTAAACAAAGCTCTTCATCATTTGGTGTTGCACTTGATGAAGATACTTTGCATTGAGCTTGTTTGAGTCTAGCGGACACCCTTCTCTTCACAACCTCAACTTCTTGAATACGTGGGGGTGGTATGGTAGAAGACACTTGAGGTTGGGCGCTTTTAAGTCTTGCGGACACCCTTCTCTTCACCACTTCAACTTCTTGAACTTGAGGTTGGGCTTGATCTTGATCTTGATCATCAACATGTGCAACATCTTGGACATCAAGTCTTGGTACATCACCACTTGGTTGAGCTTGTCCTTGATCTTGCCCATTGTTTTGAGCAGCTTCTTGGACCTCAATATTTGGTTCCTCGCCACTTGGTTGAGCTTGTCCTTGATCTTGATCAGGAACGTGAGGGACTTGATCTTGTTCTTGGATAGGTTCATGATCTCCCGAAGCATCTTGCACTTGTGGTGCCGGTGATGACTTCCCTTGTGGGGATTCCACAAGAGGGGCTATTACTCCTTCTTCTTCTACTTGGACTTGGGGTATTTCTTGTGGAAGAATGTGACCTATCCCCATGGTCCTTATAGCTTGTGAAGGAGCCTCATCACCTACAACACTAGGAACAATTTGCTCCATACGAGAGCTGTTATCTTCATCAAACTCCACATTTACCGTCTCCTCAATACACCCGGTGGATTTGTTGAGAACACGGTAAGCATGAGAATTTGAAGCATATCCAACAAATATGCCCTCATAAGTTTTAGACTCAAATTTAGCTAAACGGGATTTATTTTTTAGAATGAAACACTTACAACCGAACACCTGAAAGTATTTGACGTTGGGTTTTATCCCAATGAGAAGTTCATATGCGGTCTTGTTCTTGAGCTTCGGAGATAAAGCCGGTTTGATGCATGACAGGCAGTGTTGATGGCTTTGTCCCAAAGCTTGTATGGAGACTTGTACTCGTCAAGCATGGTCCTAGCCATTTCAATAAGAGTTCGGTTCTTCCTTTCCGCAACACCATTTTGTTGAGGAGTATAAACTGCAGCATACTGATGCTTGATCCCCTCATCACTCAAGAACTCATCCATGGTAGAATTTTTGAACTCGGTCCCATTGTCACTTCGAATTGCCATGATTTCACAATCATGTTGACGTTCAGCTTCTTTGGCAAAGTTGATGAATGTTTCTTGGGTCTCATCTTTTGTCTTGAGGAAGAATACCCATGTATATCTTGTAAAATCATCAACAATGACACGACAATACCTTCTTCCTCCCAAACTATCATAAGAGGGGGGACCAAAGAGATCCATGTGGAGGAGCTCTAAGGTCCTTGAGGCGGAAATGATAGTCTTCACTTTATGGGCTTTCTCATGAAGCTTTCCGGCAATGCAAGCACTACAAGGACGATCTTTGGCAAAAGACACATTGGTTAGTCCAAGGATGTTCTCTTCCTTTAAGAGAGCTTGCAAATTTCTCATACCCACGTGGGCTAGACGTCGGTGCCATAGCCACCCCACGTCGGCCTTGGCCATTAGGCATGTTGCAAGATGTGTTTTCTCTTTAGAGAAATCAACCACATAAAGGTTGTCTTCAACATGCCGAACAAAGACCACTTTGAGATTGCTCCTCTTAAAGACGGTCACATGGATTTCACCGAAATGAGAATCATAACCGGCACGTGCCAATTGAATTGTTGAGAGTAAATTGTAGTGAAGGGATTGAACAAGCATGCCATTTGATAGAGATGAATCATTAGAGATTACCATTTTACCCAATCCCAATACCTTGCCCTTGCTATTGTCACCAAACGAAATGGTTGAGGAGGCCTTGAGGGAATCAACGAACTTCACAAGCATTTCTCTATCTCCGGTCATATGATTGGTGCATCCACTATCGATCACCCATTGCGTTCCACCGGAGGTATAGTCCTACATGATTCAAGCTTTAAGTTTAGGTACCCATTTCGCAATGGGTCCTAGAGAGTTAGCAACAAGGGTATTAGGAACCCAAATAGTCCATGCATAATCATCATAATTAGTGCCAACGAATTTGGTAAAGGTGTAACCATCTGTTCCTCTCATGAGGACATAGGATGGGTTGTTCTTGCCGGCAAACTCCTTAGGAATGGCCTTGTCCTTAATGACCTTGCCATTCCCATCTTCTCTGTTTTCCTTCTCCTTATCCTTGTGCTCTTCGTGCACGAAAACTACCTTTTGGTGAGGAGGAGGAGTGGAACCAATCTTCTTCTTGTTGTTCTTCTTCTTGGCTTTATTTGCCTTGAGAGAGGGATCAAAAACAATTCCCTCTTTTGAAACACACTCCTTTTGGTTATTCAAGAGGTCACTGAGATTTTTCTCTCCTTGAATGCATGACACAAGTCCTTTCTCTATTTGGGCTTTTAACTTATTGTTCTCTTCTTGAAGAGAGGTGCAATCATGAACAAAGTTAGCCGTACAAGATTCATCATTTAAATCAATGTGAGACACGGTAGTAAGAGCCTTCATGGTAGAAGCTTTGAGTTGAGCATATGACTCGGTGAGGGCAATGAGGTCACGTTTGACAACCTTGGAACTTTTCACAAGGAGCTCATGTTCCTTACTAAGCCGAGAGTGATCAACTAAAATCTTCTCGTATTTTAAAGTCATGGCATCTTTGTTCTCAAGAGAAATTTGTAAGGCATTATTGGTTTTAACAAAGTCAATGTCATGAGAAGACATGGCTTCCTCGAGGGAGGCTCTCATGTCACTCTCTTCATATAGTTCGTGCTCGAGGAGTTCGACTCTCTCTTTTTCCTCTATGAGGAGGTTTTCAACGTTCTCAATAAAATCATCGCGTTCGGCGAGTGACTTAAGGAGATCGCTAAAACGAGCACATGCTTCACCATGAAGAGTTTTCATGAAAGTCATCAAGGATTCCTCATCATTGTCCACACTAGCCTCACACTCATCCTCCACTATCTAACAAGAGATATTGGGAGTGTGGTTAGCGTGGATAGGAGATTTAGACTCAGTTTTTACCTCTTTAGCCATAAGGCATCGATGAGTGAAGGGGGTGTCCTCATTTGGAGAGTCAAAGAGGCCGGTGGATGAGGATGAGTTAGTGGCATGCAAGGCAATGGCAGCCGTGCCCACTTGGTCATCATCACCGTCATCCTCATCTCCTGACATGTATTCCTCATGAACAAGTGCCTTGTCATCTTTTCTCTTGGCGAACTTGGAGAATTTCTTCTTTTTAAGCACAAGCTTCTCGGACTTGTCTTCACGTCTCTCATACGGGCAATCATGCACAAAGTGTCTTGGGCTATCACAATTGTAGCACTTTCTTCTCCCAAAACTTCTTCCTTGAAGATTTTTTCCTTTGTTAGCCATGGTGCCCGAGTACTTCTTGACTAAGAGAGTCAAGTCTTCCGCAAAGTCATTTGCCGGACAAGTAGTGTCACCATCATCTTCACCGCACTCTTCAAGCACATATTCTTCTCTAGCTTGAGCAATTACCTTCTTCGCCTTTAAGGCAAGATTTGAGTTCTTGGTGGCTTGAGCAATTGCAAAGGTCTTCTTTGACTTGGTCTCCAAAAGCACATGGGGGGATAAGGTAGACACAACTTGAGCTGCAGTTAACTTGTGGTAGTCCGGGCGTTGATGGATCATCAACACCATGGTGTGTTCCGTTAGAACCATTGCATCAATGAACTTGTCCTTGATGAAGTCATCGTTAGCCCATTCACATCCAAAGGTTCTCAGGTTTAGCACAAGAGACTTCAAGATTCAAAAAACCTCATCCACGGTTTCACCATCATTCCTTACAAACAAATTTACCTCTTGCTTGAGCAAGGCTAATCGAGATCTTCGAATTGCGGCATCACCCTCTAGAGCCTCTTCAAGGCTAACTCAGATTTCCTTTGCGGTCTTGAGAAGAGCAATGGAGTCACTATAGTCTTCGGTCATGACACTATGCAAGATGTTGTGGGCGGTTGCATTGAGTTGATCATCAACCGCTTCCCTTGGAGTGACATTTGTTGGGTCCTTCGGGTTGAAACCGTTGACCACAATCCACCATAATTGCGTAGATGCACTTCGAATGTGAGACTCCATATCTAGCTTCCACTTAGCAAACGCATTAGCTTTCAAAGGGGGCGTAGGCCCAACAAGATTAATGTGAGGATATTGTAAGGGTTGTGGTGAGTAAAAAGGTTCCAAGGCATTGTACCTAGGAACTTGAGTGCGACCCGGTGATGTAAGGATTTTCCTTGAGTCATCTGCATCAAGGGCCACATATGGATTAAATGAGTTAGATGTGGATGATGATGGCTTTAAGCGCGCATCAATTTCCTCCTTAACCGAGGAATGAACTTCTCTCAACATTGCGGTTTTAAGATCCGCAAACATTGAAAGACATCCGCCGTGGTTAACGGGGCACCCGGGTTGGGAGCAGCAGGAGCAGTGGCTTGAGGTATGACCACCTCGGCTGCGAGAGGATCTTGGTTTTCACCAAGTCCAAGCGCCGCGAGGTAACCCCCCACAGTTTCATCGCCGGCCATATCCTCTAAGGTTGTAAAACCTTATATTAGAGCACGAGGCTCTGATACCAATTGAAAGGATCGATACGGTCAACTAGAGGGGGGGTGAATAGGATACTACAAATTTTAATCCTGTTTGTCAATTTTAGGGATAAGCGGATAAATAAGGTTCACTAGGTATGCAACTAGGTGAACACAACCTATATGACAAACACAAGTAGTACTAAATATGCTAGGCAATAATAAAGCTAACAAGCCAACAAGCATACAAACCAAGGTAAAGTGCGGGAAAGGATTAACCACAAGTGAGACGAGGACACAGATTTTATCTCGAAGTTCACTCTTCCTTGGGGAAGAGCTACTCTCCGTTTAGAGCGGTGCCGGAGCCAAAGCTTGCAGACCGCCACGGAAGGCTCACCGTATCTCTTTCGAGTCACCCCCAACGGATGAGCCTCGAATCACTCGGGATTGGTCTTGAAGGCGACCACCACGCCTTTACAAATTTCTCCGGAGCACACCACAAGCAAGGAAGCTTCCGGAGGAACCTCTAACCGCCTAGGAGTCCAAGCTCCAAGAGTAACAAATCAATGGTGAACAAATGTTGTGGGGAACACGAATTTGGTTTGGTCAAAGTGTAGATCGGGTCTTGCTCTCCCAATCCCCAAAGTCTCAAAAAGTTTGGGTGGAGGGATTGAGAGTATTGAGCAAAATGAGGTGTAGCAATGGTGGAGATCAACAAGACATTAGGGTTGAGTTGGGAGGAGGAAGAAGGGGGTTTTTATAGAGTTCTTGGCTGGGGAGGAGAATCTGCCCGTTGGACCCCGTGCGCACGGGCTTAGTCAGCCCCGTGCGCATGGGGTACTCAGAGAGGTTCGGGGTACCCCGTGCGCACGGGGGTCAAAAGACCCCGTGCACATGGGGTACTCAGAGAGGTTCGGGGTACCCCGTGCGCACGGGGGTCAAAAGACCCTGTGCGCACGGGCTACTCAGAGAGGTTCGGGGTACCCCGTGCGCATGGGAGTCAAAAGACCCCGTGCGCACGGGCTACTCAGAGAGCTACGCAGTACCCCGTGCGCATGGGGGTCAAAAGACCCCGTGCACACGGGGTGACCAGGAAGTCTCTGTAAACCTGATCTGAGAACCCGGGCATGACACTAACAGACCCCATGGATACTTGAAGTGGTAGGTAGGCTGAAATAAAGGACATGAAGGCATTCCCACATAACATACATCCACGATGACCCCTCTTAATAGTGCGGTAATTCCTACGACTCAAATCGAACCAAAACGAAAACCTTTGAGTCATCGGAAAAACCACGCCTTTGATCTTTTTGAATTGGGGGATCACACACCTCCATTTAGAGCTGCAAGGAATCAATCACCTGAGATAAACTATAGCAGCTCACGTTAGATCTTCTAACCATATTGCCATCACACCAAAACATAATTAAGTGATAGATGCACTTTAAGTAGTCCCAGGGGCTATCAATGCCAACAAGGAAGGTGAAGAGCCTCTCCCGCAAGGATCATCATGTCCGCCAGCGCACCTACGTACTTGGAGGTCAAGAAGGTGGTTTTAGGGAAGGAGGTCCTCGACTTGGACGTGGAGATGGCCGCGCTTATGTCGGTGCCATCCTTGAGCCCGCCCGTGAACCATGTCGACATGGCTTCGCAATGATAGGGGGATATGGCATCCTAGATGGCTACAGCCAGGATTTGGACACCTCCGCGAAGATGGCCTACAAGTCATTGTTGCTCTGACGAACAGGACGACGACGTCAAGCTCCAACAATGGGCACACTCACCTACTACCCCCAACTCAGGTTTTTTCACCTCATATGCATTTTTAGGAGTAAATTTAAAATGCTTGATACGTCTCCAACGTATCTATAATTTATGAAGTATTCATGCCATGTTTACAATAATTTTATATGATTTTGGTATGATTTTATTAGAACTAACCCGGACTGACACTGTTTTCAACAGAACAACCATGCTGTCGTTTTTTTGTGCAGAAATAAAAGTAATCGGAATGGGCTGAAAATTTACGGAGAATATTTTTGGAAAATATAAAAAATACTGGAGCAAAAAGATACTGGAGAGGAGTCCCGAGGCAGCCACAAGCCTAAGGGGCACCCCCCTAGGGCGCGCCCCCCTGGCTTGTGGGTCCCTCGGGAGTCCCCTTAACGTGAGACCGACGCCAAAAATTCCAATAAATACCAAAACCCCCAGAAAGAAACCTAGATCGGGAGTTCTGCCGCCGCAAGCCTCTGTAGCCATGAAAAACCAATCGGGAGCCCGTTCCGGCACCCTGCCAGAGGGGGAAACCATCACCGGAGGCCATCTTCATCATCCTGGCGGTCTCCATGACGAGGAGGGAGTAGTTCACCCTCAGGGCTGAGGGTATGTACCAATAGCTATGTGTTTGATCTCTCTCTCTCTCTCGTGTCCTTGAGATAGCACGATCTTGTTGTACCGCGAGCTTTATTGATATAGATGAATCATATGGAGTTTTCCCCTCTCTATCTTCTTGTGATGAATTGAGTTTTCCCTTTGAAGTTTTCTTATCGGATTGAGTCTTTTAAGGATTTGAGAACACTTGATGTATGTCTTGCGATGGGATATCCGTGGTGACAATGGGATGTTCTATTGATCCACTTGATGTATGTTTTGGTGATCAACTTGCGGGTTCCGTGACCTTGGGAATCTATGCATAGGGGTTGGCACACGTTTTCGTCTTGACTCTCCGGTAGAAACTTTGGGGCACTCTTTGAAGTTCTTTGTGTTGGATTGAACATGATGAATCTGAAATTGTGTGATGCATATCGTATAATCAAGCCCATGGGTACTCGTGGTGACATTGGAGTATCTAGGTGACATTAGGGTTTTGGTTGATGTGTATCTTAAGGTGTTATTTTAGTACGAACTCTAGGGCTGTTCGTGACACTTATAGGGATAGCTCGTAAGATTGATCGGAAAAGATAAATTTGAGGTGGTTTCGTACCCTACAATAATTTCTTCGTTTGTTCTCCGCTATTTGTGACTTTGGAGTGAACTCTTTGTCGCACGTGAGGGATTTACATATGATTCAACTATGTTAGTATTGTTGAGAGAACTTGCACTAGTGAAAGTATGAACCCTAGGCCTTGTTTTCAAGCATTGCAATACCGTTTGTGCTCACTTTTGTTACTTGCTACCTTGCTGTTTTTATATTTTCAGATTACAAAAACCTATATCTACCATCCATATTACACTTGTATCACCATCTCTTCGCCGAACTAGTGCACCTATACAATTTACCATTGTATTGGGTGTGTTGGGGACACAAGAGACTCTTTGTTATTTGGTTGCAGGGTTGTTTGAGAGAGACCATCTTCATCCTATGCCTCCCACGGATTGATAAACCTTAGGTTATCCACTTGAGGGAAATTTGCTACTGTCCTACAAAACTCTGCGCTTGGAGGCCCAACACGAGTCTACAAGAAGAAGGTTGCGTAGTAGACATCAAGCTCTTTTCTGGCGCTGTTGCCGGGGAGGTGAGTGCTTGAAGGTATATCTTTAGATCTTGCAATTAAATCTTTTAGTTTCTTGTTTTTCACTAGTTTGGTTTTATAAAAGAAAACTACAAAAAAATGGAGTTTAGGTTGCATCAATTGGTTCGTCTTGTTATTGTCTTTCGTGAAAATGATGGTTTAGAAAATTGTGCTCAATTGGTAGAGGAAGAATTTATGAAAATACTTAATGAGAATTCCTTGAATGATGAGCATGATTGCAATATTGCTAGTATGAATTCTCCGAATATCCATGATGCTAATGATATGCAAAGCCACAAGCTTGGGGATGCTATGTTTGATGAAGATATTTTTAGTCCCCCAAGTTTTGATGAGCAAATTTATTATGATGAAAGCATGCCTCCTATTTATGATGATTATTGTGATGACATGTATGCTATAAAGAATAATGATAACCATGAAACTTGTCATCATGATTTTAATTTTCAATTGGATTATGCTTCACATGATAGTTATTTTGTTGAGTTTGCTCCCACTACTATTGATGGGAATAAATTTGCTTATGTGGTGAGTAGTAAAATTTCTATGCTTATGAATCATGAAAAGAATTATTTATGTGATAGTTATGTTGTGAAATTCTTTCATGATGCTACTGAAAATTACTATGAGGGAGGAACATATGCTTGTAGGAATTGCAATAATATCAAGTTTCCTCTCAATGTGTTCAAAGTTTTAAAGTTGTGCTTGTTTTGCCTTCCTATGCTAGTTGATTCTCGCTCCCATAAATTGTTTACTCACAAAATCCCTATGCATAGGAAGTGGGTTAGAATTAAATGTGCTAGTCATATGCTTCATGATGCTCCTGTTATGTTTCAATTCTTATCTTTTATGTGAGCATCATTGAAATCATCATGCCTAGCTAAAAAGGCATTAAAGAAAAGCGCTTGTTGGGAGACAACCCAATATTTATACCTACTGTTTTTGTGTGTCCACATGATTAAGCTACTGTATAATCATGTTTTATAGCTTTTGTTTCAATAAAGTGCCAAGTAAAGCCTTTGGGATAGTGTGGATGATAGTTGACTTGATTCTGTGCAAAAACAGAAACTTTTGCTCTCAGTCCAGGAATGTTGTAAATTCACTGGAACGTGATTTTGATCTGAATTTTTTACACATGATTGATATACAAATTTCCTAGATTTTCCTAATTTTTCAGAATTTTTAGAGACACGGAAGTATGGTTACGCTACAGATCTTCACAGACTGTTCTGTTTTTGACAGATTCTATTTTGCATGCATAGTTTACTTGTTTTAGTGTTTCTATAGCTTATATTGAGTGGTATAAATTATGGGAATGGTAGAATACAGTAGGTATCATGTGGGAGCAATTATGAATCTTGTCTTGACAGTACCTAAGTGAATGATCTTTATTTATTACACTAACCCATCTCACGAAGTTCCGTTAAGTTTTGTGTGATTGAAGTTTTCAAGTTTTGGGTGAGACACCGATATGAGGAGAATAAGGAGTGACAAGAACCTAAGCTTGGAGATGCCCAAGGCACCCCCAAGGTAATATCCAAGGAATACTCAAGCGCCTAAGCTTGGGGATGCCCCGGAAGGCATCCCCTCTTTCGTCTTCAACATTATCGGTATATCTTACTTGGAGCTATATTTTTATTCGTCACATATTATGAGTTTTGCTTGGAGCGTCATTTTATTTTCTTGTTCTCTGTTAGGTGTTATTTATAATCTTGTTTTTCAATAAAAAAGTTCCAAGAATTGCCTTAGGATGCTTGCATTGCATGTTTTGATGAGTGCTGTGTAAAAACAGAAACTTTGGCTGTAGTGTTTGAATTTTCATATTTTACTGAAACGTGGAAAGTTTCTGAAATTTTTACACAGTGATGTCATATAAATTATTTAGCATGTCCTAAATTTTCATAATTTTTTGAGTTACAAAAGTACACTGTTTTCATAAATTTCTACATACTGTTCTGTTTAGACAGATTGCTGTCATAGTTTCGTTATCTACTTATCCTATAGTTTCTATAGCCTATATTGGTAGATATAAATTGTGGAAATGATAGTATACAGTACCTAATGTTTGAAAATTATTATGCAACTTGTCTTGGCAGTACATAAAGAGTTGATTTATTATTATGTGTACTAACCTATCTCACGAGTTCTTTTCAAGTTTTGTGTGGAAGATGTTTTTGAGAATAGGTGAAACCATGATATGAGAGGATTGAACGAGATACAAAACCTCAAGCTTGGGGATGCCCAAGGCACCCCAAGTAAATATTTCAATAAGTCTCAAGCATCTAAGCTTGGGGATGCTACGCATCCCACCTCTCTTCATCAACAATTATCGGTTAGCCTATGTTGAGCCTAAATTTTTATTCGTTCACATGATGCGTGCTATTCTTGGAGTGCTATTTTTATTTTGCTTGCTGTTTTATAAAATGCTTAAGATCTGAAATTCTTAGATGAGAGAGTCCTCACATAGTTATTTAATTGTTGGCTACGCATTGATCTTCACTTATATCTTTTTGGAGTAGTTTGTCATTCACTCTCGTGCTTCACTTATATCCTATGAGTAAATGGTTGAATGAATTGAATATCGTAAATCTGAAATTAAATATGCTTCATATACTTATCCCATGGGGAGTAATGACTTCACACATAATAAGTATAGGTGGTAAAATTTATTGAAAGTTAGCAAACACCGCATTGGTCACTTGAACAATTCATGAAAGAATATTGAAGGAAGAGAGATTCCACATATAAATATACTATCTTGGACATCTTCTATGATTGTGAGCTCATTAATTATTTTCAAACTCGAGCAAATTAGTTAAAATTGGACAAGGAAGACAACTTAATGAGTTATGTTTGGGTATATTTGTATAGAAGTTATATTGTTATAGATCCTCCAACGTGTGGTGCTTGCTTCCACCTCATACTAGCCAAAACTTCCGCACCAAGTAGAAATACTACTTGTGCATCCAAACACCCTTAAACCCAAAGTTGTTCCATATGAGTCCACCATACCTACCTATATGCGGTATGTACCTGCCGTTCCAAGTAAATTTGCAAGTGCCAAACTCTAAACCTTCAAATAATATTCTGTTTTGTATGCCTGAATCGCTCATATAGTGACTAGGGGCTGTCAGTATCTTCCATGCTAGGTGGGTTATTCTCACGGTATGTGTTGATTCACTATCATTCACGAGAAAGTGGCTGGTATTCGGGATGCCCAGTTCCATGCTCAAAAATCAAATCAAAATATATTGAAACAAAACTCCCCCAAGATTGTTGTTTGTATGGACGGTACCCGTGGATTCGGCTCACCGTGGAGTGTGATTGATTGGTGGAGGGGGAGTAAAAACTTTACCATTCTGTTTGGGAACCGCCTATAATGTATCTAGCATGGAAGATACCGAGATCTCTCGGTTGTTATGTTGACAATGAAAGCATACCGCTCAAAATTATTATTCATCTCTGTTTTAAAAGCTCGAGCTCTAGCACCTTTGCAAATCAATGCTTCCCTCTGCGAAGGGCCTATCTTTTACTTTCTATTACTTACCTTTATGCAAGAGTCATGGTGATCTTCACCACTTCCTATATTTCGCCTTTTTCTCTTGGCAAGCGTCATGTGTTGGGGAATGATCTAGACATATATATCCACACAAATATATTTGATCATGAATTATTATTGTTGACAATTATCTATATGATAAATAAGTTGGGAGACGAAACATTAAGCCCCTATCTTTCTCTGTGTTCGATGGATGCTATTTGTTCTAAAAATATGCTTTGAGTGTCAATAATCATGGAAGACTATGTGATAGTTGAGTATGTGGAATTTGCTAAATCAAAGCTCTTACATAGACCCTTCCTGAAAATAAGATGAATTGCAATTGTTCAATGACTAGGAATATGGTTTGTTAGTTTTCAAGAAACTTTCTGGTCTATACTTTAACATGTGAATAGCTTGTTACTTGATCATGAGAAGTTTTATGAGATGAGCTACTGTTTATGGTTTATATTGATGCTAGAAAAAGTGATTGGAATTATCATTGATCAAACTTGTGCACTTGCTAGCATTCACACTTCATAAATTATTTCTTTTATCATTTACCTACTCGAGGACGAGCAGGAATTAAGCTTGGGGATGCTGATATGTCTCCAACGTATTTATAATTTATGAAGTATTCATGCCATGTTTACAATAATTTTATATGATTTTGGTATGATTTTATTAGAACTAACCCGGACTAACACTGTTTTCAGCAGAACTACCATGGTGTCGTTTTTTGTGCAGAAATAAAAGTTCTCGGAATGGGCTGAAAATTTACGGAGAATATTTTTGGAAAATATAAAAAATAATGGAGTAAAAAGATACCGGAGAGGAGTCCCGAGGCAGCCACAAGCCTAGGGAGCGCCACCCCCCCCCCCCCCCAGGGTGCGCCCCCTGGCTTGTGGGTCCCTTTGGAGTCCCCTTGACGTGAGACCGACGCCAAAAATTCCTATAAATACCAAAACCCCCAGAAAGAAACCTAGATCGGGAGTTCCGCCGCCGCAAGCCTCTGTAGCCACGAAAAACCAATCGGGAGCACGTTCTGGCACCCTGCCGGAGGGGGAAACCATCTCCGGAGGCCATCTTCATCATCCCGGCGGTCTCCATGACGAGGAGGGAGTAGTTCACCCTCGAGGCTAAGGGTATGTACCAGTAGCTATGTGTTTGATCTCTCTCTCTCTCTCGTGTCCTTGAGATAGCACGATCTTGTTGTACCGCGAGCTTTATTGATATAGATGAATCATATGGAGTTTTCCCCTCTCTATCTTCTTGTGATGAATTGAGTTTTCCCTTTGAAGTTTTCTTATCGGATTGAGTCTTTTAAGGATTTGAGAACACTTGATGTATGTCTTGCGATGGGATATCCGTGGTGACAATGGGATGTTCTATTGATCCACTTGATGTATGTTTTGGTGATCAACTTGCGGGTTCCGTGACCTTGGGAATCTATGCATAGGGGTTGGCACACGTTTTCGTCTTGACTCTCCGGTAGAAACTTTGGGGCACTCTTTGAAGTTCTTTGTGTTGGATTGAACATGATGAATCTGAAATTGTGTGATGCATATCGTATAATCAAGCCCATGGGTACTCGTGGTGACATTGGAGTATCTAGGTGACATTAGGGTTTTGGTTGATGTGTATCTTAAGGTGTTATTTTAGTACGAACTCTAGGGCTGTTCGTGACACTTATAGGGATAGCTCATAAGATTGATCGGAAAAGATAACTTTGAGGTGGTTTCGTACCCTACAATAATTTCTTCGTTTGTTCTCCGCTATTTGTGACTTTGGAGTGAACTCTTTGTCGCACGTGAGGGATTTACATATGATTCAACTATGTTAGTATTGTTGAGAGAACTTGCACTAGTGAAAGTATGAACCCTGGGCCTTGTTTTCAAGCATTGCAATACCGTTTGTGCTCACTTTTGTTACTTGCTACCTTGCTGTTTTTATATTTTCAGATTACAAAAACCTATATCTACCATCCATATTACACTTGTATCACCATCTCTTCGCCGAACTAGTGCACCTATACAATTTACCATTGTATTGGGTGTGTTGGGGACACAAGAGACTCTTTGTTATTTGGTTGCAGGGTTGTTTGAGAGAGACCATCTTCATCCTATGCCTCCCACGGATTGATAAACCTTAGGTCATCCACTTGAGGGAAATTTGCTACTGTCCTACAAAACTCTGCGCTTGGAGGCCCAACACGAGTCTACAAGAAGAAGGTTGTGTAGTAGACATCAATGCTAGACTCATTGTGATGCATTTTTAGGACGTTTACATGATGGACATGATCAATAATCAAGAGCCTCCAAATTATGAGACGGGTGATCAAAATCCGCCGATGTTTAACGTTGAGCAATCATCGAGAATGAACAAGGTGACGAAGAGAGGAAACGCACACTCAAGCAAAGATGATACTTTGTTGTGTCAAGCTTGGTTGACTACTTGCATGGATCCGATATGTGGAACCGAGCAAAAGGGCCCAAAATATTTCTTGTGGGGAGGGGGGTCATGCCTACGTGAAACCACATCCAATCCATAGTGATCTCAATGTAAGCTCTCTCTAACATAGATGGCCGCCATCCGAGGGTCCATGAACAAATTTTATAGTGTGTTTGCTCAAGTGGTGAATAAGAACCAAAGAGGCATTGGATCGGAGAGAATGTATGTTATTTTTGCTCCACATTGATCATCATCTTGCTTGTTTGCGCCATTTCTGGTAATATTTTGACATGAAGTGTTTTTTTCTGTAGATAGGCACTACATTGTATCGCCGAATTGAGAAGAAGTCATTTAACATGAGCATTGTTGGATTGAGTTGCAAGGGAAACTCAAGTGGGTAAACCTCTTTGAATATCTCAAAAATCCCAACAAGAAGAAGAAAACAATGATGCTCAAGCTCACAATTAACAATCTATTGAATGGGACGATGAGGATGGGACAAGTTGTGCGGCAACCAGACTTAGGACCGAGACGAAGAGAAGTAGTAGCACGATGGGAAGAAGTCAGAGAAAGGTAAGCTCGCGCATGCTAGACGAGCAAATTTGTGGCCACATGTGTGGTACTCTTCTCCAACAAAGACATGTAAATTAAGAAAATGGAGGAGAGATACAAGCTATACTTGCATCTCCAAAACGATGGTATAAAATTCAAAAAGGATAGGGTAATGTGAAGGTTGCTAATTGAGAGGGAGAGGGTTGACTTGGAGTTGAAGATGAAGATGAAGCATGTGAGTATGTGGAGCTTGAGAACACGAATGCAATGGAGATCATTAAGTTAGAAAATAAAGGGTGATGCTCACAAGGATCACTTAGGAGTTCATGACCATGTTAGCCGATACTAACCTCATGGATAACAATTTTAAGACGTGGTTCACCAACATGCACAAAGGCATCAACAAGCGCAACAAAACGCTTGATTCATTCATTTGATCGACAACATGTGAACTATTTAAATCGTTCAATTGTTAAATTATTGTGTGCTATATTTAGTATTGAATGATCTATGCGTATGGTTTTGTATGAATTTGAGGTTTGAGAAATTAGGGTGTTGTTGCCCGTGCGGACAAATGAGGTTCAATCGGTTGCTGTCTGCAGACATGTCTTGGCATGTTTACGAACAAATAGGGGTCAAATTTGATGTTTATGGTTGAATATGCTCCTATCACTGTTACTTGTCTATGGAGTTAACGGGACATGGTGTAAAGCGGAAGTTTCTCCCAGTCTCACGGCATATGATACATCTCTACTTTAATTTTTTCTTTCCTTGAAGTAACTCAACCTCCACATTTATGTCCTAGCTAGGAGCTACTCGATTACCTGTATTGAATAAATATGTTCACAACAAAGTGGTCAATCGGGTTTGGCACTTTGATCAGGCGGCCAGGCCATCAATATGTGTATGTTAGAGAATCTACATCCGGACTTGGCAAATCCAGACCCTTATATGTCCACGGACGCAACCAGATGTGATTGCGGACAACACCGGGCGACCTCTCATATTGTTTGTCAGGCAGCCACACTCCTCAAACTGAAACCCTCAAATCCAGGCAAATCCATGCACGTCCATCATGCACGTGAATATCAGACATAAATAATATTTTTTGGTAGCGAAAATACATAGTTCGATCATAAAATTTATTTGAAGTGCTCAGTTCAAACATTAGCTCTTTCATTTTCATTGTAGGTCCACATATGCTCCATAAAATCACTGAGTAGTTGAGCATGCATCTGATGATCTCAAAGATTCTGATGCATCTGCAGAAAATTGATAAGCGGATCTGCATCTTGTTGTTCTGAAATGTGTGCTTGTTCTCCAGACTTTTCAAAATCATGGGGTCAGGCTGCCCCTTCACTCTCGTCCGAAAAAATCATATTGTGCAAAATAACACAACATGTTTAGCTGCCATGAAGTCTCTGATTCCCACATCATTGCATCTCCACGAACCATCCCAATGAGATTGGAGCACTCCAAATGCCCTCTCCACATCCTTCCTAGCTCCTCGTTGCATTGATGCAAAGTGGGTGTGTCTATTGCCATGGGGATCAGATATGGTCTTCACAAACGCCGCCCATTGAGGATAGATACCATTGACAAAGTAGTACCCCATGTTGTAGTCGCGACCATTGACAATGCAGTTGCACGGCAGAGATTCCCCATTACAAAGTCCCCCGAATACGGGAGATCGCTGAAGCACATTGATGTCATTGAGAACTAGACATTCCGAAAAAAGCATGTCAAATCCACAAGTCATATTATGCCACTGCTTTCAGTATGATGGTGGCCTCTTTGGTGTGACCATGGTAAACCCCGCGCTAACCTTTGGGGGGAGTTCTTCCGTTGTCAATGTATGCAATCATTTAAAGAGAGCATACCTGGAAAACCTCTTACCTCTGCAATAGCCAACAACCTTTATGTATCTTGCACATTTGGTTCTATCAGATACTCTGCTCCAAACACCTCCACCACGGCGTGGGCAAGCCTCACATTGGTCTTTAGGCATGTGCTCTTCCCCATCTGGACCATCTCACAAACGGCTTCGATGGCGGTACCAAGTGCAAGCATCGTCATAACAATCGTGCATTTGTTCTTAGCATAGAACGAGAGTTGTCCGCAAGAATCCCTGGTGAGTTTGAAGTATGGATCGTGTGCCTCCACTCCCTCCAACATGCATGAGAACAATGGTTTCCGCATACGGAAATGTCTACGAAACCATTCATCATGGAATGTTGGTACGGGATCAAAGTAGTCCTTGTTGAGCAACCATGCTCCAGAGACCCTATCCCGGTTGAGAACTCTTCTCACTTTGATCGAACCCTTAAAGTTTAGAATGTCCCCCACCTCCCGGTCCATTTCTTGTTGGGTGCTCTTGATCATCATCATCTCAGCTTCTTCGTTGGCATCCACCAAATCGAAGAACTCCTTTTGAATTAATTCATCAAGCTCCGTGTTTCCTTACTCCTCGTCCGACGTACCTTCCGAGTTCTTCATTTTGCCTACAAAACTCACAAAAAACATGTCTGACAATGTGTCGAAACATGGAGGATAAGGTGCAGTCTGAGAGTAACCGGATGTACCGCGGCGGCGTCCGAGCCGATGACAATGTTCATGGCGCCGAGACTGGAGGGGAGGAGTTTTGTGACGGTGATGGAGGCGCTAAGGGCTCAGTTTGACGGCGGAGCTAGGGGAGGGTCGGCGCGGACAAGGGAGAAGAGAGGAGAGGAAAAGGGTTGGCCCGGCAAGGTTTGGAGGAGTGGGATTCTGTGCAATTTGTGGTGGGTCATGTCAACCAGATTAGACGTGACGAACGTGGTCGGGCATCCCCATATATCCGTCTAAAATATGGACTGGATATAAGGGGTGTCAGTCATGTATGAGAAGCTCATTTATATCTGAATTTTATGACCGATCAATAACCGGGCCGTGGCCGTATGGCGTTAGGAAGCCGGGATGTAGATGCTCTTAGAGTGAGTGAGTGAAACCTTTTGGGGTTGCATCACGGCCAAGCGTGCATGGATAGTCGAATGATGCTCCTGCGCGCGCGCAATGGAAGCACGCAGGGCAAAAGACACGATGATTAGGGCGGTCGGTTAGGACACAAACCTACCGAGATTAATGTAATGGTGGTTGGTCGCATGCTTCTCCGGCTTGTGTCTCGCGGCTGATGAGCACGCACATGGGCCAAAAGGTTTTGATGGCGTGATGATTGAGACGGGAATGTACGTGCCATTTCTGCTGTCGGAATTATTAACTCAGTTGCTAGCTAGGACTTAGGGTATAATAGTAGTAGTAGTGGTGGTGGTGGTAGTAGTAGGTTGGATTCTCAGGTTTTGGGGCCTCTAGCGGTGGTTAAGGCAGCATGTGGGCTTCAAGTTTATCATTAGGGCTTGGACCTTGGAATTGTCCAAAACATCCGAAATAGTTTAGGTTTCATTTTTTCTTGACATGTCAATCATACACGTATAGGCAGGTATAGCTCGGCTGGCTTGCACTAACTGAACAAACAAAGAGAATACAAGCATATTAGTTTCTTTATGCAAGTCAATTGAGATTATGAGCTTAACAATCAGACGTGAAGCCATGGAAAAAGAAACATAATAATCTTGAAAAGTGAAGGATAGCATGATTACCAAGTACAATGAAAAAATAATGATATTTCCTTAGCAAAGAAATAAATTCTACTATACTTCTGTAAGCCAATTCATTAGAGATGAGTCATCAAGCATAGCACACCTCATATGGATTAGGAGCTTTGGTTTGGTCAGTCCTGAACTCCAATGCAGCTACGGAAATTGACAGGGGCATGCCAATGCGGGGGGACTCGCCTATCAAGTCCTGTTGTCCGCTTGATTTGCCTCGTGGTTTGCGCAGTCGTTGGATCAGGACACAATAAGCTTTAAGTTTCAACAATAAAACTTATGATTGTTGCATCTAAAACTGCCAGGTTTTAATCAGTTTCAGAGATATAATTCTAAGCAATTTTTTCTGTCGGATATAGACACAAAATAAATAATTTTTAGTGTTCGCTCGTACTAAGTTTCAACATTGGAACTTAACGCGTTTCTATAAAGTCGACAAAATATATTCAAAATAGATCTTACTAGGAGAGTTTGACGCGCTTTGCTGCGCCGTTTGTGTTGTTGGGTTTCTTTAAAAAAAATCACTTTGTTTCAAAATATAAAGTGTATTATTTTTTGAAAAGGTAAACCTTTAAAGTTTGATTAAATTTGTACAGAAATATATCAAAATCCATAATATCAAATCAGTACTTTCAGATTCATCATGAAATGAATTTTAATATTTTCCTGTTTAATATTGGGATGTCGATATTTTTGCTCTGAACTTGGGAGAATTAGGAAACATGGTGAATTGAAAAGATTAAATGGGAGAGCTTGAGAAATTGTTGACCCGGTCAAAACCAAATGATCCAATTCTAAATTTTATACCTCAATTCATTGTGAGGGCTTAAAAATTAGAAAGCATAGTGTATAGTATGTAAAATAAATAAATTAGAGAGCTTTAAAAAATTATTGACCCGGTCAAAAATTTGGTGACCCAATTCTAATTGAAGACCTTAATTGAATGTGAGCTCTTCAAAACTAGAGAGCTTAGTGTTATAGAGGATTCAAAAGCAGTCATGAATACGCAGAACTTAATTTACACTTTTTGTTTAAAAAATGTAGAACTTTAAAAAACAAAAGCCAAAATAAAAAAGGCGGCACAGGTAAGTGCCTCCGCACGTCCGTGTCCTAAATCCCAGTGTTTTAAATAGCGGGCTACGTTAAATAACAACGGATCTCCAAATAAGCGTGAGACCATTTAGCGATACCTGCTGAAAAGGCTATAGAAAACTATAACGAGGCTTTAGCCGGCAATTTAAAACTATGCTAAATCCTCGTCCGATGCAGCTGCCATGATTCAGTAAGTCCCGGTCAGTCAGGTATGAAACGAAAAAACTACCAGCCTTAAAAAAAACTGTCCTCTGGACCGAATCAAACTAGCTAGATGCATGTCAAAGTCCCAATTGTACAGCTAGCTAGCTGACACCGATCCTACAGAGGCGATCGATCATCACCTAACTCATCATCACGTATGCATTAGCATCTTCCCGGTTGGGTAAAGAAAAGAAAAAGGTTCGACTCCCACCAGCCACATGCATGCGGTCTAGAGAACGATCGCTCGAACGTGTGCAGGATATCTACAACTAAGAACTATGCTCTTAATTTGGTTTGTCCTGGTGCCTCCGAATCTGCATTATCCTCGAGCTAAGCCTGTGTCTCCTTGACACGGAGGCTCCGAAGCCACATGCGCGCGGCCGGCGCCTCGCCTTGATTCGGATTCCCCGGCCCGTCGTGTGCGGCGGCGATCTTGGCTGGTGACTCCATCAACCTGATGAGGCAGGTGCATGCATGGAGTGGTGTCCAGGATATCGCGCCACGCAGGTATGTCGATCCATGTGATACTTGGCCATCTGAATTTATGGATATAGAAGAGAAAGTGTAGAAAATGTTAGCGCTGGTTACGCGCATATTGGATTCTATCGACAGAGTTCGTCTTTTATTTCTTCCAAAAAGAGGTTGAAACCTCATCCTCCACATCATTGTCCATACATTCATAGTATTATTAATTAAAGAGAGTATAATAAATAAATCAAATACAAAATTCACTTCTACGGTTAAGTTGTCTGGTTCCGCAAGAGTGATAAAATGTACTTAGGGCATCTCCATTGTCAACTCTCAAACCGCCCGCACACGTCCGGACCGTGTTGTCCGGACGTGTTTTGTCATCCAACGCAGACCTATATTGCTCCGTCGAGCGATCCAGACGCATTTTTCTCCACAAATTGAAAGCAAAGTGGGGGTGGGGGATTTGCGGGAGTCCGACACCCCCAGGCAACACTACAAGAAACTTGTTAATACATGACGGATTCCTTCTGACGGTTTTGCTTTCCGTCACAGATTACGACGGTTCACCCTTACCCGTCACGAGTACCGTCACCGATTTGTCAGTCTCGATTGGGCCGGAAAACAGCAGGCCCTTGATGACGGACGTCGTGATACCGTCAAGAAAACGGTCACGAATCGACCAAGTGGGCTTGGTCGGGCCTAGCATTTTTTCCATATACACCATCCAGACCGTCATGGACTGCGCACCTGCTGATGTGGCGTACATGCCCCTTCTTTGGCCCACATGTCAGTCGGAGCATTCGTTTTGCTCAAAAAAAAAACTGAGAGGATACGTGGGTGCCATTGTATGCCCCACATGACAGTGTATTTTACATTATGTTGCTTCACGGGGAAAAACATAGGAGACTTATTTCTTTTCCCGATTCTCACATCCTCCAGATCCAATCGGCCGTCGGCCGTCGCCGCCGCCAGTGCCACCGACGACTGCCTGGGCGAGGGTGGTTACATCCGGCGTGGTGGTCCACCTCGGCGCCATCTTCAGGATCCGGTTGGCCTCCAGCCTTGCCACCGCCGGCCTTTGCTGCACCGACGAGCCAGCCTCCGCCCGCTATTGCCGCGCCAACGATCCAGCCGCCGGCCACCATTGCCGCACGAACGAGCCAGCTTCTGCCAGCAGTTACTGCACAAGACACTCCCCTGTTCTTGCTTGCACCAACCTCAGCCAGGAGCGAGCGGTATGTCTCCGGCAGAAATCATCTCTATCCTTTAGAATTTGTTGATTAAATATTGTGATTTGCAATTTTCCCCTTCAGAATTTGGGGTGAACCTTTTCCCCTTTAGGTTTAATGGTGTGCTATTTAGATTACCCAATTACTGAATGTGTTGATGGATCTATAATTGTAATTATTTGCTGATGCTTCCGAGAACAATGTCAATAAGGCTTACTCACGTATAGTGTGAAAACCACAATATACTTATGTGCAGGCAAGAAATACTCTAGTTTTTAAAAACTATAGTTTTTCTCAGTTTTGTCAAGTCCACCTATGCATTTTGGCTCGTTTTGTTTTGCTGCAGTTTTGAATGTATATCATGTGCTAACAGCAACACCTAAAAAGCAACACTGAGTTTATCACCTGCAGCTACATCGCCATGCACGAGTTCAGCCTCCTGTGTACAAGTGTGCTCCAACAACCAATCCATTAACGAGCTAGCTTAGTTTGAGACGTGCTGAAAGTAATCAGCAACCAGCGAATTCCATTTAAAATATAGCAGATTTTCTGATCTGTAGCGTAGATGACGACATCAACAGGATGAACTTGGTTCAGTTTTTTAAAAAGTGGTTGAGACCTCTCTTTTCAATACTGCAGAAAAACTACAGTAGGAGAGATACCCCAATGCATACTGTTCAGTATAGTGCGAAGCAGTATAATTTAATTCTGAACTTATTTTAGTTTGCTATATTGTACACATTAATTTGATGGCCGGGGTAAACCTTTTATTGAGTTGGTTCTTTTTCTGCAATGCAGATGGATAGGCGTTGGATTCATGGTACATTGTTTTCCCGTGAGTACATCGAAGGTGTCAAAGAATTTATGAACTTCATTCAAGAGAAATTCAGCGAGGATGATAAAATACTCTGCCCATGTAGAAAATGCCTTGATCATAAGTACCAGCATCAGACTGTAGCGAACACGCACATATTGACGTATGGCATGGAAAGTACATATACTCACTGGATATAACATGGAGAAGACTTTGATGTAGATGTTATTGAACACCCTGTTGATGTGCATGACACCGGGGATGGTGACAATGGCGCTGACCGGTTTGAAGAGATGTTTGAAGACCTACGCACAGCAGTAGAACAAGCTCAAAGTGAAACTGAAAATCAAGATGCTAACAATGGTGGAAACCCTTCTGACAATGAGTCTTTTTTGAAGAATGTGTTGAAGGAGGCAAAACGACAGCTTTATCATGATTGTACCAAGTTTTCAAGGTTCTCCTTTGTGGTAAAGCTTCTTCATTTGAAGTCACGCCATAGGATCCCGAATAGTGCATTTACTGAAATTTTGAAGCTATTAGCTGAAGCATTCCCTAAACCCAATACTCTCCCCAAATCATATAAGGAAGCAAAGAATCTTCTGATGGAATTAGGCCTTGGGTATGAGTTTATACATGTCTGCTTCAATAATTGCATTATGTTCCGAAAGCAATATGCCAATCATGACAACTGCCCAGTTTGTGGCTTATCAAGGTGAAAAGACCTTGCTAGAAGGAAGATTCCACAGAAAGTGTTGAGGCATTTTCCATTGGTGCCTAGGCTAAGGAGGATATTTCTTTCCAAAAAAGGCGCTGAAGAAGCACAATGGCATAAGCTAAAGAGGCAGCCCAGTGAGAAGGAATTGAGTCATCCAGTCGATGGTGATGCATGGAAAGATTTTGATGAAAAATTTCCAGAATTTGCAAAAGATGCCAGAAACTTTAGGCTTGGCATTGCCACTGATGGGTTCAATCCTTTTGGAAATTTTAACACAACCTATAGTATGTGGCCTGTATTTGTTATACCATACAACCTTCCACCTTGGGCATGCATGGATCAATCAAATTTCATGATGTCTCTATTGATTCCAGGTCCCAAATCACCTGGCAAGCATTTCGATGTCTTTCTACAACCACTTGTAGAAGAATTACTTGAGCTCTGGGAGGGTGTGCGTACATATGATGCTCTTAGTGGAAAAATGTTTGATCTTCATGCTGCAGTTCTATGGTGCATTCACGATTACCCATCGCTGAGCACTCTTTCAGGGCGTACCACAAGAAGCTATTTTGCATGTATTCATTGTGACAAACACCCTCTTTCTTACAGCCTAAGGAGTAAAATTGGGTATATTGGTCACTATCGTTTCCTTCCAAGGGGTCATCCTTTGCGGAGAAACAATGAATATGTTGGACTTCATGAAAGCAATGATGAGCCAGGTAAATTCTCTGAGGAAGAGTTGCAAGCAGAATTGGAGAAGGTTAGACCTGGGAGACAACAAGAAAGTAGGAAAAGGAAGCGTTCTGACTTGGGCAGCAAGAAGGATCATGTGCCAATTTGGAGTCGGAGGGTTTGTTTGTGGGATTTGAAGTATTGGTCAAAGTTGAAGCTGAGACATAATCTTGATGTCATGCACATTGAGAAAAATATATGTGAAAACCTCATTGGGACAATTTTGAATTTGGAGGGTAAGACAAAGGACACACTTAATGCTAGGATTGATCTCAAAGATTTGAATATTAAAGAGGAGTTGCAATTGAGGAAGGAAGGAAACTCATATGTGATGCCTCGGGCACGATATACCTTGTCCAAAGAACAAGTGGTTGCATTTTGTCAATTTTTACGGGAGTTAAAGTTTCCAGATGGGTTTGCTTCCAACATCTCAAGATGCACAAGTGCTGATGGAACCAAGGTACAAGGCCTGAAAACACATGATTGTCACATTTTTCTGCAAAGAATCTTACCTGCCGGCATGAGAGGATTTTTGGACAGTGATATATATCAAGCAATAGCTAAGTTAGGCAAGTTTTTCAGGGAACTGTGCAGCAAAACTCTTAATAGGGATGTCTTGGCTGAAATGAAGAAGGAAATCTCTGTAATTTTGTGCAAGCTTGAGAAAATTTTCCCGCCTGCTTTCTTTGATGTGATGGTGCACCTTGTTGTACATTTACCTGAAGAGGCATTGCTCCGAGGTCCCGTACAATATGGGTGGATGTACCCAGTTGAAAGAAGTGTAGGGGAACGTTGCATGGGAAACAAAAAATTTCCTACGCACACGCAAGATCTATCCATGGTGATGAGCATCTACGAGAGGGAGAGTGGATCTACATACCCTTGTAGATCGCTAAGCGGGAAGCGTTAAGAAACGCGGTTGATGTAGTCGAACGTCTTCGCGATCCAAATCGCAGCCGTCCCACGATCCGTCCCGATCTAGCGCCGAACGGACGGCACCTCCGCGTTCAGCACAGGTACAGCTCGATGACGATCTCCGCCTTCTTGATCCAGCAAGAGGGGGCGGAGAGGTAGATGAGTTCTCCGGTAGCGCGACGGCGCGGTGGCGGTGGTGGTGGAACTCTTAAAGCAGGACTTCGCCTAAGCACCGCTGAAACTAGAGGGAGTCGATCTATTGGGGAGAGAGAGGGCTGCACCGTGGTTTTTGTCTTGGGTGCGGCTGCCCTCTCTCCCCTCTAGTATATATAGGAGGGAGGGGAGGGGCTGGCCGAACTAGGGCTCCTCCTAGGAGTCTGCCGCAAGGAGGGGGAGGGGGAGGAGTCCACCTCCAATCCTACTCCTAGTAGGACTCCTTCCCTTTCCCACTTGGGTTTTCCTTTTCCCACAAGTCTAGCCGCATAGGCCCTCTTGGGCTGGCCGCCCAGCCCACCAGGGGCTGGTGCACCACCCTAAGGCCCATGTGACCCCCTTGGGGTGTGGTGGCCCCACTTGGACCTGCGGAACCCATTCGTCATTCCCGGTACACTGTCGGAAATGCCCGAAATCTTTCCGGAGTTCAAACACCACTTTCCTATATATCAATCTTTACCTCCGGACCATTCCGGAGCTCCTCGTGACGTCCGGGATCTCATCCGGGACTCCGAACAACCTTCGGTCACCATCATACATAACTCAATACTACCGAAACGTCACCGAACGTTAAGTGTGCAGACCCTGCGGGTTCGAGAACTATGTAGACATGACCGAGACACCTCTACGGTCAATAACCAATAGCGGGACCTGGATGCCCATATTGGTTCCTACATATTCTACGAAGATCTTTATCGGTTGAACCTCTATGTCAAGGATTCAGTTAATCCCATACGTTGTTCCCTTTGTTCTTCGGTATGTTACTTGCCCGAGATTCGATCGTCGGTATCTCTATACCTAGTTCAATCTCGTTACCGGCAAGTCTCTTTACTCGTTCCATAATACAAGATCCCGTGGCTAACACTTAGTCACATTGCTTGCAAGGCTTATTGTGATGTTGTGACGTTTGATACACACAAGGTATTCCTCTGGTGTCAGTGAGTTGCATGATCTCATGGACATTGGAATAGATACTTGACATGCAGAAAACAATAGCAATAAACTGACACGATCATATGCTACGTTCATAGTTTGGGTCTTGTCCATCACATCATTCTCCTAATGATGTGATCCTGTTATCAAATGACATCTCATGTCTATGGCCAGGAAACCTTGACCATCTTTGATCAACAGGCTAGCCTACTAGAGGCATACTAGGGACACAGTGTTGTCTATGTATCCACACATGTATCAGTGTTTCCAATCAATACAATTATAGCATGGATAATAAACGATTATCATGAACAAGGAAATATAATAATAACTACTTTTATTATTGCCTCTAGGGCATATTTCCAACAAGAAGGCTATATACTTTAAAGCACTATGTGAGGAATAGGGCGCGACCAGAAGGTTCAATTGATGAGGCATATATTGCAGATGAATGCCTGACATTTTGCTCAAGGTACATGGATGATGTTGAAACAATATTTAATCGAAAACCAGGAAATATAGGTTTTTCAGATGAAGAAGCCTATAGGTTTTTCAGATCGGTGGCGGAGGACCCGGTAGGGCAAGGTCTGGCGTCCGCCCTACCTTGATTTGGCCATCGCAGGCAGCATGAAGGCGGTGTTGGTCGCAAGTGACCAAAGCCGCGCTACCTCAATTTTTGCTCGTCATTCGCCACTGGGTTGATCCAGATCGCTTGGCATGTGTCCCTAACAACAATCACCTCTTCCTGCTTCAACCTCCGAGTGCGAGATGTCTCAACCACCTTATCGTATTTTCATGTTCTGATCAAGTTTGCCAAGTGTCATCATACCCGTCTGTTGTGCTCTTGTCTTCTTCTGCTGTACCCAACATCGAGCTGGGGTGCGTCTGTAACCATATTTTGAAAAAAAAGATAGGACATATGTCTTTCTCATTCTAGTAATTATTTCCTAATAATAGTGTATAATAAAATATATGTCTTACTAATTACAGTAACAAATAATAAATTTGTAATATATGCACTGGAATGTTCTAAAATGGCTGGGCGGCAAAAATCGCGCGCGTGCACGGTCCAGTTTTCGCTCCAGCCGCGCCAAGGCAAAAATAGCACAACGCAAATTGACGCTATTGCCTAGCAATGTTCCCGAAAATTACACATATGCAGTCGTCCACCAGTACTCCCGATGGCCCTCCGGCACTCCCGGTACACTACCGGAAATACGCAAAACTTTTCCGGTGGCTAAAACGGGACTTCCGATATATCAATCCTTACCTCCGGACCATTCCTGAGCTCCTCGTGACGTCTGGGATCTCATCCGGGACTCCGAACAACCTTCGGTCACCACCATACATAACTCAATACTACCAAAACGTCACCGAACGTTAAGTGTGCAGACCCTGCGGGTTCGAGAACTATGTAGACATGACCGGGACACCTCTACGGTCAATAACCAATATCGGAACCTGGATGCCCATATTGGTTCCTACATATTCTACGAAGATCTTTATCGGTTGAACCTCTATGTCAAGGATTCAGTTAATCCCATATGTTGTTCCCTTTGTTCTTCAGTATGTTACTTGCCCGAGATTCGATCCTCGGTATCTGTATACCTAGTTCAATCTCGTTACCGGCAAGTCTCTTTACTCGTTCCGTAATACAAGATCCCGTGGCTAACACTTTAGTCACATTGCTTGCAAGGCTTATTGTGATGTTGTATTACCAAGTGGGCCCTGAGATACCTCTCCGTCATACGGAATAACAAATCCCAGTCTCGATCCATGCCAGCTCAATAGATACCTTCGGAGATACCTGTAGAGCATCTTTATAGTCACCCAGTTACGTTGTGACGTTTGATACACACAAGGTATTCCTCCGGTGTCAGTGAGTTGCATGATCTCATGGTCATAGGAACAGATACTTGACATGCAGAAAACAATAGCAATAAACTGACACGATCATATGCTATGTTCATAGTTTGGGTATTGTCCATCACATCATTCTCCCAATGATGTGATCCCGTTATCAAATGACATCTCATGTCTATGGCTAGGAAACCTTGACCATCTTTGATCAACAAGCTAGTTTACTAGAGGCATACTAGGGACACAGTGTTGTCTATGTATCCACACATGCAATTGAGTTTCCAATCAATACAATTATAGCATGGATAATAAACGATTATCATGAACAAGGAAATATAATAATAACCATTTTATTATTGCCTCTAGGGCATATTTCCAACAGTCTCCCACTTGCACTAGAGTCAATATTCTAGCTCACATCACTATGTGATTTACATTGTAATGAATCTAACACCCATACAGTTCTGGTCTTGATCATGTTTAGCCCTTCGAAGAGGTTTAGTCATCGGATCTACGACATTCAGATCCGTGTGTACTTTGCAAATATTTATGTCCCCCTCCTTGATGTAATCGCGGATGGAATTGAAACGTCGCTTTATGTGTCTGGTCCTCTTGTGAAACCTTGGTTCCTTGGCCAGAGCAATGGCACCAGTGTTGTCACAGAACAGAGTCATTGGGTTTAGTGCACTGGGTGTTGGGGAATGTTGCATGGGAAACAAAAAAATTCCTACGCACACGCAAGATCTATCCATGGTGGTGTGAATCTACGAGAGGGAGAGTGGATCTGCATACCCTTGTAGATCGCTAAGCGGGAAACGTTAAGAAATGCGGTTGATGTAGTCGAACGTCTTCGCGATCCAAATCGCCGAGCGTCCCGCGATCCAATCACGATCCGTCCCGATCTAGCGCCGAACGGACGGCACCTCCGCGTTCAGCACACGTACAGCTCGATGATGATCTCCGCCTTCTTGATCCAGCAAGAGGGAGCGGAGAGGTAGAGGAGTTCTCCGACAGCGCGACGGCGTGGCGGCGGTGGTGGTGGAACTATTCCAGCAGGGCTTCGCCTAAGCACTGCTGAAAACTAGAGGAACTAATCTATCGGGAGAGAGGGCTGCACCGTGGCCTTTTTTGGGTTCAAGTGATTTTGCCCTCTCTCCCTCTAGTATATATAGGAGGGAGGGGAAGGGCTGGCCGGTCAAGATCTCCTCCTAGGAGTCGGCCGAAGTGGGAGGTGGAGGAGTCCTACTCCAATCCTACTAGGAGTAGGATTCCTCCTCCCCACTTGGAAACTCTTTCCACCTTTGGGTTTTCCCACCCCTAGCCGCATGGGCCTTAGTGGGGGTTCGGCCAGCCCACTAGGGGCTGGTTTAACTCCTCCCACAGCCCATGTGACCCTTTGGGGCGAGAGGCCCCTCCCGATGGTCCCCCGGTACCCTCCCGGCACTCCCGGTACACTACCGAAATACCCGAAACTTTTCCGGTGACCAAAACGGGACTTCCTATATATCAATCTTTACCTCCGGACCATTACGGAGCTCCTCGTGACGTCCGGGATCTCATCCGGGACTCCGAACAACCTTCGGTCACCACCATACATAACTCTATACTACCGAAATGTCACCGAACCTTAAGTGTGCAGACCCTGCGGGTTCGAGAACTATGTAGACATGACCGAGACATTTCTACGGTCGATAACCAATAGCGCGACCTGGATGCCCATATTGGTTCCTACATATTCTACGAAGATCTTTATCGGTTGAACCTCTATGTCAAGGATTCAGTTAATCCCGTATGTTGTTCCCTTTGTTCTTCGGTATGTTACTTGCCCGAGATTCGATCGTCGGTATCTCTATACCTAGTTCAATCTCGTTACCGGCAAGTCTCTTTACTCGTTCCGTAATACAAGATCCCGTGGCTAACACTTTAGTCACATTGCTTGCAAGGCTTGTTGTGATGTTGTATTACCGAGTGGGCCCCGAGATACCTCTCCGTCACACGGAGTAACAAATCCCAGTCTTGAACCATGCCCACTCAACAGACACCCTCGGAGATACCTGTAGAGCATCTTTATAGTCACCCAGTTACGTTGTGACGTTTGATACACACAAGGTATTCCTCCGATGTCAGTGAGTTGCATGATCTCATGGTCATAGGAACAGATACTTGACATGCAGAAAACAATAGCAATAAACTGACACGATCATATGCTATGTTTATAGTTTGGGTCTTGTCCATCACATCATTCTCCTAATGATGTGATCCCGTTATCAAATGACATCTCATGTCTATGGCTAGGAAACCTTGACCATCTTTGATCAACGAGCTAGTCTATTAGAGGCATACTAGGGACACAGTGTTGTATATGTACCCACACATGTATTTGAGTTTCCAATCAATACAATTATAGCATGGATAATAAACGATTATCACGAACAAGGAAATATAATGATAACCAATTTATTATTGCCTCTAGGGCATATTTCCAACAGTCTCCCACTTGCACTAGAGTCAATAATCTAGTTCACATCACCATGTGATTTACATTGTTATGAATCTAACACCCAATGAGTTCTGGGGTTCGATCATGCTTTGCATGTGAGAGAGGTCTTTAGTCAACGGTCTGCAACATTCAGATCCGTGTGTTCTTTGCAAATCTATATGTCATACTGCAGATGCTACCATGCTCCACTTGGAACTATTCCAAATGGCTGCTCCATTATACGTATCCGGATTGCTACTCAGAGTCATCAGGATTGGTGTTAAAGCTTGCATCGATGTAACCCTTTACGACGAACTGTTTATCACCTCCATAATCGAGAAATATTTCCTTAGTCTTCTAGTTACTAAGGATAACTTTGACCGCTGTCCAGTGATCCACTCCTGGACCACTCTTGTACCCCTTGACAGACTCATGGCAAGGCACACACCAGGTGCGGTACACAGCATGGCATACTATACAGAGCCTATGGATAAGGCATAGGGGACGACCTTCGTCCTTTCTCTTTCTTCTGCCGTGGTCGAGCTTTGAGTCTCACTCAACTCCACACCTTACAAATCAGGCAAGAACTCTTTCTTTGACTGATCCATTTTGAACTCTTTCAAAAACTTGTCAAGGTATGTACTCATTGAAAGTTTTATCAGACGTCTTGATCTATCTCTATAAATCCTGACGCCCAACTTTTAAGTAGCTTCATTCCAGGTTTTCCTTTGAAAAACTCCTTTTCAAACAACCCTTTTATGCTTTCCAGAAATTCTACATCATTTCCGATCAACAATATGTCATCCACATATACTTATCAGAAATTCTATAGTGCTCCCACTCACTTTATTGTAAATACAAGTTTCTCATAAACTTTGTATAGACTCATAGACTTTGATCACCTCATCAAAGCGTATATTCCAACTCCGAGATGCTTGCTCCAGTCCATAGAAGGATTGCTAGAGCTTGCATACATTTTAGCATCCTTAGGACTGACAAAACCTTCTGGTTGTATCACATACAACCTTTCCTCACAGGAACTGTTAAGGAAACTTTGTTTTGACATCCATCTGCCAGATTTCATAATCGAAAAATGCAGCAACTGCTAACACAATTCCAACAGACTTTAGCATCGCTACGGGTTAGAAAGTCTCATCGTAGTCAACTCCTTGAACTTGTGAAAAACCCTTTGCCACAAGTCGAGCTTTATAGATGGTGATATTACCGTCCGCGTCTGTCTTCCTTTTAAAGATCCATTGATTCTAAATGGCCTTTCGCCCTTCAGGTAATACTTCCAAAGCCCATACTTTGTTTTCATACATGGATCCCATCTCGGATTTCATGGCTTCTAACCATTTCTTGGAATCCGGGCCCATCATCGCTTCTCCATAGCTTGTAGGTTCATCGTTGTCCAACAACATGACCTCTAAGACAGGGTTGCCGTACCACTCAGGAGGAGTACGCGTCCTTGTCGACTTACGAGGTTTGATAGTAACTTGATCCGAAGCTTCATGATCATCATCATTAACTTCCTCTTCAACTAACGTAGGCTCCACAGAAACAACTTTCTGCGCTGCGCTACTTTCTGGTTGAAACAAAGGTTCAACAACCTCATCAAGTTCTATCTTCCTCCCACTCAATTCTTTCGAGAGAAACTCTTTCTCGAGAAAGGACCCGTTTTAGCAACAAAGACTTTGCACTTGGATCTGAGATAAAAGGTACACCCAACTGTTATGTGAGGCTATTCTATGAAGATGCATTTGTCCGCTTTGGGTTCGAGCTCATCAGGTAGAAACCTTTTCCACATAAGCGTCGCAGCCCCAAACATTAAGAAATGATAGCTTAGGTTTCCGCCAAACCAAAATTCATACGGTGTCATCTCAACGGACTTAGATGGTGCCCTTTTAAAGTGAATGTAGTTGTCTCTAATGCATAACCCCAAAATGATAGTGGCAAATCGATAAGAGACATCATAGTTCGCACCATATCCAATAGAGCACGACTACGACGTTCGGACACACCATCACACTATGGTGTTCCAGGTGGCGTGAGTTGTGAAACAACTTCCACATTGTCTTAAGTTGTATACCAAACTCGTAACTCAGATATTTACCTCCACGATCATATCGTAGACATTTTATCTTCTTGTCACGATGATCTCAAACTTCACTCTGATTTTGTTTGAACTTTTTCAAACGTTTCAGACTTGTGTTTCATTAAGTAAATATCCCCATATCTACTCAAATCATCAGTGAAGGTAGGAAAATAACGATATCCACCGCACGCTACAACACTCATTGGACCGAATACATCAACATGTATCATTTCAAATAAGTTACTTGCCCGCTCCATCATACCGGAAAACGAGGTCTTAGTCATCTTGCCCATGAGGCATGGTCCGCATGTCTCAACCGATTCGAAATCGAATGAGTACAAAGATCCATCAGCATGGAGTTTCTTCATGCGCTTTACACCAATATGACATTTAGCGGCAGTGCCACAAGTATGTGGTACTATTATTATTACTTTGTATCTTTTGGCATCAATATTATGAACATGTGTATCACTACGATCAAGATTCAATAAACCATTCTCATTGGGAGCATGACCATTGAAGGTATTATTCATGTAAACAGAATAACCATTATTCTCTAACTTAAATGAATAACCGTATTGCAATAAACATGATCTAATCACGTTCATGCTCAACGCAAACACCAAATAACATTTATTTAGGTTCATCACTAATCCCAAAGGTAGAGAGAGCATGCGATGGTGATCACATCAACCTTGGAAACACTTCCAACACTCATCGTCACCTCACCCTTTAGCTAGCCTCCGTTTATTCCGTAGCTTTTATTTCGAGTTACTAACATTTAGCAACCGAACCGGTATCCTATACCCAGGTGCTACTAGGAGTACTAGTAAGGTACACATCAATAACACGTATATCAAATATACTTCTGTCGACGTTGCCATCCTTCTTATCTACCAAGTATCTAGGGTTGTTTCGCTTCAGCGACCGTTCTCCTCATAATAGAAGCACTTAGTCTCGGGTTTGGGTTCAACCTTGGGTTTCTTCACTGGAGCAACAACTGACTTGCCATCCATGAAGTTTCCCTCCTTGCCCTTGCCCTTCTCGAAACTAGTGGTTTCATTAACCATCAACACTTGATGCTCCTTCTTGATTTCTACCTTCGCGGTGTCAAACATCGCGAATAGCTCAGGGATCATTATTTCCATCCCTGGCATTTTATAGTTCATCACGAAGCTCTAGTAGCTTAGTGACAGTGACTTGGAGAACTATATCAATCACTATCTTATCTGGAAGATCAACTCCCACTCGATTCAAGTGATTGTAGCACCCAGACAATCTGAGCACATGCTCACCGATTGAGCTATTCTCCTTCATCTTGCAGGCAAAGAATCTTGTTGGAGGTCTCATACCTCTCAACACGGGCACGAGCCTGAGATCCCAATTTCAGCTCTTAGAACATCTCATATGAACCGTGACGTTCAAAACATTTTGGAGCCTCAATTCTAAGCCGTAATGCATGACGCACTGAACTATCAAGTAGTCATCAGAACGTGCCTGTCAGATGTTCATAACATCTACAGACGACGCTTGAGGGGGTGACGCACCGAGCGGTGCATTAAGGACATAAGCCTTCTGTGCAGCAATGAGGACAATCCTCATATCACGGACCCAGTCCGCATTATTGCTACCATCATCTTTCAACTCTATTTCTCTAGGAAAATATAAAAATTCAAGGGAGCTACAGCGCGAGCTAGTAATCTACAACATAATTTGCAAAGACATTTTGACTATGTTCATGATAATGAGTTTAGTTAATCATATTACTTAAAAACTCCCACTGAAATTGACATCCCTCTGGTCATTCGAGTGTCACATGATCCAAATACACCAACCCAAGTCCGATCATCACGTGAGATGAGGTGGTTTCAATGGTGAACATCTTCATGTTGATCATATCTACTATATGACTCATGTTCGACCTTTCGGTCTCCTGTGTTCCGAGGCCATGTCTGTACATGCTAGGCTCGTCAAGTTTAACCCGAGTGTTCCGCACGTGCAACACTGGCTTGCACCCGTTGTATGTGAACGTAGAGTCTATCACACCCGATCATCACGTGGTGTCTCGAAACGACGAACTTTCGCAACGGTGCACACTCGGGGAGAACACAATTTTATCTTGAAATTTAAGTGAGGGATCACCTTATAATGCTACCGTCGTCCTAAGCAAAATAAGATGCATAAAAGGATTAACATCACATGCAAATCATAAGTGACATGATATGGCCATGAACTTGTGCTTTTGATCTCCATCTCCAAAGCACCGGCATGATCTCCATCGTCACCGGCATGACACCATGATCTCCATCATCTTGATCTCCATCAACGTGTCGCCATGAGGTTGTCGCGCCGACCATTGCTTCCACGACTATTGCTAACTCATAGCGATAAAGTAAAGCAAAAACGGCAAAAATAAATTAAAGACAACCCTATGGCTCCTGCCGGTTCCCGTACTCATCGACATGCAAGTCGTGATATTCTATACAATACATGATCATCTCATACATCACATATATCTGATCATGTAATTGGCCATATCACATCACAACATACCCTGCAAAAACAAGTTAAATGTCCTCTAATTGTTGTTGCATGTTTTACGTGGCTGCTACGGGTATCTAGCAAGAACAATTCTTACCTACGCAAAAACCACAACGGTGATACACAAATTGCTATTCAACCTTCTCAAGGACCGCCTTTGTCGAATCCGATCCAACTAAAGTAGGAGAGACAGACACCCGCCAGCCATCTTTATGCAACGAAGTTACATGTCAGTTGATGGAACCGGTCTCTCGTAAGCGTACGAGTAAGGTTGGTCCGGGCCGCTTCATCCCACAATACCGCCGAATCAAGAAAAGACCAAGGAAGGAAGCAATCTGAATATCAACGCCCACAAACTCCTTTGTGTTCTACTCGTGATCTCATCTACACATAGACCTAGCTCATGATGGCACTGTTGGGGAATGTTGCATGGGAAACAAAAAATTTCCTACGCACATGCAAGATCTATCCATGGTGATGAGAATCTACGAGAGGGAGAGTAGATCTACATACCCTTGTAGATCGCTAAGCGGGAAGCATTAAGAAACGCGGTTGATGTAGTCGAACGTCTTCGCGATCCAAATTGCCGAGCGTCCCGCGATCCAATCACGATCCGTCCCGATCTAGCGCCGAACGGACGGCACCTCCGCGTTCAGCACACGTACAGCTCGATGACGATCTCTGCCTTCTTGATCCAGTAAGTGGGAGCGGAGAGGTAGAGGAGTTCTTCGGTAGCGCGACGGCGCGGCGGCGGTGGTGGTGGAACTATTCCAGCAGGGCTTCACCTAAGCACTGCTGAAAACTAGAGGAACTAATCTATCGGGAGAGAGGGCTGCACCGTGGCCTTTTTTTGGTTCAAGTGCTTTTGCCCTATCTCCCTCTAGTATATATAGGAGGGAGGGGAGGGGCTGGCCGGCCAAGATCTCCTCCTAAGAGTTGGCCGAAGTGGGAGGTGGAGGAGTCCTACTCCAATCCTACTAGGAGTAGGATTCCTCCTCCCCACTTGGAATCTCTTTCCACCTTTGGGTTTTCCCACCCCTAGCCGCATGGGCCTTAGTGGGGGGTTCGGCCAGCCCACTAGGGGCTGGTTTAACTCCGCCCACAGCCCATGTGACCCTTTGGGGCGAGAGGCCCCTTCCGACGGTCCCCCGGTACCCTCCCAGCACTCCCGGTACACTACCGAAATACCCGAAACTTTTTCGGTGACCAAAACGTGACTTCCTATATATCAATCTTTACCTCCGGACCATTCCGGAGCTCCTCGTGACGTCCGGGATCTCATCCGGGACTCCGAACAACCTTCGGTCACCACCATACATAACTCTATACTACCGAAACGTCACTGAACCTTAAGTGTGCAGATCCTGCGGGTTCGAGAACTATGTAGACATGACCGAGACACTTCTACGGTAAATAACCAATAGCGGGACCTGGATGCCCATATTGGTTCCTACATATTCTACGAAGATCTTTATCGGTTGAACCTCTATGTCAAGGATTCAGTTAATCCCGTATGCTGTTCCCTTTGTTCTTCGGTATGTTACTTGCCCGAGATTCGATCGTCGGTATCTCTATACCTAGTTCAATCTCGTTACCGGCAAGTCTCTCTACTCGTTCCGTAATACAAGATCCCGTGGCTAACACTTTAGTCACATTGCTTGCAAGGCTTGTTGTGATGTTGTATTACCGAGTGGGCCCTGAGATACCTCTCCGTCACACGGAGTAACAAATCCCAGTCTTGATCCATGCCCAGTCAACAGACACCCTCGGAGATACCTGTAGAGCATCTTTATAGTCACCCAGTTACGTTGTGACGTTTGATACACACAAGGTATTCCTCCGGTGTCAGTGAGTTGCATGATCTCATGGTCATAGGAACAGATACTTGACATGTAGAAAACAATAGCAATAAACTGACACGATCATATGCTATGTTTATAGTTTGGGTGTTGTCCATCACATCATTCTCCTAATGATGTGATCCCGTTATCAAATGACATCTCATGTCTATGGCTAGGAAACCTTGACCATTTTTGATCAACGAGCTAGTCTATTAGAGGCATACTAGGGACACAGTGTTGTCTATGTACCCACACATGTATTTGAGTTTCCAATCAATACAATTATAGCATGGATAATAAACGATTATCACGAACAAGGAAATATAAATAACCAATTTATTATTGCCTCTAGGGCATATTTCCAACACTGGGCACTACTCCAAGATCTGTCATGAACTCCTTCATCCAGACACCTTCCTTCGCCGCCTCCGAGGCAGCGATGTACTCCGCTTCGCATGTAGAATCAGCTACCACGCTCTGCTTGGAACTGTACCAGCTTACCGCACCCCCATTAAGAATAAATACGTATCCGGTTCGAGACTTAGAGTCATCCGGATCAGTGTCAAAGCTTGCATCGACGTAACCCTTTACGACGAGCTCTTGATCACCTCCATAAACGAGAAACATGTCCTTAGTCCTTTTCAGGTACTTAAGGATATTCTGGACCGCCGTCTAGTGTTCCATTCCTGGATCACTTTGAAACCTTCCGGCCATACTTATGGCAAGGCTGACATCGGGTCTTGTGCACAGCATTGCATACATGATAGAGCCTATGGCTGAAGCATAGGGGACGATACTCATCTTTTCTCTATCTTCTGCAGTCACTGGGCATCGAGTCTTACTCAACTTCACACCTTGCAATACAGGCAAGAACCCCTTCTTGGACTGATCCATTTTGAACTTCTTCAAAACTTTGTCAAGGTATGTGCTCTGTGAAAGTCCTATTAAGCGTCTCGATCTATCTCTATAGATCTTGATGCCTAATATGAAAGTAGCTTCTCCTAGGTCCTTCATTGAAAAACTCTTGTTCAAATATTCCTTCACGCTTTCCAACATTTCTATATTGTTTCCAATCAGCAATATGTCATCCACATATAATATTAGAAACGCTATAGAGATCCCACTCACTTTCTTGTAAATACAAGCTTCTCCGTAAACTTGTATAAACCCGAACGCTTTGATCACCTCATCAAAGCGAAGATTCCAACTCCGAGATGCTTGCACCAGTCCATAAATGGATCGCTGGAGTTTGCAAACTTTGTAAGCATTCTCTGGATCGACAAAACCTTCTGGTTGCATCATATACAACTCTTCCTTAAGGAAACCGTTAAGGAACGCTGTTTTGACATCCATCTGCCAAATTTCATAATCGAAAAAGGCTGCTATCGCTAACATGATTCTGACGGACTTAAGCATCGCTACGGGTGAGAAGGTCTCATCGTAGTCAACTCCTTGAACTTGTGAAAAAACCTTTGCCACAAGTCGAGCTTTATAGACGGTGACATTACCGTCCGCGTCCATCTTCCTCTTAAAGATCCATTTGTTCTGAATTGCCTTTCGCCCTTCAGGTAATACTTCCAAAGCCCATACTTTGTTTTCATACATGGATCCCATCTCGGATTTCATGGCCTCTAACCATTTCTCGGAATCTGGGCCCATCATCGCTTCTCCATAGCTCGTAGGTTCATTGTTGTCCAACAACATGACCTCTAAGACAGGGTTGCCGTACCACTCAGGAGCAGTACGCGTCCTTGTCGACCTACGAGGTTCGATAGCAACTTGATCCGAAGCTTCATGATCATCATCATTAACTTCCTCTTCAACTGATGTAGGCTCTACAAAAACATCTTTCTGCGCTGCGCTACTCTCTGGTTGAAGTAAAAGTTCAACAACCTCATCAAGTTCTATCTTCCTCCCACTCAATTCTTTCGAGAGAAACTCTTTCTCAAGAAATGTTCCGTTTTTAGCGACAAACACTTTGCCTTCGGATCTGAGATAGAAGGTATAGCCAACTGTCTCTTTTGGGTATCCTATGAAGACGCATTTCTCCGCTTTGGATTCCAGCTTTTCAGGCTGAAGCTTTTTGACATAAGCATCACATCCCCAAACTTTAAGAAACGACAACTTTGGCTTTTTGCCAAACCACGGTTCATATGGCGTCGTCTCAACGGATTTCGATGGTGCCCTATTTAAAGTGAATGCAGCTGTCTCTAATGCATAACCCCAAAACGATAGTGGCAAATCAGCAAGAGACATCATAGATCGCACCATATCCAATAAGGTTCGATTACGACGTTCGTACACACCATTTCGCTGTGGTGTTCTGATACGTCTCCAACGTATCTATAATTTTTGATTGTTCCATGCTATTATATTATCTGTTTTGGATGTTTTATATGCATTAATATGCTATTTTATATTATTTTTGGGACTAACCTATTAATCTAGAGCCTAGTGCCAGTTTCTGTTTTTTCCTTGTTTTTAAGTATTGCAGATAAGTAATATTAAACGGAGTCCAAACGGAATAAAATCTTCGGAATTATTTTTCTTGGACCAGAAGAAACCTGCCAGACTTGGAGATGAAGGCAGGAGACCTGTCGTGGAGTCACAAGCCACCAGGGCGCGCCCTAGGGGGGGCGCCCCCCTGGCTTGTGGCCCCCCAGCAGGTCTCCTAACCCTATTCTTCGGTCTATAAATTCCCAAATATTCCCCCAATACCAAAAAGAGCCACGAAAATACTTTTCCGCCGCCGGAAGCCTCTGTTCCCGTGAGATCCAATCTTGGAGCCTTTTCCGGTAATCTGCCGGAGGGGGATTCGATCACGAAGGGCATCTACATCAACTCCATTGCCCCTCCGATGATGCGTGAGTAGTTCACCACAGACCTTCGGGTCCATAGCTAGTATCTAGATGGCTTCTTCTCTCTCTTTGTTCTTCAATACCATGTTCTTCATGATCTTCATGGAGATCTATCCGATGTAATACTCTTTTGCGGTGTGTTTGTCGAGATCCGATGAATTGTGGGTTTATGATCAGCTTATCTATGAATATTATTTGAATCTTCTCTGAATTCTTATATGCATGATTTCATATCTTTGCAAGTCTCTTCGAGTTATTGGTTTGGTTTGGCCAACTAGATTGGTAATTCTTGCAATGGGAGAAGTGCTTAGTTTTGGGTTCAATCTTGCGGTGTCCTCACCCAGTGACAAAGTAGGGGTAGCGAGGCACGTATTTGTATTGTTGCCATTGGACCATTCCGGAGCTCCTCGTGATGTCCGGGATCTCATCCGGGACTCCGAACAACCTTCGGTCACCATCATACATAACTCAATACTATCGAAACGTCAACGAACGTTAAGTGTGCAGACCCTGCGGGTTCGAGAACTATGTAGACATGACCGAGACACCTCTACGGTCAATAACCAATAGCGGGACCTGGATGCCCATATTGGTTCCTACATATTCTATGAAGATCTTTATTGGTTGAACCTCTAGGTCAAGGATTCAGTTAATCCCGTACGCTGTTCCCTTTGTTCTTTGGTATGTTACTTGCCCGAGATTCGATCGTCGGTATCTCTATACCTAGTTCAATCTCGTTACCGGCAAGTCTCTTTACTCGTTCCATAATACAAGATCCCGTGGCTAACACTTAGTCACATTGCTTGCAAGGCTTATTGTGATGTTGTATTACCGAGTGGGCCCTGAGATACCTCTCCGTCATACGGAGTAACAAATCCCAGTCTCGATCCATGCCAGCTCAACAGACACCTTCGGAGATACCTGTAGAGCATCTTTATAGTCACCCAGCTACGTTGTGACGTTTGATACACACAAGGTATTCCGCCGGTGTCAGTGAGTTGCATGATCTCATGGTCATAGGAACAGATACTTGACATGCAGAAAACAATAGCAACAAACTGATATGATCATATGCTACGTTCATAGTTTGGGTCTTGTCCATCACATCATTCTCCTAATGATGTGATCCTGTTATCAAATGACATCTCATGTCTATGGCCAGGAAACCTTGACCATCTTTGATCAACAGGCTAGCCTACTAGAGGCATACTAGGGACACAGTGTTGTCTATGTATCCACACATGTATCAGTGTTTCCAATCAATACAATTATAGCATGGATAATAAACGATTATCATGAACAAGGAAATATAATAATAACTATTTTTATTATTGCCTCTAGGGCATATTTCCAACAAGAAGGCTATATACTTTAAAGCACTATGTGAGGAATAGGGCGCGACCAGAAGGTTCAATTGCTGAGGCATATATTGCGGATGAATGCCTGACATTTTGATCAAGGTACATGGATGATGTTGAAACAATATTTAATCGAAAACCAGGAAATATAGGTTTTTCAGATGAAGAAGCCTATAGGTTTTTCAGATCGGTGGCGGAGGACCCGGTAGGGCAAGGTCTGGCGTCCGCCCTACCTTGATTTGGCCGTCGCAGGCAGCGTGAAGGCGGTGTTGGTCGCAAGTGACCAAAGCCGCGCTACCTCAATTTTTGCTCGTCATTCGCCAGTGGGTTGATCAAGATCGCTTGGCATGTGTCCCTGACAACAATCACCTCTTCCTGCTTCAACCTCCGAGTGCGAGATGTCTCACCCCCCTTATCGCATTTTCATGTTCTGATCAAGTTTGCCAAGTGTCATCGTACCCGTCTGTTGTGCTCTTGTCTTCTTCTGCTATACCCAACGTCGAGCTGGGGTGCGTCTGTAACCATATTTTGAAAAAAAGATAGGACATATGTCTTTCTCATTCTAGTAATTATTTCCTAATAATACTGTATAATAAAATATATGTCTTACTAATTACAGTAACAAATAATAAATTTGTAATATATGCACTGGAATGTTCTAAAATGGCTGGGCGGCAAAAATCGCGCGCGTGCACGGTCCAGTTTTCGCTCCAGCCGCGCCGCCGCGCCAAGGCAAAAACAGCACAACGCAAATTGACGCTATTGCCTAGCAATGTTCCCGAAAATTACACATATGCAGTCGTCCACCAGTACTAGATGAAGGGTATGTTAGTAACTTGACATACAAAAAAATCCCTAACCCCCACCACACGACCAGCTCTCACCAGCGCATCGCCAAATCCCCTCCTCCTCCCCTCCGCCTTCCTCTGCCATCGCCGGACGCCGGCCACGGCTTCACCTCCTCCACCGCCGGGCTCAACTCCCCTCCCTCTTCCACCACCTCCACTGCAGAGCACGAATCCCCTCCCTCCCCTTCCTCGTCCTCTTCCACTACTGGTCAGGACCCCCTCTCCCCCACCATCCGCCTCCACCAAACCCTAGAATAAGGGTCACCGCCGCCACACTGCACTACTGCCGAGCACGACTCCCCTTGCTCTTCTGCATCATCCGTCGGTCACTACCCCACCCCAATTGTCGGTCAAGAGCCCCTCCCCCTCCCCTCTGCTCCACCAAACCCTAGAACAAGTCGTCGCCGCCACCACACTGTGCCGCGTCAAGGACCTCTCCGTCATATCGATGGGGAAGAAGACTGCAGCGAAGAGACCCCAAGGACGCAAGATAGCAGGTATAATCTTCTTAACCCATCCCACGCCTGCCTTTTTGCCGTTCATGCATATGTATCTCTAATGGATGTGTGGTAAAAGTGTTTTGCTTGTGCTTGATTTCAGTTGCTAGTGTTTCTTGTTCATTAGAGTTCTGGCCGTACATGTGAAATAAGGGTCTTGTGTTGTCAAGTGTAGATTTGGGTCAGGGACACATGCCAAGCGATAGGGATTGATTCCAGTTGCTAGTGTAGATTTCAGTTACTAGTGTAGATTTCAGTTGCTAGTGTTTCTTGTTCATTAGATTGTTGCAAATTTCATTCTGTTGGTTTGATTTCTTCTACAAACTTCATCCTGTTGAATTTGGGTGGTCTGCATATCAACGGTTTGTCTGTCAGCCCGCCGGCCGGCTGCGTCGACATGTTCCGTTTCTTGTAGAACAGCTTGTAGCTGCAGCATGGCTAGCAAAGGTCTGTAAGGTGGCGCGTGATGGCCGGAGGCCAAGTAACCTCAATGGATTGTGATGCGTACGTCCAACATACAAGCTGCAAATTATGTACACCCTCATACAAATTCATTTGAATTGATTTTTAGCGGCTAGTAACATCACATAACTCCAAACTTTAAAATTACTCTAGTAAATACTGCAACACGGCCAAACGCCTCTTGGTTTTGCCAATACTGCATAATACCAAAGTATTTGTATACTTTGGTATTTCTTGCCTATAGGTTCTAATACTGTGGTTTCTAAATACTATGGTTTCCCAAATATTGTGCATCCAAACACAACCTATTTTGTTATTAAGTACAGATTATACACATAGTAATTCGTGTTCATGTGTTCACTCATCTTAGAACCATTGGTGCATCCTATGGATGAGTTGCGCATCAAAACGTGCATAAGGAACAATTCAATGCTGCAAGCACTTGGAATTCCTGCACTATCAACATCGTTTGCAGCCAAAACTGTCATTTCACCTGGAAAAAAAATCCCAAGCATAGTGCCGATGATTCTGAAGCTGAGTACGATCCTAACGAGGACAATACCAGTGAAGGAGAGTTGTCCGATGATAGTTTAGTAGATGAAACAGAAGCACTGCAGCCCTCACTTGCTGCTAGCTCAAACTCTAAGGTGCTAATTTCCTCCATCTAGTCATTCATTGCTGAGATATGTTGCTTGTTTGCCATTGCAGCAGAATTTTGTTACAGTTTGTTGATTACACCATGTTTTCATATCTATCAGGGCTGTAAGAAGACTAGACAAAAAACTAGTAAGAAAAGATCTGTTGCCATGCCTCCTGGTGGAGTCAAGCCTCGGCCTCCTAAGAGAGTTCATGCGGACCTCCCAAGCAATACGCGAGTCACAAGGTCGAAGAAAGCTCTATTCCAAGATGTTGATGCAATTACTCAAAGTGAGGAGATGTCGGATCCTAAACATCAGACACCATGTGTCATCCGTACGCCGACTGCTTCTGTGGCTTGTGCCCGCCAAGCTGAAGAAATTGTCCCCAACTTTGATGACCATGGTGTTGAAGGCAAGTTCCTTACTATTATTATCATATCATGTTCATGTATTTTTCTTTTGAATTGCTAGCCTAGTCTATTGGCTCTGATTGCATGATGAACATACTCTCGCTGGATGACTTTTTTCTAAAAAGATGATGATCGTGCACATTGTGATGATGACAACTGGATTGCCAATGGAGCTGATCTCATTGCCCATCATGATGACGGCAATGAGATGACCAACGAAGTTGGTGGTAGTGCCCAACCAAATGAGCAAACCCGACCTAACAATAACTCCGAAGGCATGTTATAACCTAAATCTTTCTAGCACCTATTAGAGTTAAACTTGTTCAATGTATTGTTCTATGCATCTTCTTGTCAAAACTATACTTAATATAAGCCATAATTTTTGATCTTATTGACTGCAACTTCATGTGTAGTTACTAAGTTCAATTTTTACCATATGTTCGCATGATTTTTTGTGAGTCACTCCGGTGCTGCAATGATTTAAATAAGGACAATTTACATAGTTCACAATTAGCACCTTAGAGTTTGCCATTGGGGCCCCTTTCCCAAGTGTGTTTCTTGCAATGGATTAAAACTCACTGAGTATAGATATGTACAGATCTGACACCTTATGGTATAATCTGAAATCAGGATTTTAGTTTTCTCTTCTTCTGTCTTTGCTGAAGATATTGCCTTGTTGAAATCTGCTCGAACCGTGTCTTCTGTTCCAGTTAACCTGTGAATTTGTAACAATCAGAAACACACCAACATGACAGGTAACATGTCCACTGCAATATTCCATTTAGTTGTTGCTGCTATATGGTTACTAGTATACTGCCTTGTCTTTTTTGTGAGCTTAATTACTGTTGTTATAGTTACTCATTTTGAAATGATGTTCTCCATTTATTAGTACACTTCTATACTTTGTAATTGCGGTTTAATTGTATCCATTCTTGATTTTACATTCTTTGTAGGTCCACAATCCTATGAGGAGCCCAGGGAAAGGGGCCCCAATTTGGGAAAAGGCCTGGAAAGGATCACTCGACGCTAGCAGGGCAAACTGCCGCTTGTCATTCCAGAAGGGAAGTTAAGGCCGGAGACACCTCTTCTTGCTGCAAAGTTTGCAACTGAATGCAATGTCACAGTCAGACACCATATGCCTGTGTTTAAGCGCTGGAAGGATTACAAAGACCCAGATGGACATGTCCGAGATGGGATCTTCAGGAACTTTGTAGGAAAAGTTGGTGTAAGTACATAGTCCAGGCCTTTCTCTCTCACACGGCTATCAACCTGTCAATTTTGTGCTATTGTGTCAATTATGTGAAATCAAGATACTTACACATGTTTTTTCATTGGACTAGAACAAGTTTCAGATGGATGTTGATGCTGTGCCAGTTAGGAAGGCTTGTACTGAAATGTTGAAACGTGTGACTCGCCAACAACGATACAGGCTCAAGAAAGAGTTTTTTGACCCTTACCCCCTCCATTTGGTGACGAGAACTTCTCCTGTCCCCTCGATGACTGATGAGCAGTGGAATGAGCTGGTGGAAAGCTGGAAGGATCCCAAAAAGATGGTATGTTTCTTCCTCGAGACCAATCTCATGCCTTATACATGCTAATCGAAAATTTGTGCCTTACATGTATTCGGTCTCTTGATGTAGGGGATATGTGAGATTAACAGAAATAATCGAGCTCAAGTTAAGTTTCACCAAACTACTGGCGCGCGCAGTTACCCTGTGCATTGTGATAATCTGGTAAGTCAAACATGTGGCTCTGGATGTGTATTGTCATGAGAAATATTCTTGACCATAGATTCATGTAAACTATTGCGTCCATGTAGTAACTGTGTATGCTGCTCCCTTGCCTTCCTCATCTATGCATATGCAGCCGTGGTAATCAGAGATTATGGTTTGTGATGGACAGTAGTTGTTTTGTCTAATGTGAGCTCATATATGTATATGCTTCACTTGTCCAGCTCTCTCCAAATGTGTGTTTCACTTCCCTTGTGGTTCTGGTTCATACATAGTGCTAGAAAAAATGTTGTAGTACTGGTTCAATACAAGAAAAGAAATTATTCCGTGAACACACACACACACACAAACACATTGCACTTCTGTTAGCATTTTGTATGTCATGTAATATATGATTGATTGAGCTATAATTTTCTTGTATATTTGTTGTTTTTAGGGAGACAAATACAAAGATAAAGAACCCACTACATTGGATTATTTCAAGGAGTGCCACTACAGTAAGAAAAAGAAAAGCTACACCGATGTTGTGCAAGCTGCAATTGTAAGTCAGCTTCAAAAGACTATCAACCATCAATTTTTACCTTTTTGTCTGATAGAACTAATAATGTTTGAGTCACTCTACCAGATTGAAAACTGATAGTCAAATGTCAGTGCATCTTAATTGAAAATGTTAACATGTTCACTTAACTATCTTGTAATAGCATGTCCTGTATGATTGTACCTTTTTATTTTCATACAACTGATAAGTTTTTATTTAATATGTGGCTAGATGAAATGACTTCAATAAAAGTGTATAATCACTTTGACATGTGACTCATCAGCCACCTAAGATTATAGATTTATTTTATTAATCTGTTATTTGGCTTCATATATATATATATATATATATATATATATATATATATATATATATATATATATATATATATATATATATATATATATATATATATATATATATATATATATATATATATATATATATTCACAGATCGACTTCCAGACATAATTTGATTTGAACATTATTCGCTTCTACTTAATTCAGGAAATGGTCCACTTTGTTGTAGATGATAGTATATTTGAATAATTTGAATCACCTCTGCACAGAAAAAGGATTAATCTGACTGTTATCACAAATGTCTAGCTGTAAAGGATGCATGATAGCTTTCCATACAAAGACAATGCATGTAAGCTTGCTGATGTTGTTTTCTCTACTTGTGCTTAAGTCGTGTTATAACCATGTTTGTTACTTGCATCGCTAGACTGAGATGGAAAACAAGGCCTCTCAGCTTACAGAAGATGGTCAGGAATCGAACTCTGCCACCAAGGCTGTAGCTGAAGTCCTTGCTAAGCACACTAAGAAGCCAAGGTTTCTTCAGCATGTCAGGATCCAGCATGTCCATGTGAGATCTAGTGATAGCAATTGTCAAGCAGAATTGGCAGCGGAGAAGAGGGGCAATGTCGAGCTCCAGGCGTGTGTTGACACCTTGACCAAGCAGTTGAAGGAGTCTGAAGAAGCATGGCTCACGCAAGACGAGGAGTACAGGAAGAGAGATGAGGAGAACAGGAAGAAGCAAGCTGCGATGGATGCAAAACTAGACTTTTTGCTAAGTCAGTTGCAAGCAAGACAAGCTCAAGAGTAAGTTGTTTGTCCAAGATCAGCGTCTTTCTCTACTTGATGCATGGAAGCTATGTGAATGTGATAATACTGCTGGAACCTACCGCCTTATTTTGTAAAGCTTTTGTTGTGCAAACTGCACATTGTTGGATGCAAACTGGTTGCATTCTGCTGCTCCATGGCTAGTGGATGTGGAGATGTAAGCTCAATGTTACTTGTGCATTGTGATGCTGCCTCTTTTCTGTATTTGTGATGGATCTGGAGATGTAAGCTCAATGCTAGATTTGGAAACACATTTTGTGTAGAAAACAAATAAGGACTGGGTAGTAAACACTAATGGGCCGAATGAAGTGGGCCTCGAAACACGCTTTCCGGCTAAACAATAAACACAAGTGGCGTATAATTTAAATGGGCTGACGGGCATATTGAACAAGTAGAAATGGAACAACAGAGAGGATAAATGATATGGGCCAGCCCAAAACGAGTGGGCCAACCAGCTGCGGTAAAATGGGCTCATGGGCCTGGCCGTACTAAAATAAATGGGCCACATCATATTGGGCCGCTTACTACATGGGCTTACATGATGCCACGTCAGACACACGCTGGCGCCATGTCAGACCCACGCTGGCGCCATGTCATACCCACGCTGGCGCCACATGGGACTCGTCTGGTTACACGACATGTAAATCCGTGACGGAATAGTCCGTCACATAGGACCGGGCCTTGGGCGGGCCAAACTGGCCTGGAGGTCGGATCGGTGACGTAAATGGATCTTCATGGTCCATGACAGAAACTACAATCCGTCAAGGATGGGTGGGTGGGCAAATTATGACGCGATATACATGACGGATTCCGGGACCGTCACGCCCAGTCATCCTTGACGGTTTTTGGTATGTCTGTGACGGATATTGATTGTCACAGATTAACGACTTTCTTGTAGTGCAACTAAATCCCCCCTCGCGGTCCCATTTTCTTCTAACTCTTCTTCCCTTGCTTTGCATCCTCACCCATTTCCTTCGATATCATCGGTTTACATTTTCGGCCGCCACACACACATTGTCCGACCTCCGCAAGCAGCATCGACGCGCCCGCTCGCCTTTTACGACTGCGCCGTCCACCAAGGATCTGTTCATAGACAGGTACACTCCTCCTCCCCTGTCGATGACGTCCATGGAGGATACCATGCCCGGCAACTGTTCAGTCAAATGTCGAGCTAAATTTCAAACGCCATGTCATTTTTTTAGAGTATGAAGGATGGTGGGTACTCGACCATGGAGGATGAATTGTTGTGCGATGCGTGGTTGGTCGTGCTGCAGATTTTGTAGGTTGGCATAGAAGGGGGCTCTTCTGACAGCGTGTGCATGATTCGTTTCCCACGCGAAAGCACATTACGCCCTACGACATACACATCATCCAACAACGCAATGTGAGACCATTATCATATCGATGGTACGCCATCCAGACCGCAGTCACCAATTTTATGGCGCGGTTAATATGTTGGAGGCAAGGTGCTCATTGCGCGTCGTGGGGCATCTATAGTTGATCCCCTAAATAACATAGGAGTAAATAGTCGAGTAAACATTAATGAAGTATTTTTACTCCTTTAAGTTTTGATCGTTTCTAGCCGACGCCTTCAATTTAGTGGAGTAAGAAAACCAATTCAGACCAAACGAATACAAATTCGACTAAAAAATACATATTAAACATACTAACCCAAATTCGGTCCCGATTCATAATATTTTACAATGCCATTAACCGAAACTTGGTCTAAACTTGCTAATTTAACCGAAACTAAGTCTAAAACTTACTAATTTTATTCGCTATATGTATCTTCGGCGACCCCTTTCCACTTGGCTCTAGATAGCCCATCGATCATGGGGTCTGGGCCTTGACAGTCGTCTGGGTCATTGAAGATGTCGTTGCTGCTGATGGTGCTACTGACTTCAGTCGTGCCGCCGTCGTTTCCGCCTCTGTTGTCTTCGTCATCGTTGGACAAGATGATGACCTCCGCCCCTTCCGCTAGCTGCTCATACAGGCGGCGTTCTGCCTTCACTTGCTCCGGGTAGAGGCGACGGAGCTCTGCCATGTACACCTCGTTTGAGGCCTCCGCCGCCAAGCGTTCCCTCGCCTCCCGGTCCTCCCTCCTCTCTCTCGTGCGGAAACCTCCCGCGGGTCGATGGCATCGAGACGAACTCAAAGTTCCGGTGGCCGTTGGCATCATGCATACGCACAAACCAGATGTCATACTCGTGGGCGGCCTTCTCAATGAGAGTGGAAGCTCCCAAGCCACAACTTCTCATGGGTGTGTCGGCCCGTAATCTCGGCCACCCACGCCCCCCAGACCTGCAGGCGCACGCCGATGTAAGACCTTTATGGCGGCGGCGAAGGGAGCTGAGTTGGCCATGGAAGGCAGAGGGGGCGGCGTGGCTGGAGGAAACGCCGTGGTGGCGGGAGGCAGATCTGCGCTCGTGGCGGCGTGAATCCGTGTTGGGGATGCATGGCGGGGAGCGGTGGTCATGAGATCTGGCCATATCCGCGTGGGTGGGGTTGCAGGGCTCGCCGACAAGGTATTGGGGGTGAGGGGTCAGAGTGGGGGAGATGCGTGCACGTTTTTTACTCAGCGGCCGAGCGGATGAGTAACTTTAGAGGTTGGAAGCGGCATGCAGTAATTTTTTTGCTCCATCAACCGATTTAGGTATTCGGCTAGGTCCCGGTTAGAGGAGTAAAACCCGAATTTTTTACTCCTAGCTGGTTTTAGGGATCGGCTAGAAATGTCGTTAGAACAGTAGGATTTGGTAGCCTTGCACAAAAATACAAACAATCTAGGGAATCTACAACCAGACCCCTCATACCCCCCTCAAACGCCCGGGCAAGCCGCCCGATCACTGACTGGTCACAAAAATTCGACCCAGTCGGGCGGCCCAAACGGGCCTCAAACGTCCGGGCTGAACAACACCCTTCATATCCAGCCCAAATATGGGGCAGGTATTGGGGCGCCCGGGCACACCCGCCACATCGTCCTAGCCCGCGCTGGCCCGCATCGACCCCATATATATTCGTCCTCATCCGCTCGTCGGACCAAACCATAGCCACTTCCCTCCACTCTCCTCCACTCCCATCCGCCACCCAAGCTCACCTCCGGCGATCTCCAGCCTCTCCAACATGGAGGGCAGCGGATCTGACTCCGACCAAGTCCTGATCCATCGACTGGGGTGTCATCCCGTGCGGGTTGGAGGAGGCAATGGCGGTCCGCATTGCACTCTGTAGCTCCCGCGAGGACAGCGCCCGGCCGACAGCAGGATCTGTCCGGCGCAACTCCATAGCGTTGGCTCAACGCGCGCTCGGGTCCTCGAGGGCTGGATCATCGCGGTCCCAGCGGCTGAAAAATCTCTCCTTCCCCATCACCGGTCCGACAGACTGTGAGTCTGACGTGGCTTGAGATTGCGTCAGTATTTCCCCAAAGAGGAAGGGATGATGCAGCACAACGACGGTAAGTATTTCCCTCAGTTATGAAACCAAGGTATCGAACCAGTAGGAGGATCACCACCACCTAATAAGCAACACCTGCACACAAAAAACAAATACTTGCAACCCGACGCGAAAGAGAGGTTGTCAATCTCTCTACGGTGAAAAGATAGATTAGATAGTGATAGATTGGAGAGATAGATCTCTCAAGAACACAAAATAAAAAGAGCAAATAAAATGTGCAGCAAGTTTTTTTTTGGAATAATAGATCTGGAAACAAAAGAAGCAAAAAGATAGATCGAAAAGCAATATGTTGGAAAAGTAGACCCGGGGGCCGTAGGTTTCACTAGTCGCTTCTCTCATGAGTATAGCACATGGTGGGTGAACAAATTACTGTTGGGCAATTGATAGAAAATCAAATAATCATGACGATATCCAAGGCGATGATCATTATATAGGCATCACGTCCAAGATAAGTAGACCGACTCCTGCCTGCATCTACCACTATTACTCCACACATCGACCGCTATCCAGCATGCATCTAGTGTATTAAGTTCATGGAAAAACGGAGTAATGCAATAAGAACGATGACATGATGTAGACAAGATCTATTCATGTAGGAATAGACCCCATCTTGTTATCCTTAATGGCAACGATACATGCGTGCCTTGCTGCCCCTTCTGTCACTGGGAAAGGACACCGCAAGATCGAACCCATCACAAAGCACCTCTTCCCATGGCAAGAAAAATCGATCTAGTCGGCCTAACTAAACCAAAGATTCGAAGAAGAAATACGAGGCTATAAGTAATCATGCATATAAGAGATCAAAGAAGACTCAAATAATATTCATGGATAGAAACTGATCATGAACTCAAAATTCATCGGATCCCAACAAACACACCGCAAAAGTTTACATCAAATAGATCTCAAAGAGACCATTGTATTGAGAATCAAAAGAGAGAGAGGAAGCCATCTAGCTACTGCCTACGACCCGTAGGTCAATGGTGGACTAGTCACGCATCATCGGAGAGGCCCCAATGAGGATGATGAACCCCTCCGTGATGGTGTTAGATTGGATCTCGAGGCTCTGGAACTTGCGACGGCTGGATGTGTTTTTCGTCGACTCCTCTAGGGTTTCTGGAATATTTGGGAATTTATAGGCATACGAGGCGGTGGAGAGGGGCCCCGAGGAGGGCACAACCCATCAGGGCGCGCCGGGGGCCTCTGGCACGCCCTGGTGGGTTGTGGTCTCCACGGCCCACCTCTCTGGCACTTCTTTGGCCCACTGGGTGTCTTCTAGTCCAAAAAAATCTCCAAAAAGTTTCGTCGCGATTGGACTTCGGATGGTACTGATATTCTGCGAAGTAAAAACAAGCAAAAACACCAACTGGCACTTTGGCACTATGTCAATAGGTTAGTCCAAAAAAATGATATAAAGTTGCTATAAAGTGATTATAAAACATCCAAGAATGATAATATAACAGCATGGAACAGGCAAAAATTATAGATACGTTGGAGACGTATCAGCATCCCCAAGCTTAACCCTACTCGTCCTCGAGTAGGTAAATGATAAAAACAGAATTTTTGATGTGGAATGCTGCCTAACATGTTCATCTCATATTCTTTTCTTTTGTAGCATGGACATTTGGACTTTTAGATGATTCAAAGCAATAGTCTAGTTTTAACATAATGACTTCAATACTTAAGCATGCCAACAAGCAACCATGTCTTTCAAAATATCAACACTAAAGAAAGTTATCCCTAGCCCATCATGCTCAATCATTGATCCATTCATGAAACACACTCAAATATTAGCTACACCCAATGCTCAAGTACGATCATAGTGCCCCCTAGTTCGTGCTTTATAAGAGAAGATGGAGACTCAAAGTAAAAATAGAAATTGCATAAAGTAAATAGATAGGCCCTTCGTAGAGGGAAGTAGGGATTTGTAGAGGTGCCAGAGCTCAAAGTTTAAATTGAGAAAGAAAAATATTTTGGGTGGCATGCCTTTCCTGTCAATGAAAATGACAAAGCAGTTCACAATACTTTCCATGCTAGATACATCATAGGCGGTTCCCAAACAGAAAATAAAGTTTATTCTTTTTTCCACCATTCTTTCACTTTCCATGGCTGGCCGTATCCACGGTTGCCTTCCATACCAACACTTTCCAAGGAATTTATTATTTGATGACATAAAGTAAATATTTTTTTCTTTTTCATTTCGGGAATGGGCATCCCTATTACCGCCGTACTCTCATGCAATGACAAGTGAATAAACACTCATCTTGAGATTAACACATCTAGCATGGTAAAATATTGGACACCCCTACCGTTTCATGAGCGGTACAAGCACACAAAAGAGAAATTTAGTTTGAAAATTAGAGATGACACATACAAATTTGCTTAGAACGACATGGAAATACCGCATATAGGTAGGTATGGTGGACTCATAAGGCAAAACTGGGTTTAAGGATTTTGAATGCACAAGTAGTATTTCTACTTAGTACAAGTGGAGGCTAGCAAATAGATTGAGAAGCATCCAACCAAGAAACAAAAATTCACATAAGCGAGCATTGAGCATAACTAACACCGAATAATGCACCATAAGTAGGATGTAATTTCATTGCATAACTATTGACTTTCGTACTTGCATAGGGAATCACAAAACTTAACACCAATATTCTTACTAAAGCATAATTACTCACTAACATGACTCACATATTACTATCATCATGTCTCGAAACTATTACAAGGAATCAAGTTTAATTTGTCCAATGATCTTCATGATTTTTTTATTATATCCTCCTTGGATATCTATCACTTTGGGACTAGTTTCATATATTGCCATTGCTTTTTAACAAGCTCAAACAAATTTAAGTGAAGCACATGAGCATAAAGATTTCATATCTCAAAATAGTATAAGTGAAGCATGAGAGGATTTCTTCAAAATTTACTGAAAGAACATGTGCTGCCCCCATGTTTGGTTTTGGTAATTGATGACAATCTCTATGGACTAATGGTTGCCTTGAGTTATATTTGAAGGGTTTGTCCATAGGCATTGCTTGAAGACCATTTGTTGGTTTCAAGGTTATTAGAAGAAGAATATGTGTTGACCAAGGTTATTCATGGAGTTATCCAAAGATTGGTCATGTTGATCAACACACAAAGCATAGAAGATGTACCGAGTGGGATCAAGTGATCTCACGGTATGGTAAGCATTGTCCATTACGCTTTGTGTACTAACCCATGTTCTATGCGAGAGCTTTATGTGGGGTTAGGTATGTTTCCATGGGCTTGCGTCAAGAGGAAGATCTCATTCAACCGATGGAGGATGACATCAAGTGGTGATCGTCATCAACATTGCGGTGTGCAAGTTCAAGTGGAGTATCACGAAGAGATCACATGCTTGAAGCTTGCCGTCCATTGTGGTGACAATGGACTTGTGAAGATGTGCCAAAGAGTGGCTCACCCATAGTGGAGTATGGGGGAGCAATCAACTAGTCTTCATCGAGCCGGCGCAATCAAGAAAGGTGGTCCAACTTGAGGAGGTCAAGATCGTCATCATCTAGCTCAAGTGGACTATGCGCAAGGCAAAGGTTTGCCCTTGATAGGTTTTCTATTTTACCGGTCTCATGGTGGTAGTTGGGAGACCGGGTTTTAGGATCGATAGCCGTACTATCAAGGGGGGTTCTCAAGTGAGTAGCTTTATCGTATCATTCGTAGAGAGCTCAAACCATTGCATCCTTGCATCATCTTTCTTGGTTTGTGTTTGGTGTTTCTCTTTGTGAGTCTTTGAGCTTTTGGTCATCTTCATGACAAGCTCGAGTTCATCGAAAACGGAGTTCATATATGCATCTTCTATGATGTTTTCGATGTTGGAGTTTATGCCGGTTCTTCATTCATAGAGGTTTCTCATCTCTATATGTTAGGCATATCTCCCCTGCCACTTCTTATTATAACCAGTCGCTGTTTGGATAGTACTCGTTGTCTTCTATCCAACAAGCTTGAGTTTGCTCAATTCGGAGCTCATTTGCAGAAGTTATGGCAGTTCTGGTTTTATTTGTATCCTCTGTTTTCTGTGGATTTTCAGTAGCTTGCAAGCGGTAGTACCGCTGGTGCCCACGGTAGTACCGCTTATGCGGTAGTACCGCTGGTACTTCCGTGGCACTACCGCTTGGGGTTTCCCCGAGCGTGCAACTCTCTGTTGCCAGTTTGCCATTCACGGTAGTAGAGCGGTAGTAGCACGGTAGTACCGCTCTGGCGGTACTACCGCCCTTACTACCGCCGCCACTACCGCTTGCGGGGTTTCCTTCTGTGCACGTATCTGTTGCCGTTTTCTGTTAAACGGTAGTAGTGCGGCTGTAGTGCGGTAGTACCGCTCAGAGCGGTAGTACCGCTCTGCTGGGCGGTAGTACCGCTTGGTGCGGTACTTCCGCCCTGCACTACCGCTGCTCTACCGCTTGTGTTTCGCAGAGTGTGCAAGTTTCTGTTGCTCGTTTCGGTTTAGCGGTAGTACCGCTTGGGTGGACGGTAGTACCGCTTGGTGCGGCACTACCGCTCCAGTCCCGTGTTCTCGCCTGCTGTTTTTGAATTACTACCGCTTAAGCGGTAGTACCGCTCGCAAGAGCGGTAGTACCGCTTGTACGTGTCCAGCACGGGTAACGGTTGGATTTTGGGTGGCCCTATAAAAGGGGTCTTCTTCCCCAACGGTTATCCTATCCTTTGAGCTCATTTCTCCCCCCATTGTTGACCTTCTTGAGCTTGCCTATCTCTCAATCCCTCCAATGATTCTTGCTCCTTCTTGAGGGAAAAGAGAGAGGAGATCTAGATCCACATTTCCACCAATCACTTTCTCCTCTAAGTGAGGGGAACCCCTTGGATCTAGATCTTGGAGTTCTTGGTGTTCTCCTTGTTCTTCCTCTCACTTTCCTCCATAGCTTTTGTTGCTTTGGTGGGATTTGAGAGAGAGGGACTTGAGCACTTCGTGTGTTCTTGCCATTGCATTAGTTGCATCGGTTTGAGTTCTCCACGGTGATACGTGGAAGTTAGTAGTTGAGAAGCTTATTACTCTTGGGTGTTTGAGCACCCTAGAGCTTGTTCCTCTTGGGTGCCTTGGCGCCCTAGACGGCTTGGTGGTGCCTCGGAGCTCAATCATTGTGGTGTAAAGCTCCGGGCAAGCGTCGGGGTCTCCAATTAGGTTGTGGAGATCGCCCCGAGCAATTTGACGGGTACCGGTGACCGCCCCCAAGGGTTGCCATTTGTACGGGTTCGGTGACCGCCCTCAAGGGTCCCTTAGTGGAATCACGGCACCTTGCATTGTGCGAGGGCATGAGGAGAATACGGTGGCCCTAGTGGCATTGTTGGGGAGCATTGTGCCTCCACACCGCTCTAACGGAGATTAGCATCCGCAAGGGTGTGAACTTCGGGATACATCGTCGTCTCCGCGTGCCTCGGTTATCTCTTACCCGAGCCCTTTACTTATGCACTTTACTTTGTGATAGCCATATTGTTTCTTGTTATATATCTTGCTATCACTTAGTTATTTATCTTGCTTAGCATAAGTTATTGGTGCACATAGGTGAGCCTAGTCGATTTAGGTTTTGTGCTTGACAAATTAAACGCTAGTTTTATTCCGCATTTGTTCAAGCTTAAACCGTAATTATTTTAAAGCGCCTATTCACCCCCCCCCCTCTAGGCGACATCCACGATCTTTCATTTACTAACTCTCAAATTAATCTAAGTGAAGCATGAGAGTATTTCTTCAAAAGTTTCCAAGCACACCGTGCTCAAAAATATATAAGTGAAGCACTAGAGCAATTCTATAGGTCAAAAAGTTTAAGTGAAGCATATAGAGCAATTCTAACAAATCGTAGCATAAGTTTGGCTCTCTTAAATAGGTGTGTCCAGCAAGGATATAAGTGACAAACTAACAAGGAAAGCAAGCAAAGACTCAAATGATACAAGACGCTCCAAGCAAAACTCATGATATGTGACGAATAAAAATATAGCTCCAAGTAAAATACCGATGGTCGTTAGAAGAAAGAGGGGATGCTACTCGGGGGCATCCCCGAGCTTAGTTGCTTGTTTCTCTTTGGATATATCTTGGGGGTGCTGTAGCATCCCCAAGCTTAGGCTCTTTTCACTCCTTATTCCTTCATCCATCGTGATCTCACCCAAAACTTGAAAACTTCAATCACACAAAACTCAACAAAATCTTCGTGAGATCCGTTAGTATAATAAAGCAAATCACTACTTTAAGTACTGTTGCAAACCCATTCATATTTTATTATTGCATTATACCTACTATATTTTAACTTTACCATGGCTCATAACCTTCAATATAACCCATAGATTCATCAAAACAAGCACACAATGCAACGAAAACAGAATCTGTCTTAAACAGAACAGTCTGTAGTAATCTGTACTCTAACCGTACTTATGTAACTCTAAAAATTCTGAAAAATTAGGACAACGTAAATAATTTGTATATAAACACTGTGTTAAAAATTTAGCTCAATATCACATTCAAGTAAAAAATGAAAATTCGAACACTGGAGGCAAAGTTTCTGTTTCAGATTCAGCATCGCTTCTACTCATCTTATGAATCATCCTAAAGGCTCTACTTGGCACAAACACTAAATAAAACATAAAAACACAATCATAACAGAGGCATAATTGTGTCAACACTCAAAAACATAAAGGGAAAAACAAAAATAAATTTATTAATTGGGTTGCCTCCCAACAAGCGCTATCGTTTTACGCCCCTAGCTAGGCATAACGCATAGTTTCAAGTATTGTCATCTTTAGTTTTGCTAGTGGTGTTTTTGTCAAGAGGTTTTACAAATAAAACTAGAAACACACCATCCATAGAAACCTTAGCACTATCAAGTTGTCCATCTACATACCCTCTTTAATTCCCGGCCACAATCCAAGAATATTGTTGATTTACATCATTGAAAACTTGTTGGGTCATATCTAAAACGGGGACTTCCTTTTTGAGATTCTCATCAAAAAATTGATTATTTCCAAGCAAATGTCTCAACATGTAATCACTATTGTAAAGGATCTCTCCTATTACCGGTTTCTCATGGCTCATACCATAGAAATCAAAGATCTCCCTAGCTTCCCGTACTATATGATCAAATTCATTTTTTGAGAACAAGGGTGGCTAACTTCTTAGCTTTGGGATTCTTTATGATGGGTAGCTCATAAAATAATCTTTGCAAAGTAGGATGGGTACGAATAAACCTATTCTCAAGTTTCAGAACTAGTGCTGAAATGGCTTCCACATAAGTTTTAGTTCTTTTTAGTATAGCAGTGTCATCGAGAGTCAAATTCCCAACGCAATTGAAAAATTCTTGGATAGTTTCTTTTCCTATAATGTTCCCTTGCATCCAGAATATCAGAATGTCCAATTTTAGGAGTCCTGCCATCATCTGTTTCTGCCATACCAAAATCACTCATGATGACAAGCAAACAAGGGATCTGACGAGAAAAAGGCAAACCAAAAAGAGAGGGCGAATAAAACGGCAAATTGGTGAAGTGGGGGAGAGGAAAACGAGAGGCAAATGGCAAATAATGTAATTGCAAGGAGATGAGATTTGTGATTAGGAACCTGGTAGATGATGATGGTGTCTCCTTGGCGCCAGAGATTGGCACGTAGAAGAGACCGCTTCCTCCCCGGCAACGGCGCCAGAAATTCCTTTGACGTGGCTTGAGACTGCGTCGGTATTTCCCCAAAGAGGAAGGGATGATGCAGCACAGCGACGGTAAGTATTTCCCTCAGTTATGAAACCAAGGTATCGAACCAGTAGGAGGATCACCACCACCTAATAAGCAGCACCTACACACAAAAAACAAATACTTGCAACCCGACGCGAAAGAGAGGTTGTCAATCTCTCTACAGTGAAAAGATAGATTAGAGATAGATCTCTCAAGAACACAAAATAAAAAGAGCAAATAAAAAGTGCAGCAAGGTATTTTTTTGGAATAATAGATCTGAAAACAAAAGAAGCAAAAAGATAGATCGGAAAGCAATATGTTGGAAAAGTAGACCCGGGGGCCGTAGGTTTCACTAGTGGATTCTCTCATGAGTATAGCACACGGTGGGTGAACAAATTACTATTGGGCAATTGATAGAAGATCAAATAATCATGATGATATCCAAGGCGATGATCATTATATAGGCATCACGTCCAAGATAAGTAGACCGACTCCTGCCTGCATCTACCACTATTACTCCACACATCGACCGCTATCCAGCATGCGTCTATTGTATTAAGTTCATGGGAAAATGGAGTAATGCAAAAAGAACGATGACATGATGTAGACAAGATCTATTCATGTAGGAATAGACCCCATCTTGTTATCCTTAATGGCAATGATACATGCGTGCCTTGCTGCCCATTCTGTCACTGGGAAAGGACACCGCAAGATCGAACCCATCACGAAGCACCTCTTCCCATGGCAAGAAAAATCGATCTAGTCGGCCTAACTAAACCAAAGATTCGAAGAAGAAATACGAGGCTATAAGTAATCATGCATATAAGATATCAAAGAAGACTCAAATAATATTCATGGATAGAAACTGATCATGAACTCAAAATTCATCGGATCCCAACAAACACACCCCAAAAGTTTACATCAAATAGATCTCCAAGAGACCATTGTATTGAGAATCAAAAGAGAGAGAGGAAGCCATCTAGCTACTGCCTACGACCCGTAGGTCTATGGTGGACTACTCACGCATCATCGGAGAGGCACCAATGAGGATGATGAACCCCTCCGTGATGGTGTTAGATTGGATCTCGAGGCTCTGGAACTTGCGGTGGCTGGATGTGTTTTTCGTCGACTCCTCTAGGGTTTTTGGAATATTTGGGAATTTATAGGCATAAGAGGCGGTGGAGAGGGGCCCCGAGGAGGGCACAACCCATCAGGGCGCGCCGGGGGCCTCTGGCGCGCCCTGGTGGGTTGTGGTCTCCACGGCCCACCTCTCTGGCACTTCTTTGGCCCACTGGGTGTCTTCTGGTCCAAAAAAATCTCCAAAAAGTTTTGTCGTGATTGGACTTCGTTTGGTACTGATATTCTATGAAGTAAAAAACAAGCAAAAACAGCAACTGGCACTTTGGCACTATGTCAATAGGTTAGTCCCAAAAAATGATATAAAGTTGCTATAAAGTGATTGTAAAACATCCAAGAATGGTAATATAACAGCATGGAACAAGCAAAAATTATAGATACGTTGGAGACGTATCAGAGTCCCACCGGAACGGGCTGCACGCCGTGGGAAGGAGAGGATAAGGGCCGTCGAGGCCCGTATCGCGGAGGAAATGGCGGCGGTGGAGGCGGCTGATGCGGCAGCGCGGGCGGCCGCAGAGGAGGAATCCATTCGCGCCCGCATTTTGAAGAAACGACAGCGGAGGAACACGCGCGCCCTCGCCCGAGAGCAGAATTGGGTGGTCCGTGAAATGTCCGGACTGCCACCGAAAGAGGAGAAGGTGGTTAGCGATGGCGAGGACAGCTCCGGCTCGATCCATACTGCGTCTTCGATCGGTACTTCAGCGAGAAGGACGGCAAGGGCTCCGGGAAGGGCAAGGGAAACCGTGGTCCTCGTGGATGATCTCCACCAGTGGCGGAGGACGAAACTTTTTTGAGGGAGAACTCTTAAGCAAGTTTTTCTTTGATGCAAAACCAACATAAATAATAAGAACCGACGGTGCACACCAATATTTTCATATGATCCTAAACATAATAGCTAAATACAATGAAAATGCGAACATATTTTAAATAGAAGAATAACCTAAAACTACCTCAAATATCTCTTTAAATCTATAATTCATCACAAAAAATTGCAACTAATCACTGCCACATCATTGTATTATCAAACCATTATCTAAAAATGACACTAAAATTCAAGAAATTTACCTATGCCCTTTGGCTTTGCTGGCCCTTTCCCCTTCTTGTTCCTGTCCATCTTCTCGTTCTGACCGTCGCCCTCAAATTATCACGCGAGCTCCTGCTGCCCGCTAGGAACGGCGAGCGCTCGTAGCCACTGGGAAAGTGATACGTCTCCAACGTATCTATAATTTTTGATTGTTCCATGCTAATATATTATCATTCTAGGATACTTTATGGGTCTTTATTTACCAATTTATAATATTTTGAGCACTAACCTATTGACCCAGTGCCTAGTGCCAGTTACTGTTTTCTGCATGTTTTTGGCTTTTCAGGTTTACAATACCAAAAGAAGTCCAATTGCCACGAAACTTTTTGATGTTTTTTTTCTAGACCAAAAGAAGACCTGGAAGCTTCGGAAGGAGGCCGGGGGCCGCACGAGGGCCGTACGAGCCAACAGGGCGTGCCCCAAGGGTGGGTCACGCCCTGATGGCTTGTGCCCCCCTCGGTTGCCTCCCGACGCCCCTCTCTGGCCTATAAATTCTATTTCACCCTAAAAATAACAGAGGCAGTCCCGAAACCATTTTTCCGCCGCCGCAAGTCTCTATTCCATCACGAGGCCATCTGGAGCTCCGTTCTGGCACCCTGCCGGAGGGGGGATCGATCACGGAGGGCCTCTACATCAACCTTGCTACCCTCATGATGATGTGTGAGTAGTTCACCACAGACCTACGGGTCCATAGCTAGTACCTAGATGGCAATCTCTCTATCTCTTGATCTTCAATACAATGGTCATCGCATCATCGCTTTGATCTATCTGATGTAATCCTATTATGCGGTGTGTTTGTTGGGATCCGATGAATTGTGGGTTTATGTCGGCGTTCTGGGATCGGGGGTACCCAGATATGCCTGCCTGCGGCCCAGCGCGTGGCCCACCTCGACTGTCCAGTACGGTCTAGCGGCAAGCCCCCCAGGTCAAGGCCCTCGCGAGAGCCCCAGCCTCGCGAGGCGCACAACGCCAAGACCTCCAGAGGAGCGGCCTCCCCAGGCTGCCTCCCGAGGAGCGGAGATTCCTATGCACGTACCCGGCCTCATGAGGCTGGGATGACGTGAGCCATGACGACCAAGGCCAGGCGGGCGCCAGCGGGCGCAGAGGGGAAAGTTTCCCCTTTTGTGCTAAGGAGGCAAGGACGTACGCGGGTTCCCAAGGGATCCCCCCAAAGGTTTCCATTCCAGCGCAACAAGACGAAGACCACGAGCTTGGCAGGACGGATGTCATCGCCAAGCCCACCTCTGCGTCACGCCCAGAAGCTTTGCAGGCGAAGACCACCTTTAGTCAGGATAAGATGTACCTCTTGTCCCCTTTCAAAATTGGCCGTTGTGGGATCCCTTCCCGCCCGTGCGATAAGGGAAGAGGACCAAGGCCACTATAAATAGGGACCAACATCCATCGTAGAATCGATCGATCCATCCTCACCTCTGAGCCCTCGCGAGGTCGCTCAGCCAATGTACTAGTTCATCCCCAAACCTCCTCGCGAGGCCAATCCACCGAAAGCAGGAGTAGGGTTTTACTCCCTCCGTCCGAAAAAGATTGTCACACACCCAGTTCATCGGTAAATTTGCAAATAGCACCTCGTACTTCGAAAACTGTCTCAAACGCACCCCTTCGCCCCGTCGTCTTCCTCCCCTCGTCGTCGCCAGGGGCCGGCGGCGGCCAGCCGCGATTCTCTACGGGTGTCACCCGCTGCCGCCCAGAACTGATCTGCCGCTATTCACTAGGGGCGTCACCGCCCCCGCCCAGAACTGCTCTGCCTCGATCCCCTCCCGTCGCCCAGAACTGCTCTGCCCCGATCCCCCCCCGTCGCCCAGAACCGCTCCGCTGCGATCCCCTCCTACCGCCCAGAACGGCTCCGCCGCGATCACCTCTTGCCGCCCAGAACTGCTCCACCGCGATCCCCTCCCGCCGCCCAAACGTGCACTGCCGCCCAGAACTACTCTGCCGCTGTCGCCCAGACCTGCTCTGCCGCCGCCTTCAAGAAATGCTCTCCCGCACGTCCTCGAGCTCCCCCTGCTACTTCTCCTTGAGCTCCTGCCGGTGGAGCTCTGCTATCTCCCCCTATCGCCTGCTTCTCCCATGCCCGTGCTGCTGTTCCTCTGCAGTCTGAATGTACAGAGTAAATCAATCAAGTTCACTGTTAATTTTGGAGCAGATAAAAATCAAACAAGATCCAATGTCTCCCAACTTCACTTGAAATTATTCACTTGAAATCAGACAAGAATGTTCTTTAACACCACCAATCTTTTCTTCTAAAATCTGAATTTAACAACAAAATCCTGTTACAGAAATTGACAAAATATACGCATACAGAAAGTAACTTCCCATAGGAAGTCAACACCCATCTGTGTAAATATATGCACAGGAATCTAGCTCACCTTGTGGAAAAATTGGCCTCAAATTTACCCGCACGGCGATCTATCATAGTAACTTTCATAATAAAATTAGTTTCAGTCAGTTTACTCCTAAAATTCAGTCAACAATTACTCTGCATATGTGCTGGAGATCAACATCAACAGCTACTCTGCTACTCTGCATATTTTCCAAGATGTTTCCAGGATAAGAATAAACCTAAAGGACAAGAAACTTCACAAAAACTAAAACTGAATTTGTGCAACTTCTGTACGCAAATTATGAAAGCCATCGATTTGAATTGAACTGACCATATTAAGGCTTCAGCATCCAAAAAGGAATGGAGTAAGAATGGAAGAACAACAATGATCTTGTTCCTCCCTGTTTATTGCAAGGATCTGCATACACTATCGACAATAAACAACTCTCGGTGTTGCATGAACAGATCCACTTGAATCTCTAGCTAAAAATTATGGAGCTAAAAATCATACAGACTGTCTCATAGAGTAAAATTATGGAGCTGGATTTGATCTCCAATTTTGACAGTAAAATTAAGTATAGATGAAATTCCTGAACCCCATATACTTAAGTTGCACACAGAAAAAAGAACGCCTGCTAACAAAAAAAAGACAAGCATGCTCCAAAGACAAACCACTTGGTAACAGAAACCACTATCTTTTTTATGCTTGTAGAACCATTTATTTTTGACAAGTAGGATCAACAATCTTTACACTGAATAAGCTTGACTTCAGTTTATCTTGCTCAGTCAAGTTGATGTTATCAGTGTCCCAAGAGAAGGAAATGCTCCTAGCAATCTCCTTTATCCGAAACCACTATACTGTACCATCCCAAAACTTAGTGTATGCAACACAAAAATATGCAGGCAAACTGTTTCAGGCATAAGCAAAAAGGCAAATCAGTCTAAGGGTTTGCAGATTGCAACTAAGAACAGATTTGCAGACACATTGATCACTTGCTCTCCATTGCTAGTGCTAACTGCTAAACTGAATTTTCTTCTTCTTAATCACCACTTGCCTACTTCACTTAATTCTGTAACTTATCTGACCAAACAATACCAATCAAAAGAAGAGCAATTACCGACCACTAGAATGAGTAGAGATTCAGTCCTAGAGAGTTGAACTCCGATCAAAACCGCCTTTTGCTACTCTAAGTTGAATCTCTACTAGCAACATGAGCATTAGCAACTGACAGAGAGGCAGAAGCACCTTGTGGTCTGTGTTGACGTCATCGATGATGAGCCGCGCCGCACGGCCAATGACGGAGTCGTAGGTGAAAAGCTTCCCCACGGCGACCTCGCTCGGCCGCGCCCCCGCTGCCATGACCGCCCTCGCCACGGCGGCGAGCAGCACCAGGATCAGAGGCATCAGCCAAAGCGCACAAGGAGCACCAGGATCAGGCCTAATCCACGAGCTTCAGAATATTACAACATCTACTTGAGATTGTACTTCAAATTTGGGGACAGTGCATTTGATTTCGGAGTAAAATTTGACAATTTGGGGACAAAGATTCTCACATTCGGACGAGGTTGCCGTCGGGGGAAAGTGGAGAGCTCTCCTGCCCGTCAGACGAGGTTTGCAGGGACTGGCTTCGTCGACGAGGTCGACGGTGAGGTGTACGAGGTTGACGATGGGCAGGGCCTGCTCCGGCTCGCCACCATCGGGGAAAGGCGCATCCGACGGAGAGCAGATCGGGAAAAAATGAGCCTTCTCCTCGCCTGGGGAAGCAACGCGGCGGGGAGGGGAACAAGGAGGGGGAGCTCCAAAGACGCTTGGGGAAGCTGCGCGGGGAGACGAGAAGGGGGGCTCCGGCGCGGGGAGCCGAGCAGGGGGGGCTCCGGCGCAGGGAGCTGAGCAGGGGATCTCTGGCGAGAGACGAGCGGGGGAGACAAGCGGAGGGAGTGTATGGTTTGTCGGGAATTCGCTAAGGTTTTTTTTTCGTAAAATGACCATGAGGACAACTTTTTCCAGATGGAGGGAGTACACCGCAAGGTGGCCCAAACCTGGGTAAATCTCAGTGTCCATCTTCTTGTTCGCTCGCACGTATTCTACGAGGCTTGGCCGCGGAGTGGCGAGCTTGAGGCTAGAGCTGGTTGAGATCTTCGCACACGCCCCAGAGTTCGAACCTTCTTGGGTCCGTGGAGCCCCGATTCCGACATTTGGCGCGCCAGGTAGGGGCGTGTCGGAATACTCCCTCCAGTTTCGCTTCATCTCCGCTTCGTCGCTCCCATGGCCGACGCCCACTGGATCCGCGCCGAGCGCCAGGCTGCCATGCAAGTTCTTTTCCAGAAGCACGTATGACTATTTACGGAATAGATGACTACATTACATTTATGAACTGGAGCTAGTTCTGTGTCGCCCTAGGTTATGACTGTTATATGATGAATATCATCCAATGAGTTCACCGATCCAGTGCCTACGAGTTTTCCACTTATTGTTCTTGCTAAGTTACTACTGCTGCTGCTACTCTTACACTTGCTACAAAACTATTGCTGTCACTGCTACTGTTACCGTTACTGCTACAACTGCTATCAAAACTATCATACTACTGTGCTACTGATCACTCTGCTGCAGATATTGAATCTCCAGGTGTGGTTGAATTGACAACTCAGCTGCTAATACTCTCAAATATTCTTTGGCTCCCCTTGTGTCGAATCTATAAATTTGGGTTGAATACTCCACCCTCGAAAACTGTTGCGATTCCCTATACTTGTGGGTTATCAACTCACCCTACCTTACAAATGCTCTTCCATGAATTGCCGGTCATGAAAGACTCTAGGGCTAAGAAGATAGCCGCTCTTATCCTCATGCAAGAATTTGACTATATAGTACGGGAAGCTTGTGAAATCTGTCGGCGTTCTGGATACCAGGGTACCCAGACTTGCCTGCTTGCGGCCCAAGGCCTGGCCCACCTGGCGGTCCGTATGGCCCTGTGCAGCCTCGCTCAACGCAAGGCCCTCGCGAGGAACCCATCCTCGTGAGGAGGAGAGCATCAAGGCAGAAGCAGAAGGCCTCCCCATGCCTCCTCCCGAGCGGCGGAGATCCCTATGCCACGCCGGGCCTCAGGAGGTTAGGGGTAGCGACAGCCAGGCCAGGCGGGTGCCAGCGCGCCAGAAGGAGCGGTTTCCTCTTTTGTGCAAGGGCAACAAAGACGAACGCGGGTTCCCAAGGAGCCCCGCCAAAGGTTTCCATTTCGGTGCAACAAGACCGGGTCAGCAAGCGCGGCAGGACGGATGTCACCGGTGAGCCCACCACCGCGTCACCGTCGACTATTTTGCAGGCGAAGACCACCTTTCGTCAGGATAAGATGTACCTCCTGTCCCCTTTCAAATTTGGCCGTTGTGGGATCCCTTCCCGCCATTGCGATAAGGGAAGAGGACCCGGGCCGCTATAAGTAGAGGCTAGGTATCCCGGTAGGAGGGAGAGCAACCATCCCGCAAACACACCGCTGTACTAGTTCATCCGCAAACCTCCTCGCGAGGCAATCCACCAAAAGGCAGGAGTAGGGTTTTACGCTTCGCAGCGGCCCGAACCTGGGTAAACTCCCGTGTGCCATCGTCTTCCTCGCCATCGAGTGGGGTATTGTGTTGTGAGTTTGGAGGGGGCGAAGCTGTTGGGGAATCTTCGCACACGCCCCTGGGTTCAAATTCCTTAGGGTTTTGCGGAGCCCGAAATCCGACATTTGGCGCGCCAGGTAGGGGGCGTGTCGGAGTCTTCCTCAAGCCTCGCTTTTCCTCCACCTCACCGCTCCGATGGCCGATGCCCGCCGAGCCCGCGCTGAGCGCCGCGCTGCCCGTGTCGCCCAGACGGCGCCCGTGGGCCGCACCGCTGCGCGCCGCTCTCCCTCCCCCGTGGCAACGCCGCCACGAGCCCGGAGGCCCACAAGCAGCAGGATTCGTCGCAGCCGGTCACCGCACGGCGCGACGGCCGCACTGCCACTCCGTCAATCGTTCCAGCTACTGGGTCGTCCTCCCACGCCCGCCCAGGGCCTACGCGTGGATCGGGCGCGCTGAACATGGCGCGCGAGCTGCTGCGCTACCGCCCCGCCCCCAACCGCCTTGACGACTGGCTCGGGCACGTCGTGGAGCTCGTCAGCGCAGCCGGCGACGCTTCGACGTTCACCTACTCGTTCCGGCCCCAACCCTCCCTGGCAGGCGACGAAGCTCATGATGTGCCGCCTCCTCCTCCCCAGCGAGACGTCGACCCCGAGCTCAGGCGTGAAGCACGACCGCGCGACCAGCAACGTGGACCCCCAGCGAGGGTGAGAGAAGAAGTAAGCTGCCTGGTGGTGCCGCGGCCGCGCGTTGACGCACGTGTGCTCCCAGCGCCGGCGCGCCAGCGGCACGACCGGGAACCCCTGGAGGCAGCCACGCAAGAGCATCAAGACCAGGTTCCTCCCAAGCGCGCAACCCCCGTGGGTCCGGTGGGCTGCCGCGCCATCGCCCCGGAACTCCATCCGGCCGTGTGGCCCTGCAAGTTCAAGCCCGACCTGCCTCCTCGCTACGACGGCACCGCAGACCCTGTCGAGTTCTTACAGCTCTACTTGCTGAGCATCCAGGCGGCCGGTGGGGACGACAAGGTCATGGCAACCTGGTTCCCCATGGCGCTCAAAGGTGGCGCGCTTTCCTGGCTCCTCAACTTCCCGGAAGGGTCAATCACCTCCTGGGAAGGCCTGCGTGAGCGCTTCGTCGCCAATTTCCAAGGCACCCGCGACCGCGCGCTTGGAGTGGGTGACCTCCGTCGCTTGAAGCAACAGCCTGAGGAGACCCTGCACAAGTTCATATAGCGCTTCACGACTACCCGCCTCAAGATCCCGAGGGCCTCAGACGAGGCCATCATCTCGGCGTTCATCGACGGCGTCAGGGACCAGAGGATGAGAGAGGAGCTGGCTATCCACGACGACCTGAGCTCGGCCTTGGAGATGTTCAACTTGGCGAACAAGTGCGCGAAGGTCGAGGAGGGCCGCCTCTCCCTCCGCGAGCTTCCGGAGGCGGAAACCGAAGACAAGAAGACCAACGCCAAGGAACCAAAGCGCAAGGCACCCGCGGTGCTGGCGGCTGAGCCCGAGGCAAAGCGCGGCCGAGACGAAGAACCCCTCGCGGGCGGGCGACCATTCTGCATCTTCCATGGCACCAACAGCCACAACACCATCGACTGTCAGGAGCTTAGGGTGGTCCGTGATGAGCACTTTGACCGACGCCCTAGGTGCACCGACCGAGGCTATGGACGTGGCGGAGGCCGCTGGGACAATCGCGACCCGCGTCAGGAGTGGCGAGACCAGCCTCGGGAGGACCGCTGGCGCGATCAAGCTCGTGAGGACCGCTGGCGCGACGAGCCTCCAGAGGGGTCATGCCGAGGCCAGCCTCGTGAGGTCCGCCCTCGCGAGGTCGGTCTTCCTCCGCTGTCGCCTCCGCCCAGAAGGAAGGAAGAGGACAGACAAAACGGCGGGGCTGGGGGCTTCCAGGAGGTCAGGGCAATAGCTTGCATCATGGGCGGCGCCCAAGCCCCGGCCTCGAACCGCGTCTTCAAGCAGTTTTCACGAGAGGTGAACGCGGCTCTTCCAAAGCTTGAGGCACAAGTTAATATGTCTTATGATTACTGTTTGCTGTTCCCACAGTGAAATCAAATAGTTCAACGAAGCAACCTCATAATTCGAACACAAATTAAAACACATCGAACTAGGCGTTGCCCTTGAGCCTCCATAGGTGCTCCACCAGATCGTCCTGCAGTTCTTGATGCATCTGTGGGTCTCGAATCTCCCGACGCGTATTGAGGAAGGCAGTCCATGTTGCCGGTACCTGATGATCAACGATTGCAAGAGGACCCTGCCTGAAATATGGTTCAGTGTCAAACACTGGCTCTTCCTGCTCGCTCTCAATGATCATGTTATGCAAGATGACACAACAATTCATCACCTCCCACATCTGAGATTTCGACCAGGTCAGAGCGGGGTACCAGACAACAACAAATCGAGATTGGAGCACAGCAAATGCCCGCTCGACATCCTTTCTGCAAGCCTCCTGACACTTAGCAAAGTGTGACTTCTTGCCTCCTGCCACAGGGTTTGAGATAGTCTTCACAAATATGAACCATCTCGGATAGATGCCATCTGCTAGAAAGTATCCCTTGTTGTAGTGGCGCCCATTGACCTCGAAGTTCACCGGAGGAGCATGACCTTCAACAAGCTTGGCAAAGACATTCGAGCACTGCAGTACATTGATGTCATTGTGAGTTCCTGGCATACCAAAGAAGGAGTGCCAAATCCAGAGGTCTTGTGTGGCCCCTGCCTCAAGTACCACATTGCAACCTCCTTCGGTGCCTTTGTGCATCGCCTGCCAAGCAAACAGACAGTTTTTCCATGCCCAATGCATGCAGTCGATGCTTCCAAGCATCCCAGGAAATCCTATTGCTGCATTCTGTGCTAGGATCCAAGCAGTGTCTTCAGCATTGGGTGATCGCAAGTATTGTGGTCCAAACACTGCCACCAATGCCCAGCAGAACTAGTACAAACACTCAATGATGGTGCACTCGGCCATGCGTCCATAGTCTTCCTGTATATCACCGGGGGCTCCGTATGCAAGCATCCTCATAGCTGTCGTGCATTTCTGGAGTGAGAAGAATCCAACTGTGCCGGTGCAATCCTTCTTGCAAACAAAATAGCTGTTGAACTCCCGGATGGCATTCACAATGCTGAGGAAGAGCTTCCGGCTCATCCGATAACGGCGCCGAAATACTTTCTCGCCGTGCAGAGGAGCATCGGCGAAGTAGTCGGCGTAGAGCATGCAATAGCCCTCCATTCGATGCCTCTGCTTGCTCTTACGGCGGCCCGGCGCCGAGCCACCTCGCCGCGGCATGGCATTGTTCGCGAAGAGGCCGGCCAGCGCGGCGAGGATCATGCGGTGCTCTTCATCGTCGGTGTCGGCCTCGGCTTCCTCCTCCATCAAAGCCGCGAACGCCTCCTCGTCGTCGGAGTCCATCGCCGAACAGGCAAATCGCCGAACACCCGGCGGGCGTGGTCGCCGGTATCCCCGCCTGCGTGGTCGCAGGTGTCCTGAAAAGCTTGCCGAGGAACGGGATGAGGTTGTTGCGGCGAAACCCTCTCTTTCCGGCGGTGAAATGGCCTTTCTACCGGTGGAGCAGCGGCTGTGGGCAAATGGGCGGCGCCGGGATCGGCATGGCGGCGAAAGGGGCAGTGGCTTCAAGTGGCGCGCGGGTCGAATCTAGGCGGGGAAAAGGCGGTTCTCGCCTGACAGTGGTGGCTCGCGCGTCACTTTTTCTTCCGCCGGAGCCCCCAAGTGCCTCCCAGTGCGCTGGGTTCGGCCTGGGATCGCCGGCCCAAAAAATGGGCCCAACCGGCGGAACTCGGCGTCCTGGGGGCGTGACTGTTTTTTTTTCCGACGCCGGCTGTTAAAAAGGCGTCGTGGGGGGCTTGTTGGGGGTGCGGCTGGAGATGCTCTTAGCAGGGCAGCGTCGCCAAACCTCGAGGCGCCGCTTCTGATGTCTAATCAAACTCGGGACACGCTGGTCCGGTCCGTAGACTTGGCTCCGTTGGGCCAATTGATCGAACACCTTACAGTGAGATAAGCTTTTTTTTAGATAAAGATAAAGACACCGGGGAGAGGAGGAACATCTCATGGTATAATCGAAACGTTTAAGATGTTGTGCCGGTTCAGTATCTCGAAGATACTCATAGGGGTTCATCGGAGTGAGTGTATATGCATGTACGTGCGTTTGTACTTTGTTAAAAAAAAAGGAAAACAACAAATTTGCACGCGGACCTCGTGATGGGTACGTGTCCATCGGAGCAGCAGGCTCTATCTTCACGTACACGTACACGTACACGTACGTACCAAAATGTAGATAAACAAATGAGATGATAATATAATGATTAAACGGCCGGAACAGCCGCACGTACCCGATTGGATCCCAGTTCGTTCAACAAAAGCATACATATGTATATGTATATTCCTCCGAGGCCATGGCCGGCGCACGTCCCCGCGTGTTTGCCTGTTTTGACTGAAACACATGCACGCGCGACGCTCTCGGGTGGGGAGCACGACTTTTCCTGGCCAGTGACCGACCGACGAGTCGATGGAATCCGCGCGCGAGTATTGTATAAATATGGTGCACATGCATCGGCCAAGCGAGCTATCGTCGCTCACAAAGTTTGGATCGAGTTCAATTAGCTAGGGTGGTCGATCGATCCGAGTGAGGTCAGTCATGCAACGACGACCGGTGCAGAGCAACGGGCCCCTGACCCTGCTCAACCCAGCGAAGCGGGCGCTCAGCCTCAGCAGCCGCACGTCGTCGGTCTCCACTCCCAGCTCACCGCCGCCGTCGTACGGGAGCATCGTCACCGTGCTGAGCATCGACGGCGGCGGCGTCCGCGGCATCATCCCCGGAACTATCCTAGCTTTCCTCGAAGAAAAGCTCCAGGTATTTAGCTTCTTCAACAACAAGTATTTAGGTATAGAGGAAGTAACATGCATGCATGCTGCCAACCTGTAGGCGCGCATGCGTGTATGTATGTATAATCTCTGTGCATGCGATGCGATGCCCTGGCCAGTTCTCTTCTTAATAACTTGTTGCTGGGTACGTCGTGTGTGTCCCATATATGTACATACATGCATATAATACAGGAGCTTGATGGACCGGACGCGAGGATCTCAGACTACTTCGACGTGATCGCCGGGACGAGCACCGGAGGGCTGGTAACGGCCATGCTCACCGCGCCCAACGCCGAGGGCCGGCCGCTCTTCGCCGCCAAGGACATCAATGACTTCTACCTGGAGCACTGCCCAAATATCTTCCCTCCGGCCTTTCGGTGAGCAAGTCAATATATATGTCAGCATCAGGCATCGTCAACGTACGCAACTTATCATGCATGCATCAAATGATCGACCATGTATGTATTATCTGTATCTCTTCTGTGCGGTGCCGTGCAGCAACGGGCCTCTCGGCTTGTTGAAGAGCATGACGGGGCCCAAGTACAACGGTGAGCACCTCCGCTCGGTCGTCAAGGACCTGCTCGGCGACACGCGAGTCGACCAGACGCTCAAAAACATCGTAATCCCCACCTTCGACATCAAGCTCCTGCAGCCTACAATCTTCTCAACTTACGACGTATGTGAAGAACAGAAACTTACGACTTATGTGAAGAGGGATGAATTGCTCGACCACAAACACACACACCTACCTCATTAATTATCCATGAAACTTGTACAGGCCATGAAGGATGTCTCCAAGAACGCTCTTCTGTCGGACGTCTGCATCAGCATGTCCGCCGCGCCGACCTACCTCCCCGGCCACCATTTCGAGACAAAGGAAGAGGACGGCAAGCCACGGGCCTTCAACCTCATCGACGGAGGTGTCGCCTCAAACAATCCGGTGAGTTGTGCATGCATGTCAACACGAACGACAATATGTACTCCCTCTCTATCTAAATACTTGTTGTTGGTGAGAACTAGTACAAGTTCCCCAGCTACAAGTATTATGATACAAAGGGAGTATATAGGAGTAAGCCAGCTTGATGAGACTTGCTAACAACCTTAATTAATCAGGCTTACAATAATCTATAACAGTTGACTTATGTGAATGTGATGTAGTACCAAAGTATCGTTATCGATCTACTAGCTACTACTCCCTCCGTAAAGTAATATTAGATCACTACTTTAGTGGTCTAAAACGTCTTATATTACTTTACAGAGGTAGTACTCTTTGACAACTGCATGACATGGATACAGACGCTGCTGGCAATGACCGACGTGAGCAAGCAGATCCTGATGGGAAACCCCGACTTCTTCCCCATCAAGCCGGCGGACTACGGCAAGTTCATGATCCTTTCGCTAGGCACCGGCGCCGCTAAGATCGAGGAGAAGTTCGACGCCGCCCAGTGCAGCAAGTGGGGCATCCTCGGCTGGCTCTACAACAGGGGCGCCACCCCCATCATCGACAGCTTCAGCCAGGCCAGCGCCGACCTCGTGGACATCCACGCCTCCGTGCTGTTCCTGACGCTGCACTGCGAGAAGCGCTACCTCCGGATCCATGACGATGGGCTCAACGGTGAGACGGCCTCTGTCGACGTGTCCACGCCAGAGAACCTCCACAGGCTCGTCGGCGTTGGCAAGAAGCTGCTGAAGCGGCAGGTGTGCAAGGTGAACGTCGAGACTAGCAAGAAGGAGCCTGACTTGAACAAGGGCACCAACAAGGAGGAGCTGATCCATTTCGCCCGCATGTTGTCGGAAGAGCGCAAAGCCAGGCTTCTAAAGGATAGTGACCTAGCTTGATGTCTAGAGACTTGGATACATGAACAATCCCCGCTGTTAGAATTTGAGGATGCCGGCGAGCGCTAATGTTTATATGTTCATTTGTGTAGATATAAACACGGCACCGTGTTACTGTCCGAGCAGGAGTAGAAGTAATATATCACCGAATTTTACTTCGTTTATTAGGTGCTAAGCTGCTATATATATGCATGTATCCCTAGTCTTGTAAACATACCGTGATTTGAATAAAAATTAACCAGGCCTGTGGCTATCAATCGAGCCAGCATTCGCGTGTGATGTGCGTTTCCAGCCGCAAAGATCAATCAAGCAAGGATCGATCATCGGGTCATGTACGTGCGTGTTGCTGCTCTACAAGCATCGTCCAGCAGTAATCCACGAGCGGAAGTCAGCGTTGCTTCGTCATCATTGTCGCCAGAAGTACTTGGTGGCGTGGGGTTGTGCCAACAATTGGTATCAAAGCCTTGTCGTTGACCTCTTAGTAACGAAAAGTCATGATGGACAAGTGATACCATGTGAAACATGTGGTAATCAATCCAAACTATTCAAAAAATAATAATTGATGAACAAGTGATGCTTACATCAATCACACTAGGATGCAAGATAGTTGGCCCCCTAAGTGCAAGGGTTTTTAGCGCTCAACAAATTTTTCTCAGTAAAAACCAAGGTATCAATCCATGATGGTACAAGTTTCCTACACCAATGATTAGCTCTGCACCACAATTAAAACTTCACTTGTGCCCCCAACAACTCATGAGAGAAGCCACTAGTGAAACTAGGCTATGGAAACTTGTACTCAGATCTCTCTACATAGTGCAAAACCAGCACTCATCCCTCAATCCTGAATATTGTTGAGCTGGAACAAAAAACAAAATGCGGTGAACGATGACACATATTTACATCTGCCTGATCATCGTAAATGTCAAGTCATCCTGGGCTACTGCTCAAAAAAATTCCTCTAGAACACCCACTTAAAGGGAAAGCGTTGGGCATTATCATCACCACCTGATGCAACAACTGAAGTTACTACCTGCTCATCACTGAGTTAGAAACACTGCTTCTGTGAAGCTATCTTCATTGCTCATCAGGCAGAAGTGTGCAGGACAGCTTGCTTGACTGCATCAGCAGTGACTGGCTATTGCCGAAGCAGGTCTTGACACGTAGACTAGCAACTCTTTCTGCGAAGGAAAGGCTCATCAGCCGTATTGGCCATAACGAGTAACGAAAGCCGTTTTTGGAATGTCCACTTCTTGATTCTGATTTGATGGTTTCCCAACCTCAAATCCATCTTAGAAAAGACTGAGGATCCAGCGAGTTGATCATACAAGTCGTTGATCCTGGGGATCGGATACTTGTTCTTGATTGTAACCAGGTTCACTGGTCGGTAATCTACAACCATCCTGTCTGTTCCATCCTTCTTCTTGACGAAGAGGACGGGGCAAGCCCAAGGAGAAGAACTAGGGCGGATGAATCCCTTTTTCAAGGCCTCATCGAGTTGTTTCTTTAGCTCGGCTAGTTCTAAGGGTGCCATCTTATAGGGTCTTCTGGCTATTGGGACAGTCCCTGGAAAGAGGTCTATCACAAATTCTACATCTCTGACAGGTGGAATACCTAGTAGTTCCTCTGAAAAGACATCCGGGAAGTCACGCACCACCGGAATATCCTCAAGCTCTGGAAGAGGGCTAGCATTGAGGGAATAGAGTTGGCACTTAGCTACTCGAGTTGAGAAAGTGACTATTTCACCTGAAGGATGTGTAAGTTGAACATTCCTAGTATGAGTATCAATCTTGGCATAATGAGCTGACATCCAGTCCATACCCAAAATGATATTGATGTCCGAAGACTTCAGAGCTATCATGGAAGCTAAGAAGACTAGCCTATCCACGAGAATCTCATTGTCATGGCTCACTCTAGAAGTTTGCCATTTTGATCCAGGAGTCTGAACTACTAATGGAGTGGGCATATCACAAAAGGTCATGTTATGCAACCGTGCATAACTTTCTGAGATGAATGAATGAGATGCACCAGTGTCAAATAGAACAGATGCTGGATGACTATTGACAAGGAGCGTACCAAGCACAATGCCGGGGTCATCATGGGCTTCTTCAAGGGTGACATTGTTCACACGACCACGAGCGGGAGTTGGCTTCACGTAATAAGCCTTGCCCGACTTACCACGTCCAGCAGGCTTGGCATTGTTCTGAGGACATGTGGGGACCCCGACTCATAAGTCGTGATCACTGAATGCACGTGTACAGTGATCCCAGAGATCAATGCTCACTGAACACATAGAAGCTGAATAACAAGAGTCTTACATCCACATTTAGCGTCTTACACAAATAAAGACCATGAAGGTCAAGTCTTACATAGATAGGGCTGCAAGGGCCAAACACTTAAACATAACAAGCATCGGAAATCTTGATCGGAAGCGTGAACCCATGCCATCTGCCTTAAACCTACAGGCATTCTGACTGGGAAGCGTTCTAGTTCGCATGTTCGTCACCAACGACCTCTTCACCATATTCCTGCTCTTCCATGCCTGGCCAATTAAATAACCAGTGGCAAACCAATGAGTACTTTGAATGTACTCACAAGCAACCCAAGTTTTGGAACAAGGTACAACAATGCATGATATAGCACTAAGTAGGTAAGTTTTGCGGAAAGCTAATTTTAAGTGCAATGATATGATCAAGTAACTTGAGTAAGCATGCATCAACTGTTGACAGGTATTCATGTGAACTAGTCTCAGTTATCATCATAAGCAGGGGTTGAACATCTCATGTTCATCATCATGCCAAGTCATCGGACTTAGCTCAAGTTTCATCCTTGTGTCATCCTCACACACACACACACACACCAAGTTTGTGAAAACATCGGACGTAGTTTAAGTAGGACCTCCAACTGTCCATGACCGTGGACACGGCTATTCGAATAGTTTTACACTCTGCAGAGGTTGCACATTTTACCCACAAGACTCGGGAAACTTCCGTGTCAAGCCACGACTCGCGGTATTGTCCATACCCGAGGTAAGTACCCGAACATTGTCTTTCCCGTAGCGATACTAAACAAAGAGTCCAATCGTTGGTGCCATCCCCTATGATGTACATCACACGTCTCATCCATGAGGGCACGCAACGGTGTGCCCGGTGCCTGTAAAGACAGCGCATGGTCGCCCTACCAGGCACGACCCCGTATCGAGAGTGACCTCGTCACTCTCGCCACTAGTAATGCGAGCTCTCTGCTAGTACCCACCAAGGTAATCAACAAAGCCCCATCCCATAAGGGGTATCATGGTTGTACATGTAAGGTTGGGATGGTCAGCAAATCTTAAATCTCTCCGTTTTCGAAAACACACACACTCACTTGCTCCGGTACACCACTTCTTTATCAAGTGGTTACCTAGCTCATCATCATCTCCCTCGGGCATTAGTGGCACCCGACGGGGTTTTCGAAAAGTCTTTGAAAGCATTTCTGTTTTCATCACCATGCATATTCCCGTCCCACTTGCGTAGCATCTACTAGCAACCTATCTACTCCCACCCGCACAACCCTCATAAGAATGGTAGGTTCATGCACGATGCAAGTATCAACGGTAAAGTATCGGAGACATCCCACCGAAGTGGTCACCACATCAACATGATCATCATCACGGAAACAAGTGCTATATGTCATGCAAATAAAGGGGTTCATAGTCATGATCGAAGGGCTGCTTGCCTGGCTCAACAAAGTCTTCAGGGTCTTCAAAGTCTTCGGGTTCAACTCCCTCGTCAACAGCGCAATCTATCGTCGCGATAAACAACGGTAATAATAAGCATCACAACAAAAACAGAGCACAAACTTTACTTCTAAAATGTTACCTTACTTTGATAAATACTACAAGCTATTCTAAAAATATTTGTATAAGATTTTGTGGTGAAAAAGGTTTTCAAAAACTATCTTTAACAGAGGCAAAAATGCCTAAAAAGAGGTTTTAAAATAAAACAGTACATAAAAGGTTTTCAAAAAAATTCACAAATGGCACTATTAAATTCTACATATTATTCTAAGATTTGTGGTGGAAAAATTATTGGCATTGGAATTTTATTTTGGTCAGTGGAAATTTTGGAAAGCTGGAGTAAAAAGAAAAAGAAAAAAGGCCTTAGAGTGCCTTGGGCCAAACGGCCAGCCTCTGGGCCGGCCCAGTGGCCAGCCAGGCCAGGCAAGCTGGTGCCCCCGCACGCGTCAGGTTTCAAACCTGACGTGCGGGGCCCGGTGGCCAGTGACAGAGAGGGGAGAGAGAGGGGCGAGGAGGAGGCCGACAGGTGGGGTCCCCTGTCACCTCCCTACTTCTGGAAAACACGCTTAAATACTTGCTCCGTTTATTTGCAAGCTCTAGTCTTAGATATGATTGTAAAATGTGATCATGATCTTCTGTATAGTCTATGGTCCATGGTTTGTAGTATTACTTGTGATGTTCTAATCTAGTCCAAGTGCTTGTGATGTGCTAATGTGAGCTATGCATCAGAAATACCAAGTGTATTTGCAGAGCATGATGTGATTCATAGTGACATATCATCATTGAGTGTTCTACTGGGTATAGTTCTATTCATAGTTTTAAATAGCCGGCTATAGCCCCGCTATAGCCTTGCTATAGCCTTTTCAGCAGGGTGTCGCTAAATGGTCTCTTGTACAAATATGCCGCTATAGCTGATTTGGAGGTCAGCCACTATTTGTCATAGCCCGCTATTTAAAACATTGGTTATATTGCCATGTGTATGTGGGTGAAAGTGATCAACTATGTACTTTCTTTTTACCTTCTTTATTCTGATGCTTGATGGTTTGTGTTTATATTCTGATGCTTGCAATCAGTTTTTGTGATTTGTTTGGATAGGCATGTGAGAAAATAGATAAAAAATTTAAGTGTATTTTATCTAATAGCTAATGCTTCATTTCCATTGGTATTAAGTTGGTGCGACAATGACGACATCGACACAGGGTTGCAACCATGATGTTCTCGACATGGGGCGGCGGTGGCGACAATGACGATGACGTCAACACGGGGCAACACCGATGATGACATCGACATGGGGCTGCGGTGGCGGCGGCGACGGCAATGACGACGATGACATCAACACGGGGCTATGGCGGCGACCATGACGACCACATTGTAGAACTGATATATGGATGAATGTATGAATTGTATAACCGATTTGAATATATTGATGCATGTATAAATATTTGGTTGAGTGGATGAAATTGTATTGATGTTTTTTTTAAAATAGTAAATACCTAGTGGGGGCGTGGGAGGCTATGTCCACGTTGCTACATGTAGTGGATGCTAGTAGCGTGGGTATGCATAATACCCACGCCATTGCTATTTCACTTAGTGGTGGCGTGAGTGAATAGTGCCACGCCATCAGTATGTAAAATACCAATGGCATGGGGCCCGCAAGCCATTGGTATTTTGTTAACTATGACGCCATATTGGTGGCGTCGACCCCCTACGCCGGCAATATGGTTTTTGGCATGCCACCGCTAGCGTTTTCTGCACTAGTGAGTTGCAGTTATATGTTTTTTTGTGAAATACTAGCACGGAATTTTCGGATGCACTGATTGGCAACACAAACTCAAGCTACTTAAATTTCTCCATGAACTGGGTTTTGGAATGGAACACCTACACCTCATCGATGAAATAAAACTGAGAGGAGAGTAGAGAATGTTACAAGAGCAAAGGGGGCTAACCTTCATCAAGTGCTTGGCACGACCCTTGAGTGTCTCCTTTTGCTCCGCAATGAGATTAGAGAAATGGTCATCCCGCTCGTACTTGAGACCCAACAGTTTTCTGAAAGTGTACTTCAATGTGCTATGTGGCTGACTCAAGATTGGGAAACTATATTCCAAGGACCGGTCTTTCGAGATGAGAAAGCCAAATTTAAGCCCAGCCATGGTCAGCTCAAGCGACAGCTCTCCGAGCAGATAAACAGGGGCAACATGGCCAGCCATAGCCTCAAAACATCCTTCTAAATCCCAACAAGGCCAGCGATCGAATGGGAACTGGATACCAGGGAAGGGCCAGTCATCGGTTTGGAACTCCAGACCGGAGAAGGAGGTATCTATCACTACCCGAGCTGCATTTCTAGCACAGATTGTAAGCAGCTCTTCTATCTCCTTGGCACTGTACAGGAAACCAGAAGGGTTGATTGTGGGGCCAGAAATATACACCCAAGCCGTCGAAAACGAAAACAATTCCTCATTATTAAGTGTGTCTTGTAGAGCATCCGGTTCGATCTTAAAGCCTGAACTTGATTTTGTTGGAATAATCAAGGTGTTTGCGTTCAGAAACTTTGCTGCCGACACATAATGACCATTGGTGCCCAAGGGGAAAACGAAGGTGCCTCGTTCTTGCACGCAGCGACGAACAAGCTTGTTGAACAGTGCCAGACTGGTATTGCCATATATAATTTCAGAGTCAGATTCTGCCGGGTAATTATAGTTACGTTTCAACAGCCTCTGAATGCCGGATCGAACATCAGTTTCAGAATCCATTATGTTCTGCCTAACAAAGCTTTCAAAAATGAAGGCCTTCACTGCAGAAGGTATTGGCAAGAAGCTGCTATCTAAATCCATATGCATGACACAAGATTCCTTGGAATCGGGAAGGAAAAATTCAGCTTCTTTTATGGCAGATATGGCAGAATTAGATAGTCCTATCATCCTCTGAGGCAGCACTAATGCAGGTTGTCTCTGAAAAAGAGCAAGGAAAAATTAGAAGACAATGAACCAAAGCAAACACATTAAAAGAAGCTGCAATATTTTGTGGCCCAAAGCAAACCAATTTTGCGGCCATATTATCATTTTTACTCAGAATAATAAGATGAAAACACATTAAAGCGTCCTAGTAATACATTTTTATCCAACTAAGGAGGATCTACTCCAAAGTTTTGAAACGAAAATTAGCTGAAGTTGACTAATGCTTTTAGACATCAGAGGTCGTCGTGCGGATGAGTGAGGTGGGTAATTGGAGAGAAGTTCGGTTACCTCTTGCTGTGCATGCAGCTGGCAATTTTGAAATGCTAACAGGTGATGGAAAAGACAGCCATAATACTGCTGGCTGATCACAGAAGTGTGCCCTTCCAATAGCTCAACAGTTTGTGACAATGCCTCGCAGAAAGCCGCCTGTTCAGAAATGGTGAAAGCAACTTCCAGATCAGAATAAACCTGCAAGATAAAGCAAATGGAAACATTTAGAGCGTGTTTCCAAAGTAAGATGTAAGAATACAAAAAGGTTGAAATAAAATTCCAGGCTGATCAATATAACATGGCATTGCAAGTCCACTGAATGTCACCTGATTCTTTACTAAACCGCACAGTATAGCTGCATGTGAAGGTAGGGTGTTTCCAGCAAGATATCGCAACACACCGTTAGAGCTTGGCAGACGAGACAACTCCAGATGTTCTGAAATATCCAGGAATAACCATGAACCAACATCTTTCGTTACGTTTAGCAAGTTCACAAAAGCAGCAGTGCTGATAGCGTCGGACTGATCCATGCCAGTAACTACAACTTGAGGCTTCAGTTTCCTGATAAACTCAATCAGCAAGTCCCATTTGCGCGGCGATTCAATTACAGTCACTATGTTTTCAGCTTCGGTATAATCTTCTCTTGCCTGAAAAAAAAAACGAAGCAGTACCTTCAGCATTCTTTGTCACCGTTATTTTTCTTCATGGAAAAGACATGTGTCGCCAGAGAAGTGTTGTCTAGCATGCCCAAGCTGCAGAGCAAAGTACCTCAATTTTTGAAGATATTAACCATTGCTTGGGCAAGTGTCTCGTCAGATGTTCATCAACAATTGCAAGCGCCGGCGAGAACAATTGAAGAGAATTTTCTATTGCCACAGCAAGAGAAGGGAATACAACAACATTCTGGTGCACCAGAAAGGAAAAATGAGTATCATGTGAAGCATAAGATAGAGGCACCAAATAAGTCAGTCAACCGAATTTCTAGTATAAACAGGCATAACTGTGATGGAAAAAAGACACCAAGTATTACATCAGGAGTTAACGGGATGTGGTGGTAGGCCTTCATAAATCCAGTAACAAGATTCCGGAAGTTTAAACATCCAGCTGGAGGCTCACAAGGATTGGACTTGTTCTCTTTCAAAAAGCTAGCTAGGTATGCTAGGAAGGAAATTTTTTCATCAGCAACAGAATTGTCATCAAAGGACAAATCCAAGGAGCTGCTGACTTCAGGGAATCCATCTTTAAGAAATTCAAATATTTTCTTCACCTGAAAATTCTCCAAATTAATAATCCCCCCTTCCTTATATTTTATAATTTGATAAATTTAAAAAGAACACACACGAACCTGGTCGGGCTGGCGAAGATGGCAGCTATACATAGACAAAGCATGCGAAACACGGCCACCAGATTTCATGTATGCGCAGGCTGTGCGTGCAGAGACAGTTTGATCCCCACCAAGATCCACAAAGAATTCAAATCGATGTGGGCTATTTTTCTCGATTTCGACTAAATCTGAAAGATCTGTGTCGGCAGCCTGCAAAGAACCCACCTACTTGGTAATGATGCCACATAAAAATGTCATTGTAATCTTCTTTTTTCGTGAATACGCAAAGATTGCTTATCATTTCAATGATAGGAAGAAGCAGAGAGAGGTTAGCAGCAAATCAGGGTGGAAACAAAGCCAAGATCGCCGGAGCAGCGGGGAAGGGATGCTCAGCCCTAAAGAAAACAAAAAAGACTACTACAATGCCATTGTAATCTACTTCTGTAAATATTAAAAGCTAGTATAATGCAACTCAAAGTTCATATCGCTGACCAAATACGGACATGCTGGCGTACAGAAGATATGCTTGTTAATCAACACCTGGTCTGTCATAGAACCCTCACCTGCATAAGTTTTGATTGCCAGAGATTATTGATGCGAAATCCACGGCGTAAAAATAGGCGTTCACATAGAACTTGACCCGGTCGGCCTCCCATGCTGAATATCATGATACCCATAGGTTTTATGAGGGCTATCCCTTCTTCAACGGCACGAGCAATCAACCCAAGGCCAAATTGGTCCTCAACAAAACCCTGTATGCAGTAAAATATGGAATAAGTTTAAAAGCACAACAAACCCAAAAAAAAGGAAATTGGAACAGCAAACAGTAATCATAAGACATATTAACTTGAGTGGAACTAGGTAAACAAGCAAGAGAAAAACCCAGCCAAGAAAGGGAAGTCGCAGATCACAAATAGTTATTACAAAGTCCGAAATATTCCCTATAGCTTAAAATGTCATCTTATGCCTCCTCGAGACAAGCTCAACTTATTGCAGGGTGGTAAAAGGAGGGTCGCCGCTAGGCTCTTCGTCGCCGTCATTGCAGAAAAACTTCTCAAGCAACGCCCTCATGTGGCCCTCCACAGCCACCACCATGTCGCCGCGAGACTCTTCGGGAACGGGGCCCATCACCTCATCGAACTTGAAGTTGGGATCGCGAAGGAGGAGATGGCTGAAGACGTGGGTTGCCGCCACGGAGAAGAGATCGTGGCTTTCCTCTTCCAGGATGCCATCCACCTCCTGGGCCGCGCCCTCCAGTGCCTTCACGAGATTGGAGGAGAGCTCGGCGTAGCTGGATCCCTGAGGGACGAGAGGGGCATCGAAACTCAACCTGCAAATGGAGCCCAGGGCCTCGCGGGCCCTGTGCTCGAGGGAGGAGAGCGCGGCGTGGTCCGAGGCCGCCCTCGCGTCGGCGGCGGCCTGACTCTCCTTCTCCCGGGCGTCCAGCTTGGCGTTGGCTTCGGAGACCTGCTTCGTGTGAGCTTCTTGGGCCTCAGCCACCTCGCACTGCAGCGTCTAAAGGGCGACCGCGCTCCGTGACCTGCTCGGCCGTCAGCTTCGCGAGCTCAGCGTCGCAGTCCACGAGCCTCGCCTCGTGGGCCTTGACATCTTCTTCCCGCAACTGGAGTTGCTGTGCTTGCGCGGCTTGCTCCTAAAGTGCCTTCAGGCCGGCTTCCACTTCCTTGAAGCGCTTGGTGAGTGCTGTTTTCTCGGCAAGAGTCCTCTCGCAAGCGGCCTTCACCTCAGCGACCTCCTTCTTGCCCTCCGCAAGGGTGGCCTCAACCCTGCTGTGAGCCTCCCTGGTGGAGGCGTCAAGCTGGCACCACCCTATGGCGAGCCTCAAGCGCTCGGCAGAGAGAGGCGCCTCGGCGTCTCGGAAGTCTGCCCCAAGCCGGTCGAGCGCATCCTGGGCGTCGGTCAGAGCCTCGCGCCTGAGCAAGGCGTTCTAGTCCGTCAGGGAGAGAGTTTGCCTGGGAGTTGGCGCCCAGGCACTTGCTGCGGCTGTAACAAGGAGGGCCCCCGCGCCCTACACTTGAGGCGTTGGGGGCTCCGGGTTCTCCCCCGTGCTTGGCCCCCATGGTTTGCCTGGGGAGACCGTCGCGCTGGCCTCAGGGGCCCCTAGAGTGACCACCACCGGAGGGCGGCCTGAGTCACGCCCCGCGCCGTGGCTGGCTGCAGGGGCCGGAATGCATTGGTCAGACCGAAGGACATGACGGTGTACTCGTATTGGCCATAACGAGTGACAAAGGCCATCTTTGGAATGTCCCCGTTCCTGATTTTGATTTGATGATAACCTAATCTCAAATCCATCTTGGAAAAGACTGCGGATCCAGCGAGCTGATCATACAGATCGTTGATCCTGGGGAGCGGATATTTGTTCTTTATCGTGACCAGATTAACCGGTCAATAATCGACAATCATTCGATCCGTACCATCCTTCTTCTTGACGAAGAGAACAGGACAAGCCCATGGAGAAGAACTAGGACGGATGAAACCTTTCTTCAAAGATTCATCGAGTTGGATTTTAAGCTCAGCTTATTCTTGGGGTGACATCTTATATGGTCTCCTAGCAATTGGAGCGGTTCCTGGAACAAGGTCTATGACAAACTCTACTTCTTTGTCAGGTGGAACACCTGGCAATTCCTTTGGAAAGACATCCGGGAAGTCACGGACTACCGAGATGTTTTCAAGGTCTGGAAGAGGATTGGCATTGAGAGAATATATCCGGCCTTCTGGAATATGGGTCTGGACATTGACTATCTGGTCAGAAGGATGGGTAAGCTGAACAGACCTAGTGAAACAATCAATTTTGGCATGATGAGCTGTCATCCAGTCCATCCCCAAAATGATATTGATGTCTGAAGTTTTGAGGGCTATCAGCGAGGCAAGGAATACTAAGCCATCGACAAGGATTTGGTTCCCATGGCTTACCGCATTAGTTTGCCATTTGGAACCTGGAGTTTGAATTACTAATGGAGAGGGCATAACTTCGAAAGCAATGTTATGCAAGGAGGCATAACGTTCAGAGATGAAGGAGTGGGATGCTCCTGAGTCAAACAGAATTGAAGCTGGATGAGAATTGACAAGAAGCGTCTTAAGCACGACGTCAGCATCATCTTGGGCTTCTTCTGGAGTTACATGGTGCACAAATCCACGAGTATAAACAACTGACCTGACATTGGGCTTCTTGGTTGGCGACTTGCAATGAACAACACCACTTGATGAAGAGGGTGGAACATAACCACACAAAGGACAATCTCTTGAGTAATGTCCTGGCTGGCTGCACTTGAAGCATGCTCCAAAAGTGGGATGTGGATTTGGGTTGATCACTTGCTTGACGAGGTTCTTCTGGGGAACACATGGCATCGGCAGACGAGGCGCCACATAGGATGGCCTCGGTGCATATCCAGCAGGAAGAGCGGCGTTTGGGATCCATATCCTACGCTTCTGGGATATAGCAACTGAAGATGACCCAATATCACGGGTGTGCTTGCGGGACTCCTCATAGGTCATCCTGCTTGTCTCCGCTTGGATTGCTTTGTTCACAAGAACATGGAAGCTAACGAACTCATGCAGACTGAGATCATGACGAAGCTTCGGGCTAAGGCCCTTCCCGAACCTTGCTTGCTTCTTGGCATTAGTGGATACCTTTTCTGGGGCATAACGCGCGAGGCGTCCAAACTCTCGACTATAGGCATCCACATCCATCTTGCCTTGGGTCAGATTGCAGAACTCCTCTTGTTTACGATCTATCAAGGCCTAGGGAATATGATGCTCATGGAAAGTCTCACAGAATTCCTTCCATGAAGTAGCTTGGCCTGCAGGTCGCATGGCCTCGAAGTTCTCCCACCATAAGCTGGCGGAACCTTCAAGGTGATATGCGGCATAGGTTACCTTGTCTCCTTCAGCCACGTTTGCATAACGCAGCTTGTTGTTGATGCTCCGGAGCCAATCATCTGCATCCAGTGGCTCAATGGAATGATGGAAGGTGGGCGGTTGCAACTTGATGAAGTCTCTGATGGATACTAGCTCATTGCGCTGATGGGCTGTATTCTGCTCGATGTGCTCCAACAGACGGTTGGTGGCACGCTTGTTCCTCTCGACTTCTAGCATAATCTCCGCCAACAGAGGCGGGTTGGGAGGATCTTCTTCATCCCTACCATCTCCATGATTCTGACCACGACTAGCAAATCTCCGAGTAACTGGCGACATCCTGAGGGAAAACCAGGGTTCAGAAACAGGGAAGAACACCGGAACATATCAAACCTAGGATAACTCGGACAGCATAACGACTGTACGGGTATGAAATATGAGGCAACCTGCACAAGATTTGGGCAGCATAACAACTCAACATCACGGTTCAAGGCACAACGAGAACATTGGCATCACTTCTCACAACTCTGATGGAACATGACTTGACACAAACAACCATTTTATCAGTCTGTGGTCCAGTAACTTGTCATCCTAGCAGATAGGTAAGAAACCTAGTTCTTAAACCCCGTAGCAAGGAAGAGGGTGACCCAGAATAGAGTAACTTGAGGAAAGGAGTAAAAATAGCCTTACGTTCCCTTCCACAATCAATTCCCTTATATAACTAAAGCATTACTAGACTCAACATCGACCAGTTTGGCTTCGTAAACCTACAGACAGTTCAGCTCTGATACCAACGCTGTCGGGACCCCGATCCTAAGCCATATGAATCCAGCCTGTAACATATCACACCACTTTGCGGCCTCACGCATGGTAACCCATGGCTGCCACCTTACCTTGGCCGGGACCGTTTGCACCTTTTGGCTCACGGATATGAACATGTCGCTAGCATTCACACGTCAAAGAACCCGGGTCGACATGACTAGTTATAGACCCAAGTGGCACAGCCGTACGGGGACAGGCATACGTCACCCAGCAATGCAGGTGTCGGTTATCAGCGTGTGTAGACGAGTCATAGCAAGCTACAGGGACTCCATTACGCCATGGGACATAAATGTCATCAACTGCGCGTAGATGAGTCATAGTAGGCTACATGGACTCCATTACATTGCGAGACATTTCCCCGAAGGGACAGACACAGCAGCAAGAAGGATACACGCCGGTCAATCAATGTGTTCGGAGTAGTAGCAAGCTACCAAGGCTCGGTGGAAGCACAAAGAGGCATTTCTTCGTAAAGCAGGCTACTAAAGGTATACAGCTAGGTGTCGAATCCCACACATACCAATGCATTTCAAACATACACGCAATATGCACGATATGTGTAGATACAACATGGCATCACAACAAAACTCTACAACATAACATTTATTTAGAAGGCTCCGAAGAGCCAGCATGGCATAATGTTACAAGCAGGGTGGGTCACATGACCCAACATTCAGAGCATACAAACAACAAGCGGAAGTTACATGTCTGAGTACAGACATCTACTAAAAGTGGCTGGAAGAGCCTGAAAATCTACAACGACCCTACCAAGGAGCCAGACTCCTGTCCGGGTTACTAAGCTAATCTGTCGATGTCAACGTCAGAAGAAACATAACTGATCAACGTCTATCTCAGCAAAAATGTAAATAAACAACAGTGAGTACGAAGGTACTCAGCAAGTCTTACATCAGAACTATCTACATATGCATCATGTATCAATGAACGGGATTGTGGGGTTTACTGCAGAATGCCAGCTTTGACCTTTGGCTAGACTGTAATATGATAAAGTATCCAACGTATCACTACTCTCTCGTCTCCCTACGAGAGAGCACACACGAGTCCACATGTCCACCACATCAATACGCCACTATGGATCCTCTCTCGTCTTCCTACGAGAAGGCCATCCATAGCACTCACACTTATCTGGAGCATTTTAGAGTATCCAGTTAAAGTTGTCTATGAACAATGCAAGTCTCCAAGTAGTCCATATCCGCGGACGCGGCTATTCGAATAGATAGATTACCCTGCAGGGGTGTACTTCGTCACACATGCTCCCGCCACTTATCGCCATGTGCACGTTAAAAAGGCACCTCGGCAACCTTCAAGCGGAAGCCAGGCGAGGGAGTCGGCCACGGACGTTAACTTACAATGACTCACGTCCAAGGCAGTTACCTATCTGAGTTGGAACCCATAATGGAAGTTCGACCGAGGTTTCCAACATGGCCTCAAATGTTGTGAGCAGGGCCCCAAGCCGGTCCCGATTGGGCCGTTCATCCACTTTGCAGGCCGTGCCACACCTATCAACGTTTCGAACTACTGCGACTCCTGGACTGAGAACAGGGTAGGTTAATAGGCCGAGAGGGTCCATTGGTTTCGGGCCCAATGTGCGGTAGTAGCTAGTCTTGGAACACAAACACGGAACTCAGTTCCTATGAGCGGCTTCAATGAGACAACCCACCATGTACTCCTACATGGCCTCTCATCGCTACCTTTACCAAAACAGGTTCAACATTTAACCCTCATCATCAGGACACAATCGTTTCACTCCGGTTCATCACCCAGATGAATCAGATCTGACACAACTCTAAGCATAGCAAGCATAACAGGGTGATAGCACAACATGGCTCAAGCATCTACCAGGTATGCTAGGTTGCTTGGTTCAGCTATTTACTTTGACAATGACTGGTCATGCAAAGGAGTGGGTTCATCTACCGCAACACAAGTAGCAGTTGAATCGCATTGTCCTAATGCATTGAAATGAGAGCAAGAGCGAGAGAGTGGGATTGTATCGAATATGCTCAAGGGAGGTTGCTTGCCTGTTTATCGGAAGAACTCGGCTGTTCTTCGATGTCGTCGATAACTACGTCTCGCAAGTCTATCGACAAGATCAAACAAGGTATAAATTAAGCACGGCAAATGCTTCATAATGATGCATGATAATGTCATGGCAATATGTTGCTGGTTTGAGCAAATGCATCTACCAACATGTTAAATGAAGATGGTTTGAACCCAAGGTTCAAATTCAACTCCATGTGTGAGGTTACATATTGTGTTTGGAACAAAATGTCCAAGTTTGCCTATTTATCTTGCTCTAACATGCATGAAAATGCCACCATCAGATTCATTGGATTTTTTTGATAATTTTTTATATATAAATTATTTTCATCTGACTTACAGATTAATTTCTATGATTTTTTTGAAGTTTATACCATTTTCTGGAATTGTTTTATTGCAGAAATTCATTTATTACGTCAGCTTCACGTCATCATGATGTCATCAAGTCAAAGGGCCAGGGCAGGTCAAACCTGACACTGTGGGGCCCCCATGTCAGTGACACTGCATTAAACAGAACTTAATTAAAACTAATCCAGGGTTATTAAGTCATCCGGGCCCACATGTCATGCACACATGGCCATGGTTAGAGGCTAAACGACCCGGCCACGTCAGCGTTGCCGGTGTTTAAACGCCGGTGACCAATTCCGCGGCGGCAGAGCGCCGGAGTGGCTCGGGTTTGGGCTACAGGACACCATTCCGTGCGTTGAGAGCACCGGGATGAAGCCCGTGCTCAACCGCGCCGGTTGGGGCTGGACAGGGGGCTGGGACTCGCCGGAGGGCTCGCCGGCGAGCTCATCTGTGGCGGTCGAAGTCACGGGATCAACGCAGTCGACGCTGCGGAACACGGGGAGCTGAACCGAGGGGTTCCACGGCCTCCTGGGGTCACCAGGAGCACGACGAGCTCAACGGTTCAAGCGGGGAGACAGGGTTTGCTCGAGCTCGATGTCCATGGCGATCGGCGGTGCTCGGGCTTGCGGGGACAGCGGCTAGAGGGCACGGGAGAGCAGGGGCGCGAGGAAGAGGTAGTTATCGAGGAGTTTTCGGGCAAACTTTGTTTTCCGACTCGTGTATGGTAGGTTTTAGTGAAAATTCTCTACCAGATGTCATATATGGGGACCTAATTTGGAAAAATTATGTGAACGACATTTTTCAAGGATGATCTATATAGCAAAAAGTTAGTTTGGCCGTGCCACGGAAGAGGTAGTTATCGAGGAGTTTTCGGGCAAACTTTGTTTCCGACTCGTGTATGGTAGGTTTTAGTGCAAATTCTCTACCAGATGTCATATATGGGGACCTAATTTGAGAAAATTCTGTGAACGGCATTTTTCAAGTATGATCTATATAGCAAAAAGTTTGTTTGGCCGTGCCACGGAAGAGGTAGTTATCGAGGAGTTTTCGGGCAAACTTTGTTTCCGACTCGTGTATGGTATGTTTTAGTGCAAATTCTCTACCAGATGTCATATATGGGGACCTAATTTGGGAAAATTCTATGAACGACATTTTTCAAGGATGATCTATATAGCAAAAAGTTAGTTTGGCCGTGCCACGGAAGAGGTAGTTATCGAGGAGTTTTCGGGCAAACTTTGTTTCCGACTCGTGTATGGTAGGTTTTAGTGCAAATTCTCTACCAGATGTCTTATATGGGGACCTAATTTGGGAAAATTCTGTGAACGGCAATTTTCAAGGATGATCTATATAGCAAAAAGTTAGTTTGGCCGTGCCACGGAAGAGGTAGTTATCGAGGAGTTTTCGGGCAAACTTTGTTTCCGACTCGTGTATGGTAGGTTTTAGTGCAAATTCTCTACCATATGTCATATATGGGGACCTAATTTGGGAAAATTCCGTGAACGACTTTTTTCAAGGTTGATCTATATAGCAAAAAGTTATTTTGGCCGTGCCACGGAAGAGGTAGTTATCGAGGAGTTTTCGGGCAAACTTTGTTTCCGACTCGTGTATGGTAGGTTTTAGGGCAAATTCTCTACCAGATGTCATATACGGGGACCTAATTTGGGAAAATTCTGTGAACAAATTTTTTCAAGGATGATCTATATAGCAAAAAGTTAGTTTGGCCGTGCCACGGAAGAGGTAGTTATCGAGGAGTTTTCGTGCAAACTTTCTTTCCGACTCGTGTCTCGTAGGTTTTAGGTCCAACCGAGAGCAGCTTATTAACGCCGCCCGGGGCAACTCGGTGATTGGCGTGGTAACCATCGCTCATCCGTCGTGTCCTGAGAACGAGATACGCGACTCCTATTGGGTTCGTCGACACTGATACGTCTCCAACATATCTATAATTTATGAAGTATTCAAGCCATGTTTACAATAATTTTATATGATTTTGGTATGATTTTATTAGAACTAACCCGGACTGACGCTGTTTTCAGTAGAACTACCATGGTGTCGTTTTTTGTGCAGAAATAAAAGTTCTTGGAATGGGCTGAAAATTTACGGTGATTTTTATGGATCAAAAGAGACCCCCGAAGCATTGGAGTTGGGCCAGAAGAGCCACGAGGCCACCACAAGCCTGCAGGCCCCCCCCCCTAGGGCGCGCCCTCCTGGCTTGTCGCCGCCTCGTGGCCCCCCTTGACTTGTTTCCGACGCCAAAAATTCCTATAAATACTAAAACCCCCAGAAACAAACCTAGATCGGGAGTTCCGCCGCCGCAAGCCTCTGCAGCCATGAAAAACCAATCGGGAGCCCGTTCCGGCACCCTGCCGGAGGGGGAAACCATCACCGGAGGCCATCTTCATCATCCCGGCGGTCTCCATGACGAGGAGGGAGTAGTTCACCCTCGGGGCTGAGGGTATGTACCAGTAGCTATGTGTTTGATCTCTCTCTCGTGTTCTTGAGATGACACGATCTTGATGTACCGCGAGCTTTATTAATATAGATGAATCATATGGAGTTTTCCCCTCTCTATCTTCTTGTGATGAATTGAGTTTTCCCTTTGAAGTTTTCTTATCGGATTGAGTCTTTAAAGGATTTGAGAACACTTGATGTATGTCTTGCGATGGGATATCCGTGGTGACAATGGGATGTTCTATTGATCCACTTGATGTATGTTTTGGTGATCAACTTGCGGGTTCCGTGACCTTGGGGATCTATGCATAGGGGTTGGCACATGTTTTCGTCTTGACTCTCCGGTAGAAAATTTGGGGCACTCTTTGAAGTTCTTTGTGTTGGATTGAACATGATCAATCTGAAATTGTGTGATGCATATCGTATAATCAAGCCCATGGGTACTCGTGGTGACATTGGAGTATCTAGGTGACATTAGGGTTTTGGTTGATGTGTATCTTAAGGTGTTATTTTAGTACGAACTCTAGGGCTGTTCGTGACACTTATAGGGATAGCTCATACGATTGATCGGAAAAGATAACTTTGAGGTGGTTTCGTACCCTACAATAATTTCTTCGTTTTTTCTCCGCTATTTGTGACTTTGGAGTGAACTCTTTGTCGCACGTGAGGGATTTACATATGATTCAACTATGTTAGTATTGTTGAGAGAACTTGCACTAGTGAAAGTATGAACCCTAGGCCTTCTTTTCAAGCATTGCAATACCGTTTTTGCTCACTTTTATCATTATATACCTTGCTGTTTTTATATTTTCAGATTACAAAAACCTATATCTACCATCCATATTACACTTGTATCACCATCTTTTCGCCGAACTAGTGCACCTATACAATTTGCCATTGTATTGGGTGTGTTGGGGACACAAGAGACTCTTTGTTATTTGGTTGCTGGGTTGTTTGAGAGAGACCATCTTCATCCTACGCCTCCCACGGATTGATAAACCTTAGGTCATCCACTTGAGGGAAATTTGCTACTGTCCTACAAAACTCTGCGCTTGGAGGCCCAACACGAGTCTACAAGAAGAAGGTTGCGTAGTAGACATCAAGCTCTTTTCTGGCGCCGTTGCCGGGGAGGTGAGTGCTTGAAGGTATATCTTTAGATCTTGCAATTGAATCTTTTAGTTTCTTGTTTTATCACTAGTTTAGTCTTTAAAATAAAACTACAAAAAAATGGAATTGAGGTTGCCTCATATACTTCATCTTTATAATGTCTTTCGTGAAAATGATGGAAAGGAAAATTGTGCCAAAGTGTTAGAAGAAGAAGTCAATAAAATGTTTGGCACTAAATATTTGTATGATGAGCATGATTGCAATGTTGTTAGTATGAATTCTCTGAATATTCATGATGCTAATGATATGCAAACCCACAAGCTTGGGGATGCTATGTTTGATGAAGATGATATTTTTAGTCCCCCAAGTTTTGATGAGCAAATTTATTATGATGATGACATGCCTCCTATCTATGATGATTATGATGATGACATGTATGCTATAAAGAGTGATAGTAACTATGAAACTTGTCATCATGATTTTAATATTGATTATGGTTATGTCAATCAAGGGTCTCATGATAGTTATTTTGTTGAGTTTGCTCCCGCTATTATGAATGAGAAGAAATATGCTTATGAGGAGAGTAATAAATTTTCTATGCTTGTAGATCATGAAAAGAATGCTTTATGTGCTGGTTATATTGTGAAATTCCTTCATGATGCTACTGAAAATTATTATGAGAGGATCTTATGCTTCTACATATTGCAATAATATCAAGTTTCCTCTCTATGTGTTGAAAGTTTTGAAGTCATGCTTGTTTTGCCTTCCTATGCTTGTTGATTCTTGTTCCCATAAATTGTTTGCTCACAAAATCCCTATGCATAGGAAGTGGGTTAGACTTAAATGTGCTTGTCATGAGATTCATGATGCTCTTTTGCATGTTTCAATTATTATTCCTATGTGAGCATCATTGAAATCATCATGCCTAGCTAAAAGGCATTAAAGAAAAGCGCTTGTTGGGAGACAACCCAATATTTATACCTTCTGTTTTGGTGTGTTCACATGATTAAGCTACTGTATAATCATGTTTTATAGCTTTTTTTCAATAAAGTGCCAAGTAAAGCCTTTGGGATAGTGTGGATGATAGTTGACTTGATTCTGTGCAAAAACAGAAACTTTTGCTCTCAGTCCAGGAATTTTGTAAATTAACTGGAACGTGATTTTGATCTGAATTTTTTACACATGATTGATATACAAATTGTCTAGATTTTTCTAATTTTTCAGAATTTTTAGAGACAGGGAAGTATGGCTATACTACAGATCTTCACAGACTGTTCTGTTTTTGACAGATTCTGTTTTGCATGCATAGTTTGCTTGTTTTAGTGTCCCCATAGCTTATATTCAGTGATATAAATTTTGGGAATGATAGAATACAGTAGGTATAATGTGGAAACAATTATGAATCTTGTCTTGACAGTACCTAAGTGAATGATCTTTATTTATTATACTAACCCATCTCACGAAGTTCCGTTAAGTTTTGTGTGATTGAAGTTTTCAAGTTTTGGGTGAGACACCGGTATGAGGAGAATAAGGAGTGACAAGAACCTAAGCTTGGGGATGCCCAAGGCACCCCCAAGGTAATATCCAAGGAAGACTCAAGCGCCTAAGCTTGGGGATGCCCCGGAAGGCATCCCCTCTTTCGTCTTCAACACTATCGGTATATCTTACTTGGAGCTATATTTTTATTCGTCACATAATATGAGTTTTGCTTGGAGCATCATTTTATTTTGATGTTCTCTGTTAGGTGTCATTTATAATCTTGTTTTTCAATAAAAAGTTCCAAGAATTTCCTTAGGATGCTTGCATTGCATGTTTTGATGAGTGCTGTGTAAAAACAGAAACTTTGGCTGTAGTGTTTGAATTTTCATATTTTACTGGAACGTGGAAAGTTTCTGAAATTTTTACACAGTGATGTAATATAAATTATTTAGCATGTCCTAAATTTTCATAATTTTTTGAGTTACAGAAGTACACTGTTTTCATAAATTTCTACAGACTGTTCTGTTTGGACAGATTGCTGTCATAGTTTCGTTATCTACTTATCCTATAGTTTCCATAGCCTATATTGGTAGATATAAATTGTGGGAATGATAGTATAAAGTACCTAATGTTTGGAAATTATTGTGCAACTTGTCTTGGAAGTACATAAAGAGTTGATTTATTATTATGTGTACTAACCTATCTCACGAGTTCTTTTCAAGTTTTGTGTGGAAGATGTTTTTGAGAATAGGTGAAACCATGATATGAGAGGATTGAACGAGATACAAACGCTCAAGCTTGGGGATGCCCAAGGCACCCCAAGTAAATATTTCAAGAAGTCTCAAGCATCTAAGCTTGGGGATGCTACGCATCCCACCTCTCTTCATCAACAATTATCGGTTAGCCTATGTTGAGCCTAAATTTTTATTCGTTCACATGATGCGTGCTATTCTTGGAGTGCTATTTTTTCTTTTGCTTGCTGTTTAATAAAATACTTAAGATCTGAAATTCTTAGATGAGAGAGTCTTCACATAGTTATTTAATTGTTGACTACGCATTGATCTTCACTTATATCTTTTTGGAGTAGTTTGTCATTCACTCTCGTGCTTCACTTATATCCTATGAGTAAATGGTTGAATGAATTGAATATCATAAATCTGAAATTAAATATGATTCATATACTTATCCCATGGGGAGTAATGACTTCACACATAATAAGTATAGGTGGTAAAATTTATTGAAAGTTAGCGAACACCGCATTGGTCACTTGAACAATTCATGAAAGAATATTGAAGGAAGAGAGATTCCACATATAAATATACTATCTTGGACATCTTCTATGATTGTGAGCTCATTAATTATTTTCAAACTCGAGCAAATTAGTTAAAATTGGACAAGGACGACAACTTAATGAGTTATGTTTGGGTATATTTGTATAGAAGTTATATTGTTATGGATCCTCCAACATGTGGTGCTTGCTTCCACCTCATACTAGCCAAAACTTCCGCACCAAGTAGAAATACTACTTGTGCATCCAAACACCCTTAAACCAGTTTTGCCATGAGAGTCCACCATACCTACCTATATGCGGTATTTACCTGCCGTTCCAAGTAAATTTGCATGTTCCAAACTCTAAACCTTCAAATAATATTCTGTTTTGTATGCCCGAATCGCTCATATAGTGACTAGGGGCTGTCAGTATCTTCCATGCTAGGTGGGTTATTCTCACGATATGTGTTGATTCACTATCATTCACGAGAAAGTGGCTGGTATTCGGGATGCCCAGTTCCATGCTCAAAAAAAAAATCAAATCAAAATATAATGAAACAAAACTCCCCCAAGATTGTTGTTTGTATGGACGGTACCCGTGGATTCGGCTCGCCGTGGAGTGTGATTGATTGGTGGAGGGGGAGTAAAAACTTTACCATTCTGTTTGGGAACCGCCTATAATGTATCTAGCATGGAAGATACCGAGATCTCTCGGTTGTTATGTTGACAATGAAAGCATACCGCTCAAAATTATTATTCATCTCTATTTTAAAAGCTCGAGCTCTGGCACCTTTGCAAATCAATGCTTCCCTCTGCGAAGGGCCTATCTTTTACTTTCTAGTACTTACCTTTATGCAAGAGTCATGGTGATCTTCACCACTTCCTATATTTCGCCTTTTTCTCTTGGCAAGCGTCATGTGTTGGGGAATGATCTAGACATATATATCCACACAAATATATTTGATCATGAATTATTATTGTTGACAATTATCTATATGATAAATAAGTTGGGAGGCGAAACATTAAGCCCCTATCTTTCTCTGTGTTCGATGGATGCTATTTGTTCTAAAAATATGCTTTGAGTGTCAATAATCATGAAAGACTATATGATAGTTGAGTATGTGGAATTTGCTAAATCAAAGCTCTTACATAGACCCTTCCTAAAAATAAGATGAATTGTAATTGTTCGATGACTAGGAATATGGTTTGTTAGTTTTCAAGAAACTTTCTAGTCTATACTTTAACATGTGAATAGCTTGTTACTTGATCATGAGAAGTTTTATGAGATGAGCTACTGTTTATGGTTTATATTGATGCTAGAAAAAGTGATTGGAATTATCATTGATCAAACTTGTGCACTTGCTAGCATTCACACTTCATAAATTATTTCTTTTATCATTTACCTACTCGAGGATGAGCAGGAATTAAGCTTGGGGATGCTGATACGTCTCCAACGTATCTATAATTTATGAAGTATTCATGCCATGTTTACAATAATTTTATATGATTTTATTAGAACTAACCCGGACTGACGCTGTTTTCAGCAGAACTACCATGGTGTCGTTTTTTGTGCAGAAATAAAAGTTCTCGGAATGGGCTGAAAATTTACGATGATTTTTTATGAACCAAAAGAGACCCCCGAAGCATTGGAGTTGGGCCAGAAGAGCCACGAGGCCACCACAAGCCTGCAGGGCGCTCCCCCTAGGGCGCGCCCTCCTGGCTTGTCGCCGCCTCCTGGCCCCCCTTGACATGTTTCCGACGCCAAAAATTCCTATAAATACCAAAACCCCTAGAAACAAACCTAGATCGGGAGTTCCGCCACCGCAAGCCTCTGTAGCCACGAAAAACCAATCGGGAGCCCGTTCCGGCACCCTGCCGGAGGGGGAAACCATCACCGGAGGCCATCTTCATCATCCCGGCGATCTCCATGACGAGGAGGGAGTAGTTCACCCTCAGGGCTGAGGGTATGTACCAGTAGCTATGTGTTTGATCTCTCTCTCTCGTGTTCTTGAGATGACACGATCTTAATGTACCGCGAGCTTTATTAATATAGATGAATCATATGGAGTTTTCCCCTCTCTATCTTCTTGTGATGAATTGAGTTTTCCCTTTGAAGTTTTCTTATCGGATTGAGTCTTTAAAGGATTTGAGAACACTTGATGTATGTCTTGCGATGGGATATCCGTGGTGACAATGGGATGTTCTATTGATCCACTTGATGTATGTTTTGGTGATCAACTTGCGGGTTCCATGACCTTGGGAATCTATGCATAGGGGTTGGCACATGTTTTCGTCTTGACTCTCCGGTAGAAACTTTGGGGCACTCTTTGAAGTTCTTTGTGTTGGATTGAACATGATGAATCTGAAATTGTGTGATGCATATCGTATAATCAAGCCCATGGGTACTCATGGTGACATTGGAGTATCTAGGTGACATTAGGGTTTTGGTTGATGTGTATCTTAAGGTGTTATTTTAGTACGAACTCTAGGGCTGTTCGTGACACTTAGAGGGATAGCTCATACGATTGATCGGAAAAGATAACTTTGAGGTGGTTTCGTACCCTACAATAATTTCTTCGTTTTTTCTCCGCTATTTGTGACTTTGGAGTGAACTCTTTGTCGCATGTGAGGGATTTACATATGATTCAACTATGTTAGTATTGTTGAGAGAACTTGCACTAGTGAAAGTATGAACCCTAGGCCTTCTTTTCAAGCATTGCAATACCGTTTTTGCTCACTTTTATCATTAGTTACCTTGCTGTTTTTATATTTTCAGATTACAAAAACCTATATCTACCATCCATATTACACTTGTATCACCATCTCTTCGCCGAACTAGTGCACCTATACAATTTGCCATTGTATTGGGTGTGTTGGGGACACAAGAGACTCTTTGTTATTTGGTTGCAGGGTTGTTTGAGAGAGACCATCTTCATCCTACGCCTCCCACGGATTGATAAACCTTAGGTCATCCACTTGAGGGAAATTTTCTACTGTCCTACAAAACTCTACGCTTGGAGGCCCAACACGAGTCTACAAGAAGAAGGTTGCGTAGTAGACATCAACACGTCGGGCGATCTTTCTGGATTTGTTTTACCTTTCTCGAACGTCTTGTGCGCGGGATTTCAAGGACACTTCGGGCTATCTCGAGGTTGAGATTTTCCATCGGGATTCCGCAAATACTACGGGTTATCCCGCGGTTGAGGAATTCCAACGCAACTTGTGGTTAGTTTGTGATGGATGAGTTGGAGCACCCCTGCAGGGTTAAATCTTTCATGAGAGCCGTGCGCGCGGTTATGTGGCAACTTGTAAAAATTTTTAACATCCGGTCATAGAGAACTTGAAGTAAACTCTAATAAAATACACCAACCGTGTGTGTAACCGTGACCGTCTCTTCTCGTGATTTCTGAACCGAGAGAGAACACGGTGGGGTTATGTTTGGCTGTAAGTAGGTGCTTAGGATCACTTAGTGATCATAACTAGATCACGTCCGTTTATACGACGATCATCCTCCTTTATTCTTGTACTCGTAAGTTAGCCACTCAAATAAATGCTTAGTGCTTGCTGCAGCCTCACCAGTTAACCTTACCTTACCCATTAAGCTTTGCTAGTCTTGATACCCTTGGAAATGAGATTGCTGAGTCCCTGTGGCTCACAGATTACTAGAACAATAGTTGCGGGTACAGGTAATGCGATGATTTGACATGAGCGCGATGCTTGTTTGATTTGGAGTTCTTCTTCTTATTCTTCATCGATCTAGGATGGGTTCCAGGCCGGCAGCATGGGATAGCAAGGATGGATGTCATTTTACCATTTGATTTCGTCCGTAGTCGGACCCTGCTCTTCTGTATGATGATTGTATATGTTGTTGTGTTGATGTGATCTTGATTTAGCTTGTGGCCAGTGTAAGCCAATTCCATATACTCATCTCTTCTTTACATGTACTTGTAATGATATCCATTCTTGCGAAATGACGAGATGCGCTTCTATCCCTATTGGGGCCCTCGAGCCAAAATAAGGACAGGATCGCATCTTGGGCGTTACAAGTTGGTATCAGAGCCTGTACCGACCTAGGAGCCCCCTTGATTGATCAAACTTGGCCGAGTCGAGTCTAGTGAAAACTATTTTGAGTCTAGTTATATATTGGAGAGTAGGATTCTTTTTACTCCTCTTCTATGCTCTGGTGAGTAATCCTGACGTAGGAATTTTAATTCTTCCCCTCTTCTCACTCAATTTTTTTTAGGATCACGCGGGTATTTTGGAACCTCTATGATGTCGATGTGACCGGAATTCTGTTCTTGGTGCCTCCCGTACGTATGGATTGGACCCGGGGAGTTGAGCTCCAGGGGATTCTTGACACATCGATATCGTTCAGTTTCCTTAGTACCTCAGGACGCGGATGTTCGAAATTGCTTCAATACTAATCGTGGTGCGAAGAGTGTGGTGGCACCCAGTACTGGGGAGCGGGATCACATGTACTACCATGTTTAGTATCGTTTGATTACGAGGGTCTGAGGTAGATGAGTTTCCGGGGTTTCTTTGGTTATGTGTTGACGGATGTGATACACGGTGGGTAGTATTATTGCTAGGAGTTGACTGATTCATTCAGTAATTTATCCGTGTATCCGTTGGACCAGATTGCATAACCAGAAAGATTTTGGGAGTTCTTAGGTGGGAATTCAAGTAGTTACCTAGGATTATCCTTCCAGCAAAAGCAAATGGGTTATGTATTTGTTTCCGGCTTAATTCGCAAGTCGCATCCTTTGTATTGTTGGGGTATGGTAATTTGAGTTGCTTCGATGTCAAGTGGTGATTTCATATCTTTCCTAACCGGTGTGTTTATCATCAAGATAATTCATTCCTCCCCAATATTTGCAAGATTTATCCTCATATTTCTTTCCGGAGTTCGTTTCATCCGTCCCAAGTTTTCTTTGTTTTTCCCCGCCCTCCCGCTCTTTTTCTTCAATGAGTAAATTATCATCCAAGTGCCTTTCTTTTCCTCGATGCTTCCGCTATCTTTTCTTCCATTTTGAATCCGATGATTCATTGTGAAAATATTCAAGTGCTAAGTTCATCATTTCTTCATCTTCATCTTCCTTTCTTTTCCGGTGTGTTCAATTCTAGATGACGGTGTTCATCATATCCTTTTCATTCTGTAAATGCCATCCTTGTGGAAGTTCTTGTTCAAGCCTCTCTCTTTTTCGTCTCTCTCTATTCTATCTGGAGTGTTGAGGATATCTCAGAAGATTTGTGTTTTAATTAAATCCTTTCAAATTATTTCGAGGTTCTCACCTCATCAAGTTTTCATTTGTACCGGTGCAATCTCTCTTCCTAAGCAATCGTTTCAATGGTGTTTTGTTTGAGTGGGCCCATAACCCACAGGTCCTTCCCAGGATCTTACGTGGCTCTTCTAATCTTTTTTGGAGATGTCCTCAAGTTCTTGTCGATATGGAACTCTATGCCAGCATCAGCTCGGTGACATGTCTGCGCTTTTTCAGGCGCACGACCCGAAACGCTGTTTTGCTCCACCCCTCCCATGTCCCACATTTAATGCACGTCGTGGGCAGACTATAAACACCATAATTACTTATAGTGATTCCCCACCATGTGTGTCTGTACACTATTTTGGGCCTCGCCCAATAGTGCTACACACGTGAGTATGGACCAGACCCAGGGGGTCCTGTCGGTGTACTAAAGAATGGGTCCTTTAGCACCCTGACTTGTGTACAGGGAGTTGCAGCACCCGATGGCAAGGCCTACCGGTGGATAGCTATATTCAAGACACAAGTAACATAAGACCGGGCGCCAGGCAGCCGGCAAGCCACCTTGCTTGCAAAGAAGAACTGGCAAGCTCCATGACGGCATGATTCCACTACCGAGACAGTGCTCCACCTCATTGATCAGCTAGTCGCTTTGTCAAGGAGTTGTCGAGCGGGCATGTAGTTAGGTGATGCATGTCGGGGCACGTGTTAGCTCTGGCTAGATAATCAACCTATATTGACACCCGTCCAAGTGGCATGGCAAAGGAATAAGAGGTAACTGGGCAAACGACACAGAAGGAGAGACAGTTCTTGCCGGAAGATTTCGCCAGCGTGACATCTCATGGTGCATTTAATGCATTTGTCCTAAGACGTCAGAGTTAGGTATTTGGTATTGTAGCCATTACCTGTATTGTGTAAAGACTATTTTGCCACTATGGTGAATGATACGTCTCCAACGTATCTATAATTTATGAAGTATTCATGCCATGTTTACAATAATTCTATATGATTTTGGTATAATTTTATTAGAACTAACCCGGACTGACGCTGTTTTCAGCAGAACTACCATGGTGTCGTTTTTTTGTGCAGAAATAAAAGTTCTCGGAATGGGCTGAAAATTTACGGTGATTTTTTATGGACCAACAGAGACCCCCGAAGCATTAGAGTTGGGCCAGAAGACCCACGAGGAAGCCACAAGCCTGCAGGGCGCCCCCCTAGGGCGCGCCCTCCTAGCTTGTCGCCGCCTCGTGGCCCCCCTTGACGTGAGACCGACGCCAAAAATTCCTATAAATACCAAAAACCCCAGAAACAAAACTAGATCGGGAGTTCCGCCGCCGCAAGCCTCTGTAGCCACACAAAACCAATCGGGAGCCCGTTCTGGCACCCTGTCGGAGGGGGAAACCATCACCGGAGGCCATCTTCATCATCCCGGCGGTCTCCATGACGAGGAGGGAGTAGTTCACCCTCGGGGCTGAGGGTATGTACCAGTAGCTATGTGTTTGATCTCTCTCTCTCGTGTTCTTGAGATGACACGATCTTGATGTATCGCGAGCTTTATTGATATAGATGAATCATATGGAGTTTTCCCCTCTCTATCTTCTTGTGATGAATTGAGTTTTCCCTTTGAAGTTTTCTTATCGGATTGAATCTTTAAGGATTTGAGAACACTTGATGTATGTCTTGCGATGGGATATCCGTGGTGACAATGGGATGTTCTATTGATTCACTTGATGTATGTTTTGGTGATCAACTTGCGGGTTCCGTGACCTTGGGGATCTATGCATAGGGGTTGGCACATGTTTTTGTCTTGACTCTCCGGTAGAAACTTTGGGGCACTCTTTGAAGTTCTTTGTGTTCGATTGAACATGATGAATCTGAAATTGTGTGATGCATATCGTATAATCAAGCCCATGGGTACTCGTGGTGACATTGGAGTATCTAGGTGACATTAGGGTTTTGGTTGATGTGTATCTTAAGGTGTTATTTTAGTACGAACTCTAGGGCTGTTCGTGACACTTATAGGGATAGCTCATAAGATTGATCAGAAAAGATAACTTTGAGGTGGTTTCGTACCCTACAATAATTTCTTCGTTTGTTCTCCGCTATTTGTGACTTTGGAGTGAACTCTTTGTCGCACGTGAGGGATTTACATATGATTCAACTATGTTAGTATTGTTGAGAGAACTTGCACTAGTGAAAGTATGAACCCTAGGCCTTGTTTTCAAGCATTCCAGACCGTTTTTGCTCACTTTTGTTTCTTGCTACCTTGCTGTTTTTATATTTTCAGATTACAAAAACCTATATCTACCATCCATATTACACTTGTATCACCATCTCTTCGCCGAACTAGTGCACCTATACAATTTACCATTATATTGGGTGTGTTGGGGACACAAGAGACTCTTTGTTATTTGGTTGCAGGGTTGTTTGAGAGAGACCATCTTCATCCTACGCCTCCCTCGGATTGATAAACCTTAGGTCATCCACTTGAGGGAAATTTGCTACTGTCCTACAAAACTCTGCGCTTGGAGGCCCAACACGAGTCTACAAGAAGAAGGTTGCGTAGTAGACATCAAGCTCTTTTCTGGCGCCGTTGCCGGGGAGGTGAGTGCTTGAAGATATATCTTTAGATCTTGCAATTAAATCTTTTAGTTTCTTGTTTTTCACTAGTTTGGTTTTGTAAAAGAAAACTAAAAAAATGGAATTGAGGTTGCCTCATATGCTTCATCTTTTTAATGTCTTTTGTGAAAATGATGGAAAGGAAAATTGTGCTCAAGTGTTAGAAGAAGAAGTTATTAAAATGTTTGGCACTAAATCTTTGAGTGATGAGCATTATTGCAATATTGTTAGTATGAATTCTCTGAATATTCATGATGCTAATGATATACAAAGCCACAAGCTTGGGGATGCTATGTTTGATGAATATGATATTTTTACTCCCCCAAGTTTTGATGAGCAAAACTATTATGATGATGGCATGCCTCCTATCTATGATGATTATTGTGATGACACGTATGCTATAAATAGTGATAATAACCATGAAACTTGTCATCATGATTTTAATATTCAAAGTGGTTATGTCAATCAAGTATCTCATGATAGTTATTTTGTTGAGTTTACTCCCACTATTAGTCATGAGAAGAAATTTTCTTGTGTGGAGAGTAGTAAAATTTCTATGCTTGTAGATCATGAAAAGAATGCTTTATGTTCTGGTTATATTGTGAAATTCCTTCATGATGCTACTGAAAATTATGAGGGAGGAACATATGCTTGTAGGAATTGCAATAATATCAAGTTTCCTCTCTATGTGTTCAAAGTTTTGAAGTTATGCTTGCTTTGCCTTCCTATGCTAGTTGATTCTTGCTCCGATAAATTGTTTGCTCACAAGATCCCTATGCATAGGAAGTGGGTTAGACTTAAATGTGCTTGTCATGAGATTCATGATGCTCTTTTGCATGTTTCAATTATTATTCCTATACGAGCATCATTGAAATCATCATGCCTAGCTAAAAGGCATTAAAGAAAAGCACTTGTTGGGAGACAACCCAATATTTATACCTACTATTTTTGTGTATCCACATGATTAAGCTACTGTATAATCATGTTTTATAGCTTTTGTTTCAATAAAGTGCCAAGTAAAGCCTTTGGGATGACTCACAGGATGAGTAGAATTGATGCTGAACCAAAAGAGAAACTTTTGACAACAGTACAGGAATTTTAAATTTTTACTGTAGCTTGATAATGATCTGAAATTTGTCCACAGTCTTGAAATACAAATTATTCAGGTTTTCCTAATTTTTCAGAATTTTTCGAGACAGGGAAGTATGGTTACACTACAAATCTTCACAGACTGTTCTGTTTTTGACAGATTCTGTTTTGCATACATAGTTTGCTTGTTTTAGTGTTTCCATAGCTTATATTTAGTGGTATAAACTATTGGAATGATAGAATACAGTAGGTATCATGTGGGAACAATTATGAATCTTGTCTTGACAGTACCCAAGTGAATTATTTATCTTTATTACACTAACCCTTCTCACGAAGTTCCGTTAAGTTTTGTGTGATTGAAGTTTTCAAGTTTTGGGTGAGACACCGATATGAGGAGAATAAGGAGTGACAAGAACCTAAGCTTGGGGATTCCCAAGGCACCCCCAAGGTAATATCCAAGGAAGACTCAAGCGCCTAAGCTTGGGGATGCCCCGGAAGGCATCCTCTCTTTCGGCTTCAACATTATCGGTATATCTTACTTGGAGCTATATTTTTATTCGTCACATAATATGAGTTTTGCTTGGAGCGTCATTTTATTTTCTTGTTTTCTTTTAGGTGTTATTTATAATCTTGTTTTTCAATAAAAAGTTCCAAGAATTGCCTTTTAGGATGCTTGAATTGCATGTTTGATGTGTGCTGTGTATAAACAGAAACTTTTGCTGTAGTGTTTGAATTTTCATATTTTACTGGAACATGGAAAGTTTCTGAAATTTTTACACAGTATTGTCATAAATTTTTTATAGCATGTCCTAAATTGTCATAAGTTTTTGAGTTACAGAAGTACACTGTTTTCATAAATTGCTACAGACTGTTCTGTTTGGACAGATTGCTGTCATAGTTTTGTTATCTACTTATCCTATAGTTTCCATAGCCTATATTGGTAGATATAAATGGTGGAAATGATATTAAACATTAGATGATGTTTGATAATTATTGTGCAACTTGTCTTGGCAGTACATAAAGAGTTGATTTATTATTATGTGTACTAACCTATCTCACGAGTTCTTTTCGAGTTTTGTGTGGATGAAGTTTTTGAGAATAGGTGAAACCATGATATGAGAGGATTGAACGAGATAAAAAAGCTCAAGCTTGGGGATGCCCAAGGCACCCCAAGGAAATATTTCAAGAAGTCTCAAGCATCTAAGCTTGGGGATGCTACGCATCCCACCTCTCTTCATCAACAACTATCGGTTAGCCTATGTTGAGCCTAAATTTTTATTCGTTCACATTATGCATGCTATTCTTGGAGTTCTATTTTTGTTTAGTTTGCTGTTTGAATAAAATACTCAGATCTGAAAATATTTATTGAGAGAGAGAGAGAGAGTCCTCACATAGCTGCTTAATTGTTTGACTACTCATTGATCTTCACTTATATCTCTTGAGAGTAGCTTGTCATTTCCTCTCATGCTTCACTTATACCTTTTTGAGGAATGAAATCTTTATGCTCATTTGCTTCATTTAAATTTGTTTGAGCTTGTCGAAAAAGCAATAGCAACATATGAAACTAGTCCCAAAGTGATAGATATCCAAGGAGGATATAATAAAAACTTTCATGAAGATCATGGGACAAATTAAACTTGATTCTTTGTAATTGTTTTGAAACATGATGATAGTAATATGTGAGTCATGTTAGTGAGTAATTATGCTTTAGTAGAAATATTGGTGTTAAGGTTTGTGATTCCCTATGCAAGTACGAAAGTCAATAGTTATGCAATGAAGTTACATCCTACTCGTGGTGCATTATTCGGTGTTAGTTATGTTCAATGCTCACTTATGTGAATTTTCGTTTCTTGGTTTGGTTGCTTCCCAATCTATTTGCTAGCCTCCATTTGTACTAAGTAGAAATACTACTTGTGCATCCAAAATACTTAAACCAAGTTTTGCCTTATGAGTCCACCATACCTACCTATATGCGGTATTTCCATGCCGTTCCAAGCAAATTTTTATGTGCCATCTCTAAATTTTCAAAATAAATTTTCTCTTTTGTGAGCCCATACCGCTCATGAAACGGTGGGGAGTATCCAATATTTTTCCATGCTAGGTGTGTTATTCTCACGATATGTGTTGATTCACTATCATTCACGAGAAAGTGGCTGGTATTCGGGATGCCCAGTTCCATGCTCAAAATTCAAATCAAAATATAATGAAACTAAACTCCCCCAGGATTGTTGTTTGTATGGACGGTACCCGTGGATTCGGCTCGCCGTGGAGTGTGATTGATTGGTGGAGGGGGAGTAAAAACTTTACCATTCTGTTTGGGAACCGCCTATAATGTATCTAGCATGGAAAGTGTTATGAGCTACTTTGTTGTTTTCGTTGACAGGAAAAGCATGCCACCCAAAATATTTTTTCTCTCTCAATTTAAAACTTTGAGCTCTGGCACCTCTACAAATCCCTACTTCCCTCTGCGAAGGGCATATCTATTTACTTTATGCAATTTTTATTTTTGCTTTGAGTCTCCATCTTCTCTTATAAGCACCAACTAGGGGGCACTATGATCGTACTTGAGCATTGGGCATAGCTAATATTTGAGTGTGTTTCATGAATGGATCAATGATTGAGCATGATGGGCTAGGGATAACTTTCTTTAGTGTTGATATTTTGAAAGACATGGTTGCTGGCTGACATGCTTGAGTATTGAAGTCTTTATGTTAAAACTAGACTATTGCTTTGAATCATTTACATCTCATGGTGCATTTAATGCATTTGTCCTAAGACGTCAGAGTTAGGTATTTGGTATTGTAGCCATTACCTGTATTGTGTAAAGACTGTTTTGACACTATGGTGAATGATACGTCTCCAACGTATCTATAATTTATGAAGTATTCATGCCATGTTTACAATAATTCTATATGATTTTGGTATGATTTTATTAGAACTAACCCGGACTGACGCTGTTTTCAGCAGAACTACCATGGTGTCGTTTTTTTGTGCAGAAATAAAAGTTCTCGGAATGGGCTGAAAATTTACGATGATTTTTTATGGACCAAAAGAGACCCCCGAAGCATTGGAGTTGGGCCAGAAGAGCCACGAGGCCACCACAAGCCTGCAGGGCGCCCCCCCTAGGGCGCGCCCTCCTAGCTTGTCGCCGCCTCGTGGCCCTCCTTGACATGAGACCGACGCCAAAAATTCCTATAAATTCCAAAATCCCCAGAAACAAACCTAGATCGGGAGTTCCGCCGCCGCAAGCCTCTGTAGCCACGCAAAACCAATCGGGAGCCCGTTCCGGCACCTTGCCGAAGGGGAAAACCATCACCGGAGGCCATCTTCATCATCCCGGCGGTCTCCATGACGAGGAGGGAGTAGTTCACCCTCGGGGCTGAGGGTATGTACCAGTAGCTATGTGTTTGATCTCTCTCTCTCGTGTTCTTGAGATGACACGATCTTGATGTATCGCGAGCTTTATTGATATAGATGAATCATATGGAGTTTTCCCCTCTCTATCTTCTTGTGATGAATTGAGTTTTCCCTTTGAAGTTTTCTTATCGGATTGAATCTTTAAGGATTTGAGAACACTTGATGTATGTCTTGCGATGGGATATCCGTGGTGACAATGGGATGTTCTATTGATCCACTTGATGTATGTTTTGGTGATCAACTTGCGGGTTCCGTGACCTTGGGGATCTATGCATAGGGGTTGGCACATGTTTTTGTCTTGACTCTCCGGTAGAAACTTTGGGGCACTCTTTGAAGTTCTTTGTGTTGGATTGAACATGATGAATCTGAAATTGTGTGATGCATATCGTATAATCAAGCCCATGGGTACTCGTGGTGACATTGGAGTATCTAGGTGACATTAGGGTTTTGGTTGATGTGTATCTTAAGGTGTTATTTTAGTACGAACTCTGTGGCTGTTCGTGACACTTATAGGGATAGCTCATAAGATTGATCAGAAAAGATAACTTTGAGGTGGTTTCGTACCCTACAATAATTTCTTCGTTTGTTCTCCGCTATTTGTGACTTTGGAGTGAACTCTTTGTCGCACGTGAGGGAATTACATATGATTCAACTATGTTAGTATTGTTGAGAGAACTTGCACTGGTGAAAGTATGAACCCTAGGCCTTGTTTTCAAGCATTGCAATATCGTTTTTGCTCACTTTTGTTACTTGCTACCTTGCTGTTTTTATATTTTCAGATTACAAAAACCTATATCTACCATCCATATTACACTTGTATCACCATCTCTTCGCCGAACTAGTGCACCTATGCAATTTACCATTGTATTGGGTGTGTTGGGGACACAAGAGACTCTTTGTTATTTGGTTGCAGGGTTGTTTGAGAGAGACCATCTTCATCCTACGCCTCCCTCGGATGGATAAACCTTAGGTCATCCACTTGAGGGAAATTTGCTACTGTCCTTCAAAACTCTGCGCTTGGAGGCCCAACACGAGTCTACAAGAAGAAGGTTGCGTAGTAGACATCAGTGAACCCTTAACATATAGAAGGAGGGCCATCAAAACCTTTACAAGGGACGACTCTTTGCCCGTTTGCATTTGGTAGCCGCACTTCCTGAGCACTTTTGCCAGTAAGCTGCGCTCCTTGTAACTAGGGCATAAAACACAATCAATCCACAAAAGCAGGAGTAGGGTTTTACACCTCATAGTGGCCCGAACCTGGGTAAATCCGCTTGTGTGACTACTGCTATCGCTCTTTGTGCATGTTGATTCCCACAGACGAACCGCAGAGGGACCTTGCCGGTCCCATAGTTTGTCGGACCTCAACATAGTAACTACGCATATGCCATTAAAATAAACATAATTTGCACATTTGGCATAGATGGAAAGCCCATGGTTATTGCCATTTGCTTTTCTTGTGATGACATTGACATGCTTCCTTCGCATCATTTGTGCAATTGTTCATATATACCATGCCATGACCACCATGCTTTTGATATGCATTGTTTTGCATGTTGTCCATATTCTCCATATTATGCTTCCGCTATTGCACATGAGAAGACCCTCATAGTTTCCTCATACATGTTAGGAGATCTTGATCAATTCCATCCATTGCTTGATCCCAATATTTGTGTGGACAATATGCTCTCCATTGATACGGGTGATATGCTTGTGGCACGTAATTGCTATAATTTGCGTCCCAATCATGTTGAGCATAATAACTATCATTGCATGACGGATGACGTAGTTCTATATTGTGCATCAAATTTCTTTATCTTGTGCTAATTCTAACGTGCACATACACATCACGGTGGATGATGTGTACATTTACCACACACACACACACACACTTTGTTTCTCTTTTGTCTTTCTTGTGTAGGTCATTACATTTACTCGTGAACCTCGCAACCGCATGAGTTGACGAAAAGAGCTCTAGAGAGCAACTAAGACATGCGCCACCATGGAGTGCTTACCATCCACCCCCCACTTCACGCAAAGACTTCGTGCATTTCTTCTACATGACCCTCACATGGTTATGGGTTATTGTCCAGTATATATCATTTTCCCCATATTTCCATGCTCACTTTGCATGATATGCTCATTTCCATTTGGATGACATGCCTTCCTTAGTGACCCATGCTTTGCATTACACATGATCATTGATTCTAATACTTATATGTGTATTTGCAAGCTTGGTGGAGATACTACTTGTTATTGCCATGTTTATTTTGTGTCCCGTGCCTATGATGATACATTGATCATGTTTTGTTTCCATGCTTGCGATATGTCATGTGCATTGGATATGCTTACTATTTCCTCACATGACATGATTGCCATGATTTCCTCAAGTATGTCGCATCTTTGCACTACTGGTTTGCACGACATGATTGCACTATTGGTTTGCACGAAGCCAGTGACCGCGAATAAAAGATGGTTCACTGCCGGAGCCGATGCTGCCACCTTAATGCCGCTGAGTTGGGATGACTGATTATGAGACTTTAAACGGTACAAAAGGCCCTCCACTACTAACAAGAAAAGATATGGAGAGATAGGATCTCCTGGTCGAATGCCTCGTGTTGGTTTGAACACCTCCGACTTGTTACCATTGAACATCACTGAAAAGGAAACTGAGCTCACCATGTTCATAATCACATTAATCCACGGTACTGTGAAGTCCATCTTCTCCATAATTGATCTTAGGTACGACCATTCCACTCGATCATATGCCTTCATCATGTCAAGTTCAAGTGCAGCAAAACTGTTCCTCTTGGCCTGTTCCACTTCATAAAGTGTAAGCATTCATAAGAAGATATTATGTTGTCAGTTATAAGCCTCCCTGGTACAAATGTCGATTGCTCCTAAAAGATGATGTCCGTAAGAATCAACTTAAGTCTGTTTGAGAGCACCTTCGAAGCAATCTTGTAGAAGACATTACATAAACTTATAGGAGGAAACTGGGACAACAATGTAGGGTTAGATACCTTAGGGATAAGCACCAACGAAGCGTCATTTAGACAGGTCAGGTTCTCTTCACCCTTGACAATACCTATCACCGCTTTAGTAACCGCATCTCCACAGACATCCCAATGTCTCTAAAAAATGAGCAGGGAATCCATCGGGTCCTAGAGCTTTAGTTGGGAACTTTTGGAAAAGCGTCGCTTTAACCTCTTTTGCATCATAAGGGGCCAATAAGATATCGTTCATAGCTGCTATAACTTTGACATGAACATGTTGAAGCACCTCCAGCACCCCCTGGACTCCTTCCAAGGTATATAAATTTTTGTAAAACTCCAATGCAAGTTGCTGCATTTAGGTTACATCATGTGAGTTGCCCATCCGAACGTTGGAGGGCTTTAGTCAGATTTTTCCTATGCCTCATTGATGCCCTCATATGGAAGAAGTGCGAGTTACGATCACCTGCAGCAACCCATTCAACGCGAGAACGCTGCCTCCACATCAATTCCTTGCGCAAATAGAGCTCCATTAGGCGGTTGTTGATTTTTGTCTCTGCATGGGAAGGCCCCACTCGCGCGGAGTCGCCCCTCATGTGCTCAAGTTCCTTCTTCAAACTGCGGATCTCCCCCCGGACGCTACCAAAGGTAGTTTGTGACCACTCGCCCATATTTTTGTAGAGCATCGAGTTTCGCACAGACATCACTCGCCGTCAAGCTGTTTCTGTTGGGCTCCCATTTACTTTGAACGGCGGCCTCCAGATCTGAGTGAGCATCCCACATCACCTCATATCGAAAATGTTTCTTACTCCTCCTTCCACTCGGTGGCTGAACCAACAGTACCAAGATAGGTGAGTGATCGGAAGTAGCTGATGTAAGATGTTCCACCACTGCAGTTGGGAATTGGGCGCACCAGTCAATCGAACCGAGGGCTCTATTGAGGCGGACACGGGTGAAAGTACCTCCTGTTACCTTCTTTTCAAAGGTCCACTTCGTTCCTTTAAATCCGAGGTCAACCAAACCACAGAAATCAACTGCGTCTCCAGAAGCCACCGGCAGGATAGTGGAGTGGGCGTTGGAGCTAGCAAGCTTTGATTTGAGCTTTGAGAGCACATCAATAGCTTAGAGCAGAGCCTTGCCAAAGTTCATTACAGAGTGGAAACCAACGCAAGACGAAGAGATTCAAGAAACTTCTCTCCCCGGCAAAGAAACAACTCAAGACTGGGTCATGTACTTTGATGGAGCTTTCTCCCTGCAAGGTGCCGGTGCTGGAGTGCTACTTGTCGCACCCATCGAAGAGCGCCTCGAGTATGTGGTTCAGATGTACTTTCCGTGAGAGAAAGCAACTAACAACATTGTTGAGTACAAAGGATTGCTTGTTAGCCTATGTATTGTAGTAGACCTTGGCATCAGAAGGCTGATCATTCGAGGTGACTCGTACCTTGTTGTGCGGCAAGTCAACAAAGACTACCAGATCCTGTTGATGGAAGCTTTTGTCGATGAAGTGAGTGATGGTGTCCTGGAATAGGGGGTACTCACCACGTCGTCTCCCGACCAGTGGGTCGGGCCGAGGACCCCCAGGGCGGTTCACTAATGGGCCAGTTCGGACAACCCATGATGCGTACGAGGAAGATTCCACAAGACTTGGTGATCAAGACAAGAACTCCTCTCCACCGGCGTAGCCGACTTGGACTCTTGTTATCCTAGGCCTCTGGTGTGTTATATAAGCCGAGGCTAGGCTAGTCATGAGCCAGGATATCATCATAGATTAACATCATTACTCCTAGGGTTTAGACCACATTATACAATCTCAAGGTATATCAACTCTGTACTCGATACCCCATCATCAATACAAAACAAAGCAGGACGTAGGGTTTTACCTCCATCAAGAGGGCCCGAACCTCGGTAAATACCGTCTTCCTTATCTCTTGTTACCCATCGATCCAAGATCTACAGTTTGGGACCCCCTACCCGAGATCTTCCGGTTTTGACACCGACATTGGTGCTATCCTTGAGAGTTCCGCTGTGGGATCGCCAGAAGGATCGATGGCGCATCTGCAGATTGCCAGCAGTTCTTTCTGGACAGCGAATTCGTGTTCGTCGTCTCCGTTTTCTCAAGCGTCGCTTTGATGATTGCTTCAGTGGAATTGTGCGGAATTGTATCTACAACAACCCTGCAAAATTTCGTCGCGTTTCGATGGAGAAATCTCCGGCAATCTCCGATATACCGGAGCCGTGTTGAATCTAGACGGAAATCTGGATGTGTTTGGGGCTAGGTGTCCAGTATATAGCTCGGACATCCGTTGGCAAATCCCACCGTTCATCGGTTACGGAATTTCTGTACCGATCACTCCTCACAATTTCAGCTTGATCAGACCGTTCAAACTCCGGGAAACGTCCGATGAGTGCATCAATTTTTGGATCTGTTTCCTGCACGAGAACGAATCCGACCCGAATTCATCTTTCTTCATGAACGAGACATTGGACATCCTTTTTGAAGGAATATTTTTTCTAGGGTATTGTGTGTTGTTTTCAAACATGTGTCCACAAATTTTGAGTCTTTTCCGAGGCGGTCTTCATCGTCGCGCCGATGCCAAACCGGCCCGACCATGTTGCTCCACGGCTACCGACCTGCGTCAACATCGACTGCGCCGTCGCTCCATCAAGCCGATGACAACCACCACCTATGATCATCACCTCGGCGAGCTGACCCAGAGTTTGGCATTGTGAAGGACAAATAATCGTTAAGACAAGATTGTCACCCCACGGGTTGCATGGGTCGGGTGCGTTGTTGCTTCATCAAACCAGCATTGACCGCGTCACAAATTCCGACCTGTGTCGGCATCGCCGCACCATCGCTTCTTCAAGCCGACATCCACCATGCCGACCTGCTTCGACACCTCGGCTGACATGAGACTTCAGCATCACCAGCCGACCTGCTCCTTCACCTCTGCTAGACCGGGGGCTTTGCCATCTCTTCACCAACCTGCTCTAGGGACTTCGGCGTCACCAGCCGACCAGCTTCATCATGTTGGCTGGACCAGGGGCTTCCGAACAGTTCTCGGCAACTGGCTTTGTCAATGCAATTTGGCAGAGTCTGTTCTCGTCCCGCGGTAGCAGACGCGAAACGCTCAAGTTACGAGAGATCAGCCAACTTCGACCACTACAAACAATTAGGTGGTATTTCTCCTATTAAATTTGTTCGTGTTGTTTAGTACTATCAAAGATCTTTGTACTTGTAATTTGTACAATTTTGTGCGCATGTTATCTATGCTGAGCAGGTGGACTCTAATCCACATTGACGTCCCTGTACTGTCAATTCTACTTATGTTGCACAGAGGCCATATTTGTTTTATTATCCATACTCTGCGTAAATTGATTATGCAAAAAATGTTATTATTATGTCCGGCTTTCACTATTTTATGTGTGCAGGTAAAGGATTTAGATCGGATGGCATTGTCACCCTGGCGTACCGACGTCGTTGTCCCACCTTCATTGACCAAATTCTGTTGTCACCCTAGCACGAATTCGGGTGACCCTGCGAATTCAGATTTTGTCACCTCACCGCGCTGACGCCCTGTTTCGACATTTGCATCACGCCAGGCTGCATCTCTTTTAATAATTTATTTCTCATAATTAATTCTTTAAAGAACTTTTATTTTATTATTATCTGGCTTGTGCTACTTCATGTGTGTAGGTAATCGACTTCGGTTGTGTCACGTCATCACCTCGGCGTGCCGACATCGTCGTCCCGCCTCCATCAACCAAATCGTGTCATCGACATGGTCGACTGACATGGGGGCTTCGCCGACATGCTGCCGAACTACTCTGTCTCCTCGGCTGGACCGGGGGTTTCACCTCGGCCCTTCGGAAGTGTTGTCACTTCATCAAGCCGAGCCCTTCGTCGGCTACCTCGTGACCGGCTTGGGGGTTGGGACCTTCTCCCGTCGTAGCTCGAACCGCATTATCCACAACGAGCATATTAACCAGCTAAGTCGCTTTCATGCCCAAATTTCTTAAGTTTTTAAATTTTTGTTCGGTTCAACCGAGCGTTATGTTTTGTCTCAAAACAAAAACTTTATTTGTTAAAAATGTTGTTTGTTTGAAAAACAACCTTCTTTTCCCATGTTACGTGGGGGCTCTTAAATTTATATGAGCCATTTTTATAATAAATGTGTTTTCTTCTGGGTCGTCGCAAAGTCTTTCTCTATTACTCCTTTTTCCGACTCTAGTGTGTGGTCAAAAGCGAGATAGCCTGGTTTCTTTCTAAAGCCGCTTGAGTTTAGTTCGCTAAACAGGCCTCGGAGAAACACCCCGCCTTCGGGATATGGAGGTTTAAGCCAAAGGCTGACCCGCTTGAAGTCCGGAGATCGGATGTATCATGTTAAAGCACGACCGAAGCACAAATTAAATTTTAGACCAATTTCGGATTGGCACAATTTTCTTTTATCTAAACATAAAGTTTTTTGCATAAGTTTTTTGGTTTTTCCGAGCATAACTCTCGCAGTACAATGCCAGATGCATTTCACGCATCGGTAATATTAAAGGGGGGTCTGCGGTTAGCACCGAACCCACCAAAAACCGAGGTACTCCATGCAGTCCTTGGCATAAATGTCCTCGGTATTACACATTTGTATGCACTGATTTCGAGTTGTGTCTTTGGTCTATAGCTGGATTGCCTGGCTTCCATGACTAAGAGGGTACTTACAAGAGTACTTACTCGGACATTCTTCTTCAGAGCTTCACTCGCATCGTACGCCGTCTTCAGTCGGTCACTCATTATCTCCAGCTGCATTAGCGCCTATTTGCTCGCTCCCACTTGGTCCTCCGGGACATGGTGTAGCGCAAAAATGTTGGGCGTAGAGGGAATCAACAAGTGAGGTGAAGTACCGGTACCGAGTGCTGCCCCGGCTCCCGAGCCGGCCTCTTGTGTGGGCACCAAAGTATCAGCAAGCGACGGCTCCTGCATCACGACGTCTGCGTTGGCTGGAGGGTTCATTGGGTCAACCTTGTCGTTTGCATCAAGGTCGATCACTTCATGCGGAGCTGCAAGTGTTCAAGACACTCGAAGATGAATAAGCACTCGGAAATATCCAGGATTACCGAATGTGTCCAGAGCTTACCTTTCGAGGATGCAACATCAGCGTCGGCCCGCTCTTTCTCTAGGGTCTGAGGATCAGGTGACGCAGTCGAAGTATCAGCTCTGCAAAGGGAACACTCGGATCATTTTATCACTCGGACAAGTATATACAACAACTGTTGAGAATGGAAACACTTACGCCGAAGCCACCGGGATGGCCATCTTGATCTTCGGGATGAAGACCGCCTTCCGAGGTTTGGTTGTAGCAATTTTGGGCTGCTTCACCGTCTTCTCCGGAGAGGAGACAAGCTCTCCTCGCCCACGCTTTGAATCGCGGGTTGGAAGGGCAGATCCACTCGGCTTGGCGGTTTTCGATCCTTTGGGCCCGCTACCGCGGACTCCCGAGTCATGGCGCGCTTTGGAACGAGATTCGGGCACTCGGTCTTCCGAGCGCGACGACTCCACTTCGTCGCCATTTTCTGAGCCCTCTTCATCGTCCTCGCCATCATCAGGCTCTTCATACTCTCCTGCTTCGGCCGAGTCATCTGGATGGTCGATGTCGCTGGCAACGTCGACTGGACCCCTGTCCACGAGCGGCACCTGGCTGCTCATTTGTGTGAAGGCCTGTCGAATGGAGAACAGGGTCAGTCAGATCAACTACAACAAATATGCAAATATCACTCGGTTGATAAACCTTCAGAATTTACCTCATTCGCCGGATTTTCTAATGAGAGTGGGGTCACCTGCCTGCTCCCCCTGGGATTGTCGCGCGCTGGGTTGATCGCCTTGATCTTAGCCTCCACCTCATCCTCCTTGAGCTCCTCCGGGTGAGTTCGATTGGGATCATCCGGTCCGGAGTATTCCCACATGGGATGACCTCTGGCTTGCAGCGGTTGGATCCTCCTCTGGAGGAAAACCTCTAACAGGTCGAGGCCGTTAACACCTTTCTGCACCAGAGCCACCAACGCTATCATTAAGATGTCTACTTCGGTCTTCTCCTCTTTGGTCACGGTCAATCGGGGAACTAGCCGAATGCGCTCGGAAGAATATGGGGGAAGTCCTGACTGACCCTCACCGACTGGGATGTCGTGGCAGTAGAACCAGTTCTCCTGCCACCCCTTTATCGAGTCAGGGAATGTCATCTTCGGGAAACAGCCCTTGCCCCGCAGTTGGATTCCGAGTCCCCCGCACAGCTGGGCCACGTTGGTTTTGTCCTCCGACCGAGTGGGTTTTTTCACGGTCATCACTCGGCAGGTGAAGAGGTGTTTAAACAGACCCCATTGGGGATGACAACCCAAGAAGTTTTCACACAAAGAGATGAAAGTAGCTAAATAGACGACGTCATTTGGAGGAAGGTGATGAAGTTGAGCGCCAAAGAAACCCAGGAATCTTTGGAAGAAAGGGTGGGGCGGCAGAGAAAAACCTCGCTCGAGGTGAGTCACCAAGAGCACGCGCTCGTCTCCGTTCGGTGATGGTTCCTCCTCTCCCACTCCCGGCAGCCGCCAGCTCCCCTCGGACACGAATCCCTGGCTCTCCAGCTCGAGCATCTGGACCTTGGTCACCCGCGACGGCAACCACTCGCCCTGCGTCCATCCGGCCGACGCTCCGGCGCTGGAAGAGGAGGCACGCAAGTTCTTCTTCGCCCGCTCGGCCTTCGCGGTCGCGGACGCCGTGCGCATCTTCGCCGATGAGCTCGGGATGGCCTTCAATGAAGGAAAGGAGGAAGGTGTGTAGGTGAGCATCGGAGAAGACGAGGGATTGGGGGAAAATGAGATCCGTTCTCACCCCAACAGTACTCCCCATTATTTATATCGAGGATCCGACGCGATCTCTGGCCGTCAATCCGCAAACGGAGCGAGATCCGTGGATCTACTGTACAGGACCTCGTGGACGCGTGGCGTAACTCCCGGCGCGGTTATTGCGCCGTCGTGCCCATTACCCCAGATTATCGGGACGCGACCGTTCCGCCGCGCGCCCACGCGCAATTTTGGTGATTTGGAACGCGCAGAAATTTCTCCGTGTTCAAATGAGGCAGGCACCGCACTGCGAGAGCCCTCATGACACCCTCTTTCGAACCGAGTGAATGGTTCAACCAGCTTGCCACTCGGATTAAACAGCAAGATAGTTTTCATCGAAGACATTGATCCTGAATCCATCTTGGTTTGAGGCCGAGTGAGGAACAACATGATCGTCTCTCGAACTTTTCTGATAGATCGTCGATGCTTCCGAGTGTCGATCACTCGACTAATAAAACCTCATGGATTTGGGGGCTACTGATGAGGATGTCTACCCTGGGTAGGGTCACAGACCTGACATCTGGGGCCCACCAATGGTCCCACATCGGCACCAAAGCTCAGAAATAGAAGTGCACTCGGTCAGACCTGAGGGGTCACTCGGACGCACCTGAAGACTCACTCGGATGGCTACATCTACACTCGGTCAATAAGAACTCAACGGTCCAGGAGACGTAGCGTTGAGTAATATAAAGAGACGTCCTCTGGCATTGATCAGTCATGCGTTACCAGTAACGCACTAGTTAAAGCGGCAGTTTCTGTAACGTAGCTTTAACTAACATTCAATGCGGCGCTCGGCTGGTGGTGGCGCACTCTATATAAGCCACCACCGGACGCCGTAGCAAGGTTCCGACACTTGTATTCTCTTACACCCCCATAAGCAAAGCAAACCAGCCTCTGGGCTCGAGACGTAGGGCTCTTTCCACTTCCGAGTGGGGCCTGAACTCGTACACATCCGAGTGATACACCTGAGCCATAGCTAGACTTTGCCCATCCATTCGTACCCCTAGTATTATTGTCAGGGACATTCCCACGATAGGGATGGAATGAAACAATTGTTGTGCTAATCCCAAAGGTTCGGAATCCTGATCGTATCAAAGATTTACGCCCTATTAGCCTGTGCAACGTGGTGTACAAACTTGTGTCCAAGGTTATTGCTAACCGGCTCAAATATATATTGGATGAAATCATTTCGGCAAACCAGAGTGCATTTGTACCAGGTCGGTTAATCTCTGACAACACTATACTTGCTTACGAGATGTCCCATTTCATGAGGAGAAAGAAAAGAGGCAAAGATGTGTACATGGCGCTCAAGCTTGATATGAGTAAAGCATATGACCGGGTGGAGTGGCCGTTCCTTGAGGGCATTATGAAGAAAATGGGTTTTATTGATGAGTTTGTGCAGCTAATAATGAAGTGTGTCAAGACTGTCTCTTACCGGTTCAGAGTTAATGGAGATATCTCGGATGTGGTTGTGCCGGGGCGAGGGTTGAGGCAGGGGGATTCCATTTCCCCGTATCTTTTCCTATTGTGTGCGGAAGGCTTATCAGCTATGCTCAACAAAGCAAATGATGCAGATCAACTCAGAGGAATAAAGCTTGCACCAACAGCCCCAAGAGTTAATCATCTGCTTTTTGCGGATGATTCGTTGTTAGTTGTGGAGGCGTCCATACAGGGAGCTCAAACAATCAATGCTATTTTACAAATGTATGAAGAGTGCTCGGGCCAGGCGATTAACCGGGATAAATCTTCGGTTATGTTCAGTGCGAACGCAAGTCGGAATTTCAAAAACTTAATCATGCATGAGCTACAACTTGGATGTGAAACTAGTGGGGGGAAGTATCTTGGACTGCCTACCTATATTGGAAAATCGAAGAAGAAATGCTTTGCTTATCTAAAGGATAAAATTATTGGAAGATTGCAGGGAGGGATGGACTGGTGTTTGTCTATGGCGGGAAAGGAGATTTATGTAAATGTTGTGGCTCAGGCAATTCCCACATATGCGATGGCGTGTTTTGACCTAACAAAATCCTTGTGTGATGAGATTAGTCAATTGATATGCCACTATTGGTGGAACAGGCAGAACGAGGAAAATAAGATGCATTGGGTCGGTTGGGAAAAAATAAAGATGTCCAAGGATGAAGGAGGTCTTGGTTTCCACGACCTACACTCTTTTAATATTGCAATGCTAGCCAAACAAGGTTGGCGCCTGATCCAAGCACCAGACTCCCTCTGTGCACAAGTTTTGCGGGCAAAGTATTTCTCACATGGTAACGTTCTTGCTGCTGAACCCATAACTGGAATGAGCTATGTATGGCGAAGTATCCTGAAGGGCATTGAACTGCTTAAGGAGGGAATAATTTGGAGAATTGGGGATGGAACAGATGTCCGTATTTGGGAAGATCCTTGGATCCCAAGGGGAGTGACTCGCCGGCCCTTTAACCCACGTGGACAATAATTGGCGGAGGTTTTGTTATCTACTTATCCTATAGTTTTCATAGCCTATATTTGTAGATATAAATTGTGGAAACAATAGTAAACAGTAGATGATGTTTGAAAATTATTGTGCAAGTTGTCTTGGCAGTACATGAAGTGTTGATTTGTTCTTATGTGTACTAACCTATCTCACGAGTTCATTTTGAGTTTTGTGTTGATGAAGTTTTTGATAATAGGTGAAACCATGATATGAGAGGACTGAAAGAGACACAAAAGTTCAAGCTTGGGGATGCCCAAGGCACCCCAAGTCAATATTACAAGAAGTCTCAAGCATCTAAGCTTGGGGATGCTACACATCCCACCTCTCTTCGTCAACTATCGGTTAGCCTATGTTGAGCCTAAATTTTTATTTGACCATATGATATGTATTATTCTTGGAATGTATTTTTGTTTTGTTTGCTGTTTGAATAAAATACTCAGATCTGAAAATATTTATTGAGAGAGAGTCCTCACATAGCTACTTAATTGTTTGACTACTCATTGATCTTCACTTATATCTTTTGAGAGTAGTTCGAAATTTACTCTTGTGCTTCACTTATATCCTAAGAGTAAACGTTGAATGAATTGAATGTCATAAATGTGAAATTATATATGCTTCATATTCTTGTCCCATGGGGAGTAGTGACTTCACATACTAGGAGTATAAGCGGTAAAATTTATTGGAAGTTAGCAAACATAGCATTGGTCATTTAAACAATTCATGAAACAATATTGAAGAAAGAGAGGTTTCACATATAAATACACTATCTTGGACATCTTCTATGATTGTGAACGCCCATTAATTATTTTCAAACTTGATCAAGTAGTTGACGTTGGACAACACAACATAATGGTTATGTTTGTTTATAGTCACGTAGAAGTTATATTGTCATGGATCCTCTAACATGTGATGCTTGTTCAGAACCTTTTGCTAGCCAAAACTTCGTAATAAGTAGAAATACTACTTGTGCATCCAAATCCTTGAGCCAAGTTTCTTCCATGAGAGTCCACCATACCTACCTATGGATTGAATAAGATCCTTCAAGTAAGTTGTCATCGGTGCACAAAGCAATAAAAATTGCTCCTAAACATGTATGATCTTTTATTGTAAGGGAAAATAAGCTTTGTACGATCTTGTGATGACAAAGAAATAAAAGCAATGGACTGCATAATAAAGTTTGCTATCTCAAGGGGCAATATAAAGTGATGTTCCTTTTCATTAAGAGATTGCACATCCAAAAATAAAAAACGCATGACAACCTCTGCTTCCCTCTTTGAAGGGCCTATCTTTTACGTTTATGCAAGGGTCAATAATGTTCATCCCTATTACAATCTATTAATTCCTTAGTTGGCAAGCATCATGTGGTGGGGAAAGATCCAGACATATATATCCAGTTGAATATAGGTGATCATGATTCATTATTTGTTGACATTATCCCCGAGATAAATAAGTTGAGAGGCGAAACATTAAGCCCCTATCTTCCTATGTGTTTGACTGAAACTATTTATTCTAAAAATATGCCTTGAGTGTCAGCAAACATGGAAGACTAAATGATAGTTGAGTTTGTGGAATTTGCTAAACTAAAGCTATTACATAGACCCTTCCTGAAAATAAGATGAATTGTAATTGTTTGATGACTGAAAACATAGTTTGCTAGTTTTCAAGAGAGTTTATGGTCTATACTTTAACATGTGAATAACTTGCTACTTGATTATGAGAAGTTCTATGAGAAAAAGTTGCTGGTTATGATGATAGAAAAGGTGATTGGAATTATCATTGATTAAACTTATATACTATGCCAACATTCACACTTCATAAATTATTTCTTTTATAATTTACCTACTCGAGGACGAGCAGGAATTAACCTTGGGGATGCTGATACGTCTCCAACGTATCAATAATATATGAAGTATTCATGCCATGATTGCCTATGTTTACAATGCTTTTATATGGTTTTGATGCACTTTATATGATTTATTTAGAACTAACCCGGACTGACGTTGTTTTCAGCAGAATTACCGTGGTGTTGTTTTTGTGCAAAAAATGAAAGTTCTCGGAATCGCCCGAAACTTTTTGGTGTTTTTTTCTGGAGGAAATAAGACATATTGGAGCGAAGAACCAACGGAGGGGAGCCACCAGTGGGCCACAAGCCATCAGGGCACGACCCCCTAGGTCGCGCCCTGATATGTGGGGGGGGGCACGTGGCTCCGTTGCGCGTGATTCCAACGCTGAAAAATCCTGTAAATCCCAGAAACCCCTGAAATAAATAGAGACTCTCCGTTCCACCACCACAACTCTTTGTATCGATGAAAAACCAATCTGGAGATGTTCCAGTACACTACCGGACAGGGCAAATCATCACCGGTGGCCATCTTCATCATCCCGGCGGAGGCCATGACGAGGAGGGAGTAGTTCACCCTCGGGGTTGAGGGTATGTACCAGTAGCTATGTGTTCAATCTCTCTCTCTCTCTCGTGTTCTTGAGATGTCATGATCTTGATGTATCACGAGCTTTGCTAATATATTTGGATCATACGATGTTATTCTCTTGCTATCATGTTGTGATCAATTGAATCTTTACCTATGAGATCTCGGTATGTTGGATTGAATATTTTGGTTTGAGAACACTTGATGTACATCTTGCGTGGGATACCCGTAGTGACATTGGGGTATTCTATTGATTCACTTGATATATGTTGAGGCATCAACTTGCGGATTCTGGTGACCTTGGGGATCTATGCATAGGGGTTGATTGCACATTTTCATACCACGTTCTCCGATAGAAATCTTGGGGTGCTCCTTGAAGTTCTTTGTGTTGGATTGAAGATGATAGACCTGAAATTGTTTGATGCATGTCGCATAATTTACCCACGGATACTTGAGGTGACATTGGAGTATCTAGGTGACATTAGGGTTGATTGATATGTATCATTGGTGTTGTTCTAGTACGAAATCTAGGGCTATTTGTGACACTTATAGGAATAGCACAAAAGATTGATCGGAAAGAATAACTTTGAGGTGGTTCTACTACCTACACCAATTTCATCTTATTGTTCTCCGCTAGATAGGAACTTTGGAGTGATTCTTTGTTGCACGTTGAGGGATGATCATATGATTCAACTATGTTAGCATTATTGGGAGATTGCACTAGTGAAAGTATGAAACCTAGGCCTTGTTTCCAAGCATTAATATATCGTTTTTCTCGTTGTTTACTATTTATTACCTGGCTGTTTTTATATTTTCAGATTACAGAAACCTATATCTACCTTCCATATTGCACTTGTATCACCATCTCTTGACCGAACTAGTGCACCTATACAATTTGCCATTGTATTGGGTATGTTGGGGACACAAGAGATTTCTTGTATTTGATTGCATGGTTGTTTGAGAGACACCATCTTCATCCTACACCTCCCACGTATTGATAAACCTTAGGTCATCCACTTCAGGGAAAATTGGTACTGTCCTACAAAACTCTGCGCTTGGAGGCCCAACAGAGTATACAATAATAAAGTTGCGTAGTAGACATCACAGTCCTACGGGCCATGGGGGTGACGGTGACGATGGTCGTGAGGGAATTCCTTCGCAGGAGGATTGCCCCCTCCAATGCCACTCTCGCCTGATGTGGACCTTTACCGGCCCGACAGATGCTATGCGACTCTATGCTGAAGCCATGCCGGCCGGCGTGCTCTGTGAGGTTCTCAAGACTGGCCAGGAGGCCGGCGGACTCCCCGATCGCGGGCTTCCCCTGTACAACTACAAGAACAAGGTGACCCTTGCCGCGGCAATGACCTGCTTAGACCAATGGGGGCTGCTCCCCGAGGGCCATGCGGGACCCCGGGACAACCCTTTCCAAGCGACCCCTGAACCAGAGGGCTCGGGCGGCCTCGATCCCCCGGCTGCGACCGCGGGAGGCGACTGTAGGACCGAAAGTATGTCTAGAGGGGGGGTGATTAGACTACTTGACCAAATAAAAGTTTTGCCTATACCAAATTTTAGTGTTGGTAGATTTTAGCATTCATGGCAAGTCAAGTACACCCTACATATGCATGTCTAAGAGTATAGCAGCGGAAAGTAACAACAAGCATGAGTAGTAAAGGATAGGGTAGGAGGATCAAACGCAATTGTAGACACGATGATTTTTCCCGTGGTTCCGATAGGTGGTGCTATCGTACGTCCACATTTATGGAGTCTTCAACCCATGGAGGGTAACGGTCGCGAGAGTCCACGGAGGGCTCCACCCATGAGGGTCCACGAAGTAGCAACCTTGACTATTCCATAACGGCTTCCATCCACGAAGGACTAGCCTCACTATGGGTAGATCTTCACGAAGTAGGCGATCTCCTTGCCCGTACAAACTTCTTGGTTCACTCCACAACACGAAGTAGGAGGCTCCCAAGCGACACCTAACCAATCTAGGAGGCACCACCCTCCAAAAGGTAATAGGCTCGGTAATGACGATGAACTCCTTGCTCTTGTGCTTCAAGATGATAGACTCCTCAACACACAATCACTCTCTCATAGATTTGGCTTGGTGGAAGAGATGGGATTGATGGAAAGCAACTTGGGGAGGCTAGAAATCAAGATCTATATGGTTGGAGTGGATGATCTTGACCTCAACACAAGGGTAGGTGGTTCTCTCTCAGAAAACTGGATGGGGCAAGTATGGAATAGTTCTGAGTGCTTCTCTTCCGAGTAGGTGGTGGTGGAGGGGTATATATAGGCATCCCCAAAAATCCAACCGTTACACACAAAATGACCAACTCGGTGACACCGATGTGTTAATCTCGGTGGTACCGAAGTGACCAAAAGGTGGCAACTTTTGAATATCGGTGAGACCGATATATGAAACTCGGTTGCACCGATAAGGTGACCAATGGTCAGATTGCCCATTCTCGGTGACGCCGATCCAACAATCTCGGTGGTACCGATATTGTGAATTTGCGTAACAGAAAGTTGGCAACCTAAACTCGGTGGAACCGGAATAGAATCGGTTGCACCGAAGTGGCTAGGGTTTGGCTGAGTCTGTCTAGGGTTGAGAATCGGTGGCACCGGGATGGAAATGTTGGTTGCACCGATTTGAATATTTTGGCTTTGGACAGACTTTGGTGGGAGAGCTTGTGGGTGTTTTTGGTGACTATCACTTGTGCACGTATGAGCATTTTGTTCACCAACAAAACCTTACCCCCTTTTAATAGTATTGGCTTTCCTATGGACTCAAAGTGATTTCTCACAAATGTAAAATGTAGAATCCTCTTCCTTGAAGCTTTGCCAACCTATTTCCTTGCATCTTGGGGTATTCCACAATCTCCACAAACCTTTTGCCAATCCCATCATTGAACATTTCCTGAAATATACTTGGTGGAAACATTAGTTCAATGACTTATATGTTGTTATAAATTACCAAAACCACCAAGGGAGCAAATGTGCTTTCGATCTCCCCCTTTTTGGTAATTGATGACAACATATAGATCAAAGCTTCGACATATGATATAATCAATGAATATAATCGTCGCTTTGAGAAGTATGTGATAAGCAAGAGCTCCCCCTAAATTTGTGCATTATTTTAGGATTTGCGTTTGAATGCAAATGCACAATCGATTAGGTACATGGGGCACTTCTTCCATGTCACATACATCTTGGTGGTGTGCGAGAATAATAAGAGTTAACAACATAGCACAACACAATCAAGCAAATGTGAATGATCATCTCATAAGCATTAAGATGATAGGAAATAGTAGCATCAAACATAAAGTGTGTTATCAAGCACCAACAAACGTGTATCACAAGCAACCAAAAGACAAATGTTTTGAAAAAGCGATAAAAACCAAACGCTCTCTCACTCGAAGCCTAAAGATCTATATACACTTCTCCCCCTTTGGCAACAAGTTACCAAAAAGTTCAAAGGCATATATCTAAGCGTTCTTGGGCTGATCTCCTCTGGTTGTTGATGAAGGAGTCGAGAGAACAGCGTCGGCGAAGATCTCTGCAGATGTCGTGGATGGAGTTGGAGTGGCAACTGGAGGAACTGGAGCTGATGGAGCAGAGGTGACAGTAGCAGGAGCTGATGAAGAGGGCCTCAAGTCTGGAGCTAGCACAGTGGCTGATCTGGCCTGAGTGGTGAACTGTGTGCCTGGCCTGAGAGGAGAACCATCCTCATCATCATCATTATCTGAAGAAGTCTGAGGAAGAGGCACTGAGTCAACTTCCTTCTTGAGCTCATTGACTGTCTTAGTCAGCCCATCCACCTTGTCATTTAGGGTTTTGATCCTGTTCTCAAAGATCCTCACAAGACTGTTCTGGTTGTCCAGAATGCCCTTAATGTCCTTATGCATGCCCTGAACTGATGAGAACAAAAGATCCATTTGCTCGTTCCTGGATCTAGGGACCTGAGCACTAGTGGCTCTAGCTGCCTTTGCCTCTGCCTGAGCTGCAGCTGATGTGGGATGTTCTGGATCCATCACCACAACGTTGTCCTCGAGATCTGGCTGTAGGGGCAAGTGGGGTCTGTCTAGAGCAAATATGTGCTTCTCCAGCTTTGAGTTGATGAGCATTTGGATATAGGGTGCATAGCAGCATGAGCGCTTCTGATCAGCAGCAACCCTCTTAACTGTCTCAACAATCAAGTCCATGACTCTAATCCTGGTGTGTCTGTCAAGATGGATCAACATGTTGATGGAGTAGCCTCGGATCATCTTGTCATCTCCGGACTTGGGCATCAAAGTATGCCTCAGAATGGTGTTCATGGTACGAAGGCCAGCCTGGAGAAAATAAATAGATCCTAGCCTGTGGGACTTCACATTAGCAGCAGGGATCTCTTTATACATGTTGGCCATAGCATTGTGGCTCTCCTTGGATTCTGAGTAGACATCCAGATCTCCATCTTGAACTTCTGGGACTCCTAAGATTGCAGTCCATTCATCAGTAGTGGACTCATATCTAGCTCCTTCAGTCATCCATACAATTCTACCATCTCCATAGAAATGTGCAGTGGAGTAGAATTGCATGATTATCTCATCATTCCAAGCTGTAAACTCTTTGCCAACAAACTCATCCAAACCAATGCAGTGAAAATTATCTTGGATATTTGGAAAATAGTTTTCATTCTCCTTAATGAATTTCCAGTCCACATACCTCATGTCGCTCATAGCTGGACTCTTGTCAAATAGTACAGTTTCATAGAAATCCTGTTGCTCTTTGGTATAGAATCTGTAGTCCACGGCTGTCTTCTTCCTTTGGGCATATGGATCAGCAGCTCTCCATGCCCTCAAGCCAAAGTCCTTCCTCTTCTTCATATCTTCAGCAAGTGGATAGCTGGCATTATGTACTGGAAGGTGTGCCCTGAGCTTCATCAAAGTAGACATAGCATCCTCATCCTCAACTCTGGAGGTAGTTCCCTTGTTCTTTTCAGAAGCTGGAATTTGCCTGGATAATCTCTTGGGCTTTTCAGTAGCAGCCTTCTTGGGAGCAGACTTGGTGCTCTTGGATGTGCCAGTCTTTGGCATAGAATCAGCCATAAGCTTCTTTTTCTTCTTGGGAGGGGCCTTCTCAACATGTTCTTCCTCCTCCTCAGCAGCAGCACCAGCAGCCTCCTCAGGGTCCTCAAACATTGAGGTTTGCCTGCCAACAGCATAAACAATCCTCTTCCTAGCTCTCTTCTTCTCCCCTGCCTTCTTAGGCATAGATTTCTTTGGGGGTGACTCAAGGTGAAGAGTCATTCTTGTCCTAGCACTCTCAGGTGCTCTCATAGCCTCAGAGCTAGCATAGACCTTGCTGACAGCTCTCCTGGAAGATGTGGCTTCATTTGCAGCTTTCTTAGCAGCCTTCTCTTGCTTCTTGGCAAGAATCTCTTCTGGCACAAAGTCTGAATCCTCTTCATCTGAATTCAGCTTCTTCCTGGCCCTAGTAGCAGCCTTGGGTAACCCATGAGAACTGGGGGTGCCTGGATTTGAAGAGGAACTGGACTCAGGACTAGTGCCTGAACTCATCTCAATGTTCTCCTCTTGGAAATTGTTCTCACTGTCCTCAGCACTCGACATACTGACCCTGTGAATAGAGTAGAGGAGTAGAATAGGATAAGTCATCACAAAAGGTGGCTGGTTTTTGAAAGTTTGAACAAAAGATTTTCAAGGTTTTACATTCTGTCACATGAAAATCGGTACAGCCGAAGCAAAGTTTTCGGTGCTACCGAGACTGACTATCTCATTAACAGAAACTTGGCACTCTTTTCGGTGAGACCGAAAAGGAGTACTCGGTTTCACCGAGCTAGTTCTCAGCAACACAGACAGGCAAATCGGTGATACCGATTTGTTTGCTTTGGTTCCACCGAGTTCCATCGGGCGGAAGGCAAACCCTAGAAAATCGATCATTCTCTAATCTATGGAGTTTCCTCGTGGATAGAAGGATGTGCAAGAGGTGGCTTATAGATAAAATCAAATCCAATGCGCAAGAATCAGACGGGAGCGCAAGGAAAATCGAATCCGTACCCTAGCTTGGCGATGGATCCGCTACGGCGGCGACGGCGGCGAGGATGCCCGTCGACGGCGAGGATCCCAGCGGCTGAGGAGCGCGGGGAGACAAGGGCGATGACCAGGGGGTCTTTTTGCGGCAGCTTAGGGTTTGGGGCGCGACGATTGAAGATTGAATTTTCGAACCGTCGGGACCACAGCTTATATACCCTTCACTGTCGGTGACACCGATTCTAAATTTTCGATGTCACCGAGTTCCTCAACTGTCAGTTGACAGGGAAACTCGGTGTAACCGAGAATATGGAATCGGTAGTACCGAGATAGAAAACCAGATCAACCCTGGGCATTCGGTGAGACCGAGAATTGTGGGTTGGTTCCACCGAGATGCACTTGGGGGGTTTTAATGGTCAGTCCTTGTCGATACGGAACTCCGAGTGCTCCACACACAGAGGGATCGAAAAGTACTTGTTCAAGTTTTGTGATGCAGCATGAATAGAATATGAGGTGAGAAAGCATAGATAGCTAGAGAGTGGTCCTAGGCATTCTTGTCCATCCAATTGGCAAAAGATAAATTAAAAGCCAAATAGCAACAATTGGATGTCCTCGAATGAGTAAAGGAATGCAGACCAACATGCTCACTCAATAAGATGTCAAATGAAATCATGGCAAACATGCACAAACATACTAGCATCTAACAAGCACTTTGGTGATGACGAAGTCATCTATATATGAGTATAATGACATAGGAGCCAAGTAAGAATACTTGATCATAGATCATACTCATCGTTTAAGCACAAGTGGGGTTACCACTTTTACATAAAGCATTTAATGTTGTCACATACTAAGAGATGCTTTGACTCAAGTCTTAGAGTAAAGCTCCCCCTCGATGTGACATCCCCCCATAAGAGGGATAAACTAACCTTGGGTTTTGTCAATGAAGACTTCATGTTGGTGAGGTAGTAGTGGATGCTCAAGGTTGATGAAGATCACCATGAGTTGGGAGCATCCTTGTTGTTTCCTTACTCTTCTCACCTACATGGGTTAGTCCCAACACACAAGAGACAAATACAAGGATATCTATGGACATGGAGTGCAAAGCATAAGTTATGATGTCCATTGATTTGTTGATTACCTTGTCCCTTGCTTACCTTTGAGGGAATGTGTGACTCCTTGACCTATTGCATAGAGTTGATGTTGATTGCAAATAGTTCTTGCCAATAATGAATGTGAGTGAATTTCATTGGCGGAGTCACCCCTCAAGAACTCTCTAGTTCTTCTTCTTGGGGACCCACATCAAGTTGATGGGGATCCTTGGTGTTGAAGTATCCTTTGTAGAAGTAGCCTTGGGAACCCACTCCACCAAAGCTAGGGATTCATCTTCATATGAGTCAATGTCCTCTTGAAGCTTGTTCTTGCCCTTGAGCTTGTGGTCTTGTGGTGGAAGGTCATCTTGAGTGTTTGTCCCCTTGGGAAGAGTATTTTCATACTTCTCCTTTTGAGGAACAAACTTGGGCTCGGGATATTGACCTTCTTCCCATTCAACTCCATTTGCGTTGAACTAGCCAACACCACGATTCTTCCGGTATCCTCCGTGCTTGCGTACAATTTCCTCAAATTGCTTACACCCTGCAAGACTCTTGTAGATACCTTTTTTCTATAATTCCTTTCAATAAAGCATTTTCTTGCTCAAGTGTAACTTGGCTAAGAGAAACATCATTAGTGGAATCAATAGAACTACTAGAAGCAACATCATTGGGTTTAGCATTTTTATTGTTGCTACTAGATGAAGAACCTTTCTTGCCTTTGTTACTAGTTTGTTTAGATTTAACTTGTGGCATGAAAGTAGACAAGAGTAGTCATTTGGCTAGATAAGATGAAGTCTTCTTTCGGAGATCGTCATTGATAGCTTTAAGAAACTCATGCTCTTGCTCCAAGTTGAGCTTCTCGAAGCGTAGCTTCTCATGAGTTCTTACAAGCTCTCTATGATCTTCAAGAGTAGATTCATGAGCTAACTTAAGAGTGTTTAGTTCTTTAGTTAGTTCTTCTATTTTCATCTTATCATCATCAATTGACTTATCTTGACTAGCATGAGAATTAACAAGTTCACCTTGACTAACATTACTAGTTTTATCAAAGAGCAAGTCGTCATCACAAAGCAAATCATCTTCATCACTATCGAAATCAAGATACTTGGGGTGTGATACCTTGGGGCCTTTAGCCATGAAGCAACTTCCACTCCCTTCGTTTGGTGAATCAAATAGATCATAGGAGTTGGTAGTCACTAGAGCAATTCCGGCAACACCATCATCTTGACTATAGTCGGAGTCGGAGTGATAGCTTCTCTCGGAGTTGTCGTCGGAATCGGAGCCGGAAACCCATTCACCAACATGAGCTTGATGTTTTCTTCTTGTGTAGCTCTTGGTGTAGTTGTCCTTCTTCTCCAAATCCCTACTTCTCCTTGAGTGTCTTCGTTCATAACGATCATCTCTACTCCTTCTCTCTTGGAGGTGATTCATTCCTTGAGCTTCGTCTTCTTGGTGACTCTTCTCTTCGTTTGTAGGGAGCCGTGCACTCATTGGAGTAGTGTCCGGGCTATCCACAATTGTAGCAATTGCGGTCACGACTTGACGAACGCTTCTCATCATATCTTGAGTTGGAGCTTCGTTCTTTGCCTCTATTCTTGTAGAACTTGTTGAATTTCTTGACCATGAGGCTTATCTCTTCATTGGTGACAAGGTTGTTGCTTGAAGTTGCGGGAGCATCACTTGTGGCTTTATAAGCACCGCTAGAATTGTGGTGAAGCTCTTCTTTATCTTTGAGTGTCATCTCATGGGCAACAATCCTTCCAATGACTTCCGTAGGCTTGAGATCTTTGTAGTTGGGCATCATTTGGATCAATGTGCACACGGTGTCGTATCTCTCATCCAAAGCTCTAAGGATCTTCTTGATGATGAATTTGTCAGTCATTTCTTCGCTTCCTAAGCCGGCAATCTCATTTGTGATGAGAGCTAGCCTAGAGTACATCTCCGCGACTCCTTCACCATCCTTCATATTGAACTTGTCAAGCTGACCTTGAAGAACATCCAACTTGGATTCTCTCACGGACTCGGTTCCTTCGTGCATATCAACCAAAGTATCCCAAATCTCTTTTGCATTCTCAAAACGGCTGATTTTGTTGAATTCTTCTGGGCATAGGCAGTTGAAGAGAATGTTGCATGCTTGAGCGTTGTATTGCAACATCTTCAATTCATCCGCGGTCGTTCACGATCCGGTTCCTTTCCATCACCAAAGAATTCACCTTGCAAGCCAACACGAACAACAGCCCAAACGGCGGGGTTATGACCAAGAATATGCATTTTCATTTTGTGCTTCCAACTAGCAAAATTAGTGCCATCAAAGTACGGACCTCTACGGTGATAACTTCCCTCACTAGACGCCATACTCTCCTAGGTTGTGAGACCAATGCAATGGAGACCAAAGCTCTGATACCACTTGTAGGACCGAAAGTATGTCTAGAGGGGGGGTGATTAGACTACTTGACCAAATAAAAGTTTTGCCTATACCAAATTTTAGTGTTGGTAGATTTTAGCATTCATGGCAAGTCAAGTACACCCTACACATGCATGTCTAAGAGTATAGCAGCGGAAAGTAACAACAAGCATGAGTAGTAAAGGATAGGGTAGAAGGATCAAACGCAATTGTAGACACGATGATTTTTCCCGTGGTTCCGATAGGTGGTGCTATCGTACGTCAACGTTTATGGAGTCTTCAACCCACGGAGGGTAACGGTCGCGAGAGTCCACGGAGGGCTCCACCCATGAGGGTCCACGAAGTAGCAACCTTGACTATTCCATAACGGCTTCCGTCCACGAAGGACTAGCCTCACTATGGGTAGATCTTCACGAAGTAGGCGATCTCCTTGCCCGTACAAACTTCTTGGTTCACTCCACAACACGAAGTAGGAGGCTCCCAAGTGACACCTAACCAATCTAGGAGGCACCACCCTCCAAAAGGTAATAGGCTCGGTAATGATGATGAACTCATTGCTCTTGTGCTTCAAGATGATACACTCCTCAACACACAATCACTCTCTCACAGATTTGGCTTGGTGGAAGAGACGGGATTGATGGAAAGCAACTTGGGGAGGCTAGAAATCAAGATCCATATGGTTGGAGTGGATGATCTTGACCTCAACACAAGGGTAGGTGGTTCTCTCTCAGAAAACTGGATGGGGCAAGTATGGAATAGTTCTGAGTGCTTCTCTTCCGAGTAAGTGGTGGTGGAGGGGTATATATAGGCATCCCCAAAAATCCAACCGTTACACACAAAATGACCAACTCGGTGACACCGATCTGTTAATCTCGGTGGTACCGAAGTGACCAAAAGGTGGCAACTTTTGAATCTCGATGAGACCGATATATGAAACTCGGTTGCACCGATAAGGTGACCAACGGTCAGATTGCCCATTCTCGGTGACGCCGATCCAACAATCTCGGTGGTACCGATATTGTGAATTTGCGTAACAGAAAGTTGGCAACCTAAACTCGGTGGAACCGGAATAGAATCGGTTGCACCGAAGTGGCTAGGGTTTGGCTGAGTCTGTCTAGGGTTGAGAATCGGTGGCACCGGGATGGAAATGTTGGTTGCACCGATTTGAATATTTTGGCTTTGGACACACTTTGGTGGGAGAGCTTGTGGGTGTTTTTGGTGACTATCACTTGTGCACGTATGAGCATTTTGTTCACCAACAAAACCTTACCCCCTTTTAATAGTATTGGCTTTCCTATGGACTCAAAGTGATTTCTCACAAATGTAAAATGTAGAGTCCTCTTCCTTAAAGCTTTGCCAACCTATTTCCTTGCATCTTGGGGTATTCCACAATCTCCACAAACCTTTTGCCAATCCCATCAATGAACATTTCCTGAAATATACTTGGTGGAAACATTAGTTCAATGACTTATATGTTGTTATAAATTACCAAAACCACCAAGGGAGCAAATGTGCTTTCAGCGACGGCTCTCCACTCCGACAATCCTGCCTCGAGGGGAGCCCTGGGCTCGCGACCCCCGGACCGCTCGCCCCTATGGTAGGCGCAATGCTCGGCACCCGCCCTCCCCCTGCGAACGAGGCTGGGGCTGGCCTGCCCGGGGGCAGCGCCGGCGTGGTGGCTCATTCGCTGGAGGGCCTTTGCGACTGGGGGTACCTAGGCCCGTCTGCCTGAGGCCCACAACGCGACGCGTGGCCTGGGCCCGGTACGGCCCGCCGTTAGGCGCCGCGAGAAAGGTCCCCGCGGGGAGCCTCCACCTCGCGACGGATTCGGTCGAAGGCGCCTCCACCAGTCTCGTGAGGACGCCCTCGCAAGGTCGCCTCCCGGAACTGTCCCACGGGGGCTTCACGGGGGCGTAAGGGTCAAGGGTGACTCAACGGTCCCCCTCTACCCCATACCCTCACGTCAGCGACGCGCGCCATGCCAGGCAGGTGCATGGTGCCGTGCCAGCGGGCACGGATGGGGAGGTTCCCCCCCGGTGCTAAGGGAGTAGGGCAGGCCACCGGCTCCAAAGGCAACCCTTCAAAGGTTTCCCCGTTAGTGAAATAAGACCGGGACTGGGGATCGCCAGGACGGAGGTCATCCCCGAGCCCACCTATGCGTCACGGCAGGTGGCTTTTGCAGGTGAAGACTACTTTAGTCAGGATAGGCTGCAGTCCTGTCCCCCTTCAAACTGGCCGTTGTGGCAACCCTTCCCGCCTGGTGTTTTGGGGGAAGAGGACCGAGGCTAGTATATGAAGGGGGAGGCCGCAACGGTAGAAGGGGATCGACCACTCTGTATTCACTCTGACAACTAAGCAATCCAGACAGGCAGGAGTAGGGTTTTACACCGCACGGTGGCCCGAACCTGGGGAAACCACTGTGTTCTTTGTCCTTCCCCTAAGATCAAGCACGCCAGAGCATCACCGTAGGTTAGGGTGAGAGAGCATGGTCGGAGAGCCGGTGCACCCCAGAGTTCGAACCTCCCTTGGGTCCCCGGAGCCCCGATTCCGACATTTGGCACGCCAGGTAGGGGTGCGCCGTCGCTCTTCAGCTCCGTTTCGGCTCCACCATTGCTGACCCCGTGGCCGAATCCCGTCGTGTGCGCGCTGAGCGCCGAGCGGCATGCGTCGTATAGACTGCACCCACGGGTCGTGACGGCCGCCGCCGCTCCGCCGGCGCCGAAGATGTCGCCGCCACCGACCCTGCTGCACGCGGGCAGCAGGAATCCTCCATGCACCCTTCCGCGTGGAGGGACGACCGCACAGCCACGGCCTCCTCCTCCCACACTCGCCTTGAGCACGAGAGCGCACAGGCCGCGCTGCTCATGGCGCATACGTCATGCGGGCTACCGTTCGCCAGACGTCGGCTACGACGCCTGACTGGGCTGCATCACCGAACTCGCCGCCACCGCCTCCCTTGCGCAACGAGCCAGCCAAGCCTCGGCGCGACGCGGGATCAAACCCCGACCCATCGGATGGTAGACTGGGGGCTTGGCCAACGCGCTGTTTGTGCGTTCGCCGCTGGGAGGTAGCCCGCGTGACCCACCCCGCGAAGCGCCTCCGCCAGCCCGGAACAAGGCCAGTGGCCAAATCGTCCGGGGGCAGCGTTACCCTGAGGGTGCACCTCGCGAGGTTGCTCGCGCCAACCTCGGTGAGGATTGTCGTTGCGACTGTCCCCCTTGCCTCTGCCGCCCAGGAGGAATGACAATGCCCAACGGGGCAAGGGGGCGAGGGGCTATCAGGGGTCTCGCACGATAGCCCGCCCTGCCCCTGCCGTCCGAACGTCTGTTCAAGCAGTTCCCTCGCGAGGCGAATGCAACCCTCCCGAAGCCCGAGGCCGCAGTCCCCCGAGAGGTTGCGATACACCACCTCCCTCGACGCCAGGAACGGCCTCAAGTCTACGGCATCCGTGGGCGCGCCCCCCACGCCATGCACCCCCACCATCATCAAAAATTGTTCCGAATTCACAGGTGGCCTCTTCAAGTTGTATTGCGCTACCTTTGGTATGCAGGTATGCGGGGCCCGTTGAGCCCGCCCTCGAAGCGATGGCCAGGCCGAGCAGACCGACGCCAAGGTCCCCAAGGGCCGCAAGACTAGGAGCTTCAAAGAACAAGCTTGAAGCTAGCAGGAGGGGGTGGCCTGACAAGCTGTGGTCCGTGTTGTGGTCCGCCCGCACCACCAAGGCTAAGCTCATCGGCGGAACCCCCTCCCTTCCCGTCAACGGGCCTGAGGCGGTCCTTCCCTCGGGGTCCAAGCACGGTTCTCCGCGGGTCTTGGCATTCGACAAGGCGCGTCAGGATGACCCGCGAGGGGCTGACCTTCGCTCCTCAGGGAGGCCTGCCTCCAGGCCGCCCTCCGCGTCGTGAAGCGCCGGCGGGCCTTGCGGCGCCACCACGGCCATGGCATTTGTCGCGACCGTTGCGCCTGGCCCACAGGAGGTTGGGGCCCGCGCCGTTTCGCCCCCTCCAACAGGCGGAACCGCGCGCGCCGCGTGCCCGGGGGCTCCTGTCAGGCCTTTGGGACCGGGGGTACCCAAGCCCGTCTGCCCGCGGCCCAGGAGGCGGCGCATGCCTTAAGCACCGCAGGGCCCACCAATGAGCTTCACGATTAGGCCCCTCGCGAGGGCCCACGCCTCATGAGGCGCATGACGGCGGCGTCGTCAAGGACCTCCCGGGAACCCCTCGTGGGGTCACCTCCCGAGGCCCTCACAGGGCTGATTCACCGAAGTGGCCCGGCGGGGACATGCGGCCCCGCGTCGTCACGTGGGTGACATGGGCCGCGCACAGGGACGCAAGGAGGTGTGTCAGCAGGCACGGATGGGGAGGTTTCCCTTTTGGTGCTAAGGGAATAGGACCAGCCCGCCGGTTCCCAGAGCGGCCCCCAAAGTTCCGCGTTTGGTGTTAGGCGGCCAAGGCTGGGAGCTCGCCAGGACGGAGGTCATCCCTGAGCGCACCAATGTGTCATGGTAGGAAGCTTTAGCAAGCGAAGACTACTTTCGTCAGGATAAGCTACAGTCCTGTCCCCCTTTAGACTGGCCGTTGTGGCAACCCTTCCCGCCGGGTGTTTTCGCGGGAAGAGGACTAATGCCAGGATAAAAAAGGGGAGGCGGCAGCCGTAGAGGGGAGGGGGCATTCTGTATTGACTACCTCTCTGAGAAATCCAGACAAGCAGGAGTAGGGTTTTACACCGCACGGTTGCCCGAACCTGGGTAAACCGTTGTGTTCTGTCCTTCCCCTAAGCTCAAGCACACCGGAAGATCGCTGTAGGTGAGGGTGAGAGAGCGTGGTTGGAGAGCCGGTGCATGACGTGGCTTGAGACTGCGTCGGTATTTCCCCAAAGAGGAAGGGATGATGCAGCACAGCGACGGTAAGTATTTCCCTCAGTTATGAAACCAAGGTTATCGAACCAGTAGGAGGATCACCAACACCCAATAAGCAGCACCTGCACACAAACAACAAATACTTGCAACCCGACGCGAAAGAGAGGTTGTCAATCTCTCTATAGTAATAAGATAGATTAGGTAGTGATAGATAGGAGAGATAGATCTCTCAAGAACACAAATAAAAAGAGTAAATATGCAGCAATATATTTTTTGGTTTTTGGTTTTGTAGATCTAAAAACAAAGAGTGCAAAAACGTAGATCGGAAAGCAATATGATGGAAAAGTAGACCCGGGGCCGTAGGGTTCACTAGTGGCTTCTCTCATGAGTATAGCGCACGGTGGGTATTTACAAAATTATTGTGCACAAGTGAGTTGTTGGGGGAGAGTTCCGCTGTGGGATCGCAAGAGGAATTGATGGATCGCTTAATCATTAGCGATGAAGTCCGTAACGGGGACTCCTTCGCCCCCGGACAGATTTTTGCTTTCGGCAGCATCGTGCTGCACGCTAACCCGACCGGCCACCCTGGTCGGATCGGGAGTCTCGCCCCCGATCAAGAGATCAGATTCGGGAACCTAGAGTTCTCCATAGACTCCCGGGGCGATCTTTCATTCGCTGGGCTCGCGATCTCATCTGACGAGCCCGAAGTCTTCGAAGCCTTAACTTTGGATCTCCTTCTCGACTCCGCCCTCGGGTCTATCCCTGCCGATGATCTGGCTCTTAGTCCGGATCCGGTTACAGTACCTGAGGGCCAGGGGTCGGCCCCTGCCGAACACACTTTTTGTACGGACACTTTGGAGGTTAACTCCGAAAGTCCTAGGCAGATCGATCCGGTCGAGCTCTCGACGCTCAACGAGGCGCTGATTCGGATCCTATCAATAAAAATCACAGACGACCCGACCTCGACCCATGCTCAGATCGGTCTGAAGGCGGGTCATGGTGAATTTTTTGACCCACCCACCACCCACTTGGTAGCCACTATCGAAGACTTAACCGATATGTTGGACTATGCCTCCGAGGAGGCAAAATACATGGATGAAGAGGACGGCGCCCCCGCCCCTATCAACATTGGGCGATGGACTGCCACCTCCACCTATGACGTCTACATGGTAGACACCCCCGACGATAAGGGCGATCGCACCCCTAAGAAGAATGGCGATAAATCCGGTGAGGAGCCATCAAGGCGCCGGAAACAGCGCAAATGATCTAAGGCAAACAAGGGAAGGGAAGCCATTGCAGGCACCGGGGAAAACGACACCCCGGAAGACCTCGGCGACCCTGAAGACCCCGAACAGCCACTGGAGGACCAGGTAAGGCCCGACGATCGGCGCGACACCGAGGATCTTAATGATTCCGAGGACAACAACTACCTTCCCCCTGTCGTGGAGGAGGACAGCCCGGAAGCCGAAGACTTCACCGTCCCCGAAAACTCTGCGGATCAGGAACGGTTTAGGCGGCAGCTTTTAGCCACCGCCCGAAGCCTGAAGGCAAAACAACAGTAGCTCAAAGCCAAACAAGAGACCCTCAATGATAGATGGACGAGGGTCTTGGCAGCCAAAGAAGGGTACGGTACCAATCTATCGACCAACCCAAGAGCTACCCACGCCGGCGGCTGCTGCCGCAGTTCGATGACGAGGTCCTTGAAACATCGTCTCCCAGGCATACTCCGTACGACCAGCAGGACCGCCCTCCCTGAGGACGGGATAGGACGGCCGGCGAGGCCGAGTACAGACCTGCGGTACCCCGCAGGAGAAGAAAAGAGCCTGAGGACAGGTATGACTTACGAAAGGACCTGGATTATAGAGCAGGCCACACGAGATCCATCTACGGATCTAGAGGGTACTCCCCCGCTAGACGGGACGGGTACCAGTCTTGGCTCGACCGCAACAATAGAGGTCGGGAACAAAACCGGGCCCGACTGACCGCCGATCGTAGGCATGACATAGCTCGGGTCAGAGGCACTGCCCACCCACTGTGCTTCACAGACGAGGTGATGCAGCATCAGTTCCCTGAAGGGTTTAAACCCGTTAACATAGAGCAATACGATGGGACAACAGACCCAGCCGTGTGGATTGAGGAATTCCTCCTCCACATTCATATGGCACGAGGAGATGATCTCCACGCCATCAAGTATCTGCCCCTAAAACTTAAGGGGCCAGCTCGACACTGGTTAAACAGTCTCCCCGAGAATTCCATCGGGAGCTGGGAAGAGCTCGAGGATGCCTTCCGATCTAACTTCCAGGGCACTTATGTCCGGCCACCGGACTCCTCCGACCTGAGCAATGTTGTCCAGAAAGCAGGTGAATCGGCTCGGCAATTGTGGAATCGGTTCCTCACCAAGAAAAACCAGATCGTTGACTGCCCAGACGCCGAGGCAATAGCCTCCTTCAGACATAATATCCGGGACGAGTGGCTAGCTCATCAGCTCGGCCAGGATAAGCCGAGGACAATGTCCGCCCTTACCTCACTTATGACCCGCTTTTGCGCGGGTGAGGATAACTGGCTAGCTCGACGAGGCAATAACCCCGAAGACCCCGACACCTCCGAAGTCCGGGATGGAAATGGGAAACCACGACGTAACAAAAACAAACGCCGGCACAACAACGGCGATGCTGAGGACACGACCGTTAATGCCGGTTTCCGCAACCCAAAATCCGGACAGCGGAAGAAACCTTCTAAAGGAGATCGAGACGGACCTACCACGCTGGACAAAATCATGGATAGGCCCTTCCAGATCCACGGCACCCAAGACAAGCCCGCTACCCACACCAATCGTATTTTTTGGGTATTCAAACAAGCTGGCAAACTCGCAGCCGAAGAGCAAGGCAAGGGCCCATGCAGCGAGGACGATGACGAGCCCCGCGGTCCAAGCAATGGAGGACAAAAGCAGTTCCCTCCAGAGGTAAAAACTGTGAACATGATATATGCCACTCACATACCAAAAAAGGAGAGGAAGTGCGCCCTTCGGGAGGTCTACGCCGTAGAGCCCGTAGCCCCGAAGTATAACCCATGGTCGGCTTGCCCGATCACCTTCGACCGACGGGACCATCCGACCAGTATCCGTCACGGAGGTTCGGCAGCCCTCGTCCTAGACCCCATTATCGATGGGTATCACCTCACTAGAGTCCTAATGGATGGAGGAAGTAGCCTTAATCTGATTTACTCAGACACGGTGAAAAAGATGGGTATAGATCTGTCAAGGATCAAACCCAGCAACACTACCTTTAAAGGAGTGATCCCAAGCGTAGAAGCCCGCTGCTCGGGCACCGTGAATCTGGAAGTAGTGTTCGGCTCGCCCGACAACTTCCACAGCGAAGACTTGATCTTCGACATTGTCCCTTTTCGCAGCGGTTATCACGCCCTACTCGGCCGCACAGCATTCGCTCGCTTTAACGCCGTCCCCCACTACGCGTACCTGAAGCTCAAGATGCCTAGGCCCAAGGGGGTCATTACGGTCAACGGCAACACAGAGCGCTCTCTCCGAACTGAGGAACACACAGCGGCCCTGGCAGCCTAATTCCAGTACGGCGACGATAGGCTGACGCCCAAATCAGCTATAAAGGCACGTCAGGTTAGTAAACGAGCTCGGTCTCAACCCGAACTCCCAGAATCATCTTCCGCCCAACAAAAATAGGGATACGCCCCCCACAGCACAGCCCTAGTTCCCGTAAAACATGTGCCAAGAAGGCACAACTTCGCGCTCAAAATACCATGGGTAGCTCTGGGGACCCACTATCAAAGGGAAAGTGTTCGACTGGATCGAACTACTGCCAACACATGTCTTCGGACAAACCACATGTACCATCTAGGACCTTCCAAGCGTAAAGCTCATCCACACTTCGGCGACTTCTCAAGATCTTCTTCCCAAGGTCCGTTCGCCGATAGCAATCACCTTTAAAGGAACGCAACCCCCTCGGGAGCAAAGGAGCAGACATGCGACAGGGCACATTGAGGACGTCAAGCCACCCATCAAAGACCCCGGGTAAATCCTCTCCTTTGTAAACTTTATTTTTCATTTCAAAATACCTGTAACAGTTGCTTCGACAGTTTGAGTTATAAGAATTCATCAGAAATAAAGACCATCCTTTACGGCCTCCTCGCTTATTTTATGTCACATACTCTGTTCTCTACTCACCGACGCCGATAGCAAAGCTGTTCGGTACATATTACGATGCGACCGGCTAATAGACCGGGGGCTTGACTATAAAAATCGCCCCAAGCATCACCCCGCACTATTGTTTATGTGTTCGGCGTCTCGGATGTTGCGTTATATGAATCGGTTCCGAATTATGTCTTGGATCAATGGTTGGGTTGCCCGGCTCCTGTGTTTGCCCTCTTACGTTCCGCTCGTTCGGCTAAAAGGCTAAAGGGAGAACCACTGCGATTGTGCTTCCAGCTCGCCTGGTCAAGTACCTTAGTGGAGAAAGCCGAAAACTGACTGTCATAATAAGCGAGAACCGGTCTGCAATCCGAGCATAAGTGTCAAACTAAAAATCGATAGAGGTTATTTCGTGTTATACGAGGGGTTTGTACGATTACAAACCCTGTGATGCTGGTTTCAACCTCGGTGTATCCGAATATCACAAAACACTAGGGGCTAGTCATCAGCCCCCGCAGTCAAGCTCCTACTGCTAAGTGAAAGTACTAAAGCATCATAGTCTGATTGCCTTGTTCCCCTCGCACTACCGCCTCCGGGCACCAATACGTCGGCTAAGGGTCACAGTGTGGAGGTAGAAACACCTCGTGTAGTATCTACATGGGGGCTGAAGCCGACGACTCACAACTTTCAGATAAAACGGCCACATAGGACTCAAAATAATACAAAGCTTAAAGACATGATAAACCATGCAACCGCATTATACAGCGGAACAGTCATCGGATACATGACAAATGTTCATTCATAAATTACATCCTTAGGGCATTGAGCTTCTATCGCCCGAGCACCATCCATCACGGTGGAAAAGTATTTCTCGGGGCGCCTATGCTCCTTCCCAGGGGGTGGAGGCGCGGTGGCCATCTCGGTCGGCTTGAGCCTCGGCCAGTGCACCATGGTCCTTGCAAAGGCCATCCGAGCTCCCTCGATGCACGTAGAACGCTTTAGAGCGTCAATCCGAGGCGCAGCGTCGCACAGTTTCTGCACCAAGCCGAAGTAACTGCTCGGCAACAGCTCTGCAGGCCACAGCCGGATGCAGAGGTCCTTCATGGCCGGCTCCACCATCCTGTGCAGCTCCATCAATTGTATCATCTGCTTACTCAGGAGGGGAGGATGCTCGGGGGCTTGAAATTCCACCCAGAACAGCCGAGGCTCAACATCCCCATCCCGAGAGGCGAAGTATTTGTTCGCGTCCGCTGCACTCCTCGGGAGGTCCGTAAAGGCGCCTGAGGAACGCCACACCCGGGTGAGCAATGCAAACCTGTTACCACCAAAGGCACATTGCAGTAAGTACGGCTTACCATCCGCGATCGCCTTAACTTGGCGGAGTTCTTCTTCAAAGAACCGCCTATCAACTCACTCCGCTTTGAGCTCGGATTTCAGCGTGGATAGTTCGGTGGCCTGGTCTTCGTTCTTTTGCTCAAGGGCCTCGCACTTCGTGCTGGCATCCTTGAGCTCCAGCTGCACCTCTGCCACCCGGGCCTCATGCTTGTCGCTCACGGCTTTTAACGCCGATAGTTCGGCTGCTGCTTGTTCGGCCGCCGCCTTCTCATCCGCGGCCCCCTGCCTCACCTTTTCCAACTCGGCCTCGAGGTTCTCAACCTCCGCGGCCACGTCTATGGTAACAATGAGTAAATAACACTTAGGGATAACAATCCGGATATCTCAATCAATGAGGATAGACAATAGCCCGAATGATACAATTCGGACTCACCTTGCGTCTCGTCAAATCTCTTGTTCAGGCGATCGAGCTCCTCATCGGAGCTCTTGAGCTTCCGGTTTAGCTCGGCAAGCTCCACTGCATTGGCGGCCGTCGCCGATGACGAGGCCTACAAAACAACTTATGTGCATCAAAACTCCCGAGCTGTCGGATTCAAACCCTCTGCTAAGTACTCTCCAGAGCTCTTAGAATAATGAGGGACAAAGGGTGCCTTGAGCATCGTTGCTAATTTTTGGACATTTGACCCCCGGGTGGGTTTTTCAAACTCACCCAGGGCTCGGGGGCTACTACACTTATAAGGATTGCATAAACTTGGTAAATTAACTTTTTCTGGAAAAAAGAGTATTACGTGGCTCACCTTGAAGCCCTTCAAGAGACCGTTGAAGGCCTCTTCCAGTCCGCTATCAACGGACTGAATGCCTTGCAAAACCGCACCCATAAGGGCGCGGTGATCTTCGGCGATGGAGGAGCCGGATAAAGCTTCCTCCATCACGGCCGGCCACCCAGTCATGGGCGGCACCGGTGGTGACCTGCCAACCCTCCCTCCGGTGGGGGATTGGGCTGGTGGCTCCGGAGGCATAGAGCGCTCCGAAGATGTCCTCGGAGGGGATTGGACCGGACTTCGTCCCCCCTCTTTAGTTGCCAGGAGATATTCCTCCTCCTGGTCTTCGGCGGCCGAGGTACTAACCTCAGCCATAACGTCGTCAACCCCGCCGCTGGTGTTCGGCTCAGAAGGAGCCTGGCACGATAACACCTCCGCGGCCTCCTTCGAGACCTCAGGAGGCGTAGGATGTGACACAGTCCCACTTTCCGCCAGGTCGGCGGGCAGAGACTCCCCGTCCGAGATTTGGTCGGTGGGGAGATCACGTGGTGGGCTGCAAATTGAAAGATGTTCGCCCATTTAGCATTAAAAGCTCTATATAAGTGACCTAGAGGGTCTTCGGATTCATACCTCTGGGCCGGGGGCTTAACCCTTGGGTTCCTTCGGGGAACCTTTTCAAAAGCCTCAGACTCCTTATCGGAGTCCGAGTTATCGTCGGCCAGGACTGCCTTTGTTCGGCATGTCCTCTTCGGGGCAGGAGGAGGTAGGTCCTCCGCGGCGTCCGCTGACGCCGCCCTTTTCCTTGTGAGGGGGGATCCGCACTCCCCTTCGTCCTCATGCTCTTCCTCGTGAGTGGAAGAGGCATGGGTCTCCTCAGACTTAGTGTCCGGAAGACCCCTTAGACGAAGACCCTCTCGGGCCTCCTTCTTCTCCCCTTTCTTCTTCTTCTCCTTCTTCTCTGGCGCCGAATACGGCGCCACGACGAGCATCTCCGTCAACAGATCCGACCGAGGGTCTTCGGGCTGCGGGGCCGGACAGTCAATTTGCACGGCCTTGCTCAGCCATTTCTGTGAAGATGAGGGAGAAGGGGTTCAGCTCTTTGTCAAAAAACAGAGCCGGAGAATTAAAGTTTTATCATACCTTGGTAGGAGGGGTTTCGGCATCAAGACCGATGTCCTTCTCCTCGGCCGGCCAGCTCTTTTGGGGCTTGAATAGCACTTTCCACAATTTCTCGTGGGTAGTGCAGAAGAATTGACGCACGGTGGCCGGGTCCTCGAGCTGGTAAGCCCACATTGGGGAGGCCCGGTGCTGGCAGGGGAGGAGACGGCGGCGGAGCATGACCTGGATCACGTTGACCAACTCGATTTTGGCCTCAATCATCGCGGAGATGCGCTTCTGCAGCGATTTTACCTCTGCGGCCGACCCCTAGTCAAGGCCTTTCTTCAGCCACGAGGTTAGCCTCGCCGGGGGTCCGGATCTAAACTCGGCAGGTGCCACCTAGTCCGCGCTCCTTGGTTCGGTGATGTAGAACCATTCCTTTTGCCAGATCTTGACCGTGTCGATAAAGGTGCCGTCCGGCCACTCGACACGGGGGAGCTTGCTGATTACCGCCCCTCCACAATCCGCATGCACGCCCGCAACTATCTTCGGCTTGACGTTGAACACTTTGAGCCACAGGCCGAAGTGCGGCTGTATCCGCAAGAAGGCTTCGTAGACGATGATGAACGCCGAGATGTGCATGAAGGAGTTCGGGGGGAGGTCATGGAAATCTAACCCGTAAAAGAACATGAGGCCCCTGACGAAGGGGTGGAGAGGAAAGCCTAGTCCCTGGATGAAATGGGGGACGAACACCACCCTCTCGTCCGGCTTCGGTGTGGGAACCACCTGATTCACCTCTGGAGCACGGTGGGCGATGTTGGCGGAGAGGTAGCCGGCATGCTTTAGCTCCCGAATGTCGTTGTTGGTGACGGAGGAGGCCTCCCACTTGCCCATGGAGCCTGAACCAGCCATGGCCGAACTCGGAGGGAAGATTGAGGAAGAACTGGATCTGGGCTCTCAGAGCTTGGGAAGGTTGAGGAGGCAAAGGGTGCGAATTTGGAGCGTGAATAGGCCTTGGGGGTTTTCCCCCTTTTATGGGGGGCCGTAATACCAAGAGCCTCCCTTTTACTGCGCCGCAGGCCTCGCCACTTCCCGAAACAATCGTGTCATTATGCGCGCGTGGGATAACCCAGGGCATCAATCATATCCCGTAAGAACCGGGACACGATCTACACGTTGATAAGACGTGCCAATGGAGAAACGGCCTCGAACCGCGAATCGAGTTTTTGTAACCGGCTCAACGGTCTTGATAGGCCACGACCCTTCATCAGAAAGGTTGTCAGGAAATACTGTTCATACTTTGATGGTCGGCCTTCGAGGTTAAGCGACTTATGGCGTCCGGATAACTACATGTTCGGATAACTGCATGTCATTGGCGGCCGGACTAGAGCCCGCCGATCATAAAGGGGAAAAGAACTCACCCCGCAAGCCGGAGACTCTGATCACGCGAAGCTGCTAGTGTCATGACCCCTGGCGTTGGGGGCTAGTTCGGGGGCTACTGAGGGAGTCCTGGACTAAGGGGTCCTCGGGCCGCCGGCCTATCTCTCATAGGGCGACTTGGTGGGTTGCTCTCTGATTATCGCAGGAAGGGCCGGGATATGCGACGACCCAGTGTTCTAGAAGGAAACCTCCGAAGACGCGGCGTGCACTCCAAGTCAAGATGAGGGGATCATCGTCTTTACTTCCGGCTGGAGACTTATCATGTGTAAACCGTAGGTACCCCCGGTCTCTATATAAACCGGGGGGTTTAGATCGTAGGGGCGGGACAAGCTCATCTAGGGTTTTGGCTACTTGATCTCGAGGTAGATCGACTCTGTAATCTTTATACACATCAATACAATCAAGCAGGACGTAGGGTTTTACCTCCATAGGAGGGCCCGAACCTGGGTAAACATCGTCTCCTTCGTCCCTTGTTACCCATCGATCCTAAACTCACAGCTCGGGACCCCCTACCCGAGATCCGCCGGTTTTGACACCGACACTCGCCTCAAGTATCCATGGGTAAATTATGCGACATGCATCAAACAATTTCAGGTCTATCATATTCAATCCAACACAAAGAACTTCAAGGAGCACCCCAAGATTTCTATCGGAGAACGTGGTATGAAAACGTGCAATCAACCCCTATGCATAGATCTCCAAGGTCACTAGAATCCGCAAGTTGATGCCTCAACATATATCAAGTGAATCAATAGAATACCCCAATGTCACTATGGGTATCCCACGCAAGACGTACATCAAGTGTTCTCAAACCAGAATATTCAATCCAACATAACGAGATCTCAAAGGGGAAGATTCAATTCATCACAACATGATAGCAAGGATCAACTCAGGTGCTCAGCCATGGCGGGCGCACTCCCCATGCTGTGCACGCCCACCATCAGCAACGTCCTCGTCACCAAGACCCTCATCGACGGTGGCGCCGGACTCAATGTCCTCTCCATCGAGACGTTCGAGACGCTCCAAGTGCCTTACGACCAGCTCATGCCAACCAAGCCCTTCTCAGGGGTCACTGACGGCTCCATGGTCCCCATCGGGCAGGTGCGCCTGCCCGTCACATTTGGCGGGCGCAGCAATTACCACACCGAGATCATCACCTTTGACGTCGCCCACATCCACCTCCCATACAACGCGATCCTTGGGTACCCAGCCCTTGCCAAGTTCATTGCGGTGACCCACCACGTCTACAACGTGCTCAAGATGCCGGGAAGTGGTGGCGTCATCACTATCGCCTGCGATGAGAAGGACGCCGTCTGCTCCCTCGAGCGCGCCTACCGTGCTGCGGCGGCCGAGCACTCGGACGACGAAGGAGGTGTCCTTCCCCGCAAGGACGCCCCCAAGAAGAAGAAGCAGCTCCTGTCCAAGGGACGCCAGGGGGCTGAAAACCCTAAGGACAGCGCCTCAGGGTCCGCGCCGGGGGCTCAGGCCCCTTCATCCCTCGCAATGGAAGGCGTGCCCGGCGCCTCCCTTGGGCTGGGCTTGGGGGCTTCCACCCGGAGGACTACCAACCTGACCAGTGAGACAAGGGAGGTGCTCGGGCACAACTTGGGGGCGTGCGCCGGCACGCACCCATCCGAGCAAGGAGCACGGCGCGAGGCGCCAAGTTCGCGGGAGTTCATCACCAGAGCAATCGAGGAGCTTCAGGAAGCACATGTTGTGCGAGGTGGGCGTGGCCCCGCACTGCCCAACGCTGTCGCCGTCATCAGCCCGGGCGGCGCGCCGCGCATCTGCGTCAACGTACCCAACATCAATAGGGCTGCATCATCGGACGTCTTCTGGCCGACGCGCGCTGGTCACGGCAGGGCCTACCTGCGCAACTACGTCGGCATGCCCTTCGGGCTGGCGAACATGGCCGACATGTTCCAGCGTCTTGCCCGGGCCATGTTCGCGCCATACCGGGCCAGGCACCACGAGGAGATGGAGGAGGCGCCGGGCCCGAGCGGGAGCCCCGAGCCTCTTGAGGTGACGGGCTCGTGAAGGCCGAGCTCGTGGAGGCACAGGGCCAAGCCCCTACGACTAGCTCCACGCTTCGGCGGCGGCGCCGCCGGGCGATCCTTTGGCCCGTACCAGGTAACTTTTTGGTTTGCTCAGCTTGAGGGCGCCCATCGGGCCGCATTATCCTCAGACGGCTGGAACTCCTCCTGCCCGCGTTTTCCTGCATGATTTGGACCTTTACATGCTTTCAATCTATTTCCCTAAGTATCCCAATCTGCATGCTCGGTGCTTCGCCGCCATGAATGTCGCTGCGCCCTGATGAGCCTGCCCTCGACCGCCTCATAATTAAGGACTGGCACGGCGTCTATGCTCGGGTCCGTCCCTGCAGTGTCAAAAAATCCAAGTGGTCGAGCTCTGTCTCGCGGGCTGGCCCCGTGTACGTCACCTCGCATGGCCCTCGGTGCTTCGCCCTTGCATGAGCTAATCGGGAGTGGGCGAGTTAGGGCGCGCGGCACGGTTCCGGTCGGCCTTTCACCGCCCTAGGGGCCGCGCGCCGGGTGTTTTCTCCTCGGAGTTGTCGCATGAGAAGACTGGGCACGGCGTCTGTGCTCGGGTCCATCCCTGCAGCGTCGATAAATCCAATGGCTGAGCTATGTCTGGCGGGCCGGCCCCGTTCACGTCACCTCCTGGGGTCATTGGTGTTTGGCCTTCTCAAGCGATGGCCCTTGGAAATCCATTCGGCGCAGGTTCTCTAAAATGTACAGGACTTGAAGCGGCGATTCACACTGGAAGATTCAGGCGCAACCCGTCTTTGAGGTAGGGCCACGTTAGACCTGAGCTGTCTCACGTCGCCCATATACACCTCCCAGTTCTACCGTGCAGGCCACGCGTACGAACTTAATGGGCTGTACACGCCCGGAGCCCCCCGAGGACGCGGAGGGGTTTCATTCCCACGCCCAAGTGGAAGCCCCATGCTCCGCGCTGGCGGACGACACGGCCCACCAATGGCTATGCCCACGCAACGTGGAAGCCCTATGCTCCACGCTGGGGATAAACAACTGAGGGCACCTTAGCGGGTGCATTCAACCTCAGGATGGCCCCTCGCGTCTCCATCTCGCGACATTCCCCCGGGATGCACCCGTGAGGGGGCTGCAAGGGGGCTACGCCACCTCACTAGGTCCCTGGCATCTGGTGTTCACGCGTCCCCCCCCGGACAAAAACAAAGGTATGGGAGCCGCTCGTACGTCAAGGGGGACCCCTGAGCATCGCCACTCGGGAGCCTCACTGGCCTCGTAGCCCCTCGCCTCTTGGGACCGTCCTGGTGATCCGGACGCCCCAACGACGGTCGAGGTATGCGCGAGACCGGGCCCTGCCGACGCAGAGCTCAATGCGCTCCAAATCCCCAAGTCAACCCCGTCTCCGTCGCGTTCCCTTCATGAGGGCTGCTCGTACGTCAAGGGGGACCCCTGAGCATCGCGACTCAGGAGCCTCACTGGCCTCGTAGCCCCTCGCCTCTTGGGACCGTCCCGGTGATCCGGACGCCCCAACGACGGTCAAGGTATGCGCGAGACCGGGCCCTGCCGACGCAGAGCGCTACAGCAAGCAGGAAGGAAACGAAGCGAGGAAACAAATCACACAGCTTAACAGTCATTACAAGCATTAAAATGTCTTTGGAAATGCAAACAAGTCTAACGCCTCCACGAGGCACGATAAACATTACAGGGGAAGACCCAGGAAAAGAAGCTATGAGGAGCCGGCACCACCGCTCGCCCCGGTCGTGGGGGGCTCATCGTCGACATCGCTGCCGCTGTCGTCGTCATCGACAACCCTCGCGGCTGCAGGAGGAGCCGAGGGAACGGCGACGCAGGCGAACTTCTTCATCAGCGCGCCCACGGCACCCTCCACGGTCGTCGCCGTAGCGGCGCGAGCCCCAGGATCGACCGGGCAAATCACGGAGGCGAAGTCGAAGCTCGGCTCACGAAGGTAGAGGTGGCTGAAGACGCGCGTCGCGGCCTCGGAGAAGAGGTCACGGCACTCACTCTCCAAGATGTTCTCCACCCTCGCAACGGCACCCTCAAGCGCTTCGACGAGCTTTGAAGAAAGTCCGACGAAGCCAACCTCAGGAGCCGCCAGGGGCTCTGTGAATCCCCCTCGGCAGATGGACTGCAGCGCCCGGCGGAGCCTGAGCTCGATGGAGGGGAAGGCCTCAAGCTCCGCAGCCTTCTTCTCCTCAGCCGCGGCAAGGGACTCCTCCCTGGAGGCAAGCCGGGCCTTCTCCGCAGCCACTTCCTCCTTCAACTTGTCCCGCTGCTCACGCTCGGCGGCTAAGTCGGCCGCCGCCTTGGACAGCGCAGACTCACGATCGGCGAGCTTGGCCTCGCAGGCCTTGAGGTCCTCCTCCCGCTGGCGGAGCCTCTCCGCAAGCGCGGACCTATCCTCTTGAAGGGCCTTCAGGCGGGCCTCCACCTCGTCACAACGCTTCGTGGCAGACGCTGCGTCAACTAGCGCAGCGTCCCGGGCTGTCCTGGCCGATGTGGCCTTCCCCCTTCTCACAGCCACGGCAGATTCGGCTTGACCCCAAAACGCCACAGCCGAGGCGTCAGATTGGAGCCACCCAGAAAGAAGACCCAAGCGCCCCCTTGCGAGGCGATCGTCGACGCCACCCAGAGCGCCTCGGACCTGATCCAAGACGGCGTAGGCCCCGTCCAGGGCGCCTGACTCAACCAGAGGGCCACGGGTCGGTGGCACCGGGGCATGGCCCGGGGGCGGCATCTGTGTGGCGTCAGGGGCCGCCTCCGGAGGGGCGGAAGCATGAAGGACAGAAGACGCCGATAGCTGCACCACCACCACAGACAAGGAAGAGGCGGGCGACCCTACACCCAGCTGGCCCCCGGGGGCTGGCCCCTCGGGCTGCAGCACGAGCATGCCCCCTAGGGCAGGGACGGCCTCTTCGATAGGCATCGGGGGCTCCGTGGCCACGACAAGGAGAGTCACCCCGCGGGCCTCCTCGCCCGCGACGTCCGGCACCTCGCCAGGCGGCGGCAAGGCACCAGGAGCAGGCGTCGCGTCGGAGGGCGCCCTTGGCTTAACGCCGGCCTTCTTCTTCCTCGACTTCGGCGCGGCGGCGCCCCTGATTGTCAGACAAAGAGAGGCCCATCAGTACGTAAACCACTGAAAGGCGACATGAAACCAAGCGGGACTACTTGCTCTTCGACGCCAAGCGGTGACGATCCTGCTCAACGGCGATCCCGAGGACCTTCCCGGCCTTGAAGATCCCGGGGACCTTCCCGGCCCTGACCCCCGCGGATCCTGCTCAACGGCTCCGTTCTTCCCGGCCTTGAAGATCATGTTCCCGCTCTGGACCGCGATGAAGGAGACGCATGCCGACCGCTGAGCTCCGTCATGGAGCCGCAAGCTGAAGAAATGGCGGAACAGGGCCACCGACGGCTTCACGTCCACGAAAGCCTCGCAGTAGAAGGCAAACACAGACAGAAGCAGGATGGAGTTAGGTTGAAGATGGAGGGCCTGGATCCCGTAGTGCTCAAGGATGGCGGTGAAGAACGCGGAGAAGGGCGGGACAAGCCCGGAGAAGACGTTGTCGAGGAAGAAAGGGTAGGCCGACTTGGTCAGGCAACGTCCCTCCGCGGAGCCGCACCATATCAAGGTCCACCCCCACTTGTTAGAGTCATCTGCCGTCGACGGAAGCACCGGGGCGAGGTCCCCGTCCTTGGCTATGGTGGACTCTGAAAGCGCCGGCGAGATAGGAGCAGAAGCCGAGCCCTGGGCTTCAGGTTTCGACTTGCCGGCGGGAGCCATTGAGAAGCTTCCAGGGCTGAGCGAGCAAGAAGAGGGTGGAGTGGTGCCGAGATCTGGGGAGGTTCTCGCAAGAGATGGAGATCTGGAAAGAAGAGCAAGGGCGCGGAAGAGGAAAGCAATAATGGCTCAGCGCTGGACGTCAGGCTTTTGTCGGTTCGGGCAGTTGCCAAGGAGACACGGGGCGGGACGCCCGCGCCCCACCAAGCACCGCACGCCAAACCAGGCCCGCAAGCAATAAGGGCCCGCGGCACTTCGGGCCACCCCCTTCGGCTTTCCCCTCGGAGCCGGCTCGAGCGCGCCTCGGGCCCGGGGGCTACTGCCGGCGTTCTGGATACCAGGGTACCCAGACTTGCCTGCTTGCGGCCCAAGGCCTGGCCCACCTGGCGGTCCGTACGGCCCTGTGCAGCCTCGCTCAACGCAAGGCCCTCGCGAGGAACCCATCCTCGTGAGGAGGAGAGCATCAAGGCAGAAGGAGAAGGCCTCCCCAGGCCTCCTCCCGAGCGGCGGAGATCCCTATGCCACGCCGGGCCTCAGGAGGTTAGGGGTAGCGACAGCCAGGCCATGCGGGTGCCAGCGCGCCAGAAGGAGCGGTTTCCTCTTTTGTGCAAGGGCGACAAGGACGAACGTGGGTTCCCAAGGAGCCCCGCCAAAGGTTTCCATTTTGGTGCAACAAGACCAAGTCAGCGAGCGCGGCAGGACGGATGTCACCGGTGAGCCCACCACTGCGTCACAGTCAACTACTTTGCAGGCGAAGACCACCTTTCGTCAGGATAAGATGTACCTCCGTTCCCCTTTCAAATTTGGCCGTTGTGGGATCCCTTCCCGCCATTGCGATAAGGGAAGAGGACCCGGGCCGCTATAAGTAGAGGCTAGGTATCCCGGTAGGAGGGAGAGCAACCATCCCGCAAACACACCGCTGTACTAGTTCATCCGCAAACCTCCTCGCGAGGCAATCTACCAAAAGGTAGGAGTAGGGTTTTACGCTTCGCAGCGGCCCGAACCTGGGTAAACTCCCGTGTGCCATCGTCTTCCTCGCCATCGAGCGGGGTATTGTGTTGTGAGTTTGGAGGGGGCGAAGCTGTTGGGGAATCTTCGCACACGCCCCTGGGTTCGAATTCCTTAGGGTTTTGCGGAGCCCGAAATCCGACAAAATCTTTGAGCACTATAATATGAGTTGTGAGCATCCCGTAATAGATAAAATTCTATATAAGAAGGATTGTATGATGAGATATTTGTTCAAGGATAATCACACTTATGATGAAAACACAATTAAAGAAGTCCCTCATATCCATATTATCCAACAAGTTTTCAATACCATTAACAAACAATAGTCGTGGATAGTAAGAGAGAATGTGGAGGGGTTTAAGGAGAGCACCATTAAAAATGCCAAAATATTACTTGATGATGTGTTCCATATTGTCTTTGAAAAACCTTCTTCTCAAGGGAGTGTCAAAGATGACAATACTTGAAACTATGCATTATGCCTAGCTAGGGGCATAAAACAATAGCGCTTGTTGGGAGGCAATCCAATAGTTATCTTTCAATTTTTGCTTCAAACTTTCTATTTATTTTTAATAACATGATTATTGCCTATTTAATGATTATGTTTTTATGTTTAAATTAGTGTTTGTGCCAAGTAAAGCCTTTGGAATGACTCACAAGATGAGTAGAATCGATGCTGAAACAAAACATAAACTTTTGACTCCAGTGCAGGAATTTTCATTTTTTACTGGAGCGTTATAATGATCTGGAATTTTTACAAAGTGTTGCTATACAAATTTTCGTGGTTTTCCTAATTTTTCAGAATTTTTAGATTTAAATAAGTATAGGTTCTCTACAGATTGCTACAGACTGTTCTGTTTTAGATAGATTCTGTTTTTTTGCTTGCATAGTTGCTTGTTTTGATTATGCTATGGATTGTATCGGGGGGTATAAACCATGGAGAAGTTAGAATACAGTACCTATTATGCAATTATGAAATAATAATCAATTTATAATAGTACCTAAAGTATGCAATATGTTTCTTATACTAACGGATCTCACAAAGTTTTGTTGAGTTTTGTGTGATTGAAGTTTTCAAGTTTTGGGTGTTGTCACGATGGACAATGGAATAAGGAGTAGCAAGAGCCTAAGCTTAGGGATGCCCAAGGCACCCCAAGGTAATATTTTAAAGGAGACTCAAGCACCGTAAGGCATCCCCTCTTTCGTCTCAATCCATCGGTATGTCACTTGAAGCTATATTTTTATTCGTCACATGATATGAGTTTTATTTGGAGGGTCGTTTGTTTTTGTTTTGCATTTACTTTCAGTTTGCCACAATCATTTTTTGCTGGACACACCTATTTAAGATAGACACACCTTCATCATAATTTGTTAGAATACTCTATGTGCTTCAATTATATCTTTTGAGCTTGGCGGTTGCTCTAGTACTTCACTTATATCTTTTTGAGCACGATGGCGTGTGGATTTTATAGAAATAATTTCACTCTCGTTCTTCACTTATATCTGTTTGAGAGTTAATAAATAGTGACGGTAATTTACATGGGTCATAAGACTAGTCCAAAAATATTAGGTATTCAATGAGTGATAATCAAAACCATCATGTAGCACATATAGAGAAATTGTGGGTCAATGGTAATTATGTGGTAATATGAAATAGGTGTGAGTTCATAATTGTTGACCCGTAGAAGTGTCGATATTAAGAGAGGTTGACCTTTTTGTCCATCTAAAAAATTAAAGAGCCATGGTGATGATGTGTGAGCATTTCTATTCCTCGTTGAAATCCTAGTGCTATTTCGGGTCGGAAGTGCGCGATGGTTAACTCCTACCAACCTCTTCCCTCGGGGCATGCGAGTAGTACTTTGATTTATGATAAAACTAATAAAACTTTGCAATAAGTATATGAGTTCTTTATGACTAATGTGAAACCATGGACATACACAAATCTCACCTTCTCATACTTGCTAGCCTCTTCGGTACCGTGCATAGCCCATTCTCACCTCGAGGATAGGTGCAACTTTCGCCGGTGCATCCAAACCCCGTGACATGACACGCTCTGTTGCACATAAGCCTCATTATATCTTTCTCAAAACAGCCACCATACCTACCTATCATGGCATTTTCATAGCCATTCCGAGATATATTGCCATACAAATTCCATCGTCACTTCACATGACTATTTCGTTCACCATCATATTGCTTTGCATGATTATATAGAGCTGACATAGTATTTGTGGCAAAGCCACCGTCCATCATATTTTTGATACATGTCACGCTAGATCATTGTACATCCCGGTACACTGCCAGAGGCATTCATACAGAGTCATATCTTCATACCAGTTCTCCATATCGAGTTGTAAGTAAATAACGTGTGATGATCATCATTATTAGAGCATTGTCCCAGTGAGGAAAGAATGATGGAGACGATGATTCTCCCACAAGTCGAGATGAGACTCCGGATGAAAAATAAAGATGGGGGAGGCCAAATGAGCCCACCATCCATTCAAAAAAATGAGAGAAGGGACTTTGCTACTATCCTTTTCCACACTTGTGCCTCAAAATGGCACCATGCTCCTCATGTAGAGAGTCTCATGATATATCATTTTCATATGCTAGTGGGAATTACTTATTCATTTTACAAACTTGGCTTGTATATTCCTATGACGGGCTTCCTCAAATGCCCAGTGTCTTCATGAGCAAGCAAGTTGGATGCACACCCCACTTAGCTTCATTTGAGCTTTCATACACTTATAGCTCTAGTGCATCATTTGCATGGCAATCCTTACTCCTCGCATTGACATCTATCGATGGGCATATCCATAGCCCGTTGATACGCCTAGTTGATGTGAGACCATCTTCTCCACTTTTTACCCCTTTGATATCTACCACCATACTCTATTCCACCTAAATGCTATGTCCAATGGCTCACACTCATGTATTGCGTGAAGAATAAAAAGTTGATGCATATTGAAAAATTACGATCCAATTGCCTGACTTGGACACCGTGGTGCTTGACATTTTTATTAATATGGTGAAGATGGAGCCATGCCTTGCTAATATAATAAGATGAATGGAGTGGTAAACATTCTTTAAGGATCGTATACTTTGAAAGATTGATGATTTTGTTTCTTACACTTTAATTATTGCTATGTTAATATTTGTTGATTCATCGTTTCTCAATGAGCATACATGCATAAGATTACATAATGGATAGCATGTCACATCAAAAATTCTATTTTTATCATTTACATACTCGAGGACGAGCAGGAATTAAGCTTGGGGATGCTTGATACGTCTCCCACGTATCTATAATTTTTTATTGTTCCATGCTAATATATTATCATTCTAGGATATTTTTGAGTCTTTATTTACCAATTTATAATATTTTTTAGCACTAACCTATTGACCCAGTGCCCAGTGCCAGTTGTTGTTTTCTGCATGTTTTTGGCTTTTCAGGTTTACAATACCAAACGAAGTCCAATTGCCACGAAACTTTTTGATGATTTTTCTGGACCAAAAGAAGACCTGGAAGCTTCGGAAGGAGGCCGGGGGCCGCACAATCCAACAGGGCGCGCCCCCCGGGACGCGCCCTGATGGCTTGTGCCCCCCTCGGTTGCCTCCCGATGCCCCTCTCTGGCTTATAAATTCTATTTCATCCTAAAAATAACAGAGGCAGTCCCGAAACCCTTTTTCCGCCGCCGCAAGTCTCTGTTCCATCGCGAGGCCATCTAGAGCTCCGTTCCAGCACCCTGTCGGAGGAGGGATCGATCACGGAGGGACTCTACATCAACCTTGTTGCCCTCATGATGATGTGTGAGTAGTTCACCATAGACCTACGGGTCCATAGCTAGTACATATATGAAAATCTCTCTATCTCTTGATCTTCAATACAATGGTCAACACATCTTTGCTTTGATCTATCCGATGTAATCCTATTGTGCGGTGTATTTGTTGGGATCCGATGAATTGTGGGTTTATGTTCAGATTATTCATGAAAAGTATTTGAGATACCTCTGATATATATTGTCTCTTAATTGCATGATCATTACAGCTTTGTAATGCTCTCCGATCTATTGATGTGCTTTGGCCAAGTAGATTGATATTTAATCGGTGGGAGTGGTGCGTTGTGGTAGGTTCAACCTGACGAGTTTCTATATCCCAGTGACAAAGTAGGGGACAAGATGCGCCTTTGTGTTGTTGCTACTAAGGATAACACGATGTGGTTTATTCATATTGCTTGAGTTTACTTTGTCTACATCATGTCGTCGTTCTTCATGCATTACTCTGTTTTACTTAATACTCTAGATGCATGCTAGCAGCAGTCGATGAGTGGAATAATAGTAATAGGTGCAGGCAGGAGTCGGCCTATTTTGTTTATGGGCGTGATGCCTATATATACATGATCATTGCCATGAAAATCGCATAACTATCTGCTTTTCTATCAATTGCCCAACAGTAATTTGTTACCCACCGTATGCTGCCTACATGAGAGATGCCGCTAAGGAAAACTATGGCCCCCGGATCTATTCACTTATATATTTACAAACACTACTATTACCTCGCTCCTTTATTATCTTTTATTTTATTTTACAATTTATATTTACCAACAATTATCTACACAACTCATTTGCTTGCAAATAACGAGATCAAGGGGATTGACAACCCTCTTGCCCGCGTTGGGTGCAAGTTGTTTGTTCATTTGTGTGCAGTCGCTGAAGACGGTTGATGATTGATATTTCTATTGGTTCGATAAACCTTGGTTTCATAACCGAGGGAAATACTTACCCACCTTGTGCTGCAATAACTCGTTCATTTTCAAGGGAAACCCAACGCAGATCACAAGTATCAGAAAGCACCCCCGTTCCCACGCGCGTTTGGTGCTCCTGCTGTCCGCCGCAGCACCGCCCCCGGTGCTCTCCTGTAGACTGTAGTCCCGCTGACCGCCGCCCCCGTCCCCGCACGGCGAGCTGCTAAGCTCATGCTAGCTGCCGCCCCGCGCGCCACCGCTAGAGTTCGCGCCGCCGTCGTGCGTGATGGTGGTGTCTTGTCTTTGTTCGAGCAAGGGTTCGGTCCTCTGGAGCATTTCGCGTGCATGGCCTCGCTGTGTCTTTTTTTCCAGAAGAGGTCTCACCTTGTCTGGGTGGACCGAGAGGCGAGAGGGGAAGGATCGAGCGAAGCCAGCCCGTGCTTGGTTGATAGCCCAACCAGGACGTGGCCCAGTAAATCGTTTCACGTCAATTTATCGATCTGACTTGATCTGTAGCAATCTACTGAAACATATATGTATACCTAGTATATATTTTTTTCCATAAATCAAGGTATGGCAAGCGCCCCACCTCGCCCTACCGTGTTCTCCGTCTGTGATCTCCATCATATCCAAACATGTCAAATTTTGATAGTCCCATGACATGTTAGTAGTGATGGAATAACCGGACGATGTGTGTAATGCATCGACGTAGTAGTTGCATGAATTTGTATGAATTTGAGATATGAGATTCGAAGTGTCTATTGTAAAATACATTATTTAAGACGTGACCGGTCAGTGTCTGCCGATTTGCAAAGTCGGATTGTAGATGTTTTTAGAACCCAATAAATTCAGAGAAGGGGAAAATAGGAGGAGAAAAACAATATTCTGACAACGACTTGATCGTACCAATAGACACGCGTGGCACAGCTTCTTGCCACACCTCCGGGCTGAAGCTGCTGCCGAATCCTCAAACCAATCAACCACCATCATCACCGGAGAGCAGAGCAAGAAAATCTGTGGACGTTCTGCCCGTCCACCAAACCCCTTCCGCGCGCCGCTCCCTCTCTCACAACTCTGCGGATCTCTCTCACCAGCAGCAAGCAGGGCAGCGAGAGGAGCCCGACATGGCCATGGTCGCCTCCACCTCCATCGCCTACCACAAGGTTAGCAGAGCATACGTAGCACGGTCTGAGTCGGGCGATCGGCCCAGAGCGGCACTGTGACGAGCTAGCTGACATCTTGCGTCCTCCCGCGTGCAGCCGCGTTTGTCGGTGCTGTGCAGGAAGAAGGACCGGGACAGGGAGCTGGAGCGGGAGAAGGAGCACAAGTACCCGTTCAAGGTCGTCGAAATCACGCCGCCGCCACGATGTCTCGGCGTCCGCTGCTTCCCCACGGTAAGTGCATACGATCGATGTGTTCCTGTGACTCCGTGAGTTCCGGTGCATCTCCGTCCCTGTTCTATTTCTGCATCTCTGTTACTGCCATGCTATGTTCCTATGTAGCGTAGTTCAAGATAGGTGTACACCAGTTTGTCTGACGCTTCCCTAAGGACTACCAATGACGCTTGCTGCAACATACAAACTGAATGCTGAATTCTTTGTCCTCGGTAGTCTATTTTAACCTAAGAAGAGTATACCCCGAAATTGCATTGTACCTCGTCCCAAACCTGTAAATTCAATAATGCAAGCGATAATCTCAGGAGAGAAGTCCAGTTTACTCCTTAACTCATCCTAGGGTTCACAACTTCACATCACAACCCTGAGCTTTGTTTTAGTTCAGTTTACCCTAAACTCTACAGACCATTCATAACACCTCATTTCTTCTCAATTGACCGGTTTTTTACCCATTTGACTCGGGTTCATCCTAATCGACAGTAGCATGTCATCTCTCCTTTTAGTTAAAACTGAAACACTAGGTTTCTCTAAAATCGTATGTAACTTGAGCTGAATTTTATATAGATTTGCAACTGAATTATTAGATTTACTGCAAAATTTCCACCTTTTGTCTAGTATTTGAATTTTGGACCAATTTTTTTTAACTTGAAACTAGAACACAATGTTTTTCTTAGCCCGTATGTTAATTTTGGCTGAAACGTTACCACATTGATCACTGAATCATTTCGGATTCACTGAATTATTTTCAATAGTTTTTGTGCAGTTTGAATTTGAAAATCTAAATTTAAACTTGAAACTATGAACAATTTTCTCTCAGACAGTATGTCAATTTTAGCTTAAATTTTGCTAGATCTATCACTATTTTTCTATTTACCGAAATTTTAAAAGAACATGCACGATATGGAATTTCCCAGTTTTCTAATTATGATAGAGAAAAGTGATGGTTTAGAAGAGAAAAGGAAAAAAAATCTGATGTAATTTTTTTTTTGATAGCTTACCAAGCTAAATCTGATGTAGAACTGTTGAGAATCCTACTACAAGTTTAGGGGGATAAAGTGAACTTCTCTCTTGATCTGAGCAGTAGTTTTTTTTTAAATAAATTGCGAGTGAGATCTGAGCAGTAGTTTTTTTTTTTCCGAAGAACCGGCAGGAGTACTGCCTTTTCATGTAGAAGGAAAGAGGGGTAAAAAACCCATTATGTACAGAGTTGCACACGTTTTGAAGGGAGCGTAGCTGAGCAGTAGTTAGTCGTCTGAATTTTCCTTTTATGCAACAAACTGTATAGCGTTGATTCGGGTTGCTTCAGATGCTTGGTTGCAGTCTCATAGGGTGTGCAGGGCAACAAAGAACACAAACCCTGAACAGGCAAATTTAAGAATGAAATCGCTATCTAAGCAATAACGAGGCGTCGAACATATTGTGCAGCATTGTTCCGAACAGCTTCAGAAGTTTCTCTGCGGTTTCAATGTCTGCCAGCTACATATAAGTTTGCCCCTCAACACCTTTAGCATCATCGCAGCAATTGCCAGATCAGACAGACTGATGAAAATTCTTTGGCTTTAGTAAAAGTTTGAACCGTCATTGGCTGGTGATAGTTTTTTAAACACAGTACAGAGCAAGCGCTCATATATATGCGCATACACTTATCCCTATGAACGCACACACGCATACCCTATCCCTATGAGCACCTCCGAGAGACTGAGCCGGCATATCATTTTAAGAGTTACAATAGTTGGGTGTTGATCTAAAGGCTTTCTAGCTACGTACCATTTTTTTTCTCTATTGGGAATTAAGAAGCACTTCTCAGATACTAGAGACAACTTGGGAACACAATTCCTTGTTCTCGAAAGCTGAACAACAACGATATAGACATACGGAGCTAGCTAGCTAGCTAGCTATCAAGTTTTGCGCTGAGCTTTGGATTTCGTATTTTTACTCTGTTATTCACTAAATCTTCTCCTAGCCTGTGCCGGACAATTCAGAACTGTGCGCAGCAACGCACTCTGTCTTTGTTGTTGTTTTGAGTTTGACAGCCTCTCTCTTCTTCTTGCTGTTGTTGCATGGGACGAACCGAACCGACGACGCAGAACATCCACTGCGGGGAGAGCGTGACCATCGAAGGGCAGGCGTACACGGTGTCGGCGGTGACGCACCGGTACCAGCTGCGCAAGGGGCGCTACGAGCCGAGCGAGAAGCGCCTCGACGTGCTCTCCACCGGCAGATACATCCTCAACCTCTACCTCGACAGCCTCCTCGACAAGTCCTAGACTCCTACGTACTATAGCTCTACTCTACACCACTACTACTCTCTAGCGATATAAACGCTTTTATATATTTTTTCGGAGCGAGTACAAATTTATTTATTCTACCACTACTACACGAAATTTATTTATGCCTCTACTGTACCTTACGTACGCTACTTCTGTGATGAGGTCAAAATGTTTATACAGCAAAAAGTACATGCGCGCTGAGCCCACGAACGCATGATCAAGCGATCCGATGCTTTCTGCGCTGGGCCACGGACGCGATGTTGCTTGGGGTATATCCTCTCAGTGTATCCAAAGTCCAAACGAACTACTCCTATACCTTACGAACATCAAGTTGGATACTACTGCTGGTTGTAATTTGTAAAGCGGTGCATGCCTGCGTTCAGTCACTCGTTGCCTCCACCCAGGAGCCCGCCAAAACGCGATGACGACGCTATGTTACTCAGGCCCCTGTCGAGTTGCGTAGATGAAGCCACGGATCCAGTCACCAAGATAAGTACTAGTACTACACCGCAAACAAAGCCACCAAGATAACAGGCAAACACACACACACACACACACACACACACAGGCTGTAAAGATGCAACTGGATGCCAATATTATCATTATCAAGCGGAGTTGTCCATGTGATATTGTGATTGCCACTGAAATAAAGCCACAGCGACGAGCCCTTCCGTCTCAGTTATTACATGCGCAGCCAGGGAATCCTGAGGTGGAATTTTGTCACCGGCCGGTGAGACGGTTGGTTTACGTGCACCACCTGGAGCATCCATCGCCGCCGCGTGCGGGCCGGAAAGCGACGGCCACCCTTCGGACGTGTCAGCCTAGCCCCGAACCACCACACACGTCCTCCATCCCCATCCGCTGCTCCCCGCTAGCCATCCGTCCGACCCACGTGAGCCGGCCGCGTCCATGCACCACCCACCGGTCCATGCGCCCGTTCCACGGACCCAGAAACCCCCGCCCCGCGACAGCGACACGCCGCGAGGCCGTGAGGCATTACTGGCAGGTGGTCCCGCCTTAACGTCACCGAGAGTTTTTCTTTTTTCTTTTATACCAGGATATATATATACTGTATGTATAATAAAGGAAATGTAACTGCGAGTTAGCGGGTCCTGCACGACAGCGCGGCGAACACGCGGGTGGTAGAAGTACTTGGGAAGTTTTTTTTTTGAGACAATCTCGCCAAGCTTTATTCAATCATAGCAATGTTTATAGGGATGAATAGTAGGTCATCGGGCTGCCCTAACCAAACATGGCGGCCAAACCCGAGCGTAAGAGCATGCTTAGCGAGCTTGTGAGCCTCGAAGTTCGAGGTCCTATACTCATGGACTATGTTACAAGAAGTAAAGACAGTGGAATGATCGATGATTTCATGTATAATCGCTCCATATTCTGCCGATGAACTATGTTTTACTCCATCCACAACTGTCTTGCAGTCCGAAGTACTTGGGAAGTAAGGAAAGAAAAGCAGGCGGTGAAAAAAGTCCGGTTAAGCCCGGGGGGATTAAGTTAAGTAAATGCGATTAGCAAAGGCGGCCCACTATAAACGAGCTAATTTTTTTTAAATAATACATTTTTTTTAATAAATTTGAAAAATAATACACGGTTTGAGTTATTTTGAAAAATAATACACCGTCGGCCTAGCCTAGACCGACTGGAGCTTGTCGTCCTCCTCAAGGCCGACTGGAGCTTGTCGTCCTATAAGGAGCCGACAAGTGTCAACTCTGCCGCGTGGCAGCCGACCATTGGCCGGGCCGCGTCACTCGGCCAGGCAGGCAATCTATCGGCCTCGCACAGGCCGACAGGAGCCTGTCGGCTCTCCAGTGGCCGAATGGCCGCCAGTCGGCCCCGCCGAGGCCGACAGGGAGCGGATAAGCCCGCAGCGCTCCTTCTTCCTCCTCCCTCCTTCCTTCTTCCACCTTTCTTCTTTTCTACTCTTCTAACCCGAAACTACACCGAATTAATACCCATTTTCTAGCCGATTTCTTCCCCGTTTTCCACCGTAGTTGCATTGTAGAGGGTAGGAGGAGGCAAGGAAGACCTCGATCTCGCGATGGGATAGCTCGTGGTGGTTGTGGTGAGCTTTTTTTAAGTGGTGGTGGAGGTGAAGGTGGTGGAGGTGAAGGTGGTGGAGGTGGAGGTGGTGGAGGAAGGGGTGCTGCACGTGGAGGTGGTGGTGGTGCTCTCCGGTGATTGAGGGCCGTTCGTCGTTTCTTCGCACGCTTGAAGGGTATAATACAAGTTACATTTTGTGTGTCATATTACTTGTGCGATTTTCTAGTTGGTTCGGTAATATATCTTAACATATTTAGTTGGTCCGATAATATTTTGTTGTCAAGTATGTACGTGTCCGTTAATATTTAGGCGTCCGGTAATATATAGTTGTCTGTTAATATATTTAGGTGTCCGGTAATATTTAGGTGACCGGTAATATATAGGCGTCCGGTAATGTAGAGTTGTCCGTTAATATTTAGGTGTCCGTTATTATTTAGGCGTCCGATAATATATAGTTGTCTTTTAATATTTAGGTGTCCGGTAATATTTAGGTGACCGGTAATACGTAGGCGTCCGGTAATGTAGAGTTGTCCATTAATATTTAGGTGACCGGTAATATTCCGGAATATTTTTAGATGTCTGATATTTCAGTTTATGAATATTTTTAAGTGCACCAATAATATCCCATAATATATTATAAGTTTGACTTGCTGCTGAATAGTTCTCCATGCTGAATATTTTAGGTCGGCAGATATGTCAGATGTAGTGAAGTTCACTTTTTTCTACGGTCATGGTACTGTCCAAACAAATCAGTTGGGAGTTGATCTTAGTGAGTTCGAGAACATAGTGGTGCCAATTAGTGCCCCTCAAACATGGTCTGTTAGTCAGTTGACAGAGTGGTTGACAAGATGTTTAGGGTATAATACTGAAACTCACACCGTCGGTGTTCATGCATTGTGGAGCCGGTCAAGTTCGAACATTTTCTTTTATTTGAGGCCAATCGAGCGGGACTCTCAGTGGGTGCGCTGGTTGCAAGGATGTGCAAAAGGATAGTAAATCCTTGCGCCTTAGTGCTTCCTGTCCCGAAGGAGGTCAGTGCCCCTGAAGGCGAGGGTGGTTATGATCCTGGCCAGAGCAGTGCAGGGATACATTTATCTATGTTAGATGATCCGTCAAATGATGGATATGATGGCCACGAATCAGGGCAGAGTAGTCAGGTAGAAGGAGGAAATGCTGATGGTTATGACGTTGGCCAGGCTGATGCTGACGAGGTAGATGGCCAAATGCAAAACCTGATGGAAGATGAAGATACAGATGTTGATATTGTTCATGCTGATAATTCCGACGAGTCGGATGAAGATGAGAACGTAGAGGTGGTGCCTAATCCTGCAGCATGGAATCATGACTTCTCATCTGCAATGACCGTGAATGATGGCCATGATTCTGCCTGGCAATATCACCAGAACAACATTGCGACGGGTGGTATGTACCCCAACAAGGAAGCTCTGAAGGATGCAATAACTCAGTGGGCAATGTCCACGCAAAGGGTTTTGAGAGCTGCCGTGTCTAGTCAGAAATTTTTGACAATGGTATGCAAGAACGATGATTGTCCCGCGAGGGTGCATGGCTATCTCCCAAAGTATGGCACAAGTTGGGTGATCAGTGACTTCGTACAGCACACATGTGTTATTCCGTATATCCCTCAAGATCATGGTAACCTTTCGTCCACGCTTATTGCTCGATTGCTTTACAACGAGATAGTGGAGAGCAAAGCGATGGAAGTGAAGGCTATCCAGACAAAAGTCTTCGTCAGGTTCAATTACAGAATTTCTTATGGCAAGGCTTGGAGGGCTAAGCACATGGCGCTTGAGAAGAGATTTGGTTCGTATTTCGATGCATATGACTGTGTTGTCCGTCTCCTCCGCACACTGCAGTACCGGAATCCAGGCACCTATGTTGACATCCAAGACTTGGTCATGCCAGAGTTCCCAACTGTGATGGTGCTGCATCGATTGTTCTTCTCTTTCGGTGTATGCATCGAAGCTTTCAGTCATTGTAGACCGGTGATATGTGTAGATGGCACATTTCTCACTGGCAAGTACAAGGGTCAGATCCTCACCGCCATTGGTCAAGACGGTCAAAATCAAGTAGTCCCACTAGCATTTGCTTTTGTGGAGAGCGAGAATATTGAAAGTTGGACTTGGTTCTTCAGGCAACTGAAAATAGCAGTTGTGAAGGATAAGCCGAATGTGTGCATCCTTCATGACAGGCATGCAGGTATACTGAGTGCGATAAGGACACTAACAAACCCTGGGCCTGATGAGCCAACTCCATGGCAGGACATGCAGAGCCGTTGGTGCATGCGTCACCTGGGGGCCAATTTCTTCTCGCAGTTCAGAAATAAGAACCTTATGAATCTATTCAAAAAACTCTGCAAGCATAACCAGGAATGGAAGTACATGAAGATACGTGAGAGACTTAATGTGTGCACTCTGAGACATGTTAGGGACAGGAAAGCTGCAATGGATGCAGCTGTGAGGGCACATGTAGAAGCAGTAGCTGCACAGTTAGCAACAGGACCAGCGGCCGAGGAGGAAGAACCTGTTGGGCTTTGTGATTTGCCAGGATTTGACCCACCTGGTACTAGTAGAAGGCTTGGCAGGACGATTAAAACATTTGAGCAGTGGATAGAGCATGAGCCTCTGGAGAGGTGGTCTTTGCTGCATGACACACATGGAGCAAGGTATGGTGTCATGACTACCCACCTAGCTAAAACTTATAACTTTGTCCTCAGAGGAAACCGTGCTTTGCCACTGACAGCAATCGTTGAGGGTATTTTCTATGGCACGGTGAAGTATTTCAGAGATAGACGTCAAGCAGCAGAGTTGCATATCACAAACAACCCGAACACACGTTATTGTGAAAGGGTTATGAAGTACATGAATGATAAGATGCGGAAAGCTAGGACTCACACTGTAGTCCCCATCGGAAATCAAGAAAGAAGGTTTGAGGTCCGATTAGCTAACAACAAATTCGGATGTGGAAATCAGGTGTTGACGCATGAGGTGAAAATTGGCAATGAAGTCAGGCCAACGTGTGAGTGCACATGCAACAAACCGAAGTTGCTTCATCTACCTTGCTCTCATGTACTTGCTGCTTGCGGGCAGCTAGGACTTGACGCAATCTCTTTCGTGTCTCCATATTTCCTGAAAGAGTCCGTGGTCAATACCTGGACAGGTGAGTTGCAGGGATTTCAATCAATGGGTAACTTCACCACTGTTAACCCTGTTGAAAGGCGGTACATTCCGGACCCACGGAATATGCGTACAAGCAGAGGCAGACGTCAGTCTCAGCGCATCCGGAATGATATGGATGAATCTGAAGCCGGAGGGCCAACTATTCAATGCATTCTATGCAATGAATTTGGCCACAGGGACACTAAGTGTCCCACCTTCGTGACTGGCCGTGGACGAGGAAACCGGGGACGAAGAGGAAGAAGAGGGAGAGGAGGGAGAGGAAGAAACTAAGTGTGGCACTCTGTTTAATTCTGTACTAAGTGTGGCACTCTGTTTAATTCTGTACTAAGTGTGGCACTCTGTTTAATTCTATACTAAGTGTGGCACTCTGTTTAATTCTGTATTAAGTGTGGCACTCTGTTTAATTCTGTATTAAGTGTGGCACTCTGTTTAATTATGTATTAAGTGTGGCACTCTGTTTAATTCTGTACTAAGTGTGGCACTCTGTTTAATTTGTATTAAGTGTGGCACTTTGTTTAAATTTGTATGGTGCGTGCAACTGTGTTTTCATAAGTGCAGGAATGGAGGATGAACGTCCTCCATTGATTGATCCTCTCATTGATAGTGGCCATCGTGCTACGATGTTAGATGAACGCCCTCTGTTACCCCTAGTCACTCGCACTCCTAAGCATGACTGGAGGATACACCCGGATTGGACTGAGAGGTACGGGTTTTATTAATTTTGTTCTTTGTTAGGTGTTTTTTCCGATAACAACTCATTGAACCTTTGTGCTTTGTTATACGCAGGTTGAAATGAGCTGGGCTTTTACCTTTCGCGCGTCTTGTTGAGGCCACAGATGGAGGCCGGAGACACGTCGCCATTGACCACTCTTTGCTCACGTGCTTAGTGGATCGATGGAGGCCGGAGACCCACACGTTTCACTTCCGTTGGGGAGAGATGGCTCCTACTCTGGAGGATGTGTCACTTTTGCTGGGACTACCCTTGTCGGGTCATGCCATAGGACCGTTGGAGGCACCGGCTGCTTGGGAGCAGCAACTTCGTCAACGTTTCCAGAATCTCTACCCCGGTGCTCCGGCATTAGCCGCGGAGAAGCACGGACCTAAGTTTGATTGGTTGGGGAAATTCGAGGTTTGTTCATCAATCACAGATCTGTCGCTTGTCTTGCATCTTTCCCTTGTCTTGCATATTCTCTATTTACTAATTGTCCATCTTTACTTATTGACTACAGATCCAGAACTTTTCGGGGTATGGACAAGTCCCCATGACTGCGATACAGATCACTAGGAGCCTGGAGGCATACCTATTGTGGCTTCTCGGGAAGGTGATGTTCACAGAGAATCATGTCACCACTTGCACCGCGCGATACATCCCCATTGCATTAGAGATCGCTACAGCTACGGGCCCGGAGCAGATCACACAGAGGAGTTGGGGTTCTGCGGTTTTAGCGGCTACATACCGAGCTCTGTGCAACGGCTGCCGGCTAGAGGGGAAAAAGGCGGCCCTTCTTGGTTGCCCTCTATTTTTACAGCTGTGGTCCTGGGAGAGATTCTCTATTGCACGACCGAACATAAATGTGGACGAGGCTTGGCCTTCGAACGAGCTTTTCAATGCTGAGGGCATCGACATGCCTACTTTCGGTATGATCTGGACACGTCGCCAGGTATGTGTCGTGTAAACCATGTCCTTATGTACACCATGACGGAAAATAACTTCTTGTTCGTGCAGAGAAGCTTCGCTCATGAACAGACTAGGCGAGCCTACACCGCATTGAACGAGCAGTTCGATGTGTACACTGGGGTGATCTGGCAGCCGTACACGCAGGCAGCCATAGATGCTAGATATCCCGGCGGTATTTCCGAGCTATGCACAAGAGATCGGGATTACTGGATGACAAAATCGAAGATCATCTTCGATGTATTCGTCGAGGAGATGGCCCAACAGAGGGTCATGAGACAGTTTGGTCTTCGACAGTTGGCCCAGCCCCCACCTACTGAGCGTCGGCTGTTAGACGATGTCCACAGGTATGTCTAGTATTTCAATGCTGGTTGGTCTTCACATTTCGAAATACCAAAGAATTACTTAATCATTGCACACACAATGCAATTTCAGGAACACGAGGAAGGGGATTAACATGACCATGGCTCAGTGGCTGGCACGTGTTCAGATGTACGTTGCAGAGTGGGAGACTGCGACGACACGGATTTGGGACGAGGATCGCGCGTTCTATACGGCTGAGTTCAATGCCTATTGGAATCGGTACAGTGTGTTGGGGAACGAAGCATGAATTTCAAAAAAATTCCTACGCTCACGCAAGATCTATCCATGGAGATGCATCGCTACGAGAGGGGAGAGTGTGTCTACGTACCCTCGTAGACCGTTAGCGGAAGCGTCTCACAACGCGGTTGATGTAGTCGAACAATCCTTCGAGCTCCACCGATCGAGTACCGAACGTACGTCACCTCCGAGTTCTACGCACGTGCAGCTCGGTGAGGATCCTCGGCTTCTTGATCCAGCAAGACGTCGAGGAAGTAGATGAGTTCCGTCAGCATGACGGCGTGGCGACGGTGACGGTGAAGTGATTCCGGCAGGGCTTTGCCTAAGCTCTCCGAAAATATGACCGAGGTGGAAATCGGAGATCGGGGCACCGCACACGGCTATGGGACAATTGTGTGTCTCCAAGGGGTGCCCCTCCTCCGTATATAAAGGAGGGAGGGAGGAGGCGGGCCCCCTAGGGGTGCGCCAAGTGTGGGGAGTCCTACTAGGACTCCTTAGTCCTAGTAGGATTCCACCTCCCATACGGAGTAGGAAAGGGGGAAGGGAGAGGGAAAGGAAAGAGGGGGCTGCGCCCCCTCCCCTAGTCCAATTCGGTTTGGGCAAGGGGGGGCGCGCGCCTCCTCACGTGGCCTGCCTCTCCTTTTCCCGTATGGCCCAATAAGGCTCATTACTTCTCCCGGTGAATTCCCGTAACTCCCCGGTACTCCGAAAAATACCCGAATCACTCGGAACCTTTCCGACGTCCGAATATAGCCTTCCAATATATGAATATTTACCTCTCGACCATTTCGAGACTCCTCGTCATGTCCGTGATCTCATCCGGGACTCCGAACAAACTTCGGCCACCAATCACATAACTCATATAATACTAAATCGTCATCGAACCTTAAGTGTGCGGACCCTACGGGTTCGGGAATGATGTAGACATGACCGAGACGACTCTCTGGTCAATAACCAACAGTGGAACCTGGATGCTCATATTGGTTCCTACATATTCCACGAAGATCTTTATCGGTGAACCTCATATGTCAACATACGTTGTTCCCTTTGTCTGGCGGTATGTTACTTGCCCGAGATTCGATCGTCGGTATCCAATACCTAGTTCAATCTTGTTACCGGCAAGTCTCTTTACTCGTTCCGTAATACATCATCTTGCAACTAACTCTTTAGTCACGGTGCTTGCAAGGCTTCTGTGATGCTGTATTACCGAGAGGACCCAGAGATACCTCTCCGATAGTCGGAGTGACAAATCCCAATCTCGATCCATGCCAACTCAACAAACACTTTCGGAGATACCTGTAGTGCACCTTTATAATCACCCAGTAACGTTGTGACGTTTGATACACCCAAAGTATTCCTACGGTATCCGGGAGTTGCATGATCTCATGGTCAGAGGAACGTGTATTTGACATAGTGAAAGCAATAGCAATAAACTGAACGATCATTTGCTATGCTAACGGTTGGGTCATGTCCATCACATCATTCTCCTAATGATGTGATCCCGTTATCAAATGACAACTCATGTCCATGGTCAGGAAACCTTGACCATCTTTTGATCAACGAGCTAGTCTAGTAGAGGCATACTAGGGACATAGTATTTGTCTATTATCCACACATGTATTTAGTTTCCGGTCAATACAATTCTAGCATGAATAATAAACCATTATCATGAACGGAGAAATATGATAATAATAAACACTTTATTAATTGCCTCTAGGGCATATTTCCAACAGTCTCCCACTTGCACTAGAGTCAATTACATTGTAATGAATCTAACACCCATCGCATTCTGGTGCTGATCATGTTTTGCTCGTGGAAGAGGTTTAGTCAACGGGTCTGCCACATTCAGATCCGTGTGTACTTTGCAAATCTCTATGTCTCCATCCTTAATCAAATTCCGAATGGAGTTGAAGCGACGCTTTATATGCTTGGTTCTCTTGTGAAACCTGGGCTCCTTTGCTATAGCAATTGCTCCAGTGTTGTCACATAAGATAGTCATTGGACCCGATGCACTAGGTATGACACCCAAATCGGATATGAACTCCTTCATCCAGACTCCTTCATGTGCTGCTTCGGAAGCAGCTATGTATTCCGCCTCACATGTAGATCCCGCCACAACGCTCTGCTTGGAACTGCACCAACTGACCGCTCCACCATTAAGAATAAATACGTATCCAAATTGTGACTTAGAGTCATCTGGATCTGTGTCAAAGCTAGCATCGACGTAACCCTTTACGACGAGCTCTTTGTCACCTCCATAAACGAGAAACATGTCCTTGGTCCTTTTCAGGTACTTCGGGATATTCTTGACCGCTGTCCAGTGATCTACTCCTGGATCACTTTGGTACCTTCCCACCAAGCTAATAGCGAGGCACACATCAGGTCTGGTACACAGCATGGCATACATAATAGAGCCTATGGCTGAGGCATAGGGGATGACACTCATCTTCTCTTTGTCTTCTGCCGTGGTCGGGCTTTGAGTCTTACTCAATCTCACACCTTGCAATGCAGGCAAGAACCCTTTCTTTGACTGATCCATTTTGAACTTCTTCAAAATCTTGTCAAGGTATGTGCTTTGTGAAAGTCCAATGAGGCGTCTTTGATCTATCTCTATAGATCTTGATGCCTAATATGTAAGCAGCTTCTCCGAGATCCTTCATTGAAAAACTTTTGTTCAAATAACCCTTTATGCTTTCCAGAAATTCTATGTCATTTCCCATCAATAATATGTCATCCACATATAATATGAGAAATGCCACAGAGCTCCCACTCACTTTCTTGTAAATACAAGCTTCTCCATAAGTTTGTATAAACCCAAACGCTTTGATCACTTCATCAAAACGAGTATTCCAGCTCCGAGATGCTTGCACCAGTCCATAGATGGATCGCTGGAGCTTGCATACTTTGTTAGCACCTTTAGGATCGACAAAACCTTCCGGTTGCATCATATACAATTCTTCCTTAAGGAATCCATTAAGGAATGCCGTTTTGACGTCCATTTGCCAGATTTCATAATCATAAAACGCGGCAATTGCTAACATAATTCTGACAGACTTTAGCATCGCTACAGGTGAGAAAGTCTCATCATAGTCAACTCCTTGAACTTGTCGATAACCTTTAGCAACAAGTCGTGCTTTATAGACGGTGACATTACCATCAGCGTCCGTCTTCTTCTTAAAGATCCATTTATTTTCAATAGCTCGCCGTTCATCGGGCAAGTCTACCAAAGTCCATACTTTGTTCTCATACATGGATCCAATCTCGGATTTCATGGCCTCAAGCCATTTGTCGGAATCCGGGCTTGCCATCGCTTCTTCATAGTTTGAAGGTTCATCGTTGTCTAGCAACATGACCTCCAAGACTGGATTTCCATACCACACTGGTGCGGAACGTGTCCTGGTTGACCTTCGAAGTTCAGTAACAACTTGATCCGAAGTTTCATGATCATCATCATCAACTTCTTCTCTGGTCTGTGTCGATGTCACAGAAATTTCTTTCTGTGGCGTACTACTATCCAGAGGAGGTACAATTACCTCATCAAGTTCTACTTTCCTCCCACTCACTTCTTTCGAGAGAAACTCCTTCTCTAGAAAGGATCCATTCTTAGCAATGAATACTTTGCCTTCGAATCTGTGGTAGAAGGTGTACCCAACGGTATCCTTTGGGTATCCTATGAAGACGCACTTATCCGCTTTGGGTTCGAGCTTATCTGGCTGAAGCCTTTTGACATAAGCATCGCATCCCCAAACTTTCAGAAACGACAGCTTAGGTTTCTTACCAAACCACAGTTCATACGGTGTCGTCTTAACGGATTTAGACGGTGCCCTGTTTAAAGTGAATGCAGCTGTCTCTAATGCATAACCCCAAAATGATAGTGGCAAATCGGTAAGAGACATCATAGAACGCACCATATCTAATAGAGTACGATTACGACGTTCGGACACACCATTACGCTGTGGTGTTCCAGGTGGCGTGAGCTGTGAAACAATTCCACATTGTTTTAAGTGATTGCCAAACTCGTAACTCAAATATTCTCCTCCACGATCAGATCGTAAGAACTTTATTTTCTTGTTACGATGGTTCTCTACTTCACTCTGAAATTCTTTGAACTTTTCAAATGTTTCAGATTTATGCTTCATCAAGTAGACATAGCCATATCTACTCAAATCATCTGTGAACGTGAGAACATAACGATATCCACCGCGCGCCTCAACACTCATCGGACCGCATACATCGGTATGTATTATTTCCAACAAGTCTGTTGCTCGCTCCATTGTTCCGGAGAACGGAGTCTTAGTCATCTTGCCCATGAGGCATGGTTCGCACGTCTCAAATGATTCATAATCAAGTGATTCCAAAAGTCCATTTGTATGGAGTTTCTTCATGTGTTTTACACCAATATGACCTAAGCGGCAGTGCCACAAATATGTGGTACTATCATTATCAATTTTGCGTCTTTTGGCATCAATATTATGGATGTGTGTATCACCACGATCGAGATTCAACAAGAATAAACCATTCACAAGCGGTGCATGACCATAAAAGATATTATTCATCAAAATAGAACAACCTTTATTCTCTGATTTAAATGAATAACCGTCTCGCAATAAACAAGATCCAGATATAATGTTCATGCTCAACGCAGGCACCAAATAACAATTATTTAGGTTCATCACTAATCCCGAGGGTAGATGTAGAGGTAGCGTGCCGACGGCGATAACTTCAACTCTTGAACCGTTCCCGACGCGCATCGTCACCTCGTCCTTAGCCAATCTTCGTTTATTCCGTAGCTCCTGTTTCGAGTTACAAATATGAGCAACCGAACCAGTATCAAATACCCAGGTGCTACTACGAGTATTGGTAAGGTACACATCAATAACATGTATATCAAATATACCTTTGTTGATGTTGCCAGCCTTCTTATCTGCCAGGTACTTGGGGCAGTTCCGCTTCCAGTGACCAGTCCCCTTGCAGTAGAAACACTCAGTCTCGGGTTTGGGTACAGACTTGGGTTTCTTCGTGGGAGCAGCAACTGATTTGCCGTTCTTCTTGAAGTTCCCCTTCTTTCCCTTGCCCTTCTTGAAACTAGTGCTCTTCTTTATCATCAACACTTGATGCTCCTTCTTGACTTCTACCTCCGCGGCTTTGAGCATAGCGAAGAGCTCAGAAATAGACTTTTCCATACCTTGCATATTATAGTTCATCACAAAGCCCTTATAGCTTGGTGGCAGTGATTGGAGAATTCTGTCAATAACCGAATCATCTGGAAGATTAACTCCCAACTGAGTCAAGCGGTTATGCAACCCAGACATCTTGAGTATATGCTCACTGACAGAACTATTCTCCTCCATCTTACAGCTAAAGAACTTGTCGGAGACATCATATCTCTCGACCCGGGCATGAGCTTGAAATACAAGTTTTAGCTCTTGGAACATCTCATATGCTCCGTGATGCTCAAAACGTCTTTGGAGCCCCGGTTCTAAGCCGTAAAGCATGGCACACTGAACTATCGAGTAGTCATCAACACGTGTCTGCCAGGCGTTCATAACGTCGACAGACAAGGGAGGGGGCGCGACCTAGCGGTGCATCAAGGACATAAGCCTTCTGTGCAGCAATGAGGATGATCCTCAGATTACGGACCCAGTCCGCATAGTTGCTTCCATCATCTTTCAACTTAGCTTTCTCTAGGAACGCATTAAAATTCAGTGGAACTACAGCGCGGGCCATTGATCTACAACATACAATTGCAAAGATTATTTAGACTATGTTCATGATAATTGAAGTTCAATTAATCAAATTACTTTAAGAACTCCCACTTAGATTAACATCCCTCAAGTTGTCTAAGTGTAACATGATCCATATCAACTAAACCACGTCCGATCATCACGTGAGGTGGATTAGTTATCAATGGTGAACATCTTTCATGTTGATCATATCTACTATATGACTCATGTTCGACCTTTCGGTCTCTTGTGTTCCGAGGCCATATCTGTATATGCTAGGCTCGTCAAGTTTAACCCAAGTATTCTGCGTGTGTAAAACTGGCTTACACCCGTTGTATGCGTACGAAAGAATCCATCACACCCGATCATCACGTGGTGCTTAGAAGCGTCGAACCTTCGCAACGGTGCATACTAGGGGAGAACACTTATCTTGAAATTTAGTGAAGGGATCATCTTATAATGCTACCGTCGTCCTAAGCAAAATAAGATGCATAAAAGGATTAACATCACATGCAATTCAATATATATGTGACATGATATGGCCATCAACGTCTTGTGCTTTTGATCTCCATCAGCATAGCACTGTCATGATCTCCATCGTCACCGGGTTGACACCTTGATCACCATCGTAGCGTCGTGACACCTTGATCTCCATCGTAGCGTCGTGACACCTTGATCTCCATCGCAGCGTCGTGGTCGTCTCGCCGGCTATTGCTACTACTACTACTGCTAACTCATAGCGGTAAAGAAAAGCAATTACATAGCGTTGGCATTGCATACAATAAAGAGACAACCATAAGGCTCCTGCCGGTTGCCTGATAACTTACAAAACATGATCATCTCATACAACAACTTATATCACATCATGTCTTGATCATATCACATCACCAGCATACCCTGCAAAAACAAGTTAGACGTCCTCTACTTTGTTGTTGCAAGTTTTACGTGGCTGCTACGGGTTTGCAAGAACCGTTCTTACCTACGCAAAACCACAACGTGGTGTAGTGATTGCTTTTTTGATCTTCTAAAAGAACCCTCTTCATTGAAACCGATTCAACTAAAGTGAGAGAGACAGACACCCGCCAGTCACCTTTATGCAACGAGTGCACGTAGCGGTGAAACCTGTCTCGCATAAGCGTACGCGTAATGTCGGTCCGGGTCGCTTCATCTCACAATACCGCCGAATCAAGTAACAACTAGTAACGGCAAGCAATATGTATACACCCACGCCCACAACTCACTTGTGTTCTACTCGTGCAAAACACATCTACGCATAGACCTGGCTCTGATGCCACTGTTGGGGAACGAAGCATGAATTTCAAAAAATTTCCTACGCTCACGCAAGATCTATCCATGGAGATGCATCGCTACGAGAGGGGAGAGTGTGTCTACGTACCCTCGTAGACCGTTAGCGGAAGCGTCTCACAACGCGGTTGATGTAGTCGAACAATCCTTCGAGCTCCACCGATCGAGTACCGAACGTACGACACCTCCGAGTTCTACACACGTGCAGCTCGGTGACGATCCTCGCCTTCTTGATCCAGAAATACGTCAAGGAAGTAGATGAGTTCCGTCAGCACGACGGCGTGGCGACGGTGACGGTGAAGTGATTCCGGCAGGGCTTCGCCTAAGCTCTCCGAAAATATGACCGAGGTGGAAAACAGAGATCGGGGCACCGCACACGGCTATGGGACAATTGTGTGTCTCCAAGGGGTGCCCCTCCTCCGTATATAAAGGAGGGAGGGAGGAGGCCGGCCCCCTAGGGGTGCGCCAAGTGTGGGGAGTCCTACTAGGACTCCTTAGTCCTAGTAGGATTCCACCTCCCATACGGAGTAGGAAAGGGGGAAGGGAGAGGGAAAGGAAAGAGGGGGCTGCGCCCCCTCCCCTAGTCCAATTCGGTTTGGGCAAGGGGGGGGCGCGCGCCTCCTCACGTGGCCTGCCTCTCCTTTTCCCGTATGGCCCAATAAGGCCCATTACTTCTCCCGGTGAATTCCCGTAACTCCCCGGTACTCCAAAAAATACCCGAATCACTCGTAACCTTTCCAACGTCCGAATATAGCCTTCCAATATATGAATATTTACCTCTTGACCATTTCGAGACTCCTCGTCATGTCCGTGATCTCATCCGGGACTCCGAACAAACTTCGGCCACCAATCACATAACTCATATAATACTAAATCGTCATCGAACCTTAAGTGTGCGGACCCTATGGGTTCGGGAATGATGTAGACATGACCGAGACGACTCTCCGGTCAATAACCAACAGCGGAACCTGGATGCTCATATTGGTTCCTACATATTCCACGAAGATCTTTATCGGTGAACCTCATATGTCAACATACGTTGTTCCCTTTGTCTGGCGGTATGTTACTTGCCCGAGATTCGATCGTCGGTATCCAATACCTAGTTCAATCTCGTTACCGGCAAGTCTCTTTACTCGTTCCATAATACATCATCTTGCAACTAACTCTTTAGTCACGGTGCTTGCAAGGCTTCTGTGATGCTGTATTACCGAGAGGGCCCAGAGATACCTCTTTGATAGTCGGAGTGACAAATCCCAATCTCGATCCATGCCAACTCAACAAACACTTTCGGAGATACCTGTAGTGCACCTTTATAATCACCCAGTAACATTGTGACGTTTGATACACCCAAAGTATTCCTACGGTATCCGGGAGTTGCATGATCTCATGGTCAGAGGAACGTGTATTTGACATAGTGAAAGCAATAGCAATAAACTGAACGATCATTTGCTATGCTAACGGTTGGGTCATGTCCATCACATCATTCTCCTAATGATGTGATCCCGTTATCAAATGACAACTCATGTCCATGGTCAGGAAACCTTGACCATCTTTTGATCAACGAGCTAGTCTAGTAGAGGCATACTAGGGACATAGTATTTGTCTATTATCCACACATGTATTTAGTTTCCGGTCAATACAATTCTAGCATGAATAATAAACCATTATCATGAACGGAGAAATATGATAATAATAAACACTTTATTAATTGCCTCTAGGGCATATTTCCAACACAGTGATATGACACGGTTACGCATCATTAACCACCCTCAGAGACAGGAGATACCGGCCCCTGCTACGAGGGATACGTACCCGAGCTATGATACTTCCGGCTCTAGACAGAACGTGGTAACATATACTGAACTTATCTAATGCATCTAGTTCTTACATACTTTGTCGTGCGGACGTACTAATCTTCGAGTTCATTTCAGGCTGACATGACACTCGAGCTTCACGAGGAGGTGGCCAGCTATACACGACAACTATCGTCTACTGCTCTTCTAGAACCTCGTCCAGTGCACTCCTTTACGCGCATCGAGGGGAAACTACGAGCTATATATCAGGCTATCACGTGCACCCGCTCTACGGACGTTGTTCTCCAGCAGCCCCAGGTACGCCCGCCTCGTCACTCAACGGGCCAGCAGCAAGAACCCACACAGCACCGACATCAGCCGCGTCCACGTGTAGACCATCAGTGGATGAGTAGGCCACCACCTCCTGACCAGGCCGGGAGTTCAGCATGGCAGCACCACCATGATCCCACGTCGGGCTACGGGTTTCGACCACACCCACAACAGCACGGTCCACCGCCGAGCTTCGTGATGCATCAACATCCTACAGGTATGTTTGTTCATATCTATTCTTTTCAATATCAGTTGGAACTACCTGTTTCTTAATTAATTATGTGGCCTCCCTGTCGTAGGAGCCTACGGATATAGGGCGCCTATGTCCGGACATGAGGCCTCCCATTCCGAATCCACGTTTGACAGTGCTCCGGAAGGTGGGCACAACACACAGGATCAGGTGTCGCAGCACATCACCAATTGGATGGACACGTATTATTCTACTCCTCCACCAGATCCCACACAGCCCACACAGCCCACGCAAGACACACAGTATGGCGAGGACGGGTCTTGGATTCCTCTTCGTAACGTTCGGCCACCGAACAGGTATGGGTGGTCGACGCCCCCTCCACCACAGCCACGCCGCGGACGAGGACGACGTGGCTGATACTTATGTATGCGAGGGACGTATTTGTATGTGAGAGACATATTTCTACCTATGTATGCGAGAGACATATTTCGACCTATGTATGCGAAAGACATATTTCGACCTATGTATGCGAGAGACATATTACTATTCATTTGCATTGTTATTCGAGTTACATTTCCACACTGATTGCAACACAACAAATTACTAAGATAGAAGTACATCTGAATTAAACGGTGCGACTAAATTTAAAAATACAGCTTACAAACTACATGAAGTCATCGTCGTCATCCTTCGTTGATGCAGCACTCTTGCCCTTCGACAATGCGGTAGTCTTCGACTTCGACGATGCGGGTCTCTTGGCCTTGGTGCTCGGCATGAAGTCATCGTCGTCATCCACCGTTGATGCAGCACCCTTGCCCTTCGACAATGCGGGTCTCCTGGCCTTGGTGCTCGGCATGAAGTCATCGTCGTCATCCTCCGTTGATGCAGCACTCTTGCCCTTCGACGATGCGGTAGTCTTCGACTTCGACGATGCGGGTCTCTTGGCCTTGGTGCTCGGCATGAAAAGATCATCTTCGTCCTCACTGTCTTGGCTCCATAACCAAGTATCTTCTACTGCGGCCCTTAGGAAAGATGCACTCTTATGTTGTACTTCCTTCCACCTTCCATCCAACCTGAGAAGTTCTGTCCGTATCTCCTCAAAGGTCCTTGCAGGCCACCCACTCCTACTTAATTGGTGAGCCAACTCATTCATGAAGATGTCACTACCGACGAGTTCGTCCCATGGAACTATCCTGTTGTCTATCTGGAAATTGGCGGCTAACCTCAGAAGTTTTTCGGACATACCGGGGTGAAAACAACTACGATCGAAAGGATAACCAGTTTTGGACATCTTCACGAGACTACACTTGCCTGCTTACCCACCTTAGTGTGGAGGGGGTTTTATAGGTTCAGAAGAGAACATGGAGGGAGAGAAGATGGCGGGAAACGATTGGCGGGAGAGAATGGCGGGAAGAGAATGGCGGGAAACGGTTGGCGGGAGAGAATGGCGGGAAACGGTTGGCGGGAGAGAATGGCGGTCAATTTTTTGGCAGAAAAGAATGACGGGAAGTACATAAGCGGGAAAAGTTGGAGCCATGCAGCAGTCGTCTTACTATAGGCCGATTAGAGCTAATCGGCCTATAGTAAGACGATTAGTCTAATCAGCTTACTCTAAGCCGAATGCTGCATGTGGTGCTGGCCGAAAGGCCTATCGGCCAAGCCCAAGACGACTGAAATCCAATCGGCCATGGCTAGGCCGACTGAAAGCTAATCGGCCTATAGTAAGCCGATTAGTCCCAATCGGCCTACCACTGGCCGATGCTGTATTATTTTTGCAAATAACTCAAACTGCGTATTATTTTTCAAATTTATTAAAAAAAATGTATTATTTAAAAAAATTTAGCTATAAACGATAGGTGTCAGAGCGGGATGGTAATGGTAGTAGCCCGATAAATAAAAAACTCCCCCCCCCCCCCCCCCCCCCCCCCCCAACCGCCGCCCCGCCGCCGCCTCCGATCTCGGCAGGTATCCGCGTTTGCTCCTCCCGATCGGCCTCGGGGGCTGGTTCGATTGGGCCCTTGCTCTCGCTCGGTTTCGTGTGCTGATTCGATTGGGTCTGCGTGCGTGCGTGCGTGCGTGTGCCGTGTGGTGCAGGGAGGGCGGGATGGTAATGGTAGTAGCCCGATAAATAAAAAACTCCCTCCCCCCACCCCACCCCACCCCACCCCCGTCTCGCCTAGACTCGCCTCTCCGCTCGCACTCACCGCGCGGCGCACGCCCGTGATCCGCCTCGCCGGCTTCCACCGCCGCCCCGCCGCCGCCTCCGATCTCGGCAGGTATCCGCGTTTGCTCCTCCCGATCGGCCTCGGGGGCTGGTTCGATTGGGCCCTTGCTCTCGCTCGGTTTCGTGTGCTGATTCGATTGGGTCTGCGTGCGTGCGTGCGTGTGCCGTGTGGTGCAGGGAGGGCGCGCGGAGGAGGCAGATGGAGATGGCGGCGGAGGACGGCGCGAGGTCGCCTACCAGGATGCTGGCGGAGGGGCACCTGCGGATCGCCACGGGCGGGCGGGCGCCGGCGGACGGCGGGATCGCCGTTCGCCACATCCCACACCACCACACCGCTAAGAAAGGTGACTGCTAGCCCGCTATGGCTATCTCTTTAGTCTATACTCCTCTATGCTGTCTATACTGCTGAATTATGCTATACTAGTGATGGATTTTGCTATGATGTGAGAGAATCGGTTTGGGAATTCGTAGCTGGGGCTAGAATCGTAGGCAGTGTAAATGTTCAGTTCTGCTGTTTGTGCGGACTATGCTGTCCTCTAGAGGGTGATTTGATGATGCACGTAGGAGAGTTGATGGATTTTGTTCTTAGGGTTACCTGTTGCTATGCGTGCCTGATGGAGTAGCATGGCCTATGGGACTACAACGATTACTGGGTATGATGATGGTTTAATGTTGTGTGAAGTTTTTCAGTGCACTCTAAGTGCTAGAAGACCGTTATTGAGTATAGTTCATGGTGTTGGGAAAAGCCGGCGCTGTTTGATTATTGTTCGGTTTGATGTAGGTGGAGTTCTGATTTAGTATGTACGCGACAGTTTCTGTTTCTGGTTAGTTATGGGTGGCCGTTTCTTTCGCCGAAAGGGGTTAGAACCCAAAATGTCGTTAGGGGTCGCCGACAAAGGTGACAGCAACGATACACGCTGCTTATTTCAATTGGAGTTTAGTTCTCTGTTTGGTCGTGCGATTGGTAGTGTATTGTCGGTTTCGATAGGAGTCCTGATTTAGTACGTAGGCGATGGTTTTTTGTAAGTTATATGTGTTATATTTTTTCCTTCGAAAGAGGTTAAAACCAAAATGTCGTTAGGGGTCGTGGACAAAGGTGACAACAACTATACACGCTGCTTATTTCTATTGGAGTTTAGTTCGCAGTTTGGTCATGCAGTTGGTAGTGGATTTGTCGATTTCGATACGAGTCCTGATTTAGTACGTAGGCGATGGTTTTTGGTAAGTTATAGGTGTAACTTTTTTTTCCTCCATAAGGGGTTGAAACCCAGCAAGACATGTCGTATGGGTCGCCGACAAAGTTGGCAGCAACGATACACGCTGCTTGTTTCTATAGGACTTCAGTGCCCAGTCTGGTCATGCAATTGGTAGTGAATTTGTCGGTTTCGATATGTTGATCTAAGTATTGTCTTTGCACTCCATGGTTGTCGGTATTATGGTTATCTAAAGTTGACAGCAACGATATTCGACACCGCTTATTTTTATTGGACTTCAGTGCTTGCTGCCCGGTTCGTTCATGCAATTGGTAGTGGATTTGATATGTTGATCTAAGTATTGTCTTTGTGCGGCATGGTGGGTCGGTAACTCGGTATTATGGTTATCTAAAGTTGACAGCAACGATGTACGACACCGCTTGTTTTTATTGGACTTCAGTGCTTGCTGTCCGGTTTGGTCATGCAACTGGTAGTGGATTTGTCGGTTTTGACATGTGTTTCTGAGTATTGTCTTTGTGCTCCACGGTTGGTCGGTATTATGGTTATCTTTTGGAAGGGTTACAACTTACAAGCTCGCGCTTACAACTCCTAAAAGCTTATGTATGTGACAGTTACTGGTAGTTTTTGGTTGCTTGTTCTTGACAGAAAGGCTATAAATTCTTCAGTGTGCATATCCTCACGGATTCAGCAGAATATGCATTTGCCTCTTTCAATATAGTGTGGTGTGGTTACTGCCCTTTGTTTCTGTTACTGGTTTCTATTTCCCTATATGTTTAAGCCTGAGTTCAAAGCTTAAAGCTTCTCAAAGTTCAATCTGCAATCAAGGGATCTGATTATTTTCTATAAATGTCAACTGCCAAGTGTTGAGCAGCTCACGCTATATAACAATATTTCATAGAATGCTATGGGTATAACAATATTTCATAGAATGCTACGGGTATGTTTGGCTTGTTCCTGAATCCTGAAGTCATCGGTTGTTCATTTGATGGGGTTGTTTAGGCAGTTATTGTTGTGTATAATAAATTCATTTGTAGCGTTCCATGTCCATCCTTTTCTTTAGCGTACGTGATTTGGTACTGTGATAATTTTCCATTTCCATACATTAGGTGTCCGCTTTTGTGATATTAACTACGGGCACCTAAAGATGTAGAGTTTACTTGCTTCCAGTGTTCATAAACTTTATTAATGCAATTGTCATTGTGATGAAAGTGAGTTTCCAAATTATTTGAAATTTCTCTCTCTCGATTTGTTACATAATGATTCACAATCAATCGGGAATTAATTGGAATGAGAGGACAACATGTAGTTCTTTTTTACTGTTACTCCTGCGTAGTTTCAGAATTGGGTTATTTTTTCGAAATACTATCTTGTTCTTCATAGTTCCTACGGATGTTGTTGTAACTCTTTTGATGCTGCTTTCAGAAGATGGTGGGAAAATTGAACAAGAAAACCATGGAGGTGCAAATCCATTACCATCCCAAGAGTTGGGCAAAATAGTTAATGGGACTAAAAAGGTTTGATCTATCTACACTCAATAGTATTACCAACATTTCGTTCTCTGTTGATATGACGTTATATTCTAGCAATGCTTCTGTGCAAAATGCAGGTTCCTGCTACATTAGATGACTATAGAAAGCTTGTAGTTCCAGTAATTGAGGAGTATTATAGTACAGGAGATGTGGAACTGGCAGTTTCTGAGCTAAGGAGTCTTGGATCCGATCAGTTTCACAATTACTTTGTGAAAAAACTCATATCCATGGCAATGGACCGCCATGATAAAGAAAAAGAAATGGCGTCAATTCTGCTGTCTGCCTTGTATGCTGATCTACTGGACTCCTCCAAGATGAGTGAAGGTTTTATGATGCTTCTAGAGTCAACAGAAGATCTATCTGTGGATATACCAGACGCTGTTGATGTCTTGGCTGTTTTCATTGCACGTGCCATTGTTGATGAAATATTGCCTCCTGTTTTTCTCACTCGGGCCAGAGCATTGCTTCCAGAATCTTCAAAAGGTATTGAAGTTCTGCAGGTTGCTGAGAAGAGTTACTTGTCAGCTCCTCACCATGCGGAGTTAGTTGAACGCAAGTGGGGCGGGAGCACACACTTCACTGTAGAAGAGGCGAAAAAGAGGATCCAGGATATTCTGAGGGAATACATTGAGAGTGGTGATACAGATGAAGCCTTTAGGTGCATAAGGGAGCTAGGCCTTCCATTCTTCCATCATGAGGTTGTGAAACGTGCTCTCATCCTTGGTATGGAGAATCTGTCGGCACAGCCATTAATCCTGAAGTTATTGAAGGAATCAACGACGGGTTGTTTGATCAGTTCTAATCAAGTGTCGAAGGGTTTTTCTCGGGCTGCTGAGAGTGTTGATGACCTGAGCCTTGATGTTCCTTCAGCCAAAACATTTTTTGACAAGCTGCTTTCAGCAGCCATATCTGAAGGGTGGCTTGATGCTTCATTCTGTAAATCTGCTGCCCTTGATGAAGATATGCGGAATGCAAGCAGTGAGAAGGTCAAGCGTTTTAAAGAAGAATCTGGTCACATAATTCAGGAGTATTTCCTCTCAGACGACGTCCCGGAACTCATTAGAAGCCTTCAAGAGCTTTCTGCCCCTGAATACAACGCCATGTTCCTCAAGAAGCTCATCACTCTTGCTATGGACAGGAAGAACAGGGAGAAGGAGATGGCTTCTGTACTTCTTTCTTCACTCAGCTTGGAACTATTTTCCACAGGTGATATCATGAAGGGATTCATAATGCTCCTGCAGTCAGCAGAAGACACTGCCCTTGACATTGTGGATGCTCCTAGTGAACTAGCCCTCTTCCTGGCTAGGGCAGTGATCGATGAAGTCTTGGTTCCACTGAATTTGGATGACATCAGTAGCAAGCTGCGTCCGAACAGCAGTGGTAGTCAAACTGTCCAGATGGCCAGCTCTCTGCTTGCAGCCCGCCATTCTGGTGAGAGGATACTGCGCTGCTGGGGTGGCGGCACTGGCTGGGCTGTGGAAGACGCAAAGGACAAGATCTCCAAGCTCCTTGAGGAGTACAACACCGGCGGCGACCTGAAGGAAGCCTGCCAGTGCATCCGCGACCTCGGGATGCCCTTCTTCAACCATGAAGTGGTGAAGAAAGCGCTGGTGATGGCGATGGAGAAGCAGAATGAAGCTAGCATCTTGGCTCTGCTGCAGGAGTGCTCTGGCGAGGGGCTGATAACCATCAACCAGATGACCAATGGCTTCGCTCGCGTTAAGGAAGGCCTTGACGATCTGACCCTCGACATCCCGAACGCGCAGGAGAAGTTTAGAGGCTATGTGGAGCTCGCGACAGAGCGCGGCTGGCTGCTACCTTCCTTCGCCTCCCTGCCCTGAGCTCTTCCCCAGCAGACGGCTAAGCTTGAAGAAATATACCTCTGTATATCTTACACCCATGCTGTCTTTACCACCATACCGAACTTTTTCTTCTGTTCCTAGCCTTTTCTGAGCCGAAATGGTATGGTATACCGGAGTGTGATAGGGTTGTTGGTGTATTGGTCTGTGACTTGGAGAGTTTAAGGAATAACGCCATTTGGCTTCAGGACTGATGGAGTTGTTTTTAAGTAGCTGCCCATGGCTTTCAGCTTTTGAAGTTCCTTCTTGTGCGTGTGGAGTAATATGTTTTCGTGGCCTTGGGATAGGGCTGTCCAAGGTGAGATGACAGAACATTTACTAGCTCATGATGCGGAAGCTAGCGCGGAAGGCTCTCTCCCGAAGCTTCTCCCACCGCTCTCCTCTGACGATGCCTCCCTAGTGGGTATTGAGCTACTTCCTCCTGATTTTAAGATAACATCGTGAAGGCAATTATCATCTAAGTATGGCAGTACTTATACATTTCATAGCTCTGGTTTACCAGAGCTCTCAAACATCGTACTCCGGAGACTAAAAAAACATGGGGGAGACTAGTATAGGATCTCACATTGAGATCAATGGAATAAACCACATGGGGGAGACTAGTATAGGATCTCACATTGAGATCAATGGAATAAACCACAAAAATTCATCTTTATAATTTTGGAAAGTTGTGAAATTATTTGACAACACACCTGCCGTGTGTGTGCGCGCGCGCGTGCGTGTGCATGCGCGCGTGTCTGTCTGTGTTTGTGTGTAACTTTGAAAAAATCAGCCCAAACTATTGTAAGAGGTTCTAAAAGGACAAATTCGAATGCGAATAGTGTCAACATTGGGTGAATAGTATTTTGACACTATTCACGTGATCAAATCCGGTTTTTCCTTTTTTGTGTTTATTAGTGTAGGTTGAATTAGGAGCTCAAACTTTTTTAAGTTGTACATCGCACATTAATGTGTGTCTATAACCTTTTTGAGAATGTTCGAACATGTTTTTTTTAAAGATCTCATTAATCTCATCTAATGCTAGTCTCCCCAGAAAAACATCTACTATAATTCAGCGCTAGAACTCATATGTTTTTCTTTTTGTTCTTATAGAAAAATTCCCAAAGAGTACAATCATCTATTTTTTAGCCATTAATCTTTTGCGGCGCCTCGTGATGTATCATCTAGTTAATTAGAAATTTCATCCCAAAAAGATTAACTACAATTTTGATTGGATGCATCCCGTGTCTGGCCATGCGTGGGTATTAGGGCAGACTTGGTCCGGAAATAGCAAATGGAGGACGGGCTCCATGGTGGACTTAAAAAAAAAAACATATTTCCACATCACCAAAAAAATCGATTTTTTTATACATACACAAATACATATATAACACGTTGAGGAAAAATTTCACGACAATATACTTTCATACGTGGCGTATACAAAAAAAACAAATACATAAATGAATATGGACCCCTTTTTTATTGTTGTTGGGCCGGGATTTTGTTCTTTTTGTGCAGCTTGCAAACAATAATATTTTTGAACGAAATTTTACAGATCCACTGCAAATATGTATAAGTTTTCACAGATTTTTTTCGGGATTTTTTGAAACGTAGAAATATCATTTTTGAATCTTTTGAAATAAAGTCCTCCAATGCCCCCGTCCTCCATTAAGTCGCACTCTGACTTGGTCATCCTTTTTTTCTCCGGTAACGCTATCTGGCTGATGTTCTCTAGAAGAGGGATGGCAAACGAACACATTGGTAGTTTTAGTTGTGACGCGAGATCAAACTATGACAGTTTCTGTCCGTTTTTGCCTCAAAATTTCATTCTTTCCAGAAACTGTCTAGCGTTTCTGAAACACTGCCAACAAAAAACGTTCGTGAATATCACCGCTCACAGCGAATGTTCACCAACTATCGGGGTTCTTTTGTCACCAGTATAGTTATTCACGGCCGGGCACTTCAGAGGGAGACATATTTTTGTGTGATGGCAAAGGTGGGTAATTTCCTACCACCTTATTGGAGATTTATTGGCTACAACATCTGGCTGATTATGATTTTGTGAACATCTCTAGATGGCCATCATCTTTGACAATAAACCTGATGCGCTGTTATCTTGGTCAATGTGTCATAAATCTCAGTATGATGTGTTTGTTGTTTTCTTCACTGTTCTCCTGTGATGCCAATGTCTGTGATAACGTGATCCATCATGCAACCTTAGATCTCTGACCAAGTGAGGCCAATGGTCCTCCAATGGAGCGTGACAGGGGCTACTACCCATACTCATCCTGGGCGGCGGCTAAGGCCCGGCAACTTCCGCTCATGTTCCGCCTACAGTCCTACTCCTACACCTAGACCGGCTATATATTCGTGTGTATGCTTGTCATATTTTGTAGATCACTAGCACAAGGGCCCGTGCGTTGCAACGGGGACATATATTTTTGTGGCTTCATACTTCTTAAAAGTAAAAATGTCGTGGATTGCAGCGTATACAAAATATAGAAGTATGTGTTAGAAACCTTGTGCTCAAAACAATATGTCTAGAAATCTTCAAAATAATTTACCAATCAAACGACTTTTATTATTCTAGTGGTTCAAAATGAATGGTGTTAAAGATACACGATATGCTCACGCATATCAAGCATATATGATCTTTTGGGGAATTGTAGTTCTCGACTCCTAGTTCAATAAGATTATATAGTAAACAAGGTCGTGCGTTGCAACGGGAGAAAAAGTATCACATATTCCGAATAACCCCAAAAGATCAACACCCCCTTAACCCTCACAACCAATATTGGGCAGGACTTAATGACTATAATGGGTATAACCTAATGTGTCAATGCTATTTGATTCTGTTCCATAAGTTGAATTCAGCAGCATCCTGTCAGATATCTTGGCCATCTTTTTCTTCACTACTTGAACTGGGAAAAAATTAGAAAAAGAATACATCGTCTATGTTAAATGCTGGCTGCTGATATCTCTTTGCCAACAATCTACCCTAACTCATTATGTAGTACTTTAAAAAATCCGCTACTGTTGCTCATTAGTACATATTTATCTACTGCAACTGACTTGTGTTCAATCCCGGCCACGCCCACGCATTTGCTTTTACCCCTGTAGTCTGTAGACATGTTGCACAATGTCCTTTTGCTCCAAGCCATGACCCCTTTGGATTTGCAGAGCGACTCTGAAAGCTATCAATTCCCAAGATGGTACTATCAACCATGCCGTACAGGTGTCTTGCTCCACATTTTACGTACAAATTCTGCAAGCATGAGTACTATTATATTTTGTAATGAAGAAAATAGAAAGAGGAGAATAGTTTAGAAAAAAAAGAATCCAGTATGACCAATGTCCAAAAATGTTAAACTTCCTATTCTCTAATGGCAGAAAAATACTAGCAAGGTTCACCTTCATATAAGTGACAGGAATACTGAAAAATATGTTATCAAATACAATTTAATGTGCAATGCAGTATACGACAGGACTGCAGATTGCACCGTTCTTGTTCAGTTTCGACAAATGGCATATACAGACCATAAATCCTATAGCTTCTGATCAAGATTACCAAAGATTAAAGAGAATCAGCTTGAATGAAGAGAGCAGCCGATCAAGATTACTGAAAAGTTACAGCAATAGAGCTCTTAATTAGTAGAAATAATTATTTCTACATCAAGTGAAAGATAGCTGTGTCATTGATAATTATTTCCAAATCAAAGATAGGTGTGTCCTTGATTTTCACATAATGCATGCTCTCTATATCGCGTGCGTACATGTGGATTCGTCTTGACGTACGGGATTCTAATAATCATCGCCCGTAACTATTGAGATGCAAAATAATTTGTGTAAATAACTACAGTGCAGCAATAGTTAATCTTCTCGAACCGTGGCATACTCAACAACATAATCAAATCACAATACACAGTAATTGGCATCTCACATCGAGTCAACTTGATGAGGGGCGGCAGATCAGAGTGAGTTCAGGATAGCCGAACAAGACAAACGCCTGACTACCCAAGAGTGCCGGATAAAGGCGAGTAGTTGCAGACGCGCGCGACGCTCACTGACGCTGATGGGCGCTACCGCCGTGCCGTTTAGACATTGTCGGAGTCCGCCGTGGACTGGTTGCACGCCAACCCATCTGAGGCCCAAATCTATCATTGTAAACTACTATAGCTTACACGCTTGATCAAGGCAAGACCATCTGCTTGTGGTTTAATTAGGATGTGATGGATTGGATACTATGTCTTTTCTTTTACCGTGGATGGGTTCTCTTGTTGTAGATAAGTCGTGTCATCGTGATGATGCACTTGATTCCCAACTGATTTTCGGTGATGGTCTGCCTTGCATGCTGCTGTGCAATGCACATGCCCGATCCGACGGACAACCAAAAGATCTAGACAGAATGCAGTTCTGGTATTTGTGATAACTGGGCTATTCCCTGGGGTCAACGTTCACTGGTCACTAACTATTCCATAGTTCATTTTCTGAGTTCTAGCAATTCCATCAGCTTCATCGCATAGCTTAGTACAACAGAACAGAAGATGCAGGTAATCTGTAGAAACTCATGCTTTTCTTACATGCCTCTTGCAAGGTTAGCTTTAGTACATACCTCAAATGGAAAACCTGCAGCCGGGAGTCCCAACGAAGTGTGGAGCACGAGCGGACGGCGGAAGGTGTTCCGGCAAAGGCATTGGAGGTGAGATTGGATGCTTCTGGGGCAGGTCAGGCAAACTAAATGCACGATGGGGCGATGCATCTTAAGAAGCAATGGAGAAGAGCACGATGGCTAATCTCAGCCTTCTCAAGGCGTCATGGGGCTGGATAAAAATCTTTAACTCCAAAATTAAATACACAACAACATAAAAAGTTAAATGCATTAACAACTGTAAGAAAATCACAACAACCTTTAGCAACTGTATTTTCGTTGCTAAATGATCACATCCATAAACAGGACCCGCCTATGCACTTACTGCAGAGTAGTTGAAATTTTAGCTCTGCTATAAATACCATCACTAAGGTTAAATGCTACATGCATTTGAAGGGACACCACTCTGTCCTCTACAATTTTCAGCGCCCAAGGAATGTTGCTCATCATTAGCGTCTTCCTCATGAGGAAACATTGGTTCAGCAAGAAGGAAAGAGCACAAAGAGCTATGAAAATTCACATCAAAGCAATTCGATCTCACATGAGAAATTGAACAAGCTAGTTATAAGCATAGTGGTGAGCTCATCAGTGCATCGCCCCATCTGCATGCATCCTATAACAAGTTAATGTTGTGTCATTATAAAACCTGGTAGAGTTTAGTAATACTTGGATGAAAAAAAAAACAATGCTCTACAAGCATACAACTGAAGCATAATACCTTATCAGACATGACTCTCGTTCTATTTTGCTGGTAAGTTGTAACAGTAATACAATGTCCAAAAGAACTCAATCAAGGTAATACATATGCTCCTGTCAGAAATGCAACCTTAACTCCTAAAGAAAAAGAAGAAACAACGATCAGTTTCATGCAAGAAATTCTGAAGAAAAAGGTGAGACATACTTTCTCAACCTTTGGAAACAAAGATGCAGAAAAAGTATCCTTATAAAGGATGCTGATAGAAAAAATATATACCAAAGAGGAATTTCGACATAATCACTTTTTAAATTCAATTAAGATTAATAATCTGGCATTGGTTCAAGAAAGGATACACAGCAGGTGATCGGCTAAGACAACTATTTGCATAGCAATCAATGTAAAAATACAACCTTTGTTCATTGTAGCAGTGATACTGTGCCGGTTGAAAGTACTTGTACCAGAAAAGAAGACACAGACCATCTCATATTTTCCAGAGCTCTGAAGTAAAAAACCAACAAGTGCAAGAATAGGAACAAAGAAAAGCTTACCTGGGCAAGTGGGCATGATGCCATTGGGGCTGTATACCATGCTCGAGGCAGTAAAGCTCTCTTGCCAAGCTCTCCCTTCAATACCAGCCAATACCAGCCGCAAAACCGGCCGTGCTGCTTTCAAGCTCTTCTCCCATGCCACCGCAGCAGAGCAGCCGAACGCGCATTGTTCGATCTCCCCCTCCGCGCTGTTGTAGACACGCATGTCATGCTGCCCTCCCAAGCTCTCCCTCCGGCCTCTTGTTGATGAAATAGCCTCCACCCGAAAGAAATCAAAACGAGATTCCCAATATGCATAAATGAAGCTACACCTACAGCCATCGCCAGATTGCATCTGCAATTTCCAATGAGGACCACATCGCGGTCTCATACTACGAGCAATCCTCCCAGCTGCGTACCCCAAAGGAAACCCCAGTCTCCGTCCATCCCACGCCGCAAGAGACTTGCCTGACTTGCCTGGGATGGTCAGGCTTGCCGCCGGACAGGGGAGGGAGGGGGTGCACTAGTAGAAAACAGGGCTTTGGTTGAGGCAGGATAAGGGCATTAATCCCGGTTCACTCACGAACCGAGACCAAAGGGTGCACCAGTCCCGGTTCGTGAGGCCAGGGCGCCGGCCGGGCCTCGGGGGCCATTGGTCCCGGTTCGTCTGACATTTTTGGTCCCGGTTCCAGACACGAACCGGGACCAATGGGCCTCGCTCCTGGCCCAGCACCTTTAGTCCCGGTTGGTGGCTGGAACCTGGACCAAAGGTCGGTCTTCTGTCCCGGTTCTAGCCACCAACCGGGACTAATGATAAGCCTATATATACCCCCGCCCCTGCCCGCTCACTCTGTTTTTTGGCCGGCCGGCATGTGCAGGTGTGTGTTGCTCTAGCTCTCACCTCCTATGCACATGAGGTGTTCGATGAAATGCCCGAGCCACACTTAAGCTTTCTCCTCTCCAAGCTCGACCTCCAAGCTCCATTTTCCTCAAGATTTGTCTAGGTTTGGCGGTCCGTCCTGTCCCATCCCCGTCCTCACCGCCGTCGATCGCCCGCGCCGATCTCGTCGCCGGCACCACCGTGGTGAGCCTCTTGTTCTTATCTTCTTTCTAAAAGAAAAAAAATTCTTACTTATATGATTTAGATAGATACTTGTACAATTTTCTTACTTTTATTATTGTTTGTTATTATATAGTGCCATGGTTTTGGTATCCGCCCCCGTCGTCCCTCGTCCTGTCTATGATTCGGATGTGGTATATTATCTTTTATAACTATTTGTTTCATTTAGTGTTTATGACAATTATGCCGACCAACGTGACATAGATGTTTTTATCTAGGAGGTATGTGAACCAAAAATTCGAACCGACCCTCTTGTCGAGAGGTTAAATTTAGTTGAAAAAGAAAACAATTACTTGAAGAAAAAATTGAAAAGAATTGAGGAGGAGAAGATGGAATTGGAGTTGCATGTTGCTGATGTCGTCGAAGATCACAAGATCAAGATGGATGCAATGCGCTTGAAGATTAGAAAGATTAGAAAATATGCCATTCATACTAAGGCTTGGTATCATTATGCCGTTGGATCAATTGGTACCTTAGTTGCCGTTATGATCGCATTTGTTGTTGCATTTAAATGTTTTACATAGTTTCAATGTATGTTTTAATTAGATGCTCTAGAGAGCTATATGTTGTTCAATGAGAACTATGTATGAACTTTATGTATTTATTTTGGTTACTACTGTACTTTGGTTTTAATGTGATGATGAACTTCTATTAATTTGGTCACTTCTCTATTCATGATGTTCTGTAATGGTTTTTGATACACTTAATTATATAATGCACGCAGATGAACCGGCAATGGATGTACGGTGACCGACGCACCTCCGAGTACATTAAGGGTCTGCATAATTTTCTCGAAGTGGCTGAGGCAAACAAGCAGAATGGTTTTATGTATTGTCCATGTACTATCTGTGGGAATACGAAGGATTACTCTAACTCGAAAACCCTTCACGTCCACCTGCTTGAGAAGGGTTTCATGCCACACTATAATGTTTGGACCAAGCACGGAGAAAGAGGGGTTATGATGGAAGACAACGAAGAAGAAGAGGATGATGACAACTATCCGCCCCCTGAATACGGTGATGCTGCAATGGGGGAAGCTGAAGATCAAGAGGAACCAGACGATGTGCCCGATGATGATCTTCGCCGGGTCATTGTTGATGCAAAGAGACAATGCCAAAGTGAAAGGGAGAAGTTTAAGTTCGATCGCATGTTAGAGGATCACAAAAAAGGGTTGTACCCAAATTGCGAAGATGACAACACAAAGCTCGGTACCACACTGGAATTGCTGCAATGGAAGGCAGACAATGATGTATCTGACAAGGGATTTGGTTCGCTACTGAAAATAATGAAGAAGAAGCTTCCAAAGGATAACGAATTGCCCGACAGTACGTACGAAGCAAAGAAGGTTCTATGCCCTCTAGGATTGGAGGTGCAGAAGATACATGCATGCCCTAATGACTGCATCCTCTACCGCGGTGCGTACGAGGATTTGAACACATGCCCGGTATGCCGTGCATTGCGGTATAAGATCAGACGAGATGGCCCTGGTGATGTTGAGGGCCAGCGCACCGGGAAGAGGGTTCCTGCCAAGGTGATGTGGTATGCTCCTATAATACCACGGTTGAAACGTTTGTTCAGAAACAAAGAGCATGCCAAGTTGATGAGATGGCACAAGGAAGACCGTAAGAAAGACGGGAAGTTGAGAGCACCCGGTGATGGGTCGCAGTGGAGAAAGATCGAGAGAAAGTGGGGGGACTTTACAGGTGACCCAAGGAACGTATGGTTTGGTTTAAGTGCAGATGACGTTAATCCTTTTGGGGAGCAGAGCAGCAAGCATAGCACATGGCATGTGACTCTATGTATGTATAACCTTCCTCCTTGGTTGTGCATGAAGCGGAAGTTCATTATGATGCCAGTGCTCATCCAAGGCCCTAAGCAACCCGGCAATGACATTGATGTGTACCTAAGGCCATTAGTTGATGGACTTTTACAACTGTGGAATGGAAAAGGTGTACGTGTGTGGGATGAGCATGCACAAGAGGAATTTGACCTACGAGCGTTGCTGTTTGTAACCATCAATGATTGGCCTGCTCTCAGTAACCTTTCAGGACAGACAAACAAGGAATACCACGCATGCACGCACTATTTAGATGACACCGAAAGTATATATTTGGACAAATGCAGGAATAATGTGTACCTGGGGCATCGTCGATTTCTTCCGACCAACCATCAATGTCGAAAGAAAGGAAAGCATTTCAAAGGTGAGGCAGATCACCGGAAGAAGCCCGCCCTCCGTACTGGTGATCACATACTTGATATGGTCAATGATTTACAAGTAATCTTTGGAAAGGGTCCTGGCGGACTATCTGTTCCGAATGACGCTGAGGGACGCGCACCCATGTGGAAGAAGAAATCTATATTTTGGGACCTACCCTATTGGAAAAACCTAGAGGTCCGCTCTGCAATCGACGTAATGCACGTGACGAAGAATCTTTGCGTGAACCTGCTAGGCTTCTTGGGAGTGTATGGGAAGACAAAAGATACACCGGAGGCACGGGAGGACCAGCAACGTATGCACGAAAAAGACGGCATGCATCCAAAGCAGTATGAAGGTCCTGCCAGCTACGCTCTTACCAAAGAAGAGAAGGAAATCTTCTTTGAATGCCTGCTCAGTATGAAGGTCCCGTCTGGCTTCTCGTCGAATATAAAGGGAATAATAAATATGGCAGAGAAAAAGTTCCAGAACCTAAAGTCTCATGACTGCCACGTGATTATGACGCAACTGCTTCCGGTTGCATTGAGGGGGCTTCTACCGGAAAACGTTCGATTAGCCATTGTGAAGCTATGTGCATTCCTCAATGCAATCTCTCAGAAGGTAATCGATCCAGAAATCCTACCAAGGTTAAAGAGTGATTTGGTGCAATGTCTTGTCAGTTTCGAGCTGGTGTTCCCACCATCCTTCTTCAATATCATGACGCACGTCCTAGTTCATCTAGTCGACGAGATTGGCATTCTGGGCCCTGTATTTCTACACAACATGTTCCCCTTTGAGAGGTTCATGGGAGTCTTAAAGAAATATGTTCGTAACCGTGCTAGGCCAGAAGGAAGCATCTCCATGGGCCATCAAACAGAGGAAAGCATTGGGTTTTGTGTTGACTTTATTCCTGACCTTAAGCCGATTGGTCTCCCTCAATCGCGGTATGAGGGGAGACTGACTGGAAAAGGCACGCTAGGAGCGAATTCAATAATATGTAGGGACGATCATTCTTGGTCTCAAGCACACTACATAGTTCTACAGAATTCTACCTTGGTGACCCCGTATGTCAATGAACACAAGAATATTCTGCGCTCCAAACACCCGGAGCAGTGTGACGACTGGAATACATGTGAACACATCAGGACTTTCGGCAGTTGGTTGCAAACACATCTCATGGGTAAGACCACTGTTGCAGATGAGCTGTACTCGTTGGCCAGGGGACCATCTTCGACTGTATTGACTTACAAAGGGTACGAGATAAATGGGAATACATTTTGCACGATCGCCGAAGATCAAAAGAGCACCAACCAAAACAGTGGTGTCCGCTTTGATGCAGCAACCATCAGGGGAAAGGACACATATTATGGTTACATAGTAGACATATGGGAACTTGACTATGGACATGATTTTAAGGTCCCTTTGTTTCGGTGCAAATGGGTCAATCTGTCAGGAGGCGGGGTACAGGTAGACCCGCAGTACGGAATGACAACAGTGGATCTGAACAATCTTGGGTACACAGACGAACCATTCGTCCTAGCCAATGATGTGGCGCATGTTTTCTATGTGAAGGACATGTCTACCAAACCGAGAAAAAGAAAAGATAAGGAAGCGAATACATCATACGATGAGCCAAAGTGCCACATAGTTCTTTCAGGGAAAAGAGACATCGTGGGAGTGGAGGGCAAGACAGACATATCTGAAGATTATGAAAAGTTTCATGAAATTCCTCCCTTCAAAGTGAAGGCTGACCCAAGCACCCTGTTAAACGATGAAGATTATCCATGGTTACGGCGCAATAAGCAAGGGACACACGCGAAGAAAAAGTGAAGACTTTCTCTCCACAACTATTCTATAACACATGAGTTTTCGTCTGAAACCCTGATACTTCTAAAGAGATTGTCCAGTTTGTACACGAAGTGCATCCAGTTTTTCCTGTAAACCTCTCAACTTTTTAGCACATGCTATGTGGGTGAAATTATGATACCATGCCAACTTTCAACCATTTCAGAGTTCATTTGCAGTGCTTTTCAATTCAGGGCCATTTTAGCTCAAAATAAATCATGAAAGGCAAGAAAAATAGCAAATGAAGTCAGAAAAGGTTTGAAAAGTGATGATGTGGCTTTGAATGGTGCATATTGAATGCAGAAAAAGTCTTGAGTTCAAATATGTTAAAAAAATTGAAATCCTTTTGTAATAGACGAGTTTTCGTCCAAAACCCTGATACTTCGAAAGAGATTGTCCAGTTTGTACACGAAGTGCATCCAGTTTTTCCCGTAACCCTCTCAACTTTTTAGCACATGCTATGTGGATGAAATTATGATACCATGCCAACTTTCAACCATTTCAGAGTTAATTTGCAGTGCTTTTCAATTCAGGGTCATTTTAGCTCAAAATAAATCATGAAATGCATGAAAAATAGCAAATGAAGTCAGAAAAGGGTTGAAAAGTGATGATGTGGCTTTCAATGGTGCATATTGAATGCAGAAAAAGTCTTGAGTTCAAATATGTTTAAAAAATTGAAATCCTTTTGTAATAGACGAGTTTTCGTCCAAAACCCTGATACTTCGAAAGAGATTGTCCAGTTTGTACACGAAGTGCATCCAATTTTTCCCGTAACCCTCTCAACTTTTTAGCACGTGGTTGAAGGGTTTGCCACCCAACACCATTAATTCCTGGGCCGAACTAAAGGCGAAGTTCATCAAAAATTTCCAAGGAACGTGCAAGCAGCCCATGACGAGTTTGGACCATTGTGTGCAGCGTGAAGACGAGTCGGCTCAACACTGGGTCCGGCGGGTCTCAACCATCATCCACTCTTCTGAGCAGATTACGGCGGCTCAAGCGGTTTGGATTCTGGAGAAGAATTGCCACTTCACGCCCTTGAAGCAGAAGTTTGGCCGGCTCAGACGCTCATGCCAGGACATGGGGGAGCTCATGGCGGCTCTCACCAAATATGCTGACTCTGACAATACGAAAGACCCTGGTTCCGATGATGAGAGGTCAGCCCAGGGTAAGAAAAATAACAATGGCAAGGGTCAACAACAAAACGCGGCTGGAAACAGCAACCTGGGCAACAGGAAGAACCCGGACGGCGGGTCAGAATTGGTGGCGAACACCAGCGCTGGGAACAATCGTGCTAAGGGCAACGGGAACTTCAGGCCGCCCTTTAACAAGGGCAAAGCTCCTTTCAACCTGGAAGAGATGCTCAATAAACCTTGTCCAGAGCATAGCCGGCCTGATAAGCCGGCAGGCCATACATGGAGGGATTGCAGTATTATGCGGCAGTTTCGGGATTACAACCTTCAACAACATCGTAATAACGGTAATGGTCCGTCAGGCGGCTCAGGCCCGGGCGGTTCAGGAGCCGGCTTTGGCGCCGGCGGCTCAGGATCCGGTTACCAGGGTCAAGGCAATCAAGGGGGTCATCATCAACCTGGTAATGGTGGTCAGCAGCAGAATAACCAGTCGGGGTACCAGAGTAACCCGAAGCAGCTCAGCGGGGGTCAGTATCATGTTTTTACAACCAGCCTTGACAAGCGAAACCGGAAGGTGCGCAAGCGGGCGGTTAATGCAGTCATGCCGGCTCTCCCGCAGTATTTGAAGTGGTCTGAGTATGACATAACTTGGAGCAGGGAGGATCACCCGCCGCGTGTTGATAACCCGGGGCAGCTGGCTTTGGTAGTTGCCCCCCAAGTGGGAGGATACGTGTTTACTAAAGTACTTATGGATGGTGGCAGCAGCATCAACATCCTGTACTATGACACTTTCCGCCGGATGAATTTGCTTGACAAGGATCTTAAGCCCTCCTCAACAGTTTTTCACGGTGTGGTACCCGGAAAATCGGCTTATCCAGTGGGAAAGATTTCTTTGGAGGTAGCCTTTGGTGATGAATTCAACTACAGGGTGGAGTCTTTATGGTTTGAGGTGGTTAAAATCAAGAGCCCATACCACGCTCTGTTTGGACGGCCGGCTTACGCCAAGTTCATGGCTAGGCCTTGCTATGTTTACTTGCAACTCAAGATGCCCGGGTTGAATGGGACGATTACCGTGCATGGTGATCGGAAGACGGCTCTTGAGTGTGAGGAAGGTGATGCAGCTTATGCGGAGTCAAGTTGTGCTGAAGCAGAGCTCAATTTTTATAAGGAAAATGTTGACCCGGCAGATATGACCCCACTGAAGAAACCCAACACGGAATCTGAGCCGCCCCTCAAGTTTGTGGCAGAAGATACCAAGTTGGTGGACTTTACGCCGGGCGACTCATCACAGCAGTTCACTATTGGGGCCAATATGGATCCCAAATAGGAAAGCACGCTCATCGAATTCATCTGTGAGAATCGGGACATCTTTGCATGGAAACCTTCTGACATGCCGGGTGTACCGAGAGAGTTCGCTGAGCACCACCTTAATGTGGATCCTAAATTTAAGCCGGTAAAACAGTTCCTCCACCGGTTTAATGAGGAGAGGCGCAAGGCTATTGGAGAAGAGGTGGCCCGGCTCTTAGCAGCAGGGTTCATCATTGAAGTGTTTCACCCGGAGTGGCTTGCTAACCCGGTGTTGGTACTCAAGAAGAACGGCACGTGGCGTATGTGTGTGGATTACACGGATCTTAACAAGGCATGTCCAGTTGACCCGTTTGCTCTCCCCCATATCGACCAGATTATTGATGCAACGGCTGGTTGTGAGAGCTTATGCTTCCTGGACGCTTATTCAGGTTATCATCAGATCAAGATGGCAGTTAAAGACCAAGAGAAGACGGCTTTCATTACGCCTTTTGGTGCTTTCTGCTATGTGTCTATGCCTTTCGGGCTCAAGAGTGCCCAGGCGACTTACCAGCGTTGTGTACAGAACTGTCTTCGTGGTCAAATTGGGCGCAATGTTCATGCTTATGTGGACGATATTGTGGTCAAATCAAGGAAGAAGGAGACTCTACTTGACGACTTGAAGGAAACGTTCGATAATTTACGGGTCTACAAGATGATGCTTAACCCGGCCAAGTGTGTCTTTGGAGTTCCTGCAGGCAAGCTCTTGGGATTTCTAGTCTCTGAGCGTGGTATTGAAGCTAATCCCGACAAGATAAAGGCTATTACTTCCCTGTCTGAGCCGGCATGCATCAATGACGTTCAGCGCCTGGCGGGTCGAATCGCTGCGTTAAGCCGGTTCATAAGCCGCCTGGGTGAGAAGGCTATTCCTCTGTATCAGATGATGAAGAAAACAGACAACTTTGTCTGGAGTAAGGCGGCGGGTGAGGCGCTTGAGGCGCTCAAGAAGCAGCTGGTTGAGCCGCCGATCTTGGCTGCTCCGGCTGAGAAGGAACCTTTGCTCCTCTACGTGGCGGCTAACAACAGGGCCGTCAGTGCCGCGATTGTTGTGGAGCGTAAGGAGGTAGGGAAAGAATGCCCGGTTCAGAGGCCGGTTTACTACGTCAGTGAAGTCCTGATAGAATCCAAGCAAAGGTACCCACATTGGCAGAAACTGATATATGGGGTGTTCATGGCAAATCGGAAGTTGAAGCATTACTTCCTCGGACACCAGATCACCGTGGTCAGCTCTGCCCCATTGGGAGATATAATTCAAAACAGAGAAGCCACTGGCAGGATTGCTAAGTGGGCATTGGAGCTTGGGCCTCTTAATCTGAAATATGTGCCTCGCACGGCTGTCAAGTCTCAAGCCCTGGTGGACTTTATAAACGACTGGACAGAGTGTCAGTCGCCCGAGGAAAAGCCGGATAATACATACTGGACAATTCACTTTGATGGATCCAGGCAATTGGAAGGGTCAGGGGCTGGAGTTGTTTTAACTTCCCCTAGAGGTGACAAGTTTTGTTATGTGTTAAGGCTGATGTTTCCTTGTACTATCTCCTCCATGGGAAGGACCTTTTGTGGTCAGCAGGAATCTCAACAATGGGTCATATTATCTCATTGATGTACGAGACGAGTCACGTACTTCTGGGCAGGAGACCCACCGGCCGTGGAACATCGCTCATCTGCGGCCTTACTATACTTGAGTCATCGACTCCCATCATTGTACATCATCATTGTATATACCTTTTATATATATATATAATAAAGTTGGCATCCCTGCAAGCCGGGGCCTCTGCCTATTATACACTTCAGATTGTGCACAAGTGGATACAACCGCAAGGTCATTTGGGGGCTTCTAACCCGCCAGGGTTTAGCTTACACACCCTCTTGATCGGCTATTCAGCCACCGTAAGGCCGGGTTATATACCCAAAAAGTTGACTCCGTCAACAAGGTCATTTGGGGGCTTCCAACCCGCCGGGTTTAGCTTACACACCCTCTTGATTGGCTCTTCAGCCACCGCAAGTTCGAGTTAAACCTGCCTGTATGCTGCTGCTGCTCCGCTAGGTGACCCGCCGAACTCTTGCCAGTTAATCTCGATTAGAGACCCTGAGCTGTTCAAAGTATTTGACAGTCACTCTCGCTAGAGACCCTATACTGGTCAAGGTTAAACCGACGGCTCTTGTCACGTGAGGGCCGGCTTACGGAAAGCGAGGATAAACTCACCCATCTGCTGCATACTCTCCGCTATGTGGCCCGTTCGTACTCTTAAACAGTTACTCTTTTAAAGACCCTGCACTGTTTAAGGTTCAAACGACGGATTTATATCACGTGAGAAGTACCTTATGGGCCCTAGGGGTACTCATGCCCTGCTGCGCCTCTTTATGGTTTGTTGTTGCTCTTACCAATTAATCTCGCCTAGAGACCATGAGCCGTTCAAAGGAGTTGACGGTCACTCTTACTAGAGACCCTGTACTGTTAAGTGTTCAAACAACAAGTTCATGCCATAAGAGCCGGCATATGAGTTTTCGAAAAAGCAAGGTCATGAAAGATTTAACATCTCCGGGTTGTGCTTTTTCAAGTCGCCCTCACAGCAATACAGAACATATTCTGTCTTGTTTGTTTTTGCAGGTTTTATCTCCTAAGATGAGCCGCCGTGAAATATGATGACAAGATGTTGTGAGCAGAACACAAGACAGATAAAAGTGCATCAAGTAGCACGGTTGAGGCAATCAAGTTTTTCTACGCCTATTACAAAGCTCTCCAGGGAGCCCAAAATGAAACAGACTTAAAGTTTTTTATACACTTCCAGTCTCGGCGGCTCAGAAAGCCGGGTTATCAGGAGCAAGTGTTCAGCTTGACGGCGGGTCATCCTGCGTCAGGTCTTCGACCTCTTCGATCTGAAGATTGTCCACATCCCAGTTGCAGTTTTTTAAAGCTTCAAACTGAGCCTCGTCAAAGAGGGGAGACGGGTCAATTTCAGGAGCAAAGAGTGGCTAACGGCGTGCAGGAGTTAAGTCCCTGGCTTCAAAAGTTGGGCAGCGCACTCGTTTGCTGTCCTCGCCATAAGCCGCCTGGTATGAGGTCAGATCAATTTCGTTAACAAGTGTTGATGCGAGTACTCAGGAGGCTTTCCTACATTCGGCATAATCAGCTTCGGTAAAGTCTGAACCGTCATCTTTCTTGGATGGAAAGCCATCCATCATCTCTTCTGCGGTCAGTTCAGGGGCAAAGGCCAGGGACCGGCTTAGCGCGGCCATTGCTCCCTTTCTGGTGGCTGATCGTTTGAGCTCATCAATTTGCTTGGGCAGAGTCGACAAGAGTTCTATCACTCCCTTCATGAATTTGGGGATGCTTTTTTCAGTCAACATCGCTTTGATGGTGCAAAGGGTCCCGCAGTATAGCTGTTCTGTCAAGGTGTATACTGCTTTCAGCTTCAACAAGCTATCAGAAGATAATTGGCGGCTTCTTTGACCTGCAAGGAAGTGAGGCATTATAAGCCGCTCGCGCAGTCTTTCGACAAGGCAAGGAAATTTTCTAAGTATTCAGTACTTACCAAAGATAGCAGAAGTCATTCTGGATATATGACGCTTGAGGGTTTGTAGCTCCTCTGACACAAGCTTGAGCCGCTGGTCAGCATCGTCTGCGCGCTTGGTCAGGGCGGCTTGTGTAGACTCAACAGTCTTTTTGAAGGTAGCAAAGTCAGCTTCAACCTTCTTAAGCTCTTCAACGGCAACCCGCCATTTTTCTTCCGCCTCGGACCGGGCGGTTTGTTGCGAAGCAAGGTTTTCCTTTAAGCCGGTCAGATCAGACTCGGCCGCGTCTAAAGCTTCATGTATCGTACAAAAACAAAACAGTTCAGGAGGTCTAAGTCGCCAGGATGAGATATTAGTAGACGATTGATGAAGCTGTTATGATACAAGTTTCAAGCAGATTGCAAGCAATATACTTGACACTTGGGGGCTAATGTCTGTGTTTTCTCTCCAAGTCTACAATAAAGTTCCGGCTCATCTTCGTAAAGTTAAGCCGGTACTTGGGGGCTACACACGGCGCTTTTCAAACAATGAAGTTTTCTCCGTCTCATTTTAGCAGTAAAGTTCCGGTTCATCAATATTATAATGACCCGGACTTGGGGGCTACACTTGGATCTAGTTTTCAAGTAAGTACCGGCTTATTATCTATATTAACCCGATACTTGGGGGCTACAGGCTAAGCCATTTGGAGAATGACAAAGATTGGAAGACCCGGTCTACTATTTGCAATACTAAACCAGCTCTTGGGGGCTACATAAAGGTATAAGGAAAAACAAGAGAGGAGGAGTACCTCATATTTTTTCTTCATCAGTCCAACAAGTTTCAACTCCATATTACGGCTTGTGGAGAGGCGATTCAGATAACCAGCATGTAGTTCATCTGCAGTCAGTTTTTCTAACACGGGGAATTCAAAATCAAGTTTTTCTGGTGAGCATGTTTCAGCCTTGCTGGTGTGCTTCGTTAACACATGGGGTTCAGGAGAATGATAACCCGTCCCAGTGACAACAACTTCTGGATGAGATGTATCTTCGACGGCTGTTGAAGGGCTAGGCGGTTTAGGATCAGCCTTTGGAGGACTCTCAGGAGTGGCCATGTCATCATCAGCCGGCTCAGAGGGATGAGGAGCGTCTACAGGTGCATCTTTTCTAGCCTCAGTAGGCTCAACATAAGGTGCAGGGGAGTCCGGCTTAGCAGTCTCCGGCTTTTGGGCAGTAGGAGCAGCGGTAGACCCGCCGGTCTTCCTTCGTTTTGCTTGAGCCCTGGAAAACAAAAAGATTGTCACATAGAGGACAAGGATGGTAAAAAGGTATGGTGCAAATACAAAGGTACGCACTCTGGGTTGATCTTCAGAGGAGGCAGCTTGGATGCAGTGGAATAACCAGACGAAGGGGGCGTCTCCTGGAAAAGTTAAGACGATAAAAAACAGAGTAAGGTTGCAATGCAAGATTGTTAAAAATCGGACTTGGTTAAAAGAGTACCTCAGCAGGCCGTTTCCGAGGAGCCGGAGAGTTTGGTAAGCCGGTCAAAAGCTCTTCAGAGCCGGTGCTCCGGGTCTGACGTCTGGAGTTGTGCTGTTGCTTTTTCAAAAGAAAGTTGGGATCTAAATAAGCAAGAGGGTGAGAAAATGGAACTTTCCGGATGACCCGCCGTGTTCTCTCTTGGGGAAAGTTTTCTGAATCAGAGGAGATGTAAGTTACCTCAGGGGCGTCCGCATGGCTGGTCTCCGTTTCCTCCTGTGAATAATTGTTGTCAATAAGTTGCATAAAGAGACGGCCAAGGGAGTCAAGTTCTACCTCCGAGTCGTCAGGATCAGGCAGTTCCTGAGCAGAAGTTTTCTTCTTCTTATGGGCGCGGGTTTTACCCGCTTTAGGCTTCCTCACAGGAGGGTTATATTTCTTCTTCCAGAAAGAAGAGACGGCCTGTGCATAAGCCGCCAAAAAGGTTAAAGGGAGCAAGGCAAAAGATTAAGACAGGAATGAGCAGTTTTGTGGAAAAAAGGTTTCTTACAGCTGGAGCTGGGTTCTTGACGCAAAAAGGCTTCAGACCAATCTTGTTGCAAATCTCTTGTTTTTCGCCGAGAAGTGACTTGACGGAAGAATTGATGTCTTGTTCTGTCAGAGGGGTGGCGTTGAAGTAGAGAGGGTCATTGGGTTCACCCGTAAATTCGTACATGAGTCGGTCACGCCGGCTCAGTGGCAAGATTTTCCAGGAAACCCAGCAACGGGTTAAATCAACGCCAATTAAGCCGTTCTCCATTAAGGCCCTGATCTTCACGAAGGCCAGAGCATATTTTGCTCGCTCTGTGGCGGACATCCGGTCTGGGAGTTCTCCGGTGTTGCAAAGCCGGGTAGGACGGTAACCCGACAGCGGATTCTCTTCTTTGGGAGAAGTGTCCTTGCAATAAAACCAGGTCTTGTTCCAATCCTTGGGGTGACTTGGTAAGATAGCTGCTGGGTAGGGCAAATCTCTCCGTCTCTGGATAGAAACGCCGCCAAGCTCCAAACTTGGTTCAGCTGCCACTTCAGTTTGGCGGTTGACGTAAAAGTAGTCACGGAAGAGGTCAACAGACGGCTCTTCTTGCAGGTAAACTTCACATAAGACTTGAAACTGACACATGTTGGTGACGGAGTTTGGACCTATATCTTGAGGATGAAGCTTGAAGGAATGAAGGACGTCCCGGAAATTTTTTGACCCGGGCGGGCTAAAACCGCGGAGGAGGTGATCAGTGAATACGACAACCTCCCCTTCCTTAGGAGTAGGTCTTATTTCTGGCCCTAGAACCCGCCAGTGTATAACGTCCTGAGCCGGCAGGATACCCAATTCCACGAAGTCAAGCAGAAGCTGCTCGGTGACTCCGGAGCCAACCCAATCGCAAGACGCGGGTGCTCTTGACATGGTGGCGGGTTAAACTGTGAGAAGATGCAGAATATGGCGGGTTAGGAAAACGTCAAATAATTAAGGCAGCTATGGTCAGCATTATGATGAGGTGTTAAGCCGCCGACGTATTTCATCAGAGAGCCGGCAATGCAATGGCGGGTTAAGTAGACAAGGTGATACTGGAAAATATAGTTAAGTGTGGATAAACAGGTTTCACATGTTGCAACTATGGCTGCAAGATCTACAGGCAAAAATAAATGAAATATATTCAAGACCTAAAAAGGCAGTGGAAGAACAGGCGGTCATCACGCGGAGAAGAGCGAGGTACAAATCTAAGGTAAGCAGATATTGACATCGAGCGGACGGCCGCAGTGGATACACAGCAATATGAGATTCAAGGGGATACTTGGCAATCTACATTACGAAGAACAATCTGACGAACAGTGAAGAACACTAAAAGAAACCCGACGAACTCGGGGGGATCCTAATAGAGATGACTCCAGATTCAACAAGGGCTGAGAATGGTACCTCCCGGATGCGGACGGGCTGGCGAAGTTCTGGTCCGAATCAGGTTGATGCAGCGGCCGGCGTTGGGGACGACGGTGAGGTCCGGTCAGGTGCGGCGGAGCTCCGGAGGCGCGACTGTCAGAAGGAGGAAGAAGAAGATGTGGCGGCAGAGAAAGGAAAAGGGGCCCCTCGTGTCCCTATTTATGAGATGGGATGGCAACAGTGCGCGTGAAACCCGAAGAGGTGCAGTGTTGATTGACCGGAGAGGACACCTCGATTTTTGGGCCAACCGTTTAATGAGAAGATTTGTTGAGAACGTCACGGAATGTTTTTAGCATATTCGATGTGATGTCACGGCGGGTTACGAATTTTCTTTTTCAGGTGACAAAAATGTGAGACTCGCCGCCAAGTGAGAGTGAAGATTGACATGAACAGGCTCAAATCAATCTGGGGCCTAATGTTGGGGATATAACCCCGTGGTAAGACCCGCCCAGGAGAGGACGGGTCATACCTGGCGGCTCATAGTCAAGACCCTTAAGGTGGGCCGGAGGATGAAGACCAGGCCGCAAGGCGGCTTACCAGACGGGCCAACACCGAGGCCCAGAGACAGAAGATGGTGTAAGACCCGGGCGGTTAAACCGCCCGGAGACGGCTTGCCCAATATGGCAAGGTGGCTTAGAGGCACGGTTGATTACGTTGTGTGAGTCGGTTTGGGACTCGTGTAACCCAGGGCCTCGACCTCATATATAAAGGTGAGACCCTGGGACGGCTGAGAGAGAAACCAATCAATCGAGAACTAGGTCAAGCGAATCCGCTCCCTTGTAATCGATGGACCAGTCAATACAATACAAGCAGGACGTAGGCTTTTACCTCTTCTTGAGGGGCTGAACCTGGGTAAACTCGTGTCCCTCGTCTCGACCAACCCCTTTGAGTCCACCGCCTCAGCGATGGCCTCAAACCTAAGTCTTCGGACATCTCCCGTGACAAAACCACAACACATACCGATGGATTGAGACGAAAGAGGGGATGCCTTCCGAGGCATACCCAAGCTTAGACGCTTGAGTCTTCCTAGAAGATTACCTTGCGGTGCCGTGGGCTTCCCCAAGCTTAGGCTCTTGCCACTCCTTATTCCTTCGTCCATCATGATAACACCCAAAACTTGAAAACTTCAGCACACAAAACTCAACAGAAAACTCATGAGATCCGTTAGTATAATAAACATATCAAAAACATTAGGTACTATTGTAAATTGATTCATATTTTATTATTGCATAAGGTACTGTATTCTAACTTCTCCATGATTTCTTTTGCCCAATATAATCCATGGCATCATCAAAACAAGCAAAATATGCAAGCAAAAACGGAATCTGTCTAAAACAGAATAGTCTGTAAAGATCTGTAGAGAAACTATACTTATGTATCTCCAAAAATTCTTACAAATTAGGAAAACCTCAAGAATTTGTGTATAAATACTGTGTAAAAATTCAGATGATTATTACTCTCCAGTAAAAAAATGAAAATTCCTGTACTTGACGCTAATGTTTCTGTTTTTCCACCGTATCAATTCTACTCATCATGTGAGTCATCCCAAAGGTCTTACTTGGAACAAACACTAATGAAAACATAAAAACACAATCATTATAGAGGCAAGAATCATGTTATGACTCACAAACATAAAGTAGAACAAGAAAAGTAAGATAACTATTGGGTTGCCTCCCAACTAGCGCTATTGTTTTATGCCCCTAGCTAGGCATAACGCGTAAGATCAAGTGTTGTCATCTTTGACATCAAGCTCCTCAATAGCACAACCATTATTCTTAGGAACAATAGGAATCTTGAAAATAGGGTCCTTTATCAGGTTTATAAAGTTGGGATGCACACTAATCATTTTGAGAGCTTCGTTTCTTTTGGTAGGAGGGGTACTAATGCTTTTGGGAACATATATGAACTTGGGACTTTTACTTCGAGAAGTATGATACGTCTCCACCGTATCTATAATTTTTGATTGTTCCATGCTATTATATTATCTGTTTTGGATGTTTTATATGCATTAATATGCTATTTTATATTATTTTTGGGACTAACCTACTAACTTAGAGCCCAGTGCCAGTTTTTGTTTTTTCCTTGTTTTTGAGTTTTACAGAAAAGGAATATCAAACGGAGTCCAAACGGAATAAAAACTTATGATGATTTTTATGGACCAGAAGAAGCCCACAGGGCATTGGAGTTGGGCCAAAAGAACCACGAGGCCACCACAAGCCTAGGGGGCGCCCCCCCACCTAGGGCGCGCCCCCTGGCTTGTCGCCGCCTCGTGGATCCCCCTGACGTGATTCCAACTCCAAATAATCTTATAAATACAGAAACCCCCGAAAAGAAACCTAGATCGGGAGTTCCACCGCCGCAAGCCTCTGTAGCCACGAAAAACCAATCGGGAGCCCGTTCCGGCACCCTGCCGGAGGGGGAAACCATCACCGGAGGCCATCTTCATCATCCCGGCGGTCTCCATGACACGGAGGGAGTAGTTCACCCTCGGGGCTGAGGGTATGTACCAGTAGCTATGTGTTTGATCTCTCTCTCTCTCTCGTGTTCTTGAGATGACACGATCTTGATGTACCGCGAGCTTTATTAATATAGATGAATCATATGGAGTTTTCCCCTATCTATCTTCTTGTGATGAATTGAGTTTTCCCTTTGAAGTTTTCTTATCGGATTGAGTCTTTAAAGGATTTGAGAACACTTGATGTATGTCTTGCGATGGGATATCCGTGGTGACAATGGGATGTTCTATTGATCCACTTGATGTATGTTTTGGTGATCAACTTGCGGGTTCCGTGACCTTGGGAATCTATGCATAGGGGTTGGCACACGTTTTCGTCTTGACTCTCCGGTAGAAACTTTGGGGCACTCTTTGAAGTTCTTTGTGTTGGATTGAACATGATGAATCTGAAATTGTGTGATGCATATCGTATAATCAAGCCCATGGGTACTCGTGGTGACATTGGAGTATCTAGGTGACATTAGGGTTTTGGTTGATGTGTATTTTAAGGTGTTATTTTAGTACGAACTCTAGGTCTGTTCGTGACACTTATAGGGATAGCTCATACGATTGATCGGAAAAGATAACTTTGAGGTGGTTTCGTACCCTACAATAATTTCTTCGTTTGTTCTCCGCTATTTGTGACTTTGGAGTGAACTCTTTGTCGCACGAGAGGGATTTACATATGATTCAATTATGTCAGTATTGTTGAGAGAACTTGCACTAGTGAAAGTATGAACCCTAGGCCTTGTTTCTAAGCATTGCAATACCGTTTGTGCTCACTTTTATCATTAGTTACCTTTCTGTTTTTATATTTTCAGATTACAAAAACCTATATCTACCATCCATATTGCACTTGTATCACCATCTCTTCGCCGAACTAGTGCACCTATACAATTTACCATTGTATTGGGTGTGTTGGGGACACAAGAGACTCTTTGTTATTTGGTTGCAGGATTGTTTGAGAGAGACCATCTTCATCCTATGCCTCCCACGGATTGATAAACCTTAGGTCATCCACTTGAGGGAAATTTTCTACTGTCCTACAAAACTCTGCGCTTGGAGGCCCAACACGAGTCTACAAGAAGAAGGTTGCGTAGTAGACATCAAAGTACTAGCATTAGCTTTTGAGGGTGTGAAAGTGGAACCTACTTTATCAATGACTTCCTCCATTTTATCAATCCTATTGAAGCTTTGTTCTACCCTCTCATCAATAATTGTATCCTTCTCCTTTAAACTTTTCAAAGTTATTCCTACCCGTGACCCAAATTGAGTGATATGATTATGAAGCTTTTTGTCTAACTTCTCAATTTGTTCATTAGTAGTCATTTTCTTTTCAATAGCATCAAGCCTTTGCATAACATGTTCCATGGTCAAAATAGTTTCATTAATAATAGGAGGAGGTGACCCTACCAAATTTTCCATGGCTTTAAAAGCATCCGAAGTGTGACTCATTAAGAAATTACCACCGGTGATCGTATCAAGTACAAATCTATACCAAGTAGTAACACCAACATAGAAATTACAATGCAAGATGCTAGGAGATTGCTTATGAATTGATTTATTTTGAGCATTGCAAATCCTATATCATGCATCTTTCAAACTTTCTCCTCCCCTTTGATTAAAATTGAGTACCTCATTATCGGGAGTGAAGCAAACAAAAGTAGAACTAGCCATAGCGACAAGCGACAAGTAAAGTAGTGACAAGCAAAGATAAATATTTTTTATTTTTATAATGCAAACTAAATATAAAAGAAAATAAAAAGAAGAACAAGTGAGTGATAATTTGTGTGAAGTTACTTTATAGTTGATGATGACACTCCCCGGCAACGGCGCCAGAAATCCTTCCTGATGCTTGTGATCTGTGTTGGGTTTTCCGTGAAGAGGAACAGGTGATGCAGCACAATGCGGGTAAGTATTTCCATCAGTTAAGAACCAAGGTTTATCGAACCAATAGGAATATCGGTCATCAACCGTCTTAGCAGCTGCACACAAAAGAGCACACACTTGCACCCAACGCGGCAAGAGGGTTGTCAATCCCCTTGGTCTCGTTATTTGCAAGTAAATGAGATGTGTAGATGATAGTAGATAATTGTAAATTGGAAAATAAAACAAAACAAAATAAAAGGCAGCAAGGTATTGAATGCCTTTGTAAACTTATAAGAGGATAGACCCGGGGGCCGTAGTGTTCTCTAGTGGCATCGCTCATGTAGTAGGCATACGGTGGGTAAACAAATTACTGTTGGGCAATTGATAGAAAATCGGATATGTCGGATTTCGGGCTCCGCAAAACCCAAAGAGGTTCGAACTCAGGGGCGTGTACGAAGATCCCCACCAGCCTCGATCTGAAGCTCACAGCTCCACGGCCTAGCCAGATCGAACTCCCTTAATCACGGGGAAGAAGACTAACACGCGGATTTACCCAGGTTCGGGCCGCTGCGAAGCGTAAAACCCTACTCCTGCTTTTGGTGGATTGCCTCACGAGGAGGTTTGTGGAAGAACTGGTACAGTGGTGAGCAACCTCACGAGGGCGCTCGAGTGGTGTTGGATCCGTCCCCCTCTTTGGCGCAGCCTTGCCTCTATTTATAATGGCCCGGGTCCTCTTCCCTTATCGCATTGGCGGGAAGGGATCCCACAACGGCCAAATTCGAAAGGGGACAGGAGGTACATCTTACCCTGACAAAAGGTGGTCTTCGCCTGCAAAGTAGCTGGCAGTGATGCGGAGGTGGGCTCGGTGGTGACATCCGTCCTGCCGAGCCCATTGGCCTGGTCTTGTTGCACCAGAATGGAAACCTTTGGTGGGATGCCTCGGGAACCCGCGTACGCCCTTGCCTCCTTAGCACCAAAGAGGAAATTGTCTTCTTCTGTGCCCGCCTGCACCCGCCTGGCCCGGCTGGCGTCACCTCAACCTCCCGAGGCTGAGCGTTGCATAGAGATCTCCGCCCCTCGGGAGGGGGCCTGGAGAGGCCTCCTCCCTCCGGGGGCCTTAGTGTCATTCCCCTCGCGAGGGTGGATCTCTCGCGAGGGCCTTGTCTTGAGTGAAGCCGCGCCGGGCCGTGCCGGGCTGTCGAAGCGGGCCACGCCCTGGCCCGCAGGCAGGCAGGTCTGGGTACCCCCGTTCCCAGAGCGCCAACAGTAGCCCCCAGGCCCAAGGCACGCTTGGGTTGGCTTCAGGGCGAAGCCGAAGGAGCCGGCCCGAGCGACGCGGGCCCCAATTGCCTGCGGGCCCGGCCTGATGCGTGGCGCGTAACGAGACGCGGACGCCTCCACTTCCCGAAGGCCTCAGGAACCACCTCGAGTCAAGCTGACACGAGGCCCGCGCGCAGCGGCGGCCATTATTACCCTTCCTTGAATGTAGCCGAGTCCCTGCGTCTCCTCTGCCCTCGACCCACGCGGATGTGACCCGACAGGGGCAGGTGAGGCGACATGAAACAGGGCCATCATTGCCCGGAACGTGGAAGGACGCCGGTTGGCCTCCACCCGGCTATAAATAGGTGGAGAGGAGCGGAGCCCCCAGCCCATCTTGATTTCCTGCTTCCTTGCTCAAGGCCCCCGCCCTCTCAGCCATGACGCCGGTGAGGAGGTTTTCTGCTGCCGAGAAAGGGAAAGCCCGCCAGGAAAGGCTGGACCTATAGCCACCCAAGAGGGGCCGGGGCCGTCCCCGTAAGTACACCGTGGTGTCGGCGGCGGCGCCCCGGGGGCGCGGCCGCACCCCCGCGAGGGCAGGCGCCTCCTCCGGTGCAGGCGGAGGCGGCGGGCGTGGCGACCGTGGACAAGGAGGGAGACCACGGCGAGCGCCCGGCCACCGCTCCCGCGGTCTCACAATGCCGATGTGGGCCAGGAGTTCGTGGTGTGGGTGGAGAGACCGGCGATCACCTGGCTGCAGCTCCCGCGCTTCTTCGCGGAGACGTTGCGGGCCAGCGAGCCCGCAGGCCTGTGGCTGCAAGCCGATGGTTGTTGTAGCGGTGCGTTGTGGGTGGAGGTCGAGGTTACCCCCACAGGTTACGCCTTCTTGAGCCGCGGCTGGTAGACCTTCTCCCGCGCCCGCGGCCTGGAGGGGAAGCTCACGCTCCACTTCAAGCATGACGGCGTGGCGACGCTCTTCGTCAGGATCTTTGGGGAGGATGGCCAGCGCTTGGGGTGCTGCCTGGAGGGTAACGGCGGCGACAACGCTCACCCTCCGGCGACTGGCGGCGCTCTTGGAGGTGAGCTTGCCCTTGGCGACGACCGTCATGCTTCCGGTGACAGCGACACCTCCTTCGAGAAGGGCCCGAGCGATGACTCCTATGACGCGCCACCGCATCGGCGCGCTCGGACCTCGGGGGGTAGCCGGCCACGACGGTGCCGCACTTCCGCCCAGGAAGCAACCATGCCGGCGCGCCACCACGGGCCCGTCAAGGAGGAGGAGGACTCCGACTGAGCGCGGCCGCGCCGAGCCTGGGCCTCAGGAGTGGCAGCCCTTGAGGGGGTCACCTTTCACCTTCTTCTCTTTTCCTTCCCTGCAATCAAGAATCATGGAGGGCCCTGCGGGGCATGTAATGAATTATGGCGCTTGCGCCTTTACTTTTTAGCATTTTCGTCGCGCATTCTGGTTCCTGTTTTATTGTCAACTGAGACTTTCCGCCCGTCGTGGTTAGGGTACTTAGCTCGATACGTCTGCGGCGGGCCTCTGCGTCGGTCGCAGCACCTGGGGAGCTTGTGGATCTTGACAAGCGGTCTTCTTTCTTGCGAGCGAGGCGGTTTGGGAGCCCTCTTGGTGCTCTACGTCAGCAGGGCCCAATCCCTCGCGTACCTCGACCGCCGTTGGGGCGTCCGGATCACCAGGACGAGACCAACAGACGAGGGGCTACGTGACCAGTTAGGCTCCTGAGTCGCGCTGCTCAGGAGTCCCCCTTGACGTTCGAGTGACTCCCAAACCGTTCCTCGCTCCTCCCGGGGCTCCAAGATGACTTGGGAGCCCTCATGGTACTCTACGTCGGCAGGGCCCAATCCCGCGCGTACCTCGACCGCCGTTGGGGCATCCGGATCACCAGGACGAGACCAAGGGGCGAGGGGCTACGTGACCAGTTAGGCTCCTGAGGCGCGCTGCTCAGGAGTCCCCCTTGACATTCGAGCGACTCCCAAACCATTCCTTGCTCCTCCCGGGGCTCCATGATGACGCGCCAGGCCGTGGCAGGAGCCCCCGAGCGAGGGTGAGCAACACGCGCCTGTTGGCTCACTCGAGAGCGCCGCGCGAGGACCAGTTGCCAAGGTCTTGGCGAGGTGTGGACACCGTGCACACCGTGCCCAGCCCCCGCTCGCGGGGTGCGTGAGGGGGAGACCGACAGGTGCCGATTCAGAAACAAAACTTCAAGACAGAACGAATTGCAAGGAGAAAAATTCCCACCCCTTTTTGAAATAAGGTTGCGAAACTTCGAGTTCATTCCAGAAAATGGCAAATTTGAATACAAAAAGAAGCAAAGAACTGCCGCATCCGGCCCCTAGGCTAGTCTTCGTCTTCCCCTGGCGCGGAGCATAGGGCCTCCACTAGGCGTGGGCATAGTCATTGCAGGACAGTGTTGTCGCCAGCGCAGAGCATGGGGCTTCCACTTGGACGTGGGTGGGAACCCCTCCACGTCCTCGGGGGGCTCCGGACGTATACAACCCACTCATTATTACGTGAGAGTGTCACGGGTAGAACTTGCGGAGATGCTGGATGTTCCAGGCATTCTGGATGGGGACCCCGTCATGAGTCTCCAGGCACACGGCACCAGGCCTGGAGACGCGGGCCACTCTGGACGGGCCCTCCCACATGGGCGAGAGCTTGTGCAAGCCCTCCCTGGAAAGGACCCACCTCAGGACGAGGTCTCCGACTTCAAGGGTCCTGGAGCAGACGCTACGACAATGGTAATGCCGCAGCGCCTGCTGGTACCTCGCAGCTCGGAGCGAGGCTTGGCGACGGGCCTCCTCCCCAAGCACGAGGTTAATCCCCTACGAGGCATCCTGACGCTCCTCGTCAAATGCTAGGACCTGCGGGGATCGATGTTTGACCTCGTGTGGGAGGACGGCTTTAGCTCCTTAGACAAGGAAGAACGGGGTCTTGCCGGTGGGCTTAGTCGCAGTGGTGCGGATGGACCACAACACAGACTGAAGCTCACCGAGACAATCCCTGCCACAGGCCTCAAGCTTCTTCTTGAAGCTTCTTGCCTTGAGGCCCCGCAGGACCTCCGCGTTGGCGCGCTCGGCCTGGCCGTTGCTTTGTGGGTGCGCCACTGAACCATAGCATATCTGCGTTCCAACGTTAGTACAATACGTCTTGAAAAGGTTACTTGTGAACTGTGAACCATTGTCGGTGATAATGCGGTTGGGGACGCCGAAGCGGCTCACGAGGCCCTTGATGAACTTGACGGCCGAGCCGGCGGGGATGGTGCGGACGGGCTCCACCTCCGCCCATTTGGTGAACTTGTCGATGGCGACGTAGAGGTAGTGGTATCCGCCGGCCGCCTGCGGAAAGGGCCCCAGTATATCCAGCCCCCAGACCGCGAAGGGCCAGGAGAGCGGGATGGTCTGGAGGCCCTGCACGGGCTGATGAATCTGCTTGGCATGGAACTGGCAGGCCTCGCAGGACCGGACCAACTCAGTGGCGTCGTTGAGCGCTGTAGGCCAGTAGAAGCCACTGCGGAACACCTTCCCTAGAAGGGTGCGGGACGAGGAGTGGTGTCCGCAGTCTCCTCCGTGTATGTCGGCCAGCAGCTCGCGCCCCTGCTCTTCGGACACGCACCGCAGCACGACGCCGTTCGGACGCCTGCGGTATAGCTCGCCATCCTGCAAACAATAAGTTGTTGCCTGACGAACCACTCGCTCTGCGTCTTCATCCTTTCCTGGTAGGGTGCCGTGGAGCAGGTATGCCATGAACTCCTACGTCCAATCTTCGGCCTGAGGCTCCAGCGCCAGGAGCAATCAGGCTCCTGAGGCCGGGCCACAAGCTAGGGCTCCCGAAGGTGGCGCCGGTGGCAGCTCTTCATGTAGCGGCTCCTAATCCGCGGCCAGAGGCGCCGCGGACGGCTTGAAGAGCCTTTCCTCGAAGACGCCTGCCTCCTGAGGCTCACGGCGCGACGCCCTCTTGGCGATGGCATCTGCCTCCTTGTTCGCGCCATGCGGGATGTGCTGCAATTGCAAGCCCTGGAAACGCTTTTCAATCTTACGTACCTCTTCCAAGTATGCCTCCATGTGCTCGTCCTTCGGCGTGTACTCCTTGTTGGAGAAGTTGACGAGGAGCTGGGAGTCACCCTTGATGGTGAGGCGCTTAACCCCCAAGGCCGCCGCGGCCTTGAGGCCAACGATCAAGCCCTCGTACTCCGCAATGTTGTTGGAGACCTTCTCGCCATGCTGGAAGCAAAGCTGTACGGCGTAGTAGAGCTTGTCCCCGGTCGGGGAGATGAGCACAACCCCAGCCCCCGCGCCCTGACGCGTGAAGGCCCCATCGAAGTGCATGACCCAGCCATCGGGCGCCTCATCGCCGGGGGTGAGGGATTGGCCCTCGTCCAGTCCCCGGTCGTAAGCGTCCGTCCATTCGGCCACGAAGTCCACCAGGGCTGCTCCCTTGATGAGCCTGGTTGTACAGAACTCCAACTCGAAGGCCTGCAGCTCGATGTTCCACTCTGTGACCCTACCCGCGGTGTTGGGGTTGCGCAGCACCTTCTCCAAGGGATATGCAGAGACGACCTTGATGGGGTGGCACTGAAAGTAATGGCGCAGCTTCCGCGAGGCGACGAGGAGCGCGAGTAGGAGCTTCTGCTGCATAGGGTAACGCAAGCACGCGTCCCGCAGGACGGTACTGACGTAGTACACCGGGTGCTCAACAAGGGACAAGCCATCCGCGCTGCCCCGCTCTACAGCGGGCACATGAGACCCTTATGCTTCATGGGTCGTCGGGGCGGCCGTGGCCTCAGGAGTGCCATCCTGAGGAGGTGAGGACTTCGGGGCATCCGGTGAGTCACCGTGCTCCATGCCTGGGGACCCTCCGGTGCCTGAGGGTGTTGCACGCGCGCCGGCACGTTCCTCCCAGACCGCCACGAGCGCAGCACTGGCGGAGTGTGGGGTGGCAGCCAGGTATAGCACCAGGGGCTCACGAAGGCGAAGTGCCACCATCACCGGCGGGCTCTTGAGGTATCGCTTGAGGTCTTCGAATGCCGCGTCCGCCTCCGGAGTCCACTCGAAGGGGCCCTTCCTCTTCATGAGCTTGAAGAACGGGAGGGCGCGCTCGCCAAGCTTGGAGATGAAACGCCCCAACGAGGTCACACAGCCTGCCAGCTTCTGCATTTCCTTAAGGGTCTGAGGCGGGCTCATCTTGCTTATAGCCTTGATCTTCTCCGGATTTGCCTCGATCCCCCGGTGCGACACCAAGAAACCAAGTAGTTTACCCGACGGGATCCCAAAGACACACTTCTCGGGGTTCAGCCTCAGGTTCACCCGCCGCAGGCTGGCGAATGTCTCCTCCAAGTCCTCGATTAGGGTCTTCACCTCTCACGACTTGACCACAATGTCGTCGACGTAGGCTTCCGCGTTCCTTCCGAGCTGCTGCCCCAGGGCGATGTGCATCAGCCACTGGAAGGTTGCGCCAGCGTTCCGCAGCCCGAAGGGCATGTAGATGTAGCAGAACACACCGCACGAGGTGAGGAAGGCCGTCTTCTCGACGTCATCCACCGCCATGTTGATCTGATGGTAGCCAGAGAAGGCATCCAGGAAGCATAGGAGGTCGCACTTGGCAGTGGAGTCCACGATCCGGTCGATGCGCGGCAGCGGGAACGGGTCTTGGGGGCAAGCCTTGTTGAGGTTCATGAAGTCGACGCACATGCGCTCCTTCCCGCACTTCTTCGGGACGACCACTGGGTTGGCCAGCCACACCGGGTATCGCACCTCTCGAATAACCCCGGCTTCCTTCAGCTTGCCGACCTCTTGGGCGATGAACGCTTGCTTCTCCTGGGCCTGTCTCCTCGCCTTTTGCTTAACCGGGCGTGCGTTAGGGCACACCATGAGGTGGTGCTCAATCACACCCCTTGGGACCCCCACCAGGTCGGATGCTTTCCATGCAAACGTGTCCTTGTTCACGCGGAGAAAGGCCACCAACGCCTCCTCCTGCTCCGGCCGAAGGCCGGCACCGATGGTGAAGGTGGTGCCAGGGCTCCCGTCATCTACGGGCACCTGCTTCGTCTCAGCCCGGTTCTGAGAGAACAACTGCTTCTTCTTTACCGGCGCGGCATCCCCAGTGTCCCCAGCATCCTCCGGATCCTGTGCGGCGCCCCCAGCGTCGGGGCGCGCCGCAGCCGCGGCCTTGTAGGCGAGCTTGAGTGCTTGGACCCCGTCCCTGGCATCCCCGGCGACGGAGATGATGCTGCTGCTCCCGGGCATCTTGATGACGTTGTAGCCTGGGTGCGTTGCCGCCATGAATTTGGCGAGGGAGGGGTAGCCGAGGATCACGTTGTAAGGGAGGTGGATGTGGGCGACGTCGAAGTCGATCTGCTCGGTGAGGTAGTTGTAGCGGGTGCCGAAGGTGATGGGGAGGCGCACCCGCCCCAGCAAGGCGACGGAGCCCCTGGCCACCCGAGAGAAGGGCCTTGAAGGCGCGAGCTGGTCGTAGGGCACCTGAAGTGCGTTGAAGGTCTCCATGGAGAGGACGTTGAGGCCGGCGCCGCCGTCGATGAGGGTTTTGGTGACGGCCACGTTGCTTATGGTCGGTGTGCACAGCATGGGGAGCATACCGGCGGCGACCGTCGTCCTGGGGTGGTCGTCGGGGCCGAAGGTGATGTCAACCTCCGGCCACTCCCGAGGCTGCGGGCCTCGAGCCGTAGCTGAACCGCACCTGCCTGGCGGATGAACTGCTTGACATGGCGGACGGAAACAGGCGCCTGCGATCCGCCGAGGATGCATGCGACCGCAGGATTGGCCAGGCAAGCCGCGGCGCCCCCGCACGCCATGGGCTGCCTGGCCTCGGAGGCGATGCCGACCATGGAGCCGATGATTCGAGGCCGGACCGCAGCCGTGGAGGGAGAGGCTTCGACATGCCCCCTACCTGGCGCGCCAAATGTCGGATTTCGGGCTCCGCAAAACCCAAAGAGGTTCGAACTCAGGGGCGTGTACTAAGATCCCCACCAGCCTTGATCTCAAGCTCACAGCTCCACGGCCTAGCCAGATCGAACTCCCTTAATCGCGGGGAAGAAGACTAACACGCGGATTTACCCAGGTTTGGGCCGCTGCGAAGCGTAAAACCCTACTCCTGCTTTTGGTGGATTGCCTCACGAGGAGGTTTGTGGAAGAACTGGTACAGTGGTGAGCAACCTCGCGAGGGCGCTCGAGTGGTGTTGGATCCGTCCCCCTCTTTGGCGCAGCCTTGCCACTATTTATAATGGCCCGGGTCCTCTTACCTTATCGCATTGGCGGGAAGGGATCCCACAACGGCCAAATTCGAAAGGGGACAGGAGGTACATCTTATCCTGACGAAAGGTGGTCTTCGCCTGCAAAGTAGCTGGCAGTGACACGGAGGTGGGCTCGGTGGTGACATCCGTCCTGCCGAGCCCGTTGGCCTGGTCTTGTTGCACCAGAATGGAAACCTTTGGTGGGATGCCTCGGGAACCCGCGTACGCCCTTGCCTCCTTTGCACCAAAGAGGAAACTGTCTTCTTCTGTGCCCGCCTGCACCCGCCTGGCCCGGCTGGCATCACCTCAGCCTCTCGAGGCCGAGCGTTGCATAGAGATCTCCGCCCCTCGGGAGGGGGCCTGGAGAGGCCTCCTCCCTCCGGGGGCCTTGGCGTCGTTCCCCTCGCGAGGGTGGATCTCTCGTGAGGGCCTTGTCTTGAGTGAAGCCGCGTCGGGCCGTGCCGGGCTGTCGAAGCGGGCCACGCCCTGGCCCGTAGGCAGGCAGGTCTGGGTACCCCCGTTCCCAGAGCGCCGACAGGATAGTTATGGAATCTTTAATCATGGAAATGATCATGTATATATAGGCATCATGTCCATAAGCAAATAGGCCGACTCCTGCCTGCACCTATTACTATTACTCCACTCATCGACCGCTATCCAGCATGCATCTAGAGTATTAAGTAAAACAGAGTAATGCTTGGAGAACAATGACATGATGTAGACAAAGAGAATTCAATTAATATGAACTAACCCCATCGTTTTATCCTTAGTGGCAACAATACAAAGACGCGTCTTGTCCCTTTCTGTCACTGGGATATAGAGCACCGCTAGATTGAACCCACTACAACGCACCCCTCTCACTGAAGAAATATCAATCTAGTTGGCCAAACTATTTCAATAGATCGGAGAGATTTATGAAGCTATAATTATCATGCAAATAAGAATCATAATAATCAGAGGTGACTCAAATACTTTTCATGAATAATCTGAACATAAACCCACAATTCATCGGATCCCAATAAACACACCGCACAAAAGGATTACATCGAATAGATCAAAGCGAAGATGCGATGATCATTGTATTGCAGATCAAGAGAGAGAGATAGCCATCTAGATACTAAATACGGACCTGTTGGTCTGTAGTGAACTACTCACAACTCATCATGGAGGCAGCAAGGATGATGTAGAGCCCCTCTGTGATCGATTCCCCCTCCGGCAGATCGTCGGAAAAGGTCACCAGATGGGTACGCGGCGGAAAAGAGACTTGCAGTGATGGAAAAAGTATTTCGGGAGCTCTCCTAGGGTTTTTGGAATATTTGAGGATTTATAGGCCAGAGAGGGGCACGAGAGGGCGACCGAGGGAGCCACGACCCATCAGGGCGCGACCTGGCCCCCTGGTGCCCTCTGTTGGGTCGTGGTGCCCTCGTGATCCCTCTCATCTCTTCTCGAAGCTTCCAGGTCTTCTTTTGGTCCAGAAAAATCATATCAAAGTTTCGTGGCAATTGGACTTCGTTTGGTATGGTGAACCTGAAAAGCAAAAAACATGCAGAAAACAGCAACTGGCACTGGGCACTAGGTCAATAGGTTAGTGCTCAAAAATAATATTAATTGATAAATAAACACCCAAAAAGTATCCTAGAATGATAATATAATAGCATGGAACAATCAAAAATTATAGATGCATTGGAGACTTATCACGCCACGTCAAAGTCAATGAGCTCGGTGTGGTAGTTGTCTCGCGTGCCGAAGGTGACAGGGAGGCGGACTTGCCCCAGGGGAGTGGTGGAACCATTGGTCACCCCGGAGAATGGCCTGGTGGGCATCAGGTGGTCGTAAGGCACCTGGAGCGTCTCAAAGGTTTCGACAGAGGGCACGTTGAGGCCGGCGCCTCCATCAATGAGAGTCTTGGTGACTAAGACGTTGCTGATGGTGGGGGTGCACAACATGGGGAGGGCGCCTGCGGCGGCCGTGGACTTGAAGTTGTTCCTTGCGTCGAAGGAGATGGCGTATTGCGACCATTTGAGGGGCCGTGTGGCTTCCGGCCTCGGGAGAGCGGCATTCACCTCCCGAGAGAACTACTTGAACAGGCGGTTGGACGCAGGGGCATGGGCTCCACCGAGGTTGCATACTACCGCCCGAGGCTCCTGATAGCCCCCAGCCCCCTCGTCACACCGGTTAATGTCGTTCCTCCTAGGTGGCGGCGGCAGCGGCGGGAGAGCGGCGTTCTCCTGAGGGCGCGCCTCGCGAGGCTGCTCATGCCAGACGTCCTCACGAGACTGCTCAAGCCATCCCTAGTGGGGGTTGCCATTGCGAGTGTCCCATCTGCCGCCACCGCGGCCACCTCCGCGGCCAGTGCCGCGGTCGCTGCGGTCCGGGCGCCGACCGACGTGTTCGTCACGGAGGGCCTTGAGCTCCTTCCAGATTTCGGTGTTATGAGTGCGCATGTTGTGGTAGACGCAGAGCAGGCGGCAGTCCTTCTCGGGCACGTCATGGTCGCGGCTGCGCTTCTGCTAAGGCTCCGCTGTGAGCACGGCAGGGCCCTTGCGCTTGACCTCCTTGCCTTTTGCCTTGCTGTCGTTGGGCACGGCGTCTGGGTAGTTGTGGATGAACAGGCAGCCCTCTTCGGTCTTGGCGCATTTGTCGGTGATGTTGAACAGTTCCAAGGCCGAGCTGAGACCGTCGTTGATGGCGAGCTTCTCGCACATCGTGATGTCCATGACACCGTTGGTGAACGCCATGATGATGGCCTCGTCCGAGGCGCGCAGGATCTTGTTGCGCACTTGGCTGAAGCGCTGGATGTATTTGCGCAAGGTCTCCCCTAGGCACTGCTTCACGCACCGCAGGTCGTTGATGGAGAGAGGGCGGTCGTGCGTGCCCCTGAAGTTAGCGATGAACTTCTCGCAGAGCTCGCTCCACGAAGAGATCGACTCCTCGGGTAGGTTCATGAGCCAGGAATGCGCACCATCCTTAAGGGCCATGGGGAACCAGCTTGACATGACTTTGTCATCGCTGTTTGCCGCCTCGATGCTTAGCGCGTAGAGCTGGATGAAATAAGTGGGATTGGGGATGTCATCGTAGCTCAGGGGCAGCTCAGGCTTGAACTTGACCAGCCAAACCACCCGACGCAGCTCGCGGGTGAAGGCCTGGCAGCCCACGCTGCTCGAAGGAACTCCGCGCGCGAGGGTGGCTCGGTTTCTGCCACCCAGCCGCCGCGACTGTGGGGACCCCGACTCAAAGGTCATGATCACCGAATGCACGTGTACAGTGATCCCAGAGATCAATGCTCACTGAACACACAGAAGCTGAATAACAAGAGTCTTACATCCACATTTAGCGTCTTACACAAATAAAGACCATGAAGGTCATGTCCTACAGAGGTAGGGCCATGAGAGGCCAAGTAACAACATAACTAGCAGCGGAAATCTGGATCGAAAGCGTAGACCCATGCCATCTGCCTTAACCTACAGGCATTCTGACTGGGAAGCGTCCTAGATCACATGTTCGTCACCATCGAACTCTTCACCATATTCCTGCTCTTCCTTGACTGGCCAATTAAATAACCAGTGGCAAGCCAATGAGTACTTTGAATGTACTCGCAAACAACCCAAGTTTTGGAACAAGGCAATAACAATGCATGATATAGCACTAAGTAGGTAAGTTTTTGCGGAAAGCTAATTTTGAGTGCAATGACATGATCAAGATAACTAGTAATAGCATGCATCATGAGGATACAAGTATCCTCACAAACAGGTTACCGATATCAATATAATCAAGGTCTGAACGTCTCATGTTCAATCATCATGTCAAGTCATCTGACTTAACTCAAGTACCATCTTTATCAACATCACACACACACACCAAGTTTAGTAAACATTGGACGTAGCACAAGAGCGGTCATCCAACTGTCCTTGACCGTGGACACGGCTATTCGAATAGTTTGACACTCTACAGAGGTTGCACACTTTACCCACAAGACTCGGGAAACTTCCGTGTCAAGCCACGACTCGCGGTATTATCCATACCCGAGGTAAGCACCCGAACATTGTCTTTCCCCTGACGATACCAAAGAAAGAGTCCACTCGATTGGTACACAGCCCACATGATGTACTTCACAAGTAACCTCCATGCAGGGACGAACGGTGTGCCCGGTGCCTGTGAAGACAGCGCATGATCGTCCTTACCGGCACGACCCCGTATCGAAAGTGACCACTTCACTTTCGCCACTAGTAATGCGGGCTCTATGCTAGTACTCATCAAAGTATTCAACAAAGCCCGTCCCATAAGGGGTATCGTGGTTGTACATGTAAGGTTGGAATGACGGTCGCAACTTACACCAATCCGTTTTCGAAAACCACACTCACTCACTTGCTCCGGTACACCACTTCTTTCTCAAGTGGTTACCCAACTCAACATCATCTCCCTCGGGCATTAGTGGCACCCGACGGGGTTTTCGAAAAGTCTTTGAAAACACTCTTATTTCCAACACCATGCATATTCCCGTCTCATTTGTGTAGCATCTACTAAGCATCCTATCTACTCCCACCCGCACAACCCTCATAAGTATGGTAGGGTCATGCACGATGCAAGTATCAACGGACAAGTATCGGAGGCATCCCACCGAAGTGGTCACCACATCAACATGATCATCATCACGGAAACAAGTGCTATATGACATGCAAATAAAGGGGTTCATAGTCATGGTCAAAGGGCTGCTTGCCTGGCTCAACAAAGTCTTCGGGGTCTTCGAAACCTTCGGGTCCAACTTCCTCGTCAACAGCGCAATCTATCGTCGCGAAAAATAACGATAATAATAAGCATTACAACAAAAACAGAGCACAAAAGCCACTTCAAAAATGTTACCCTACTCTGATAAATACTACAAACTATTCTAAAAATATTTGCCTAAGGTTTTGTTGTGAAAAAGATTTTGAAAACTATTTAAACAGAGGCTAAAAATAATCAAAACTAGCTTTTAAATAAAATCAGTACATAAAATGTTTTCAAAAATTTACACAAGTGGCACTATAAAATTCTACAGAATATTAGAAGATTTGTGGTGGAAAAATATTTGGAATTGGACAAATATTCATTTGCGTGGCATTTTTGTAAATACTGCTAGAAAAAGAAAAAGGAAAGGGCTCCAGTGCCCTAGGCCAGATCTGGCCGCAGCTGGGATGGCCCAGAGGCCAGCCAGCCCAGGCGAACCGGCGTCCGTGCCGCGCCAGGTTTAAACCTGACGGGCGGGCCCCGCGGGCCAGTGAGAGAGAGAGAGAGACGCGGGAGGGGCGCGGGAGGCTGACGAATGGGCCCCTCTTGTAGGGGTCGTCGTCAACCCCTCGCCCGAGGGCAGAGGAGCTCACCGTCGACGGTTTCGGCCACGGCGAGGCGAGCAGAGGACAGGAACGTGTTTCTTGCACTCCCGCCATTCGGATGATGGTCAGGGTGGTTGCCGGAGCGCAGGGAATCACCGGCGGCAAGGTGGCCGCGGCGGAGGCGCTTCGGGAGGTGGTCGAAGTTGACGACTCTCGCCGCAATCCGAGCGGAGAGGAGGGGGAAGAGGACCGGGGGCCTGCTGCGGTCACGATGGAGGAGAGAAGAGAGCCAGAGCGGGCCTGTGTCCCAAGATCGACGGAGCCCCGACGCGGCGGCGCCTCGGTCGATCCCGAGCACTGGTGCTCCGGGAGGTTACTTGGGGGCGCAGTGGTTCGATTGGAAGGAGGAGGGGGTTAGCAGAGGGGAGAGAGAGGCTCGGGGTGCCTTTATATAGGCGGAGCAAGGTCCACCGAGCTCGGGTGCGCCGGTGAGCTCGAGGCCGAGGCCAGAGGGAGAGGGAGCTCACGGGGGCTTGTCCGGGGAGTTCCTGGGGTTGGTCTAGGCACGCGAGGGAGAAGAGAGAGAGAAGGGGAGCACGCGCGTGCGAGCCCATGCATTGGCCGAACGGGGCGACGTCGGGCGCGCGCCAGGGGAGCCGTTGCAAGGAGGGAGAGAAGGGGGACAGGGGCGTGGCGTGTCCCGGACGCCGAGGGGCCTCGACTGGCGCGAGGGGGGAGCTCGAGGTGGTCGGGTATGGGCAGGAGAGGGAGGTCAACCTCCTATTGTCCTGTAGCGCGCTCCAGAGCACGTCTTTGGCCGGCATGCCAGAGCTTTTGACGCGCTCTGGCGTGTCCACTTATGTCCATGCACGGCAAGAGGGAGTATTCAAGTGGAAAAGAGCCTTGGATGCTCTGGAGTTAGCCAGGAGTGAGAGGGAGAGGAGATAGAGGTAGGAAAGGTGCTGTCCAGAGAGGGAAAAGTGGGTTTTACCCCATGCAATCATGCTCTCTGGCGCCAAGAATTTTTTCTAGAGGTGTGGAGGGGGTGTACTAAGCTGTGGTAAAAAATTGTGCTCAAGGAGAACAAGGGAAGGGGCTCAATAATTGATTCTTGGATTCTGCCTGAAGGTGTTTGATCAGGGTTTGGGCAAGCAAATGGAGTTTTCTTGCCATGAGATTTAACAGGGTGATAATGTAGGTAAAATTAGAGTGGATCACCAAGTTTGAGCCCATTTGAAGAAAGTTCACAATGTAACTTGGTAAAACCCTAGAAATCAACAGAATCAGATTTCTGTAGATCTAGGCATGCATTTCATTTCCCCCAAATCCACCACATGGTGTGGTATCATCATTTGGGGTTTAGCACATGCCCACAAAGTTTGGGGTCAAGGGAAGAAACTTCACAATGTAAAGTTGTTCAAATTTGAATCTGGATAGAGGGGGTTTTGGAATATTTTGGTGAAGCAAACCAAGGGGGATTGAGATGAAACTTTGCAAGATCATCACATATAGCATGTGTGCCTTGATGGAATTTTCCTGGAATTTATTGAGAATATTTCTTATAGAAATATTTCAAAAGTTTGATTTAAGCAGAAAGGGTTTTGGAGGGTTTTGCCCATAATTTTGAACATGACCATGTGTTGAAACTCATATATATGGAAAATATATGTCCACTGAGTTTCTCTAAATTTTCCCAAATATTTTTAAAGCATTTAAATAATTTTTCCCTGTGAAAAACCATTTCTGGCCTTAAGAAAAAGCATTTTAAATAAAATAGTAAAATAATCTTTAAAATTAATATTTGGTGGTTTTGGGAAGTAATATATATAGTGGGTTACAAATAAAGCCTTTGGGGGAAAAGGATCCACCAAATTTGAGGACTTGTAGTGCAAACCTCAATTCAGGGGGTTTTGAAAACCTAGTTTGAATAAATCCTTTTATGGCCAAAACAAATTTTGATAAAAATAGTTTTAGGTACTATACACATGGTATGATCATTGGGCAAGAAGTTTGGATCAAGGAAGATAAATATGGAGAGGAGTAGAACCTAAGAGTGCCATACACAAACAACCAAACAAGCAAACAAGCAACAATTCAAACAAGCTCATGCACTGAAAAAGTTTTAATTGGTTCCAAATTTTGTAAATCCAAGCATAGCAAAGTGATACAACACAGGGTGTGACAGCGACATCCTGGACGATCCGGTCCTGGTGCTGGCACTGGTACTCGAGGATCACACGCGCGTCAGGCGGCGCACGGCGGACGATCTGGCAGCTGGCCTCATCATGGGCCTGCGGAGGTGCTCCGCGGGGCTGGTCGTGCGGGCGCGCGTCGCGCCGAGGCTTGATACGTCTCCAACGTATCTAAATTTTTTGATTGTTCCATGCTGATATATTATCATTCTAGGATACTTTTTGGGTCTTTATTTACCAATTTATAATATTTTTTAGCCCTAACCTATTGACCCAGTGCCCACTGCCAGTTGCTGTTTTCTGAATGTTTTTCACTTCTCAGGTTTACAGTACCAAACGAAGTCCAATTGCCACGAAACTTTTTGATGATTTTTTTGGACCAAAAGAAGACCTAGGAGATTCGGAAGAAGGCTGGGGGCCACACTAGGGCCCCACAAGCCAACAGGGCGCGCCTTGGGGGTGGGGGGCTAATGGCTTGTGGCCCCCTGGCGGCTCCCCCAACCTCGTTCTCTGGCCTATATTCTCATATATTGCAAAAACCCTGGAGGCAGTCTCGAAACCCTTTTTACGCCGCCGCAAGTCTCTGTTCCGTCAAGAGGCCATCTGGAGCTCCGTTCCGGCACCCTGCCGGAGGGGGATCGATCACAGAGGACCTCTTCATCAACCTTGCTGCCATCTTGATGATGTGTGAGTAGTTCAATACAATGATCATTGCATCTTCACTTCGATCTATCCGAAGTAATCCTATTGTGCGGTGCGTTTGTTAGGATCCGATGAATTGTGGGTTTATGTTCAGATTATTCATGAAAAGTATTTGAGTCACCTCTGAATATTAAGATTCTTATTTGCATGATCATTATAGCTTCGTAATTCTCTCCGATCTATCGATGTGCTTTGGCCAAGTAGATTGATCTATCTTTAGTGAGAGAGGTGCGTTGTGGTAGGTTCAATCTGACGGTACTCTATATCCCAGTGACAGAAAGGGATAAGACACGTCTTTGTGTTGTTGCTACTAAGGATAACACGATGGGTTTTATTCATATTGCTTGACTTTACTTTGTCTACATCATGTCATCGTTCTCCATGCATTACTCTGTTTTACTTAATTCTCTAGATGCATGCTGGATAGCGGTCGATGAGTGGGGTAATAGTAATAGGTGCAGGCAGGAGTCGGCCTATTTGATTATGGATGTGATGCCTATATACACATGATCATTGCCGTGAAAATAGCATAACTATCCGCTTTTCTATCAATTTCCCAACAGTAATTTGTTACCCACCGTATGGTGCCTACATGAGAGATGTCGCTAGGGAAAACTATGGCCCCAGGGTCTATTCACTTATAAATTCATATACACTATTATTCCTATTGGTTCCATAATTGTAAATTACAAAATAAAATAAAAAGTAAATAAAGGCAGCACGGTAATAGTAGCGTTTGTAAATTTATAAGTGAATAGACCTGGGGGCCATAGTTTTCCCTAGCGGCATCTCTCATGTAGGCAGCATACGGTGGGTAAAAAATTACTGTTAGGAAATTAATAGAAAAGCGGATAGTTATGCGATTTTCACGGCAATGATCATGTGTATATAGGCATCACGTCCATAAACAAATAGGCTGACTCCTGCCTACACCTATTACTATTACTCCACTCATCGACCGCTATCCAGCATGCATCTAGAGTATTAAGTAAAACAGAGTAATGCATGGAGAACGATGACATGATGTAGACAAAGTAATCTCAAGCAATATGAATAAACCTGATCGTGTTATCCTTAGTAGCAAAAACACAAAGACGCATCTTGTCCCCTACTTTGTCACTGGGATATAAAAACTCGTCAGGTTCAACCTACCACAACGCACCACTCCCACTAAAGATGGATCAATCTACTTGGCCAAAGCACATCAATAAATCGAAGAGCATTACGAAGCTATAATGATCATGCAAATAAGAATCTTAATATTCAGAGGTGACTCAAATACTTTTCATGAATAATCTGAACATAAACCCACAATTCATCGGATCCCAACAAACACACCGCACAATAGGATTACATCGCATAGATCAAAGCAAAGATGCGATGATCATTGTATTGAAGATCAAGAGATAGAGAGATTGCCATCTAGGTACTAGATATGGACCTGTAGGTCTGTGGTGAACTACTCACACATCATCATGAGGGTAGCAAGGTTGATGAAGAGGCCCTCCGTGATCGACCCCCCTCTGGCAGGGTGTCAGAACGGAGCTCCAGATGGCCTCGCGACAGAACAGAGACTTGCGGCGGCGTAAAAAGAGTTCCGGGAGTGCCTCTAGGGTTTTTGGAATATTAGAGAATTTATAGGCCAGAGAGGGGCATCGGGAGGCGCCCGAGGAGGCCAGCACAAATCAGGGCGCCCCCCAGGGCACGCCCTGTTGTGTGCTGGGGCCCTCGCGCAGCCTCCTAACTCCCCTCGAAGCTTCCAGATATTCTTTTGGTCCATAAAAAATCATCAAAAAGTTTCGTGGCAATCGTACTTCGTTTGGTACTGTAAACCTGAAAAGTAAAAAAACATGCAGAAAACAGCAACTGACACTGGGCACTGGGTCAATAGGTTAGTGCTTAAAAATATTATAAATTGGTAAATAAAGACCCAAAAAGTATCCTAGAATGATAATATATCAGCATGGAACAATCAAAAATTATAGATACATTGGAGACGTATCAAGCATCCCCAAGCTTAATTCCTGCTCGTCCTCGAGTAGGTAAATGATAAAAACAGAATTTTTTATGTGACATGCTATCCAATATGTAATCTTATGCATGTATGCTCATTGAGAAACGATGAATCAACAAATATTAACATAGCAATACTTATAAATATAAGAAACAAAATCATCAATCTTTCAAAGTATACGATCCTCAAAGAATGTTTACCCCCCCCCCCCATTCATCTTATTATATTAGCAAGGCATGGCTCCATCTTCACCACATTAATAGAAATGTCAAGCACCACGGTGTCCAAGTCAGGCAATTGGATCGTACTTTTTCAATATGCATCAACTTTTTATTCTTCACGCAATACATGAGCGTGAGCCATTGGACATAGCATTTAGGTGGAATAGAATATGGTGGTAGATATCAAAGGGGCAAAAAGTGGAGAAGATAGTCTCACATCAACTAGGCATACCAATGGGCTATGTAGATGCCCATCGATAGATGTCAATGCAAGGAGTAGGGATTTCCATGCAAATGATGCACTAGAGCTATAAGTGTATGAAGGCTCAAATGAAGCTAAGTGGGGTGTGCATCCAACTTGCTTGCTCATGAAGACCTCGGGCATTTGAGGAAGCCCGTCATAGGAATATACAAGCCAAGTTTGTAATAATGAAAAAGTAATTCCCACTAGCATATGAAAATGACATAACCCGAGACTCTCTACATGAGGAACAAGGTGCCACTTTGAGGCACAAGTGTGTAAAGGATAGTAGCAAAGTCCCTTATGTAGGATCACTAGAAGTGTGTGTGTCTAGAGGGGGGGTGAATAGACTATTAGCAAATTTAAAACCTAACCTTTTCCCAAGTTAATTGGTTGGCAGATTTTAATAATTATAGCAAGTCAAGTACACCCTACACATGCAAGTCAACAAGTATGGCAGCGGAAAAATAAAGACATTGCACATGGAAGTAAGGAGTTGAGATAGGGAGATCAAACGCATGAGGGACACGAAGATTTTTCCCGTGGTTCCGATAGGTGGTGCTATCGTACGTCCACGTTTATGGAGTCTTCAACCCACGAAGGGTAACGGTCGCGAGAGTCCACGAAGGGCTCCACCCATAAGGATCCACGAAGTAGCAACCTTGACTATTCCATAACGGCTTCCGTCCACCAAGGACTAGCCTCACTATGGGTAGATCTTCATGAAGTAGGCGATCTCCTTGCCCATACAAAATTCTTGGTTCAACTCCACAACACGAAGTAGGAGGCTCCCAAGCGACACCTAACCAATCTAGGAGGCACCACCCTCCAAAAGGTAATAGGCTCGGTAATGTCGATGAACTCCTTGCTCTTGTGTTTCAAGATGATAGACTCCTCAACACACAATCACTCTCTCACAGATTTGGTTATGGTGGAAGAGATTGATTTGGTGGAAAGCAACTTGGGGAGGCTAGAGATCAAGATTCATATGGATGGAGTGGAATGGCTTGATCTCAACACATGAGTAGGTGGCTCTCTCTCAGAAAATAGGAAGGGGCAAGTATGGAATAGTTCTAGGTGCTTCTCTTTCGAGTGGGTGGTGGTGAAGGGGTATATATAGGCATCCCCAAAAATCCAACCGTTACACCTAAAGTGACCAACTCGGTGACACCGATGTGTGAATCTCAGTGGTACCGAAGTGACCAAAAGGCAGTAACTTTTGAATCTCGGTGAGACCGATATATAACTCTCGGTGGTACCGATTAGGTGACCAACGGTCAGATTGCACAACTCGGTGAAGCCTATTCTCACATCTCGGTGGTACCGATTCTTGACCATGGCTTACCAGAGAGTTGGTCCATAAACTCGGTGGTACCGATTCACAATTCTCGGTGGTACCGATTCTTGTGAATGGCTATCCAGAGAGTTGGTCCAAAAACTCGGTGAGACCAACTGGCAAAACTCGGTGGTACCGAAGACTGAAAATAGCTAAACAGAAAGTTGGCAACTGAACTCGGTGGCACCGATGCAGAATCGGTTGCACCGAAGGGCTAGGGTTTGGCATGGGTCTGTCTGAGTTTGGGAATCAGTGGGGCCGAGTGGGAATTGTTGGTTGCACCAATTTTGGATGTTTGGCTTGGATAGACTTTTGTGGAAGAGTTTGTGGGTGTTTTTGGTGACTATCACTTGTGCACGTGGAGCATCTTGTTCACCAACAGTACCTTACCCCCTTTTAATAGTATTGGATTTCCTATGGACTCAAAATGATTTCTCACAAAGTAAAATGTAGAGTCCTCTTGCTTGAAGCTTTGCCAATCCATTTCCTTGCATCTTGGGGTTTCTCCTCACAATCCTTTTGCCAACCCATCTCTCTCTATGGACTTTCACCTGAGATACACTAGGTAGAAATATTAGTCCAAGAGACAATGTATGTTGTCATGAATTATCAAAACCACCAAGGGAGCATGTTGTGCTTTCAATCTCCCCCTTTTTGGTAATTGATGACAACATACAATCAAAGCTTCAAATAAAGATATGCATGGATATAATGAAGACTTTGAGAGACACATGACTTAGATTTTCTCCCCCTAAATGTGTGCAATCCCTTTAAAGGATAGTTGCTTTGGAATGCATGGACACACATGTAGTAGAAGGGATATAATGAGTCATGTGTATCTTGGATATATGCATCAAATACATAGGAATGAGGTGTATCCTTGTTCAAGACTTCACTCTTGCAAACAATATGTGCAAGAAGCAAGAGATCACCTTGATCAAGGATATGATGCATATACTTACCTTGAGTTCTTGAGCATTCTTGAAGTAGAGATACACTTGAGAAAACAATGTTAGGAAACACAAGAGTATTCTACCAATCAAAAGCAATAGAGCTCAATAGTACCAAGATATAGAGAACATATAGAAGATAGTATTCCTTAAGATTGATATGTCTCCAAGATCATTTAGAAGTTTCTCCCCTTAGATATGAAAATAGTAGGTCATCTTTTCCCTCTGAATCTTAGCATGTAGATATTGGGATTGGATAGGGTGAGAAAAGTCTAACATGAGTAGTCAACTGAAATAAACACATTTTTCTCCCAAACATATTTTTCTCCCCCTACTTTGGTATTCTCACCTTGTCTATATAAGTATAAATTTTGCATATTCTCCCCCCTTGATTATATATCCCCCTTTGCATAAGCATGTATCTCCCCCTTTAGCATTGAAGCTTTGGTATTTCTCCCCCTTTGGCATTAATTTCCAAAAAGGTCATACACAGGGTCAAATACAGGGATCATTGATTAAGTAGGGATCCTTGAGAACAAGGGTCATAGAATGTAGAGTTCATAGAAATGAAAACTGAGGGAATCAAGAAAAGATTTGAGTGATACTTCTCCTCCTTTGAGTTAGGGATCCTTGAATAAAATTTCTCCTCCCAATTTTTTTTTTTTGTTAAAGAAGGGATCATCGAAGAAATGAAAATATCACAATAGGATCACTAAGGAAACAAAGATTCACTAACATGAAAACAGATTGGAGAAGATATCAAATCGGTGGCTCCGAGACAAACAAGTCGGTGGTACCGATATGTTGTTATGCAGCTCACCTGCTAATTCCGTAAAACCGAGTTATTTGTATCGGAGGCTCCGAGGGCTAAACAGAAACTTGGCAATGTTTGAGAAACTTGCAAATTAATTTTGAAATTTTTTTAACAAAGTGTCAAAAGGATCTTCAAAGGAAATGCAAAAGACTTTACAAAGAAATATCAACTAGAGAAGATTTGAGTGGTTCCAAGAAATCTTGCAAATAGAGAATGAACCAAACAAGATACTTAATCTAGATGATGGGCGGTGACTAGGTCACCTATATTAGAGTATATTGATTTAGGAGCCAAGCAAGAATACTTGATCATAGGTCATACTCATCGTTAAGCTCAAAATGGGGTTACCATTTTTCGATTAAACATTTTAATGTTTTCATATCACTTGAGTTGCTTTATCTCATGACTTGGAGTAAAGCCTTTTTCAAGGACATGAGTACATACCTTTGAGTGATGTTTATGACGTGGCTTGTAGGTGAACTTGTTGAGGATGTTCGATGTTGATGAAGATCATCTTGAGTTGGGAGCAATCCTTGTTTGTTTTGGTTCTCTTTTCACCTACATAGGTTAGTCATGCAAGGAAGAACATGATATGACACGATACCAATTGTGAAGTACAAATATGTGTCAAGGATATGTTTTTGTTGTCTTCTTCCTTCCATCATCAAGAGAGCTTGTGGATACTTGGTCATGACAAGATTGCTTATGAGTGGAGTTGATGGCAATCTTGTGGAATGAAGTTCTTCCAAGTACCTACAAAAGGTTAGATGCAATACAAGGGAGCATAGAATTCCATGGTATAAGATAACATGTCAAGTGTATCATGGAAGTATCATGTAAGCTCATGCCCTTGCATGCAACCGAGTGAGCTTAGCTCAAGTTTGAAGCATCAATGATGTTCAACTCACTCCTCAAGTGACAGAACACTTTCTCATCAAGTGGCTTAGTAAAGATATCGGCCAATTGCTTGTTGGTACGAACATGCTTGAGATTAATATCTCCTTTGGCAACATGATCACGAATGAAATGATGTCGAACTTGAATATGCTTAGTTCGAGAATGTTGCACAGGATTATGACCAATCTTAATAGCACTTTCATTGTCACAAAGTAATGGAACATTTTTCACATGGATTCCATAATCCTTAAGCGTTTGTGTCATCCATAGCAATTGTGCACAACATGATCCGGCAACAATATACTCAGCTTCGGCAGTAGATAGAGATACTGAGTTTTGTTTCTTGGAGGACTAAGATACAAGAGATCTACCCAAAAATTGACAAGTACCCGAGGTGGATTTTCTATCAACCTTGTCACCGGCATAGTCCAAATCGGAATAGCCAACAAGGTTAAAGGAAGATCTCTTGGGATACCAAATGCCAAAGTTTGGTGTTTGTATCAAATATCTCACAATACGTTTCACGGCCAAAAGATGACACTCTTTAGGTGCAGCTTGATATCTAGAACACATGCAAACACTAAGCATAATATCGGGACGGGAGGCACATAGATATAGCAATGAACCAGTCATAGATCGATAAACTTTTTGATCAACCGGTTCGTCCTCCTTGGTAAGATCAACATGTCCACTAGTAGGCATAGGAGTTTTCATACCTTTACACTCTTGCATGTTGAACTTCTTGATCAAGTCCTTGGTATACTTGGTTTGAGAGATGAAAGTTCCTTCTCTCGTTTGCTTGATTTGCAAACCAAGGAAAAATTTCAGCTCACACATCATGGACATCTCATACTTCTCGGACATCAACCTTCCAAATCTTTCACTAAATTGTGGGTTAGTAGATCCAAACATAATGTCATCCACATAGATTTGGCACACAAATAATTCACCATTAACTCTTTTAGTGAATAAGGTTGCGTCAATTTTACCAATTTCAAAACCCTTTTCAATGAGAAACTTCGTTAAGCATTTGTACCAAGCGCGTGGGGCTTGCTTAAGACCATAAAGAGCTTTGCGAAGCTTGTAAACATGATTAGGTTTCTTAGGATTCACAAAACCAGGTGGTTGCTTAACATAGACCTCTTCTTCAATCTCACCATTTAAAAAGGCACTTTTAATGTCCATTTGATAAAGCGTGATATCATGATGATTAGCATAAGCAAGACGAATGCGAATAGCTTCGAGTCTAGCAACGGGGGCATAGGTCTCACCGTAGTCCATACCTTCGACTTGCGTATATCCTTGGGCTACGAGACGTGCCTTGTTGCGTACGACTTGACCGTCTTCATCTTGCTTGTTTCGAAACACCCATTTGGTTCCGATGATGTTGTGCTCGTCCTTGGGCTTCTTCACGAGTGTCCACACTTCGTTCCTCTCGAAGTTGTGAAGCTCTTCATGCATGGCGTTCACCCAATCCGGGTCTTCAAGAGCTTGTTCTACCTTCAAGGGTTCAATGCTAGAGATGAAAGAATAATGCTCACAAAAATTAGCTAAGCGAGTTTTAGAGCGAGTGATTCTCCCAGTTTGTATGTCACCAAAGATTTGGTTTAGAGGATGGTTCTTGGTCACTCTTGCTCGAACTCGGGGTAGCTTCGGCTTGTTGGATGGTGGAGCCTCTTCATCATCATCATCTCCTTCATCTTCGTTGTTGTTGAAGGTGTCGTTTCCTTGAGGTGGTGGTGAAGGAGGTTGTGGTGGATCTTCATGATGTACTTCCTCCTCTTGATCATCTTGTCGTGTACCGCTTATGAATGCCTCCATGTCGTGTTGAGGTTCACCTTGACGTGAAGTAGGGGCTTCCACTTGAGTTGATGAAGTACTTTCCTTCACCTCCATGGGACGAATCTTGCCAATGGACAAGTCTTGGATAGCTTCCGCAGGGTCCTTATCTCCTACATCATTTGGCAATTGTTCGACTTGCGAACCATTAGATTCATCAAACTTCACATCTACCGTCTCTTCAACTTTTCGAGTGAAGTTGTTGTAGACACGGTAAGTGTGAGAGTTCGATCCGTAACCAAGTAGGAATCCTTCATGAGATTTAGGAGCAAATTTAGTACGACGATGCTTATCAAGAATGTAGCACTTTGAGCCGAATACCCGAAAGTATCCAACATGGGGTTTGTTACCGGTGAGTAGCTCGTATGCCGTTTTACAGAGAAGCTTGTGCAAGTAGAGTCGGTTTATGGCATGACATGCTGTTTCCACGGCTTCTGCCCAAAAGTGTCTTGGCGTCTTGTATTCGTCAAGCATCGTTCTTGCCATCTCAATAAGAGTTCAGTTCTTCCTCTGAACAACTCCGTTTTGTTGAGGCGTGTACGTAGCCGAGAACTCATGTGAAACACCTTCTTCGTCAAGAAAGGTATCTACATGGGTGTTCTTGAACTCCGATCCGTTATCGCTCCGAACCTTCTTGATCTTCACTTCAAATTGATTTTGCGCTTTGCGAACGAAGTTCTTGAAGATCTTTTGTACCTGCGACTTATCATCAAGAAAGAATACCCACGTAAATCTGGAAAAATCATCAACTATAACTAGAACATAGGAATTTCCACCGAGACTCTTGTAAGCATTGGGACCAAAAAGATCCATGTGAAGTAACTCGAGTGGTCTCCTAGTAGTCATGATATTCTTAACGGGATGACTTCCACCTACTTGCTTTCCAGCTTGACAAGCACTACAAAGTCTATCTTTGTCAAAGATAACATCTTTAACACCAAGTATATGATCACCTTTGATAAGCTTGTCTAGATTACGCATGCCAACATGTCCTAGTCTTCTATGCCAAAGCCAACCTTTAGAAGATTTTGCAATAAGACAAGTACGAGGTTTGGATCTCTTAGTGAAATCGACAATGTATAGATCACCTCTACGGAAACCGGTAAAGACCATTTTATGATTATCTTGATGAAACACTTGGCAATCTACTTTCGTGAATAGCACATTAAAACCAAAGTCGGCAAGTCTAGATACGGAAAGAAGATTGTAGCCAAGGGATTCAACAAGCATGACGTTTTGAATAGAGCTATCATGGGATATGGCCACCTTACCAAGACCAAGTACCTTACCCTTGGAGTTGTCTCCAAACGTTACGTACCTTCGCGGTCCATGGTTTGGTGTGATCTCTTCAAACATCTCTCTATCTCCGGTCATATGATCGGTGCATCCGCTATCGAGAATCCACTCTTTTCCTCCGGACATGTAATCCCTGAAGTTTGCCATGAGACTTAGATTCTTCATGATCTTCTCATGCTCGATGTCGAACAACTCATCTTCATCATAGTAGCCATGTTCCACATTGTCATCATCAAGTGGGAAATCCTCGTCACAAGGAACAAGAGATTCGTTAGGGTTGTGATCATGACAATGTTCAAGATTATGAATGCGAATGGCTTCTACAATGATGTTGTTGATAGTTATGACGTCTCCTTTAGCACGCATGAGATCTCTAAGCTCAAATAGATAGTCATCAAACTTGGGATCACTAGGCATCATTTTGTGAAAGACAATAGTTTTATGAAGAATTTCATCAAGATTACTCAATGAATAACTTGGATATCGTTTCTCCAAGTCATTCCACAAAGTATAAGCACATTCAAAATTCTTCATTTGATTAAGCACAATTCTAGGCAATCCTCTAACGATAAGATTAACAGTTCTAAGATTGCATAGCATATCAATTTCCTCTTTGTGTGTGGGATGTAAAGGATCAATGGGAGGTACATAGGGGTTCTTAACATACTTGCTCAAATGAAATTCATTAAATAGCTCAAGCATCATATGTTTCCATTGACTATAGTACTCCACGGAGGGCTCCACCCATAAGGATCCACGAAGTAGCAACCTTGACTATTCCATAACGGCTTCCGTCCACGAAGGACTAGCCTCACTATGGGTAGATCTTCACAAAGTAGGCGATCTCCTTGCCCATACAAACTTCTTGGTTCAACTCCACAACACGAAGTAGGAGGCTCCCAAGGGACACCTAACCAATCTAGGAGGCACCACCCTCCAAAAGGTAATAGGCTCGGTAATGTCGATGAACTCCTTGCTCTTGTGCTTCAAGATGATAGACTCCTCAACACACAATCACTCTCTCACAGATTTGGCTATGGTGGAAGAGATTGATTTGGTGGAAAGCAACTTGGGGAGGCTAGAGATCAAGATTCATATGGATGGAGTGGAATGGCTTGATCTCAACACATGAGTAGGTGGCCCTCTCTCGGAAAATAGGATGGGGCAAGTATGGAATAGTTCTAAGTGCTTCTCTTTCGAGTGGGTGGTGGTGAAGGGGTATATATAGGCATCCCCAAAAATCCAACCGTTACACCTAAAGTGACCAACTCGGTGACACCGATGTGTGAATCTCGGTGGTACCGAAGTGACCAAAAGGCAGTAACTTTTGAATCTCGGTGAGACCGATATATAACTCTCGGTGGTACCGATTAGGTGACCAACAGTCAGATTGCACAACTCGGTGACGCCGATTCTCACATCTCGGCGGTACCGATTCTTGACCATGGCTTACCAGAGAGTTGGTCCATAAACTCGGTGGTACCGATTCACAATTCTCGGTGGTACCGACTCTTGTGAATGGCTATCCAGAGAGTTGGTCCAAAAACTCGGTGAGACCGACTGGCAAAACTCGGTGGTACCGAAGACTGAAAATAGCTAAACAGAAAGTTGGCAACTGAACTCGGTGGCACCGATGCAGAATCGGTTGCACCGAAGGGCTAGGGTTTGGCATGGGTCTGTCTGAGTTTGGGAATCGGTGGGACCGAGTGGGAATTGTTGGTTGCACCGATTTTGGATGTTTGGCTTGGACAGACTTTTGTGGAAGAGTTTGTGGGTGTTTTTGGTGACTATCACTTGTGCACGTGGAGCATCTTGTTCACCAACAATACCTTACCCCCTTTTAATAGTATTGGCTTTCCTATGGACTCAAAGTGATTTCTCACAAAGTAAAATGTAGAGTCCTCTTGCTTGAAGCTTTGCCAATCCATTTCCTTGCATCTTGGGGTTTCTCCTCACAATCCTTTTGCCAACCTATCTCTCTCTATGGACTTTCACCTGAGATACACTAGGTAGAAATATTAGTCCAAGAGACAATGTATGTTGTCATTAATTATCAAAACCACCAAGGGAGCATGTTGTGCTTGCACCTTTTCTCATTTTCTCTCTTTTTATTTCAGAATGGTGGGCTCATTTGGCCTCCCCCATCTTTATTTCCTCACTTGGACAATGCTCTAATAATGATGATCATCACACTTTTATTTACTTATAACTCGATATGAAGAACTGATATGATGATATGACTCTATATGAATGCCTCTGGCGGTGTACTAGGATGTGCAATGATCTAGCATGACACGTATCAAAAATATTATGAACGGTGGCTTTGCCACAAATACTATGTCAGCTATATATGATCATGCAAAGCAATATGATGATGAACGAACTAGTCATGTGAAGTGATGATGGAATTTGCATGGAAACATATCTCGGAATGGCTATGGAAATGCCATAATAGGTAGGTATGGTGGCTCTTTTGAGGAAGATATAATGAGGCTTATGTGCAACAGAGCGTATCATGTCACGGGGTTTGGATGCACCGGCGAAAGTTGCACCGATCCTCGAGGTGAGAATGGGCTATGCATGGCACCAAAGAGGTTAGCAAATATGAGATGGTGAGATTGTGTATGTCCATTGGTTCACATTAGTCATAAAGAAGTCATATATTTATCGCAAAGTTTTATTAGTTTTTTCACAAATCAAAGTACTACTCGCATGCCCCGAGGGAAGAGGTTGGTAGGAGTTAACCATCGCGCACTTCCGACCCGAAACAACACTAGGATTTCAACGAGGAATAGAAATGCTCACACATCATCACCATGCCTATTTAAGTTTTAGATGAACAAGAAGTTAACCTCTCTTAATATTGACACTTCTACGAATCAACAATTATGAACTCACACCTTCTTCATATTACCACATCAATATCATTAACCCATAATTTCTCTATATGTGCTACATGATGGTTTTGATTATCATTCATTGAATACCTAATATTTTTGGACTAGTCTTATGATCCATGCAAATTACCGTCACTATTTATTAACTATCAAACAAATATAAGTGAAGAGAGAGAGTGAAATTATTTCTATAAAATCTACATGCCACCGTGCTCAAAAAGATATAAGTGAAGTACTAGAGCAACTGCTAAGCTCAAAAGATATAAGTGAAGCACATAGAGTATTCTAACAAATTATTATGAAGGTGTGTCTCTCTTAAATAGGTGTGTCCAGCAAACAATGATTGTGGTAAACTGAAAGTGAAAGCAAACAAAAACAAACGACGCTCCAAGCAAAACTCATATCATGTGACGAATAAAAATGTAGCTTCAAGTGACATACCGATGGATTGAGACGAAAGAGGGGATGCCTTCCGGGGCATCCCCAAGCTTAGACGCTTGAGTCTTCCTTAAAATATTACCTTGGGGTGCTTTGGGCATCCCCAAGCTTAGGCTCTTGCCGCTCCTTATTCCTTTGTCCATCGTGATAACACCCAAAACTTGAAAACTTCAATCACACAAAACTCAACAAAACTTCGTGAGATCGGTTAGTATAAACAACATATTGAATACTTTAGGTACTGTTATAAATTGATTCTTATTTCATAATTGAATAATAGTTACTGTATTCTAACTTCTCCATGGCTTATACCCCCCCCCCCCCCCCCCGATACAATCCATAGCATAATCAAAACAAGCAACTATGCAAGCAAAAACAGAATCTGTCTAAAACAGAACAGTCTGTATCAATCTGTAGAGAACCTATACTTCTTTAACTCTAAAACTTCTGAAAAATTAGGACAACCTAGAATTTTTTGTGTAAATACTGTGTAAAAATTTCAGATCATTATCACACTCCTGTAAAAAATGAAAATTCTTGTACTGGAGTCAAAAGTTTCTGTTTTATTTCAGCATATATTCTACTCATCTTGTGAGTCATCCCAAAGGCTTTACTTGGCACAAACACTAACTTAAACATAAAAACATAATCATTATAGAGGCAATAATCATGTTATCAAAAACAAATAGAAAGTTAAAAGCAAAAAATAAAGATAACTATTGGGTTGCCTCCCAACAAGCGATATTGTTTCATGCCCCTAGCTAGGCATAATGATTACAATGCTGCTCACATGAAAGTAAGGCACACAATGGGAGCATCATGAAGCATATGACAATCACATTTAATCCTAACCCACTAGCTATGCATAGAAATTTTGTGAGCAAACAATTTATGAGAGCAAGAATCAACTAGCATAGGAAGGCAAAACAAGCATAACTTCGAAACTTTGAACACATAGGGAGGAAACTTGATATTATTGGAATTCCTACATGCAGATGTTCCCCCCTCATAATATCTTTCAGTAGCATCATGAAGGAATTCCACAATATAACTATCACACAAATCATTCTTTTCATGATCCACAAGCATAGAAAATTTATTACTCTTCACATAAGCAAATTCCTTTTCATTCATGGTAGTGGGAGCAAACTCAACAAAATTACTTTCAAGTGACACTTGATTGTCATTACCAAATTGAAAATTAAAATAATGATGACAAGTTTCATGGTTATCGTTACTAATTATAGCATACGTGTCATCACCACAATCATCATAAATAGGAAGAATGCAATATCATAATAAATTTGCTCATCAAAACATGGGGGACAAAAAGTATCATCTTCATCAAACATAACATCCCCAAGCTTGTGGTTTTGCATATCATTAGCATCATAGATATTCAGAGAATTCATAATAACAACATTTCTATCGTGTTCATGATTAAAGGAACTCACATTAAGCATTTTTATAAATTCTTCCTCTAACAATTGAGCACAATTTTCCGAATCCTTATTTTCACGAAAGACATTATAAAGATGAAGCATATGAGGCAACCTAAGCTCCATTCTTTTTATGCATTTTTTATTTTTATGAAACGAACTAAATATAAAAGCAAATAAAAAGATAAACAAGTGAATGAAAATTTGTGTGAAGTTACTTGATAGTTGGTGATGATATTCCCCGGCAACGGCGCCAGAAATCCTTTCTGATACTTGTGATCTGCGTTGGGTTTTCCGTGAAGAGGAACGGGTTATTGCAGCACAAAGTTGGTAGGTATTTCCCTGAGTTATGAAACCAAGTTTTATCGAACCAATAGGAATATCAATCCTCAACCATCTTCCGCGGCTGCACACACAAGAACAAACAACTTGCACCCAACACGGGCAAGGGGGTTGTCAATCCCCTTGATCTCGTTATTTGCAAGCAAATGAGGTGTGTAGATAATTGTAAATTGCAAAATAAAATAAGAAGTAAATAAAGGCAGCAAGGTAATAGTATCATTTGTAAATTTATAAGTGAATAGACCCGGGGGGCATAGTTTTCCCTAGCGGCATCTCTCATGTAGGCAACATACGGTGGGTAACAAATTACTGTTAGGCAATTGATAGAAAAACAGATAGTTATGCGATTTTCACGGCAATGATCATGTGTATATAGGCATCACATCCATAAACAAATAGGCCGACTCCTGCCTGCACCTATTACTATTACTCCACTCATCGACCGCTATCCAGCATGCATCTAGAGTATTAAGTCAAACAGAGTAATGCATGGAGAACGATGACATGATGTAGACAAAGTAAACTCAAGCAATATGAATAAATCCTATCGTGTTATCCTTAGTAGCACCAACACAAATACGCATCTTGTCCCCTACTTTGTCATTGGGATATAGAAACTCGTCAGGTTGAACCTACCACAACGCACCACTCCCACTGAAGATAGATCAATCTACTTGGCCAAAGCACATCAATAAATTGGAGATCATTACGAAGCTATAATGATCATGCAAATAAGAATCTTAATATTCAGAGGTGACTCAAATACTTTTCATGAATAATATGAACATAAACCCACAATTCATCGGACCCCAACAAACACACCGCACAATAGGATTACATCGGATAGATCAAAGCAAAGATGCGATGATCATTGTATTGAAGATCAAGAGGTAGAGAGATTTCCATCTAGGTACTAGCTATGGACCCGTAGGTCTGTGGTGAACTACTCACACATCATCATGAGGGTAGCAAGGTTGATGAAGAGGCCCTCCGTGGTCGATCCCCCCTCCGACAGGGTGCCGGAACGGAGCTCCAGATGGCCTCGCGAGGGAACAGAGACTTGCGGCGGCGTAAAAAGAGTTTTGGGACTGTCTCTAGGGTTTTTGGAATATCAGAGAATTTATAGGCCACAGAGGGGCATCGGGAGGCGCCCGAGGGGGGCAGCCCACATCAGGGCGCGCCCTGTTGTGTGTTGGGGCCCTCGTGCGGCTTCCTGACTCCGCCTGAAGCTTCCAGGTATTCTTTTGGTCCATAAAAAATCATCAAAAAGTTTCGTGCCAATTGGACTTCGTTTGGTACCGTAACCTGAAAAGTAAAAAACATGGAGAAAACAGCAACTAGCACTGGGCACTGGGTCAATAGGTTAGTGCTCAAAAATATTATAAATTGGTAAATAAAGACCCAAAAAGTATCCTAGAATGATAATATATCAGCATGGAACAATCAAAAATTATAGATACGTTGGAGACGTATCAGCTCCCCACAGCAAGACTCAGCTACCCGTGAGGTACGTACCTCGAAGGCACAATTTCACACTTAAGATACCATGGGCAGCTGTGGGGACCCTTCACCCGATGGCCAAGTGTTCGGCTTGACCGCACTATGGCTAATCACTTCTTCGGACAGCAATAGGTACCATTCAAGGCCTACCCAGCATCAAGCTAACACATCACGGTGACTTCTCAAGACCCCTTCTTCAAGGTCCGACCGTCGACCACTACCTCCGCTAAAGGAGTACCCCCATCGTAAGCAAAGGTGCAGACGCGCAGCAGGGCACAGTAGGGATGTCAAAACCACCAAATAAAGGCCCTGTATCAACCTTTTCTCTGGGAATTTATCTTTAAAATAAAATATGTGTAACTGTTGCTCTGGTAGCTCAGATTATACGGTTAGATGTCATGAGTTCTTTGGGGATAAAAGACCATTCTTTACGGTCCTACTGCAGTTATTAATATTGCATCTTTTTCTTTTTCTCCTGCTCTTCGACGCCGAAGCAACCTAGTTCAGCATATATTTTCCTAGATGCAGCTGGCTAATAGACCGGGGGCTTACCTATAAAGCTCTCCTTAAGCATCATTCGAGCAGTACGTTTTCTTTTACAAAGTGCTCGAAGTCTCAGATATTGCATTATATGAATCGGTCCCAAATTATGTCTTGGGTCAAAAGTTGGGTTGCCCGGCTCCTGTGTTTACCCTCTTACGTTCTGCAATTCGGCTAGGAGGAGAAAGGGAGAACAACTGCGATTGTATTTCCAGCTCGTCTGGTCAAGTACCTCAGTGGAGAAAGCTGAAAAGTAACTATCATAATAAGCTTGGACTGGTCAGCGACCCGATGACAAGTGTGAAACTAAAAATCGTTGGAGGTTAGACCGTGTCATACGAAGGGCCTGTACTTGTACAAACCAAGTGATTATGGTTTCAAGCTCGGCAAACCCGAACATCACTCAAGACTAGGGGCTAGTTACTGACCCCCGCAGTCAAGCTCCTACGGCAAAGTAAAAGCGATAAAGCCACATGGTCCGATTGCCTCGTTTCCTTCACGCACTACCGCCTCCGGGCACCGAGATGTCGGCTAAGGGTTATAATGCGGAGATTGAAACAGCCCTCGTAGCATCTACAAGGTGGCTGAAGCCGACGACTGGCGACTTTTAGTTCGAAACAACCACAAAGTGTAGGATCGAAAGTATGTCTAAGGGGGGGGGTGATTAGACTACTTGAGCAAATAAAAATTCTACCTTTTCCCAATTTTAAGTGTTGGCAGATTTTAGCAATGATAGCAATTCAAGTACACCCTACACATGCATGTCTGAGAGTATAGCAGCGGAAAGTAAAGACAAGCATATGTAGTAGAGGATAGGGAGGAAGATCAAACGCAATTTGGAGACACGAAGATTTTTCCCGTGGTTCCGATAGGTGGTGCTATCGTACGTCCACGTTTATGGAGTCTTCAACCCACGGAGGGTAACGGTCGCGAGAGTCCACGGAGGGCTCCACCCATAAGGGTCCACGAAGTAGCAACCTTGACTATTCCATAACGGCTTCCGTCCACGAAGGACTAGCCTCACTATGGGTAGATCTTCACGAAGTAGGCGATCTCCTTGCCCGTACAAACTTCTTGGTTCAACTCCACAACACGAAGTAGGAGGCTCCCAAGCGACACCTAACCAATCTAGGAGGCACCACCCTCCAAAAGGTAATAGGCTCGATAATGTCGATGAACTCCTTGCTCTTGTGCTTCAAGATGATAGACTCCTCAACACACAATCACTCTCTCACAGATTTGGCTTTGGTGGAAGAGATTGATTTGGTGGAAAGCAACTTGGGGAGGCTAGAGATCAAGATTCATATGGATGGAGTGGAATGGCTTGATCTCAACACATGAGAGGTGGCTCTCTCTCAGAAAATTGGATGGGGCAAGTATGGAATAGTTCTGAGTGCTTCTCTTTCGAGTGGGTGGTGGTGAAGGGGTATATATAGGCATCTCCAAAAATCCAACCGTTACACCTAAAGTGACCAACTCAGTGACACCGAAGTATAAAACTCGGTGGTACCGAGTTGCTCCAAAGGTAGCAACTTTTGAATCTCGGTAAGACCAATACAAAGATCTCGGCAGTACCGATAAGGTGACCAACGGTCAGTTTCCACAACTCGGTGACGCCGATCCAAAATCTCAGAAATTCCGATTTTAAGAATCGAGGTAACAGAAAGTTGGCAAGCTGAACTCGGTGGCACCAAAGCAGAATCGGTTGCACCGAAGATCTATGGTTTGGCATGGGTCTGTCTGAGGTGGGAATCGGTGGGACCGAGTGGGAAATATTGGTAGCACCGATTTTCATGATAGGCTTGGACAGACTTTTGTGGAAGAGCTTGTGGGTGTTTTTGGTGACTATCACTTGTGCACGTGGAGCATATTGTTCACCAACAGTACCTTACCCCCTTTTAATAGTATTGACTTTCCTATGGACTCAAGGTGATTTCTCACAGAGTAAAATGTAGAGTCCTCTTGCTTGAAGCTTTGCCAATCCAATTCCTTGCATCTAGGGGTCTCTCCACAATCCTTTTGCTAACCCATCATTTTACTTTTCCTGAAATATACTTAGTGGAAACATTAGTTCAATGACATATATGTTGTTATTAATTACCAAAACCACCAATGGAGCAAATGTGCTTTCAATCTCCCCCTTTTTGGTAATTGATGACAACATATAGATCAAAGCTTCGACATACGATATAATCAATGAATATAATCGTTGCTTTGAGAAGTATGTGATAAACAAGAGCTCCCCCTAAATTTGTGCATTATTTTGAATTTGCGTTTGAATGCAAATGCACAATCGATTAGGTACGTGGGGCACTCTTTCATGTCACATAAAACTTGGTGGTGTGCGAGAATAATATGAATGAATATCATAGCACAACACAATCAAGCAAAGGTGAATGATCATCTCATAAGCATCACAAGGATAGGAAATAGTAGCAATACACATCAAGTATATGATCAAACACCGACAAAGTTTAACACAAGCAAACAAACCAAAAGATATCAATGTTTTGAAAAGCGATAAAAAAAGCAACGCTCTCTCTCTCTCGAATCCCTAATGATCTATACATCTTCTACCCCTTTGGCAACAAGTTACCAAAAAGTTCAAAGGTATAGAGCTAAGCGCTCTTCTGGGGCTGATCTCCTCCGGTAGCTGATGAAGGAGTCGAGAGAACAGCATCAGCGAAGACTTCAGCAGACATCATGGACGGAGTTGGAGTTGCAACTGGAGGTGCTGGAGGAGCTGAAGGAGTTGCGGCAGGTGCTGATGAAGAAGGTCTAGTCTCTGGAACTGGCATTGTAGCAGATCTGGCCTGAGTCCTGAACTGAGTGTCTACCCTGAGAGGTGGACTATCCTCATCATCATCTGTAGTGTGGGGACTGGACACGCCATCAACTTCCTTCTTGAGCTCATTCACAGTCACTGTGAGCTCATCCACCTTGTTGTTGAGAATATGAAACTTGGTATCAACAATCCTCGAAAGGCTCTCCTGGTTCTTCAAGATGTTCCCGATGTCCTTCTGCATACTGAGCACAGAGCTAAGGAGAAGATCCATCTGCTCACTCCGAGTCTTTGGCACTTGAGCACTAGAGTCTCTGGCTGCCTCTTCCTGAGCCTGTGCTGTAGCTGAGGTGGGATGATCTGGGTCCATCACCACAACATTGTCTTCTAGCTCTGGCAAGAGTGGAAAATGTGGTCGATCAAGTGCATACGTGTGCTTCTCCAGCTGGGATGTCTCTGGAAAACCTCTTGGGTTTTGAAGCAGTGGATTTCTTGGAAGCAGCTGGCTTGCTCTTGGATGGAGCCTGGCTTGTCATAGCATCAGCAAGCAGCTTCTTCTTCTTCTTCTTAGGAGGAGCCTTGGAAGCTGGCTCTTCCTCTTCCTCAGCCTCAGCCTCAGCTGGGTCTTCATACATTGAGGTAGGTCTTCCAACAACATGTATGATTCTCTTTCTGCTTTTCTTCTCTCCAGCCTTCTTGGGCATGGATTTCTTTGGGGGCTCAACAGTCATTGTTGCCCTAGCACTCTCTGGTGCCCTCACTGTTCCTGAGCTGGCATACTCCTTCCTTATTGCCTTCTTCTTGGATGAAGTAGCAGTAGCAGTGCTCTTGGCAGTTGTATATTTCTTGGGTATCTCCTCAGGCACAAAATCTTCATCCTCCTCATCAGAGTTAAGCTTTCTTCTTGCCCTAGTTGCAGCTTTGGGTAGATCTGGTGAGCTAGGTACATCATCATAGCTCCCCTCAGGACTAGTGCATGAGCTCATATCAACATTCTCCTCTCTGAAATTATTTTGACTGTCATCTGATCCAGACATACTGACCCTGTGAATAGAGCATAGAGGAGCAGATAGGTTGAGTCATCAAAAAATGCAGAAATTTTCTCAAAAGTTGAACTTAGAATTCTCAAGATTTGCATTCTGCAAAGGGAATATCGGTACAACCGAGGCAAAAATTTCGGACCCACCGAGACGCACAGCCTGCTTCACAGAAACTTGGCACCCATTTCGGTAACACCGAAAATGGATACTCGGTTTCACCGAGATTGTCCTCAGTAGACCTAGAAACAGAATTGGTACAACCGATTCTTTTGCTTCGGTTTCACCGAGATTCGGATTGCGGACGACAAAACCCTAAAAATCCATCGTTCGCTATTCTAATGGAGAATTTTGAGGATAGATCGATCTCAAACAGTGGCTTATAGATGGAACAATCCTAATGCGCATGAGTTGGAGGGAGGAGTGCACAAGGGGCCGGAATCGTACCCTAGTTTGGTGACGAGTCCGCTACGGCGGCGACGGCGGTGAGGATTCCGTCGACGGCGGCAACTTCCATCGGCGGAGGCGCTCGGGAAGACAAAGGCGATGACCAGGGGTCCACGAACGGGCAGCTAGGGTTTGGAGGAACGGACATTTGAAGGAGTAATTTCAAAAGTCGGGTACGCCACATTAAGTACCCATCGCTGTCGGTGACACCAGTTCAAAATTGTCGGTGCCACCGAGTTCCTCAACTGTCAGCTGATAGGGAAACTCGGTGAAGCCGAGAAGATGGAATCGGTGTTACCGAGATTGAAAACCAGATCAACCCTAGGCATCGGTGATACCGAGATTTTTGTGTTGGTTCCACCGAGATGCACTTGGGAGGTTTTAATGGTCAGTCCTTGTCGATACGGAACTCCGAGTGCTCCTCACATAGAGAGATCGAAAAGTCCTTGTTCAAATTTTGTGATGCAGCAAGAATGGAATATGAGACGAGAAAGCATAGATAGCTAGAGAGGGGTCCTAGGCATTCTTGTCCATCCAATTGGCAAAAGAAAATCAAAGTCCAAATAGCAACAATTGGATGTCCTCGAATGAATAAAGAAATGCAGACCAACATGCTCACACAATAATATGTCAAATGAAATCATGGCAAACATGCACACACATACTAGCATCTATCAAGCATTTTGGCGATGACGGAGTCATCTATATATGAGTATATTGACATAGGAGCCAAGTAAGAATACTTGATCATAGGTCATACTCATCGTTTAAGCACAAGTGGGGTTACCACTTTTACATAAAGCATTTAGTGTTGTCACATGCTATGAGATGCTTTGACTCAAGTCTTAGAGTAAAGCTCCCCCTTGATGTGACATCCCCCCTTGAGAGGGATAAACTAACCTTGGGTTTTGTCGATGAAGACTTCATGTAGGTGAAGTAGTGATGAATGCTCAAATTTGATGAAGATCACCATGAGTTGGAAGCATCCTTGTTGTTTCTTACTCTTCTCACCTACAAGGGTTAGTCCCAACACACAAGAGACAAATACAAGGATATCTATGGACATGGAGTGCAAAGCATACATGATGATGTCCATGGATTTGTTGATTACCTTGTCCCTGCTTACCTTTGAGGGAATGTGTGACTCCTTGAACTATTGCATGATGTTGACGTTGATTGCAACTAGTTCTTGCCAATAATGAATGTGATTGAATCTCATTGGCGGAGTCACCCCTCAAGAACTTCTCTAGTTCTTCTTCTTGGGGACCCACATCAAGTTGATGGGGATCCTTGGTGTTGAAGTGGCACTTGTAGAAGTTGAGCTTGAAGTAGCCTTGGGAACCCACTTCACCAAAGCATGGGATTCATCTTCATATGGGTCAATGTTTTCTTGAAGCTTGTCCTTGCCCTTGAGCTTGTGGTCTTGTGGTGGAAGGTCATCTTGAGCTTTCGTTCCCTTGGGAAGAGTATGTTCATAATTATCCCTTTGAGGAACAAACTTGGGCTTGGGGTATTGACCTTCTTCCCATTCAACTTCATTTGCGTTGAAGTAGCCAATGACATGGTTCTTCCGGTATCCTCCATGCTTGCATACAATCTCCTCAAATTGCTTACACCCGGCAAGACTCTTGTAGATACCTTTCTCTATAATCCCTTTCAAAAGTTCATTTTCTTGCTCAAGTGTAACTTGGCTAAGAGAAGTGTTAGTGGGATCAATTGAACTACTAGAAGCAATATCATTGGGTTTATCATTTTCATTGCTACTAGTTTAAGAACCTTTCTTGCCTCTGTTACTAGTTTGCTTAGTCTTAACTTGTCGAATGAATGCAGATAAGAGTAGTCGTTTGGCTAGATAAGATGAAGTCTTCTTTTGGAGATCGTCATTGATAGCTTTAACAAACTCATGTTCTTGCTCCAAGGTGAGCTTCTCGAAGCGTAGCTTCTCATGAGTCCTTACAAGCTCTCTATGATCTTCTAGAGTAGATTCATGGGCTAACTTAAGAGTGTTTAATTCTTTAGTTACTCGTTCTATTTCCATCTTATCATCATCAACCGACTTATCTTGACTAACATGAAAATTATCAACTTCATTTTGACTAACATCACTAGCTTTATCAAAGAGCAAGTCATCATCTCCAAGTAAATCATCCTCATCACTATTGAAATCAAGATACTCGGGGTGTGATACCTTGGGGCCTTTAGCCATGAAGCAACTTCCACTCCCTTCATTTGGTGAATCAAATAGATCATAGGAGTTGGTAGTCACTAGTGCAAGTCCGGCAACACCTTCATCTTGACTATAGTCGGAGTTGGAGTGATAGCTTCTCTCGGAGTGGTTATCGGATTCGGAGCCGGAAACCCATTCACCAACATGAGCTTGATGTCTTCTTCTTGAGTAGCTCTTGGTGTACTTGTCCTTCTTCTCTGAGTCCCTACTTCTCCTTGAGGGTCTTCGTTCATAACGGTCATCTCTACTCCTTCTCTCTCTTCGAGGTGATTCATCTCTTGAGCTTCGTCTTCTAGGTGACTCTTCTCTTCGTTTGTAGGGAGCCGTGCACTCATTGGAGTAGTGCCCGGGCTTCCCACAATTGTAGCAGTTTCGGTCACGACTTGATGAACGCTTCTCTTCATATCTTGAGTTGGAGCTTCGTTCTTTGCCTCTATTCTTGTAGAACTTGTTGAATTTCTTGACCATGAGGCTTATCTCTTCATTGGTGACAAGGTTGTCGCTTGAAGTTGCGGGAGCATCACTTGTGGCTTTATAATCACCACTAGACTTGTTTTGAAGCTCTTCTTTGTCTTTGAGTGTCATCTCATGAGCAACAATCCTTCCAATGACTTCCGTAGGCTTGAGATCTTTGTAGTTGGGCATCATTTGGATCAATGTGCACACGGTGTCGTATCTCTCATCCAAAGCTCTAAGTATCTTCTTGATGATGAATTTGTCGGTCATTTCTTCGCTTCCTAAGCCGGCAATCTCATTGGTGATTAGAGCTAGCCTAGAGTACATCTCTGCGACACCTTCACCATCCTTCATCTTGAACTTGTCAAGCTGACTTTGAAGAACATCTAACTTGGATTCTCTCACGGATTCGGTACCTTCATGCATATCAACCAAAGTGTCCCAAATTTCCTTGGCATTCTCAAGACGGCTGATTTTGTTGAATTTTTCGGGGCATAGGCAGTTGAAGAGAATGTCACATGCTTGAGCGTTGTATTGCAACATCTTCAATTCTTCCGCGGTCGCTTCACGATTCAGTTCCTTTCCATCACCAAAGAATTCACCTTGCAATCCAACACGAACACCAGCCCAAACGGCAGGGTTATGACCAAGAATATGCATTTTCATTTTGTGCTTCCAACTAGCAAAATTTGTGCCATCAAAGTACGGACCTCTACGGTGATAATTTCCCTCGCTAGACGCCATACTTTCCTAGGTTGTGAAACCAATGCAATGGAGACCAAAGCTCTGATACCACTTGTAGGATCAAAAGTATGTCTAGAGGGGGGTGATTAGACTACTTGAGCAAATAAAAATTCTACCTTTTCCCAATTTTAAGTGTTGGCAGATTTTAGCAATGATAGCAATTCAAGTACACCCTACACATGCATGTCTAAGAGTATAGCAGCGGAAAGTAAAGACAAGCATATGTAGTAGAGGATAGGGAGGAAGATCAAACGCAATTTGGAGACACGAAGATTTTTCCCGTGGTTCCGATAGGTGGTGCTATCGTACGTCCACGTTTATGGAGTGTTCAACCCACGGAGGGTAACGGTCGCGAGAGTCCACGGAGGGCTCCACCCATAAGGGTCCACGAAGTAGCAACCTTGACTATTCCATAACGGCTTCCGTCCACGAAGGACTAGCCTCACTATGGGTAGATCTTCACGAAGTAGGCGATCTCCTTGCCCGTACAAACTTCTTGGTTCAACTACACAACACGAAGTAGGAGGCTCCCAAGCGACACCTAACCAATCTAGGAGGCACCACCCTCCAAAAGGTAATAGGCTCGATAATGTCGATGAACTCCTTGCTCTTGTGCTTCAAGATGATAGACTCCTCAACACACAATCACTCTCTCACAGATTTGGCTTTGGTGGAAGAGATTGATTTGGTGGAAAGCAACTTGGGGAGGCTAGAGATCAAGATTCATATGGATGGAGTGGAATGGATTGATCTCAACACATGAGTAGGTGGCTCTCTCTCAGAAAATTGGATGGGGCAAGTATGGAATAGTTCTGAGTGCTTCTCTTTCGAGTGGGTGCTGGTGAAGGGGTATATATAGGCATCTCCAATAGGCTTTCCTATGGACTCAAGGTGATTTCTCACAAAGTAAAATGTAGAGTACTCTTGCTTGAAGCTTTGCCAATCTAATTCCTTGCATCTAGGGGTCTCTCCACAATCCTTTTGCTAACCCATCATTGAAATTTTCCTGAAATATACTTAGTGGAAACATTAGTTCAATGACATATATGTTGTTATTACTTACCAAAACCACCAAGGGAGCAAATGTGCTTTCACAAAGGAGTCAAAATAAAATTACACAAAGTATGATATACCATGCATAGCAACTGCACCATAAATCAAAAATAGTTTAACTATTACACGATAGTATGTTCGCTCATAGATTACATCTTTCGAGCACTGGGCCTCTATCGCCCGAGCACCATCCATTACAATGGAAAATAGTGCTCGGGGCACCTATGCTCCTTATTGGGAGGCGGGGGTCCGGTGGCCATCTCGACGGGCTTAATCTTCGGCTAGTGCATCATGGTTTTGGCAAAGGCCATCCGAGCTCCTTCGATGCAACATGACCGCTTCAGGACGTCGATCCAGGGCACATCATCGCGAAGCCTATGCACTAAGCCGAAATAACTGTTGGGCAGCGGCTCCGCAGGCCACAGCCTGATGAAGAAGTCCTTCATTGCCGGCTCCGCCATCCGATGCAGCTCCATCAACTGCTTCATTTGATCGGAAAGGAGGACAGGTTGCTCGGGGTCTTGAAACTGTGCACAGAACAGCCGCTGATCCACCTCTCCATCCCAGATGGTGTAGTGCCTTGCGGCATACGCCACACTCCTCGGAAGATCAGTAAAGGCACCTGAAGAATGCCGCAATCGTGTGAGTAACAAGAACCTTTTACCAAAGGAACATTGCAGTAAGTACGGCTTACCATCCGCAATCAGCTTGACTTCACGGAGCTCTTTCTGACAGCTCTGCACTTCCTTCCGTGCTTCTTGCACAGCAGAAGTAACTGAGGTCAGCTCGGAGGCTTTCTCCTTATTCTTCTGCTCAAGGGTCTCACATTTAGTGACGGCATCCTTGAGCTCCTGCTGCACCTTGGCCACCCTGGCCTCGTGCTTTTCACTGGCCGTCTTTGCCGACGACAGTTCGGCGGCCACTTGTTCGGCCGCCCCCTTCTGCTCTTCGGCCTCTTACCTCGCCTTCTTCAGCTTGGCCTTGAGGCTCTCAACCTTCGCGGCGATGGCTGCAGTCATAGTAAGCGCTCCATGCTTAGGGATAAAAACCTGAATACCTCACATAACGAGAAAAAGCCTATGGTGTTACAACAGTCCAGTCTGGACTTACCTTGCGCTTTGTCGAACTGCTTGATAAGATGGGCGAGCTCCTCGTCGGAACTTTTGAGCTTCTGATTCATTTCAGCAAGCTCCATGGCATTGGCAGCTGCCGTCGAAGACGAGGCCTGCTTAAAAACTTAGGTGTAAGTCTCTTGAGTCATCGGATTTTAGACCCTCTGCCAGGCATTTCTTCCAGTCCTGCCAGAGTCTCGGGGGCTATGATTCACTTTTCATACTATCAGTAATTTTGAACTATGGTGACCCCCACTCGAGTTCTTTCGAACTCAACCAGGGCTCGGGGGCTGCTACGTATAAAGATTACTTAAATCCATTAAGTAAAATCTATTTGAAAAAAGGATATTACATTATTTACCTTGAAGCCCGTCAAGAGGCTTCCGAAAGCCTCCTCCAGTCCGCTGTCGACGGACTGAATGCTTTGTAGAACCTCACCCAGGAGAGTGCGGTGTTCTTCAGTAATGGAGGGGTCATTCAAAGCCTCCTCCATCACGGCCGGCACCCGGTCCTTGTCGGCTCTGCCGCAGGTGGCACTTGTGGCGAAACCTCGGCTCCTCCTCTGGCGGAGTCCAGAACGAACGACTTCGGGACAGTCTCCGAATTAGTCTCCAGAGCTGCCTTCAATGGGAGCTCGGATTGACCGCCCCCCCCCCCCCCCTCTTTGTTCGACGGAAGGGAATCACCCTCCTGGTCTTCGGCCATGACGTCGTCGCCCTCGCCCACCGTGTTCGGCCCGGGCGGGGTACTTCGGGACAGCACCTCCGCGGCCTCGTCGGCAACAGGCGGAGGAGTGGTGCACGACACAGTCCCACTCGCCGCTAGCTCGGCTGGCGGAGAGTTCCCCTCCGAGGCTTGATCGGTGGGAAGCTCGCTGGGTGGGCAACATTATGCAAAACATTCAGGTGGTCAATCAACCTCAATATGGATAAACTAGAGGGTTTATCGGATTCATACCTTTTGGCCGGGGGCTTAACCCTGGGGGTACTTCGGGGAACCCTTTTGAAAGCATCGGACTCCTTGGAAGAGTCTGAGCTGTAATCGGCCATGGTCACCTTGGCCCCGCATGGCTTCTTCGGGGCAGGAGGAGGTAGACCCTCCTCGGCACCCTCGAACGCCTTCCTTTTCTTTGATCGGGGGGAATCACCCTCCTCCCTGTCCTCTTCATGCTCCTCCTCGTGACAGGAGGAGGCATAGGTCTCCCCGGACTTAGTGTCCGGGGGTCCTCGTGAGCGGAGGCCCATTCGGGTCTCCCTCTTCTCTCCGTTCTCCTTCTTCTCTTTTTTCTCCGGCGCCTAGTACGTCGCCTCGACCAACATATCTGCCAGTAAGGCCGACCTGAGGCCCTCAGGTAGCGGGGCAAGGTCGTCGATTTGCATGGCTTTCTTCAGCCAACCCTGCAAGCATGGGGAAGAAAGAGTCAAGATCCTTGTTAAAACGGCACCGCCCAGACACAAAAACAAAGCTTTACAGTACCTGGTGAGGGGGGTGCGCTGCGTGTAGACCGAGGTCCTCCTCCTCGGCCGGCCATTCCTTCTGGGCTTGAATAACACCTTCCACAATTTTTCATGGGTAGTGCGGAAGAGATGGACCACAGTGGCCTGGTCCGTGGATTGGTAGGACCACATCGGGGTGGCCCTGTCTTGACAGGGCAGGAGACGAGCATGATTTGGATCACGTTGGTTAGCTCGATCTTCTCCTCCACCATCTGGGAGATGCGCCTCTGCAACGCTTTCACCTCCTCCGCCGACTCCCAGTCAAGCCCCTTCTTGACCCATGACACCAGCCTGGTGGGGGGTCTGGATCTGAATTTAGGAGAGGCTTCCCAGTCCTTGCCACACGGCTTGGTGATATAAAACCACTCTTTTTGCCAGATTTGGATGATTTCTATGAAGGTGCCCTCCGGCCATCCGACTCGGGGAAGCTTGCTGATTACCACGCCCCCGCAGTGTGCGTACTCGCCATTGACTATCTTTGGCTTGACGTTAAAACCCTTTAGCCACAAGCCGAAGTGGAGTTGGACCCGTAGAAAGGCCTCGCAGACGATTATGAAGGCCGAGATGTGCAGGAAAGAGTTCGGGGGAAGATCATGAAAATCTAACCCATAGAAAAACATCAATCCCCTCACAAAGGGATGGGGCGGGAAGCCCAGCCCCCGAATGAAGTGGGGGACGAATACCACCCTCTCACCTGGCCTAGGCGTGGGGATGACTTGGCCCTTCTCGGGAGCGCGGTGAGTGATGCTGGCTGAAAGGTAGCCAGCGCACTTCAGCTCCTCGATGTCGCTCTTGGTGACACAGGAGGCCTCCCACTTGCCCTTGGAGCCAGAGCCGGCAATGGCTATGGAGGATCTGGAAGCGTGAGGAGGCTTTAATGGCTATTCCCCTCTTATAAGCCGTTGAAATACCAAACGCACCTCTAATGCGCCGCGGGCCTCGCCACTTCCCGATAAAATCATGCAGTTATGCACGCGTGGGATAGCCCAAATCATAAACCGTATCCCTTAAACAACGGGGCACGATCTCCATATTGATGGAATGTGTCGGTGAAAAACTGCCTCGAACCGCGAATCGAGTTTTCGTAACTGGTCAATGGTCTTGACTGGCCGCGACTCTTCGCCAAAAGGTTGTCAGAGAAAGGAACTGTTCACACTCGGGCTATTGGCCTTCGAGGCTGAATTATGTACACAGTTCGGAAATCATGAAGTCCTCGGTGTCCAAACTATAGTTCGTCGAACAAGAGAAGAACTCGCCCTGCAAGCCGAAGACTATAGAAGCAAGGAGCAGCTGGGGATCGTGAAGACCCGGCATTGGAGGCTAGTTTGGGGGTACTAAGGGATCCTAGACTTAGGGGTCCTCGGTCTGTCGGCCTATCTCCCATAGATCGGACTGGTGGGCCGCTTTATGGTTACTATGTGAAGGCCGAACTATCCAATAACTTCGTACTCGAGGAGACCTTTGGTGACTTGGTGTGTCCTCCAAGACAAGGTAGCCAGATCGGCATGTCTATTCCTCGATGTAACCGACCCTATGTAACCCTAGGAACCCCTGGTGTCTATATAAACCAGGGGGTTTTAGTCCGTAGAGACATCGACAGAACCATCATCTAGGGTTTAGCTCATCTGATCTCGTGGTAGATCGACTCTATAATCATCATACACCCAATCAATACAATCAAGCAGGACGTATGGTTTTACCTCCTCGAGAGGGCCCGAACCTGGGTAAACACTGTGTCTACGTTCTCTGTTCCCCATTGATCCAAGATCCACAGCTCGGGACCCCCTACCTGAGATCCACCGGTTTTGACACCGACAGCGGGCGCTCTACGAAGCCGTGCAGCGCGCTCCCGCCAGTTAAAACGCAGTAGCGGCGGAGTTGGACACATAGAAGGCGTTGGCAGCGCAAGCGAACGCAGATGGGCAGGTTGGTAGTTGTGCGTCGTTCCCACTGCTACGACCACGTGACCGGCCCGTGTACGTCCATCGTGGACCTCATCTCCACCAGCGATTTCCAAGCCGAGGACTCCGACGAGGAATAGTATGGCATGGGAGAGGTGGCTCCTCGTGTTCCATGTGGGCCAGCATGTGTCCTATGTCTTACTCTTTCTTGCCGGCGACTAGGGGCTCACGGGGGACTCGGCCCACTGAACATGGACATGAAGGGGAACGACAAGGACTTGGCAAACGGACACCGGCAAAGATTTTGACTAGTTTAACTTCCGGACGGTTTTGTTTAATTTAATATGTCGAAAATGTAATGAATGTGATCCGATTTAAATTGAAATCGTCTAGTTTGCATGAAATTTGACCAGTTTGTTCAAATTCCCTTTGAATTGTGTCCGGACGTTAGATGTCTAGGATTGGATGACTAGCTCCCTATCACTGTCCGTGGACGTGTCGGTGAACGGGTATTGTGTGTGTTTTAGGGATCCACCTTAAAGATGCCTAAGTCCCCATGAAATAAACACCTCTCACAAGTACCCCAATGGCTAAGGACATAGTCTTCCAAAGTGGCGACCCGATCCCCAGCCTCACCTTTTTTTTTCTCCTTTTCTCTGCGCTCCCGCACGTGTTCATGGCCGGCCCATGTCTGGGGCGAGATGCCTTCTGTTTTTTATTTCGTTTTTTGCCTTTTTTTCTTCTTTAAATTAATGCTAGAATTCCAAAATTTCAAAAAGTTGTGAGTTTTGATTTTTCTTTTGAAAAGTTATAAAATGTTCATGATTTTAAAAAACTATTTGTGAAATAAAAAATGTTCATCATTTATAAAAAAATGATCATGTATTCAAAAAATATTCTGTAATTTGAAAATAAATGTCCATGAAATTTTTAGAAAATGTTGGGGCGTGATGCTGTCTGTTTTTATTTCGTTTTTTTGCCTTTTCTTGTCATTTTTTCCCTTAAATTCATTCTGGAATTCCAAATTTTCAAAAAGTTGTGAGTTTTGATCTTTTTCGAGAAGTTATAAAATGTTCATGATTTTAAAAAACTGTTTTTGAAATAAAAAATGTTCATCAAAATAATCGTTCAAAAACTATTCAGGAATATGAAAATAAATGTTCATAAAATTTTAGAAAATGTTCAAAAACATGCACACAAATCCATTAAAACATATATGTAAATAACATACAAAGCGAACCGTTGCTAACATTGAGGTTTTCTTAGGAGATCCGTAGAGGCCGTTTTATGATTTTATTTAGTCCACCGCATGTCGGATAAAAAATGTTTTTATGTTCTCTACAGCATTGAGCCCGAAAAAACTAACACAGCTTTCTATAGGTTGGGTTTTTAAGCTATATGAATTAACTAAATGTTTAATTTGCCTCCAAACATAATTATGTTGATTCTGATTTCTGATACTATAGTTTTACTGGTCATGAAAAAAACACATCAACACTAGGCCGGGGTGAGACACGCCATTCATAAGTCTACCTGAGGCAGGGTCCATCCATATAGTTTGCTCAGCCAAAAAGTATTTCGTTGTGTTACCTCAGGAAATCAAGTCATGCTGAGGCCATCACATTTTTGTTTCTGAAATGACTTTTTAAAAGTCTCTTATCTCATCATGACATGACTCGGACGTAGTTTATGAAATGACATTTTAAAAATCCTTACTTCATCCTGATATATCTAGTACATAATACGATTGTTTTTTCCCTTTGTAACGCATGTGCGTATTTGCTAGTAAATTCTCACGTGTAATACTCTGCTAAATAGCACTCGCCATGTCTAATCTCTGTCACAACTATCCCCTCTAAATCCCTTCCTTCAAACGAAAAACTCCTCTAAATCCCCATTCCCCTTCCCATGTAATACTCCCGTGGATGGCGTGGTTTATCTCATTGCTGCGGGTTTTTTTTTTTGACCCTGTGACTACCATCTTCGTAAATTTCAAGATGATATGCCGGCTCAGTCTCTCGGAGGTGCTCATAGGGGTAGGGTGTGCATGTGTGCGTTCATAGGGGTGAGTGTATGCGCGTGTATATGAGCGCTTGCGTCTGTACTGTGTTCAAAAAAAAACACGAGACAGGGTTTGTTAGGATCGACGCAGAGAATCTAGGGCGACGAGGCCGCATTGCTGATGTGGCGCCTACTAACTTGTATGCTTATATATACGGGAAGGGTGGTTTCCTAATTCTCTCTCCCTCAGTTCCCCGGAAACTTTCTCCTCCTTCACGCCCCCAAACCCAACTCCTGCGTCATTGCCAAGGTCAGATAAACCTGGGGGCTGCGGCAGTTCGATCACACAGCACCGCCTGATCGGACTGCGCCTTGCCGAAATTCCATGTGATCCCAGCATCCCTGACCTTGTAATCTGTTCAGGTATCTCTGTTCGGGGCTTTTTGGGGTGGAGTTCGTGGGATCGGGAAGGTTTGGTAGATGGGTGGTTATTCGGTCGGTTGTCTTCGTCGTATAGAAAACGAAGGATCTTCCGTTTTTGTTCATGAGAGATCCTCGTTAGTTTCTTCATTCACTTCTTTATTGCCGACTGCGTGCGGCGAGTGTGGAGTTGAGGCGATGCATATCGGGACTTGAGATGGCGGATGCCTCCGCTTCGTGATCTTGACCTTGATTGGATTGCAGTTGACTGATGTCACTGATCACGATGATCAGTTCACCTTGTTAGAATCTATGCCATGTTTGCTCGTCGCCGTTCGGGTAGTGCATTGGATTCTGATGCTAGTATGCCATGCTATGATCATAGACCCGTATGATCAGAGGTGTGTTTGGGGCCGTCGTAACCAACAATAACGTCATCTTCAGAATTGCTCAACTTAGGACCACATCTCTCCATTCATGCCCTATATATGATCATCATGAGAAATTGTAATGTATTCCAGATTGAAGTTGCAGCATGAGTTACATTACAATGTATATAGCGGGTTACTACTAGAGCGCTTTTACAGTACCCTCAAACTATTATAGTCCGTTCATTCCCCCTAATCCAATGGTGGAAATCGACTGGTACTCCAGTTCTAATGTCAGAGAGTACCCCCACTAAAAACAAGGGAGTACCATGACATGTGGTTAAAGCAGTAATTCGACAACCCGCAAAAAAATAGTAATTCGATAATATATCTAATTACCTACTCCTAAGTCCATGTGCAATTTCTATGGTGGCAATGCGCCGGCTATTCGAGCGGCCAGCGGGAATGGGTTGGTAGCCACCACATGCACCGAGCGCTGAAGCCACAACCTGCATGCCCGTAGGCATGGATGCATTATAGCCTGAGGCGGTGAGCCATGGAAGGAGCCGATGGAGCTGTAGATTACGCAAGAAACTTCTGTGTCGATCATCATCTTCCTCGTCTGAATTCATTTTAAGAAATTCTTTCCAATCTGAATCTTTCTGATGGCGACAGCTATGCAATCCAGACGGAATTTTGTGTTGATGGAAACTGCACACTACAACAGGTTTAATCGCATCAAATTACCATACATCCTACAACGATCAGTTTTCTGTTTTTTGAAGAAACACATGATTGATGGGTTACTGGTCGCACGGCGATGGAAGTGCCTCCAGCGGCGGCGGCGTGGCCGCATGCGCTTGATTAGGCTGGTGGATTTGGGAAACAAGAATAAAGATGGGAAAACTACATTTTTTAGCCGGAGAAAAGACTAAACTAACCCCGTGAACCAACGGATGGATTTGATCGGTACTCCCACCCTACTCCAGGAGTACCAGGGTACCGTAAAAAAGCCCTACTATTTTGTACTCTTAAAAATATACAATGTGTGATTTGACCGATTGCCTTCTCGACAAGAATGTTGCTGTTTCGAATTCTGAAAAAAAGAACAATGCATGGCTTGACTAATTACTTTCTCTACAAGAATGTAGTTGCCTTGTTTGTAAGGACCCTGAGTTCACACGTTTATAGCCATTTGACAACTCGATATGTATGATTTACTAAAAAAATCTACTTTTTTCTCAATAGTTGCAGATCATGGAGTGCCCAAAGGATGCTACAGCAAGCAACGCTGCAGTGGTTATAGAATTCCACAACATAGTGAATGATGCGGCCCCGCGTTCTCCTTCGCCGGATCCAGAAGTGGAACTTATGAAGCGTCGTTTCTCTGGAGAAGAAGCCATAGGGCAATTCCCCCTAACCGCGAGCCCGTCCATTCTCCTCCATGTGCTCTCATCCTCTGAGCTGGATCCTAAAGATCTTACTGCTTTGGAGGCAAGTTGTACAATTGCATTCTTATGCTTTCAGCACTTTTGAGTATTATAAAATGCCGGTTATGATGTGGAAATGTTGTGCTGTTTCAGGCTACATGTAAATTCTTCAGAAACCCCGCAAAGTTCCCACCAGACTTGGAATTATCGCTTCCGGAACTTGCAGCATTCGATATGTGCCAGCAAAGGGGCATGTTTAATACAATGAAACCAGAAGAGAAGGAGTGGCTGAAGCAACAGTGTGGGGGTTCTTGGAAGTTTGTCCTTGGATACATTTTGGTCGGCGAGAAGAATTGCCGCCGCGGGAAATCTCAGGTCATTGCTGGACCAGGCCACAGCATTGTTGTCACCGCAAATGGGGGCGTATACTCATTTGGTATGAATTCCTCGGGCCAACTTGGCCTTGGGGACACAGAAGACAAGTTCAAGCCATGCCTTATCAGGTACGTTGATTTGGTTGAATTTCTAGAATCTTGTGTGCCGATGTTACAAACTGTTGCTGCATTTGTAGGTCTCTGGAAGGAATCAGGATCACGCAAGCCGCAGTTGGATTGAGTCGAACAATGCTTGTGAGCGACACCGGAAGTGTTTACGTCTTTGGAACCCAGACCTTTGGGGGGTATGGTTTGAATGGAACAGCTGCCACTGACTATGTTGACAGTCCCAGTGTAGTGGAGTCACTGAAGGGCATCTTTGTAGTGCAAGCAACCATAGGAGGCCTCTTCTCGGCTGTTCTGTCTAGAGAGGGGCGGGTTTATACTTTATCCTGGGGCCGCGACGAGGAGAGGCTAGGCCATCAAACAGATTACGCCGATGTCGAACCCCGTCTTCTCTCTGGACCCCTTGAGAATGTTCTTGTTGCTCAGATTTCTGCTGGCAGTTGTTACCTCCTTCTGTTAGCATACAAGCCCACCGGAATGTAAGCATTTCCTTGCTCCTATGGTATCTTTGCTTGCTTATCCAATTGCATGTCCAATCACATAACTGAACAACCATTGTTCCTCCTTATATTTGTTTGATTAATATTCAGGTCAGTGTACTCTGTGGGCTGTGGTCAAGGAGGCAAGCTTGGGCATGGGAACAAGAACAACGAGGGTATCCCTCAGCTGATCGCACACTTTGAGAAAATCAAAGTAAGGCCAATGTCAATATCAGCCGGTGCTTGGCACGCCGCAGTCTTGAGCTGCGATGGGCGTGTGTTGACCTGGGGATGGGGTCACTATGGCTGTCTAGGACATGGAGATGTTGAAGAACGCACGACCCCAACGCCGGTGGAAACCTCCAAGGCTGTCCACGTTTCGTCTGGCCAATACAGCACCTTTGTCATCGCGGATAATGGCGATGTCTACTTCTGTGGGAGAGGGTCCTACAGCCTAGGCTGCCAGGTACGATCGCAATCATGTGAACTAACTTGTAACACCCAACTATCGATCTTGTCAAATTACTTACTGAATGTATGCATGATCACTCTTGGTTTCAGGGCGACGATGAGGACGAGGTCATGGCTCCCAAGTTAGTCACCTCACTCACCGGGCTAAATGAAAGGTTTGTGCAGATTAGCTCGACGAATGCCTGGGATTGGCACAACAACATAATGGGGCCGTCTCACACAGTTGCCCTCACTGAATCCGGCAAGCTGTACGCGTGTGGAGTGGGTGGCACGGGTCAGCTTGGTGTCAAGCTCGCTGAGGGCAAAGAAGCCATGCCCCCTTTCCAGGTTGACGTCGATCTCGCCTAGTTCCTCCAGCATCTGCCTGAAACATCTTCATACTGTACAGGGAGAAAGAAAGAAAAACCTTTTGTTTAGATTGTAAATTTAGTTCATTCTAGAGTTTGGACCCTTGGTTGGTTGTTTTGAATAGTGGACAGATATATAATGATGCCATGAATTATGGGTTTTAAACTGAACCAAAATCTCAACTGCTTCGTTCATTATTCATACTATTTTTCTAAACGGAGGCAAAAGATTTGCCTCATGCATTAATTAAGAGAGGAAAAAGAGTTTGGTACATAGTCTCCCATTATAATTAGGTGGTTACTCTCCTGGCAAAATAGTTCCTGGTTTTTTTCGCACCCACGACCACCCAAAGCAATGCTTCATTCTAGATGTGCGATAGCAAAACCGTCAGAGGGGCATTCTTCTGGCAGAAGACGGGACTATTCCTCTCCTCTCATTCCTAATGTACAGGAGGTGAGCATGCTGAGTGTGGCCATAAATGTTTTATTGGGCATGCTAGGGTGAACCACCACTCCTTGATGGAGTGCTTCAAATGCCAAGTGGAGGTGTCACTACGGAGTTGGAGCCATTCCTTGTTCATATCCCAAAGCCGGAGCGTGAACCGGCACTTTTGATCTCGCACTTGCAAAGCGGACATAAACCACAATTTGGCCACCCTCTCTTCGTCAGTCTATCGACGGTCCAAATGTGATTTTGGATGGACAAACAAGCAAAAAAAATCACCTTGGGGGCCACCCAAGCGTTCCACACCGCAACGCTCATGATGGATCTAGTGGCAGCAAGGAATTGCGCCTTATGCGGAGGCCGCCGCGTAATGCCTGGCATTCACGTGCCTTCAAGTGATGTCATCTCATTCGTGTTTTTTTAGGCGCGCATTTTTGGGCATTTGGAAAACTAATGTTGGCTTCGACGCGCTAAAAATGCTACAGTGGCGACTGTTTTAGCGCGCGAAACTTTTGTACGCCTGTTGGAGATGCTCTCATCTCCAACAGATGCGCGGTAGCGCGGCGCGCTAAAAAAATTTACAGCGCCGAAATAGCGTTTTAGCACGCGCGGAAGGGTGGTTGCTTTTCCGGGCGCTGGAAAATTTAGCGCGCCGCCGTAGCGCTTCACCGGGCGCGGTAAAATCTAGCGCGCGCCCAGCCGGCGTTTGGCAAATATGAAACAACACATACCAATTTAACAATATGAAACAAGATGATCTCAAACATTAAAAATATGCAAAATCATGAGTTGAGCAACATAGCATAGTTCAAATTCATGGCATAGTTCAAAATCGCCTAACCACAAGCTAGTTCATGACAAATAAGTTCACACAAATGAATGAAACATCAACAATCATGCCCCATCTTCTTCCTCCTCTCCTTCCTCCTCAAGCGCCCCATCGTCATTGGAAACTCAGACAGTGTTCGCACTATCTCCAAAGGCATCATGCGAAGGCATGTGAGGCACACCGGAAGCCATGCGTCCACCCATGTCACCCGGAGGTGCTCCCATGCCTCACATGAGAGACCCAAAACTCATGCCTCCCATGCCTCCCATGGTAGCTCCCAAGCCACCCATGCTTTCCGTAGGTGCTCCCATTCCTCCATGAGAGACCCAAAATTCATTCCTCCCATGCCGCCCATGGCGCCCATGGCTCCCATGCTTGTTCCCATGCCTCCCATGGTAGCTCACATGCCTCCCATGGTAGCTCACATGCCTTTTGGGCATTTCATCAAACACCATGTGCGCATCGGCCGCCGGCGCACCAAATTGCGAGCTATCCGGCGCTTCGGGCGGCGAAGGCGTTGCTGGATTCTTCTTCATGAGCCTAGAAGTGTCGTCCACTTTCCTCTTCTTTTGGGCCGCCGCCGCCATCGGTCGCTTGGAGACGGAGCTCCGTGGCTTCGCGGCGGGCGGCGGCGCAACGCGACCCTGCGAGTTCGTCCGGAGCGCCAGGAAAAGGCCGCGCGCGAGACCGGCGCTTGGAGCCGGTGCGGCGCCAGTGGCGAAACCGGAGGTCAACCCCGTGCTAGGGTTTGCAGCGGCGGCTATGGAGGGGTTGCGGGTGTAGGCAGGGGTTGGGGGAATGTCGGCACGGCTTTCCATCGTAGAAATTTCGCTAGCAACGGCACAGGGCGGGGCAAAGGCGGGCGCGGCCGGAGAATTCACGGCGGCGGTTGCTCGCTCGCGCGCAATTGTTCGTTGTCCAGCGCACTGGAGCTGGCGCACAAAATACCCAGCGCGCTGGTGCTTGGTTACCGCGCGCGGGATTATAGCCGTTGGAGCGCTACTCGTGATTGCGCTCGCGCTATATAGCCGTTTTATCCGGCGCGCGGCTTATTTAACGCATCTGTTGGAGATGCTCTAAATCTCAGTCTGACTGAGAATTAATCTAAGTCTTGCCCGATGTTATATTTATGAGATCTTACGTGGAGATTCATGTAAAAATTTCTTTTGAATTATTTCTTTTTATTGCTTTTTATGTGTTATATCACTTGACTCGGACTTGGTTAAGCCTGAATAGACTGAGACGTGGCCACACCTTTTACAAAAACTGTTCAGCTTTTCTTACACTTTACGTAACCTTCTAAATTATTATTTTTCCTTCCCCTCCCTGAATTTCAATGGGATGGGCCAATTCATCCCCTCACTCAATCGTAATCATTCACATCAGCACCCTCGTAAAAAAAATGTCAACGTAGTCTTTTGTATGTCTATCTTTCGCCCCACACAAAGTACATGGCCGAACGATACAATATGATGGAAAGACCCCTTACAAAGCAAAACATAAGATACACCATAAACCTCTCGACGCGGCCTGACAGAAGACTCATGAGCTTCACAACAACGCCCCCAAGGCACAAGGGTGAGCCCCACGACGACGTCTTTAGGAAGCAAGCGACACCCACGGGCGCCACCGCTGTCGGTGCCAAAAACGTGAGCTTTCACACGGACACTCGCCCCCACCACCAAGAGAAGTCCCCGTCACCACCGCAACAAGGGTCGATCCATCCCCATCGGTCTGGGCAAAGCCAGAGCCTCCCGCCACTACACCCCTTGCCGCCCACACGACCAAGAGGTGGAGTCACCTACCACGGAGCCTGTCGGTAAGCCAACCGTGAAGCCCGCCATCCGAGACCAACGCTCAGGTGTCCCTGTTGCGAAACACCGTACACCGCCCACTTCTCAGCGCACCCAACCACGGTAGGATGAGCACAGACACCCCTCAGCCACCGAGTTTGGGTGAGTGCCTCCATCGTGCGAGGTACCCACGCCTGAGTCCCCAACCAATCCCGGTGTACTGAGGGGACCCGACTCCGTGACTGCCGACGGCCGCCGCCGAGCTCGCCCATGGAAAATTCGCACGACGCCATGTCCGTGATCACCAGTGCCAATCCGAGCAACGATGCACCGATGCTACGACCACCACCGCAAACCACCGCGTCCATGGGAGGAGCCATGGACCCCCCCCCCCCCCCGCGCGCGGGCACCACCCAGATCGAGCCTATCCCATCTACCGGCAGTAGAACCTCTGACCCCCCTTGAACCCAAACTTGGCCTGCCCGAGCACGAACCCTAGATCGTCTCCACCTCCGTCACACGAGCAACCCCTCGCGCAACCGGTTCAGACTCAAGAGAAGGTAGGGCACTAGCACCAACCACACCCCCGCCATCGACCACAAAACGTCGCCGCCAGGGCAGCCACGACCGCACCGGCAACCTGTGCAGCCACCTACGACCACCCCGCCAGACCTCCACACCACCACAAGAATCCCAGCCCACCACTCACCTGCCACCAACGTCCATCGCGAGAGGGAAAGGGCAAGCCGGCAACTGAGCACTGCCCGCAAGGGGACGACCATGCAGCTAGGGGAGAGCTCCCCGGTAGCCATCCCCACATCATCGACCGTCGCAACCCGCTAGATCTGGCAACCCAGATCCAACGAGGGCTGCCCAAGGCACCCAGGCACCCAGATGTGGTGCGTTAGCAGCAAGCCGCTCCAGACAGACGCACACGGGAGCCACTAGCACCCCTATCCGCCGTCGAGGCCCACCTACGCTCCACCGCCCGACCATGGACCCAGGATGATGAGGACGTATGTGCGGGTGCCGCCACGCACCCAAGGCACCCCCTGCCGCTACGGCACCACCGTGCGCCCGAGCTGCTGTCACAGCTGCCACTACTGGAATCAGGGACTTTGCCATCTGCCAGATCTTTGCCGTCTGCTGGCAGATGGCAAAGAGGATATTTGCCGTCTGCTTTTATAAAGCAGACGGCAAAGAACATGCTGATGGCAAAGAGGCTTTTTGCCATCACAAAGTGGGCCCCACTTGGTACTGCACTTGCCAGGTCACACGGGCCACTTCTTTGCCGTCTGCTGGCAGACGGCAAAGAACTCTTTGCCGTCTGCCAGCAGACGGCAAAGAGAGGTGAAGGGGGCCCCACAGTGTAACGGCAGGGACGGGCTAACGGCCCCCCTCTTTGCCGTCTGCTGGCAGACGGCAAAGAGGGGGCTTAATTTTCGCCATCCCCCCGCGCCTCCCGCCTCTCTCTCTTTCTCTCACCTCTCTCTCTCTCACACCCGCGCCCGTTCCCCTCTCTCACCGCCGCCGCCGCCGCCGCCCCCTCCCCGCCCTCTCGCCGCCGCCCCCTCCCCCCCCTCTCTCACCGCCGCCGCCGCCCCCTCCCCGCCCTCCACCACCGCCTGCCCCCCTCCCCATGGCGCACCTCCACCACTGCGGCGCCGCCCCCTCCTCACGGCCCTCCTGCCGCCGCCGCCCCCTCCCCGGAGGCCTCCTCTCCTCGCCGCCGGCCTCCTCTCCTCGCCGCCGGCCGCCCTGCCCCCTGCCCCTCTCTGGTGAGCTTCCCCTGCCCCCCTTTTAATTTTTTTTCTGTTTTTCTAATTAGATTTTTAGTTTTCTGTTTTTAGATGTTTTGCAAATAGTTGTTTAGGTGTTTGGGTAAATAGGAAAAAATATTTAGACATTTAGGTAGAAAAAAAACCTAGAAGAAAAGAAGATGAAAAAAAAGGAAAAAGAAAAAAGAAAAAGAACAAAAAATAATAAGAAGAAGAAGAAACAGAAGAAGAGGAGGAGGAGAAGAAAAAAGAAGAAGAAGAAAAAAAGAGGAGAGGAGGAGAAGAAGAAGAGGAAAAAAGGAAAGGAAGAAGAAGAAGAGGAGGAGGAGGAGAAGAAAAAAGAAGAAGAGGAAGAAGAAGAAGAAAAAAGAGGAGAGGAGGAGAAGAAGAAGAGGAAAAAGGAAAGGAGGAAGAAGAAGAAGAAGGAAAAAAAAGGAAGAAAAGGAAGAAAAGAAAGAAGAGGAAGAAGAAGAAAAGAAAAAAAGAGAAAAAAACCCGACCCCGACACGGCACCTCGACCCCGACCCGACAACCCGACCCCGACCCGACACCCCGACCTCGATCCCGACCCCGACACGGCACCCCGACCCCGACCCGACAACCCGACCCCGACCCGACACCCCGACCCCGACACCCCGACCCCGACCCCGGCACGGCACCCCGACCCCGACCCCGACCCGACACCCCGACACCGACACGGCACCCCGACCCCGACCCGACACCCCGACCCCGACACGGCACCCCGACCCCGACACCCCGACACCCCTGACACCGCGACACCACGACACCCAGACACGACACCCCCCGACACCCCGACCCCGACCCCGACCCCGACACCCCTGACACCCCGACACCCAGACACGACACCCCCCGACACCCCGACCCCGACACGACACCCCGACACCCCGACACCACGACACCCCGACACCACGCCACCCAGACACGACACCCCCGACCCCCGACACCTCTTCGGCCTCCTGTTGACCGAAAAGGTGTTCTTCGGCCTTCCAGAGGCCGATGGGGTCATATATTTGTGAATTATGAGTTAGGAAGTATATTTCCCGATTTTGTTAAGAAAAACATCATATATATTTGTGTTGATCGGGTGGATTTAAATGTGCAGTTCTTTCGGGGCTGCGAGGGTCTGGTGTTCGACGACCTCCCCGTGCGTTCGTGGGTGAGCACAAATGACATCTCCTCCTCCCCCCTTCATTTGCTCTGTTCCGGTCTTCGTGCCGATGAAACTTGCTAGCTATAGGTGTCAATCATCAGTATGCGTGACCACTATGCGTCTCCCGTTCGAAAGGGTTACATCTATAAATATGCATGCATTTGCATATTTATAACCGTGATTCTTTCGAATTGTCCAACGTTATCCATGGACAGCCCGAGTATGTGTAGATTGGGTTCGTTTTCCCATATGCTCTGCTCCGGATCCGATGCAGAATTTCGTCAGTGCCTCCCTGTTGTTCTCCGGGTACACATCCTCTCTGCTTATTGCCGAGACATGTATCAGGAGAACAGCGGGGAGGTGCTGCCGAAATTTTGCGTCGGATCCGGAGCAGAGCATGGGAAAACGAACCCAATCTACACATACTCGGCTGGGATTAGGACCTATCTTTACCTACTAGCGTCTAGGTTGCATGGACGTAATAAAACTGACAAACTCTATTAACTGATGAATATGGTTTGCTGAATTATGTATATATTTCTTGTGTGTCCAGTAGCTAGGCAAGATGAGTGATCGTGCGTGGATGTACACCGGTCACACTAGTCAGAAAGACATGACCCATGAATGGCTAAGAAAAACCAAGGGGTTTGTGAGAGCCGCATTTGCAAATGGACAGGAAACAAACTGGTGCCCCTGTGTCAACTGCGACAACTTTCATAAGAAGTCCGAGTTTGAAATGATCAAACACCTGCAGAAGTTGGGTTTTACGCCTGATTATACGGTCTGGACATTTCATGGTGAGTCTGCCCAACGTGCCAGAGCTGCGGAGGGCCGTCGTCGCACCGACGAGCATGGTACCGGGATGGAAGACATGGTGGAAGACTTTGATGATGCTCGGGATTCGGACGATGAGATGGAGGAATCTGCAAAGGCCTTCAATGATATGTTGGAGTCTTCAAAACGTCATCTCCACGAGCACACTGAGCTTTGTCAGCTGGATGCCATCGCACAAGTAATGGCTCTGAAGGCTCAATTCAACTTGGGCAGAGAATGCTACGACGCGATGATGACACTATTTGGACGCTTTCTACCCAAAGGCCATGTAATGCCTGCAAACCTGTACCAGTCGGACAAAATCCTCCGTGCACTTAAGATGCCCTATGAGAAGATAGATGCCTGTGAGAAAGGATGTGCCTTATTTAGGCTTGAGTATGCGGACTTGAAGTATTGTCCCGTTTGCCAGTCTTCCAGGTATGTTGAGGTAGACAACGGTATGGGTGAGAAGAGTCAGACAAAAATCCCAGTTAATGTTCTTCGGTATATGCCAATCATACCAAGACTTCAACGTCTTTTCATGGTCGAAGAGACGGCCAGACAGATGACATGGCACAAATTGGGCAAAAGAACCGAACTAGATGCAGATGGGGAGCCGATGTTGGTACACACATCGGACGCTTTTGCGTGGAAGCGCTTCGATGCAATACATCATGCTAAAGCGGCAGATCCAAGGCATCCTCGAATCGCCATAAGCACGGATGGGTTCAATGTGTTTGGTATGATGGCAGCTCAATACAGTTGTTGGCCTGTATTTGTCATTCCACTCAATCTCCCCCCCCCCCCGGACAGATTATGCAAAGAAAGAACATTTTCCTGACGTTGATAATTCCGGGGCCCAACTATCCGGGGAAGAATATGAATGTGTACATGCAGCCGCTTAAGGATGAACTGCAAGAAGCTTGGGATAATGGGATCAAGACATACGACGCCGCTACAAAAAAAAACTTCCTAATGCGTGCGTGGTACATGTACTCGATGCATGACTTGCCGGCGTATGCGCTATTCGTTGGCTGGTGTGTGAATGGAAGGTTCCCGTGCCCCACATGCAAGGCAGCTCTTGAGTTTCGTCGGCTGCAGGCGGGTGGCAAGTTTTCTTGCTTCGACATGCATAGACAGTTCCTGGATCCTCGCCATAAGTTCAGAAAAGACAAGAAGAACTTCATCAAAGGTAGAGTTGTCAAAAACTCTGCACCACCTGCGTTGACAGGCCAACAGACCCTGGATCAGTTCAACTCTCTCGAGCCGGATCCGGAGCGTCCAGGGTATTTCAAGGGGTATAATTCCGAACACGCCTGGACTCACAAGACATGCTTGTGGGATCTGCCTTACTTCAAAGACCTCCTTTGCCCACACAACATCGACGTGATGCACACTGAAAAGAATGTCGGCGAGGCCCTCTTTGGTACATTGTTCGGCATAGAGGGGAAAACAAAGGATAATCCTAAGGCTAGAGTTGATCAGGAGGCTCTATGTGATAGACCGCTACAAAATATGCGACAACCGAAAGGAAAGCAGAACTGGACGAAGCCAAAGGCATGGTTCAATCTTGGAAGGCCAGCTATGAGGGAAATTATCCTGTGGGTGAAAAAGGAGTTGATGTTCCCCGATGGGTATGCAGCGAATCTAAAGAGGGGAGCGAGCCTTGAAAAATTGAAAATATTTGGTCTCAAGAGTCATGATTGGCACATATGGCTTGAGCGGGTAATGCCGGTGATGTTGCGTGGCTTTATCCCTGAGGATGAATGGCTAGTACTGGCAGAGCTGAGCTATTTCTTCCGTGTTCTTTGTGCGAAAGAACTATCGCCTGGCTTGCTAGAAGAACTGGAAGAGTTGGCGCCGGAGTTGATCTGCAAGTTAGAGAAGATCTTTCCACCGGGCTTCTTTAATCCAATGCAGCATTTGATTTTGCATCTCCCGACCGAGGCACGATTGGGGGGGCCCGTGCAGAATCGTTGGTGCTACGCAACTGAGAGGATGCAGAAGACGCTTCGAGAAAAATGTAAAAATAAACGTCGAATTGAAGCATCGATGGCCGAGGCATTCATTACTGAGGAGGCGGCAAACTTCGTGACAGCACACTACGAAGCCAAAAATCGTCATTTGCATAATCCGAAGCCTCGGTACAATGCTGGCGACCCTAAAAAGGGTGGATCCAACCTCAGCCTATTCAAAGGGAAGCTCGCACCAGCCAGTGCTTATACTTCCTTATCGCTGGATGTCGACGAATGGCGGACCATTACGTTGTATATCTTGAACAACCTAACAGAAGTGCGGCCGTACATCGAGTAAGTTCTCGGTACATTGTTTCGCATCCTCTAATTCCTTTGAACTGCTCTTATTCCCGGATATTTGATACAGTCGATACGTCGCCAAATTCTCGTATGGAGTGGTGATCCAAAAGGATTCCGTCGAAGAGTATGAGCTTCTGGCAATGCATGGAGGCGGCTATCCCGGTTTCATCTCTTGGTTCAAACAAATGGTAATTTCCATTAGACCATTTCATTTCTTCGTCTAATTTCCGGCTAATGCAACAATCCTTTCGTATTAAACTTGTAGGCTAGTTCAGAGTCTATGGACGCCGAATTGAGACAAGTCGCTAATGGTTTTGACTATAAGGTCCGTTCATTTGACAAATACGACATCAACGGGTATCGCTTTCGTACCTATGGCAAAGAGCTATCTATGGCCGACCGAAAGTCTACAAATTGTTGTGTCTCTGCTATCGGCGAAGGAGGTACCGAGTATTATGGAAGAGTTGAAGCAATTTATGAACTTCTATTCTATGGTGCAAACCCACCGAAAGTCGTAGTCTTCAAATGTTATTGGTTCCAGCCGAAGGAGACTAGAAGGACTCATGAACATCTAGGGCTAGTCGAAATCAAACAAAGCACCCATTTGGATGTTCCCAATGTCTATATTACGGCTCAACAGGCAACCCAAGTTTTCTATCTACCGTGGGCCTGCCAAAGTGATCCAAATCTCAAAGGTTGGGATGTCGTTTATGAAGTGCCGCCACATGTTAGACCACCTCCCCCCAATGAAGAGGATTATGAACCTCACATTAACCCAGACACATATGAAGGAGAATTCTTCCAAGAAACACGTCTTTCCAAAAAACGTTTCAAGAACCGCTCTACTTCACCTCAGAACATTGAAGTAGACAGCGGCAGTGAATCCGAGCCTGAACCGGAACAAGAAGAGCCGGAACAAGAAGAGGTTACTGCTGCGGATGACCTGTCAATGCTTGACCGATTACGTACAGGAGGCCTTCCACATGTTGATGCATTTATTGATGATGATGATGAGCACGTCATTACTGATAGTGATGATGATGATGCATTTATTGACCCCGAAGCATATATAGACGATGATGATGCATTTATTAATGATGACGATGAAGATTAATATTATAGTTCATGTCAGGTATTCAATTATTATTATGTACATATATATTATTAATTGGTTCATGTTAGGTATTCAATTTTTTATTATGTTCATGATGATGATACACTTAAATTATATTCATGTCAGGTATTCATTTTTTTAATGTTGTACTAACTTCGTTTACTCTTTGTCATTGCAGGTGTTGACAGATGGTGGGTGCGGGTCGAGAGCGCTCCGAGGCTCCTTCCTCGGCGCGTGGTGGGAGGGGTACTTCCATCCCACCCCACCACCTCCGGAGAGCGTTGGATCTCAGTATGCAGACACCGGCGGGCGCTTCTTCTTCGACCGGGAGAGGTCGGGGGGGGGGAAGAAGGTTGGTAGAGGTGGACGTGGCGGCGGGAGAGGTAGGAAGGCTGCTACTACGCCTTCCTCGCCGCCACCCCCAGCTGATTCACCCGACCACAGGAGTGCTCCGTCTGAGATGGAGCAGCCTGAGGTGCAGCCGTCTCGGACTCCGGTCCACGAGCCTCAGGCCGACGAGCCTACGACAGACGAGGCTACGACAGACGCGCCTACGGCCGACGAGCCTGGGGCCGATGAGCGTCGGGCCGCCGAGCCTTCGTCCCACGAGACTGGGGATCACGCTGAGTCGCAGCAGAACCCAGGTGCGGGCTCGTCGAGTGGCCGTGTTGTGGGTGGCTATAGTTCTGATAGCTATAGCGAGAGTGAGTGGGTTGAGGGGCGCAAAGTCTACCAGCGTGGTGGTACAAAGCTCCCGCCCACCCCGGCGACCCCCGACCAGAGGTGGTTGATTGCGCCGCAGGGGGAGAAGTAAGTGCATTTACTCTTTTTTAACCTTTTGTCTTCACGTTTCTTCGAATATCTAATGCGTTGGCCTTGTCATACTGCAGGTCTTGGACACACGGGCCTGGTTGCCGCAAGCCCAACAGTGTCCTTGGCGTGATTTGTCGCCAGAGCTTCCCGGGGTGGGTCACGTTACCCGGTGAGGGCCGGGTTCCAGAGCTAGGAATGACCTGGGAGCACTACTTGGCTGCCCCGGCCCCGCCGGGGCATAGGATCGGCGATGTCGAGTGCCACACGGTCGCCGACATTGTGATCCAGACGTTTTGGGTAATTTCTCCTTTGCCGTCTACGTTGTGTTTTCTTCTTTGATTGGCAACCCTAGTGATTGTACTAATCCGTGTTTTCTTGTTTGATTGCAGACCTTCTACAGGTGTGCTGAGGGACAGGAGGAGGCCGCGGCTCGGGTTATCGACAACGAGTGCAGGCGCCTACTTCAAAACTTTCGGCACGAGGCTCGGACGCAGGCTATTTGAGACTACTACGCCTCGACTGGTATTCGGAGGAAAAAAGAGAAGTGCCGCCTCAACTATCTGAGTAAGGAGAAGTACATGAAGGTAATTACCTATTCTTAAGGCCTTGTACTTAGTTCCTTGAGTTGATTCGTATGCGTAGCGCTCAAATTTCTCTTGCTTAACTTAGGTGCCCCCGAGATGGTGTGCGGATAGGATGGACTGTTGGGAGGCGTTGGTGGATGAGTGGTGCACTCCCCAATGGCGCAACGTCCACGACGGTGCAAAGGAGAAGCGTGCCCAAATGAAAGGTGTCCCACACCATCTAGGCAGCGTCAACCTACGTGGGTTCGGGGAAAACTGGGTATGTGGTTTGCTTCATGATTCATGCAAATTCATTCTTCATGCTAGCTTGAGCCCTTAACTAACACTCTGTTCCTCTCTTTTAGGCGCGGCACAACAAGGCTCCAGTGCCAGAGCTGTTCGACCTCTTTGCCATGTCCAATACTGCCTCGTACAAGAAGGCCAAGGCATTCTCTGAGTCTGACCTCGATGATCCAGAGAAATTCAGCAACCGCGCCTCCTACAACAAGCTTGTGAGGTACAGAGACGAGGGGAAGGCGAGGAAAGGGCCGGAGTTTAACCCGAGCCAGCAACCTCTTGATCCAGAGCTGGTGATGATATCTGGTGGCGGGAGGCACCATGGCTTGTTAGCCATTGGGGATGGACTGATACGTTGTACTAGCACTCTCCCGCAGATCAAGAAGCGCCAGACCAGCTCCGATCCTGAGATAAGGCCTCGTGCACGGCCAATGGAGCTCGAATTCCAGGTTAGTTATACGGACTCAGATACCTTTCCTCCATTACATTGTGTGTGCGGCCGTCGATGATTACAATGCTAACGAGTGGTGTTGCAGGCTGCTATTGAGGCAGAGAGAGCGAAGACCCAGGCTGCTCTTGAGGAAGCAGAAGCGAGGACCCAGGCGCTTCTAGAGGAAGAGAGACGGCAGGCGGCGGCGAGGGAGAGGGAGGCGGAGGAGAGGACGGCTAAGCTATTGGAGGAGGAGAGGAACCAGAACGAGGCGGGTCAATGGGCCCTATACGAGCTCTTCGTGGTAAGTTTCTTCTGCATATTAGCCAAATCATGCACGTAATGTTCCTTTCATTACTAACTAATATGTCTGACTCGAGAAAACCAAATGTGCAGAGCATGTGCGAAAAGAATGGCACGACCCCTCCGCCGATGCCAGTCATTGCTCCGGCGGGCACGGTGAGTTTCATTTGAATGGTCATTAGTTACTAGTCTTCACATTTGAGTTGCATCATGCTAACGATACACTGCAAATGATCTTTGGTGCAGCATAACTCCCGACAAGCATCGACCGATGCTTCTCCGTCTGCCACTGGCGCGACCGGTCCTTCACCTACATCTAAGTGATGACGGTAAGTTTTCCCAAGTGTTTAGCTTAACAAAATGACTCAATATGCTTAGCTAGCTAAAAAATGACATAACAACATTAATTAGCTCCAAAATGACCTATTTAACCTAGGATAGCTCTAAAATGACGTATACTTAGCATTTATTTCTCCAAAAATGGATTTATATGCTTAGCTAGCTCAAAAATGACATAATAACCTTAATTAGCTCTCAAATGACCCATTTAACCTAGGATAGCTCTAAAATGACCTATACTTAGCATTTATTCCTCCAAAATGACTTAATATGCTTAGCTAGCTCAAAAAGAACATAACAACCTTAATTAGCTCTCAAACGACCCATTTAACCTAGGAAAGCTCTAAAATGACCTATACTCAGCATTTTTTCCTCCAAAAATGAATTTATATGGTTAGGTAGCTCAAAAATGACATAATAACCTTAATTAGCTCAAAAATGACCTATTTAACCTAGGATAGCTCTAAAATGACCTAAACTTAGCATTTATTTCTCCAAAATGACTTTAATATGCTTAGCTAGCTAAAAAATGACATAACAACCTTAATTAGTTCCAAAATGACCTATTTAACCTAGGATAGCTCTAAAATGACCTATACTTAGCATTTATTCCTCCAAAAATGGATTTATATGCTTAGCTAGCTCAAAAATGATATAATAACCTTAATTAGCTCCAAAATGACCTATTTAGCTCCAAAATGACTTAATATGCTCCAAAATGACCTATTTAGCTCCAAAATGACTTAATATGACCTATTTAGCTCCTTCTTCTTCTTCTTCTTCTTCTCCTTCTCCTTCTCCTTCTCCTTCTCCTTCTCCTCCTCCTGCTCCTCCTCCTGCTCCTCCTCCTCCTCCTCCTCCTCCTTCTCCTCCTGCTCCTCCTTCTCCTCCTTCTCCTTCTCCTTCTTCTCCTTCTCCTTCTTCTTCTTCTTCTTCTTCTCCTTCTTCTCCTCTATTCCTTCTTCTTCTTCTTCTCCTCCTTCTTCTTCTTCTCCTTATCCTTCTCCTTCTCCTTCTTCTCCTTCTTCTTCTTCTTCTTCTTCTCCTTCTTCTTCTTCTTCTTCTTCTTCTTCTTCTTCTTCTTCTTCTCCTCTATTCCTTCTTCTTCTTCTTCTTCTTTCTTCTTCTTCTTCTTCTTCTTCTTCTTCTTCTTCTTCTTCTCCTTCTTCTTCCTCTTCTTCTTCTCCTTCTTCTCCTTCTCCTTCTTCTTCTTCTCCTTCTTCTTCCTCTTCTTCTTCTTCTTCTTCTTCTTCTTCTTCTTCTTCTTCTAGTCTTCTTCTTCTTCTTCTTCTTTTTCTTCTTCTTCTTTTTCTTCCTCTTCTTCTAGTCTTCTTCTTCTTCTTCTAATTTCTTACTCCCATTTTTGCAGGTTTGATTCACTTCATGGAAGGGCAGAATGCTACTGTTTACATATTAGATGTTTGTGAAACTATGTATATATGAATTGGATGTATGATGTTTGATGACGATGGTGAAACTATGTTTGATGTTTGAAACTACGTTTGATGTATGATGTTTGATGTTTGAAACTATGTGATTCTGAATATATATATATGTGTTTGAATTTCTGTGAAAATGAATTGATATAACAAAAAACAGAAAAAACAGGGGCTATATAGCCACTTTGCCGTCTGCTAGCAGACGGCAAAGCTCTTTGCCGTCTGCCAGCAGACGGCAAAGAGGCCACGTGGCAGCAGCCTGTGCAACCTGGGCTGGCCTATGTGGCCTCTTTGCCGTCTGCTGGCAGACGGCAAAGAAGGAAAGTTGTTTGCCGTCTGCCAGCAGACGGCAAAGAGCCTGCCTGGGCCCAGCTGAAGCCTGACGTCAGCTGACGTCATCTACAGCTCTTTGCCATCTGCCAGCAGACGGCAAAGAGCGCCGTTAGCCACCTAACGGGGATGGAACCTTTTCTGTGCCGTCCACGCTCTTTGCCGTCTGCTGGCAGACGGCAAAGAAGGAAAGTTCTTTGCCGTCTGCCAGCAGACGGCAAAGCGGCCTTTGCCGGCAGCCGTTCAGCCGGAGTGTTTGCCGTCTGCTGGCTGACGGCAAAGCCTTTGCCGTCCGCCAAGCATGCCTTTGCCGTCTGCTATAGCAGACGGCAAAGTGCCTGATTCCAGTAGTGCATGCATGCCTCACCGCCACCGCGCCCCCGACCAGACGCCGCAGCCCGCATTGACGACCCCATGTGAGGAGGAGGGGCCTCGCCTTCGCTGACGCTGCCAGGGCTTTACCCGGCGGTGACCTCCGACGACGGTGAGGGGGGAAGAAGCGAGGGAGGAGAGGGGGGCGGCTAGAGCTAGGGTTCACCCAGCCGCGCACGCGAAAGCGATAGGGGAGGTGAAAGGGGAAAGGGTGGCAATCTGTGATTTTCTCACACATTCGCAAGACACCTACCTATAAAACTAAAATGTCAATATGCACGCCCTTAAGCTTAAGGTGGATCTTTCATAACTCACAGGTTGATCCTCTTCCTCATCTCCAAGAATTTGACTTTTCCTAGTGGCTCGTCAGTATGTCCGCGAGTTAATCTCAGTACTCACATATTCAACTTCAGTATTCCCTTCTTCGGTGCAGTCCCCGATGTAATGGCACCTTGCATAAATATGTTTGCTCTGGGCATGATTGTTGCAGAGACGTTGGACAAGACCCCAAGATAGGTGCCGAGCAAAAGGCTTCGGCATTTTGGCAAAGAGTGCATCACAAGTTCCACGAACGCAAGAAATTTAAGCCGTACCAATTTGAGAGCAAGCGTGGGTGGGTTTCGTTCGGCAAGCGTTGGAGGGTGATACAACAAGAGTGCAACAAGTTTTATGCCACCCTTGAAAGCATCGAGGCCTGTACCGTGAGTGGCCTCGGCATCAAATACATGGTATGCCGACACGCTTGCTCATTTGCTTGCTCATTTAGCTTGCCGACATGCTTGCTCATTTTCCTTTCCGACATGTTTTGCCTCATATGCTTGCTCATTTAGCTAGCTCATTTGATTGTCCATTAGCTAATACGCTTGCTCGTATGCTTGCTGACAAGATTGCTCACATGCTTGCTTGTCCATGTGGTTGCTTGTTCCATTTGTAGGCCTTCCAAGCCTTGGAAGCATTCAAGGCCCAACATGAGGGCAAGTCCTTCAACCTCGTCCATTGTTGGATGCTCATCAACGGGGATGAGAAGTTCAAGGCGCAATATGTCGCCATCAAGACGCGTGGAGGGAAGGCAGCTGTTGAAGAGCATGGTGAGGGGGAGAAGTCGCGGCCGCGGGGGGAAACCAACTCCAAGAAAGAGGACAAGCGTGATGCGGCGTCCCTTGCCTTGCAAGCTACTTTGCAAGGCATGCTCGCCAACAAGGATTCAAGAGAGGAGAAGTGCCGGCAAGACAAGGACGAGCAAATTAGGGCCTTCATGGAGATACAAAGAAGAAGCTCGCGTTGGAGGCGGAGAAGGAAGCGAAGATGCTCGAGATCGAGGGCACCAAAGCCGCCACCAAAGCAAGAGAAGTCCGGCTCGCTTGCATGACGAAGGGGGTCAAGATCATGAAGGTGGACTTGAGCACAGTCTCTCCGAGGAAGCGGTTTTGGTTCGAGAAGATGCAGGCCGACATGCTCAACCTCGATGACGAGTGATCTATGGCCGAGATCGCCATATTTTTTGTACACCCGCAAGTGTGCTGGCATGACCATGGCCGAAATGGCGTGGTAGAACTAGAGTCTCATTTTGTGTGCTGGCATGTCTGCCGGCCGCTGGCAAGTGCATCCAGCATGAACTGCGTACTTTTTTTTTTGAGGCTCGCATATGTATGCCGGCCGCTGGCATATCGCCGGCGTGAACTCTTTGGGATGGCATGGCCACTGGCACGATCTATGACCACGGGCCTTTTCCTTATGAAAAAAGAAACTATTATGTGCGGACGAAAAATGGATCGCCCCGTTGGACGCATGGCTGACTCGTTTACAAAAGCAAACGGACGAGCCCATCCAAACGGATAAAAGACGAACAAAGCACGCGTCGTGGCGGCACATCCAGGCTGAGAGCCGTCCGCCTGATGCTTCTCTCACCCATCCAGGTTGGGCTACACCCCTTCAGCCATGCTACGGCACCCTCTTCCAGGTCGTGGTGGCTCCGGCTTCCGGAAAGTTGGACCGGAAGACTTGGACTTCCCGCGGATGGGTGAGAGAGTTGCCAGGCGCGGGACACACTGGGTGAACGTAAATCTGACTTGATTCCTCTTCAAATGGTAACTGCTCATTCTTCATGTTATGTTCCTAAGGATATGTTTGACAAATGGCTTGCTTGAAATATTTGATTTTTAGAAGGAAAAAACAGATAAAGTGTAGTAAAATATCTCAGGAAACCACTGAATTTGAAATGGCAATTCACAAGACATTTCAAGTATAGAGTGCCTTGTTTCATGCGCTCGCTTCATTTTCCGCTTCTGCTACAAAAGGTGTTCAAATTTAGAAAACTTGGATGTATCATCGGCATGCTGTACAAATCATCACTAGCATTATTTAGTTCCTTCATACAAGAAGTGGAAACAGCCTCTCCATGTCTCTTGTCAAATCTGCTTAGCTAAAAAATCTGACTAAATGCAGCCTACAGACAACAAGTTTCATCATTTGTTTTACAGACAACAAGAACTCACTCGGTGCAAACGCATTTAGACTGAATCCTGTCCACAGACTTCCCTTAAAAAATTGCTGCCAAAGGGTGTCCAACTCTCCAGCCTCGGGCAAAATTTTGAGTTTGCAGAATTTATGTGATTGTGGTTCATCTAGTTTGATCATCCATTTCTGCATTCCAAAGGCCACACAATCAAAAAAGCTGAATGTGGCAGAGCTAAGAAAACATGTTCAGAGTTTATGTGGTGCTATCATTCCTCTTGAAAAAGATGTGTGCTTATCCCATTCCCTAGGTGACCAAAAACAAAAACTATTTTTCCGATGCAATTATTTTTGAAGAAAAGAGTACACATGTCAATTGTTTGAACCCATTATGTGCTTGTAATATCATATAAAACGATCAGCTTTGCGCCCCATGTAAGAAAACAAGGTTGCTGCTTTAATTTTTTTACTTTTAAAACACTGGAATTTGCTTTTGTTGCCTTCGGACAAAAATCTCATTTTTCATGAAAATCCACAAGCAAGTTGAGGATTCAAACATGTACTACATGCTTGGCAAGAAGCCACATGGCCACTAGTAACAGAGCAGCAAGAAATCTATTTGCAGGGCCTCCTGAAGTAGTGATGCATAAATACTAAATAGAGGGTAATTTACCTGTTAGATCGACTGTTTAGGGCCCCTCCAGCAGAGCAGATTTGAACCAAACGCTGAAGAAGTCTTGATGGACCTGCAGGGCAAACAATTGCGTATACAGTTGTGTCACTAAACGTTTCCTGCCGAATATGTACTAATGAAGAAGTGAAAAGAACTGTTAGGAAATATCAAGGACTTTTAGATAACTTACAAGTCCTCATCTCTTGAACCGTAAGTAGCTCGTGAATTTGATCTTGGACACTGCTCATAGGGCCCATATGTGCAGAAATATGTATCGAATTCTTTCTTAGGTAGGAAACCCATTTTGTTGTGTGGCTGGATCCTGAAACAGATTGTGTGTGCTGCATCCGACGAGAAGAACCTCTTTTGCAGCTTCAATGTTCGTGAGAAGCAATTCGGCTGAAGGTCGGGCTCCTGGATACTATCGAAACGACCCTGCTCACTTGCGCCCTTGGAGTAGTTAGTCTCCGACCTACATGTCCTTGTCAGGTCATCAGTCATGGATCTGTTTGATGTCAAGGTGCTCCGGGCATCGTCCTCAGAGCCATGAACTGTTGGCTTAGAATCAACACGTTGCACAATAAATGGCGATGGCTGCTGACTAGAGGAGTAGCCTTTGAGCGGTGTTTCTCTTGCTCCATGCCTCACAGGTTCATCTTCATCTGTCACTGTTGAATCTGACAGCTCTTGCTTTCGCCCCGAGCAGCCGAGCAGGCTGAATGAGTGTCTCTTCAACCTCGCATCTTTCCTCGCTGCACACGGGACAAGTTTGAATCTGATCTCCACATTGAACCCGAGAACATGCTGTAGTACTCCTTGTATCAGGCTCTGCATTTTCTCTGCCCTTGATAGGTGATCCGGGTGAGTAAATCCAACTTCTGCTATAGCCACCTCTGAGAATATTCACATTTAGTGTGTCATAATCAGCACAAACCTATGAGAAGGCTAAAATCAAGAAAAGAAAGGCATGGTACACATGAATTACCTTCGGTGACATGGACTGAGGATAGGATTCCTTCTTTCTTGAGAAAACTTCTGGCTGATCTTGATTGACACTTCCCAATGGCTCTCCTCCAGATGTTTTCAAGCTTCAGCCGTCTACAGTGTCTCTCAGAACAGTTGGACTTGTTGCTGTTACACGCATCGCAGAAATTGGAGCTTGAATTTACCTTCGAAACCCAGTCATCTGCACATAACATCAGAAATATTACATCTGTACAGGGACCAGTACGCATAATATATTTGAGTGAGCTTACCTGTATATCCTGTTGCTGAACGTGCATGCATGTCATTTGTTTCTGCTACTATGTCAGACTCAGTGCTGCCAAACTGCAAAAGTGCAACAGTAACCCAAGTTGCCTTATTTCTTGATGTCCTCAATTGTTTTTCAGTTTCTGACAGTATTTTCAGTGCATGTCTTAATTTCTCTATACCAACATCTGCCACTGCAAGATCATTGGAAAATAGTAAGGGTAAATAAACTTAGTGGAACAGAAGGGTATGTGGATAACAAAGTTTTCATAGTTCAAAATACACTGGTTATCAGAACATGCCATAGCATTACTGATTTGACAATATAGAAGGTTAAAAAATGAGAACACAAAACATTCCATATTATCATTGATGCACTGAGCCTGCAGTCGTTAATGATAATATGTGAAAGTAGAAAAATTCATTCAAGGAAAGAATACATACACGCATATCTTCCCAAAAAACTTTTGCTGACTTCAGTGACCGCATATTGACATCGTCCTGAGAGAATGTCCATAATAAGGTTTGCCAGCTGAGAGACCAGCTGCAGAGGATCAACTGATGACGCCATAAGTTGCCGAGCTCGTCTAACCGTATTGGTTGTGTCCGATGACAGTGCTAGATCAAGCAACTCAATCAACTCATCATCAGACACCAATCCTACCTGCAAATAACAAATGTAGAAACATTATTATACCGTGTAACTGGCAATAGCAATTACTAAAGGTAGTACTACTCACAAGTTCATGCACAAGAGAAATTGTGACCCTCTTCCCAAGCAAACTAAGTTGATCCAGCATTATTTCAGCGTCTCTAAGAGAACCATTAGACTTTGCAGCAATGAAGTGCAACGCATCATGGTCAAATTCTAACCCTTCATCTATGCAGATTCTCTCCAACCTATGGACAATATCTGCAACCTTTATCTTTGGAAAATGGAACTTCTGGCAATGTGTGACGGAAGTGCGAGGCAAGCTATCTAGATCAGAAGTAATCATAATGTAGACAGTGTGCCGGTATGGCTCATCAAGACTCTTCACTATTGCCGACCAGGCATCTTCTAACAACAGATGGCATTCATCAACTATGAACACCTTGAAGCGTGACGAGTATGGGACAAGAGATGCACTCTTGAGAAGTGCCTTTACGCGGCCCAGACGATCCATTTTTGCTGCATCAATTTCTTTTACATCTCTGCTCCTCCCAGAGAAGAGAATGACACACTCTTTACAGAACCCACATGGCCTTTGCTCTTCAAGAGAGAGGCAATTTAGAGCAGCAGCAAAAATGCGTGCCGTAGACGTCTTGCCTGTACCCCGGGGGCCATGGAACAAGTACATTGGAGCAATCTTTCCTTTGCAGGAGGAATACAAGAGGGACTGAGCAACCACATTGAGGCCAATCAGTTCACTGAAGGACCGAGGGCGAAATTTTTGGCTTAAACACCTTGGCGTCTCAGTGTATGGTACATTTTCTTGGAACGGTACCTGAGTCCCCTCTGGGGATAAGAGAGGTTGCTCTGGACCATCACTATCGGAATAGAGATCACGGTACTTTGATGCTCCTGACCAGCAGTAGCTTATACCGCATCCACTGAAATTTGATCCTACAACATCATTCGACCTCACTCGCGTGTCCTCGGTTCCATGCCCTAATGTGCTTCTTCTCGACCCAACTGAGCGCGCTTCACTGGCAGACATACAAGGGCTGCCGACGCGGCTCATTGCAGCAGAAGACTTGCCCTTGTATTTGGAACGCATTTTCACTTCTTCTCCACTCTTCTCCGGCAACGCCCGTTCATGGGAATTCACTTCCTCCTCTTCCTTCTCCTCCACCACGTTGGTTACTATATTGTTTGCCAGCTGCCGGAGAGAGCTATGATTAGAGTGGTTAGAATCCACCGATTTCCTGTGACCATCTCCGCGGACACGATGAACTTGCTTGTTTCTTGGTGGGTTTAAGCCTCTGATCCTGACGACGGAAGATTTCCTGTAAGATGCAGTTCTTGCATTTGGTGCCCGGAAGCTTCGCTCTGACCCCATGGTAGCTTCGGCTTCCAAATCCACATCCTCTTCAATCAAATGATGGTGTGCTGACCTGCTTCCTTCCATCATGGCTCCATTGCTAGAAGCAGTCTCCCAGATCATACTGTCAGAAGGAGATGCATACTTGCTCATAGAGTTCGTTGCTGGATCCCGCAGTGACCTCACTCGCTTGAGCTGCACCAAGGTTCTTGACAGTGGGACATCCACGGAGACGGAGTGGCGCCTCATGTCCGTCATTTTGAATCTGTATTATACACAGCAACTATATCTGATTATAGCTCAGTTCTTTCTGCTTCCTTGAATATGGCTGCTTCCATTATAACCGGGTCGCAGGAACCTGAAGTAATTCAGAAACAAGAACAGTAAAAATGCTGAGATTATAAAGTTCATTTTGATTTCTCCATGCAAAGGAAACCATGAGATGCCTTAATCATTGCTCAACCCTACATTGCAAACGCATCTTCGAGAAGTAATAAAAATGGATAGTGGCATCTTCGTGTTTCCAAAGATAAATTGAGAGACATATATGAGGCCCTACAACAGTTAAATCAGGGACCCCAAACCCAAAGATAGAATGATTGTAATAGTAACCCTGGAGCATTTATATACAGAAAAAGAAGAACACTGCAAAATTAAACCTGGGCCCCAAGTTGAGACACATATCAGCACGAAAGAGACTAGGGTTGAAGACTATCTTATTATGAGCATTTCTATGCAGATTGAAGGAAGGAAGGTGACAACCCGAAATGTCTATTCTACTACCAAGCGGAATAAAATGGACCGAAGAATCGGCCGTCACTTCTTCTATTCACTGAAAGAACATAAAGTAAAAAAGCAGTACACGAATAATCCACGCATCCTCTGCTTTTCTAACAAACATGACCGGCGAAAAGAAAGAATGTGGAGGAAACAGAAGCCAAAAAAGGTCAAATCTTGGCCGAGTTCGCCGCCACCCAACCGTATCTGTATGTACAAGTAGCAGTCACCAAAATCAAATCCAGACCAACGGAAGCATCCATCTGAGACTACAAAAACAAAAACGGGCCAAATCTTGGTCCCATTCGGACCCATTCCCCACCCAACTAAAGCCTCCATTTCTAAAAATAAATAAAATCCAACAAACACCCGGTAAATATCACAGAGCACATCGTCCTCTCCTCCTGTCATAAACATACGAGATGTAAAAGGAAAAAAAACACAAGATGCAACGAAGCCGAACTCAGAGACGCTCCGCTGCATTACCCCCTTGGCCATCAACCGCATTGCAAGAACAGCAAGATCCAGAACGAGATGGAAGAACAAAAGTAAGGCACTCACAAGAGCAGGAGAGGCCAGGAACGGGGAGGCGCTCGTCAGGAACAGGGGTGGCAGGGAATGAAAGGGATAATGGCGTCTCACCGCAGGGGCCTGGTCGAAGCATGCACGGCTGGACAGGAGATCACGGACGCGGCACGGAGAGCGGCGGCGGCGGCGGCGGTGACCGCACCCGCACGGCAGGAAGGAAAGAAAAAACAGGCAGGGCTCGACGCGAGTGAGCTCCTCTGGTACTCTGCGAGTACAATTAGCTTTAGCTCCGCAGAGCGCAGCTGTAGGAGAGAGAGGCAGCGTGGTCACGTGCTCAGTGGCAGAATGGGCAAGAAAAGGCTCAGGTTGAGGGGTTAAAGAAATGCTGCGGTCGCTGTGATGGTGTCCGTGGCCGTGGCCGTGGCCATGGGTGTGGTGTGGGGCACTGGGCCGTAGGGGTCCTGCTCTGCCTGCCTGCCTCGGTGCCGGTGCCGAGGCGATGGCGTTTCCGTGGTTTGGCTCCACGGCGGAGGGCGGTGTCGCAGCCTCGCAGCGCACAGTGCACTTGCCGGGGGAGGGGAGGGGGGAGAGAGAAAGGCCGATGGCCTTTTTGTTTGCTTCTCTTTAATGTAAAATGGCGAGGAGGCGCCGCTCTTCTGCGCGCCCCGCACCTCTCTGTTACGCGAAATTGCCAATGGCACCGCGGGCAACCGTCAGCCGAGCCCTTGCTTCCAATATGCCATACTGGCAGGGTCCAGGCGTCAAGTTTCAGCAGGTCAACGAATTTCTAGTACTGCTCGCATCACAGACAGGACTGCGAGACGAGTACTCCCTCCGTTCCATAATGTAACGCGTCTTCGGTTGTCGAGCGTGGGTGCACGGTCCCCGAGATCTCGGCCCGGAGAAAATGCGTGCCGTGAATACGGCAGGAAATTTTCTTCGAGAAGGACGAGAGGAAGTGAAAATTCTTTATTTGACGTGCACCGCTGGTGGTACGTGCGTGTAGTAGTAGCTGATGTCTCGCTTTTTGGACCGTGATGAAAGGCTAGAAGAAAGAAGGAGAGAGAGACGCTGCGGTTGAGCACTAGGGTAGGGTAGGGTAGCAGGGGAGGAGTATCACAAGGCGTCCAATCAACATCCGGGTCTCATACTATCATGGAAAGATCTTGCACTTTCTTGACAGGAAAATAATCCAAGGTTCTGAAATGCAGTGTATATAATTTTTAAATCGTGCTAGATGATTGCACGTATGTTGCAATATAGGTATAATATTTTAGGAGCTTGGTCTATGGTTTTAGTGTGGCGGTGTAAAAAAACAAGATTTTATTTGTAATCCTTATTTGCTAAGCATTTATAGGCTTACTAGAGAAAATGTAATTTTATTTCGTATGTCAATACGAGGTTATAGGCAGTTGATGCGGTTTTGAGGAAAAGCTGTTGGAAAAACCAGAGAAGAAAGAAACAAAAAATCGGAACGGAGAGAGGAACGGGACCCTGATGAATGGTTAGACAAGGACAAGTGAACGACAAAACCTTACGTTTTTTTAGGACGGGCTTCATAGGGTCTATTCAGGTTTATAAAATAATGTGTACATCTGTTGAAATTTACATTTTTCTCTATAAACTGTTTAAACTTTACAAATCTTGACTTTCAGAAAAATAGATTATATTTTGGAATGATAGATTATATTCTTCCAAGAAAAATAACCATACGTTCTCTAAGCGGGCCATGCAAACATGTGTGATTCATGCCATTTGAACTTTTAAGAGAATATTAAGAAAAACATGTGTGATGCGCTTTGTGGTATAACACGTGAACAATATAAAATTTCCCCTGGAATTATAACCATGTATTGCATACACGAACGAAAAAAGTTAAGTAGTTTACTGCAACACTGCCCATTTAGCTTTTGCATTTTTGTACTGTCACATTTGTGGTAGTATATTTTCTTATGAAAATTGCCAAGTTCGCGACGTAGATGGTGCACTATGTTCACCTTGATCTGATATGGGAGTACATTCACACCATGTTGGTATATGTCATTCTATTGTATTCTTACATAAATTTATTTCTTTTGATCTAAAGCTATTTTAGTGTTTATAGCCGCTCTGATATGCAATAGAGAAACACAATTGGTATAGCTATCAACATTTTTACTGACTTGCTCCTTAGCATTAGGGTTTGCATTATCTTTCTTTTTAATATAACCAGTAAACTGTAAAAATGCATCCATATAATTCAAACTAAGCGGTGTTTAGAAATCAAGACAATATAGTCTCCAAGCGCAAGGAGTGCTCTTTTTGTTCATTACGGAGAAGATAAGTAATTTAGATTATAAATGAAACCATATAAAGAATATCTCACAAAATTATAATATTTTAGAAATAGTTTTCTGGGCAAATCCATAGATATGATTCAAGTTTCCAATCTAAATATATATATATATATGTATTTGAAACGATATTGGCACCATAGTCAAGAAGTACAACTAAAGAATAATTAGAGCATCTACAGCCGGACCCCTCGTATCCTCCTCAAACGTCCGGACAGGCCGCCCGGTCACTGCCCGGTCAAAAAAAATCGACCCAGACGGGCCTCTCAAATTGGCCTCAAACGCCCGGGCTGACCGGCACCCTTCATTTCCAGCCCAAATATGGGGCGGGTATAGGGGAGCCCGAGCACGCCCGCCACGTTGGACTCAACAGCCCGACCCCACCTCAAATTGCCCCAAATTCCCCAAACCCTTCCTCCTCCCGCCGCCCTCCACCATTTCCCGCGCCCGACCCCTCGCCGTTCGGCACCCTTGCTCTCCATCCTCACCACCTGTCCCGATCCGCCGCCGTGATGTCTTCCACCCCGTCCCCGACCGCCGCGACGGAGGCGCAGTGCGCCTCGTCCGTCGGCATCCCTTCCTCCGCTTCGTTTTGCAAGCCGGAGAACATCACCCGTAAGATTTGCCATCGCCGGCAGCGAGAGAGGGAGGCGGAGGCGGTGACGCAGGTAGGTGCCGGCATCGTCGAGGAGATGTCTCCCCCGGCACACCGGGCTCCCCGCACCCCATCCATCCAAGCGTCGGCCCGGATTGTGCCGTCCGGCACCGTCGAGACCGAGGAGGATGTGACGGACGGTTGGACCATTCTGGAGAGCTTTCCGGCCACGATGCAGCCGTCGGTCCTCGAGTGTGAGTCATCGCAGCTGGTTCGGGAGCGGGTGAGCACGGACACCCCCACCTCCCGGGCTGCACTCGACGTGTTCGACGGAATATCTGAACAAGACCGGGTACGTTTCCTCATGTCCGATCACATGATTAATGTTTCATATAGATCACTAGTTCACACATGATGATTGCTTGCAAACCATGAACGTGTAGGAGACGTACTTGGCAAGATTGATCAATGAGAATGAAGATCCGACTCATGTGGAATTTGAAATGGAGGAGACGGCCGCATTTGTGATGGGGGCAACATTCAATCCCAATCCTACCAAGAAGAAGAAGGGCAAGACGACGAAGGCAAGAGGTTTTGCAAGCCGGAGGAGGCAGCCCGGATGCAGGCAGAGATGGATGCCCAGGCGGAGTAGGACGCATGGACTAACTCGTCCGGCCAGTGATCCGACAAGCAGCACTTGTCGGACATTGATTTCATTTTGCCATGTCCGGTTTGTTGAACTATGTTATCATTTGCTTTTGTTTAAAACTGTTGAATTCGGACAATTTGTATCGGATGATCGACGTGCATGTCTTTGTATGGATTTAAGAGTCCGGGTATGAGGCATGTGGATGCACGGCACGAAATATGAGGGGTCGTCCGGGCGCGTCCGCGGACGTGACCGGGCGCGTCCACGGACGTATAGAGGACCGGATTTGCAAGGTCCGGCTGTAGATGCTCTTAAGCAACATCACCTACTTGTAAACTGGAGGAGCAGCAAAGATGCCCCTAAATTTTCTTTTAGAAGAACAGGGCACCGCCCCAGTTCCATTTTATATAAACGAACCCAATCAAGAGGATCACGGTGATGGCCCTAAATATGGACTAAGACTAGACTTTTATAACCGACCTGTCCGCCTTAGAGCATCTATAGCCGGACCTTGCAAATCCGGCCATCTATACGCCCGCAGACGCGTCCGGGCACGCCCGTGGACGCGCCCGGACGACCCCTCATATTTCGCTCCGTGCATCCACATGCCTCATATCCGGACTCTCAAATCCATACAAATCCATGCACGTCAATCATCCGATACTAAACGTTGCACGTAAAACAAGTGTTGGTACAGAAAATAAGAAGTGTTTACATCAAATTTATTTGAAGTGCACAATCAATCATCTGCTCTTTGATTTCCAATGTGGGTCCACATTTGCTCCACCAGATCATTGAGTAGTTGCGCGTGCACGTGATGATCTCGCAGGTTCTGATGCATCTGCAGAAAGTTCATAAGATGAACTGCATCTTGATCTTCAGGGATTTCAACTTGTTCTCCAGGTGCTTCAAAATAATTGGTTTGGGCTACACCATCACCATCATCCTCGACGATCATATTGTGCAAAATAACACAACATGTCATCAACTGCCACATCGTTTCTTGTTCCCACATCATTGCAGCCCGACGAACAATTCCCCAACGCGCTTGCAGCACTTCGAATGCCCTCTCCACATCCTTCCTAGCTGCTTCCTACATTGTTGCGAAGTGCTTTTGCTTTCTGCCATGTGGTTTGGATATGGTCTTGACAAATGCAGCCCACCGAGGATATATGCCATCGGCAAGATAGTATCTCATGTTGTAGTCTTGGCCGTTGACCGTGTAGTTGCACGGAGGTGATTCCCGTTGCAAAGTCTCCTGAACACCGAAGATCGCTGAAGCACGTTGATGTCGTTGTGAGAACCTGGCATTCCAAAGAAAGCATGCCAAATCCATAAGTCATGTGATGCCACCGCCTCTAGTATGATGGTGGCATCTTTTGTGTGACCTTGATACATTCCTCGCAAATCTTTGGGGCAGTTCTTCCATTGCCAATGCATGCAATCGATTGATCCGAGCATTCCTGGAAACCCTCTGGCCTCTCCAATAGCCAACAACTTCTCCGTGTCCTGAGTAATTGGCTCTCTCACATACTCTGCTCCAAACACCTGCACCACGGCACGGGCAAACTTGACAGTAGTTTTCAGGCATGTACTCTCCCCCATCCTGACCATCTCACCAACGGCATCTGCCACAGTACCTAGTGCAAGCATCCTCAAGCAGCCGTGCGCTTCTGCTTGGCAGAGAAAGAGAGTTGACCGCGACAATCCCTTGTGAGCCTGAAGTAGTCATCATGTGCTTCCACTACCTCCACAATGCGCAAAAACAATGGTTTTCGCATGCGAAAGCGATGACGAAACCATGGATCATCCGAGAATCTTGGGTTGATCAAAGTAATCCTTCTGCAATAGCTTTGCTCCGGATACCCTATCCCGATTGATGACTCTTCGCCCTTTGATTGAGTCCTTGAAATTGAGAATATCCTTCAGTTGCCGGTCCATTTCCTCTTCCATGCTCATGACCATGATCATGTCCATTTCTTCGTCTGAATCCGATGAATCGAAGAACTCTTCTTGAATCAGTTCATCAAGCTGCGTCGGTCCATACTCCTCGTCGGGCGAAGCATCGGAATCCATCATTTCTCCTACAAATTTGACGAACATATCCAGTCAGACATTCTGTCAAACACATCCCGCGCAAGGTAGAGGCAGGGAATTTCCGGACGTACCGCGGTGTCTTCCGGGCCGGGGACGACATCCTCCGCGGCAAGGTCGAGAGAGACGATCCTTCTAACCGAGCGGCCGGGGGAGCAGAGGCTACTAGGCGACGGAGCGCGCGCGGCGGCAGAGCTGGGAGACGGACGGCGCGAGGAGGAAGAAGAGAGGATAACACCAAATGGATCCGGCACTTTGCGGGGTCGATTTGGGGCAATTTGAGGTGGGGTCGGGCTATCGGGTTCGACGTGGCGGGCGTGCCCGGGCACGCCTGGGCTCCCCTATACCCGCCCCTTATTTGGGCTGGAAATGAGGGGTGTCAGTCAGACCGGGCATTTGAGGTCGGTTTGAAAGGCCCGTCTTGGTCGATTTTTTGTGACCGGACAGTGATCGGACGGCCTGGCCGGACGTTTGAGGAGGGTATGAGAGGTCCGGCTGTAGATGCTCTTACATAGCAGATACTTCGTTTTCATTTGTTTGGCTGGTTTGTGTATATGATTAGGGCTAGTTTGGTTGGAGAGAAAGAATCACGCTGATTGATCATGTAGGCAACCAAAATACTAAGACATTTCCCTCGTCTTCATCTATAGCTTATGTTCGACACAAAAAATGATCAAGGAGCTGCGCTAACTTACAATAATTGCCTAAGAGACATCTGTGTCCTTCTGACCATGATACGCTGTTATAATTACACTAACCAGCGTTACTTAGTCTAAAGTGACATTTGCATCATTCGCAAAAAGAAAAAGGAGATACTTGCACATTCTAAGAGAAGTCTAAGCCTTAAAGCAATCACTACCATCACCCAAACATCGACGATTCTGTCCGATCACGTGCCAAAAGGCTGAATCGACCAAAGATTCTCTCTCTATTTTTGTGGGAGTGGTACAAGGCTGAATTAATCGAGCTGTTTGTTCATATATTTCCTTCGGTTGAGCAACTCTAGGGGTCGTCATATGGTTGGTAAGAGCATCTACAGCCGGACCTATCAAACCCGCCTCAAACGCCCGGGCAGGCCGCCCGGTCACTGTCCGGTCACAAAATTTCGACCCAGACGGGCCTCTCAAATGGCCCTCAAACGCCCGGGCTGACCGGCACCCCCCATATCCAGCCCAAATTTGAGGCGGGTATGGGGGCGCCCGGACGCGCCCGGGCACGCCCGCCACGTCGGACCCGACAGCCCGTCTCCACCCCCAAATTGCACCAAATCCCCCCCCCCCCCGACGAGCAGCTGGATCCATTTGCTATCTCCTTTCTTCGTCCTCCTCCTCGCCGACCGTCTCGCGCTCCGCCGCCGCGCCGTCCGTCTCGAGCTCAGCCGTTCCCAGCCTCTCCGCCGCCAGCTCCGGAAGAGCGCGCCCATCCTCGCCGCGGGGGACGTCGTCGCCGGCCCGGACGCCACCGTGGTACGTCCGTCAATACTCCGCCTCCGCCTTGCGCTTGATGTGTTCGACACATTGACCGACCAGAATTATTGTGATTTTGTTAGATAAACGAAGGATTCGGATGCTTCGTCGGACGAGGAGTATGGACCGACTGAGCTTGACCAAACGATTGAAGATGAGTTCTTCCATTCCTCGGATTCGGACGAAGAAGTGGACATGCTCATGCTCATGAGCATGCAAGAGGAAATGGACCGAGAAGTGGAGCATGTTCTCAACTTCAAGGGCTCAATCAAAGGGAGAAGAGTGATCAACCGGGACAGGGTGTCCGGAGCAAAGCTACTGCACAAAGACTACTTTTCTCCCACACCAACTTTCCCGGATGATCCATGGTTTCGTCGCCGTTTTCGCATGCGGAAACCATTGTTTTTGCGCATTGTGGACGGAGTGGAGTCACACGACGACTACTTCAAGCTGAAGAGGGATTGCTGCGGGCAACTCTCTTTCTCGCCCAAGCAGAAGTGCACGGCTGCTATAAGGATGCTTGCACTTGGTACTGCTGCAGACGCCGTTGGTGAGATGGTCAGGATGGGGGAGAGCACGTGCCTGAAGACTACTGTCCAATTTGCCCGCGTCGTGGTTGAGGTGTTTGGACCGGAATATCTCAGAGAACCAAATGCGCAGGACACAAAGAAGTTGTTGGCTATTGGAGAGGCAAGGGGGTTTCCAGGAATGCTCGGATCAATTGATTGCATGCATTGCCAATGGAAAAACTGCCCCAAAGGTCTGCGGGGAATGTATCAAGGTCACACCAAAGAGGCCACCATCATACTAGAAGCAGTGGCATCACATGACTTATGGATTTGGCATGCTTTCTTTGGAATGCCCGGTTCTCACAACGACATCAACGTGCTCCAACGATCTCCGGTGTTCAAGAGGCTTTGCAATGGGGAATCACCGCCATGCAACTACACCGTCAACGGCCGGGACTACAACATGGGATACTATCTTGCCGATGGTATCTATCCTCAGTGGGCGGCGTTTGTGAAGACCATATCCGAGTCGCGTGGCAACAAACAGATCCACTTTGCAACAATGCAGGAAGCGGCTAGGAAGGATGTGGAGAGGGCATTTGGTGTGCTTCAGGCTCGTTGGGGAATTGTGCGGAGCGCTGCAATGATGTGGGAAACAGAAACTTTGTGGCAGCTGATGACATGTTGTGTTATTCTGCACAATATGATTGTCGAGGATGAGGGTGAAGGTGTAGCCCAAACCAATGATTTCGAAGCTCCCGGAGAACAAGTTGAAATCCCGGAGGATCAAGATGCGGCCTAACTTCAGAATTTTCTGCAGATGCATCAAAATCTTCGAAATCACCAGGTGCACACGCAGCTACTCAATGATCTTGTGGAGCACATGTGGATCCACAATGGCAACCAAGGAGGCAATGCTTGAGTTTGGCACTTCAAATAAATTTTATGTAAACGCTATGTACGCTTGATACCAACACTACTTATTTTACGTGCGACATGATCGACGTGCATGTATTTGCATGGATTTGAGAGTCTGGATTTGATATATGTGGATGCACGGAACGAAATATGAGGGCCCGTCCGGATGCGCCCGCGGGCGTTTGAGGGGCCGGATTTGCCAAGTCCGTCTGTAGATGCTCTAAGACCAACTCTAACCGGGCGACTCATTTCGTCCATTCATGTTTTTTAGATCATCATGGTCAAAAATGGTGGTCCAGAGACCCATTTTCATTTTATGACCGTTTCGTATCCGCGCGGACTCATTCCTGTCTCAAATTTGGTTCACATTTGGATCGAAGGCGGACACAAAGCGAACGTTTTATGTGTCCTCTTCATCCGCCTTTGTCCGCTGCATGTGCCGCATGGCCCACCTGCCATCCATCCACCCATCTCTCTCTTCCTTTTTTTCTCTCTTCTCCCACCCATGCAGCCACCTTAAAATGCGTCAGCCAGCGTTGGACGCACTGTCATACCCAAATAAAAAAGTGAACAAACATGTCCGTTAGGCCGACCCAAATGGACAAAAACGCGCGTCCTTTTGGTTCACACGGTTTCTTTAACACGGTACAAACGCAAGCACTCATATACACGCGCATACACTCATCCCTATGAACGTACACACGCACACCCTACCCCTATGAGCACCTCCGAGAGACTGAGCCGGCATATCATCTTGAAATTTACAAAGTCACCGTAGGCACCTCGTCGTCGACGGGAACGTCTCCTCCCACTGTATGCGCATCGTCGGAAATCCTGAAATAAATTCAGAAATAAATGCGAGCACCGGAACTTGAACCCTGGTGGGCTTGGGATATCACGGTCCCTTTAACCATCCAACCACAGGTTGGTTCGCGTTTGGTTCACACGGTTGGAGTTGCTCTAATGTACTATAAGAGTTGGGCGTGTTTTGTTGCGTTGTCCGTGTTGTTGATTTTTTATTAAAAAGATACTTCCTAAATTAACTGTGAGGTCTTATAATTTGGAAACATAGTGTATTTATAGATAGATTATAGATATGAAGCCATTTTATATGGTTTTAGAGCTTACGACGGTTGTGTGAAAACACATAGTCGTCATAATGTGGTCTTTCATATATTTTCTTTTCTATTTTTTGGTTGCATTAACTTAATAATCATATAATCAACTTGAGTGATTAAAATACTAATTTGATGTAACATTTCGCAACAAAGCTGTTAAATGAGATAGAAAAGTCGATTAACAATATTTTCATACTAATAAACTTATGATTTGTACGTCTTAGAAAAAGCACTGGATGTTCCTCATAACGGGGATGGTGAATGGTGTGCACAAGGCACATGCATATGTGACAAGTCCACTACTCTTCTACGTGCGGTGGTGTGATGGTCGGCGACCTCGTCTTCATCCCATTCCTGCTCCGTGGCGGTTTCCTTAAAGATTTCGTGTGGGGCAGACAAACAAAACATAAACAGTGTAGCACTCATCTGATACGACTCAAATAGCTTTGAGTCATTTTTATGGGTGGCCCTGATCTTTCAGGGGCGCAAAAAGCTAGCAGAATAGACTTGATCCGAAGCAGATGAATTTAAACAGGCCTAATATATATAGTTGTCGATGTGTCCGTGTAAAAGAACAAGAATAGATGTGTCTAAAATCTCTATGTGATGTACTCGGTCTTACCAATATTGAAGAATGTTCTCTTAATTTGCACTTGGCGGATTCTACTATTAAAAAGCCTTTGGGAAGAATTAATGATGTTCTTATTCTTGAAAATAGGAACTATGTGCCCACAGATTTTATTGTTCTTGATATTGATTGCAATCCGTCTTGTCCCATTATACTTGGTAGACCGTTTTTACGTACTATAGGTGTCGTGATTGATATGAAAGAAGGAAATATTAAATTTCAATTTCCATTAAGAAAGGTAATGGAAAAATTCCCTAGAACAATAATTAAGCCACCATATGAATCAATCATGAGAGTATCCTATGGAGCAAAAATCAAATATGACAATACTTGAATCTATGCATTATGCCTAGCTGGGGGCGTAAAACGATAGCGCTTGTTGGGAGGCAACCCAATGAATAAATTTATTTTCTTATTTTTCTTTCTGTTTTTGAGTGTTGACACAATTATGCCTCTGTTATGATTGTGTTTTTATGTTTTATTTAGTGTTTGTGCCAAGTAAAGCCTTTAGGATGGCTCACAAGATGAGTAGAAACAATGCTGAATCTGAAACAGAAACTTTGACTCTAGTGCAGAAATTTTCATTTTTTCCTGGAACGTGATAATGATCTTAAATTTTAACACAGTGTTTCTATACAAATTCTTTACGTTGTCCTAATTTTTCAGAAATTTTAGAGTTACAGAAGTATGGTTACAGTACAGATTACTACATACTGTTCTATTTTAGACAGATTCTGTTTTCGTTGCATTGTGTGCTTGTTTTGATGAATCTATGGTTTGTATCGAAGGGTATAAGCCATGGTAAAGTTATAATACAGTAGGTATAATGCAATAATAAAATATGAATAGGTTTGCAACAATACTTAGAGTGGTGATTTGCTTTATTATACTAACAGATCTCACGAAGGTTTTGTTGAGTTTTGTGTGATTGAAGTTTTCAAGTTTTGGGTGAGATCACGATGGATGAAGAAATAAGGAGTGAAAAGAACCTAAGCTTGGGGATGCTACAGCACCCCAAGATAATATCCAAAGAGAAACAAGCAACTAATCTTGGGACTGCCCCGATTGGCATCCCCTCTTTCTTCTAACGACCATCGGTATTTTACTTGGAGCTATATTTTTATTCGTCACATATCATGAGTTTTGCTTGGAGTGCCTTGTATTATTTGAGTCTTTGCTTGATTTTCTTTCTAGTTTTTTACAAGTATCCTTGCTGTACACACCTATTTGAGAGAGCCAAAATTATGCTATGATTTGTTAGAATTGCTCTATATGCTTCACTTAAATTTCTTGAGCTATGGAATTGCTCTAGTGCTTCACTTACATCTTTTTGAGCACGGTGTGCTTTAAATTTTTGAAGAAATACTCTCATGATTCACTTAGATTAATTTGAGATTTGGTAAATTTTGAAGAAATCCTCTCATACTTCACTTGTATTATTTTGAGAGATGAAATTTTTATGCTCATGTTCTTCACTTAAATATATTTGAGCTTGTCAAAAGCAATGGAAATATATGAAACTAGTCCCAAAGTGATAGATATTCAAGAGGGATATAATAAAAACTTTCATGAAGATCATTGGACAAAATAAACTTGATTCCTTGTAATAGTTTTGAGACATGATGATATTGATATGTGAGTCATGTTGGTGAGTAATTATGCTTTAGTAAGAATATTGGTGTTAAGGTTTGTGATTCCCTATACAAGCACGAAAGTCAATAGTTATGCAATGAAATTACATTCTAATTATGGTGCATTATTCGGTGTTAGTTATGCTCAATGCCCGTTTATGTGAATTTTTGTTTGTTGGTTGGTTGCTTCTCAATCTATTTGCTAGCCTCCACTTGTACTAAGTAGAAATACTACTTGTGCATCCAAAATCCTTAAACCCAGTTTTGCCTTATGAGTCCACCATACCTACCTATATGCGGTATTTCCATGCCGTTATAAGCAAATTTGTATGTGCGATCTCTAATTTTCAAAATGAATTTCCTTTTTGTGTGCTCGTACCGCTCATGAAACGGTAGGGGGTATCCAATATTTTTCCATGCTAGATTTCTCAAGATGAGTGTTTATTCACTTGTCATTGCACGAGAGTACGGCGGTAATAGGGATGCCCAGTCCCGAAATGAAAAAGGAATTTACTTTTTATTGTCAAATAATAAATTTCTTGGAAAGTGTTGGTATGGAAGGCAATCGTGGATACGGCTAGCCATGGATTGTGAAAGAATGGTGGAAAAAGGAATAAACTTTATTTTATGTTTGGGAACCGCCTATGATGTATCTAGCATGGAAAGTATTGAGGACTACTTTGTCGTTTTTGTTGATAGGAAAGGCATGCCACTCAAAATATTTTTCTCTCTCAATTTAAGCTTTGAGCTCTGGCACCTCTACAAATCCCTACTTCGCTCTGCGAAGGGCCTATCTATTTACTTTATGCAATTTTTATTTTCAATTTGAGTCTCCATCTTCTCTTATAAAGCACCAACTAGGGGGCACTATGATCATACTTGTGCATTGGGTGTAGTTAATATTTGAGTGTGTTTCATGAATGGATCAATGATTGAGCATGATGGGCTAGGGATAACTTTCTTTAGTGTTGATATTTTGAAAGACATGGTTGCTTGTTGGCATGCTTGAGTATTAAAGTCTTTATGTCAAAACTAGACAATTGCTTTGAACCATCTAATAGTCCAAATGTCCATGCTACAAAATAAAAGAATATGAGATGAACATGTTAGGCAGCATTCCACATCAAAAATTCTGTTTTTATCATTTACCTACTCGAGGACGAGTAGGACTTAAGCTTGGGGATGCTGATACGTCTCCAACGTATCTATAATTTTTGATTGTTCCATGTTGTTATATTATCAATCTTGGATGTTTTACAATCATTTTATAGCAACTTTATATCATTTTTTGGGACTAACCTATTGACATAGTGCCAAGTGCCAGTTGCTGGTTTTTTGCTTGTTTTTTACTTCGCGGGATATTAGTACCAAACGGAGTCTAATCACGACGAAACTTTTTGTAGATTTTTTTTGGACCAGAAGAAAGCCATAGGGCCAAAGAAGTACCCGAGAGGAGGCCCAGGCAGCCCACAAGACACCAGGGCATGCCAGAGGCCCCTGGCGCGCCCTGGTGGGTTGTTGCCGCCTCGGGAGTCCCCTCCACCGTCTTTGAGCTCTATAAATACCTAAATATTCCAGAAACCCTAGAGGAGTCTACGAAAAACACTTCCAGCCGCCGCAAGTTCCAGAACCGCGAGATCCAATCTAACACCATCACGGAGGGGTTCATCATCCTCATTGGTGCCTCTCCGATGATGCGTGAATAGTCCACCATAGACCTACGGGTCCGTAGGCAGTAGCTAGATGGCTTCCTCTCTCTCTCTTTTGATTCTCAATACAATGGTCTCTTGGAGATCTATTTGAGTAATGACTTTTTGCGGTGTGTTTGTTGGGATCCGATGAATTTTGAGTTCATGATCAGTTTCTATCCATGAATATTATTTGAGTCTTCTTTGATCTCTTATATGGATGATTACTTATAGCCTCGTATTTCTTCTTCGAATCTTTGGTTTAGTTAGGCCAACTAGATCGAATTTTCTTGCCATGGGAAGAGGTGCTTTGTGATGGGTTCAATCTTGCGGTGTCCTCTCCCAGTGACAGAAAGGGCAACGATGCACGCATGTATCGTTGCTATTAAGGATAATAAGATGGGGTCTATTCCTACATGAATAGATCTTGTCTACATCATGTCACCGTTCTTATTGCATTACTCCATTTTTCCATGGACTTAATACACTAGATGCATGCTGGATAGCGGTCGATGTGTGGAGTAACAGTAGTAGATGCAGAATCGTTTCGGTCTACTAATCTTGGACGTGATGCCTATATAATGATCATCGTCGTGGATATCGTCATGATTATTTGATCTTCTATCAATAGCCCAACAGTAATTTGTTCACCCACCGTGTGCTATACTCATGAGAGAAGCCACTAGTGAAACCTACGGCCCCCGGGTCTACTTTTCCAACATATTGCTTTCCGATCTATCTTTTGCCGCTTTTTGTTTTCAGATCTATTATTCTAAAAACCCAAAAATACCTTGCTGCATTTTTTATTTGCCTCTTTTATTTTGTGTTCTTATGAGATCTATTTCTCCAATCTACTACTACCTAATTTATCTTTTTACCGTTGAGAGATTGACAACCTCTCTTACGCGTCGGGTTGCAAGTATTTGTTCTTTGTGTGCAGGTACCGTTTACATAGCGTTGCGTGATCTTCCTCCTAGGTTCGATACCTTGGTTTCATAACTGAGGGAAATACTTACCATAGCTGTGCTACATCATCCCTTCCTCTTTGGGGAAATACCGACGCAGTCTCAAGCCACGTCAGGCATACCGAGGCAATTATCACTTAAAGTTTTTTATCCGAGGATCACTCGGTTGTGGTCGGAGCCGCTGCGTCTGTGAAGGTGTCGAGGTCGATGCAGTCCGCAATCCGAGTGGCAGCTACGAGGAATGTCTCCATGAAGTCTTCAATCTTGGCACTTTTCCTCTTGATAACCTTCAGCGACTTCAACTTCTCCTCGTCCATGCCTTTGCAATGCACACAGACGAGGGCAAGGGCAATGTCGGCACCAGCGTGGGCCACGGATTTCTTCCACAATTGCACTCGGCGTGGAACGTCTTGCAGTCGGTTGATGAGGGCGTCTAAGTCTCTTCCTCAATCTTGGAAGTCTCTTCCTCAACATCCACGCAGAAATCTGTTGAATGGAAAAGGGAGTTACTGGGGGACGAGCGAAGAATCGAAGCAACTTGAAATGCAGTCGGGTCATTGCCATACCTTTGAGATTCTCATTCATCCCGTTGCCATAGTCCTCAACGAACTTCTCCAACTCAATTCTCTTGGATGCAACTTGCTTCAACTTCGTCTTGGCCTCAACAGCCTCCTCCGTAGACCTCTTGGAAATAGCCTCCACCGTTTTCTTCTCCTCCTCCCACTTCTCGAGAGACTTCATCTTGTCCTCGGCCTCTTTCATCTTCCAACTGGCCTCCTTCTAGGCGAAAGCTAGCTCGCGATCTTTCTTCTCCAGGGCCTCCTTCATGGTGTCTATAGAAATGGAAACCCGGAGTCTCTTAGTAAGTTGAAGATTTTCACTACGTACATCTGATAAAGTACTTTGAGTCGGACAGGGAAAAAGATCAAGTTCTAAAGCAGTCAGGCAGGAAATGCTCACCTCCGAGTGATCGTTTCTCTTGTTCGAGACGCGCGCTTTTGATCTTCTAGGCCTCAAGGCTGAGGCGCAGGTCTTGTACCTCCTTCTCTAGGGCGTTGTAGCGAGTCCCGAGCTCGCACACGCTCTGCCGACAGCAAACAAGGAAACATCAGTGACAACAATCGGATTCAAGATAAAGGATCATTCGGTTGAACTACAAGACTCTAAGACTCCCATCGACTGCTTCAATCGATAGCAGTCTCGGGGACTAATCCCAGTGGGTGCGCTCAACGTGCCCCCACTAGAATTATACTGAAGATGAGGTACTTCCACAAGCTCAGTAACAGGTTCTACCTACTCGGGGTGAGGTACTTCCACAAACTCAGTAATAGGTTTTACCCATTCGGAGAGAGGTCCTCCTCACTCGGGATGAGGTGCTTCCACAAGCTCAGTAACAGGTTCTACCTACTGGAGATGGGGTTCTACACCTTGACGATCAACGTCGAGAGGCTCTGGTCCATGGACCATCACTGCATCCTCTTCAACAAGTATCGCTTCACTCGAAATGAAGTATTACCGCAAGTACCATTCGGACTCTAAGACTCCCGCCGACTGCTTCACTCGACGGCAGTCTCGGGGACTACACCCAGTGGGTGCGCTCAGCGCGCCCCCACTGGAGAGTAACAGGTTCTACACCTCGATGGCTAACGTCGAGAGGTTCTGTTCCATGGACCATCACCGCATCCTCTTCTACAAGTATCTCTACATTCATTTTTACAAACGTCGCACTGATTCTAAGACTCCCGCCGACTACTTCAGTCGATGGCAACCTCGGGGACTACACCCAGTGGGTGTGCTTACCGCGCTCCCACTAGAATTATACTACACCCAGTGGGTGTGCCCCCGACGCAAACCCACTCGGGACTCAAAACACAATCGGGACTTCAAGAAACTACGTACAAGACAAAATGTCTGATTGAAGATGGTACTTACAAGAGTACTTACTCGGACGTTCTTCTCCAGAGCCTCGCTGGCTTCGTAGGCCTCTTTCAGCCTGTCGTTCATCAACTTCAATTGGATCAATGCCTCCTTGCTCGCTCCCACCTGGTCCTCCGGGACGTGGTGTAGTCTGAAGATGCCGGCCGCAGGAGGAGTTGGCAGAGGAGATCCGAGTCCGGTTCTAACCCCCGAAGAAGCTCCCTGAACCGGTGCTGATGCCTTAGCAGGAGAAGCATCCCGCATCACGACGTCTGCATCAGTGGAAGGATTCGGCGGGTCGACCTTGTCATCCGCGTCAAGTTCTATCACTTCACGCGATTCTGTAAGCACTCGAAGATCATTCAGGAGTAAGCTCAAAGGGGAAACACATAATTCAAAGATCATGTCCGAGTGAAGTTGAAGATTACCTTTTGAAGAGGCAGCATCAACGTCAGCTTTGTCCTTCTCTAGTGAAGCAGTCGAAGTGTCAGCTCTGCAATGAAGCCACTCGGAACGTCACATCACTCGGTCGAATAACTAAGATAGCAATCGATGCAAAGATACTTACGCTGAGTCCACTAGCCCGTTCATTTTGGTCTTCCGCAAGACATCCTTCCGAGGTTTGTTGACGGTGACCTTCGGCTGCTTGGCGGTCTTCTCGGGTGATGGTGCGAGCTCGCCACGCCCACGCTTCGAGATCCGAGTAGGAAGGACAGGCCCTGAGGTCTTGGCGGCACACGGACCTTTGGTGTTGCCTCCACGGACCCCAGGGTCCTGGCGCGCCTTGGAGCGGGGCTCTGGCAGAATCTCCTCTGATGGAGAGGATTCCGCCTCGTCTCATGGGTCCGAGTCCTCCTCCTCCTCCTCTTCACCGCTCTCGCTGTCGTCCACGTATTCCTCTTCACTATCCAAGCCCTCATGGCGCTCGTTGTCGCTCGTTACGTCAACGGGGGCGTTGTTGACAGTGGGTATCAAGCTCAGCATGCTCGTGAAGGCCTGTCGAGTGAAGTTTATGTCAGCCAAGGTTCCTGCCAGCAATCACCATAATCATTCGGAAAACAACAACAACATTCGGAACTTACCTCATTCGCTAAATTCTCAGCCGAGAACGGAGGCACCCGCCTCGTACCCCTGGGGTTGCCGCGAGCCGGAGTGATAGCCTTGAGCTTGTTCTCCATGGCCTCGGCGTTGAGCTCCTCCGGGTGTGTACACGTGGGGTCACTCGGACCCGAGAACTACCACATGGGGTGGGCTCTGGCCTGCAGCGGCTGGATTCTTCTCTGGAAGAAGACCTCCAACAGGTCCGGACCGTTGATGCCTTGATTCACTAAGGCTGCCAACGCAATCACAAGGATGTCTACTTCGACTTTCTCCTCCTTGGTCACAATAAGTTTGGGAAGCCACCAAATGCGCTCGGCCGAATACGGTGGGAGACCCGATTGGCCCTCGCCGACTGGGACGTCCTGGCAGTAAAACCAAGTCCCTTGCCAACCCTTGACCGTGTCGAGAAAATTCATTTGCGGAAAACTACCCTTCCCCCTCAACTAGATGCCTAAACCCCCACACAACTGGCCTACATTCGTCTTTCCCCCAGTCTGAGCAGTTTTCTTCACGGTCATCACTCGGCACGTGAACAAGTGTTTGAACAGACCCCGGTGAGGATGACAACCTGATAACCCACAAGTATAGGGGATCGCAACAGTTTTTGAGGGTAGAGTATTCATCCCAAATTTATTGATTCGACACAAGGGGAGCCAAAGAATATTCACGAGTATTAGCAGCTGAGTTGTCAATTCAACCACATCTGAAAGACTTAATATCTGCAGCAAAGTATTCAGTAGCAAAGTAGTATGGTAGTAACGGTAACGATGGCAAATGACAGTAGCAGTGTTGTGGTGATTGTAACAGTAGCAACGGAAAAGTAACTTAGCAAAGATCAATATATGAAAAGCTCGTAGGCAATGGATCAGTGATGGATAATTATGTCGGATGGCATTCATCATGCAATGGTTATAACATAGGGTGACACAGAACTAGCTCCAATTCATCAATGTAATGTAGGCATGTATTCCATATATAGTCATACGTGCTTATGGAAAAGAACTTGCATGACATCTTTTGTCCTACCCTCCCGTGGCAGCGGGGTCCTAATGGAAACTAAGGGATATTAAGGCCTCCTTTTAATAGAGAACCGGACCAAAGCATTAGCACTTAGTGAATACATGAACTCCTCAAACTACGGTAATCACCGGAAAGAATCCCAGTTATTGTCACCCTGGGGGATGCGGATCATAACTCGTAATAGGTGTCTACAACTTGCAAGATAGGATCAAGAACACATATATATTCATGAAAACATAATAGGTTCAGATCTGAAATCATGGCACTCGGGACCTAGTGACAAGCATTAAGCATAGCAAAGTCATAGCAACATCAATCTCAGAACATAGTGGATACTAGGGATCAAACCCTAACCAAACTAACTCGATTACATGGTAAATCTCATCCAACCCATCACCGTCCAGCAAGCCTACGATGGAATTACTCACGAACGGCGGAGAGCATCATGAAATTGGTGATGAAGGATGGTTGGTGATGACGACGGCGTCGATTTCCCCTCTCCGGAGCCCAAATCAGGCTCCAGATCCGTCCTCCCGAGGAAGAACAGGAGGTGGCGGCGGCTCCGTATCGTAAAACGCGATGAACTCTTCTCTCTGATTTTTTTCTCCGCAAATAGGAATATATAGGAGTGGAAACGAGGTCGGAGGAGCAACAGGGGCCCCACAAGACAGGGGGGCGCGCCCCCCTGGCTTGTGACCAGGTGGTGGCCCCTCTCTGGTTGATTCTTTCGCCAATATTTTTTATTAATTCCAAATATGTTCTTCGTAAATTTTCAGGTCAATCCGAGAACTTTTATTTCTGCACAAAAATAACACCAAGGCAATTCTGCTGAAAACAGCGTCAGTCCGGGTTAGTTTCATTCAAATCATGCAAATTAGAGTCCAAAACAAGGGAAAAGAGTTTGGAAAAGTATATACGTTGGAGACGTATCAACTCCCCCAAGCTTAAACATTTGCTTGTCCTCAAGCAATTCAGTTGATAAACTGAAAGTGATAAAGAAAAACTTTTACAAACTTTGTTTGATCTTGTGGTTGTAAATATGTCTAACTGATGTTCAGGTTTTCAGCAAAGATTATAAATTAATCACATTCACAATAACATTTAGGTCTCACATTTACTCATATCAATGGCCTAATCAACTAGCGAGCAATAATAATAAGTCTCGGGTGACAACAATTTTATCAAAACAATCATGATACAATATGACATAATGGTATCTCGCTAGCCCTTTCTAAGACCGCAAAACATAAATGCAGAGCACCTCTGAAGAACGAGGACTGACTAGACATTGTAATTCATGGTAAAAGAGATCTAGTCACACTCATACTCAATATCAATTAATAGCAAAGCATACAAATGACGGATGTGCTCTCTAACTGGTGCTCTTTATAGGAGGAGGATGACTCAACAAGAAATAAAATAGATAGGCCCTTCGCAGAGGGAAGCATTGATTTACAGAGGTGCCGGAGCTCGAGCTTTTAAAACAGAGATGAATAATGATTTTGGGTGGTATGCTTTCATTGTCAACATAACAACCAAGAGATCTCAATATCTTCCATGCTAGATACATTATAGGCGGTTCCCAAACAGAATAGTAAAGTTTTTACTCCCTCTCCACCAATCGATCACACTCCACGGCGGTCCGAATCCATGGGTACCGTCCATACAAACAACAATCCTGGGTTTTTTTTTTCATTATACTTTGATTTGAATTTTGAGCATGGAACTGGGCATCCCGAATACCAGCCACTTTCTCGTGAATGATAGTGAATCAACACATATCGTGAGAATAACCCACCTAGCATGGAAGATACTGACAGCCCCCAGTCGCTACATGAGCGATTCGGGCATACAAAACGGAATATTTATTTGAAGGTTTAGAGTATGGCACATGCAAATTTACTTGGAACGGCAGGTAAATACCGCATATAGGTAGGTATGGTGGACTCATATGGAACAACTTTGGGTTTATGGAGATGGATTCACAAGCAGTATTCCCGCTTAGTACAAGTGAAGGCTAGCAAAAGACTGGGAAGCGACCAACTAGAGAGCGACAACAGTCACAAACATGCTTTGAGATTAACCAACATTGAATGCAAGCATGAGTAGGATATAAATCACCATGAACATAAACATCGTGGAGGCTATGTTGGTTTTGTTTCAACTACATGCGTGAACATGTGCCAAGTCAAGCCACTCGAATCATTCAAAGGAGGATACCATTCTATCATACTACATCACAACCATTTTAATATGCATGTTGGCACTCAAGACAAACCATTATACACTCTTAGCTAATTAAGCATGGCATGAATAACTATAGTCTCTAATTGTCATTGCAAACATGTTCAATCCATAACGAGCTGAATCCAGAACGATGAGCTAGTCATATTTACAAAAACAAAATAAGTCGAGTTCATACCAGCTTTTCTCCATCTCAATCATTTCATCATATATCGTCATTATTGCCTTTCACTTGCACGACCGAACGGTGTGATAAATAATAAGAGTGCACGTGCATTGGACTAAGTTGGAATCTGCAAGCAATAACTCAAAGGAGAAGACGAGGTAATATGGGCTCTCTGAAAGATAAACAATAATGCATATGAGAGACACTCAACATTTTCATCGTGGCCTTCTCCTTACGACCCAAAGAAAAGAAAAGAAAACTATTTACACGGGAAAGCTCCCAACAAGCAAAAGAAGAACGAGAAATCTTTTTGGGTTTTCTTTTAGTACTACACTAAACAAACTTGAAAGTAAAGCTAGAACTATTTTTTTTTTGGATTTTCTCAAGGTTAATTAAACACATAAGAAGAAAGCAAAAAGAAGAAATAAACTACCATGGATGGTACAATGAAAAAGTATGAACACCGACAACTGGAACGAATGTGTGAACATGAATGTAATGTCGGTGAGAAATACGTACTCCCCCAAGCTTAGGCTTTTGGCCTAAGTTGGTCTAGGGCCACGGCTGGCCCGGATAATATCCAAAGTCATAGTTGGGATTGTACTGGGCTGCAGCAGCTACTGCCTGAGCGGCCGCAGCACGGAGGCGAGCGGCTTCCGCCTATCTCTCGTACTCATTTGCCTCCTCTCTGGTTATAAAGTATCTCCATTTTTCCTGAAAGTTAAAGAAGGGAGGAGCAGGAAGGGAAATATGGACAGCAAGCTGTCTGTCAAAAATTAGTCGGTACAAGAGGGGTTGTTCGTTTCTCTCAAGAAACTGGTAGCGCACCATAGCCTCATAATCAAGAAAAGCAGGTGGTAATTCAATATCATTCCCCCTTATGGGTACCCCAAGATAGTTAGCTACACGAGTGGCATAAATCCCGCCAAAGAAATCTCCTTCCTTAGCATTTTTATGTAGCCTCCTAGCAATAATAGCTCCCAGGTTATATCGTCTGTCACCCATGACCGCACTTTTATGAATACTAAGATCAGGTACGCAAAGGTGGCTATGGTCATGTTTACCGTTAATACATCTACCTATGAAGAGAGCAAAATAATGTATGGCAGGAAAGTGAATGCTCCCCAAGGTAGCCTGTGTAATGTTTCTAGTTTCTCCCACAGTGATGCTAGCAAGAAAATAATTGTATTTAGTTTTGTGAGGATCACTGTGGCTACCCCAATGTGGAATTTTGCATGCATTATTAAAATCTTCTAAGTCCACAGTATAAGATTCATCATAAAGATTAAATAGAACGGAATGATTATTACGCCTGGATGAAAATTCAAACCTCCATACGAAGGAATCAGTGAGTTGATAATATTGCTTGCATTGGTTTGAAACAAAATCTTCAAGGCCAGCATTTTGTATGTACGCGTAGAACTCCTCCTTGAAACCGGCTTGAGACATGAATTGATTCGACGGCCATTCGCAAGGCCGCACTTGAGCTTCCCTCGGTGGTTCGAAGTTGGGCTCACGTAAAGCGAGTCTCGGGGCCTTCTTGCTTGAGGAACCACCTTGGTATATTCTCCTTAACATTTTTTTCTTTCACTGGATTTTTTTTTCTGAAATTTTAGTGACTACAAATAAAAGTGAACAAAACTCAATAAAACTTATAGCAACTACTCCCACAAGTGCCTAGAGGCTATATCATGCATCAAAACTACTTGGGACCATACAAATTTGACATGCAAGCTCAAGAACAAGGTCACCATAGCAGCAAAAATTTGCAATATATAAAGCACTTAGAACAAAAACTAATTGGACCATTGGAGGAGTCACATACCGATGAACAATCCCCTAAAACAGTTTTGCAAATGGAGCTTTGAGCAAGGAGATCGAAAATGGCAGCAAGATGAGCTAGAACACGGGTTTGAGCAATGGTGGGATTTTTTCTGAGGGAAGACGAAGTGGATGGGGGCTGGAATAAGTGAGGGGGCCCCACGTGGGACCCACAAGCCAGGGGGCGCGCCCAGGGGGGGTGGGCGTGCCCTGCAGGCTTGTGGCCCACTGGTGCAACCCCCTGATGTATACTCAGTGCCAAAAAATCTTAAATATTCTAGAAAAAATCATACTAAATTTTCAGGGAATTCTGGGAACTTTTATTTTCAGGTCATTTTTCTATTGCATGGATAAATCAGAAAACGAAGGAATAATGGCATTTTTACTAAATTGAAACTAAAGAAAAGAAAATAAAAGTTGGGTACAGAAGGTTGTGCTTTCTAAATTCATCCATCTCATGCTCATCAAAAAGAATCCATCAATAAGGTTGATCAAGTCTTATTGACAAACTTTTTCCGAAGGACATGGAACCGGAGAATTTTCGAATAACACTAGGTTACCTCAATGGGGATATGCATGTCCCCAACAATAAGTATATCATATTTCTTTTTGACAGTAGGGAGAGGGAATTCAAAGCCTCCAATAATAATCGTTGAATTTTTTTCAATGGAGTTGATACTATGAACTTGAGGTTGTTTCTTCGGGAAGTGTACCGTATGCTCATTACCATTAACATGAAAAGTGACGTTGCCCTTGTTGCAATCAATAACAGCCCCTACAGTATTCAAAAAGGGTCTACCAAGGATGATCGACATACTGTCGTCCTCGGGAATATCAAGAATAACAAAGTCCGTTAAAATAGTAACATTTGCAACCACAACAGGCACATCCTCGCAAATACCGATGGGTAAAGCAGTTGATTTATCAGCCATTTGCAAAGAGATTTCAGTAGGTGTCAACTTATTCAAATCAAGTCTACGATATAAAGAGAAAGGCATAACACTAACACCAGCTCCAAGGTCACATAAAGCGGTTTTAACATAATTTCCTTTAATAGAGCATGGTATAGTAGGTACTCCGGGATCTCCTAGTTTCTTCGGTATTCCACTTTTAAAAGTATAATTAGCAAGCATGGTGGAAATCTCAAATTCAGGTATCTTTCTTTTATTTGTCACAATATCTTTCATATACTTAGCATAAGGAGACATTTTCAGAATATCAGTCAAGCGCATACGCAAAAAGACAGGTCTAAGCATTTCAACAAAGCGCTCAAAATCCTCATCATCCTTCTTCTTGGATGGTTTAGGAGGAAAGGGCATGGGTTTCTGAACCCATGGTTCTCTTTCTCTACCATGCTTCCTAGCAACAAAGTCTCTTTTATCATATCTCTTATTCTTAGGTTGTGAGTTATCAAGATCAACAACAGGTTCAATCTCCACATCATTATCATTACTAGGTTGAGCATCAACATGAACATCATCATTAATATCATCACTAGGCTCATGTTCATTACCAGATTGTGTCTCAGCATCAGAAATAGAAATATCATTTGGGTTTTCATGTGAATCAATGACAGGTTCACTAGCAGCATGCAAAGTCCTATCGTCATTCCTTTTCCTTCTATTACTAGAATGACTAGGTTCATCAGTATTAACTCTCTGAGAATCTTGCTTAATTCTCTTAGGGTGGCCCTCATGATACAAAGGTTCCTGAGTCATTCTACCACCTCTAGTCACAACTCTAATAGAATGATCATTGTTCTTACTAATCATCTCATTAAGCAAATCATTCTGTGCCTTAAGTACTTGTTCTACTTGAGTAGTCACCATGGAAGCATGTTTACTAATAAGCTTAAGGTCATTAACAGTTCTACTCATATAATCACCCAAGCGATCTAGCATGTAAGCATTATGTTTCAATTGTCTACTAACATAAGCATTGAAATTTTCTTGCTTAACAATAAAGTTATCAAACTCATCCAAGCATTGGCTAGCAGACTTATTATAAGGAATATCACCTTCATCAAATCTACGGAGGGAATTTACCTCTACTACCAGTGTCGGGTTATCAAGACCATGTATTTCTTCAATAGGTGGTAGATTCTTAACATCTTCAGCTTTAATACCCTTTTCTTTCATAGATTTCTTTGCCTCTTGCATATCTTCAGGACTGAGAAATAGAATACCTCTTTTCTTCGGAGTTGGCTTTGGAGGAGGTTCGGGAATAGTCCAATCATTATCATTACTCAATATATTATTCAATAGTAGTTCAGCTTGTTCAACAGTTCGTTCCCTGAAAACACAACTAGCACAACTATCTAGGTGGTCCCTAGAAGCACCAGTTAGTCCATTATAAAAGATATCGAGTATTTCGTTTTTCTTGAGAAGATGATCAGGCAAAGCATTAAGTAATTGGAGAAGCCTCCCCCAAGCTTGTGGGAGACTCTCTTCTTCAATTTGCACAAAGTTAAATATTTCCTGCAGGGCAGCTTGTTTCTTATGGGCAGGAAAATATTTTTCAGAGAAGTAATATATCATATCCTGGGGACTACGCACGCAACCAGGAGCAAGAGAATTAAACCATATCTTGGCATCACCCTTTAATGAGAAAGGAAACAACTTAAGAATACAGTAATAGCGAATTTTTTCCTCGTGGGTGAATAGGGTGGCTATATCATTCAATTTAGTAAGATGTGCCACAACAGTTTCAGATTCATAACCATGGAAAGGATCAGATTCTACCAAAGTAATTAACTCAGGATCGACAGAGAATTCATAATCCTTATCAGTAACAAAGATAGGTGAAGTAGAAAACTTGGGATCATATTGCATTCTAGCATTCAAAGATTTTTCTTTCCACTTGCGTAGCAATTTCTTAAGATCATCTCTATCCTTACAAGCAAGAAAGTCCCTAGCTACCTCTCCTTCCATAACATAACCCTCAGGTATATTAGGCAATTCATATCTAGGAGAGCTAGGTCTAGCAGGTGTATCATAGTGTTCAGTTTCAATAATTTCATCAGCTTCAGAGATATCATCAGTTTCAGCATTCACTCTAGCAATTTGTTCATCAAGGAATTCACCCAGTGGCACAGTAGTACCAAGCAAAGTATCATCATAAGCATCATGCATAGCAGAAGTAGCATCATCAATTACTTGCGACATATCAGAATTACTAGCAGGTGGTGGTGTCGCAAATTTACTCATAACAGAAGGTGAATCAAGTGCAGAGCTAGATGGCAGTTCCTTACCTGTCCTCGTAGTTGAGGGGCAGATCTTAGTTTTAGCGTCTTTCAGATTCTTCATAGTGATCAACAGATAGAAATCCCAAGTGACTCAGAGAATAGAGCTATGCTCCCCGGCAACGGCGCCAGAAAAAGGTCTTGATAACCCACAAGTATAGGGGATCGCAACAGTTTTTGAGGGTAGAGTATTCAACCCAAATTTATTGATTCGACACAAGGGGAGCAGTGTTGTGGTGATTGTTACAGTAGCAACGGAAAAGTAACTTAGCAAAGATCAATATATGAAAAGCTCGTAGGCAATGGATCAGTGATGGATAATTATGTCGGATGGCATTCATCATGCAACGGTTATAACATAGGGTGACACAGAACTAGCTCCAATTCATCAATGTAATGTAGGCATGTATTCCATATATAGTCATACGTGCTTATGGAAAAGAACTTGCATGACATCTTTTGTCCTACCCTCCCGTGGCAGCGGGGTCCTAATGGAAACTAAGGGATATTAAGGCCTCCTTTTAATAGAGAGCCATACCAAAGCATTAGCACTTAGTGAATACATGAACTCCTCAAACTACGGTAATCACCGGAAAGAATCCCAGTTATTGTCACCCTGGGGGATGCGGATCATAACTCGTAATAGGTGTCTACAACTTGCAAGATAGGATCAAGAACACATATATATTCATGGAAACATAATAGGTTCAGATCTGAAATCATGGCACTCGGGCCCTAGTGACAAGCATTAAGCATAGCAAATTCATAGCAACATCAATCTCAGAACATAGTGGATACTAGGGATCAAACCCTAACCAAACTAACTCGATTACATGGTAAATCTCATCCAACCAATCACCGTCCAGCAAGCCTACGATGGAATTACTCACGAACGGCGAAGAGCATCATGAAATTGGTGATGAAGGGTGGTTGGTGATGACGATGGCGTCAATTTCCCCTCTCCGGAGCCCAAATCAGGCTCCAGATCTGTCCTCCCGAGGAAGAACAGGAGGTGGCGGCGGCTCCGTATCGTAAAACGTGATGAACTCTTCTCTCTGATTTTTTTCTCCGCAAATAGGAATATATAGGAGTGGAAACGATGTCGGAGGAGCAACAGGGGCCCCACAAGACAGGGGGCGCGCCCTAGGGGGGGGGCGCCCCCCTGGCTTGTGACCAGGTGGTGGCCCCTCTCCGGTTGATTCTTTCGCCAATATTTTTTATTAATTCCAAATATTTTCTCCGTAAATTTTCAGGTCAATCCGAGAACTTTTATTTCTGCACAAAAATAACACCAAGGCAATTCTGCTGAAAACAGCGTCAGTCCGGGTTAGTTTCATTCAAATCATGCAAATTAGAGTCCAAAACAAGGGCAAAAGAGTTTGGAAAAGCAGATACGTTGGAGACGTATCACAGCCGAGGAAGTTTTCACAAAGAGATACGAAGGCAACCAGATAGGAAACGCGTTGGGGGAAGGTGATGGAGCTGAGCCCCGTAAAAGTACAAGAAAGAGCGGAAGAATGGATGGGGAGGCAAGGAGAAACCTCGGTCAATATGGGTTGTGAGGAGGACCTGTTCGTCCCCACGCGGCGCTGGCTCAACCTCGCCTGCTGCCGGCAGCCGCCAGCTCCCAGCAACCAGGAGGCCCTGGTTTTCCAGCTCCATCAGCCGGCCGGCGGTGGTCCGAGGCGGCATCCAGTCGCCCTGGACGAAGCCCGCCGGTGCAACCGCGCTTGAGGAGGACCCGCGTGACGCTTTCTTTGCCTTCTCGGCCTTCATGGTGGCGCTCCTCGTCATCTTCGGCAGATTGGGACGGCGAATCGGCGAAGTTGCAGCGCAGGTGAAGCCCTCGGTGGAACAGTGGAGAAATCGGAGAGGCGGGGAATGAGAGTTATCTCTGTCTTCCCCCCTCCCAGTCAAGTCTTATACCCCGTCTCAGCGGATTCACAGTCATCAGATCAGCAAGCGCCGCGCAACCAACGGGCGGCAGCAGATTCGCAAAATCTTTAGGACAGCATTGCAGGGACGCGTGGCGAAATTTGTGGCGCAGAAATCGATGCGTCGCATTCACTTTCCCCACTTCTGTGACGCAACCGCCCACGCGCGTGCTTCCCACAATTTCGAAATCGCCGGAGATTTCGCCACAACTTGGTCCAAATGGGCTCCACGTCTACTGGTGCGCTCCGATGTACCTAAACCCATCGAGTGGACAAAAAAGATCTGTCGAGCACTCGGATGAATTTTCGACTGTCACAGGAACATCCAAAAGGTCAGCAGTTTTCTAGCATTACTAACCGGAAGTTTTGACGATCGCACTCTCGAGTCTTTGGGTCGCTTCTCCCGAGAGCGAATCCAACTCTAGCTGAGTGGCTCGAACAGTCAGGCTGTTCGGGTCATTCAGAATCTATTTAACCTGAATCGGTTATGGTTTTAAAGCCGGGTGAGAAATAATCCGACTCATTTTTCGGTGTTTCTGAAACGCCGCCGATGTCACATCACATCGATCACTCGTTCCCCAAACCTCAACCGATTCGGGGGCTACTGATGAGGTCACCTACCCAAGGTAGGGTCATGGACCTCACATCTAGGGCCCACCTGCGGTCCTACATGTTCATGGAAGTCTCTGGACTACCTTAGCATTCGGATGATTTTACTAGATCCACTCGAATCCTTGGAAGTCACTCGGACGTCATCAGCCAGTCGGCCAGGCTTTGGCACTCGGACGTGAAGAAGCAGAGGCGGCGTGGAAGCTACAACGTTAGAGGGACTTAACTCGCATAAAGTGTTGTGAAGACAACGTTACCTATAACGCCCCTAGTTAACACAGCCGTTTTTAGTAACTCCAGCAGTTACCGTCATTAATTACCCTAGTAATGGTGCTCGGCTAGTGGTGGCGCACTCTATATAAGCCACCCCTGGCGCCAGAGCGAGGGTTACGAACTCTCTGTAATCAGATATACCCATAAGCAAACACTAAGCCTCAGGGCTCGAGACGTATGGTCTTTACCACTTCCGAGTGGGGTCTGAACTTGTACATTCGAGTGTTACAGTTGTGCTGTAGCTAGGCTCCGCCCTTATTCATACGTACCCCCCGTACTACTGTCAGTCTTACTCCCACGATAGATAAGATTGTTCTTGATGTGGAAACTCTTAAAAATAAAACTTGCCACCCAAGCATGATTTTAATGAGACTATTAAATCTATCCAAATATCTATTAATGAAAGTAAGGAGAGGACCGCTAAGTTGAAAGCTAAGCGGGAATTCTTAGAAAAAGCTCTACCACCCGGTTTTACCGGAATCATGATGAAGATCTTAAAATGATTGGTACTTCTCCTATCGAATCTTTATTTACTAATATGAACGTAAATGATAAAGGGACTAAATATGAGTCAACTTTAGCTAGGAGGCTGATACGTCTCCAACGTATCTATAATTTTTGCTTGTTCCATGATGTTATATTATCATTCTTGGATGTTTTACAATCATTTTATTACAACTTTATATCATATTTTGGGACTAACCTATTGACATAGTGCCAAAGTGCCAATTGTTGTTTTTGCTTGTTTTTTACTTTGCAGAAAATCAGTAGCAAACGGATCCCAAACACTGCGGGGATTTTTGTGGATTTTTTATGGACCAGAAGAAAGAAGATGGGCCAAAGAACACCAGAAGAGGGGCCCCAAGGTGGCCATCCCCCACCAGGGCGCGCCAGAGGCCCCCTGGCGCGGTCTGGTGGTGGATGGGCACCTCGGGCACCCCCTCAACCGACTATCAAGCCTATAAATTCCCAAATATTCGGAAACCCCCAAAAATAACCCTAAACTCTCCGCTCCGCCACCGCAACTCTCTGTATCGACGAAAAACCAATCTGGAGACATTCCAGTACCCTGCCAGAGAGGGGAATCCATCTCCGGTGGCCATCTTGATCATCCCGACGGAGGCCGTGACGAGGAGGGAGTAGTCCACCCTCAGGGCTGAGGGTATGTACCAGTAGCTATGTGTTCAATCTCTCTCTCTCGTGTTCTTGAGATGTCACGATCTTGATGTATCACGGGCTTTGTTAATATAGTCGGATCACATGATGCTATCCCTTGCTACCTTGTTGTGATGAATTGAATCTTTCCCTTTGAGATATCGTTATGTTGGATTGAACATTGGATTTGAGAACACTTGATATATGTCTTGCATATGGATACCCGTGGTGACAATGGGGTGTTCAATTGATTCACTTGATGTATGTTTTGGTACTCAACTTGCGGATTCCCGCGGTGACATTGGGGTAATCTATGCATAGGGGTTGATACACGTTCTTGTCCTACTTTCTCCGATAGAAATCTTGGGGCACTCTTTGAGGTTCTTTGTGTGGATTGAGTATTATGAATCTGAAATTGTTTGATGCGTATCGTATAAGTAACTCATGGATACTTGTGGTGACATTGGAGTATCTAGGTGACATTAGAGTTGGTTGATGTGTATCATATGGTGTTATTCTAGTACGAACTCTTAGATAGATCGAACGGAAAGGATAACTTGATGTTATCTTAGTACGAACTCTTGAATAGATCGATCGGAAAGAATAACTTTAAGGTGGTTTCGTACCCTACAAACAATTTCTTCTTATGTTCTCCGCTAGATAAGAACTTTGGAGTGATTCTTCGTTGCACATTGAGGGATGGTTATGTGATCCAATTATATTAGCATTGTTATGAGATTGCACTAGCGAAAGTACGGACCCTAGGCCTTGTTTTCAAGCATTGCAATACCGTTTGTGCTCACTTTTGTTACTTGCTACCTTGCTGTTTTTATATTCACAGATTTCAAAAACCTATATCTACCATCCATATTGCACTTGTATCACCATCTCTTCGCCGAACTGGTGCACCTATACAATTTGCCATTGTATTGGGTGTGTTGGGGACACAAGTGATTTCTCGTATTTGATTGTAGGATTGTTTGAGAGAGACCCTCTTCATCCTACACCTCCCATGGATTGATAAACCTTAGGTCATCCACTTGAGGGAAAATTGCTACTGTCCTACAAAACTCTGCGCTTGGAGGCCCAACAAAGTCTACAAGAATAAAGTTGCGTAGTAGACATCAAGCTCTTTTCTGGCGCCGTTGCCGGGGAGGTGAGTGCTTGAAGGTATATCTTTAGTTCTTGCAATTAAATCTTTTAGTTTCTTGTTTTTCACTAGTTTGGTTTTATAAAAGAAAACTACAAAAAATGGAGTTTAGGTTGCATCAATTGGTTCGTCTTTTTAATGTCTTTCGTGAAAATGATGGTTTGGAAAATTGTGCTCAATTGGTAGAGGAAGAATTTATGAAAATACTTAATGAGAATTCCTTGAATGATGAGCATGATTGCAATATTGCTAGTATGAATTCTCTGAATATCCATGATGCTAATGATATGCAAAGCCACAAGCTTGGGGATGCTATGTTTGATGAAGATGATATTTTTAGTCCCCCAAGTTTTGATGAGCAAATTTGTTATGATAATGACATGCCTACTATCTATGATGATTATGATGATGACATGTATGCTATAAAGAGTGATAGTAACCATGAAACTTGTCATCATGATTTTAACATTCAAAGTGGTTATGTCAATCAAGTATCTCATGATAGTTATTTTGTTGAGTTTGCTCCCACTAATATGAATGAGAAGAAAATTGCTTATGTGGAGAGTGACAAATTTTCTATGCTTGTGGATCATGAAGATAATGCTTTATGTGATAGTTATGTTTTGAAATTCCTTCATGATGCTACTGAAAATTATTATGAGGGAGGAACATATGCTTGTAGGAATTGCAATAATATCAAGTTTCCTCTCTATGTGTTCAAAGTTTTGAAGTTATGCTTGTTTTTGCCTTCCTATGCTAGTTGATTCTTGCTCCCATAATTTTTTTGCTCACAAAATCCCTATGCATAGGAAGTGGGTTAGACTTAAATGTGCTTGTCATGAGATTCATGATGCTTTTTTGCATGTTTCAATTATTATTCCTATGTGAGCATCATTGAAATCATCATGCCTAGCTAAAAGGCATTCAAGAAAAGCGCTTGTTGGGAGATAACCCAACACTTTTACTTTATGTTTTTGTGTGTTAACATGATTAAGATACTGTAGTAATCATGTTTTGTGCCTTTTATTTCAATAAAGTGCCAAGTAAAGCCTTTGGGATGACTCACAAGATGAGTAGAATTGATGCTGAACCAAAACAGAAACTTTTGACTCCAGTACAGGAATTTTCATTTTTTACTGGAGCGTGATAATGTTCTGAAATTTTTACAAAGTATTTTTATACAAATTCTTAAGGTTGTCCTAATTTTTCATAATTTTTAGAGATAGGGAAGTATGGTTACACTACAGATCTTCACAGACTATTCTGTTTTTGACAGATTCTGTTTTGCATGCATAGTTTGCTTGTTTTAGTGTTTCCATAGCTTATATTTAGTGGTATAAATTATGGGAATGGTATAATACAGTAGTTATCATGTGGTAACAATTCTGAATCTTGTCTTGACAGTACCTAAGTGAATGATCTATCTTTATTATACTAACCCATCTCACAAAGTTCCGTTAAGTTTTGTGTGATTGATGTTTTCAAGTTTTGGGTGAGATAATGATATGAGGAGAATAAGGAGTGACAAGAACCTAAGCTTGGGGATTCCCAAGGCACCCCCAAGGTAATATCCAAGGAATACTCAAGCGCCTAAGCTTGGGGATGCCCCGGAAGGCATCCCCTCTTTCGTCTTCAACACTATCGCTATATCTTACTTGGAGCTATATTTTTATTCGTCACATAATATGAGTTTTGCTTGGAGCGTCATTTTGTTTTGTTGTTCTCTGTTAGGTGTTATTTATAATCTTGTTTTTCAATAAAAATTTCCAAAAATTGCCTTAGGATGCTTGCATTGCATGTTTTGATGTGTGCTGTGTAAAAACAGAAACTTTTGCTGTAGTGTTTGAATTTTCATATTTTACTGGAACGTGGAAAGTTTCTGAAATTTTTACACAGTGTTTTCATATAAATTATTTAGCTTTTCCTAAATTTTCATAATTTTTTGAGTTACAGAAGTACACTAGTTTAATAGATTACTACAGACTGTTCTGTTTGGACAGATTGCTGTCATAGTTTCGTTATCTACTTATCCTATAGTTTCCATAGCCTATATTGGTAGATATAAATTGTGGAAATGATAGTAAACAGTAGATTATGTTTGAAAATTATTGTGCAACTTGTCTTGGCAGTACATGAAGTGTTGATTTGTTCTTATGTGTACTAACCTATCTCACGAGTTCTTTTCGAGTTTTGTGTGGATGAAGTTTTTGAGAATAGGTGAAACCGGGATATGAGAGGATTGAACGAGATACAAAAGCTCAAGCTTGGGGATGCCCAAGGCACCCCCAAGTAAATATTTCAAGAAGTCTCAAGCATCTAAGCTTGGGGATGCTACGCATCCCACCTCTCTTCGTCAACTATCGGTTAGCCTATGTTGAGCCTAAATTTTTATTTGTTCACATGATGCGTGCTATTCTTGGAGTTCTATTTTTGTTTAGTTTGCTTTTTGAATAAAATACTTAGATCTGAAAATCTATATTGAGAGAGAGTCCTCACATAGCTACTTAATCGTTTGACTACTCATTGATCTTCACTTATATCTTTTTGGAGTAGCTTGTCATTTACTCTCATGCTTCACTTAGATTAATTTGAGAGTTAGTAATTTTTTGAATAAATTCTCTCATGCTTCACTTATATTATTTTGAGAGATGAAATCTTTATGCTCATGTGCTTCACTTAAACTTGTTTGATCTTGTCGAAAGCAATGGCAATACATGAAACTAGTCCCAAAGTGATAGATATCCAAGGAGGATATAATAAAAACTTTCATGAAGATCATTGGACAAATTAAACTTGATTCCTTGTAATAGTTTTGAAACATGATGATAGTAATATGTGAGTCATGTTAGTGAGTAATTATGCTTAGTAGGAATATTGGTGTTAAGGTTTGTGATTCCCTATGCATGCACGAAAGTCAATAGTTATGCAATGAAGTTACATCCTACTTGTGGTGCATTATTCGGTGTTAGTTATGTTCAATGCTCACTTATGTGATTTTTCGTTTCTTGGTTTGGTTGCTTCCCAATCTATTTGCTAGCCTTCATTTTTACTAAGTAGAAATTCTACTTGTGCATCCAAAATCCTTAAACCAAGTTTTGCCTTATGAGTCCACCATACCTACCTATATGCGGTATTTCCATGCCGTTCCAAGCAAATTTGTATGTGCCATCTCTAAATTTTCAAAATAAATTTTCTCTTTTGTGTGCCCGTACCGCTCATGAAACGGTGGGGAGTGTCCAATATTTTTCCATGCTAGATGTGTTATTCTCAAGATGAGTGTTTATTCACTTGTCATTGCACGAGAGTGCGGTGGTAATAGGGATGCCCATTCCCGAAATGAAAAAGAAAAAAAATATTTACTTTATGTTGTCAAATAATAAAATTCCTTGGAAAGTGTTGGTATGGAAGGCAACCGTGGATACGGCCCGCCATGGAAAGTGAAAGTTTGGTGGAAAAAGGAATAAACTTTATTTTTTGTTTGGGAACCGCCTATGATATATCTAGCATGGAAAGTATTGTGAGCTACTTTGTCGTTTTCGTTGAAAAGAAAAGCATGCCACCCAAAATATTTTTTCTCTCTCAATTTAAAACTATGAGCTCTCGCACCTCTACAAATCCCTACTTCCCTCTGCGAAGGGCCTATCTATTTACTTTATGCAATTTTTATTTTTGCTTTGAGTCTCCATCTTCTCTTATAAGCACCAACTAGGGGGCACTATGATCGTACTTGAGCATTGGGCATAGCTAATATTTGAGTGTGTTTCATGAATGGATCAATGATTGAGCATGATGGGCTAGGGATAACTTTCTTTAGTGTTGATATTTTGAAAGACATGGTTGCTTGTTGACATGCTTGAGTATTGAAGTCATTATGTTAAAACTAGACTATTGCTTTGAATCATTTACGAGTCCAAATGTCCATGCTATACAAAGAAGAAAAGAATATGATGAACATGTTAGGCAGCATTCCACATCAAAAATTCATTTTTTATCATTTACCTACTCGAGGACGAGTAGGAATTAAGCTTGGGGATGCTGATACGTTGATACGTCTCCAACGTATCTATAATTTTTTACTATTCCATACTATTATATTATCTGTTTTGGATGTTTTATATGCGTTAATATGCTATTTTATATTATTTTTGGGACTAACCTATTAATCTAGAGCCTAGTGCCAGTTTCTGTTTTTTCCTTGTTTTTGAATATTGCAGATAAGGAATATTAAACGGAGTCCAAACGGAATAAAATCTTCGGAATGATTTTTCTTTGACCAGAAAAAACCCAGCAGACTTGGAGACGAAGGCAGGAGACCTGCCGTGGCGTCACAAGCCACCAGGGCGCGCCCTAGGGGGGGGCGCCCCCCTGGCTTGTGGACCCACGGCAGCCCTCCTAACCCTATTCTTCAGCCTATAAATTCCCAAATATTCCCTGGATACTAAAAAGAGCCACGAAAATACTTTTCCGCCACCGGAAGCCTCTGTTCCCATGAGATCCAATCTTGGAGCCTTTTCCGGTAATCTGCCGGAGGGGGATTCGATCACGGAGGGCATCTACATCAACTCCATTGCCCCTCCGATGATGCGTGAGTAGTTTACCACAGACCTTCGGGTCCATAGCTAGTAGCTAGATGGCTTCTTCTCTCTCTTTGTTCTTCAATACCATGTTCTTCATGATCTTCATGGAGATCTATCCGATGTAATACTCTTTTGCGGTGTGTTTGTCGAGATCCGATGAATTGTGGGTTTATGATCAGCTTATCTATGAATATTATTTGAATCTTCTCTGAATTCTTATATGCATGATTTCATATCTTTGCAAGTCTCTTCGAGTTATTGGTTTGGTTTGGCCAACTAGATTGGTAATTCTTGCAATGGGAGAAGTGCTTAGTTTTGGGTTCAATCTTGCGGTGTCCTCACCCAGTGACAAAGTAGGGGTAGCGAGGCACATATTTATATTGTTGCCACCGAGGATAAAAACATGGGGTTTTCATCATATTGCTTGAGTTTATCCCTCTACATCATGTCATCTTACCTAATGCGTTACTCTGTTCTTCATGAACTTAATACTCTAGATGCAGGCAGGAGTCGGTCGATGTGTGGAGTAATAGTAGTAGATGCAGAATCATTTCGGTCTACTTGACACGGACGTGATGCCTACATGCATAATCATTGCCTTGGATATCATCATAATTATTTGCTTTTCTATCAATTGCTCGACAGTAATTTGTTCACCCACCGTATTATTTTCCTTTATGAGAGAAGCCTCTAGTGAAACCTATGGCCCCCGGGTCTATTTTCCATATTATATTTTCAGATCTATAAACCAAAAATACCAAAAATATCTCGCTGCATTATTTTTACTTTTGTTTTACTTTACATTCTAGCAATCCTTTATATCTATCTCTATCAGATCTCATCCTTGCAAGTAACCGTGAAGGGATTGACAACCCCTTTATAGCGTTGGGTGCAAGTGTTTGATTATTTGTGTAGGTACATATATTGGGGACTTGCTTGTATCTCCTACTGGATTGATACTTTGGTTCTCAACAACTGAGGGAAATACTTATCTACTTTGCTGCATCACCCTTTCCTCTTCAAGGGAAAACCAACGCATGCTCAAGAAGTAGCAAGAAGGATTTCTGGCGCCGTTGCCGGGGAGATCTACATCAAGCCTACCAAGTACCCATCACAAACTCATCTCTTGCATTTACATTATTTGCCATTTGCCTCTCGTTTTCCTCTCCCCCACTTCTAAAACGATTTTCAGAAAAAACCAAAAAGATTTGCCTTTTTATTCGCCCTTCTTTCGTTCGTCTTTTCGTTTGCTTTTTGTTTGCTTGTGTTGCCATGTGCCTTCTATTTGCTTGCATCTTTGCTTGCTAAAAATCTATTGATATGCATCCTCATCCACTTGCTAATCTTTTCAAAAGACCAAATTATGATGAACCAATTGCAAGTGAGTTGAGTGCACTTGATTACCTCTATGAAGTTTTGCTTGAAAATCATGAATCTGAAAATTTTGATGAAGTGTTGAAAGAAGAAATTTATGAGGTGATTCATGATAGCTCCTTGATTGAAAAGCATGATTGCAATGATATTGTTATAAATTCTATTAATATCTATTGTGCTAATGATATGCAAACCCACAAGCTTGGGGATGCTATATTTGATGAGTTTGCCATGACCACTACTTATTGCAATGATCATGATTGGGGTAATGCTTCTTATGATCTTGATAATTTATTTAATACTCATGATGAATATGATATTGAAAGTGGGTTTGGAAGAGTGTCAACTTTAGGCATTATTTATCCCACTATTTTGGAGAGTGTTCAATCTTATGAAATTTTTGATAAAAGTGGGTTTGGAGAGGTCATGACTTTAGTTAATGATAATCCCACTATTTTGGAAGAGTGTCAACTTTGCATGCATGTGGATCATGAAGAGAAAATTTTATATGATAGTTATATTGTTGAATTCCTTCATGATGCTACTGAAATTTATTATGAGGGAGGAACATATGCTTGTAGGAATTGCAATAATATCAAGTTTCCTCTCTATGTGTTCAAAGTTTTGAAGTTATGCTTGTTTTGCCTTCCTATGCTAGTTGATTCTTGTTCCCATAAATTGTTTGCTTACAAAATCCCTATGCATAGGAAGTGGGTTAGACTTAAACGTGTTTTTCATGAGATTCATGATGCTCTTTTGCATATTTCAATTACTACTTTTTATGTGAGCATCATTGAAATCGTTATGCCTAGCTAGGGGCGTTAAAAAAATAGCGCTTGTTGGGAGGCAACCCAATTTTATTTCCTTTGCTTTTGTTTTTGCTTCTGTTTTTGAGTGCTTTACACATTATTACCTCTGTAGTAATTGTGTTTTCTTGTTTAAATTAGTGTTTGAGCCAAGTAAGACCTTTGGGATGGCCTACGGTGTTTGTGATTTGATTTTGCTGAAAAACAGAAACTTTTGCTCTCAGTCCAGGAATTTTGTAAATTCACTGGAATGTGCTTTTGATCTGAAATTTTTAAACAAGATTGATATACAAATTGCCCTGATTTTCCTAAATTTTCAGAATTTTTGGAGTTAGAGAAGTATTCGAAGTCTATAGATTTCTACAGACTATTCTGTTTTAGACAGATTCTGTTTTCTTTGTGTTGTTTGCTTATTTTGATGCATCTATGGGTTGTATCGGGGGGTATGAACCATGGAGAAGTTGGAATACAGTAGATATTACACAAATATAAATAAATAATGAGTTCACAACAGTACCTAAAGTGGTGATTTATTTTTCTTATACTAACGGATCTCATGAGTTTTCTGTTGAGTTTTGTGTTGTGAAGTTTTCAAGTTTTGGGTAAAGATTTGATGGACTATGGAATAAGGAGTGGCAAGAGCCTAAGCTTGGGGATGCCCAAGGCACCCCAAGCCATATTCAAGGATACCAAAAAGCCTAAGCTTGGGGATGCCCCGGAAGGCATCCCCTCTTTCGTCTTCAATCCATCGGTAAATTTACTTGAGGCTATATTTTTATTCACCACATGATATGTGTTTTGCTTGGAGCGTCTTGTATGATATGAGTCTTTGCTTTTTAGTTTGCCACAATCATCATTGCTGCACACATCTTTTGAGGGGGACACGCATTAATCGTGAATTTATTAGAATACTCTATGTGCTTCACTTATATCTTTTGAGCTAGGCAATGTTGCTCTAGTACTTCACTTATATCTTTTTAGAGCACGGTGGTGTTTTATTTTATAGAAATTATTGAACTCTCGTACCTCACTTTATTATTTTGAGAGTCTTTAAACAGCATGGTAATTGGTTTAGGTTATGAATTTAGTCCTAATATAATGGGCATCCAAGAGGGATATAATAAAAACTTTCATATTAAGTGCATTGAATACTATGAGAAGTTTGATTCATTGCATATAGTTTTGAGATATGAGGATGGTAATATGAGAGTCATGCTAGTGAGTAATTGTGAATTGGAAGAAATACATGTGTTAAAGTTTGTGATTCCCGTAGCATGCACATATGGTGAACCGTTATGTAACGAAGTCGGAGCATGATTTGTTTAATGATTGTCAACCTTTGTGTGAGGGTCGGGAGCGCGCGATGGTTAACTCCTACCAACCTCTCCCCTAGGAGCATGCGTCCAATGCTTTATTTCGATAACTAATAGACTTTTGCAATAAGTATGTGAGTTCTTTATGACTAATGTTGAGTCCATGGTTTATACGCACTCTCACCCTTCCACCTTTGCTAGCCTCTCTAGTACCGCGCAACTTTCGCCGGTACATCAAACCCACCTTCCTCAAAACAGCCACCATATACTTTCCTCAAAACAGCCACCATACCTACCTATTATGGCATTTCCATAGCCATTCCAAGATATATTGCCATGCAACTTCCACCGTTCCGTTTTTCATGACACGCACCATCACTTTCATATTGCATATAGAGTCATATTTTGTTCTAGGTATCGAGTTGTAATTTTTGAGTTGTAAGTAAATAAAAGTGTGATGATTTTCATTATTAGAGCATTGTCCCGTGAGAGAAAAGGATGATGGAAGCTATGACTCCCTCACAAGTTGGGATGAGTCTCCGGACTTTACAAATAATAAAAGAGGCCAGCGAAGCCCAAATAAAAAAAAGAGGCCAAAGATGCCCACCAAAAAAAAAGAGAGAAAGAGAGAAGGGACAATGCCACTATCTTTTTCCACACTTGTGCTTCAAAGTAGCACCATGATCTTCATGATAGAGAGTCTCCTATTTTGTCACTTTCATATAACTAGTGGAATTTTTCATCTTATGCACAACCACTTAGTTTTCTTTTTGAGCTTTCATACACTTATAGCTCTAGTGCATTCGTTGCATGGCAATCCCTACTCACTCACATTGATATCTATTGATGGGCATCTCCATAGCCCGTTGATACGCCTAGTTGATGTGAGACTATCTTCTCCTTTTTCCTCGCAACCTCCACCATATTCTATTCCACCTATAGTGCTATATCCATGGCTCACGCTCATGTATTGCGTGAGAGTTGAAAATGTTTGAGAACATAAAAAGTGTGAAACAATTGCTTGACTTGTCATTGGGGTTGTGCATGATTTAGATACTTTGTGTGGGGAAGATGGAGCATAGTCAGACCATATGATTTTGTAGGGATAACTTTCTAAGGCCATGCTATTTCGAAAGGACGCAATTGCCTTGTTAGTATGCTTGAAGTATTACTGTTTTTATGTCAATATTAGACTTTTGTTTTGAATCTTATGGATCTGAATATTCATGCCACAATAAAGAATATTACATGGATAAATATGTTAGGTAGCATTCCACATCAAAAATTCTGTTTTTATCATTTACCTACTCGAGGACGAGCAGGAATTAAGCTTGGGGATGCTTGATACGTCTCTAACGTATCTATAATTTTTGATTGTTTCATGCTATTATATTATCTATTTTGGATTTTATATGCGTTAATATGCTATTTTATATTATTTTTGGGACTAACTTATTAATCTAGAGCCTAGTGCCAGTTTCTGTTTTTTTCCTTGTTTTTGAATATTGCAGATAAGGAATATTAAACGGAGTCCAAACAGAATAAAATCTTCGGAATGATTTTTCTTGGACCAGAAGAAACCCAACGGACTTGGAGACGAAGGCAGGAGACCTGCCGTGGTGTCACAAGCCACCAGGGCGCGCCCTAGGGGGGCGCCCCCTGGCTTGTGGCCCCACGGCAGCCCTCCTAACCCTATTCTTCGGCCTATAAATTCCCAAATATTCCCTGGATACTAAAAAGAGCCACGAAAATACTTTTCCGCCGCCGGAAGCCTCTGTTCCCGTGAGATCCAATCTTGGAGCCTTTTCCGGTAATCTGCCGGAGGGGGATTCGATCACGGAGGGCATCTACATCAACTCCATTGCCCCTCCGATGATGCGTGAGTAGTTTACCACAGACCTTCGGGTCCATAGCTAGTAGCTAGATGGCTTCTTCTCTCTCTTTGTTCTTCAATACCATGTTCTTCATGATCTTCATGGAAATCTATCCGATGTAATACTCTTTTGCGGTGTGTTTGTCGAGATCCGATGAATTGTGGGTTTATGATCAGCTTATCTATGAATATTATTTGAATCTTCTCTGAATTCTTATATGCATGATTTCATATCTTTGCAAGTCTCTTCGAGTTATTGGTTTGGTTTGGCCAACTAGATTGGTAATTCTTGCAATGGGAGAAGTGCTTAGTTTTGGGTTCAATCTTGCGGTGTCCTCACCCAGTGACAAAGTAGGGGTATAGAGGCACGTATTTGTATTGTTGCCATCGAGGATAAAAAGATGGGGTTTTCATCATATTGCTTGAGTTTATCCCTCTACATCATGTCATCTTACCTAATGTGCTACTCTGTTCTTCATGAACTTAATACTCTAGATGCAGGCAGGAGTCGGTCGATGTGTGGAGTAATATTAGTAGATGCAGAATCGTTTCGGTCTACTTGACACGGACGTGATGCCTATATGCATAATCATTGCCTTGGATATCACCATAATTATTCGCTTTTCTATCAATTGCTCGACAGTAATTTGTTCACCCACCATATTATTTTCCTTCATGAGAGAAGCCTCTAGTGAAACCTATGGCCCCCGGGTCTATTTTCCATATTATATTTTCAGATCTATAAACCAAAAATACAAAAAATATCTCGCTGCATTATTTTTACTTTTGTTTTACTTTACATTCTAGCAATCCTTTATATCTATCTCTATCAAATCTCATCCTTGCAAGTAACCGTGAAGGGATTGACAACCACTTTATAGCGTTGGGTGCAAGTGTTTGATTATTTGTGTAGGTACATCTATTGGGGACTTGCTTGTATCTCCTACTGGATTGATACCTTGGTTCTCAACAACTGAGGGAAATACTTATCTACTTTGCTGCATCACCCTTTCCTCTTCAAGGGAAAACCAACGCATGCTCAAGAAGTAGCATACGTCTCCAACGTATCTATAATTTTTGCTTGTTCCATGCTGTTATATTATCATTCTTGGATGTTTTACAATCATTTTATTACAACTTTATATCATTTTTTGGGACTAACCTATTGACATAGCGCCAAAGTGCCAGTTGCTGTTTTTGCTTGTTTTTTACTTCGTAGAAAATCAGTACCAAATGGAGCTCAAACGCTGCGGGGATTTTTGTGGATTTTTTATGGACCAGAAGAAAGAAGATGGGCCAAAGAACACCAGAAGAGGGGGCCCAGGGTGGCCATCCCCCACCAGGGCGCGCCAGAGGCCCCCTGGCGCGGCCTGGTGGAGGATGGGCACCTCGGGCACCCCCTCAACCAACTATCAAGCCTATAAATTCCCAAATATTCGGAAACCCCAAGAAATAACCCTAGACTCTCCGTTCCGCCGCCGCAACTCTCTGTATCGACGAAAAACCAATCTGGAGACGTTCTAGTACCCTGCCGGAGAGGGGAATCCATCTCCGGTGGCCATCTTCATCATCCCGGCGGAGGCCATGACGAGGAGGGAGTAGTCCACCCTCGGGGCTGAGGGTATGTATCAGTAGCTATGTGTTCAATCTCTCTCTCGTGTTCTTGAGATGTCACGATCTTGATGTATCACGGGCTTTGTTAATATAGTTGGATCACATGATGCTATCCCTTGCTACCTTGTTGTGATGAATTGCATCTTTCCCTTTGAGATATCGTTATGTTGGATTGAACATTGGATTTGAGAACACTTGATATATGTCTTGCATATGGATACCCGTGGTGACAATGGGGTGTTCAATTGATTCACTTGATGTATGTTTTGGTACTCAACTTGCGGATTCCCACGGTGACATTGGGGTAATCTATGCATAGGGGTTGATACATGTTCTTGTCCTACTTTCTCCGATAGAAATCTTGGGGCACTCTTTGAGGTTCTTTGTGTTGATTGAGTATTATGAATCTGAAATAGTTTGATGTGTATCGTATAATTAACTCATGGATACTTGTGGTGACATTGGAGTATCTAGGTGACATTAGAGTTGGTTGATGCGTATCATATGGTGTTATTCTAGTACGAACTCTTAGATAGATCGAACGGAAAGGATAACTTGATGTTATCTTAGTACGAACTCTTGAATAGATCGATCGGAAAGAATAACTTTAAGGTGGTTTCGTACCCTACAAACAATTTCTTCTTATGTTCTCCACTAGATAAGAACTTTGGAGTGATTCTTCGTTGCACATTGAGGGATGGTTATGTGATCCAATTATATTAGCATTGTTGGGAGATTGCACTAGCAAAAGTATGGACCCTAGGCCTTGTTTTCAATCATTGCAATACCATTTGTGCTCACTTTTGTTACTTGCTACCTTGCTGTTTTTATATTTTCAGATTACAAAAACCTATATCTACCATCCATATTGCACTTGTATCACCATCTCTTCGCCGAACTAGTGCACCTATACAATTTGCCATTGTATTGGGTGTGTTGGGGACACAAGAGATTTCTCGTATTTGATTGCAGGATTGTTTGAGAGAGACCATCTTCATCCTACACCTCTCACGGATTGATAAACCTTAGGTCATCCACTTGAGGGAAAATTGCTACTGTCCTACAAAACTCTGCGCTTGGAGGCCCAATAAAGTCTACAAGAATAAATTTGCATAGTAGACATCAGAGGCATCCCGTTAGCTTGGAGGGTGATGATTCTAATGAGAAAATTGAAAAAAGTGGGTTTCGAGAGGTCAAAACTTTAACTAGTGATGTGCCCACTATCTTGGATTACAAGGACTTTAATTATGAAAGTTGCTCTTTAGTAGAATGTATTTCCTTGTTGCAATACATTATTAGCTCACCCAATGCTTATGGACAAAATAAAGCTTTTACTCAACATATAGTAGGAGCGATGATAAAATCTTATGATGAGAAACTTGAACTAGAAGTTTCTATTCCTAGAAAGTTGCATGATGAATGGGAACCTACTATCAAAATAAAACTGAAAGAATATGAATGCAATGCTTTGTGTGACCTTGGTTCTAGTGTTTTAACAATACCTAAATCTCTTTGTGATGTGCTTGGTCTTGCCAATATTCAAGATTGTTCCCTAAACTTGCATCTTGCTGATTCTACCATCAAGAAACCTTTGGGTAGAATAAATGATGTGCTTATTATTACAAATAGAAATTATAAAAGGTTGATCGACCACATTGTCCATGTCACATGGACAGTAAGGGACATGGATTATATCTTACAACATTGGTGATCAATGGTTTATGGACCTCACATTTGAACTTGCGAAGTCTCAACCCTGTGTAATGCTAACCCTATAAACACCAATTATGAATCACCTTATAAGACTACCATCCCAACCTAGTCATGTGTTGTGCCACATTTATGCATTCCTTATAAGTAGCATTTACCTCCCTAAACATGCAATGCTCTCTCTTTATTTTCCCATTTCTATTGTGCAGCTTCAAATGATACCAAATTTCAGCGGTATCTCCACGACACAGTTGTGTACTAGAGAGACATCTTCTTGTTACATTATATCTTTTTGTCAGACGATAGACGCAAGCAACTGTAGGATCCAAAGTATGTCTAGAGGGGGGGTGATTAGACTGCTTGACCAAAATAAAAACCTAACCTTTTCCCAAATTTAATGGTTGGCAAGTTTTAACAAATTTACCAAGTCTAGCACACCCTATTAATACGTCCATTTTGCATCATGATTTCTTATTGATAATTATAGCATTTTTTAATTATAGTATTATTGGTCATTATTCCACTTTAATTATGATACAATTCTTATGCCTTTTCTCTCTTAATTTACAAGGTACATCACAAAGAGGGAAATTGCCGGAAACTGGAATTCTGGACATGAAAACCAAGAAAAAGGCTACAAATTCTATGGACTCCAAATGACCTAAAACTTCACGCGGAATTATTCTGGAATATATATTAATTTATGGAGCAAAAATATACCAGAGGGGGGGGGGGCACCTGTTGGTGCCAAGCCATCAAGGCGCACCCACCCCCCTAGGCGCGCCCTGATAGCTTGGCAGTCCCACATGTGTCCTCCCCCCTCTTCTGCTATATGATGTGTTTTGACCTAGAAAAAACCAAAAGGATACTTTCGGGGCGAAGCGCCACCATCTCGAGGCAAAAACTTGGGTAGAGGCCCATTGATCTCCGGCAGAGAGATTCTGTTGGGGAAACTTCCCTCCGAGAGGGGGAAATCGAAGCCATCGTCATCACCAACACTTCCTCCTTCGTGGGAGGACCAATCTTCACCAACATCTTCACCAGCACCATCTCATCTCAAACCCTAGTTCATCTCTTGTATTCAATCTTTGTCTCAAAACCTCAGATTGGTACGTGGGGGCTGCTAGTAGTGTTGATTGCATCTTGTAGTTGATGCTTGTTGGTTTACTTGGTGGAAGATAATATGTTCAGATCCTTAATCACATTTATTACACCTCTGATATTAAACATGGTGATGATTTGTGAGTAGTTACTTTTGTTCCCGAGGACATGGGAGAAGTCTTGTTATAAGTAATCATGTGAAGTTGGTATTCTTTCGATATTTTGATGATATGTATGTTGTTGCTTCCTTTAGTGGTGTCATGTGAACATCGACTATATGACAGTTCACCATATTTGGTACTAAAGGAAGACATTGTGGAGTAATAAGTAGATGATGGGTTGCTAGAGTGACATAATCTTAAACCCTAGTTTATGTGTTATTTCATAAGGGGCTGATTTGGATCCACATGTCTCATGCTATGGTTAGATTTATCTTAATTCTTCTTTCGTAGTTGCGGATGCTTATGAGAAGGGGTAATCATAAGTGGGTTGCTTGTTCAAGTAAGAATAGAACCTTAACACCAGTCCACCCACATATCAAATTATCAAAGTAACAACGCGAATCAACTCAACATGATGAACATGACTAGATGGAAATTCTCATGTGTCCTCGGGAGCGCTTGCTTCATATAGGAGTACTTTCAGGCATGTCCTTTGCTATAAAATGGATTGGGATATCTTGCTGCACACTTTTTACTTTTTCTACTTGTCACTTGTTACGAATTATCTTGCTACAAGACTATCTATCACTGTTACTCACAACACTTGCAGAGAATACCTTACTGAAAAATGCTTATCATTTCCTTCTGCTCCTCGTTGGGTTCGACACTCTTACTTATCAAAAGTACTACGATTGATACCCTATACTTGTGGGTCATCAAGACTCTTTTCTGGTGCCGTTGCTGGGGAGTGAAGCGCCTTTGGTGAGTGGAATTTGGTAAGGAAACATTTTCGGTACGTGCTGAAATTTATCGTTGCTTATCACTATGGATAGTAATCCTTTGAAGGGCCTGTTTGGGGTATCTTCACCCCGACCAGAAGTGGAAAAAGTTGCCCCTCAACCTACTGAACCTACAGAAAATATTTATTATGAGATTCCTTCAGGTGTGTTAGAGAAACTGCTAGCTAATCCTTATGCAGGAGATGGAACGACTCATCCTGATTTGCACTTGATATATGTAGATGAGATTTGTGGATTATTTAAGCTTGCAGGTTTATCCGAGGACAAGGTTAAGAAGAAGGTTTTCCCTTTATCTTTGGAGGGAAAATCATTGATTTGGTATAGGCTATTGGATGATGTTGGATCATGTGACTGGAATCGCTTGAAACTGGAATTTCATCAGAAGTTTTATCCTATGCATCTAGTTCATCGTGATCAGAATTATATATATAATTTTTGGCCTCGCGAAGGAGAAAGCATCGCTCAAGCTTGGGGGAGGCTTAAATCTATGATGCACACTTGCCCCAACCATGATTTCTCAAGAGAATTAATTATACAAAACTTTTATGCTCGGCTTTCTCATGGTGATCAATTAATACTCGATTCTTATTCCACAGGTTCTTACATGAGGAGAATTATTGAATTCAAATGGGACCTTGTGGGAAGAATTAGGCACAACTCTAAAGATTGGGACCTCGACAAAGGTAAATAGTCAGGTATAAAGCTTGAGTTTGATTGCGTTAAATCTTTTATGGAAACTGATACTTTTCATAAGTTTAGTGCTAAATATGGGCTTGACTCTGAGATAGTAGCTTCCTTTTGTGAAACCTTTGCTGCTCATGTTGATCTCCTTAAGGATAAATGGTTTAAATATCATCCACCCATTGAAGAATTGTTAGAGGAACCTACTATCGCTAAAGAAGAAATAATTGTTTATAATATTGATCCAGTTGTGCCCACTACTTATATCGAAAAAACACCTTTTCCTGTTAGGATTAAGGAACATGCTAAGACTACAACTGTGGTTAATAAAAGCCATATTATAACACCCAAACCTTCGGAACAAATAAAGGTAGAACCTAATATTGCTATGGTTAAAGATCTCTTGGTTGATAACATTGATGGTCAGGTTATTTACTTCTGTGATGAGGCTGCTAGAATTGCTAAACCTGCTAGAAATGAATAAGATGTGCTAGATAAGAATAAACCCGTTGTTGGCATGCTTGTTATTTCTGTTAAGATTGGATATCATTGTTACCATGACTTGTGTGATATGGGTGCTAGTGTGAGTGCTATTCCTTTTACCTTATATCAAGAGATTATGAATGACATAGCACCCACTGAGATGGAAGACATTGATGTTACTATTAAACTTGAAAACAGAGACACTATTTCGCCACTTGGGATTGTTAGAGATGTTGAAGTCTTGTGTATACCCCACTGATTTCTTAGTACTTGGTTCACTACAAGATAATTTTTGTCCCATTATATTTGGTAGACCTTTCTTAAATACCGTTAATGCTAAAACTAATTGTGTTACAAAGAAGGTTAAAGTAAGCTTTGGTGATGAGTCTCATGAATTTAACTTCTCTAAGTTTGGTAGACAACCGCATGAGAAAGAACTATCTAGTAAAGATGAAATTATTGGTCTAGCCTCTATTGTTGTGCCTCCTACGGATCCATTAGAACAGTATTTGCTAGACCATGAAAATGATATGCATATGAACGAGAGAAATGAAATGGATGAGATATTCTTTAGACAAACACCTATTCTTAAACACAACTTGCCTATTGACATTCTAAGGGATCCTCCCCCACCAAAGGGAGATCTCGTGTTTGAGCTAAAGAAATTACATGATACACTGAAATATGCTCATCTTGATGAAAAGAAGATATATCATGTTATTATTAGTGCTAACCTTTCAGAGCATGAAGAAAAGAGATTACTCAAAACTCTGAAGAAGCAGCGAGCTACTATTGGATATACTCTTGATGATATTAAGGGCATTACTCCCACTCTATGTCAGCACAAGATTAATATGGAGCCAGATGCTAAACCTATTGTTAATCATCAACACCGCTTGAATCCTAAAATGAAGGAACTGGTAAGAACTGAAATATTAAAGCTCCTGGAGGCAGGTAAAATATATCCCATAGCTGATAATAGATGCGTAAGCCCCATTCATTGTGTTCCTATGAAAAGAGGAATAACTGTTGTTCCTAATGATAAAAATGAACTCATTCCACAAAGGATGATAACTTGTTATAGGATGGTAATTGATTTCAGGAAATTAAACAAAGCTACTAGGAAAGATCATTACCCCTTGCCTTTTATTGATCAAATGTTAGAAAGATTATCTAAGCATACACATTTTTGTTTCCTTGATGGATATTCTAGTTTTTCTCAAATACCTGTGTCAAAAGAAGATCAAGAGAAAACTATATTTACTTGTCCATTTGGAACTTATGCTTATAGACCTATGCCTTTTGGTTTAGCCAATGCACCTGCCACCTTTCAAAGATGTATGACCGCTATATTCTCAGATTTTTGTGAAAGTATTGTTGAGGTATTCATGGATGATTTTTCCATTTACGGGACTTCTTTTGATGATTGCTTGAGCAACCTTGATCGAGTTTTGCAGAGATGTGTAGAAACTAATCTCGTCTTGAATTGGGAGAAGTGACACTTTATGGTGAATGAAGGTATTGTACTTGGGCATAAAATTTCCGAACGAGGTATTGAGGTTGACAAAGCTAAAGTTGATGCAATAGAGAAAATGCCATGTCCTAAAGATGTTAAAGGTATAAGAAGTTTCCCCGATCATGATAGTTTTATAGGTGTTTTATTAAAGATTTCTCGAAGATTTCTAGGCCATTAACTAATATTCTTCAAAAATATATTCTCTTTATTTTTGATGATGATTGTGTATAAGCCTTTGAAATACTTAAGAAAGCCTTAGTTTCTGCACCTATTGTTCAACGACCTAACTGGAATCTACCATTTGAAATTATGTGTGATGCTAGTGATTATGTTGTTGCTGCTGTTCTAGGGCAAAGAGTAGACAAGAAATTGAATGCCATTCATTATGCTAGTAAGACTCTAAACAATGCTCAACGAAATTATGCTACTACTGAGAAGGAATTTTTAGCAGTTGTGTTTGCATGTGATAAGTTTAGACCTTGTATTGTTGATTCCAAAGTTACTATTCACATTGATCATGCTGCTATCAAATATCTGATGGAAAAGAAAGATGCTAAGACTAGATTAATTAAGGGGTTGCTTTTACTTCAAGAGTTTGATTTGCATATTGTTGATAGAAAAGGAGCTGAAAATCATGTAGCAGATAACTTGTCTAGAACGGAAAATGCTCTTGATGACCCACTGCCTATTGATGATAATTTTCCTGATGAGCAATTAGTTGTTATAAATGCTTCCCGTAGCACTCCTTGGTATGCATATTATGTTAATTACATCGTTACTAAATATATACCACCTAATTTTACTTACCAGCAAAAGAAAAAGTTCTTCTTTGATTTAAGACATTACTTTTGGGATGACTCAAATCTATATAAAGAAGGAGTAGATGGTGTTATTAGACGTTGTGTACGTGAGCATGAACAGGAACAGATCCTACGGAAGTGTCATTCCAAGGCCTATGGAGGGCACCACGCAGGTGACAGAACTACAAACAAGGTACTATAGTTTGGTTTTTATTGGCCTACTCTTTTTAAGGATGCTCGTAAGTATGTCCTCTCTTGTGATGAATGTCAAAGAATTGGTAACATTGGTAGTAGGCGTCAGGAAATGCCTATGAATTATTCACTTGCAATTGAACCATTTGATGTTTGGGGTTTTGATTATATGGGACCTTTTCCTTCCTCTAATGGGTACACTCATATCTTAGTTGTCGTTGATTACGTCACTAAGTGGGTAGAATCTATTCCAACTATTAGTGCTGATCACAACACATCTATTAAAATGATTAAAGAAGTTATTTTCCCGAGGTTTGGAGTTCCCAGAGATTTAATGACTGATGGTGGTTCACACTTTATTCATGGTGCTTTTCATAAACTTCTAGCTAAATATGATGTTAACCATAGAATTGCATCACCTTATCACCCTCAGTCTAGCGGTCAAGTTGAGTTGAGTAACTGATACGTCTCCAACGTATCTATAATTTTTGCTTGTTCCATGCTGTTATATTATCATTCTTGTATGTTTTACAATCATTTTATAGCAACTTTATATAATTTTTTGGGACTAATCTATTGACATAGTGCCAAGTGCCAGTTGCTGTTTTTTGCTTGTTTTTTACTTCGCAGAATATCAGTACCAAATGGAGTCCAATCGCGACGAAACTTTTTGGAGATTTTTTTGGACCAGAAGAAAGCCAGAGGGCCAAAGAAGTACCCGAGAGGGGGCCCAGGCAGCCCACAAGACACCAGGGCGCGCCAGAGGCCCCCGGCGCGCCCTGGTGGGTTGCTGCCGCCTCGGGAGTCCCCTCCACCGCCTCTGAGCTCTATAAATACCCAAATATTCCAGAAACCCTAGAGGAGTCTACGAAAAACACTTCCAGCCGTCGCAAGTTCCAGAACCGCGAGATCCAATCTAACACCATCATGGAGGGGTTCATCATCCTCATTGGTGCCTCTCCGATGATGCGTGAATAGTCCACCATAGACCTACGGGTCCGTAGGCAGTAGCTAGATGGCTTCCTCTCTCTCTTTTGATTCTCAATACAATGGTCTCTTGGAGATCTATTTGATGTAATGACTTTTTGCGGTGTGTTTGTTGGGATCCGATGAATTTTGAGTTCATGATCAGTTTCTATCCATGAATATTATTCGAGTCTTCTTTGATCTCTTATATGCATGATTACTTATAGCCTCGTATTTCTTCTTCGAATCTTCGGTTTAGTTTGGCCAACTAGATCGAATTTTCTTGCCATGGGAAGAGGTGCTTTGTGATGGGTTCGATCTTGCGGTGTCCTCTCCCAGTGACAGAAGGGGCAGCGAGGCACGCATTGTAACAGCCCGGAACCGACGCTCCATAAGATTCCCGTTTTATTCCGTCGTCGTCGTGTGATTCGTTTGTTTGTCGCATTCATCATCGCATCATTCGCATCATCTGCATAGCATCGACACCCTGTCGACATCAGTTTTTAAAACTTGCATCCGTTCGTAGCTGCTGGTTCTCTCCGTTCTTGTCGTGGAATGTTTCGAGACCAACCACACACGCACGCGCCTGCGGCATCGGAAAAAAATATCGTTTTTAAAAGTGCGCGAAAAATATTCTCGGATTGGGTCGAAACTTGGCGTGCGGTCTTATTATATTGTAGGTAGACCGCCTGCCAAATTTTGTCGCAATCAGAGGTCGTTTGATACCCGAACGGTTGACCGTAGCGGCACCGTCATCGGTTAATTTATCGGACGTTTCGGTATTTAAAAATGTCATGGGCTGCCATCTTCCCTCTCTTCCTTAAACTTAGCCGCCTACACAGCCCACTATCCCATCCTAACCTAAGCTCACGACCGGAGCCGTCCGATCCCGATCGGAGGGCCCAAAAAAAAGCCCCCAAACCCTAACCCTAGCCCCCCTTGCTATATATAGAAGCCCCTCCTGCCCAAAATGGACCTTCCCTCTCCTCCGGCCTCGGAATCCGTGCCCCACCACCTCTCAGCCACCACTTGGCGAGCTCTGCCAGCCAGCGCCGCTGTCGTTTTTGGCCAGTCTCGCGCTGCCACGTCGCCCCTCTGCAGCCACCCGTAGCCGCAGGGCCCGCCAAGCCCGGATCGGGGCCCGAGAAAGCCCATCCGGGCTTGAAACCATGCCACCGCCGCCCGTGAATCCCCGCTCGTGGACTTGTCTCCCGCAGCCAGGAGCCGACCCCATCGCCCCGACCTCCAGCCCCGCCGCCTCGCCGGCCGGTCACCGGAGGACCTCGACGCCGCCCCAGGCCAGACCCCACGCCGCCCCTCTCCTCCTTCCTCTCGTTTCCCTCTCTCATCTCCCTCTCTCTCTCGCCCGTTGCGCAGGAAACGACATGGCCGCACCCACCGAAGCTTCGCCGCCGTTCGTCATGCCACCACCGGGAACGGACGGATCCCGGCAGCCCCGCCCCAGATCCGTGCGTCCCGCATCTCCCCGTCGTCTGGTGCTGCCCCGCCGCCGGCGTTGCTCGCCGCCATGGCCTCACCCGACTCGGGAGCGACGACGACGACGACCCGAGTGGCCGCCTCCAGCGCTCGCCCACACGTGGGCCACAGCCAGGCGCCGGCCCTACCGCGTCCCCAAGGCCTAGCCTCAAGCCCATCACCGACGGCCTTTCGGCCCAAGGTGAGCAACCCGTTGCTCCGCCTATCCCTCGCCTGTGTCCACGATATAAAATGGTGCGCTCAATTTCAGGCCTGGGCCAGATTCCAGATTCGGCCCGCTTAGGTTTTTTTTTCAGTTCCGTGAACCCGCTTAGGTTTTTTTTTCAGTTCTGTGAATTTGTCTATTATCCAGGGAATTTCAGTTTTATAGAAAAGACCCTCAACTTCATGCATTTAATAACTCACCAACCGTGCATCGTATGTAAAAACTTTATATATGTAAAATGACTAGAATTTCATGCAAATTCACAATTTCCCACTCTCACATGTGTTTAAAATGTTTAAGCTTGCTGTTTGTTTAAATTTGCGTAATTGCCATGCTAATATGATTTATTTCATAACTTAATAACTGTAGCTCCGATTAAAATGATCCACATATGTAACTTGACTAGAAAAACATGTAGAATCTCATGGCACACTTTATTTTGCTGTTTAACAAATATAAAATTGTGTTACGACAGATCTGTACCAAACTTAAAATATGCGTATGAGGTCGTTTCGGAAATGCTATATGTTGCTTTCGGCCTCATTTAAAAAGCCTAGATGATGTAGTTGTTCATCCTTCACCTCTTGCCATGATAAACAACATTTAAAATGATTGTTTAGTTAAACAACATTAACCACATTTCTCATAATATGGAGAGTTATTACTTTGTTGTATGTATGTTCTCCCTCTCCATTTAAAATTGCTCTAATTCCTTCTTCAACCTATGCCATGACCACCATGTTAAACAACATTTAATATTGATGTGTAGATAAACGTGAGTGAACTAAATGATTCGAACGTGGAGTTTCGTCAATATGCAACCCGTTGCATATTGAACTTCACTTAATGTGTAGTAATTGGTTGTTGTGATTGCCATGCCTTGCATATATTAAACTTGACATGCATCATACTTGATTGCACATCATATCATGAATATGTTGTGGTGTTTCGCGTGTTGATTGTTTGTTCCGGATTGCTTCTTCTCGATAGAGTTCCGAAAGCGTTCGAAGTGTGAGGATTCGTTCGTCTTCTTCACGGATCGTCTTCTTCATGGATTCGTTCTTCTTCCAAGCGGGATCTCAGGCAAGATGACCATTTCCCTGGATACCATTACTATCATTGCCATGCTAGATGTCTCGTTTCTATCGCATGTCTCGCTACCTACCACTTGTTTGTCAAGCCTCCCAAAATGCCATGAAAAGCCTATAACCCTCCACATCCCAGCAAACCATTGTTTGGCTATGTTACCGCTTGCTCAACCCTTCTTATAGCATTGCTAGTTGCAGGTGCAATTGTTTCCATGTGCCAACATGGATATCCTTTTGTTATATCACAACACTTTTGCTATTTAATTTAATGCACATATATACTTGGTAAAGGGTGGAAGGCTTGGCATTTTGCTCGGTGTTTTGTTCCACTCTTGCCGCCCTAGTTACTTGTGAACCGGTGTTATGTTCCATATTGAGCGCTCCTAACACGCTCGGGGTTGTTATGGGGACCCCCTTGATTTTCGTTTTAGGATAAAACTTGTCTGGCAAGGCCCAACATTGGTACTACATTTGCTCAACATAATAATAATGAACACCGTTAGTAATGCATAGGGAGTTAGCGCTACCCGCGGACTAATCAACATAATACAGGGGGGGCAGTGCTGATGATGTTGGTCCCAAACGGGCTGCCTGCGGGACCGCCTCGAGGAAACTCGGGGATTGGTTTCCCCGTAGCTAGTCCCATCTGGTTGTGCCCTGAGAACGAGATACGCGGCTCCTATCGGGATTGTCGGCACGTCGGGCGGCCTTGCTGGATTTGTTTTACCTTTCTCGAACGTCTTGTGCGCGGGATTTCGACGACACTTCGGGCTATCTCGAAGTTGAGATTTTCCATCGGGATTCCGCGAATACTACGGGTGATTCCGCGGTTGAGGAATTCCAACGCAGCATGTGGTTACTTTGTGATGGATGAGTTGGAGCACCCCTGCACGTTTAAATCTTTCAGAAATCCATGCCCGCGGTTATGTGGCAACTTGGAAACTTTGTTTAACACCCGGTCATAGCAAACTTGAAGTAAACTCAAATAAAATACACCAACCGTGTGCGTAACCGTGACTGTCTCTTCTTGTGATTTCTGAACCGAGAGAGAACACGGTGGGGTTATGTTTGTTCGTAAGTAGGTGTTCAGGATCTCTTAGAGATCATTACTAGTTCACGTCCGTTTATGCGATGATCATCCCCCTTTATTCTTGTACTCGTAAGTTAGCCACTTCAATAAATGCTTAGTGCTTGCTGCAGCCTCACCACTTATCCATACCTCACCCATTAAGCTTTAATAGTCTTGATACCCTTGGAAATGAGATTGCTGAGTCCCCGTGGCTCACAGATCACTACAACAATAGTTGCAGGTACAGGTAATGCGATGATTTGACGTGAGCGCGATGCTTGTTTGATTTGGAGTTCTTCTTCTTCTTCATCGATCTAGGATGGGTTCCAGGCGGCAGCCTGGGATAGCAAGGATGGATGTCATTTATCGTTTGTTTTCGTCCATAGTCGGACCCTGCTCTTCTGTATGTTGCTTGGATATATTGTTGTATTGATGTGCTATTGATGTAGCTTGTGGCGAGTGTAAGCCAATTCCATATACTCATTTCTTCTTTACATGTACTTGTAATGATATCCATTCTTGCGAAACGACGAGATGCGCTTCTATCCCTTTCGAGGCCCTCGTGCCGAAATAAGGATAGGATCGCATCTTGGGCGTTACACGCATGTATCGTTGCTATTAAGGATAACAAGATGGGGTCTATTCCTACATGAATAGATCTTGTCTACATCATGTCATCGTTCTTATTGCATTACTCCGTTTTTCCATGAACTTAATACACTAGATGCGTGCTGGATAGCGGTTGATGTGTGGAGTAATAGTAGTAGATGCAGAATCGTTTCGGTCTACTAATCTTGGACGTGATGCCTATATAATGATCAGCGCCTTGGATATCATCATGATTATTTTATCTTCTATCAATTGCCCAACAGTAATTTGTTCATGAGAGAAGCCACTAGTGAAACCTACACCCCGCGGGTCTACTTTTCCAACATATTGCTTTCCGATCTATCTTTTTGCCACTTTTGTTTTCAGATCTATTATTCCAAAAACCCAAAAAATACCTTGCTGCACTTTTTATTTGCCTCTTTTATTTTGTGTTCTTGTGAGATCTATCTATCCAATCTATCACAACCTAATCTATCTTTTTACCGTGGAGAGATTGACAACCTCTCTTTCGCGTCGGGTTGCAAGTATTTGTTCTTTGTGTGCAGGTGTTGTTTACATAGTGTTGCATGATCCTCCTACTGGTTCGATACCTTGGTTTCATAACTGAGGGAAATACTTACCGTCGCTGTGTAGCATCATCCCTTCCTCTTTGGGGAAATACCGACGGAGTCTCAAGCCACGTCAGTAACCGGGGAATAAAGTTGATCTTGCAAAAGACTGTTAATAGATCTAGAAAGAATTGGTTTAAGAAACTTTATGATGCATTATGGGCTTATAGAACTGCTTATAAAAATCCTATGGGAATGTGCCCTTATAAAATGGTCTATGGGAAAGCGTGTCATTTACCTTTTGAGTTAGAACATAAAGCTTATTGGGCAATTAAGGAACTTAATTATGATTTCAAACTTGATGATACTTGTGATCTGCATTGGGTTTTCCGTGAAGAGGAACGGGTGATGCAGCACAATATAGATAAGTATTTCCCTCAGTAGAGAACCAAGGTTTATCGAACCAATAGGAGTAGCACGCAACCCCCATCTTCAGCGACTGGACACAAAGAAGCAAACACTTGCACCCAACGCGGGCAAGAGGGTTGTCAATCCCGACTCGTTATTTGCAAGCTAGTGAAGTATATGGATGAAAGTTGAATGTTGTAAATTGCAAAATAAAATAAAAAAATGGCAGCAAAGTAATGAAGGCTTTTGTAAATTTATAAGTGAAAAGACCCGGGGGCCGTAGTGTTCTCTAGTGGCTTCTCTCATGTAGTAGGCATACGATGGGTAAACAAATTACTGTTGGGCAATTGATAGAAAAGCACATAGTTATGCAATCTTTATTCACGACAATGATCATGTATATATAGGCATCACGTCCATAAGAAAATAGGCCCTATTACTATTACTCCACCCATCGACCGTTATCCAGCATGCATCTAGAGTATTAAGCAAAACAGAGTAATGCTTGGAGAACAATGACATGATGTAGACAAAGAGAATTCAATCAATATGAATCAACCCCATCGTTTTATCCTTAGTGGCAACAACACAAAGATGTATCTTGTCCCCTACTTTGTCACTGGGATATAGAATTCCGTCAGGTTGAACCCACTATAACACACCCCACTCACTGAAGAAATATCAATCTAGTTGGCCAAACTATTTAAATAGATCGGAGAGATTTACGAAGCTATAATAATCATGCAAATAAGAATCGTAATAGAATTCATAGAAGACTCGAATATTTTTCATGAATAATATGGACATAAACCCACAATTCATCGGATCCCAACAAACGCACCGCACAAAGTGATTACATCGAATAGATCACCGCGAAGATGCGATGAACTTTGTATTGAAGATCAAAAGAGAGAGAGAGAGAGAGAGATAGCCATCTAGGTACTAACTACGGACCCGTAGGTCTGTAAGGAACTACTCACACATCACCATGGGAGGTGCAAGGTTGATGTAGAGGCCCTCCATGATCGACCCCCCCTCCGGCAGGGCACCAGAACAGGGCTCCAGATGGGCACACGGCGGAACAGAGACCTACGGTGATAGAAAAAGTGTTTCGGGAGGCTCTCTAGGTTTTTTTGGGAATAATAAGAATTTATAGGCCATAGAGGGGCGTCACGGGCCACCCGAGGGGGGCAACACACATCAGGGCACGACCACCCCCTAGGCGCGCCCTGTTGTGTGTTGCCTCCCTCGTGCAGCCTCCGGTCTCCTCCCGAATCTTCCTGGTCTTCTTTTGTTCCAGAAAAAATCATAAAAAAGTTTCGTGGCAATTGGACTTCGTTTGGTACTGTAAACCTGAAAAGTCAAAAACATGCAGAAAACAACAACTGGCATTGGGCACTGGGTTAATAGGTTAGTGCTCCAAAATAATATTAATTGGTATATAAACACCCAAAAGGCATCCTAGAATGATAATATTATAGCATGGAACAATAAAAAATATAGATACATTGAAGATGTATCACGTGCCGGTGAGAATAGGTTATTCAACATTAGCTCTCTAGATGAATGGAGGGCACAAGGTTACGAAAATGCCAAGTTATTTAAAGAAAAGGTTAGAATATGGCATGACAAAAGAATCCAAAAGCGAGAATTTAAAATTGGTGATCTAGTTATTTTGTACAATTCTCGTTTCAGATTTTTTGCAGGAAAACTTCTCTCCAAATGGGAAGGACCCTATATCGTCGAAGAATTTTATCGCTCCGGGGCCATTAAGATCAATAATGCCGAAGGCACAAATCCGAGAGTGGTCAATGGGAAAAGAATTAAACATTATATTTTAGGTATGCCCATTAATATATAAACTAATGTTATCCAGGTAATGACACTGGAAGAAACCATAAGAGACCTTCCGGAACACTCCAAAATCCTGAAAAGGGGGTAGGTATGTGATACGGTAAGTAAACCGACTCCGAAAATTCCATAAAAATATTTTCTTTCAGTTTTGGAATATTATAAAAATTACAAAAATGAAAACTAGCCAGGGGGACCCACGAGGGGGTCCCAAGACAACAGGGCGCGACCACCCCCTGGGCGCGCCCTGATGGCTTGGGAGAACCTCATGTGCCTCCCGAACTCCTCTTTCTTCCTGGACACGTATTCTGACCTAGAAAAATTCATTATATATACCCCCATATGTCTTGACCACCGCATCGCAAGTTTCTTCTCTGTTCTTGTTTCAGGCTGTTTTTTTCTAACCGATTTAGAAGCAATATGTCATCGCAAGATTCAGAGGGAGAAAGTTATGTTTCAGATCTCATCGCCAATCCCCAAGTTTATGGGGGTATTGATCCTTATGGGTGGTCAACGGAGGAAGAGGTGGAGGCTGATCTAAAAAGGACCGAACCTTCAAGTGATGAAGAAGAAGAGGAAGTACCTTTACCTCAACCTCGACACATGCATGTGGAGTTCAAGAAGTCGAGCTTACCAAATAAGGTTACACCTTCTAATACTCGGTTTACCCCTTACCGTTATGCGCAGGTAGAAACTATCGCTGCCTCTGCAAGCAAAACCCATCCTTTGATGGAAGGAGTAATGATCGTCACCAACAAACTTCCCAAGGAGAACCTAGAACTTAAGCGAGAGGTGGATAAACTTAATGAGGAGATCTGTATCCTAAAGAGCATCATTGCTAAAAGGATTACTTCATCACCACCATCACCCAAGAAGGAAACTTGAGTACACGGGTATGGGCACCACCCTTAGCTTGTTCCAAGCTTGGGGGAGGTGCCCCGGTATCGTATCACCATCACTTTTACCATTACCATTTATCTTAGTTCGATCCTTAGCTATTTCGTGATCAAGTGAAATAAAAGTTTAGTATTGCTTTGCTTAGAGTGCTTGCTTTGTGATCTATCTACCCTTGTAATCGAGTGTGAGAGTTATATAATAAGAATAGTTGAGTTTGTTTGCTTTAATCTCATGCATCAATCATAGCAATGAAATAAAAGAAATAGAAAAATCATATGTTAACCCCATGGGGAGTAATGACTTCACTTAGAAAGAAGTGTGTTTGATAAAAGTTGTTGGGAGTTAACAAACATAGTGTTAGTCATTGATACAATCCATGCAAAATTATGAAGGAGGAGAGGAGATTCACATACAAATACACTATGAAAGGACGTGGATGTCGCCTAGAGGGGGGGTTGAATAGGCGCTTTAAAATAATTACAGTTTAGGCTTGAACAAATGCGGAATAAACTAGTGTTTAATATGTCAAGCACAAAACCTAAAACAACTAGGCTCACCTATGTGCACCAACAACTTATGCTAAGCAAGATAAACAACTGAGTGATAGCAATATATATAGCATGAAACAATATGGCTATCACAAAGTAAAGTGCATAAGTAAAGGGCTCGGGTAAGAGATAACCGAGGCACGCGGAGACGACGATGTATCCCGAAGTTCACACCCTTGCGGATGCTAATCTCCGTTTGGAGTGGTGCGAAGGCACAATGATCCCCAAGATGCCACTAAGGCCACCGTAATCTCCTCATGCCCTCGCACAATGCAAGATGTCGTGATTCCACTAAGGGACCCTTGAGGGCGGTCACCGAACCCGTACAAACAAGGTTGGGGCAAACTTCACAACTTAATTGGAGGCTCCCAACAACACCATGAAGCTTCACCACAATGTATTGTGGCTCCGAGGTGACCTCAAATGCTTGGGGCAATCTCCACAACCTAATTGGAGACCCAGACGCTTGCCCGGAGCTTTACACCATAATGATTGAGCTCCGAGGCACCACCAACTGTCTAGGGCGCCAAAGCACCCAAGAGGCACAAGCTCTAGGGTGCCCAAACACCCAAGAGTAATAAGCTTCTCAAACTTCACTTCCACGTATCGCCATGGAGAACTCAAACCTATGCACCAAATGCAATGGCAAGGGCACACGGAGTGCCCAAGTCCTTTTCTCCCAAATCGCACCACAACAACTAATGCTATGGAGGAAAATGAGAGGAAGAACAAAGAAGAACATGAAGAACTCCATGATTTAGATCCAAGGGGTTCCCCTCACATAGAGGAGAAAGTGATTGGTGGAAATGTGGATCTAGATTTCCTCTCTCTTTTCCCTCAAGAACTAGGAAGGATCATTGGAGGGATTGAGAGTTAGCAAGCTCAAAGAAGGTCAACAATGGGGGGGGGGGGCAAACACGAGCTCAAAGTATGGGAACCATTGGGGAAGAAGGCCCCCTTAAATAGCCCCCCCGAATCCAACCGTTATGCCCACATGTTGTTCTCAAGCGGTACTACCGCTTGGGGGAGCGGTACTACCGCTTAGCACGGTCAAAACAGCCCAACGAGACAGAAAAACACGAGTGGTAGTTCTGCCAGAGAGGTAGTACCGCTCGGGGGAGAGGTAGTACCGCTTGAGAGGTACTACTGCTCGGGGGAGAGGTAGTACCGCTTGAGAGGTACTACCGCTCTACTACCGCTCAAGCAGATTGGGCACCAGAAGCATAAAATAAGCGGAAGTGGAAGCGGTAATGGTCAGCGGAAGTACCGCCTAAGAGGTACTACCGCTCGGGGGAGAGGTACTGCCGCTCTCTACTACCACTTAAAGTAGTACTTCAGCCCAAGCAAACCCGAAACCGCCATAACTTTCGCATACGGACTCCGAAATGAGCAAACTCAAGCTTGTTGAATAGATGACGACAAGTACTATCAAGCAATGGAGAATAAATGCCAATAGGATAAGAAAGATGAACTTCCCAAGAATTATCCGGCAAAATCTCCAACACCGAAAACACAAATATGATACATACGAAAACTGTTTTCGATGAGCTTGAGCTTATCACGATGAAGACCATAAGCTCCAAAACTCCCAAAGCGAAAAGCCAAACAAGAACCAAGAAAGATGATGCAAGGATGCAAATGGTTTGAGATCTCAACGAACGATACGATCAAGCTACTCACTTGAGAACCCCCCTTGATAGTACGACAATCGATCCTATAACCCGGTCTCCCAACTACCACCATGAGACCGGTAAAATAGAAAAACTATCAAGGACAAACATTTGCCTTGCGCATGGTCCACTTGAGCTAGATTATGACGATCTTGTCCTCCTCAAGATGGACCACCTTTCTTGATTGCGCCGGCACGATGAATACTAGTATATTGCTCCCCCATACTTCACTACGGGTGAGCCACTCGGCACATCTTCACATGTCCATTATCACCATAATGGACGGCAAGCTTCAAGCATGTGATCTCTTCATGATGCTCCACTTGAACTTGCACACCGCAACCTTGATGACGATCACCACTTGATGTCATCCTCCATGGGTTGTATGGGATCTTCCTCTTGATGCAAGCCCATGGAAATCTACCTAACCCCACAAAGAACACTCACAAAGATCATGGGTTAGTACACAAAAGCGTAATGGACAATACTTACCGTACCATGAGATCACTTGATCCCACTTGGTACATCTTCTACGCTTTTTGTGTTGATTAATTTGAATCACTCTTTGCCTTAGTCTTTATCAACCTTGAATCTTATCTTCTCTCTTCACAAATATGATGTCTTGAAGATAACCATGAATGTTCCCATAATCTTCTTCTTCAAGACATGCTTGCAATAAGCTCAACTCTCACATGACAAATCTTTGGATAAATCCTTGAATACCACCTTGGTCATTACATAAACTCCTTGAAACCAACAAATGGACTTCAAGAAATTCCTATGGACAAATCCTTAGAATATAAATTGAGGCAACCATTACCACACATGAAGAAATGTGCTCTAACAATCTCCCCCATTTTGGTAATGGATGACAATCACTTTCAAGAGAGTTTATATAAGGAAATAAGCACAACCAAGCACACACATGCAAATAAATAATGCATGGGTATAATGATATGCAAATGCTTAAGCAACAAAAGCAAAACTCTCTAAACTTACTAAAACTCTCTAAACTTCTCCCCCATTGGCATCGATTAGCAAAATGGACGAAAAGCTTAGAAAGCCAATATAATAGGTGTTCCTCCAAAAAGTGTGTATTTCTCAAAAAATGAGTTTAAAGAAATACACATATCCAATGATAAGTAGTTGGAGGAAGATAAACTATATTGAGGATCCAAAGATTGCAAAAGGATTGTATGGCACAAAGACATACTTAAGAGAACCAAGCAATCAAAAGATACCTATTGGACCAAACAATCACATGATCTAACGAGCCACATTAATAAAAGATATTATGATATGGGCAAAGGAGTGTTCTAAAGAAACTAGAGAAGCTCCCCATGATTTGTGCACTATTTAGAATTTTTGTATTTAGATACAAGTGCACAAAATAGGATCATCGCTCCCCCAAAATCAATAAAAACACAAAACATGTGCAAGTGAGCATAGATAGGAAATAATGCATAGCACTTGCAACAAACATATGGTTGAGCAACATGAAAGAGCCAACTTAAGAATGGGCTCAACCAAAATGATGCATGTGGGTCATGGCAAAGCACTTGATAAGACTAATATAAGGATGAGCATAAAACATCAACATAGTCTTGATAAAATGAGACACAAAGTGCGAGACATATCCTTCCCACACACACTACTAGCACATGGGTTCACAAGCTTACTAATGAGGAAATTTACACTAAAGCTTGTGACAACCCATGATGAAGATAGGAAATAATAGCCTTGTCAAGAGGAGGGATACCAATCGAAATGGCAAAACCCTCATCAACAAAAGCATGAGGAAAGTAATCTTCACCACCCAAGAGTGCATCAAGATGCAAGGATATAAGATCCGCATTCAAGCACAAATCCTTTCACGAAACCACCAAGGAAGTAAAAGGGAATGCAATAGTGGACGTGAAAGAAAAGGATATCAACTATTGCTGTAACTTCCCACATGTGTAAAAGGTTCTAGGTAGAAGACAATCATGGTGATATGTATCCACAAAGAAGGATGTACACATGAAATAGTTACAAGAAGGAACGAACAATATATCCAAAAGGAAGATAAATATACCAATAAGATCTTTCCTTGAAAGCATATCACATGGCCTAATATTTTCTTATTGTACATAAATGAACTCCCAACACCGAACATCAAAGACATCACAACTATCAACAAGAGATCATCATTGGGATGCTTTGAGAAAGGAAACAATTACCACAAGAACAAATCAATAAAATCATGCCATGATGCAACCTACACAAGGTTGAATGCAACAAATGTATGCATGAAGTAGATACTTGTTACTGAGCTAGCATTGTAATGATGTAGTAGATAATGGTTCTTTGATCATCCTAGCTTGGCTCCAATAAGCACATGGTGTCAACACGTTCCTTGTAAGTGAGCCGAGCGTCCAATGCATCTCCAATTGTTCCTAGAACAACGAAACAAACAAAATGGTACCCAAACTCATTGTGACCAAAGAGTTAGAGAACCAACAATACATAGGACAAACTCCACATAAATATGTGCAAATAGATATGAAATTGAATTTCATGCACACTTTAGCCAATTTATGTCATGGTGGAGTTTCCCCTATATATTGGGTCAAAGAAAGAAAGCATGCCAAAGAAAGTACATATAGTAAATATGCATGCTCAAAGCTTTCAAGAATCAAATCAACACATAGTTGATAAGATACCAAAAGACAAGGTATCAAGTGAAAATAAGATACCAAACGAAAAATGTATCACTTGAAGGATACCAATTAAAAGATACATCAAGGAATGAGATATCCATTGACACAGGCGAAATAAAAGGAAACAAGATACCAATTAAAGGAAAACATATAAGAGGTATCAAGTTCCCAAAAGAGAGCTAGGTTCCAAACAAACCAAACCCTCGAATTTTTTCCAGGATGGCACAAAAGTACCAAAAAGAAAAGGCTTGCCTTCCACGAACATACTCTTGATAGGGATCAAAAGATTTTACGATAAACGCATAAAGAGAGTGTTATAGAGAAAATAGGATAGCTCCCCCAAGAGAGCTTTGACTAGGCGTTAAGGCTGGTGATAGTGGAGATAACTTAGTTAGTAACATAATACACCAAAAGACAAATTTGCTTATGTGTGAAGTAGTTATGCATTGATTGGTTGCTTCAAGACTTAGTAACACAGAGAGTGGCGTATCAGTTGCATGCCAAACAACAGACATCATATTTTTGTTTTTTGGTAACATAGGGCATTTAACTGTGTGTTACAATGTGACAATGGCTCAAGAGATATCGGATCTGCCTTCTTGGCTCGGGGGCGTCACGGGCGGCGCACGTCTCTTTTCCCTTGACAGCGGTGGGAGATCGTCACGAACACGGGGGAAGAGGCTCAGGGTAGAGAGCAGGGTGGTTGGTAGGAGACTCCTCCTTGGCGGTTCGTGGGGGAAGTAAAACGTGAAGGAGGGATGGCGACATGGCGAAGGTGAGGTGGTCGTCATACGGTTTTAAAGGAGAGGGCTCCAGCGAGAAATGTCTCACTACGACGGAAACCGAGAGGGAATGAAAGAGTCTGACGGGAAAAGGAAAGGGTGTGTCGTTGTGTTTTTTTCTTCTATTTGGGCCTGTGTGTTGGAGATAACATTATGGATATTCCGGACAACGAATTTTCTCCCTGACATATGGTCTGGATTTGGAGGAGTCCGGATTGTCCAGACAGTTGAGTTTTGGGGAGCCCGCTTCGCGCATGTTTGATGTCCAAACATGCCCGCACATATCAAGAAGAAATAAGCTTCGACCTTATAGACAATCTTAATTAGTTGTTTGATCTATTTATATGCATTATAGTCCAGAGCAACACATGGGTGTTCTACTAGTATTGAAAGTGTGCTTCAATCAACCCTCTACACCCGCAAGACATTATATTAGCAATCAATCAAGATTTTTGTTTTTGTTTATTATGGGTCCTTTCGGGCCTTCTTCTCCTTCCACTAGGCTTTTTCCGATTCCATCCTTTTGAGTCCGCGTGGTGGGGGCGTCCCTATGTCTCGCTTTAAACGAGACAGGGGGATGCTCTCGCATCGGGGGAGCCCTAGATGGGCCGACCTAGCCACGCGGGAGGCCACGTCCTTTTTTTCTGTTTTCTGTTCTCTTTTTTGCTTTATTTTTGTACTGTTCTTTATACTTTAAAATATTCTACACACACATATGTGTATATATATACTCTTCAAAAACATATTTGAAAAATGTTAAACAAGTATTTGAAAAATGTTGAAAAATATTTGAAAAATGTTAAATAAGTATTAAAAATGTTAACAAGAATTTTAAAATGTCAAACAAGTATTTAAAAATGTTGAATAAGTATTAAAAACGTTGAACGAGTATTTGAAAAAATATTGAATAATTATTAAAAAATGTTGAATGATGATATAGAAAATATTGAACAAGTATTTAAAATTGTAGAATACGTACTAAAAATGTTAAACAAGTATTTGACAAATGTTGAATAAGTATTACAAAATTGTGAACAAGTATTTGGAAAATGTTGGACAAGTATTTAAAAAATCTTGAATAATCGTTCGGATAATGTTGAACGTGTATACAAAAAATGTTGATTACTTATTAAAAAAATATTTTCGACATATACCAAAATGTAGAGTGAAAATAAAAATAAATATAAAGAACAAAACAAAAACAAAAATGAAGAAGAAAAACTAAAACCAAGCAAAAAATAAAGAAGAAAGATCGAAAAAAAGCAGAGAAGAAAAAGAAATAAAACGAAAGAACACAAAAAATAATGAAATAAATCGGAAAAGAAAATAATGAAAAAATTCGAAAAAGAAAAAGAAACAAAACTAAGGAAGACAAAAAAGAATGAAATAAATCAGAGAAGAAAAAAGGAAGCAAGAAAACAAAAAATTATGAAACAAATCGCAAAAGAAAAAAGAATTAATGAAAAAATCAGAGAAGAAACAAGAAATGAAACGAAAGAAAAGAAAAAAATCTGAAGAAGACCGGCTCAGTCGCCTCTAGTTGGCCGCGATCCTACTTCTAACCACTAACTGGAAGCAGGTGCAGGGGCCATGCTAATCTTCTATGTATCGTTCCAATTTTATCGGAACAAACAGTTAGCCCCTGTCCGTAGCGTCCTCGATCGTGTCTTCGTCTCCTCTGACTAGGAAACCCTTTTCCCGCTATGCACCCTCGTTGCGGAGACACGCATCGGGTCTGATCATGTTCCGCTTATCTTAGCCTCAGGGGAGGATAGGATCAAACGCAGCCCACGTTTCTATTTTGAAACTGGCTGGTTTGAGGTAGACAGCTTCATCCCGCTGGTTTTCGCTCGCTGGGAGCAAGCGGTCACCGCGGCTGGTCGCCCCAGGGGGCCGATGGATCTTTGGATCTCTGCGGCGGGGGCCTTGCGTGGTTTCCTTCGGGGTTGGGGGGCAAACCACGGTAGCGAGGCGAAGCGAGCAAGGGAAACTCTTATCGAGGAAATCAAATCCCTCGATGCTCAAGCTGACTCCAGACCCTTCTCGGAGGCTGAATGGGCTAATCGCTACGCCCTAGAAAATCAGGTGCTCTCCATCCTCAGGGAAGAGGAGGAGTACTGGCATCGTAGGGGCGGCGTCAAGTGGATCACCAAGGGCGACGCTAACACCGGATACTTTCACGCTTACGCCAATGGTCGTAAGCGGAAATGCTCGATCCTGAGGCTCCAAGCCGATCAAGGGGTGTTAGTAAGCCAAGCAGATATCTCGGTCCACATTTATGATTTCTTCCTCAAACTGTTGGGAACAGATGAGGAGAAACACCTGCGGCTGCGTACTGATCTGTGGGGGGAAGCCGATCGAGTTTCTCAAGATGAAAACGACCTTCTGGCCCTGTCCTTTTCCTCGGCGGAGATCGACTCGGCAGTTGGCTCGATGAAAATCGATACTGCCCCTGGCCCGGACGGCTGGCCGGTGGCGTTTTTTCGGCGGTTTTGGCCTGCGCTAAAAGACCTATTCTATGATATTATCAATGGCTTTGCGTTAGGTACTGCTGACATATCGCGGCTTAATTACGGCGTTATTAGCTTAATTCCTAAGGTCAAAGGGGCTGACTCGATTAAGCAATACCGCCCAATAACTCTCATAAACGTCCCTTTCAAAATATGTGCGAAAGCCTACACGACGAGACTTGCCCCTGTCGCGCAGAGAGTGATCAATTGCAGCCAATCGACTTTTCTTAAAGGACGCAATATCCTTGAGGGGCCGGTTGTGCTTCAGGAGATTGTTCACGAACTAAATCGAACCCGCCAGCCGGCTGTGCTCCTTAAGCTGGACTTCGAAAAAGCCTACGACCGAGTGAACTGGGAGTTCATTCATGAGGTCCTGGATCGAAAGGGATTCGAATCAGGTTTTGTTCATCGTATCATGCATCTGGTCTCGGGGGGCCAGACTGCGATTTCTATTAACGGAGAAGTTGAGAACTTTTTCCGCAACAAGCGAGGCCTCAGACAAGGAGACCCTTCCTCTCTTTGATCTTTAACCTTGTTGTGGACGCCCTCTCAGCCATGATCAACAAGGCTAAGGGTGCCGGACACATTCGCGGTGTCGTCCCTCACCTTATCCTCGGAGGTGTCACGCACCTCCAATACGCTGACGATACCATGTTGCTTTTCGAGCCTGATGACCACAGTATAGCCTCGATTAAGCTTATCCTCCTAGCTTTCGAGATCCTCTCTGGCCTCAAGATCAACTTCCTCAAGAACGAGGTGATTGCCATAGGGATGGCAGACCTTGACGCTTCCCGTGTTGCCAACCTACTTAACTGTAAGCTAGGGAGCTTTCCGCTTAAGTACTTGGGCCTACCCATCTCCGACAAACACATCTCAATTCACGAGTGGGAGCCCTTATATGGCAAGGTGGCGAACCGGGTTAGCCCTTGGCGCGGTAGGTTTATGTCGTCGGCTGCTAGGCTCATCCTGACGAACACCAGTCTCTCTTCCTTGCCCATGTTTACCATGGGCATGTTTCTGCTTGCGGATGGTGTTCATGCCAAGCTCGACACCCCTCGATCCAAGTTCTTTTGGGAAGGAATTGGAGTCAAAAAGAAGTACCACTTGGTCAAGTGGGCAGCGCTTTGCCGCCCAAAGAAGTTTGGCGGCCTAGGGATCCTAAATTCCAAACCGATGAATGTTGCGCTGCTTGCCAAGTGGCTGTGGAAGCTCTCCCAAAATGAGCAGGGGCTCTGGGCGGATATTCTTCGGGCAAAATATTTCCCCGACGGGAACTTTCTCACTTCTAAGGCCAAGGGTTCGACCTTCTGGAATGGGATCCAGGCGGTTAAACCGGCCTTTGCGTTAGGTGCTAAACTCAGTGTGAACGATGGCAAATCCACGAGATTCTGGCTTGATCACTGGTTTGGTTCGGAGCCGCTCTGGCGCAGCCACCCCTCCGTTTACCAACTAGTTACATATACTGAAATCCTTGTGGCTGACGCGCTCAGATCCTCCCCTCCCGCTATCTCCTTCAAACGGTCTCTCTTAGAACCGGAACGAGCCTGTTGGGAGGGGCTATGCAATTCGCTTGCCGGCGCTGTGTTGCGACCCGAACCTGACATGGTGTCCTGGTCCCTCACGAGCTCCGGGAAGTTTTCGGTTAAGTCGCTCTACTCTAAGTTATCGGAGGGTCCGGCGCTAGAGATAGCTAGGGGGCTATGGAAAGTGTCTATCCCTCTCAAAATTAAAATCTTCCTTTGGCAAATGTTCCGTGACCGCCTCCCATCTTCTAACAATATTGCCAAGCGCAACGGGCCGTCCGACGGCAGCTGCGCGATCTATGGCGCTCCTGAGGATGCGAACCACATATTTTTCAACTGCCATTTAGCTCGGTTTGCCTGGAGTGCGGTCCGGGAAGCTTTCGGCCAGAATTGGAACCCTCACTCGGGCAGTGAGCTCCGAGTTATCCTTAGGGCTCAAAGGGGCGGATTTGCTCGAGTGTTATGGCGATGCGTAGGGGCGCTATTATGGTCCCTTTGGACGACTAGAAACAAAATTACTATTGAGCACAAATTCCCTTCTCATCCCGCTGACATTATTTTCAAATGCCATATGTTCCTCCAGACCTGGATGCCGTTGGGGAAACGGCGGGACACTGAGCGGATGCAGGAGGCCATGGAGCGGATTCGCCTGATCCAGATCGCTGCTCGTCATTAGATTCTGGTGGTCTGCTCCTCTTCCGGCCGGCGGTCCTAGTGCTTAGACTGATTCTATCTTATTCAGGTTGAGGCCGGGTGCATGTACCTGACTTGGGCTTCGGCCGTTTTATGTCTTTTGTTCTCGTTTGTTCCGTACTTTGGATGCTGTCTGTTATGTGGGCTTCATTAATTTAAAGCCGGACGCTTCTTGCGTCTCCGTTCTAAAAAAAAAAAAAACTGGAAGCAGGTGTAGTGGTTAGCTGTGCTAGCGATCTCCTTGGAGACCAGGCATCAATCCTGCGTTGTCCTCCTTTTCTGTTTCTTTTTCGTTTCATTCCTCCATGAAAGTGGTGGTCATTTTCCGATTCATTTTCTGCAGCAATCACCTTCCGGCGAAGGGCCAACACAAGCCGTGGTGGTCATTTGATAACTGAGCTCAATCACCTTCCGGCCCATTCAGATCCTAGCGAACTTCTTAAGACCTAATGCCACCTCGACTTCTCGGCCTCCAGAGCCCACGACGCAGCTGCCAGCAGAGGTAGGAACAATGGCGACCGCCGCAGGCGACGGCGGCAGCGTCCCGCCGAAGACCCCAACAGCGGAGGCGCCTCCCGCCTCTCAGCCGCGCCTGACCCCCAATACCATGCCGTGGGAAAAGTGCGTCGCCGGCGTCCAATCGGCTCTCAAAGGTACGCGCTTGCTTACGCCTCTACTCACCCATCGCCGTTTCTTTCTTCCTCTATACGTGCTTGTCAACTCCCATCTCCTGACTCGCGCTGTCAATTGGTGATAGATCCGTTGGTGCGGTTCCTGAGGGAGCAGATCGAGAAAGCCGGGTGCACCGTATGGCCGACGCGGATCCAGGCGGCCATCTGCCCGGCTGGCGGGGGGTCTGGCGGGGGCTACACAAGCGGCAAGGGGGTATGCTGTTCTTCATTCCCTCTCCCCTCAGTATCGGTGCTTTATGGTGGGCACTGCTCTTACATGGGTTCATGTTGGCAATCTAATAAAAAAAAATCGATCGAAAGGAGCCTCGCCCCTGGTTCCATTTCCACAGAAAACGAAGCCATTCACACAGTTCAGAGCAAGCTTGCCTCTGGTCCATAGGCAAGCCCACAAGCGAAGTACTCCCTCCGTCCCATAATATAAGAGCTTTTTTGACACTACACTAGTGTCAAAAAAGCTCTTATGTTATGGGACTGAGGGAGTAGTACTTAGTGATCCAAACGCTCTTATATTTCTTTACGGAGGAGTACCTCTTACCCCAGAGGGGCAAGGAACACAACGCAGAACATAAACATGGTTCATTACATGTTCCCATGGAACAAAAAGCTACCACCCAACACAACACCATCCAAGGAAGTAGAGCCGACAGCATCAGACTTAAAACTTCTCCCGGCCTGACGGCATGGATTTCATCACTCCTGTGTGGATTCTTCATCAGGTAGCTCAGAGAAGCACGCTCTCCATGCTCAACACCAACAACAGCTTCAGCCCAGGATTGACGCTCAGTTTCCTGAGGATCAATTCCTTGAAAAGAGAAGTCTTTTCCCCAAGTGGGTCTTTCATGGGTTTTGCCCAATCCCCCAGAAACCCTACCATCAGATGCCACACCTGTTTCATAGAGATCTAATAATCAGAGCTAGTCTATTGGTCAAGACCTTTAGGAAATATGCAATCTGTATTTCCAGGTGGCCATGGACCAATATATTCACACACATGTACGGGTGTGGTAAATATGCAGGAAACCCCTTATACAATAGGGATATTACATGACAAATGTATACAACTCACCCCCTCAAACTCAGGGTGGATCAACAACACTGAGTTTGGAGAGATAAAAATTGTGCTATGCTCCTTTGACGCTCAGTTTCCTGAGGATCAATTCCCTGAAAAGAGACAGTCTTTTCCCCAAGTGGGACTTTGAGGGGTTTTGCCCAGTCCCCCAGAAACCCTACTATCAGTGCCAAGTTTGTCAAAAGGCAAAACATGAACATTGCAAGTACCCTGGTTTGCTTTGTCCATTGCCTATTCCTAAAGGACCTTGGGAAGATATCTCCATGGACTTCATTGAAGGATTACCTAAATCATCTGGATATTCAGTGATCCTGGTAGTAGTGGACAGATACACTAAATACAGCCATTTCATTGCTCTCGAACACCCCTTCACTGCTGCTCGGATAGCACAAGCATTTCTGCTCAACATTGTTAAGTTGCATGGCATGCCCTATACAATTACATTGTCAGAGGCAAAATATTCACAAGTCACTTTTGGAAGGAGCTGTTCAAGTTGTGGGGCACCAAACTGCAGATGTCCATTGCCTATCATCCCCAAACAGAGGGTCAACCTGTGTTTGGAGATGTATTTGAGATGTGCGGTATCTGAAAACCCAAAGCAATGGTCTCAGTGGCCCCCCCTCGCAGAATTCTGGTACAATTAATCCTACCACTCTTCTCTTGGTGCACTCCTTTCAAAGTTGTTTATGGTCATGAGCCAAATTTGGGACAACTACCCCAACCTTTGCAAGCTACACACCCTGATATGCAAAACTGGCTGCAAGAAAGACATCACTACTCTGGGTTCCTCCATCAGCATCTGAACAGAGCAATGAAGTCTGATGCTGATAAGAAACGGTCTCCCAGGGAATTTGCAGTGGGGACAAAGTATTTCTGAAGTTGCAGCCCTATACTCAGACATCAGTGGTCAATAGACCTTACCCCAAACTAGCAATGAAGTTCTTCGGCCCTTTTGAGGTATTGGAAAAGATTGGACCATCTGCTTACAAACTACTCACTACAGGCAGTCTGGTGCATCCGGTGTTTCACACATCTCAACTGAAACCTCATGTACCGGATCATACCCCAATATACAGTGCTCTCCCCGAACCACCCTACTTGATCGAGCTGATTTGGTGCCCGGAAAAATTCTGGACAGACGCTTGGTTAAGAAAGGTAACGCTTCTTTAGCTCAAGTACTTATCCGCTGGACTGATCTGCCCGTTTCTTCGGCTACTTGGGAGGACTATGACACGGTGCGGCAGCGCTTTCCACTGGCTCCAGCTTGGGGCCAAGCTGCTTCTTTAGGTGGGGGTACTGTCAGCGCAAGTGAGCTGCCAGGCGATTAACTGCAGCGTGTGTGTGGGCTAAGTGTGAGTGTGTTGGGCAGACCGTTACGGCCCAGGCCCATGCAAGCAAGCGATCATATAAGCTCTAGATCCACTCTGTAAACAGCATGAAATGTGAAATGAAACATTGCTTCCCCTTTCTTCTTTCTTCTCCTTCTTCCCCAAGACAAGCTTCTTACCTTTGATCCCCAAATCCCCATTGCTACCCTAGGGTTCGGGTATTACATTCTCCTTATGAGCAACCATGGGCTACCTTTCCTAGCTCAGCTGTTATTGGTGTTGAGGCTTACCAAGAGGTACCCACTGATTGCCTTGCAGAAACATAGGAGGAAGTAGGTACTGAGGATAAGAACCATCAGGTAATCAAACTACGAAGGAGGAGGCGATTGCTGTGGACGTGTGCCCCCTCTCCCTTCCTCCTCTACCTTTGTTCCCCTCAGCCATCCTAACCCTAAGCAGCAGACGCTAGAAATCAAGACACTCCCATCTAACCCAAGATGATCGCAAGCAGCTGAAACTCACCTTCTCACTGAATTCCCTTTCCCAGATGATCGCGAGCAGCTGAACTCGCATTCTCACTGAACTCCTTGTCCTAGATCCCAGAAGGAAAGCAATCCTCGATCCCAACGCAACAAACAAATCTTGCTGGATCCACACCGCTACTAGCGTCTTCTCTCGGTCTCGACAGGGGTGGGCGGAGTGATTGGGGAAAAAGGCTCCCACAACTGTCCAAAATGGTCTAACCCCACCGCAGACGCTGACAGTTGGACCCACCGCACCTCCTCGCCCGTGCCAGCAACCCTTGAATTGGAAACCGGCAGAGTCATCAAGGACCAACAATGGCGAATCCGCAAACATGATCCGAACATAACCACATGACCAGCAATATGATTCGAACACCTGGAGATGTTCTCAGCAAATCATAGATTGTAGCACTATTCTCTGTAGCCCCAGAACAATCAAAATCCCTAATTACTTCAGGAATTGACTTAGAACCCAAGTGCACCCTCCATTGTCCCTGCCGGCAAATCCACGACGCCTAATCTAACATGAACAACCTCTATCGTGCTTGCTGAACTTTGAATGTCGAGGTGGCCTATTCCGCAGCCCTCGCCAGAATCTGCTCCACCGTCCGTGCTTTGCCTTGTTGGAACAAGCGACTTTGCTCCACTGTAATCATGTCCAGAGTTTGCGAAGCCAACTTGAGCCTGATCTTCTTCGATGCTTGATCTGCGTGATCAGCGCTAAAGCTCCTGACCCGTCAATTGCCTCCCCCTCCCATGTGGATCCATAGATTCTCCCTGGGGACCACTTAGGGAGCCCAGGATTTAAATCACCATATGTCACAAGAAACACGCCAAGCACAACCCTGAGACCCACTCCCGAACGAGGTGTTAGGGTGTGCCGAGGTAGAGGAGAGAACACGGCGGCAAATCCAAGACGCCTAATCTAACATTAACAGCCTCCATCGTGCTTGTTGAACTCTCCCGAACGAGGTGTTAGGGTATGCCGAGGTAGAGGAGAGAACACGGCAGCAAATCCAAGACGCCTAATCTAACCTGAACAGCCTCCATCGTGCTTGTTGAACTCTGAATGTCGACATGGCCTCTTCCGTAGCCCATGCCAGAATCTGCTCTGGTGTCAGTGCTTTGCCCTGTTGGAACAAGCGACTTCACTCCACTGTTATGTTGTCTAGAATCCGCGAAGCCAGCTTGAGCCTGATCTTCTCTGCCGCTCGATCTGCGCGAGCTACGGCGCCCATCAGCGCTAAGAGCTCCTGACCCGTCAGTTGCCTCCCCCTCCCATGCGGATCCATAGATTCTCCCTGGGGATCACTTGGGGAGCCCTGGATTGAAATCACCAAATCTCGCAGGAGACACACCAAGCGCAACCCTGAGACCCACTCCTCAGCAAGGCGAGAGGGTATGTCGAGGTAGGGGAGAGAGAACGCCCGAGAGGACCTATGGTGGATTTCACTGGAGCGGGGAGAAGCATAGTGAGCTAGGCGGTGGACAGGGGTAGTCTACTGTTCTTTCTTTTGGTTACTAGTTCCTTACAATCGCAATCTAATAATTTGCGTTGCCGCTATGTTTGGAGCTATGAAGTGTTCGCGGTTGTCACAAATCATAACAATTCCGTGCAAACCAGAGTGTACTATGGTCTTTATTTTTGTAAATTATAGTGCTTTTGTTGTTTGGGGACATGTTTTAGCAAAAGATTAACTAGGATAATATTTGGTTGTCAAGATATGGGTGAGGAGATAATTGTCTTGTATGAATCTTGAAAGCATTCACTTGGTAGGACAACCGAAGTTGTGAATTTTACTGGGGTGTTAAATATTTGACCTGAAGTGTTCAAAAGATAGATTCATCTGTTTTATGTAGGTGAATGGAACTTGTCTTTGAAATGTATGTAAAGTTCACGTTTGCACCTCAGTCAGCAACATTTACAGCAAGGGTAGGCCGAGTTGGTTCCTGTTTTCTTGTTATCGATACATGTTGACTGTATTTTAGGGCACCAATTTGAGGGCAGCTGTTGGAGACGAACATTTTGTGGTGCTCTAAAAACAACTTTTTGGTGCACCAAATTTTACCCCAATCACTTTTTTTGTATCCTATTATAGGGCTGCTGTAGGAGATGCTCTTAGCAACTAGTATAAGCCACTGCAATTGCCTGACCTATTATATTAGTTTCTCAAAATTCTTTGATTGGCCTTACATTTTTCCTTGTGGATTCTATTTCAAGTGAACTATTAATGAGAGAGCTGCTCTGATTTTTTCCAGTTATTTGTGTTCAGATAGAAGTTTGCTGTAATCACATGCGAAAGCAAGATGAAATAACTCAGGTCATAATTCATGAGTTAATACATGCTTATGATGATTGTGTTGTCAAGGACATCAGCTGGAAGAACTGCGCTCACCACGCTTGCTCTGAGGTAGTGAAATACTTGTCATATAAATGGAAGTTATTGGCAAGTTACTGTGCCACAGGAACTTATGTTCTTTTGTGAGTTATTGTAATTGGCTTACATTGTGTTGTTTGTTCTTAGATTCGAGCTAATCACCTTAGTGGCAATTGCCATTACAAACGTGAACTGATGAAAGGCTTCCTGAAGATAAAGGGGCATGAGCCAGTAAGTTTTCTTTAGCAAAAGCAAAACAGCCATTTTGTTGTCTTGTTATTGAGCTCATACCACCAATGACATTGGTTCTCTCTTTGCTACGTGAATCATATCTTCTCTAGTGTCTTTGCAAGTTCCAAACTCCGTACATCCACCATCTTTGCATACAGCCTATTCATTTCAATCAAACTTCTGTTAGCAAGTTACAAACTTTGATTAGTTAAATACAGCGAACCATTATTGGTAACTATTCAACTTGTTTACAGTTTCCCTGTGGTTCTCGACTTGTTAGCTAATGAGCGGTCATTTTCCTAATTTTATTTTTATTTTGCCAATCGAATGTTTATGTCTGCTGTGACGTTTTCTGCATTTCTGAAGGAATGTGTCAAAAGACGTGCGCTGCTTTCTGTCAAGAACAACCCTTACTGTCAAGGAAAAGCGGCAAACGAAGCAGTTGAGAACGTGTGGCATACGTGCTACAACGACCCACGCCCGTTTGATAAGGCTCCATGAAGTGCAAGCTGTTGGGACAGTTTTGTTAACTTTCAGACGGGTTCTATCAAGTGTAATCCTGTGGGATAGCTTAGTTTTCCTTCAGATGGGCTCCATGAAGTACTTCAGCAAAGCGTTGCAACAAAATCTGGAAATTTGGTGCTGGAGCAAAACTTTGAATGCCATGATAGATGATACGAGTCCAAACAATCTAACAGATTATCACATGTAATTCAATTGTTTTACATGGCACATCGTGAGAGAGTTCACTAAGCTCCAAATAAGACTGGGTGTATCTGCTTAATTCTTTACACCAGTTAAATATTGCTTAAGATATTCCCTTTTTTTTCTTCCTTTTTGAAATTTCACTCCTCTGGAAATGCATTTAGAACTTATACACACAGATCCCAGTCAGAGTTCTACCAACAACATTTTCTCTGCATTTCGACGTCCAACCAACTCAGTAATACATTGGAGCCACTTTCTTGCTCTGTTCACAATATTAATAATCAGGTCCTAACTTTTTCTGGGGTCAAATTTGAGCCCTCCAAAGGAGGGCACCCCGCATCCATTAAAACCAAGAGCCAGCAGAGAATCGGCATAAAGTAGTCGCACGAGTTAGATCATCTATAGCTGATCCCATATAAGTTGAACCTTTAAAAAGGTATAAGTTGAACCTTAAAAACGGCACTGTAAACCGTTTTTATGGTGCGAAAAGCGAAATTGCTCCGGGCAAAGTAGACCCGTAAATAAAACTGTATCCCACTATAATCCATTTCTTTTTTCTTTTCTTTTTTCCTCCCGTTCCGATAGAGCCCGTCTCCGGCCACGGCGTGCCTCGCCCTGGCGCCGCCCGTTCCAGGCCACGCGTGCAGTGGAGGAGCCATGCGCCATCCGTCCCAACCGCGTGCTTCCTGGCGCGCTTGCCCGTCCTCAATTGAGCTCGGCACCGCCCGCGCGCTCCTCGACGTGGCCGCGTGAGCTCCCCAGCGCCCTCCCCTCGCCCTTCTTCGGCGCCGCCCCACCCTGATTCGGGCCGTCAATGGCCTGATTCGCCCTGCCCGTGGACGGCCTCGCCTCGGCAGTGGAGGTCGAGCCGGCCGCAATTCGGACCGGCGGCGACAAATTTCGGCGTGCGGCAGCTTCTTCCGACGTGCGACGACGGATTTCGATGAGTTCCTGGTAGATTCCGGCCAGTTCCGCGGCGGCGAGTCTGCTTCGACGAGGTTTGACCATTCACGAGTTGAATTGTATACTGCCTTCGAAACTGTACATATGAGGTTTCCGCGGATGGATTTTCAGTGCCCTTTAAAAAATTTAAGGACCGAAAGAGTTCTACGGGATTTGCTAGACGCTGTTTTCGGACCGAAACTGTAAAACACCTCTTTTTTAGAGGTTTGACCGCTTTTAAGGGGTATGCTACAGATACTCTTACTCGATGACTCGAGTGTCGCTTCCGCGGGGCAGCCCGGAGTAAATCCTAGATGTCGCCGCCAGCACCACACTACCAACCCTCATTCCTTCGCCATCGCTGGCAAAGCCTGCGTGGCTAGGCGGCGGCGGTGCTTTATTCCCCATCCTGTTTTGGTGCTAGGCAGCGTTGGTCGGTGGCCTTGGTAGGAGCTCGTGCGGATTCCTGCTTGAGGCAACACGGCGTTGGTGGGCATGTGTGCGCTGGTGCGGGCACACGAGGGCGGGTGGTGGTGCGGCATAGCTGCGTAGAGAGGCGACGTGCTGGCGTGTTGGGTGTTCGGACGGCCCGAATTTTGCGCCTAGTTTTTTTTTTTTTTTTTTTTTTTTTTTGCGGATGAATTTTGCGCCTAGTTAGAGCAACTCCAACGCGTCAACCCATTTCGTCCGCGCGCGTCCGTTTGGGTCAGCGTAGACAGAAAAGTCGGCCCAACGCACCGACCCAAACGGACGCGCGTCCGCTTTTCGTCCGCTCGCCGACCCATTCCCGGCTCATTTTTTAGCCGAATTTGCGTCGGCGCGGACACGAGACGGACGCGCGCGCGCCCCCTGCCTATTCCTCCCCTGGCCCGCTGGTCGGTGGCACATTGGCCATCCTCTCCCATTCCAACAGCAAACCCTCGGCCGCCTCCTTCGTCGCCGACGCCGCCGCCCATTTTTCCGGTGCCTCTGCCAGCTGCCGGTGCCGCAACATCCCCCCTTGCAACGCCGCCACCTCCCACGTCGCCCGCCACCGCCGTCTTGCCGACGGGGAACCGAAAGCATCCCACCCCCACTCCCCACGACCGCGACCAAGAAGCCGCCTCGCCGCCCCGGCCATATCCTTCGTCCTGACACCGACACGCTGGTTCGAGGGCGGCGCTATTCCCTTCGCCGGCCGGCTCCTTCGTCGACGCCCGCAAGCTGTTCGACAGTTTGCCAAGGTACAAAATGGACTCCCCCGACGAGTTCTTTTTTCACAATTTCCTTTGCGACTCCGACGAATCCTCGTCCGATGATGAGGAGGAGATCTTGGCTGCCGTGTTGGTCCATCACCACCTCAATAGCCAGCGACCGTTGTTCCGTGGCTCCATTCCGGGGCACCTTCCGGCGTTGAATCGCAACCGAGAGAGCGGGCATTTCCTTCTTTGGAAGGACTACTTTGACACAACGAACCCGTTGTTCAAACATCAGAAATTCCGCCGCCGTTTTCGTATGAGTAGGCATCTTTTCAACCGTATTAGAGAGGAGGTGGTCGGCTACGATGACTATTTCGAGTGCAAAGAGGATGCCGTTGGAAAGATTGGCTTCTCCTCTTATCAGGAATGCACTGCAGCCATCCGAATGCTTGCATACGGAGTGCCCGGTGATCTCATTGACGAGTACGTCCGTATGAGCGAGTCTACATGCCTAGACTCCCTGTATAAGTTCTGCAAGGCTGTTATTGTTGTGTTTGGCCCTGAGTACTTGAGAGAGCCAACTGCTGCCGATACAGCACGGTTGCTAGCGATGAATGCCAGCAGGGGCTTCCCAGGGATGCTTGGCAGCATAGACTGCATGCACTGGGAGTGGAAGAACTGCCCTTCTGCTTGGCAAGTGCCGTACAAGGGCCATGTCAGGGCTTGCACTGCCATACTTGAGGCCATGGCATCTCAAGATCTCTGGATCTGGCACTCTTTCTTTGGCATGGCCGGATCACACAATGATATCAACGTGCTTCAGCGCTCGTCGGTGTTTGCTAGGCTTGCCGAAGGCAACAGCCCACCGGTTAATTTTACCATCAATGGCCACAACTACGACAAAGGATACTACCTGGGTGACGGTATCTATCCTCAGTGGACCACTATTGTGAAGACAATCCCCAACCCTGTCGGAGAGAAGAGGAAAAGATTTGCCCAAGAGCAAGAGAGTGCTAGGAAGGACGTCGAGCGTGCCTTTGGTGTTTTGCAATCTCGATGGGGCATCGTTCGGTATCCTGCTAAGACTTGGAGCACGAAGAAACCGTGGAAGGTGATGACTGCTTGTGTGATCATGCACAATATGATCGTAGAAGATGAGCTCCCGGAATGTCTCTACGATCAAGGGTTTCAGTTTCAGGGTGAGAATGTTGTGCCTGAGCATGGAGGAGCGGCAATGTTTGAACAGTCCACCCAATTTTATTATGACATGCGTGATTGGGAAACTCACATGCAACTGCAAAATGATTTGGTTGAGCATATGTGGGCTCATGTTGGCAACCAATAGATGTATCTTTTTTATCCAGCTTGCAAAACTATGTGAGACTGTTTTATTTTTATTCGGATTGTAAAACTATGCTATTTATTATTTGGTTGAAACTATGCTATTTATTTGGTTGTGGACTATATGTTTCCTTGTGAAATAATGCAAAAATTGTGCGTGAAACAATGCAAAATTTGTGCTATCTGTTGAAAAAGGGAGGCCAACCGGCCACGCCGGCATATATGGGTCGGCGCGTTGGGCGCACTGCCGACCCAAATCTCAAACAGGGCGGACGCCGAGTGGACGGCCGACCCAAACGGACAAAAAGCGGACAAAAGCGCCGTCTGTTTGGGTCGGCGCGTTGGAGTTGCTCTTATCGCGCAAGGGCCCCGATCTGTGAGAAGAGGCCGCGATGGTGGAATGCTTTAGCGGACGGGCCTGAGCTGCTTTTTGGGGCACGCGGGTGGTGAATTGTTGGGGTCCTTGTTGCATGCCGTGTCTAGACTGCTAGCCGGTTCACGAAAGCCGTACTCCGCCTGTGACCGGAATGGTGGTGCTTGCACGTTATGAAGGTGGAAGGTAGGATGGGCTAGCCGGTGTCGGTGTCAAAACCGGCGGATCTCGGGTAGGGGGTCCCGAGCTGTGAGACTAGAATCGAGGGTAACAGGAGACGAAGGGGACAATGTTTTACCCAGGTTCGGGCCCTCCTATGGAGGTAATACCCTACGTCCTGCTTGATTATATTGATGGTATAAGGGTTACAGAGTTGATCTACCTCGAGATCGTATGACTAAAACCCTAGATGAGTTCTGTTGGCCTACAACCTAAAACCCTCCGGCTTATATAGACGCCGGGGGTACCTAGGGTTTACACATGGTCGGTTACACGTCGAAGGGATAAACATGCATATTCACTACTTAAACGTGGAGGACACACCATGATTCTAGAAGCTTCCGTCCTGGAGTCAAGGTCTTCGATCAATCCAGTGTCCGGCAAACGGCCCATATAGTCCGGCCCATAAGGAATAGGTCGGCCTCCCGAGGACCCCTTAAACCAGGACTCCCTCAGTAACCCCCGAACTAGCCTCCAACGCCAAGGGTCCTAGCTTCAGCTGCTTCATGTGATCAAAGTCTTCGGCTTGCGAGGCGAGTTCCTTCCTCCGAATAGTGATCGGCCGAGTCAGTTCGGCCTCCGACGACGTGTAGCTTTCCCGATCATAGATCGTCCGAACACCATGAGTAACCGGCCCTGAAGGCCAAGCGTCAAGGAGTAAATAGCGATCCCTGACAACCTTTCAGACGAAAGGTCACGGCCCACCACGACCACTAAACCAGTCGTAAAGACTCGATTCGCGGTTCGAGGCCGTTTTCACCAGCACGATCCATCAATGCACAGATCGTGCCCCGTTTCACACGGGATATGTTTAATCATGCGCGTATAATGGCACGCACGTCTTGGGAAGCGGAGAGATTTATGGCGCCGTGAAGGGAGGCTAACCGGTGACAAGCTCAATAAAAGGGGAAGAAAACCCCAAAACCTAGCCGCACTTCCCATTCGCATCCCTGCTTCCCTAATCTCCCGAGCTTCCAGAGCCCAGATCTAGGTCTTCCATTCTACCTCCTCCGAGCTTAGCCATGGCCAGCTCCGGCTCCAATGGCAAGTGGGAGGCTTCCACGGTCACAGACCAGGACATCCGGGACCTCAAGGACGCCGGCTACCTCCCCGCCAATATTTTCCACCGCGCCGCAGAGGAGGGCCAGGTGATTCCTACCCCCAAACCAGGCGAGAGGGTGGTCTTCATGCCTCATTTCATCCGAGGACTGAGCTTCCCGCTCCACCCCTTCGTGAGGGGCCTCATGTTCTTCTACGGACTCGACTTCCACGACCTCCCTCCGAACTCCTTCATGCATATATCGGCCTTCATCATCGTCTGCGAGGCCTTCTTGCGGGTCGAACCACACTTCGGACTATGGCTCAAGATTTTCAACATCAAGCCGAAGTGTGTCGCAGGCGCACACGCAGACTGCGGCGGGGCGGTCATCAGCAAGCTCCCACGCGCAGTATGGCCATCCGGTACCTTCATCGATACCATCAAGACTTGGCAAAAAGAGTGGTTTTACATCACCGAGCCAAAGGAGGAGGGCGGAACTATTCCTGCCGAATTCAGATCCGGCCCCCCAACCAGATTGACCTCATGGGTCCGAAAGGGCCTCGACTGGGGGTCGGATACCGAGGTGGATGACCTGCAGAGGGGCATCGCCTCCATGATCAAGGACGGAGTTGACCTGACCAACGTGGTCCAGGTTATGCTTCGGCGGCGCATCCTCCCCTGCCAGCGCTGGGGCTCTCCTATGTGGACTTATCGGACTGACGATGAGCCTACAATTCGTCAACTCTTCCGCACCACACGGGAGAAGCTATGGAAGGCGCTATTCAAGGCGCAGGAGAACTGGCCGGCCAAGAAGGAGGACCAGGGTCTGCGCGTCGATAAACCCCCTTACGAGGTATGACATAATTGTATTAGATCGGTTCCGATTTCCTGAAGAAAACCTAAGTGCTTTCCGATCACTTTCGCAGGAATGGTTGAACAAGGCCACGGGCATCAAGTGCCCGGCTCCACAGCCCGAAGACCCTAGGTCCCAGCTGCTGTCGGAGATGCTCGTCGTGGCGCCTTACAAGGCGCCAGAGAAGAAAGAGAAGAAGAAGAAACCAGGCCGAGAAGGCCTGCGCATCAGGGACCAGCCGGGGACTGTGTCCGAAGAAACCCACGCCTCCTCGAATCAAGAGGAGGAGCACGAGGGTGAAGGCGAGGGCGAGGGCGGAGGCGATTCCCCCCTCGCAAGAAAGAGGGTGGCGTCATCGGACGCCACAGAGGACATACCTCCTCCCACCCCGAAGAAAGCGCGCCGGACACAGGTGGTCTTGTCCGACGACAGTTCGGACTCGGATACCGAGTCCGAGGAGTTTGAGAGGGTTCCACGAAGGAACCTCAGGGTCAAGCCCCCAGCTCGAAGGTAAAGATCCGAAGACTTCCTGAGCTATTAATACTAAATTTTGAATGTTACTAACATGTGAACGCCTACTGACTTGCAGCCCACCGCGTGTTCTCCCCACCGATCAAGTTTCGGACGGGGAGACCCCGCCCGCCGAGCTAGCGGAGAGCGGGACTGCGTTGCACCCTTCTCATCCGGGCACCGCGAAGGATGCCGCGGAGGTGTCATCCCAGCAGGCTCCTTTGGAGCCGGACACTGGAGGTGGGGGCGACGACGTCATGGTCGAGGCTAACACCTCGGCCGCCGAAGACCGGGGGGAGAAGCCCCTCCCGGATACTGAGGAGACCGGACGAGGAGATGTCCAGTCACCTCCAAGGTTGTCTCCGGAGCGCACCGTGCCTCCGGAGGCACCAGTTCAATCCCCAGTTGGGGATCGGGCCAACTGATCCCCACCGGCGCCACCGTCCAATGGGTGGCCGGCAATGGGGGAGGCTCTGTCAAGCGCCTCCATCTTCGGGGAGCACCGCAGCCTTATGGGTGCGGTATTGCAGAGCATTCAGTCCGTGGACAGCGGACTGAAGGAGGCCTTCAACGGTCTCCTGACGGGCTTTCAGGTGAGCCACGTAATGCTCTGTTCTTTGAAATATTAATTTCGTTGAGTTATGATTATATACACGGCAGCCCCCGAGCCCTAGGTAAGTTTGGAAAAACTTACCTGGGGGTCAAGCATAGATCATTATCCGAACTATGTATAAAACAGTATTTGTTCGGAACGGTCTAACAGTCGTTAAGGGGACCGGACATAGGATCATATGTTTGATAGTTCGGAAGTTGTGAACCCGCGTAACTTGATATTGTTGTTTGAGTACAGACTTCGTCATCGGCAGCGGCTGTTAATGCAACCGAGCTGGACGAGCCGAATCGGAAGCTCAGGAGCTCCGAAGATGAGCTCGAAGCTCTGAACAAGAGGTTCGACGAGGCGCAAGGTAAGCCGGACTAGAATATCCAAATTCATCATCACCGTACTGTCAAAGCAGTAAGTTTGATGTGTTTTAATGCTTACGCAGCCTCGGCGAAGGAGATTGAGAAGCTCAGGGCCGAACTTGAGAAGGCAAAGCAGGAGGCTGCGGTGGAGAAGGCGGCGGCCAAAGAAGCGGCTACCGCGCTCTCCGTCCTAAGAGCCACCAGCGATAAGCACGAGGCTCGGGTGGAGGAGATCCAACAGGAGCTCAAGGACGCCAGCCAAAAGTGCGAAGACCTTGAACGGAAAGGCAAGGAGCAGGCCGCCGAACTATCCACCCTGAAAACCGACCTCCAAAAGGAGCGGGTGGATAGGCGATCTTTTGAAGAGGAAGTTAGCCAGGCCAAGGCTATAATGGATGGTAAGCCATATTTATTGCAGTGTGTCTACGGGGATAGCAAGTTCGAGTTGCTTACCCAAGTATGGCGTTCCTCAGGCGCCTGCTCAGACCTCCAGAAGAGCGCAGCGGACGCGAACCAGTTCTATGGTTCGCGGGGAGAAGGAGATGAAGCTCGGTTGTTCTGGGCGCAGTTTGAAGCCCCCGAGCGCTCTCATCTCCTTGTTGAGCAGCTGAAGCAGCCGATGGAGCTACACCGGATGGCGGAGCCGGCCATGAAGGATCTCTGCATCCGGCTATGGCCCAATGAGCCATTGCCGGGCAGCTACTTCGGCCTGGTGCGGAAGCTGAGCGACGCCTCGTCCCAGGTCGACGCGCTAAGGCGATCTTCCTGCATCGAGGGAGCTCGGATGACCTTTGCGAAGGCCAAGGTGCACTGGCCGGGGCTGGATCCAATGAAGATAGCCACCGCTCCTCTGCCTACCGGAAAAGAGCATAGGCGCCCTGAGCTGTACTTCTCTGGCGTAATGGAGTGTGCTCGGGCAATAGAGGCGCAATGTTCGAGAGAGAATGCGTATGAGTAAAGGCGTTGTAATATGTCCGAAGACTCTTTAACGCGTTTATATTTAAGATGCATGGTTTATCATGTCTTATATGTTTTGCATCCTTTATAACTCCTGTGTGGCCGTTAAAATTGAAAGCGGCGAGTCGTCGGCTTCAGCCCCCATGTAGATACTACGCGGGGTGTCTCTGCCAACGCACTGTGACCCTTAGCCGAACTATCGGTACCCGAAGGCGGTAGTGTGGGGCGGACAAGGCAATCGGACCATAATGCTTTATTGCTTTCACTTAGCCGTAGGGGCGCGGGAAAGGAGTGCGGGGGGCTAATGACTAGCCCCCAGGTGTTTGTGATGTTCGGATGAGCTGTGGCCGAAGCCTATATCACATGGTTTGTACTAATACCAAACCCATCGTATGACACGGAATAACCTCTGACGAGATTTAGTCAAGCTCGGATTCGCAGACCAGTTCTCGCATACCATGACGGTCAGTTTTCGGCTTTCTTCGCTGAGGTGCTTGACCAGGCTAGCTAGAAGCACAATCGCAGCGGTTCTCCCTTTGCCCTTTTAGCCGAACTAGCGGAACATAAAGGGGCAAGCACAGGAGCCGGGCAACCCAACTATTGACCCAAGACATAGTTCGGAACCAATGCATATAAAGCGGAATTCCAAGACGCCAAACGCAAAAATCAGTTGTGCTTAAGGCGATTTTCTTTTAGTTCGAGCCCCCGGTCTATTAGCCGGTTGCATCGTATAGTATACCAAACAGGTTCGCAAGAAGAGAGGGAAAATAGAGAGTGCACCAAAAATAGCGAAACGATCATGCAAGATACATCTGTATTTTACTCATCAACTCTTATTATTCGAATTGCCGATACAACTGTTTACAGGTATTAAAAATGAAATATAAACCTAACAGGAGGGGTTGTACCAAGGGTCTTCGATAGGTGACCTGACGTCGTCGATGTGCCCCGTCGCTTGTCCGCTCCTGCGTCTCCCAAGGGGTTGTATGCCGTGTTGGGTGTAATGTTCGGCGAGCGGACTTTGGAGAAAAAGTCTTGAGAAGTCGCCGAAATGTGAATGAGCTTTACGCCATAGCAGGTACTTTATGGTACCTGTAGTGTGTCCGAAGACATGTTGATGGTGATAGTTCGGTCTAGCCGAACACTTACCCTTGAATAATTTTTCCCCACCGCCGCCCATGGAATTTTGAGCCTCCTCGGCACGTACTTTGCCAGTTCTAGGGCCGGGCGATGGGGGGCGAGTCCCTATTTATGGGGAGAAGAAGGTTCTGGTACTTTGGATTGAGACCGAGCTCGCTTCCCAGCCTTGGGTGCCTTTACGGCAGATGTCGGCGCTTGCCGATCATCAGTGTAATGGAATTCGGCCGCCAGGGCCAACGCATGTTCCTCAGTTCGGAGGGAGCGCTCTGTGTTGCCGTTGACAGTAATGACCCCCCTGGGGCCAGGCATCTTAAGCTTGAGGTATGCGTAGTGCGGGACGGCGTTAAAGCGAGCGAACGCTGTACGGCCGAGCAGGGCATGATAGCTGCTGCGGAAAGGTACGATGTCGAAGATCAAGTCCTCGCTTCGAAAGTTATCGGGCGAGCCGAACACTACTTCCAGGCTTACAGAGCCTGTGCACCGGGCTTCGACGCATGGGATCACTCCTTTAAAGGTAGTGTTGCTGGGCTTGATCCTTGACGGATCTATGCCCATATTTTTCACCGTATTTGAGTAAATCAGATTGAGGCTTCTTCCTCCGTCCATCAGGACTTTAGTGAGGTGATACCCGTCTATGATCGGGTCTAGGACAAGGGCGGCCGAACCCCCATGACGGATACTAGTCGGGTGGTCGCGTCGATCAAAGGTGATCGGGTATGCCGACCAAGGGTTATACTTCGGGGCTACAGGCTCTACGGCGTAGACGTCTCGAAGGGCGCGCTTCCTTTCCTTTTTGGGTATATGAGTGGCGTATATCATGTTTACTGTTTTTACCTCTGGAGGGAATTTCTTTTGTCCGCCACCGATCGGACCGCGGGGTTCATCCTCGTCCTCGCTGCGTGGGCTCTTGCCTTGGTCCTGGGATGCGAGCTTGCCGGCCTGTTTGAAGACCCAACAGTTATGGTTGGTGTGATTGGCGGGCTTCTCTTGAGTGCCGTGGATCTGGCAAGGTCTCTCCAGGATCTTGTCCAACGGGGTGGGTCCGTCGTGTTTGCCTTTAGGAGGCTTCTTCCGCTGCCCAGGCCGGGAGTTGCGGAAGCCGGCGTTAACGGCCGTATCATCGGCATCAATATTGTTGTGCCGGCGCTTATTCTTGTTGCGCTTTGGTTTCCCGTTTCCATCCCGAACTTCGGAGGTTCCGGGGTCTTCGGGGTTGTGGCTACGTCTTGCTAGCCAGTTATCCTCGCCCGCGCAAAAGCGGGTCATGAGTGATGTGAGGGCGGACATTGTCCTTGGTTTGTCCTGGCCGAGCTGACGAGCCAGCCATTCATCCCGAATATTATGCCTGAAGAAGGCTATCGCTTCGGCATCCGGGCAATCCATGATCTGGTTTTTCTTGGTCAAAAAGCGATTCCAGAATAGCCGCGCGGACTCTCCTGGCTTCTGAACGACATTGCTGAGATCGGAGGAGTCCGGCGGCCGAACATAAGTGCCCTGGAAGTTAGATCGGAATGCTTCTTCTAGGTCCTCCCAGCACCCAATGGAATTTTCGGGGAGGCTATTTAACCAGTGCCGAGATGGCCCCTTGAGCTTCAGGGGTAGGTATTTGAGGGCGTGGAGGTCATCTCCCCGTGCCATGTGGATGTGGAGGAGGAAATCCTCAATCCATACGGTTGGGTTAGTTGTCCCATCGTATTGTTCTATGTTTACGGGTTTAAACCCTTCCGGGAACTGATGCCGCATCACCTCGTCCGTGAAGCACAGCGGGTGGGCAGCGCCTCTGACCCGAGCTATGTCGCGCCGGTGATCGGCGTCTGTCCTAGCTCGGTTTCGTTCCCGACCTTCATTCTTACGGTCGAACCAAGGCCGGTACCCTTCCCGTCTATCGGGTGAGTATCCTCTGGATCCGTAGATGGATCGTGTACGACCTGATCTGTCATCCAGGTCGTGTCGCAGGTCGAACCTGTCATCGGGCTCTAGTGGCTCCTTTCCCCGTCTACGGGGTATCGTCGGCCTATAACCGGTGTAGTAGGCCGTCCTGTCTCGTCCTCGAGGAGGGCGGTCTAGCTTGTCGTATGGGGTATGTTTGGGAGACGGCGTATCAGTGAGCTCGTCATCGAATTGTGGCAGCAGCCTTCTGCGTGGATAGCTCTTAGGTTGGTCCGATAGACCGGTGTCGTATCCTTCCTCAACTGAGAGGACTCTCGTCCATCGGTTGTTGAGGTCGTCTTGTTCGGCTTTGAGCTGCCGTCCTTTTGCTTTCAGGCTGCGGGCCGTGGCTATAAGCTGTTGCCTGAATAGTTCCTGATCTGCAGGATTATCGGGGATGGCGAAGTCATCGGCTTCCGCATTGTCCTCCCCCTCGATAGAGCGGAGGTAATCGTCGTCCTCGGGATCATCTAGATCGTCGGGGTTGCGGCGGTCTTCCGGCCTCTCCTGACCCTCTAACGGGTGTTCGGGGATTTCGGGATCGCCGATGTCTTCTGGGGTGTCTCCGTCCCCGGTGCCATCGATGGATTTTCTTCCCTTTTTTCCTTTTGGCCATTTATGCGGCTTTCGGCGTCTTGACGGTGCTTCATCCGATTTGTCGCCGTCGTTTTTCGGAGTGTCTACCATGTAGACGTCGTATGTGGAAGTGGCAGTCCACCGTCCGGTGTTAACGGGGGTGAGTGCGCGATCCTCCTCGTCCATGTAGTCTGCTTCCTCAGAAGCATAGTCCAGCATGTCGGTTAAATCCTCGACAGTGGCTACCAAGTGGGTGGTGGGTGGGACGAAAAATTCGTCCTGACCCGTCTGAGGCCCGATCTGAGAACGGATCGGGGTTGGGTCGTCGGTAATCTTCATCGACGAGATCCGATCTAGAGCCTCGTTGAGTATCGAGAGATCGATCGGATCGGCCTGCCCAGAGCTTCCGGAGTGAACCTCCGATGCGTCCGCGCGGGGAGAGTGTTCGGCAAGAACAGATGTCCGGGCGTCTGGCACTATGACCGGGTCCGGACTGAGAGCCGAGCCCTCGCCGGGGTAGATCCCGCGGGCGGGGCCGAAAGATGGATCTGAGGTTAAGGCCTCAAAGTCTTCGGGCGTGGCAGGCGAGATTGCGAGCCCGGTTAGCGATAGATCCCCCCGGGAGTCTACGGAGAACTCCAGGTTCCCGAATCTAACCTCCTGATCAGGGGCGAAGCTTCCGACGCGGCCTAGATGGCCGGACGGGTCAGCGTGCAGCACAATGCTGCCAAAAGCGAAGATCTGTCCGGGGACGAAAGTGTCCGTAATGCGAACCTCTTCGTTGATGACTAGGCGAGCCATCGATTCCTCTGGCGATCACAACGGAACTCTCAATGAAAGCACCAATGTCGGTGTCAAAACCGACGGATCTCGGGTAGGGGGTCCCGAGCTGTGAGACTAGAATCGAGGGTAACAAGAGACGAAGGGGACAATGTTTTACCCAGGTTCGGGCCCTCCTATGGAGGTAATACCCTACGTCCTGCTTGATTATATTGATGGTATAAGGGTTACAGAGTTGATCTACCTCGAGATCGTATGACTAAAACCCTAGATGAGTTCTGTTGGCCTACAACCTAAAACCCTCCGGCTTATATAGACGCCGGGGGTACCTAGGGTTTACACATGGTCAGTTACACGTCGAAGGGATAAACATGCCTATTCACTACTTAAACGTGGAGGACACGCCATGATTCTAGAAGCTTCCGTCCTGGAGTCAAGGTCTTCGATCAATCCAGTGTCCGGTAAACGGCCCATATAGTCCGGCCCATAAGGAATAGGTCGGCCTCCCGAGGACCCCTTAAACCAGGACTCCCTCAGCCGGGTCACGAAAGCCGTACTCCGCCTGTGATTGGAATAGCCGATGACGATACGGGCATCGTTTCCTTGCCGGAAGCATCGATGTTGCAGTTCTCTTCTTCCCTTTCCCAACATGCTACGGGGAAAACCCTAGATCTGGTCTTCCGGGTCGAACGATGTTACCGTTCTCTTCTTTCCTTTCCCAACATGCTATGAGGAAAAACCTAGATTTGGTTTTCCGCATCGGATGATGACGTCGCTATTGGCTTCGCCAGAAGTTGTGTTTTTTCTTGGAATCATCGTCTTGGAGTTGGACTCTGGGCTTGTGGAGGTGGTCGGTCATGGTTAGCGTGGCATCTCCTGTTGGAAATATGCCCTAGAGGCAATAATAAATTAGTTATTATTATATTTCCTTGTTCATGATAATCGTTTATTATCCATGCTATAATTGTATTGATTGGAAACTCAAATACATGTGTGGGTACATAGACAACACTGTATCCCTAGTAAGCCTCTAGTTGACTAGCTCGTTGATCAAAGATGGTTAAGGTTTCCTAGCCATTGACATGAGATGTCATTTGATAACGGGATCACATCATTAGGAGAATGATGTGATGGACAAGACCCAAACTACGAACGTAGCATATGATCGTATCAGTTTATTGCTATTGTTTTCTGCATGTCAAGTATCTGTTCCTATGACCATGAGATCATGCAACTCACTAACACCAGAGGAATACCTTGTGTGTATCAAACGTCGCAACGTAACTGGGTGACTATAAAGGTGCTCTACAGGTATCTCCGAGGGTGTCTGTTGGGTTGGCATGGATCAAGACTGGGATTTGTTACTCCATGTGACGGAGAGGTATCTCAGGGCCCACTCGGTAATACAACATCACAATGAGCCTTGCAAGCAATGTGACTAAAGTGTTAGCCACGAGATCTTGTATTACGGAACGAGTAAAGAGACTTGCCGGTAACGAGATTGAACTAGGTATAGAGATACCGACGATCGAATCTCGGGCACGTAACATACCGAAGAACAAAAGGAACAGCATACGGGATTAACTGAATCCTTGACATAGAGGTTCAAACGATAAAGATCTTCGTAGAATATGTAGGAGCCAATATGGGCATCCAGGTCCCGCTATTGGTTATTGACCGTAGAGGTGTCTCGGTCATGTCTACATAGTTCTCGAACCCGCAGGGTCTACACACTTAACGTTTGGTGACGATTAGTATAGTTGAGTTATTTTGTTGGTGATCGAAAGTTGTTCGGAGTCCCGGATAAGATCCCGGACATGACGAGGATCTCCGGAATAGTCCGGAGGTAAAAATTGATATATGTGATAATAGTGTTTTTGGTTACCGGAAGGGTTCCGGAATTCACCGGAAAGGGGTTCCGGATGTTTACCGAAGTGTTCGGGTGCAGCAACACTTTATATGGGCCAAAGGGATAAAGCCCACGAGGTATTGGAAAATGCAAAAGGAAGTTTTGCTACTGCCTTAAGTTGGTAAGGCAGTACTACCGCTACTGTAGCAGCGGTACTACCGCTTAAGCTGGTTAAGCGGTACTACCGCTACTGTGTCAGCGGTACTACCGCTTAAGCTGGTCAAGCGGTACTACCGCTTATCGTCAGCGGTACTACCGCTTAAGCTGGTCAAGCGGTACTACCGCTTATCGTAAGCGGTACTACCGCTTGTGCGCGGTACTGCAGGGATCCGAGTTGGACTCTTTCCCTGCGGGCCAAACCGACCTTGTGCGGGCAAAACCGACCTGGAGGAGGCTTTTTCTCCAAGTTTAGACCCCAAGGCTCAACATATAAATAGAGGGGCAGGGCTAGCACACGGGAGACATTAGATTGCCCCAAGCCGTGTGCCGGCAACCTCTAGTTCCTCCTACGTCATAATTTCAGTAGTGCTTAGGCGAAGCCCTGCTGAAATAGTTCTTCATCAACACCACCACGCCGTCGTGCTGCTGGAACTCTTCTTCTTCTCCGCTCCCTCTTGCTGGATCAAGAAGGCGGAGATCGTCATCAAGCCGTACGTGTGTTGAACGCGGAGGTGCCGTCCGTTCGGCGCGGGATCGTGCTTGGATCGAGGGACGACTTGCGATTTGGATCGCGGAGACGTTCGACTACATCAACCGCGTTACTTAACGCTTCCGCTTAGCGATCTACAAGGGTATGTAGATCCACTCTCCCTCTCGTAGATGCTCATCACCATGGATAGATCTTGTGTGTGCGCAGGAAATTTTTTGTTTCCCATGCAACGTTCCCCAATAGTGGCATCATGAGCTAGGTCTATGCGTAGATGAGATCTCGAGTAGAACACAAACGAGTTGTGGGCGTGGGTGTATACATATTGCTTGCCGTTACTAGTTGATATTTGATTCGGCGGTACTGTGAGATGAAGCGGCCCGGACCGACATTACGCGTACGCTTACGCGAGACAGGTTCCTTCAACTAACATGTAACTTCGTTGCATAAAGATGGCTAGCGGGTGTCTGTCTCTCTCACTTTAGTTGAATCGATTTCAATGAAGAGGGTGTTGGGGAACGTTGCATGGGAAACAAAAATTTTCCTACGCACACACAAGATCTATCCATGGTGATGAGCATCTACGAGAGGGAGAGTGAATCTACATACCCTTGTAGATCGCTAAGCGGAAGCGTTTAAGAAACGTGGTTGATGTAGTCGAACGTCTTCGCGATCCAAATCGCAAGTCGTCCCTCGATCCGATCACGAACTAGCGCCGAACGGACGGCACCTCCGCGTTCAACACACGTACGGCTTGATGACGCCTTCACCTCCTCGATCCAGCGAGCGATGGTGAAGTAGTGGTTGAGTTCCAGCAGCACGACGGCGTGGTGATGTTGGTGAGGAACAATCTCTGCAGGGCTTCGCCAAGCGCTACGGAGATTATGACGGAGGAACTAGAGGGTTAGGGTTGCCGCACACGGCTTGGGGAAATCTTGATGTATCTCGTGTGCTAGCCCTGCCCCTCTATTTATATGTTGAGCCTTGGGGTCTAAACTTGGAGTAAAAGTCTCTTCCAAGTAGGTTTTGCCCGCACAAGGTCGGTTTGGCCCGCAGGAAAAGAGTCCAACTCGGATCCCTGCCGAACCGTGCACAGCCGCGCACAAGCGGTAGTACCGCTTGGGCGGTAGTACCGCTTCACACAAGCGGTAGTACCGCTCGGGCGGTAGTACCGCTTCACACAAGCGGTAGTACCGCTTACGCGGTAGCAAAACTACTTTTTGCACTTTCCAATACCTTGTGGGCTTTTATCCCTTGGCCCATATAAAGTGTTCTCGCACCCGAACACTTCGGTAAACATCCGGAACCCCTTCCGGTGAACTCCGGAACTCTTCCGGAGATCAAAACACTATTATCACATATATCAATCTTTACCTCCGGACTATTCCGGAGATCCTCGTTATGTCCGGGATCTTATCCGGGACTCCGAACAACTTTCGGTCACCAACATAATAACTCAATTATACTAATCGTCACCAAACGTTAAGTGTGTAGACCCTGCGGGTTCGAGAACTATGTAGACATGACCGAGACACCTCTACGGCCAATAACCAATAGCGGGACCTGGATGCCCATATTGGCTCCTACATATTCTACGAAGATCTTTTATCGGTCGAACCTCTATGTCAAGGATTCAGTTAATCCCGTATGCTGTTCCCTTTGTTCTTCGGTATGTTACTTGCCCGAGATTCGATCGTCGGTATCACTATACCTAGTTCAATCTCGTTACCGGCAAGTCTCTTTACTCGTTCCGTAATACAAGATCTCGTGGCTAACACTTTAGTCACATTGCTTGCAAGGCTCATTGTGATGTTGTATTACCGAGTGGGCCCTGAGATACCTCTCCGTCATACGGAGTAACAAATCCCAGTCTTGATCCATGCCAACCCAACAGACACCCTCGGAGATACCTGTAGAGCACCTTTATAGTCACCCAGTTACGTTGCGACGTTTGATACACACAAGGTATTCCTCCGGTGTCAGTGAGTTGCATGATCTCATGGTCAAAGGAACAGATACTTGACATGCAGAAAACAATAGCAATAAACTGACACGATCAAATGCTACGTTTACAGTTTGGGTCTTGTCCATCACATCATTCTCCTAATGATGTGATCCCGTTATCAAATGAAATCTTATGTCCATGGCTAGGAAACCTTAACCATCTTTGATCAACAAACTAGTCAACTAGAGGCTTACTAGGGACACAGTGTTGTCTATGTACCCACACATGTATTTGAGTTTCCAATCAATACAATTATAGCATGGATAATAAACGATTATCATCAACAAGGAAATATAATAATAACCAATTTATTATTGCCTCTAGGGCATATTTCCAACAGTCTCCCACTTGCACTAGAGTCAATAATCTAGTTCACATCACTATGTGATTTACATTGTAATGAATCGAACACCCATGCAGTTCTGGTGTTGTTCATGTTTAGCCCTTGGAAGAGGTTTAGTCATCGGATCTGCAACATTCAGATCCGTGTGTACTTTGCAAATATTTATGTCGTCCTCCTTGATGTAATCGCGGATGGAATTGAAACGTCGCTTTATGTGTCTGGTCCTTTTGTGAAATCTTGGTTCCTTGGCTAGAGCAATGGCACCAGTATTATCACAAAACAGAGTCATTGGATTAAGTGCACTAGGCACTACTCCAAGATCTGTCATGAACTCCTTCATCCAGACACCTTCCTTCGCCGCCTCCGAGGCAGCGATGTACTCCGCTTCACATGTAGAATCTGCTACCACGCTTTGCTTGGAACTGCACCAGCTAACCGCACCCCCATTAAGAATAAATACGTATCCGGTTTGCGACTTAGAGTCATCCGGATCAGTGTCAAAGCTTGCATCGACGTAACCCTTTACGACGAGCTCTTGATCACCTCCATAAACGAGAAACATGTCCTTAGTCCTTTTCAGGTACTTCAGGATATTCTTGACCGCCGTCCAGTGTTCCATTCCTGGATCACCTTGAAACCTTCCGACCATACTTATGGCAAGGCTGACATCGGGTCTTGTGCACAGCATTGCATACATGATAGAGCCTATGGCTGAAGCATAGGCGATGACACTCATCTTTTCTCTATCTTCTGCAGTCACTGGGCATTGAGTCTTACTCAACTTCACACCTTGCAAAACAGGCAAGAACCCCTTCTTGGACTGATCCATTTTGAACTTCTTCAAAATCTTATCAAGGTATGTGCTTTGTGAAAGTCCTATTAAGCGTCTTGATCTATCTCTATAGATCTTGATGCCTAATATGAAAGCAGCTTCTCCTAAGTCCTTCATTGAAAAACTCTTGTTCAAATATTCCTTTACGCTTTCCAGCATTTCTATATTGTTTCCAATCAGCAATATGTCATCCACATATAATATTAGAAACGCTATAGAGCTCCCACTCACTTTCTTGTAAATACAAGCTTCTCCGTAATCTTGTATAAACTCGAACGCTTTGATCACCTCATCAAAACGAAGATTCCAACTCCGAGATGCTTGCACCAGTCCATAAATGGATCGCTGGAGTTTGCAAACTTTGTCAGCATTCTCTGGATCGACAAAACCTTCTGGTTGCATCATATACAACTCTTCCTTAAGGTAACCGTTAAGGAACGCTGTTTTGACATCCATCTGCCAAATTTCATAATCGAAAAAGGCAGCTATTGCTAACATGATTCTGACGGACTTAAGCATCGCTACGGGTGAGAAGGTCTCATCGTAGTCAACTCCTTGAACTTGTGAAAAACCCTTTGCCACAAGTCGAGCTTTATAGACGGTGACATTACCGTCCGCGTCTGTCTTCCTCTTAAAGATCCATTTGTTCTGAATGGCCTTACGCCCTTCAGGTAATACTTCCAAAGTCCATACTTTGTTTTCATACATGGATCCCATCTCGGATTTCATGGCCTCTAACCACTTCTTGGAATCCGGGCCCATCATCGCTTCTCCATAGCTCGTAGGTTCATCGTTGTCTAACAACATGACCTCTAAGACAGGGTTGCCGTACCACTCGGGAGCAGTACGCGTCCTTGTCGACCTACGAGGTTCGATAGCAACTTGATCCAAAGCTTCATGATCATCATCATTAACTTCCTCTTCAGCTAATGTAGGCTCCACAGAAACAACTTTCTGCGTTGCGCTACTCTCAGGTTGAAGTAAAGGTTCAACAACCTCATCAAGTTCTATCTTCCTCCCACTCAATTCTTTCGAGAGAAACTCTTTCTCAAGAAATGTTCCGTTTTTAGCGACAAACACTTTGCCCTCGGATCTGAGGTAGAAGGTATACCCAATTGTCTCTTTTGGGTATCCTATGAAGACGCATTTCTCCGCTTTGGGTTCCAGCTTTTCAGGCTGAAGCTTTTTGACATAAGCATCACATCCCCAAACTTTAAGAAACGACAGCTTTGGCTTCTTGCCAAACCAAAGTTCATATGGCGTCGTCTCAACGGATTTCGATGGTGCCCTATTTAAAGTGAATGCAGCTGTCTCTAATGCATAACCCCAAAACGATAGTGGCAAATCGGCAAGAGACATCATAGATCGCACCATATCCAATAAGGTTCGATTACGACGTTCGGACACACCATTACGCTGTGGTGTTCCAGGCGGTGTCAATTGTGAAACAATTCCACACTGTCTTAAGTGACTGCCAAACTCATAACTCAGATATTCTCCTCCTCGATCAGATCGTAGGAATTTAATCTTCTTGTTACGATGATTCTCAACTTCACTCTGAAATTGTTTGAACTTTTCAAATGTTTCAGACTTGTGTTTCATTAAGTAAATATACCCATATCTACTTAAGTCATCAGTGAAGGTGAGAAAATAACGATAACCACCGCGCGCCTCAATACTCATCGGACCACACACATCAGTATGTATGATTTCCAATAAGTCACTTGCCCGTTCCATTGTTCCAGAGAACGGCGTTTTAGTCATCTTGCCTATGAGGCATGGCTCACATGTGTCAAGTGATTCAAAATCAAGTGACTCCAAAAGTCCATCAGCATGGAGCTTCCTCATGCGTTTTACGCCAATATGACCTAAACGGCAGTGCCACAAGAAAGTGGTATTATCATTATCAATTCTACATCTTTTGGCATCAATGTTATGAACATGTGTATCATTACTATCGAGATTCAATAAGAATAAACCCCTCACATTGGGTGCATGACCATAAAAGATATTACTCATATAAATAGAACAACCATTATTCTCTGATTTAAATGAGTAACCGTCTCGCAATAAACAAGATCCAGATATAATGTTCATGCTTAACGCAGGCACCAAATAACACTTATTTAGGTTCATCACTAATCCCGATGGTAATCGAAGAGCGAGCGTGCCGACGGCGATCACATCAACCTTGGAACCATTTCCCACGCGCATCGTCACTTCGTCCTTTGCCAGCCTCCGTTTATTCCGCAGTTCCTGTTTTGAGTTGCAAATATGAGCAACCGCACCGGTATCAAATACCCAGGCACTACAACGAGAGTTGGTAAGGTACACATCAATAACATGTATATCATATATACCTTGTTTGTTGTTGGCCGCCTTCTTGTCAGCCAAATACTTGGGGCAGTTCCGCTTCCAGTGTCCAGTTCCCTTGCAATGAAAACACACAGTTTCTGGTTTGGGTCCAGCCTTGGGTTTCTTCATGAGAGGAGCAACTGCTTTGCCACTCTTCTTGGAGTTACCCTTCTTACCCTTGCCATTTTTCTTGAAACTAGTGGTTTTATTGACCATCAACACTTGATGCTCCTTCTGAATTTCAGACTCAGCGGCTTTCAGCATCGCAAACAGCTCGGCGACTGACTTGTTCATCCCGTGCATGTTATAGTTCAACACGAAGCTCTTGTAGCTAGGTGGCAATGATTGAAGAACTCTGTCAGTGATAGCCTCTGGCGGAAGGGGCATCCCTAACTCAGCCAGACGGGTGGAGTACCCAGACATTCTGAGCACGTGATCACTGATAGACCCGTTCTCCTCCATCTTGCAAGCATAGAACTTATCGGAGATCTCATATCTCTCGATCCGGGCATTCTTCTGAAAGATAAACTTCAACTCCTGGAACATCTCATATGCTCCATGACGTTCAAAACGTCTTTGAAGTCCCGGTTCTAAGCCATACAACATTGCACATTGAACTATTGAGTAATCATCAGAACGAGCCTGCCAGGCGTTCACAACGTCTAGAGACTCAACTGGAGCGGGTGGATCACCAAGCGGTGCATCAAGGACATAAGCCTTCTGGGAAGCCGTAAGGATAATCCTTAGATTACGGGCCCAGTCCACAAAGTTACTTCCATCATCTTTCAACTTAGCTTTCTCTAGGAACGCATTAAAATTCAGGGGTGCTACTGCGCGAGCCATGATCTACAACATAAATATAGCAAAGACAACTTAGACTATTGTTCTAGATAATGAGTTTAGTTAATCATATTACTTAAAAACTCCCACTCAAATTGACATCCCTCCGGTCATTCGAGTGTAACATGATCCAAATCCACCAACTCAAGTCCGATCATCACGTGAGTTGAGGTGGTTTCAATGGTGAACATCTTCATGTTGATCATATCTACTATATGACTCATGTTCGACCTTTCAGTCTCTTGTGTTCCGAGGCCATGTCTGTACATGCTAGGCTCGTCAAGTTTAACCCGAGTGTTCCGCACGTGTAACATGGCTTACACCCGTTGTATGCGAACGTAGAGTCTATCACACCCGATCATCACGGCGTGTCTCGAAACGACGAACTTTCGCAACGGTGCACACTTGGGGAGAACACAATTTTATCTTGAAATTTAAGTGAGGGATCACCTTATAATGCTACCGTCGTCCTAAGCAAAATAAGATGCATAATAGGATTAACATCACATGCAAATCATAAGTGACATGATATGGCCATGAACTTGTGCTTTTGATCTCCATCTCCAAAGCACCGGCATGATCTCCATCGTCACCGGCATGACACCATGATCTCCATCATCTTGATCTCCATCAACGTGTCGCCATGAGGTTGTCGCGCCGACTGTTGCTTCCACGACTATTGCTAACGATTAGCGATAAAGTAAAGCATTACATAGCGCTTAATGATTGACACGCAGGTCATACAATAATTAAAGACAACTCTATGGCTCCTGCCAGTTGCCGTACTCATCGACATGCAAGTCGTGATATTCTATACATCACATGATCATCTCATACATCACATATATCTCATCATGTAATTGGCCATATCACATCACAACATACCCTGCAAAAACAAGTTAGACGTCCTCCAATTGTTGTTGCAAATTTTACGTGGCAGCTACGGGTTTGCAAGAACCGTTCTTACCTACACAAAACCACAACGTGGTGTAGTGATTGCTTTTTGATCTTCTAAAAGAACCCTCTTCATTGAAATCGATTCAACTAAAGTGAGAGAGACAGACACCCGCTAGCCATCTTTATGCAACGAAGTTACATGTTAGTTGAAGGAACCTGTCTCGCGTAAGTGTACGCGTAATGTCGGTCCGGGCCGCTTCATCTCACAGTACCGCCGAATCAAATATCAACTAGTAACGGCAAGCAATATGTATACACCCACGCCCACAACTCGTTTGTGTTCTACTCGAGATCTCATCTACGCATAGACCTAGCTCAGATGCCACTGTTGGGGAACGTTGCATGGGAAACAAAAATTTTCCTACGCACACACAAGATCTATCCATGGTGATGAGCATCTACGAGAGGGAGAGTGAATCTACATACCCTTGTAGATCGCTAAGCGGAAGCGTTTAAGAAACGCGGTTGATGTAGTCGAACGTCTTCGCGATCCAAATCGCAAGTCGTCCCTCGATCCGATCACGAACTAGCGCCGAACGGACGGCACCTCCGCGTTCAACACACGTACGGCTTGATGACGCCTTCACCTCCTCGATCCAGCGAGCGATGGTGAAGTAGTGGTTGAGTTCCAGCAGCACGACGGCGTGGTGATGTTGGTGAGGAACAATCTCTGCAGGGCTTCGCCAAGCGCTACGGAGATTATGACGGAGGAACTAGAGGGTTAGGGTTGCCGCACACGGCTTGGGGAAATCTTGATGTATCTCGTGTGCTAGCCCTGCCCCTCTATTTATATGTTGAGCCTTGGGGTCTAAACTTGGAGTAAAAGTCTCTTCCAAGTAGGTTTTGCCCGCACAAGGTCGGTTTGGCCCGCAGGAAAAGAGTCCAACTCGGATCCCTGCCGAACCGTGCACAGCCGCGCACAAGCGGTAGTACCGCTTGGGCGGTAGTACCGCTTCACACAAGCGGTAGTACCGCTCGGGCGGTAGTACCGCTTCACACAAGCGGTAGTACCGCTTACGCGGTAGCAAAACTACTTTTTGCACTTTCCAATACCTTGTGGGCTTTTATCCCTTGGCCCATATAAAGTGTTCTCGCACCCGAACACTTCGGTAAACATCCGGAACCCCTTCCGGTGAACTCCGGAACTCTTCCGGAGATCAAAACACTATTATCACATATATCAATCTTTACCTCCGGACTATTCCGGAGATCCTCGTTATGTCCGGGATCTTATCCGGGACTCCGAACAACTTTCGGTCACCAACATAATAACTCAATTATACTAATCGTCACCAAACGTTAAGTGTGTAGACCCTGCGGGTTCGAGAACTATGTAGACATGACCGAGACACCTCTACGGCCAATAACCAATAGCGGGACCTGGATGCCCATATTGGCTCCTACATATTCTACGAAGATCTTTTATCGGTCGAACCTCTATGTCAAGGATTCAGTTAATCCCGTATGCTGTTCCCTTTGTTCTTCGGTATGTTACTTGCCCGAGATTCGATCGTCGGTATCACTATACCTAGTTCAATCTCGTTACCGGCAAGTCTCTTTACTCGTTCCGTAATACAAGATCTCGTGGCTAACACTTTAGTCACATTGCTTGCAAGGCTCATTGTGATGTTGTATTACCGAGTGGGCCCTGAGATACCTCTCCGTCATACGGAGTAACAAATCCCAGTCTTGATCCATGCCAACCCAACAGACACCCTCGGAGATACATGTAGAGCACCTTTATAGTCACCCAGTTACGTTGCGACGTTTGATACACACAAGGTATTCCTCCGGTGTCAGTGAGTTGCATGATCTCATGGTCAAAGGAACAGATACTTGACATGCAGAAAACAATAGCAATAAACTGACACGATCAAATGCTACGTTTACAGTTTGGGTCTTGTCCATCACATCATTCTCCTAATGATGTGATCCCGTTATCAAATGAAATCTTATGTCCATGGCTAGGAAACCTTAACCATCTTTGATCAACAAGCTAGTCAACTAGAGGCTTACTAGGGACACAGTGTTGTCTATGTACCCACACATGTATTTGAGTTTCCAATCAATACAATTATAGCATGGATAATAAACGATTATCATCAACAAGGAAATATAATAATAACCAATTTATTATTGCCTCTAGGGCATATTTCCAACAGAGGGTTCTTTTAGAAGATCAAAAAGCAATCACTACACCACGTTGTGGTTTTGCGTAGGTAAGAACGGTTCTTGCAAACCCGTAGCAGCCACGTAAAATTTGCAACAACAATTAGAGGACGTCTAACTTGTTTTTGCAGGGTATGTTGTGATGTGATATGGCCAATTACATGATGAGATATATGTGATGTATGAGATGATCATGTGTTGTATAGAATATCACGACTTGCATGTCGATGAGTACGGCAACTGGCAGGAGCCATAGAGTTGTCTTTAATTATTGTATGACCTGCGTGTCAATCATTAAGCGCTATGTAATGCTTTACTTTATCGCTAAACGTTAGCAATAGTCGTGGGAGCAACAGTCGGCGCGACAACCTCATGGCGACACATTGATAGAGATCAAGATGATGGAGATCATGGTGTCATGCCGGTGACGATGGAGATCATGCCGGTGCTTTGGAGATGGAGATCAAAAGCACAAGTTCATGGCCATATCATGTCACTTATGATTTGCATGTGATGTTAATCCTTTTATGCATCTTATTTTGCTTAGGACGACGGTAGCATTATAAGGTGATCCCTCACTTAAATTTCAAGATAAATTGTGTTCTCCCCGAGTGTGCACCGTTGCGAAAGTTCGTCGTTTCGAGACACGCCGTGATGATCGGGTGTGATAGACTCCACGTTCACATACAACGGGTGCAAGCCATGTTGCACACGCGGAACACTCGGGTTAAACTTGACGAGCCTAGCATGTACAGACATGGCCTCGGAACACAAGAGACCGAAAGGTCGAACATGAGTCATATAGTAGATATGATTAACATGAAGATGTTCACCATTGAAACCACCTCGACTCACGTGATGATCGGACTTGAGTTGGTGGATTTGGATCATGTTACACTCGAATGACCGGAGGGATGTCAATTTGAGTGGGAGTTTTTAAAGTAATATGATTAATTAAACTCATTATCTTGAACAATAGTCTAAGTTGTCTTTGCTATATTTATGTTGTAGATCATGGCTCGCGCAGTAGCACCCCTGAATTTTAATGCGTTCCTAGAGAAAGCTAAGTTGAAAGATGATGGAAGTAACTTTGTGGACTGGGCCCGTAATCTAAGGATTATCCTTACGGCTTCCCAGAAGGCTTATGTCCTTGATGCACCGCTTGGTGATCCACCCGCTCCAGTTGAGTCTCTAGACGTTGTGAACGCCTGGCAGGCTCGTTCTGATGATTACTCAATAGTTCAATGTGCAATGTTGTATGGCTTAGAACCGGGACTTCAAAGACGTTTTGAACGTCATGGAGCATATGAGATGTTCCAGGAGTTGAAGTTTATCTTTCAGAAGAATGCCCGGATCGAGAGATATGAGATCTCCGATAAGTTCTATACTTGCAAGATGGAGGAGAACGGGTCTATCAGTGATCACGTGCTCAGAATGTCTGGGTACTCCACCCGTCTGGCTGAATTGGGGATGCCCCTTCCGCCAGAGGCTATCACTGACAGAGTTCTTCAATCATTGCCACCTAGCTACAAGAGCTTCGTGTTGAACTATAACATGCACGGGATGAACAAGTCAGTCGCCGAGCTGTTTGCGATGCTGAAAGCCGCTGAGTCTGAAATTCAGAAGGAGCATCAAGTGTTGATGGTCAATAAAACCACTAGTTTCAAGAAAAATGGCAAGGATAAGAAGGGTAAATCTAAGAAGGGTGGCAAAGCAGTTGCTGCTCCTGTGAAGAAACCCAAGGCTGGACCCAAACCAGAAACTGAGTGCTTTCATTGCAAGGGAACTGGACACTGGAAGCGGAACTGCCCCAAGTATTTGGCTGACAAGAAGGCGGCCAACAACAAACAAGGTATATATGATATACATGTTATTGATATGTTCCTTACCAACCCTCGTTGTAGTGCCTGGGTATTTGATACCGGTGCAGTTGCTCATATTTGCAACTCTAAACAGGAACTGCGGAATAGACGGAGGCTGGCGAAGGACGAAGTGACGATGCGCGTGGGAAATGGTTCCAAGGTTGATGTGATCGCCGTCGGCACGCTCGCTCTTCGATTACCGTCGGGATTAGTGATGAACCTAAATAAGTGTTATTTGGTGCCTGCGTTAAGCATGAACATTATATCTGGATCTTGTTTATTGCGAGATGGTTACTCATTTAAATCAGAGAATAATGGTTGTTCTATTTATATGGGTAATATCTTTTATGGTCATGCACCCAATGTAAGCGGTTTATTCTTATTGAATCTCGATAGTAATGATACACATGTTCATAACATTGATGCCAAAAGATGTAGGATTGATAATGATAATACCACTTTCTTGTGGCACTACCGTTTAGGTCATATTGGCGTAAAACGCATGAGGAAGCTCCATGCTGATGGACTTTTGGAGTCACTTGATTTTGAATCACTTGACACATGTGAGCCATGCCTCTTGGGCAAGATGACTAAAACGCCGTTCTCTGGAACAATGGAACGGGCAAGTGACTTATTGGAAATCATACATACTGATGTGTGCGGTCCAATGAGCATTGAGGCGCGCGGTGGTTATCGTTATTTTCTCACCTTCACTGATGACTTAAGTAGATATGGGTATATTTACTTAATGAAACACAAGTCTGAAACGTTTGAAAAGTTCAAACAATTTCAGAGTGAAATTGAGAATCATCGTAACAAGAAGATTAAATTCCTACGATCTGATCGAGGAGGAGAATATCTGAGTTATGAGTTTGGCAGTCACTTAAGACAATGTGGAATTGTTTCACAACTGACACCGCCTGGAACACCACAGCGTAATGGTGTGTCCGAACGTCGTAATCGAACTTTATTGGATATGGTGCGATCTATGATGTCTCTTGCCGATTTGCCACTATCGTTTTGGGGTTATGCATTAGAGACAGTTGCATTCACTTTAAATAGGGCACCATCGAAATCCGTTGAGACACCGCCATATGAACTTTGGTTTGGCAAGAAGCCAAAGCTGTCGTTTCTTAAAATTTGGGGATGTGATGCTTATGTCAAAAAAGCTTCAGCCTGAAAAGCTGGAATCCAAAGCGGAGAAATGCGTCTTCATAGGATACCCAAAAGAGACAGTTGGGTATACCTGCTATCTCAGATCCGAAGGCAAAGTGTTTGTCGCTAAAAACGGAACATTTCTTGAGAAAGAGTTTCTCTCGAAAGAATTGAGTGGGAGGAAGATAGAACTTGATGAGGTTGTTGAACCTTTACTTCAACCTGAGAGTAGCGCAGTGCAGAAAGTTGTTTCTGTGGAGCCTACATTAGCTGAAGAGGAAGTTAATGATGATGATCATGAAGCTTTGGATCAAGTTACTATCGAACCTCGTAGGTCGACAAGGACGCGTACTGCTCCCGAGTGGTACGGCAACCCTGTCTTAGAGGTCATGTTGTTAGACAACGATGAACCTACGAGCTATGGAGAAGCGATGATGGGCCCGGATTCCGAGAAGTGGTTAGAGGCCATGAAATCCGAGATGGGATCCATGTATGAAAACAAAGTATGGACTTTGGAAGTATTACCTGAAGGGCGTAAGGCCATTCAGAACAAATGGATCTTTAAGAGGAAGACGGACGCGGACGGTAATGTCACCATCTATAAAGCTCGACTTGTGGCAAAAGGTTTTTCACAAGTTCAAGGAGTCGACTACGATGAGACCTTCTCACCCGTAGCGATGCTTAAGTCCGTCAGAATCATGTTAGCAATAGCTGCCTTTTTCGATTATGAAATTTGGCAGATGGATGTCAAAACAGCATTCCTTAACGGTTTCCTTAAGGAAGAGTTGTATATGATGCAACCAGAAGGTTTTGTCGATCCAGAGAATGCTGACAAAGTTTGCAAACTCCAGCGATCCATTTATGGACTGGTGCAAGCATCTCGGAGTTGGAATCTTCGCTTTGATGAAGTGATCAAAGCGTTCGAGTTTATACAAGTTTACGGAGAAGCTTGTATTTACAAGAAAGTGAGTGGGAGCTCTATAGCGTTTCTAATATTATATGTGGATGACATATTGCTGATTGGAAACAATATAGAAATGTTGGAAAGCGTGAAGGAATATTTGAACAAGAGTTTTTCAATGAAGGACCTAGGAGAAGCTGCTTTCATATTAGGCATCAAGATCTATAGAGATAGATCAAGACGCTTAATAGGACTTTCACAAAGCACATACCTTGATAAGATTTTGAAGAAGTTCAAAATGGATCAGTCCAAGAAGGGGTTCTTGCCTGTTTTGCAAGGTGTGAAGTTGAGTAAGACTCAATGCCCAGTGACTGCAGAAGATAGAGAAAAGATGAGTGTCATCCCCTATGCTTCAGCCATAGGCTCTATTATGTATGCAATGCTGTGCACAAGACCCGATGTCAGCCTTGCCATAAGTATGGTCGGAAGGTTTCAAAGAGATCCAGGAATGGAACACTGGACGGCGGTCAAGAATATCCTGAAGTACCTGAAAAGGACTAAGGACATGTTTCTCGTTTATGGAGGTGATCAAGAGCTCGTCGTAAAGGGTTACGTCGATGCAAGCTTTGACACTGATCCGGATGACTCTAAGTCTCAAACCGGATACGTATTTATTCTTAATGGGGGTGCGGTTAGCTGGTGCAGTTCCAAGCAAAGCGTGGTAACTGATTCTACATGCGAAGCGAAGTACATCGCAGCCTCGGAGGCGGCGAAGGAAGGTGTCTGGATGAAGGAGTTCATGACAGATCTTGGAGTAGTGCCTAGTGCGCTTAACCCAATGACTCTGTTTTGTGATAACACTGGTGCCATTGCTCTAGCCAAGGAACCAAGATTTCACAAGAGGACCAGACACATAAAGCGACGCTTCAATTCCATCCGCGATTACATCAAGGAGGACGACATAAATATTTGCAAAGTACACACGGATCTGAATGTTGCAGATCCGATGACTAAATCTCTTCCAAGGGCTAAACATGAACAACACCAGAACTGCATGGGTGTTCGATTCATTACAATGTAAATCACATAGTGATGTGAACTAGATTATTGACTCTAGTGCAAGTGGGAGACTGTTGGAAATATGCCCTAGAGGCAATAATAAATTAGTTATTATTATATTTCCTTGTTCATGATAATCGTTTATTATCCATGCTATAATTGTATTGATTGGAAACTCAAATACATGTGTGGGTACATAGACAACACTGTGTCCCTAGTAAGCCTCTAGTTGACTAGCTCGTTGATCAAAGATGGTTAAGGTTTCCTAGCCATTGACATGAGATGTCATTTGATAACGGGATCACATCATTAGGAGAATGATGTGATGGACAAGACCCAAACTACGAACGTAGCATATGATCGTATCAGTTTATTGCTATTGTTTTCTGCATGTCAAGTATCTGTTCCTATGACCATGAGATCATGCAACTCACTAACACCAGAGGAATACCTTGTGTGTATCAAACGTCGCAACGTAACTGGGTGACTATAAAGGTGCTCTACAGGTATCTCCGAGGGTGTCTGTTGGGTTGGCATGGATCAAGACTGGGATTTGTTACTCCGTGTGACGGAGAGGTATCTCAGGGCCCACTCGGTAATACAACATCACAATGAGCCTTGCAAGCAATGTGACTAAAGTGTTAGACACGAGATCTTGTATTACGGAACGAGTAAAGAGACTTGCCGGTAACGAGATTGAACTAGGTATAGAGATACCGACGATCGAATCTCGGGCACGTAACATACCGAAGAACAAAAGGAACAGCATACGGGATTAACTGAATCCTTGACATAGAGGTTCAAACGATAAAGATCTTCGTAGAATATGTAGGAGCCAATATGGGCATCCAGGTCCCGCTATTGGTTATTGACCGTAGAGGTGTCTCGGTCATGTCTACATAGTTCTCGAACCCGCAGGGTCTACACACTTAACGTTTGGTGACGATTAGTATAGTTGAGTTATTTTGTTGGTGACCGAAAGTTGTTCGGAGTCCCGGATAAGATCCCGGACATGACGAGGATCTCCGGAATAGTCCGGAGGTAAAAATTGATATATGTGATAATAGTGTTTTTGGTTACCGGAAGGGTTCCGGAATTCACCGGAAAGGGGTTCCGGATGTTTACCGAAGTGTTCGGGTGCAGCAACACTTTATATGGGCCAAAGGGATAAAGCCCACGAGGTATTGGAAAATGCAAAAGGAAGTTTTGCTACTGCCTTAAGTTGGTAAGGCAGTACTACCGCTACTGTAGCAGCGGTACTACCGCTTAAGCTGGTTAAGCGGTACTACCGCTACTGTGTCAGCGGTACTACCGCTTAAGCTGGTCAAGCGGTACTACCGCTTATCGTCAGCGGTACTACCGCTTAAGCTGGTCAAGCGGTACTACCGCTTATCGTAAGCGGTACTACCGCTTGTGCGCGGTACTGCAGGGATCCGAGTTGGACTCTTTCCCTGCGGGCCAAACCGACCTTGTGCGGGCAAAACCGACCTGGAGGAGGCTTTTTCTCCAAGTTTAGACCCCAAGGCTCAACATATAAATAGAGGGGCAGGGCTAGCACACGGGAGACATTATATTGCCCCAAGCCGTGTGCCGGCAACCTCTAGTTCCTCCTACGTCATAATTTCAGTAGTGCTTAGGCGAAGCCCTGCTGAAATAGTTCTTCATCAACACCACCACGCCGTCGTGCTGCTGGAACTCTTCTTCTTCTCCGCTCCCTCTTGCTGGATCAAGAAGGCGGAGATCGTCATCAAGCCGTACGTGTGTTGAACGCGGAGGTGCCGTCCGTTCGGCGCTGGATCGTGCTTGGATCGAGGGACGACTTGCGATTTGGATCGCGGAGACGTTCGACTACATCAACCGCGTTACTTAACGCTTCCGCTTAGCGATCTACAAGGGTATGTAGATCCACTCTCCCTCTCGTAGATGCTCATCACCATGGATAGATCTTGTGTGTGCGCAGGAAATTTTTTGTTTCCCATGCAACGTTCCCCAACATCTCCGTGGGGGCAGCAGGAGTACCCTCCACATGCACTCAACGTCAGGCAAGTTATATCAAGCAACCTCGTGGGATCATTGCGACATACGTTTGCTCTATCAGACATAGATTTCCTCTTTAATGTCATTGGTTTTCACCGATATGCTTGTGGCAGCCTTGTGGGTTTCATACCAAACATAGATTGATACGACGTTTTTTTGGTGTGCTCTCTGACAGCGGCGAAGGAATTCGAGTGCGCAACAGGGTGTGTAGTACTCCTTTCTAATCAATGGATTTGACAGCTCTTCCGCCAACATTCGGAAAAGAAGGTTCAACGGAGAATACAATTCGATTTGCAACATAGGCACAAAGAAATAGAAAATTACAACAAGACCCTTTGGGTACACAGATGTTGACACACGTCATGAGCTTTGTCTCGAACTACCACGATGACTCGAAGCGTCTAAAAGGGTCGAGAGGTGAATAGGAGATTACGAAATGGAAACTTAACTTTCAAATTTTGGGTTAATACGGATAAAATAGGTTCTCTAAATGTTTAACTAGATGAACACAATTTATATGACAAACGAGCTCAAAGCAAAGTATGCTAGCAGTCCACGGTGAAAATAATGACTTGGGTCTAGAAAAATTAGGCGACCTACAAATAGTCGCTCATTTTTTAGTTTGTTTTTTGAGAATCCTATCATTTTTTCAGTGATGGAGAGATAAATGGCTAGCAAGAAGGGCCAACGCCGAGTGCGGATTTTTGGATGCCGAGCTCCACGTAGCTCGTTTTAGAAGAAAAAAATGATTGACTCACACACATGTATATTGTGTATTTTTTGTGTCTCATTCATATCGTAAAGATTAAAGTAAAAGTCACATAAAGACCGACATGATAAAACTGGAAAGATAGAAAAACATCTCTGAGTTTGACACAAACGTCCGTCACCTGTCTCCGGCACCACCACAGCAGCCACCGAAGAAAAGAATGACGAATCACCTCCTCACCCGAGCTCGACGCGGCTCCATCGCTGATATGCAGCTTTGTGGACCTCCAAGGTGGCTCACCAAAAGTGAGGCCCTTGCCGTTGAACGAATCAGACCGGGGCAACACCCCGGACACGCCATCGAACTCCAGATCTGACACCCCACCACGACTAAGACGTCGAAGGAGGAAACCATATCTGTCATCCACGAACCACGAACCCATCACACGTTTCGTCTTCCAGATGTTGTCAATGCAGACCACAATCTGCATCTGCTCCTGGACTACCTCCCAAGCTCCGCGCCGACGTTGGAGCAAACGTCGTCGCAACGGCGGAGCCCGAGGACACAGGTCCACCACGAGGATGCCGCCGCCGCCACACCATCTTTGCTTGAACAGACTGGTTTCCAAATCCATCCCCAACCATAGGACCAATGGCCTCGTCAGGGAGAGATCCGAATAATTTTTATTCAGCGCCGTCATCGCCGCTACCGAAGCCAAGACGATGAACAACCTAAAAACCTAGACTACGAGGACTAAAAACGATCCACACGCGTAGATCTGGCGACCCCCCTCACCACGAGCGACCGAGGTCGCCGGCGGAGGAGAGCCGCCGAAGGACGGCGCTGGAAGATTGTCCTCTCCTGACGGCGGACAGGGTTCCAACCGCCGGGGGAAGAGAGGAAAACGATTACACGTCCTCCCTACATGTATATTGTGTATTTGCAAAATTTCATAACCATATCCTTTCACACATGGCATACAGAAATAAGTCAAATACGTATTTTCTAAAATGGGTCGAGTTTTTTGTTGTTGGGCTGGAATTTTGTCTTTTTTGTACAGCCTACAAATCACAGTATTTTTTTTGCATCGAAAATCAAAGTATTTTTAAAAGTTTTTCCACACATTCTTGCGGACCACGTATAAGTTTCCATGTATTTTTTTTCGATTTTTTTTGAAACTTTAAAATATAATTTTGTATTTTTTTAAATACCGAGCTCGGTCTCCATTGGCACGGGCCAACGCCTCCCTACATCGCGCAGCCCATGGCTATGATGTACTAATACTTAGCCCAATCACCTTCCGGCCCATCCAGTTTGTACGTTCCCGAAGGGATCAGTCGCTAGAGAGATCCGAACTCTCTGAAGACCTAAACCCCCCTCTGACTTCTCGGCCACCGGAGCCCACGACGCAGCCGCCGGGAGAGGTAGAAAACAATGGCGGCCGCCGCGGGTGACGGCAGCAGCATCCCGCGGAAGACCACCGGAGCGGAGACACCTTCCGCCTCTGACCCGCCGGTACCCCGGCATATCATGCCGCACGAGGAGTGCGTCGCCGGCGTCCGCTCCGCTCTCAAAGGTACGCGCTTGCTTACGCCTCTACTCACCCACCGCCGCTTCTTTCTTCCTATCGACGTGTCTGTGAACTCCATCCCCTGACTCGCCTTGTCGATTTTGGTGGGTAGATCCGATGGTGCGTTTCCTGAGGGAGCGGATGGAGAAAGCCGGGTGCACCGTGTGGCCGATGCTGATCCGGGCGGCCACCTGCGCCTCTGCCGGGGGCTACGCAAGCCGCGAGGGGGTATGCTGTTGTTTCATTCCCTCCCCCCTTAGTATCGTTGCTTTATGGTTGGCACTCACTTACAATTACAAGGGTTCATGTTGGCAATCTAATACGTAGTTTGCATTGCCGCTATGCTTTCTAGGGCATTTGATCCCAAAAAACAGTGCTCAGCAGATGATGTATCTGCAAATAATGCTGCAATTTTTTTGGGCAGCTCCATATTTTGACTCCAAGTGCTGCATATTTGCAGCACTCCACTCGGCTGCCGCAAAATACATCCGCAGCCGTGTGCAGCCCAACTGTCATGCTGAAAGTACCCGCCACCTCACCCGCCTCTCCCCCGTACCGCAGCCGGCTAGATCTTGCCATTCCACGCCACCGCCACAAGCACACTGTCCTCCCTGGGCCCAGCCGCGACTCCACCGCTTCAGATGGCAGATGGCTGCAACAGACCCATCGCCGATTCCGGATCCGTCACCGCCTCGGATTGCGCTGATTCTGGCCATTTGTCGCCCCTCCGCCGCCCTTAATGGCCACGCAGCACACTACTTGTCGTTGAGGTCGATTATCGACTCCTCGACCACCACTTGACCGCCACGACTGAGCCAAGCGGCTGCTCCTTTGGAGCTTTTGGCTTTTGGATGGCGCGGCGACCGCGGAGGCGTCGAGAAGACACACTCCGAGGCCATTTCTAGCCGGCATGCCGACCATCTCGGCCCTGACGACCAGCCGGCTGGATTTCTCCTCCTTGTGCACTAGGTGTTCAACCAAAAGCCTCGAAGGCATTGTGTTGTAGATGAGATCGTTCGAATCCTCTTCGTGGGATAATTCCTCCTCCGAAGAAGAAATATGAGATGGATTTGGCATGCATATTTTGGGATGCCTGGATCTTGCAATGACATCAATGTGCTCCAGCGATCGCCACTCTTTGCACGGTTAGCCAATGGAGAATCTCCACCGGTGGAGTTTCAAGCAAATATCCGCATGTACAACATGGGCTACTAGCCTACTACCTTGCGGATGGGATATATCCGAAGTGGGCTACTTTGGTGAAGCCAATTTCAAGCCCCCAAGGTAAGAAAGAACTTCATTTCCATAACCTAGGAAAGATGTGCAAAGGGCTTTTGGGATTTTGCAATCTCAGTTTGCTATTGTGTGAAAACCGGCTAGGTTTTGCTATCAAGAGATCCTTTGGTACATCATCATGACCGCCGTGATCATGCACAACATGATTACTGAGAATGAGCTTGGGAAAGATTTGGTTACACCTTCTATGAATTAATGGGACAGACGGTGCGGCTGCGTAGAAGGGAAGACCCCATCCGACACTTTCTTGAAGTGTACCATGAAATTTAAGATTCGGATAAGCGTGAAGATCTTCAAAGAGCTCTCATCGAGGAGTGGTGGGCATTAAATGGGCAACAAACCATTTGTTTCATCTCTTATGTTTCATGTCATGTGTGATGAACTTTGTGTTATGTTTGATGAACTTGGTGTTGACTTTTATGTTAAGGATTGATGAACTATGTAGTAATTAAGTACTGTTTGTGTTTTATTTGTTTTGGATTCATTTGAGACGAGTTTGATATTATTCATAGTTGAAAAACTTCAAATGCATCAAACAACAGTTTTTTTGGCACCAGTTTTACATCATCTGCTACGGCAGAAAAATTTCTGGTGCCCTAAAACCTTCTCTCTCCTGCCCTAAACCTTTTTTTTGCATGCCCTATTATACATCATCTGTTGGAAATTCTCTTAGTACTGAAGGTAAAAGATGGGTTGATCTGTTATTGATTGGAGTTTTGTCTTTCAATTTTTATGTAAAGTTCATGTTTGCATCTCAGTCAGCAACATTTATGACAAGGGTAGACTGAGCTGGTTCCTGTTTTCATGTTATCAGTACATGTTGACTGGATTTGCTAGTTCTCTAGATTTATTTGCTATAAGTTCATTTGCCTACTTAAAATTGCTTGCTTTATCTGTATGTTCTAGCATAATGGATCAATGAAACTTCAGTTATATGGGCAGCATAACAATTTTATGTAAGAACTATGCTTTAGTGTGACGTTCATGCTATCACCTTAAACACGCCTCTCTTAGTCTTCATGCCTTATGCCCTCTTAGTCCGCTTCCGGCCTTGCGCAGCACAGTGGTACTCTTCCCTTCCCCCTTGCCCCCTCCCATTTCTCTCTCCTCCACCATTGTAATATCAGCCGACACTGCTGCCTGCCGTCTGTCCTGCCGCCTCCAGTGGTGCAAGTTGGGGGAGCCACCGTGCCCCGATATCCGACACCTCGTGCCGTTGAGCTTAACGCTGGGCAGCCCCTCCCCCGTCTCTTCTTCGTGCTTCTTTGCCACGCCTTCCTTCTCCTTCTCCGCCACGCGCCACACTGTAAGCCACATCAAATGTTTGCGCGGTATATTTTCCCATTATGTATTGTATGGTTATCCCTTAACTAAGATGGTATGGACCAAGTTGTCGGCAAACGATTATAGCAGTCTTGTTGTTTTCCTTTGATAGTATTTTTTTTTCTTTGTTGATCCTTCATAGTATATTACGACTAAACCAGTGCAATTGCCTGACCTATTATATTACTTTCCTCAAAAATTCTTTGATTGGCCTTACATCTTTCCTCGTGAATTCTATTTCAAGTGAACTACTGACGAGAGAACTGCTCTAATAATTTCAATTATTTATGTCCAGATAGAAGTTTGCTGTAATCACATGGAATATCCAGATCAGATAAATCAGACCATAATTCATGAGTTAATACATGCTTATGATGACTGTGTTGGCAAGAACATGGACTGGACGAACTGCGCTCACCATGCTTGCTCTGAGGTATCGAAGTACTTGTCATATAAATGGAAGTTATTAGCATGTTACTGTGCCACATAAACTTATGTTTTGTTGTGAGTTATTGGTAATTAATTGGCTTATATTGTGTTGTTCATTCTTAGATTCGAGCTAATCATCTTAGTGGCAATTGCCATTACAAACGTGAACTGTTGAAAGGCTTCCTGAAGATAAGGGGGCATGAGCCAGTAAGTTTTTTTACAGAAAGCAAAACTGCCTTTTGCTGTCTTGTTATTGAGCTCATACCACATATGACATTGGTTCTATCTTTGCTATGTGAATCCTGTCTTCTCTAGTATCCTGTAGCTTCCAAGTTCCACACATCCATTATCTTTGCGTACAGCCTATTCAGTTCAATCAAACTTCTGTTAGCAAGTTACAAACCATTAAATATAGATACCATTACTGGTATTTACTATTGGTATTCTTATAGTTTCCATGTGGTTCTTGACATGTTAGCTAATGAGCGTACTTTTCCTATTTTTATTTTTATTTTTATTTTTCTAATTGAATGTTTATGTCTGCTGCGACCTTTCTGCATTTCTGAAGGAATGTGTTAAAAGACGTTCGCTGGAGTCTGTCAAGAACAACCCTCACTGTTCAGAGACAGCTGCAAAAGATGCGATTGAGGCTGTGTGGAATATATGCTACAACGACACACGCCCGTTCGATAGGGCTCCATGAAGTGCGAGCTGTTGGGAGAGTTTTGTGTCCTTTCAGGCGGGCTCTACGAAGTTCAAGCCTGTGGGACCCACAGTTTAGTTTCCCTTGAGATGGGCTCCATGAAGTACAAGCTTGTTGGGACAGTTTAGTTTCCCTTCAGATTGTACTTCACCAGAGCGTTGCAACAAAATCCGGAAATTTTGGCGCTGTACCAAAACTCTGAATGTATATTAGTCCAAACAATGTATTAACGTAACAGATTATTCCATCCAATTGAATTCTTTTACATGACACATTGTGACAGAATTTACTGAGCTCAAAATAAGACTGGGCGTAACTGATTAATTCTTTGCCAGGTAAATATTGCTTGAGGCATGCCCTTCTTTCACCCTTTTTTTTTGGAAATTTGAACCTTCTGGAATTGCAATTAGAACTGATACACAGACCCCAGTCAGAGTATTCTACTAATAACATTGTTCTGCATTTCAACCTCCAACCAACTCGATGATACATTCAAGCCACTGTCCTGCTATGTTCACAGTATTAAAATCAGGTTCCAAACTACCATGTATTGAATAGTCAAAAATATGTTACTACAATACAGTAACTCAAAATCTGCTGCCGTCACTAAATGCCATGATTTTACCAACTTTTTTATTTGAAAACTTTACTAGTAACCGTTGTACCCTGGAAATTTGGAATGTTCTATAAACAGGGCCATAATGTACATGAAGCCCATGTTGGTCATGCTATGATAATTACTACCCCCTCCGTTTCAAATACAAGTCTTTTTAGAAATTTCAATATGGACTACATATGAATGTACATAGACACTTTTTTTGCGAGAAAACTTTCGATCTATTCATCTTCAATCATGGTTGTATAACGAACATTAGAAATAATAAAATTACATCCAGATCCGTAGACCACCTAGCGACGACTACAAGTACTGAAGCAAGCCGAAGGCGTGCCGTCGTCATCACCCCTCCATCGCCGGAGTCGGGCACAACTTGTTGTAGTAGACAGTCGGGAAGTCGTCGTGCTAAGGGCCTGTAGGACCAGCGCACCAGAATAGCAACCACCGCCGATGAAGAATAATGTAGATCGGAAGGACCCAATCCGAAGACACACGAACGTAAATGAACAACGATGAGATCCGAGCAAATCCACCAAAGATAGATCCGCCGGAGACACACCTCCACATGCCCACCAACGATGCTAGACACATCGCTAGAACGGGGGCTAGACGGGGAGACCTTTATTCCATCTTTAGGGAGCCGCCGCCGTCTCGTCTTCCTGAGTAGGACATAAACTCTAACAAAACTGAAAGAAACGACTAAAAATGGAACCCTCCCGCCGGCCCTTGCCAGGATCCACCGCGCCCCCATGGCCCTAGGGCCACCGGAGACGAGGTGGACCTGTGGCGGCGCCGGCGAAAGGCAAGAACCCTAGCTTTTTTGGAGGAGAGGCGGCGGCTGCGTTTATATATAGACACATTTTAAAGCATTGATTTGCTCATTTTTCTCCGTATGTAGTCCGTATTGAAATCTCTAAAATGACTTATATTCAGGAACGGAGAGAGTAGCACTGTACTAGTAGATGATCTCAAGATTTTGATGCAGCAAATAGCATCGACAGTATGATGCTACATCCACTCAGGCAAACGCATTTCACTCACTTTTGCAAAGTATCAGGCAGGGCACGAAAGTGTCCATAGGCAGCAACAACTCTACCCCTGTTTCAGCTAAAGACAAGGCGAGCACGGCTAATCCAGCTACAATGCACGAAGCTACAAAGACTAGCTACCCAATGATGCCGCGTTCATGAGTGGCATGCCGATCTCGACGACAAGTAAAGAAAGGCCAAGGAAACCAAATCCCAAAAAATGTTTGCCCTCGATCAAGGTATGAATGATCCATCCATCCTAACCATCACTGTCTGGCTAGCTTAGCTCTAGGTGGCCACTTTCACGAACTATCAGGGTACTTAAAGCGGCATCCGTATTCAGTAGCCTCTCTTTCGGCTTTAAAACTGCCCTGAGGACACCCAATCCCATGAGGCTAAGCTAGCGTTAAACACACAATCAGCCAATGGCATGCACAGCAAATATAACTTCAGTACCAGCGAGGCTTGGCAAATCAGCATGGGAATCTTGAGCAGATATCCAGGCTACTACCTAGCTAGCTAGCTAGGCCATGAGGCTACTGAAGAGTGAAGAACCAAGCTGCTTCGACACAGTGCTAGCTGACTAAACAAAACCCATGCCGAGCAACACCTTTCATTCATTCATGGATTCAAAACCACACACCCCACTCCACTACTCCATGTAGGAGTAGTTAGTAGTACTGAACGCTAGTTAATCGCGGCTTCGGTACTCGCGTGACCGAGCCGGTTAAACAAATTCCATGTGGCGCGGCCGAGTGGAGCTCACGTGAGACGCCATTAAACTAGCTGATCATCAGCTCACGGCCCCAGAAAAGGGCATGCAGGGGAGGTTAAACAAGGCCGGGGAGCTCCAGGAACCATAGATTCTTCCCGTGGGATGCGAGGACCAAGGCCGCGGACAGGACGGAGGTATTAAAATTCAGAGCCGTGTACATCTCCTGTCCTTTGACTTGCGAGCTGTCTACTATGTCTTTGCTCCAATGCCCTTGACCGGCTATATATATATATACATACGCTAAACATACACACACACGCTCAGGTGCAGCAGCGGGTTAGCTGGTTGAGGTGAGAATCACTTGAGAGTTTGAGAGGAGCAGAGCACAACGGGTGTGGAGAAGACACGAGACGGGATGAGGTTGCTCGGTGGGATTGTGAAGCTTGTTGTTCTTGTGTTCATGTTGGTCGTCGGCTCGTCGGTTCACCAGGCGGTAGGAGTTGGTAAGTCATCTGTTATACTTTCTTTTGATAGATTCTGAAGTGCTAATGTTTGCGATTTGTTTGATGATGAGTGAGTTCTGAAACTTGTCTTGTTCTTGTGGGTTGAGAAGGTGCTATCAGGCTGCACGACAGAAGGACGCACGGGGAGCAGTGGGCGGAGGAGAGGATGCAGATGAGGTCGTACATGACCATGGACTACTCCCGCGTCAAGCGGCGCACGCCCAAGCACAACTGATTCAGCAAGCTAGCTACACGAAGCCCTCAACCCTCTTCACCTCTAGGCTCCTGCACCGGCAGCAGCGACCATCTGCTGAAATTTCATCCGCCTTCTTACGTCTTCAGTATGTGTATGTATGTATGTATCCGGCGCGCAGATGTGTGCGCGCAAATTTTGCCCCCTGACCAAATGTTATTACTAGCCTAATCACTAGGATATATACGTACGCAGTTATAGGAAGTACTTACTTACCACTAGTGTTCATTTTGTTCTTTTGGTGAAGCTGTGCTTAATCTCCTGTAAGTTTGAGGTGGTCATGTACTCAGCATGCCAATCATAATGGAACCGGACAAGTCCACCGAATGAGCATTCGCTACACTACACTGCTTGTCTCTTGGCTGATTGATCGCTTTAGTGTTCATGCGCACTTCTCTGCTCTGCTCCTCTCAGAAGATGACATGTAGCTAGGCAAATGCATTGTGTTGGGGTTGCATTCGCCTGCCCTACACTACAATATCCATTCGTGCGGATAGTGTTTTGAATCTTGAGATGGGATTAGAGATGTCGCATCAGATGGCATTCTGCTTAAAGTTTGAGCAGTATGAGCGCGCGTGCTGTGCTGTCAGCCTATCAGACACCAGAAGCGGCCCAGCTCAAAAAAGAAGAAAAGATACGAGAAGCGGCGGCCATATACATTTGGGACAATAGTTTCATATGCTTAACTGCTCACGAGACACTCTAATTAAAGGTCGTCATAGACCTCCTCTACACCCTATCAGTATCACTATCACCTCTTTACAAGCTCAGCTCAACTGCAACGTTTTTTTTTTTTTTTTTGAAAAGTGGTAAAAGATTCGCCACATTCATTGATTAAGAAGAGTGTGTTACAGACCAATCGCACGGAGGTGACAAGAAGAGGAAAAAACCTACTCCCGGCATCATAATACCCAAGTGTTTAGCTCCGGCGGCAACCCATAAAGCAAATCACTGCTGATGCGAAGGACGATGATCGGTGGAGGGGTCACTTCCAGCCCCTTGACGACAGAGCACGGAACTGCACCATAGCACCATTCTACAGTACATACCATTAAAGCTCCCAGCCGCTGAGTTTAGCATAAATGACATTTTCATTTTTTTCAAGAATTTCAGGCTGAGAGATTTCCCAAATCAGCAGTTCACCACCAGGCAACTCACAGTGAACGTTTGCTGCTAGTACTACTTTTTTTTACGGCATTTACCACGAAACCACGAGAGAGGAGCGCGAGCACCGCACTGCGGCAGCACGATTCACATTTGGTCCAGCTCTGCAACTTGTATTAGTACCACCAAGAGTCCAAGACCAAACCAAAAGGGGTTCATGGATCGAAAGCGAGGATCACATGGATCGCCTGGGGCACTGCTCCGTGGGAACAAGAGTCCAGCGCCATCAGAACGGTGATTAGGCTTTTGACCACCGGTTTTTCCTTGCCTGGGAAGCTTTGAGCCTTTGACGCGCGCCCGGCTGCTGCTTCGGGAACGTTGCCTTTTCAGACGCGCAGCAGTACGGCACATGCTCCTTGGCTTTTCTTTCTTTCTTTCTACGTAGAACTGCGTCTGCATGCTCCTGCGTACGCCGTAGATCTATCCTATGAACGGATACCTTGCACCTTGACTCCTTGAGCTTTGCCCGACCATTCGCCGCTCGGCCCAAAGCTTCTCGTTTACAGGGCGGACGCAGGTCGACCGATCGCCAATGGGGACACGTACCTTCCCCACCGCCATTCTTTCGCCCGAGGACGGCACGGCACGGCGCGGCGCGCCTCGCCTGGGTCCGTACAGCGGCGCGGTTAAAAAAGAGAGAACCGGACGGCGGGAGCCGGTGAGACGCACGTACGCGTGCTGGTCTGCTGGACCGTGATGGTTCGCCGGATCGAGGAAGGCGCGCGTGCATGTAGGTTTGGTGCCGCGCGCGCTGTCGCCGTGGAGACCGAGGTGGCGGCGTGAGCGTGGCCGTGGCTCGGCTGGAGAGCCGGATCGCCCTGGACACGAGGCCTGGCGCTCGCCGACATCGGCCGGTACGTATCTCCTTCGGTCCTTCCCCACTCCCGTGCCTCCCGTGGATCCGTCCGAGAGATGCTGATGCTGCCTGCCGGTCTCGTTGTTCACTTCTGCCCGTGTTTATGGTGAGTATAGTAGAGAAAAAAAAGCTTTCTCCGCGAACTGGACGCAGGGATTTGCCAAGTTGGAAAATTGGGCGTGCTCGCAGCCGTTAGTGGTTACGGACTTGAGGTTACCCGATTAACGGAAAATCGGGTAAAAATCGTCACCATCCACTGTGTGACACATGTAGAATACTCCGTACAACTCTTTGAAGAGGGTCTCGTCGAGTTAGCACACATGTGTCATCGTCATCACTTTTCCCCAAATGACATTGTCGTCGTTTTCTCACGACAGATGCCAGGGGGTGGCTAATCGAGGTGAGAGTAAGGCTGCCGTGGAAGATCCGGAACGAAATAGGGTAGTAGCACGCATCGGTTTACCCAGGTTCGGGGCTCTCCAGAGAGATAATACCCCTACTCCTGCATGTCTGTATACGAGGTGTATTGCAGTACAAAGTTGCTCCTGGAGCTGTGTTTGAGGAGGAAGAGGGAGCTGGCTGCTCCTTTCCATGGTCTCACGTGTGTGAGAATGAGAGGGGGTGAGAGAAGGAGAGGAGCTCCCCTCCCCTGGGTGAGCTCCCCTGGTGCCTCTTATATAGGGAGGCCCAAGGGGCAAGGGGTGGCCCACATGGCCTAACTACACTATTGGAGGAGACATGTGAAGTGACCCATGATGCAGGCTACAGTGCGTCACTGTTGGAGCGCAGTGAAGTGACGCATGACGGGTGCACAGTGGGCACTATTCGCCAATAGTGCCTGACTGTAGCGGGGTGGCTGACTCTGCAGTCCGTCAGCTACAGTGTCTTCTGCTCGTGTCCGATGGGACGCCTGGAGCTGACTTCGTCGGGCCGCAGCCGCCAGCCTCCAGCCGGCAGCCTCTAGCCGCCAGCCAGCCAGGAGTAGCCTGCAGCCCGCAGCCGGCCAGGAGCAGCCAGCCGGCCGGGTCGCAGCTTTGTCTTCTGTTTTCGCTTCTTCGATTTGTCTTGTTGATTCGTGGGGCTTGGCGTAGCGGGAGTGACTCCCCCTATGTTTTAAAATGTTGAGTCGTCTCCTTGAGCCTACCCGGGGGGTAATCCCCCCGACAGTAGCCTCCGAGCCTCCGGGTGACTTGGAGAGTTGGGCGGAGGGTTTTCGCCGTCGTTGTTGCAGAAGTTTCTTGATGACGGTCGATTGCGGGCCAGGGACGTCGCGGCTTGCTTCCAGCGGGGGCGCGCCAGCGCACCCGCTGGGTGTAGCCTCCGAGCCTCCGGGCGACTCGAAGAGTCGGCCAGAGGGTCTTTGCTGTTGCTGAAGCAGACGGTGGCGTCAAGGATGTCGGGGGCGGACGCGGGGTCCGCCGACTGAAGGGCGCGGGGTTCTGCCAGTCACGGGCGCGGGGTCCGCCGGCTGATGGGCGCGGAGCCCTGCCGGTCACGGGCGCAGGGCCCACCGGCTGATGAGCACGAGGCGCTGCCGGGCGCGGACGCATGATCCACAGGCCGATGGGCGCGGAGCTCTGCCGGGCGCGGACGCGGGGTCCGCCGGCTGATGAACACGAGGTGCTGCCGAGGGCGGACGCGGGGTCCGTCGGCTGATGAGTGCGAGGCGCTGTTGAGGGCGGACGCGGGGTTCGCCGGCTGATAAGCGCGAGGCGCTGCCGAGGACGAACGCGGGGTCCGCCGACTGATGAGCGTGGGGCCCTGTCGGGAGTAGCCTCCGAGCGAGGAGGTTCCTCATGGAAATGATCGTGCAAAAGACAAGTTTAGTCGATGCATATGTGTTAAATATTTAGTTTTGGTAGTGCAGGCTTTATGCAAGGGGTGCCGACTCGGTTTCGTCCGAGCCCCCTTTAATCTTTTTCATTTGCTCTCCGCTCTTTGGCTTTTGCTCTTGCCAGCCGGACAACCGGGAGCCGGTCTGTGGCTGAGGCGAAGAGTTGGCCGCGGGATGGAGCGTACAGTACTCGGATTCTGAGAGCAGACTCGACCGATCAGATACTCACAAATGAAATGCCCGGGCTGCCCTAGCCGTTATCTCCCGGGACGTTTTTCGCGTGGGGTGACCTCTAGCTTGTGCTCTTGCTAGCCGGACAGTCGCGATGCGAGCTGTAGCTGAGACGAAGAGTGGGCGCTCGGTACCGTACACGCTACTAAGCCGTCTCGTGGGAACGGACGTATCGGGCCAAACGGCCAACCCCCGGGCCGAGGCTAGCCGGCGCTGGAGTGAATCAGTAAAGTAGTAGAAACAAATGCGGGGACGGCCCCCAAGGATCGCTCGGGGTATCCATTTGTGTGTACGCTGCAAGGATATGCGGGTGAGGATCTCACATTGCTTTTTGGTGCCGGCGAGGCGATTTTTGTTGATGTCGGCCAGCGCGGCTTGCAGCTGACGTGGTCCGGCTGATGCGCGCGAGGCGCTGCCGGACGCGGACTTAGAGTCCGCCGGCTCATGGGCGCGAGGCGCTGCCGGTCGAGGACGCGGAGTCCGTCGGCTGATGGTCGTGAGCCACTGCCGGATGCGGATGCGGAGCCCTTGCTGAAGCAGACGGTGGCGTCGAGGATGTCGGGCGTGGGCGCGGAGTCCGCCGACTGATGGGCGCGGAGCCGTGCTGGGTGTGGACGCGGAGTCCACCGGCTGGCTGTTTCCAACGGGGGTGCGCCAGCGCACCCGCTGGGTGTAGCCTCCGGGCCTTCGGGCGACTCGAAGAGTCGGGCGGAGGGTCTTTGCTGTTGCTGAAGGAGATAGTGGCGTTGAGGACGCCGGGTGCGGACGCGGGGTCCGCCGACCGATGGGCGCGGGGCCCTGTCGAGGGCGGACGCGGGGTCCGCTGACTAGTGGGCGCGGGGCCCTGCCGGGGGCGGACGCGGGGTCCGCCGGCTGTTGAGCGCGAGGCGCTGCCGAGGGCGGGCGCGGGGTCCGCCGGCTGTTGAACGCGAGGCGCTGCCGAGGGCGGACGTGGGGTCCGCCGGCTGGTGGGTGCGGAGCCCTGCCGGGCGCGGACGCGGGGTCCGCCGGCTGTTGAGCGCGGGACGCTGCCGAGGGCGGACGCGGGGTCCGCCGGCTGTTGAGCGCGGGACGCTGCCGAGGGCGGACGCGGGGTCCGCCGGCTGTTGAGCGCGGGACGCTGCCGAGGGCGGACGCGGGGTCCGCCGGCTGGTGGGTGCGGAGCCCTGCCGGGCGCGGACGCGGGGTCTGCCGGCTGTTGAGCGCGGGGCGCTGCCGAGGGCGGACGTGGGGTCCGCCGGCTGTTGAGCACGGGGCGCTGCCGGTCGTGGCTTCCATGCCACCGAGCGAGGGGGTTCATTGGTTTTCGCGTAGGCGAGGCGGTTGCTGTCGAAATCAGCCGACGCGGCGTTTGGCCAGCGGAGCGCGTCGACGCACCCGCTGGGTGTAGCCGTCGAGCCCCTGGCGGTCGGCGGGTGTGCCAGCTGGCGGGACTTGTCCGACCGGACGTCAAAGCGGTTGGGCGGCTGGAGCCGGCCCGGTGTCGAGGCAGGCGGTCAGGCCAGCCGGCCAGGCGGCGACGCAGACGGGCGGGCAACTGTCCGAGCGGACGTGGGGATCAGCTTTTTTTTTGAACCGGGCCCCTATCCCGCTGTCGTTTTCTTTGTGCAGCCGGCCACACGGGAGCAGTACGGAAGCCAGGGGCAGAGGCGAGGCGCACGGGGGCGGAGTGGTGCGGTCGCGCGGGAGCCGGAGGAACGAGGCGACACGGGCGGAGCCGGCGTGCGCACAAACCGGCTTGTGGAGGCTGGCTGGAGCGGCGAGCCGGTGTGCGGGCAACGATGGCCGGAGCCAGCCCGGCAGAGGCGCGGACGAGGCCCCACGTGAGCGCCGCCGCGTGAAGAACAGAGGGAGGTCGGGCCGTGCGCGTACGTGGCGCCGCCGGCCTGGCCTGCAGCCGGTCAACCGGACAGGCGGCCAAGCGCGCGCGCTAGCGGTGCAGCCGGCAGGGCCATTCTGCCGGCCAGGCAGACACGCACGCAGCCGGCCAGGGCTCGCTGGCCATGCACGCACGGACAAAAGCAGCCGCCGGCCATGCACGTACGTGAGCCATGCACGTATCACACATGCATGCATGCATGTACGTCTTTTCTCTTTTCATTCTCTTCTTTGCTGGTAGCCGATTTACGAGGACAACCGACGGAGCTACTGTCGGGCGGAGGCGCAGGAAAAAGGGGCCGTCCGGCGGCGCGAGAAGCGGGCGCAGTCGGCCCGGGACGACGCGGACGCGCGGACGTACGGACAGAGCAGCCGGCCGCCGTATGCGGGGCGGAGCCGGCCGGGCGCGCACGGAGCAGGCGCGGCGAGACGGCGCGGGGCAGAGCCGGCTGAAACGGCGAGCCAGCTGGTTGGAGGCAGAGCTGCGCAGGAGGTGCCGGAGCACACGTCAGCTAGGCAGCCGTAGCTGGCCGGGCGGCAGCACGCGAGGCGTGCATGCAACGCTTGTGTGCATGCGACCATGCAGCAGCTGGCCAGGCATGTGTGCATGCGGCCATGCAGCAGCCGGCCCGCGCCTGCATCCGTGTGCGCACGCGGCCAGGCTAAGGCAGCAGCCGGCCAGCGCCGTGGCCACGCAGCCGGCCAATGCCACGGCGGCCGGTCGAGCAGCCGCAGGCGGCCAGGCAGCCGGACGGGCGTGAGCCGGAACAGGGTCGGGCGCGGCCGAGCGGCGCGGGGACGGAGCCGGCTGGAGCGGTGAGCCGGCGCGGGCGAGAGAGGCCGGGCCGGAGCCGTGACGAGGCTCGGGCGAGCCCGAGGAGGCCGGGCGGCTGCGTTCGCGACGCCGCCGCCCGCGTGCACATGAGCCGCGCTAGCTAGCCAAGCTAGCATTCACGCAGCCGAATCGATTGGCTTTGCTTGCTAGCTAGCTAGCTAGGCGCGAGTGCGTGCACGTAAAGGGACGGAGGTGGCCAGCTCGCCCGCGCGCGGAGGTGTGGCCGAGGGGAGATCGAAGCGGGACGAGGCCGACGGCGAGGACGCGCCGTCCCGCGTGGTCGTTGGCGCGTTGGAGCGGCCTGGAGGTGGACGAGGCCGACGACGGGGACGCGCCGTCCCGCGGCCGCCCCGGGGGCGTGTTGGTGTCGAGCCCCCGAGTGCCGCCAGAAAGACGGCGGCAGCGTCGCAATGGTGATGACGAAGGGGTCCCGCCCGGACCGCGTTTCCAGCAGCAGCTCGCCCCACGGTGGGCGCCAACTGTCGTCGTTTTCTCACGACAGATGCCAGGGGGTGGCTAATCGAGATGAGAGCAAGGCTGCCGTGGAAGATCCGGGACGGGATATGGTAGTAGCACGCAGCGGTTTACCCAGGTTCGGGGCTCTCCGGAGAGATAATACCCCTACTCCTGCATGTCTATATACGAGGTGTATTGCAGTACAGAGTTGCTCCTGGAGCTGTGTTTGAGGAGGAAGAGGGAGCTGGCTGCTCCTTTCCATGGTCTCACGTGTGTGAGAATGAGAGGGGGTGAGAGAAGGAGAGGAGATCCCCTTCCCTGGGTGAGCTCCCCTGGTGCCTCTTATATAGGGAGGCCCAGGGGACAAGGGGTGGCCCACATGGCCTAACTACACTATTGAAGGAGACATGTGAAGTGACCCATGATGCAGGCTACAGTGCGTCACTGTTGGAGCGCAGTGAAGTGACGCATGACGGGTGCACAGTGGGGCACTATTCGCCAATAGTGCCTGACTGTAGCGGGGTGGCTGACTCTGCAGTCCGTCAGCTACAGTGTCTTCTGCTCGTGTCCGATGGGACGCCTGGAGCTGACTTCGTCGGGCCGCAGCCGGCAGCCTCCAGCCGGCAGCCAGCCAGGAGTAGCCTGCAGCCCGCAGCCGGCCAGGAGCAGCCAGCCGGCCGGGTCGCAGCTTTGTCTTCTGTTTTCGCTTCTTCGATTTGTCTTGTTGATTCGCGGGGCTTGGCGTACCGGGAGTGACTCCCCCTATGTTTTAAAATGTTGAGTCGTCTCCTTAAGCCTACCCGGGGGTAATCCCCCCGACAGACATCATCGCCGTCCCTAATCTCCGAGCATGCGACTTCAACTTCATCATAGACGAACATCAACCCAACCCACATCAGTATCAGAACTCAACCCAACCCACATCTGTATCGTAGAGGTCATGTGCAAAAAATGAAGATCAGTATCAGAACTCAGCCATCCGCGTCTAGGACAACGCAACTTCGACTCTGGCGGAGAGCTATGTAGCTCCGACTCTAGCGCAACTCCCACACCGTAGAGGTCACGGTCTCACACTGATGCTTGAAGCAGTTTTTCTAGGAAAGATGATTTTTTTGTAAGAGTGATGCTATGCGTACGACACTCCCAGATACGATTTGTGTACGATGCATCTATCAATCACTGGATCACTTCAACTCTCTTAGAGCAACTCTAGCAGACCCCTTAAATCGCCCCGACCCGCAAAATAACCGCCAGTTTACGGTTTTGGGCGGAAAAAGTGACCCGAACAGAAACCTTAAAAGCGTCCGACCCATAATTTTTTTAAGGGGCGGTAACCCCCCCCCCCCCCCGACCCGCAAAAACACAGTCCCTTCCCTCGATCCGCCAGTGCCCTGTATCCCGCGGAAGCGGTTGGCGGGAGGGACATTTCAGCTCGCGCGCTCCCCACATCCCCTCCCGCAGTCGCCCGCCACCGTCGCCGCCGGCCGCCGCCTACGATTCCATCCATTCTGGCCAGCGGAATCGCGCCGCCCCGCCTCGGATCCGACGTGCCGAGCCACTGCGACGTCGCCGCCGCCCCGGATCGACCGCCACCAGCCGCCGGCCGCCCCGGACGCCCGTCCCGGATTCACCAAACTGCCACCATAGTGAGCCCCTTTTCCTTCCCCTTGAGCCCCACGATCGTCGAAATTTTGTTGACGCGAGCTTCGATGCATTTTTTAGATGGATTTGAGCCCGTGTGAGCAATTTTTGCTTGAGGATTCGTCCTTGTCGTATGACTCGGACGTGGAATCGATGCTCGAGCGCCATCGTCAGCAGATGGTCGTGGCGGTCCTAGCCGTGAAGGAGGAGGAGGATCGAAGCCGCAAAAGACGGCGAGGTTCGACCGTAGGCCGTCTTTGCATCCCTTGCAACCGCCATCTCGGAAGTCTGATGCTGATGCAAGACTACTTCCCGGACAATCCAACCTATCCGCCGCACCTCTTCCGGAGAAGGCATCGAATGCGCCGATCACTCTTCATAAAAATTGTGCAAGCTTGCGAGGCCAATTGCCGTTTTTTACTCAAAGGAGAAACGCCGCGGGCTTGTTGGGTTTTAGCGCCTATAGAAAAATCTCCGCGGCTATGCGTGTGATTGCATATGGTATTCCGGCTGATTATGCCAACGAGTATCTTTGCATTGGCGAAGATACTACAATTGAGTCAGTGCGTAGGTTTGCCAAAGTGATGATCCACGTCTTTGGTCCTATCTACCTTCGTGCACCCAACGAGGAAGACACAATAAAGTTGATGGCAACACATGAGAAGCGAGGTTGGCCCGGCATGCTTGGAAGCATTGATTGTATGCATTGGACTTGGAAAAACTACCCGAAGGCATGACATGGGCAATTTTGTGGCAAGTCTCGTAAGGCAACAATTGTGCTAGAGGTTGTAGCATCACAGAATTTATGGATTTGGCATTGTTTTTTTGGTATGCCAGGTACTCTCAATGATATCAATGTGTTGCAACGGTCTCATTTGTTTGCTAGACTTGCTAGCGGTGATGCTCCTGCTTGCAACTTCACGGTGAATGGGCATGAGTACACAAGGGGGTACTATCTTGCAGATGGTATTTACCCCTCTTGATGTACATTAGTGAAGAGTATCAAAAATCCCAAAACCAAAAAGCATATTGAATTTGCAAAGGTGCAAGAGGCTGCCCGAAAAGATATAGAAAGAGTCTTTGGGGTTTTGCAAACTAGACTTGCCATTGTTCGTGGTCCTGCTCGTTTTTGGGACAAGAAAACCCTGAGCAACATCATGACATGTTGTGTCATTCTTCACAACATGATTATCGAAGATGAGAGGGACTTGAACTTGAAGTTCTTCTACGACAATGTCTGTAGCCATGTGAAGCCAGCTAGAGACCCTGACCGTATACAAGCATTTCTTCAGACATGCTTTACGGTTCCGCTATGCGGGTTCTGTTCGGCTGTAGCCCGCGCGAGCCAGCAAAACGTGTTTTCCGCGAACTGTAAACGCGCGATACGGGTCGGCAATTTAAGGGGTCTGCTAGAGTTGCTCTTAGATGTGCGGCTCAAATTAGCATCGTAAAAAAATCATACGTCTCACTGTCGTCCACATAGCAAAATCGTTTTTGTAATACTCAAACATGCCTGTGTATTGCAACAAGGAAAAAAACAGTAATCAGAGCATCTACAACCACGTATGACAAATATGATCCCTCAAACACCCGTGGACGCGCACGGTCGCGTTCGCGGGGAGTGATCTGGCACGCCTTAAATTAGCACAACTGTATCCGGGCACCTCATACTAGATTCTTAAATTCATACAAAAGCATGAAAATAAAAATACTTACGTACTACGTAGAAACCTAAGTACTACTCATCGTCCTAGATTTCGATGATCCCCGTGCCCGGCTCCGGGTACATGGGTGGCAGCTGCAGCTCCAGCTCCTTCGGCTGCTTTGCTCCGGCCTCCTCCTCCTTTATCTTTGCCTCGAGTTCGACGAAGAGCACGTCAGACGCCGCCTGCTTCTGTCGAAGGAACTGGCGGTTGGCCTCCACATATGCCTCATCCTAGATGGACTCGAGGCGACGACGAACTCTGCCTCCGCATCCGCCATGTTGAACCTCGGAGCAGGCTGCTCCGCCTCGTCCTCCTCCGGATCCGCCACCTCCATCGGCTCCGACAGCTGCTCTCCCTCCTCCTCCTTCTGATGCTCCTCCTCCTTCTCCGGCTCCGATGAGTCCGGAGGTAGCCTGACAAAGATGTGGGTGGCGCGCCTAGCCTGGATCTCCTCCTCGATATGTCTCCGACTCTCCGGCTTGAGCATCGCGTAGGTGGTGATCTTCCGCCGGACCATGGCGATGCCGGAGAGCGTGGGAGAGCGGGGGAGAGGAGGCGGACGGGCTCGAGTGGTGGCATAGAGAGGAAGGAGGTGGATGCGCTAGGGTTAGGGGACGCCGGCCGGCTTAAATAGCCAGATTTAGGCTCGGGCAACGAGCCGGAGCATCGCCACGCGACGACGGAGGAGGCGTCCGTCGGATCGCCGAGTTTTTGGGCGATTCCGCATGGGACCCCATCGTCAGTCCTACATGGCGGGCGCACCCGGACGCCCCATATCCGCCCCATATATGGGCTGGATATGAGGGGTGCCGGTCAGCCCGGACGTTCGTGGCCCGTTTGAGATGTCCGTTTGAATCAGATTTTCATGACCGGTCAATGACCGGACGAGCCGTACGGACGTTTGAGGCCGGTTTGAGACGCTCGACTGTAGATGCTCTCATACACCCCTACCTACAAAGAAGTATCATTTTGGGCAGTGGACGCACTCCGTGGCATGGCGTGGGCGCCAGGTCAGGGCGCGTCATGCCCACGGTGTGAATTTATTTTACATTAACTCTGTGCTTCATCCTTCAATTGTTATGCAGTATACCAATCCAATTCTGGATCATAACAATGGAGCAATACTATAAAGAAACCAACACATGGAGTTTTTTTAACCATTTCCTATTGGTTGGTAGGTTTGGTATCATTAATTATGAAGATGTTGGGACTGATAAGCAAGTAGAGAACCTCCTGCCCCCGCGTCGTACCCACTGGGTGACACGGGCGGTCACCTAATCTCGTCGCCACCGGTTCCCCTCTCCCTCGCCCCTTCCCTTGCCGCCGCCGGCAGGCCCTGCCGGGCGAAGCCCCGGCATGGGTTGACGGCGGCGGGGCTGCTTGACCTCTCCTTTCCCTCCCCCTGTCTCCCGTCCGCTCCTCCCGAACCCTAGTTCTGCAGTTCTGCCGTCGCCGGGTGTCCCTGTTATCCTTCGTCCAGTTACGGTGGCCATCCCTCTAGCCGCCCGGCCCGCCGGTGGTGCAGAACCGCCATCCCTCAAGCACGCCTCTGCCCAGATCCGGCTGGAGGTCGGGGTTGTTGACCCAGAGAGGCTGCGGTCACAGGTGCTGCGATGCTCTCTCTGCTCCACGGAAGGGGCTCCTTCGTCGGTGCGGCCTTTCCAGGGAGGATTGGGCTGGTTGCCGGCGCACCTGGTTCTTGGTTAGATCTGACCGAGACCATGGGTTGGAGTCGTACAAGTTATCCACCGATCTGGGCCCAGATGGATTTGGACGGGCCGCGACCTACACGTGATTGCCCTGCTGCATCTAGACGACTCCGACGGCGGTACGCGGAGGTGCTCCTGGGCTAGTCCCGCAACATGAGGAAGCCCAGGCAGCGGCCCGAGCATGGTGGTGGCGGACTACTCCTTCGCCGGAGTTGGCTCGTCTTCTGGTTGTGGCGGATCTCTGGATCCCACATCTAGTCCGGATGGCCGTGGCCTGGCGCGAGCCGGAGTGGCGAGGCGGAGGCGAGTGGCGCGTCTATGCTGGTGGCACCGCGGTTGCCTTATCCTCTGCTGTTATGACCGGTGGAATGGAGGCCTGTTGGTTTATATTGGAGACGGTCCTAGGGTTCATCAAGATGGTGTTCTGCTTGATGCCGACTCTCTTTAATCCGGCCGTTGACGAGTTCTGAAAGAGTTCGCTGGAGATCTTTATTGGGTGATTGGTGCATGTAGATTGCTGGATCGGATTGGTTTTGGTCGTGTGCGCCCCTATTTCAGCCCATGTGGCTTCAGGAGGACGTGATGCGAAACTTTGTTGCCTGTTGACGTTATGTGACATGTCGGTATTTTGATTTTCATGTTAAAGACGGTGGCGGAGAAGGTCGTGATCGCTGAGATCTGAGGCCCGGTAATGGCGGACCGAGTCTTTGAGGCGATGAGATCTTTGCTTGGTGATTCCTGACTCATAATAGCGGCATCGGCAAGTGAGGGCGGCAACACCGGAGGAGTACATAGTCTTATCTTCTGGGGCAAAAACCCAAGGTCTGGCCTTAATTGGTTGTGCCTGACAGTGGCCTTGTTGAAGGCATTGTTTTTGAGAGCGAGGATTTTCTCCAAGGTGAAAACCTAAGATCTATGATCAGGCGATGACGGCGCTTGTGCACTATTTCCTTCTTGAAGGCATCGCTTTTGGAGAATCTGTACTTCGGGTGTTGTCTTGGTGGTGGTTTGTGCCGCAGCTAAAAGAAATTGATCACTGTAGCGGGATCTTTTATTCTTTTTGTTTTTTTGTTTTTGGCTGTGTCAGGACATTTCGTTGTTGAAGAGGCTGGGTGTAATTGGTATCTCCGCGATATTAATATATTTCCTTTGTCGAAAAAAAAATGAAGATGCATGGTGCTAGTGTATATTTTCAAAACATGGTACAAATGTTACACTTCTGCTATGTTAGAGTCTGCTCACATATTTTACATTTTAACATGAAGTATTTTCAGGAACCTTGGTGAGATCTGCTAAGACTCCTACAAATCACACTTTCTAAACTTATCACTTTATCCAGTTGAAGAAGTGATTTTTTTTTTCGAGGAACCGGCAGGAGCACAGCCTTTTCATATAGAAGGAAACAGGGGTCGAAACCCATATGTACAGAGATGCGCACGTTTTGAAGGGAGCGTGGCCAACCCTATGAGCATGGTGATACTACAAAACTTTAGCCGACCCCTACGGTGGGTACGCCCACATGAAACGCTCTTTCTCTTTGGGTGATGTCATCGAAAGCCAACATCGCCACCTCATAATACGTCATGCGCACTCCTGTGAAAATACGTCTGTTCCTTTCTTTCCAAATATTCCAGAGCGCGTATATAAGTCTGCCACTTCGGCGCCTGCGCCCTGTTTAGATTCCTTCGCGATCAAGTCATCCCACCAAGCAGAAACATTTCCTTCGCTTGGAAGGTAACCTGAGAAAGAAAGGTCTTCGTGTGTCCATGTGATAACTTGGTTCCAGACGACGACCGCGAAAGGACAGTCTTTGCAAAGGTGAGTGGCCGTTTCCAGGGCTTGGAGACAGAGTTGGCATGTCGGGTCATGTGGCCAACCACGAACAACCAGCATATCAACCGTGAGGGTTCGGGTGTGGAGGATAAGCCAGGCGAAAAACTTGCATTTGGGCTCCGCATGCGCTGACCAGATCTTCTCGGTGATGAACTTGGATATGAACCATGGAATTGGGACGAAGACTCCTCTGATGGCCGTTTTCGTGAATTAATTTATGAGACGAAGACTCCTCTGATGAAAAAGATAAATGAAAGGAATTTCCTCGGCTAAAGGTTAACATACACAGGTGTTTCCATCACTCACGTGGTTTCTGTTTACAACTCCTTTGGTCTGACAGCTGCCATGACAGATCCTACCATTCTTATAAGAAAATGACTCGAACAAACTGAATTAAAGTAGATGACAAAAACTCGAACATATAAATCCTACGCATCTAGGATGCGTGTGTGTGTGCAACTAAAGTAGCATATAAGAAATAAATGGAAGATGAACAAAAAGCAACAGATAACAATGTCATACCTTTTCAAACTTGTTTGAATTTTGTTATTTGTACGTAGAAACAGAACCATGTCCTTCTGGAGATCACATAGCATATCCGGGAACATAAACTTAGACTATAATCAGTTCTCCAAACTCATCGACTTCCATATACACATTGGTAGTGGCACTAAGCATAAAATTCCAAGCGAACCAGGTATCTATGGTTTGACCACAAAAAAGTAAGGAATCATCTCCATGGAGTTAACCGCAACTGTTAATTAATCTCATGAAATTAAATTTCAAATTTAACAACCAATTTTAAAGATGTTAGATAAAGCTTTGCAAACATTGGAAGGTAGAAACAACATTTGGCCATTATCGAAGCATCAAAAAATGAAAATATTTGGGACCAACCTTCATTTGTAGCCAGGCTATTCTCACCTGGATGATCGACATCGATAAGGGCACTAAATTATTTAAAGGTGTCATTTAAATTTAGCTAGGGAGCTAACCACTTGTTCTGTAATAAGGGTGCTTATTTATTTGGTGGGGCCATTTAAAATAGGGAAAAATATATTTTTCCTCCCTAAACTGTATCGAAAATATTGAGATGGTTCCTTAACTTCAATACTGGCAAACCTTGATTAGTTTTAGTCCCTTCACGCGCCAAAAGCGGTTTGCGTGCTGACTTGGCATGGTTTTGATCGGTAGTCGTGTCTTCATCTTACTTTTCCCGGAAAAAAAAAATCTTCATCTTACTTTCCAATTTGGCTCAGCTGACATTTCGTCCAGCACTTGGCCCGCACCGAGCAACTAGGCGTGGAGCCTGTGTAGCTCACGGCATCAGGAACATGCGCGTACAATGCTAGCACATACGGAACGGTGGCAATGTCATACTCACAAGCAACTCTAGAGCAAACCGTTTAACTCTCGGCCAAACGAAAATTTGACGGGTCGACGAGTTGCATCGGCACAAGCGAGACGATCGAGCCTGGCCAAGACTACCGGCGGCGAACAGCAATGGCAGCCAATGGTCACGAGCTGGCGGCGAAGCGGCCGCACCTTGCTGTAGGCGCGTGCAAGCGGCTCTCCTTTCCGTGACGCGCTGATCACATGCCTCAGCAGTCCGCATGCGCGACATCAGGATCTCAAATTCTCAATCCCGCCATCGCGCCCATGCCTCGCAGAGTCGTAGATCTCGACAGCGGCAGATGACGTCCTCGCTTCATCGTCGTTGTTCACGCCGAAAGCTACTCGGCGGAACGGCCTGCGCTAACAACGGGCAGGGTGCACGAGGCGGAGGCGCGCGGTGACAGGGCGCTGTAAAGATTAGGGTTGTGGGAAAACTGCAAGACATCATAATACGGGTGTTTTTTTTTGCATGGTATCATAATACGGGTGTGGCTCTTTATATATATAGGGGTACACCGTGTGTACAAATACAATATACAGTTACGTATAAAAACTTTATGTAAATATACAGTCTAACACCATCCCTCAATCTTAACCGTGACCTGAAGTACAAAGCAAGTTAAGATTGCGTCTACAACCTTCGAACTGAGGCCGTGGAAGTGGCTTCGTGAAGATGTCAGCAAGTTAATCTTTGGAGCAGATAAACCTGTTATGAAGAAGATTCTGCACAACATGTTTCCTCATAAAATGATAGTCAACTTCGATGTGCTTGGTTTGAGCATGAAAAAAATGGATTGGACGAAAGATATGTCGCACCAATATTGTCACACCAAAGGACCGGTGGCTGATCTTGAGAGACTCCCAACTCTCTCAACAGAGACTGTACCCAGATAAGCTCAGTTGTGGTATTGGCAACTGCCTTATACTCTGCTTTAGTGCTACTCCAAGATACTGTGGCCTGCTTGTGCGCACTCCAGGCGATCAAGTTGGGACCAAAGAAGACAACAAAGCCCCCCTTTGATCGTCTGTCATCCAGGCTCCTAGCTCAATCCGCATCAGAAAACGCCGAGAGAGCACTCGATGAGGCAGACCGGAGATGCAAGCCATATAAGACAGTATGAGAGAGATAACGCAGTATATGCTTCACAGCTGACTAGTGTGAAGTCCGAGGAGCATGAAGATACTAGCACACACGATTTACCGCATAGGAGATGTCCGTCCGTGTGATAGTCAAGTACTGCAAGCCACCAACGATGATGCGGTACTCGGTAGCATCATCCGAAGGAAGCAAAGCACCATCCAGGGCCGATAACTGACCAGTTGCAGACATATGAGTGGTAGCATGCTTGCATTGCAACATACCGGCACGTCACATCAAGTACAGGGAATACTTATGCTGAGTGAGAGTCGGGCCAGCGGATGACTGTGAGACCTTCAGGCCAAGGAAGTAATGCACAACACCCAGATCCTTGACAGCAAAGTGACCACTCAGAGCAGACAACAGATGATCAGCGGCAGTCACTGAGGAGCTGATAAGAATAATGTCATCAACATAAACCAGCAGATACATGGTAACCTCAGGACGGTGAAACAGGAACATAGACGTATCAACAGTGGACGGAATAAATCCATGACGTCGAAGAACCGAGCCAAGGCGCGCATGCCATGCACGAGGAGCCTGCTTAAGTCCGTAAAGTGCCTTAACAAGACGACACAAATGATGTGGACGAGAAGGATCAACAAAACCTGGAGGTTGCCGCATGTAAACTTCTTCCTCCAAGACCCCATGAAGGAAAGCATTTTGAACATCAAGCTGACGCAGAGACCACCCTTTGGCAATAGCCAAGGACAGAAGCAGACGAATAGTGGTAGGTTTGACAACTGGACTGAAGGTATCCTCATAATCAAGACCATACCTTTGCTTGAAACCTTTGGCCACAAGCCGTGCCTTGTATCGCTCAATAGAACCGTCAGCATGCTCCTTGACCTTGAACACCCACTTGGAGTCAATAATGTTGATACCAGACATGGGAGGAATCATGCATCAAGTATCGTTCCTCTGTAGTGCCTGAAACTCCTGCTCCATGGCACTACGCCAGTGAGGAATCCGAAGGGCCGCCTGAAAATGCCAAGGCTCAGCAGTGGGATCAGCATCTGCCTGTGCAACACACACCGCAATCCATGCAACCGTGCCATCAGTGTGCTCCTTCGGCCGAAAAATACTGTTCTGATCGCGCGTACGAGCACGCAGAACAGCGGTAGGTGGCGGAGGTGGTGTCGGAGACAAAGTCGATGAAGATGGTGACGACGACGCAGACCGATCACCAGACTCAGTGGCCACATGCACCAGTGACAACGGCGTGTCATGCAGTGGGGGAGACTGCTCAGGCGTCGAGGGGAAGGCGGCCGACGCGGGCAACGTAGGCGAGCGGGGCGACCCAGCCGGACCAGGCGTTAGGCCTGGTGAGGACGGCCTGCTCGGGGCCGAAGGTGCGGCGGCCGGCTCAGCCGACACGGGCGGCGCGCCAGGTGGCAAGGAGCCAGGCGGAGGTGGGGACACATCACGATTGAGGGTGCATGGGCCATGCATCCGATCGACGTCCCGTGCGCACCCATCATCGGACGCCCGAGTGACCACCAGCGGCGGCTCATCCAGAAGCTCGAGGCGCGCTCCTCTCCCAATACCTGCACCATGGTTAGGTAGCAACAAGGGGGTATATGCAGCATCTACAAATTGACCAGGCAAAGCCAAAACAGATTTGTCAGGTGCAGTGGGGACGGTGGGAGTGACCGGAAGTGCGGAAAAGGAAAAACATTCTCATCAAACACCACGTCACGAGAAATGTCGACGCGGTTAGAAGGGACCTGAAGACACTTGTACCCTTTGTGAAGAGAACTATAACCAAGAAACACGCATTGTTTAGACCAAAACTCCAAGTTGCGTGTGTTATATGGATGAAGATGTGGCCAACACGCACACCCAAAAACCTTGAGAAATGTATAATCAGAAATTTCATTCAACAAGAGTACAAGTGGTGTTTTCATCTGACGGACTCGTGTAGGAAGCCTGTTAATGAGAAAACAGACGGTGGAAAAAGCATCACTCCAAAACCGAAAAGGAACAGAGGCATGAGCAAGCAAGGTGAGACCAGTCTCAACTATATGACGATGCTTACGTTCAGCTACACCGTTTTGCTAATGTGTATGAGGACAAGACACACGATGCGTAATTCCAAGATTTTTAAAGAATGCATTGAGGTTGTGGTACTCACCCCCCCCCAATCGGATTGCACATGAATGATTTTGTGACTGAGCAGTCGCTCAACATGCGCTTGGAATTGCAAGAAAACATCAAACACATCAGACTTGCACTTGAGAAGATAAAGCCAAGTGAACCGACTATAAGCATCAATAAAACTGACATAGTAATTATGACCACTAACAAAGGTTTGGGCATGGCCCCATACATCCGAAAACACAAGCTCAAGCGGTTTGTTGACTACACGACTCAACTCAAAAAAAGGAAGCTGGTGACTCTTTCCTTGCTGACAGGCATCGCAAACTGTAGCACATTTTTATTGGACACAACTGGAAGCTCATGATGATGAAGAACATGGCTGACAATGGGGGTGGCAGGATGACCAAGGCACGCATGCCAATGGGACGAAGACACACGAAGACCACTGAAAGCACAAGGAGCTAGTGGCACATCAAGTGCATAAAGACCATGTTGCAGTCGACCTCTAAGAAGTACGTCCCTCGTGTCCCGGTCCTTAACAAAAAAAATTAAACGGGTGAAACTCAGCAAAAACATCATTATCACGAGTAAGTTTAGGAACTGACAACAAACTACATGAAACAGAGGGAACTCGAAGGACATTAAGGAGACATAATTGTTTGGATCGACGAGTAAGAAGTGATGCTTGACCAATATGTCAGATGTGCATACCTTCCCCATTAGCAGTGCGAACCTGATCATGTTCACGGTATGACTCCTGTGTAGAGAGCTTGCCCATCTCACTCGTCAGGTGATTGGTATCTCCCGTATCCATGTACCACGATGCATCAACTGGATAGGAAGGAGTATGTCCCTGCTCATGACTCGCCAGAGAAGCCTGCTTCTCATTAGCCTTGCCATTGTTTCTGATCCCCAAAAAATCCTGCTTGAAGCGACGATGGCAACGGGAAGCAAGGTGACCATCAAGACCACATAGCTGGCAGGGGACCTGAGCACCACATGAAGGGCAGCAGGCACGGACTCGGCCACCCGCATATGTAGTGGAGTGATGACCCACAAGTATAGGGGATCAATCATAGTCCTTTCGATAAGTAAGAGTGTCGAACCCAACGAGGAGCAGAAGGAAATGACAAGCGGTTTTCAACAAGGTAATTTCTGCAAGCACTGAAATTGTAGGTAACAGATAGTTTGATAGCAACATAATTGGTAACGAACAAGTAACGATAACGGTAAATAAAGTGCAGCAAGGTAGCCCAATCCTTTTGTGGCAAAGGACAGGCCAGAACAGTCTCTAGTAATAGGCAAAGTGTTCTTGAGGGTACACGGGAATTTCATCTAGTCACTTTTATCATGTTGTTTTGATTCGTGTTCGCTACTTTGATAATTTGATATGTGGGTGGACCGGTGCTTGGGTGCTGTTCTTACTTGAACAATCTCCCACTTATGATTAACCCCCTCGCAAGCATCCGCAACTACGTGAAAAGTATTAAGATAAAATCTAACCATAGCATTAAACATTTGGATCCAAATCTGCCCCTTACGAAGTAGCGCATAAACTAGGGTTTAAGCTTCTGTCACTCTAGCAACCCATCATCTAATAACTACTCCGCAATGCATTCCCTTAGACCCAAGGATGGTGAAGTGTCATGTAGTCGACGTTCACATGACACCACTAAGGGAATCACAACATACATATCATCAAAATATCGAACACATATCAAATTCACATGATTACTTGCAACATGACTTCTCCCGTGACCTCAAGAATAAAGGTAACTACTCACAAATAATATTCATGCTCAAGATCTGAGGGGTATTGAATAGCATAATGGATCTGAACATATAATCTTCCACCAAATAAACCATATAGCAATCAACTACAAGATGTAATCAACACTACTAGTCACCCACAGGTACCAATCTGAGGTTCCGGTACAAAGATTGAACACAAGAGATGAACTAGGGTTTGAGAGGAGATGGTGTTGTTGAAGATGTTGATGAAGATTGGCCTCCCAAAGATGAGAGGGGTGTTGGTGATGATGATGGCTTCGATTTCCCCCTCCGGGAGGGAAGTTCCCCCGACGGAATCGCTCCGCCGGAGGGCAAAAGTGCTCCTGCCCAAGTTCCGCCTCGAGGCGGCAGCGCTCCGTCCCGAAAGTCCTCTCCTTATTTTTCTAGGTCAAAAGAGCCTATATACCAGAAGATGGGCACCGAAGGTGGGACGAGGAGGGCACAACCCACCCGGGCACGCCTGGGGGGCCTGGCGCGCCTTGGTGTCTTGTGCCCACCAGGGTGGCCCCCTCCGGTAGTTCTTTGCTCCAGTATTTTTTATTAATTCCAAAAATATTCTCCATAAAGTTTCAGATTCATTGGAGATGTGCAGAATATGTATCTCTGATGTGCTTTTTCAGGTCCAGAATTCCAGCTGCCGGTATTCTCCCTCTTTGTGTAAACCTTGCATATTATGAGAGAAAAGGCATTAGAATCACTCCCCAAAGCATTATTATTCAACAAAACATAATAAATAACAGTCGAAATCATGATGCAAAATGGACATATCATGGAGGTCCGCAGGTTGGGCGCAGCCAGCAGCGGTTTGCCACCAGTTGGTGGCTTGTAGGGCTTGCCCTTGCAACGAGTTGCGGCGTTGGCGGAAGGGAAACTCGGCATAGAGCGGCGAGCCTGGATACGCTGTTCTGTGGCAAGAAGACGCGCATACAGCTCACGCGGCTGGATGGGAGTGTCACGACCATTGATATTCTCCACCAAATTATCATAGTCGTCACCCAGTCCATTGAGCACATAAGAGGTGAACTCCTCCGGACCAAGAGCCTTGCCAATGGAGGCAAGTGTGTCTGCCATATCCGTCACCTTGTTGAAGTAGTCAGTGATGGTGAGGTCATTAAGCTTCACCTCCCCAAGTCGAATAGCATGAGCACACACCTGGGACTGCAAAGCGAAACTGGTATGAAGGGCCGTCCACGCGTCCCAAGACGTAGCGGCGGAGATGACCAGTGACCAGACTCCCTCCGTGAGAGAGGACTGGATAGTAGAGAGGATGTCTTGATCCTGAGCCACCCAAGCATGATGCACCAGATGATATGGCGGAGGGCACGATAGTGTGCCATCAACATAGCCCTCCAAATAGGGACTGTGAAGAAGCGACAGTACTTGAGCACGCCACGACAGGTAGTTATCCGTCGTGAGCTTCACCGGGATGAGGTGCGCAAAGTAAAACGGCGTAGTCGCCACGACATGATCTGAAGGCGGCGGTGGCGCATAGAAGCCTGGGGGCAAAGTAACTCCCGACTATACTGAAGAAGGCACCAACTCCGTCGAGGGACCGCCGTAGGGCGCCCCATACGGCAAAGACACGCCATGAGTCACCGGGGCGGACGGGTAGGCATCGTACGCCAACGGTGCAGAGACACCATAGGGCGCCGGCAGCGCAGCTAGGGCACCATGTGGTAGCGGGTAAGGCAGCCACGGGTTGGCCGCGGCGGTGCCATGGGCCGGCGGTTGTGGAGGAGCGCCGTAGGAGGCCACCGGCGTGGCTGGAGCGCCGTAGGGCTGGGGGTACCCCAGCCAGGGGTTAGCCATGGGAGCCCCGTAGCCCAGCAGTGGCACCAGAGCGAAGCCGGGAGGCTGGGACGGAGCGGCGGCGTCATAGGGAACCGGCGGCGGCGGGCCATGCAGGGGAGCGGCGGCGGCCTGAGCGGCGGCGGCCGTAGAGGCGCCGTCCATGGAGGCCAGCGGGCGTGAAGACAAAAACGGAGTGGTAGCAGCGGCCTCAACGGCGGCGGCGGCGTGAGCGGCGGTGGCCGGAGCGGTGGCGGCTGGGGCAGGGGCGATCGGGGCATGCGTGGAAGACATCGATCGTAACCTAGTCTGATACCATGTAAAGATTAGGGTTGTGGGAAAACTGCACGACACCCTAATACGGGTGTGGCTCTTTATATATAGGGGTACACCGTGTGTACAAATACAATATATATAGTTACGTATAGAAGCTCTATGTAAATATATAGTCTAACATGCGCTATGTGCTGTGGAGCCGGACTCCGGTGACCACCGCGTTGGCGTGCCCAAGGGAGGAGAAGACATGCACATTGCGTCGCCATGGACTACGATGCTTGATAACCCACAAGTGTAGGGGATCGTTTGTAGCCTTTTTCGATAAGTAAGAGTGTCGAACCCAACGAGGAGCTAAAGGTAGAACAAATATTCCCTCAAGTTCTATCGACCACCGATACAACTCTACGCACGCTAATGCTTGCTTTACCTAGAACAATTATGAAACTAGTTTGCGGGAATAAAACTAGAAGTAATTTGCAAGATAATAAAGAACGTGGAAATAAAAGTCAGGTGATGTTTTCATAATAAAACAATAAAAGTAAATAACTTGGTAGAAAGCTTTTTGTGTAACGGAAGAGAAAGATTGTCCCTAGGCAATTGAGTATAATATGATAGATACTTGTTATATGCAATGAGGGAGAGGCATACGCTAACACACTTTCCGTACTTGGATCATATGCACTTATGATTGGAACTCTAGCAAGCATCCGCAACTACCAAAGTTCATTAAGGTAAAACCCAACCATAGCATTAAGTATCAAGTCCTCTTTACTCCCATACGCAACAACCCACCTACTCGGGTTTATGCTTCTGTCACTCAAGCAACCCACCATAGGCAAATCATGAACATATTGCAACACCCTACAGCGGGAATCCCTCACGTTTGTGCGACACGGAGGGCACCATAGGACAGCACCATATCAACATACAACTCACATCCATAACATCATACCACAATTAACCCGTAGGACAAAAGAGATCTACTCAAACATCATAGGATAGCCAAATATCATTGGGAAATAATATATGGAGTTAAGGACCATGTTTAAGTAGAGATTACAGCGGGGAAGAGAGGTGTTACACCGCTGCATAGAGGGGGAGATAGATGGTGTTGACGGCGGTGAAGTTGTCGGTGTAGATCGCCGTCACGATGCTTGCCCCGACGGCGTTCCGGCGCCACCGGGAGAGAGGGGGAGAGAGCCCCCCTCCTTCTTCTTCTTCCTTGGCCTCCCCCCTAGATGGGGGGAGAGTTCACCCTCTGGTCCATGGCCTCCATGGCGGCGGAGGGGCAGGAGCCCCTCCTAGATTGGATCTCCCTCTCTGTTCTCTTCTGTTTCGCGTTCCTGTTTTCTGGCCGAAAACCGTTTCTTATATTCCCGGAGATCCGTAACTCCGATTGGGCTGAAATTTTGAGGGGATTTTTATCCAAAAATTAGCTTCCTTGCGCTCAAAGGAGAGATCCAACCGACTTACGAGCTGGGCACAACCCACCAGGGCGCGCCTGGGCCCTGGGGGCGCGCCCTGGTGTCTCGTGGGGGCTGCGGGCCTCCGTTTGTATTGATTCCACTTCTCAAAATTCACAAATATTTCAAAAAATATCTCCGTAAATTTTTAGCGCGTTTGGACTTCGTTTGATATGGATATTCTGCGAAACAAAAAATATGCAACAAATAGGAACTGGCACTGGGCACTGGATCAATAGGTTAGTCCAATAAATCATATAAAATGTTGCCAAAAATATGTGAAAGTTGTATAATATTGGCATGAAACAATCAAAAATTATAGATATGACGGAGACGTATCAGCATCCCCAAGCTTAATTCCTGCTCGTCCTCGAGTAGGTAAATGATAAAAAAGATAATTTTTGATGTGGAATGCTACCTAGCATAATCTTGATCATATATCTAATCATGGCATGAATATTAAGACACAAGTGATTCAAGGCAATAGTCTAGTTTTGACATAACGACATTAATACTCAGGCATCCCAACAAACAATCATGTCTTTCAAAATATCAAGGCTAAAGAACGCTATCCCTACAAAATCATATAGCCTTGTCATGCTCTGTCTTCTTAACACAAAGTATAAATCATGTACTACCCCGGTGTCAGCCAAGCAATTGGTTCATACTTTTTAACGCGCTTCAGCATTTTCAACTCTCACGCAATACATGAGTGCAAGCCATGGATATAGCACTATGGGTGGAATAGAATATGGTGGTAGGTTTCAAAGGGGTAAAAGTAGAGAAGAAAGTCTCGCATCAACTCAGCGTATCAACGGGCTATGGAGATGCCCATCAATAGATATCAATGCGAGGAGTAGGGATTGCCATGCAACGGATGCACTAAGAGCTATAAGTGTATGAAAGCTCAATATGAAAACTAAGTGGGTGTGCATCTAACTCTATAATGAAAAATTCCCACTAGTATATGAAAGTGACAACACATGAGACTCTCTATATGAAAAACATGATGCTACTTTGAAGCACAAGTGTGGAATTAGCATGCCCATATTCCTTCTTCTTTCATTTTTTTTTCTTTCTTTTTTTTTCTTTTTTTTCTATTTTTTCCTTTTTTTCTTTCTTTCTTTGTCCGGAGCCTCATCCCGACTTGTGGGGGAATCATAGTTTCCATCATCCTTTCATCGCTGGGGCATGCTCTAATAATGAATAATGATGATCATCACACTTCTATTTACTTACAACTCAATGCTACAACGATAGTAGAACAAAGTATGACCCTATATGAATGCAGTGATCTAGCATAGCAAAGATATCAAAAAATGGACAAGCCATGAAAACATCATGCTAGCTATCTTACGATCATGTAATGCAATATGACAATGAATGATCAAGTCATCAAAACGGAGGCGGTGGAAGTTGCATGGCAATATATCTCGGAATGGCTATGGAAATGCCATAATAGGTAGGTATGGTGGCTGTTTTGAGGAAGATATAATAAGGCTTATGTGTGATAGAGCGTATCATATCACGGGGTTTGGATGCACCGGCGAAGTTTGCACCGACTCTCGAGGTGAGAAAGGGCAATGCACGGTACCGTAGAGGCTAGCAAATTGTGGAAAGGTAAGAGTGCGTATAATCCATGGACTCACATTAGTCATAAAGAACTCACATACTTATTGTAAAGGTTTTATTAGCTCTCTCGAAGCAAAGTATTACTACGCATGCTCCTAGGGGGGAGGTTGGTAGGAGTTAACCATCGCGCGCCCCCGACCTTCACACAAAGATAGACAATCAAGAATAAATTGTGCTCCAACTTCCTAGCATAACGGGAGACTATACGTGCATGCTTCGGGAATCACAAACCTTAACACCAATATCTTACTAAACACGATCGTCCACTAGTACCTCCCACATATTATCATCTCTATATCTCAAAACTATTGCAAGGAATCAAACATATCATATTCAGTGATCCATAAGTTTTATGTAGGATTTTATGACTAACCATGCAAATGACCAATTCCCGTTGACTCTCTAAATAGATATAAGTGAAGCAAGAGATTTTAATTCTTTCTACAAAATACCATGCTCTAATAAATATAAGTGATGCAAAAGAGCATTCTATGAATAACGGTTTTCTATGTGAAGAGAAACAGGCAATCCAAACTTCAAATGATATAAGTGAAGCACATGAAGCATTCTATAAAGCCATACTCAAAAGATATAAGTTAAGTGCAATGAGCATTCTATAAATCAACCATGGACTATCTCATACCAGCATGGTGCATAAAAGAAAAGTGAAAACTAAACACAAAAGACGCTCCAAGATTTACGCATATCTTGTGATGAATAAAAATATAGCTCCAAGTGACATACTGATGATTTGGAATAAAAGAGGGGATGCCTTCCTGGGGAATCCCCAAGCTTAGATGCTTGAGTCTTCCTAGAATATTACCTTGGGGTGCCTTGGGAATCACCAAGCTTAGGCTCTTGCTGCTATTCCTTCTCATCGTGATAACACCCAAAACTTGAAAACTTCAATCACACAAAACTTAACAGAAAATTCGTGAGATCCGTTAGTACACATAACACCAAATCCCATCATGTCTTGCCATAACATTATTGCATAATTATAATCTAACATTACCCACTGTATGCTATCACAATTCTATGGCTCCCAAGTCAATGGGGCTCAACAAGAATTCACACATAAGCACGCAAAGCAGCTATAACAACAATCTGTGAAAAACAGGACAGTCTGTAAATATTTGTAGACACGTATACTTATGTAGCTCAAAAAATTCTGAAACATTAGGACGTGAGAAATTATTTGCATAAAAGTACTGTGTAAAAATTTCAGAATTTTTGCATGCTCCAGTAAAATATGAAAATTCAAACACTACGGAAAAACTTTCTGTTTTTGCACAACACACATCAAACAAGCAATTCAAACATCCTAAAGGCAAATCTTGGCACATTATTTTTATAATACATTGGATTTGTACAAGGGGATAATTATTTTTGTTGGAAAAGTTTTCGTGATTCAAGATTCACAAAGTTTCCATGGGCATGAACAAAGTTTAAGGCTAGCCCCCACTTCAACGATGCTCATCATCTCTTCTCACTTTCACCTTTCCTTTTGTGAAGTTTTAGGTTCCCCTCTATATTTTTTTTGTTTTTAAACTTTATAAAAGCACACAACATAAATAAATGACTCTCTAAAACTTCCGGGTTGTCTCCCTGGCAGCGCTTTCTTTAAAGCCATCAAGCTAGGCATAAAGTGCTCAAGTAATGGATCCACCTGGATCCCAAGGTATATCAAAGCCAATTTTAATTAACAATGATTTGTAATTTAGTAGTGAGCACAAAGTGATATATATAATGCAATGACGAAGTCTAACTCTCTTCCTATGCATCGGCATGTCATACAAGAACAATTCATGCACATTAAGTAAAGGCCAATGCATAGTATAAACAGTTTCTTGCAATTTTATAGTATTGGAAACATAGAGAGGTGAAGATGTAGTTCCTCTCTCATAATAATTATAAGTAGGAGCATCAAGCACATGCATATTATATTCATCAAAATCATCATGTGTAGTAGCTAAACGCAACCCATCTATATAATCCTTAATAAGAGCAAACTTCTCCGATATAGTGTAGTTGGGAGAATTCAAAAAGATAATAGGACTATCATGTGTGGGTGCAATAGCAACAATTTCATGCTTAACATAAGGAACTATAGCAAGTTCATCTTCATAAGCATAATTTATATTGGCATCATGGCCACAAGCATATCAAGCATCAAGTTCATCAAAAAGGGATATTTCAAATGAATCTGAGGGATCATAGCAATTATCATAGCATTCATCCTTTGGTAAGCACGAAGGGTAATTAAAAAATGTATGAGTTGAAGAGTTACTCTCATTAGAAGGTGGGCACGAGTAGCTAATCCGCTCTTCCTCCTTTTGTTCTTCGCTCTCCTCCTCATCTTCTTCATCTAATGAGCTCACAGTTTCAGCAACTTCTTCTTCCATAGGTCCCTGCAAAATATTAGTCTCTTCCAAGGCAGCGGACATTCTTTCAATAAATTCAATAATATCAGCATTGCAATCATAATTCTCATAGCAATATTTAAGTATGGCAAGATTTTTAGATTCGTAAGAAACATCATCATACTTTTCCATCAAAGAAGCAACTTCATAAGCACCTTTAAAAGCAACAAATCCTTCTATTCGTTCCACATCATAGTAATCATAAATACCTTTAGCATAAGAAGCTAAGGTTTCATTATCATTAAATTTTCATGAAAAGGGAAGGTGTGGAGCGTTCATACTAGAGCAACAAGTAATATCATATCTCAAGCATAGCTCCCGAGCAAACCAATGCAACATATGAATTTGATCCCATAACAATTTCCCTTTTTGAGTCAAGCGATAATCTCTAAAGTATTCACGTTGATCCAACATTACTCCCATTATCAAGTTGAATGGGGTCTTCTCAGGATTATCAAAGTAGTATTTAATACTTTGCACATAACTAGCATCGAGGGTTTTAGGAGGTTCCCCATCTCCATGAGTAACAAGTACTACTAATTTTTTTGGTGTTTCGTGTTCCATATCCATAACTAAAGATATAAAACAACTAATAACAGAAAATAAAAATTACTTAGTGATAAAGCAAACAAGCACACACGAGAATATTCACCCCACGCTATTGCTCCCCGGCAACGGCGCCAGAAAAATGTCTTGATAACCCACAAGTGTAGGGGATCGTTTGTAGCTTTTTTCGATAAGTAAGAGTGTCGAACCCAACGAGGAGCTAAAGGTAGAACAAATATTCCCTCAAGTTCTATCGACCACCGATACAACTTTACGCACGCTAATGCTTGCTTTACCTTGAACAAGTATGAAACTACTTTGCGGGAATAAAACTAGAAGTATTTTGCAAGATAATAAGAACATGGAAATAAAAGTTAGGTGCTGTTTTAATAAAAGAACAATAAAAGTAAATAACTTAGTAGAAAGATTTTTGTGTAACGCAAGAGAAAGATTGTCCCTAGGCAATTGAGTATAATATGATAGATACTTGTTATATGTAATGAGGGAGAGGCATACGCTAACACACTTTCCGTACTTGGATCATATGCACTTATGATTGGAACTCTAGCAAGCATCCGCAACTACCAAAGTTCATTAAGGTAAAACCCAACCATAGCATTAAGTATCAAGTCCTCTTTACTCCCATACGCAACAACCCACCTACTCGGGTTTATGCTTCTGTCACTCAAGCAACCCACCATAGGCAAATCATGAACATATTGCAACACCCTACAGCGGGAATCCCTCCCATTTGCGTGACACGGAGGGCACCATAGGACAGCACCATACCAACATACAACTCACATCCATAACATCATACCACAATTAACCCATAGGACAAAATAGATCTACTCAAACATCATAGGATAGCCAAATATCATTGGGAAATAATATATGGAGTTGAGCACCGTGTTTAAGTAGAGATTACAGTGGGGAAGAGAGGTGTTACACCGCTGCATAGAGGGGGAGAGAGTTGATGTTAACGGCGGCGAAGTTGTTGGTGTAGATCTCCGTTACGATGCTTTGCCCCGGCGGCGTTCCGGCGCCACTAGGAGAGAGGGAGGGGGGGGGAGAGCCCCCCTCCTTCTTCTTCTTCTTCCTTGGCCTCCCCCCTAGATGGGAGGAGAGTTCCCCCTCTGGTCTAGATTGGATCTCCCTCTCTGTTCTCTTCTGTTTCGCGTTCCTGTTTTCTGGCCGAAAACCGTTTCTTATATTCCCAGAGATCCGTAACTCCGATCGGGCTGAAATTTTGAGGGGATTTTTATCCAAAAATTAGCTTCCTTGCGCCCGAAGGAGAGCTCCAGCCAACTTACGAGCTGGGCACAACCCACCAGGGCGCGCCCTGGTGTCTCGTGGGGGCCGTGGGCCTCAGTTTGCGTTGATTCCACTTCTCAAAATTCACAAATATTCCAAAAAAAATCTAAGTAAATTTTTATCGCATTTGGACTTCGTTTGATATGTATATTCTGCGAAACAAAAAACATGCAACAAATAGGAACTGGCACTGGGCACTGGATCAATAGGTTAGTCCAATAAATCATATAAAATGTTGCGAAAAATATGTGAAAGTTGTATAATATTGGCATGAAACAATCAAAAATTATAGATACGACGGAGACGTATCAATGCCACACAGGGATCACCCGCAGTGACGCCGAAACGGTGAGACTACTCCCAGCTCCGAGCGTGGAAACCACGTGCGCCGGACGAGGAAGAGCGCCAGACGACCCGAGACAACGCATGTTCCTGACATAGGCTCGGAGCGACGTAGAAACATCGCCGGCGCCACTCGCCAACAATGGCAGAGGCATATCATGAGCACGAGGACGGCCACATGAGAAATAATTCGCCGTGTTAGAAGCTCACCGACACCTATGCCGAGGCCAAGCTGTCGTGTGTCTCCGTGCTACTAGCGAGCCTCGTCGTGCCACAGCTCGCCGGCCATCTGCAGCCTCTGCGAGTGCGCCGGCGTGAGCCACACATGCTCTACGACAACCTCCTTCTCCTGTTTGCTCAGTGCGTGCCAACTGCTTGATGAAATGCCTAGTCTTTACCTACTAATAAAGGAAGGAGTGATTCTGCCCGTACGTCATCGGAATTGCCCTTAAACTTGCAAAATGTTACCCACCAATGCCACCTATAAGTGATAAAAAATGTTTCACACAGAAAAATCTCGGATTGGGCCGGCCCATGTAGGAACCTCCTATACTGCTCTCTGTGTGCTATAAAAGACACAACTCGTCAGTTTGGGTTGGCCCATGTATGGGCAACTAGTTTTAAATTTTTTGTTTTTCTTTTCCGTCATTGTTTTTTTTTCAACCTTAAATAATTTGATAATTTTAAAAAGTTTCGAAAATTAAAAAAATGAGAAATTTGAAATAAGTGTTTAATAATTCATAAATGTTTGTGGCTTCAGAAAATGTTTGCGATTTTTTAAAAATATTCAAAAAATTTAAAACAAATGTTCGGAAAAAAAATATGTTCATGAGTTTTTCTAAAAAAAATCGTGTATTAAAAAATGTTTATGAAATTGCATGGAATTTTGCCAATTCAAAAAATATTCATGTATTTAAAATATCCTAAAAATTCAAAAACTGTTCATAAATTAAAATATATACTTTATTGATTCATAAAATATTCGTTGATTCAAAAAAGATCATGGAGTTCAAAAAATATTCATTAATTTCGAAAATTGTTCCATCAAATCCCAAAAAAATGTTGCTCGATTCTAGAAATGTTCGCCGGTTAAAGAAAAATGTTTTAAAAAATGTACACATTTTTTCAAAAAAAATGTTTGCAAATAGTATAAAATGTTCATGAATTCAAAAAATGTTCTTGATTTTGAAAAATTATTGCGAATTTAAAAAATGTTCACAATTTCAAAAAAAATGTTTGCAAATAGTATAAAATATTCATGAATTCAAAAAATGTTCATGATTTTTAAAAATTGTTCAAGATCTTACAAAAATAAGAATGATAATGTATCTCGATGATGTAGTAAAATGTGGTCATTGCCATTCATGATTATGATTTTTTTTTCTCCCGTTGCAACGCACGGACCGTTTTGCTAGTTAAGTTAAAAAGGGAAGGAAGAAGAAGATTGCCATGAAGGCGCTGAGCTGTCAAAACCATGCCAAGTCAGCACTCGGCGTGCGAAGAGACCTAAAAATTCTGGTTTGAAAAGCTAATAGAAAACATGTCCGTGCGTTACAATAGGAGAATGTTTTTTATGTGTTTCGCTGTAATCAGGCTGACACATAGAGGATATGTTTGATGATGACAAAATGATGATCAATTAACAATAGAATTCTTAGGGCGCTTGTTCAAAACTTTGCGATACATGAATCCTAGTGAACTAATCGGGTGAACAACCTTACCTTTAGATTATCATATTGATGATAAAAATACCATAGACACAGTGTTTATTTTGAGTTACCGACATCAGGCAATAAAATGTGCTATGCTTCAGTGCATGCTTTTCTCGTGTGTGTGTGTTAACCGTGAAGTTTTTGTTGTATAAATGTTTTAAATTCCTGTTTGTTGTGATATATGCAGGATTCTCCGTCGTAATTGAGATTAACTAAAGACTCTGTTGTCATGACACATAAATGTCTATGTTTTAGCGTTAATGATTTATTATGCACTCATACGAACCAGAATCAACAACGCCCGGACACAATTTATTTTGTATTACTTTATTGGACGTGCAAGCATATACATTTTTATCGTGTGCCCTAACCTGTGTATAAATGTTAGTCTAACGTTGCCTGATCCTTGTATGTATGATGTTTGTTTTCTTTTTGGTTTTCGCGTCCTATAAGTCAGTTAGTGCGAGTTCGTGAGGAACAACAAACAATCAAATTCAACCTTAAAACAAAAGTATGTAGCACTAAATCTGGAAACGTGGCATAGTTCAGAGATATTTTCGGGTCCATTCAAACTGCACCTTCAATTTCAATTAAGAACAGAAAGGCAACCAGTCAACATGTGTGCATGCTTGTTTCAAAAATAAAATAAAAAACCACGGCTGTGTGATGGACTCGGTGATATTACTAGCCATCATCGTTAAATTTAATTAGAAAACAGAAAAGCAACCGGTCATGCACGCTAAGAGCAACTCCAACAGGCGCGCAACCGCGCGGCGCGCTAAAATATGTTTACAACGCTGAAATGGCATTTTTTAGCGCTCGGCATGGCGCTTGCTCCAGCAGGCGCTGGAAAATAAGGCGCGACGATACAGCTCCAGCAGGCGCTGCAAAATGCAGCGCGCGCGAGCAGCCATACGCCTTGTCTGCCGGCGCGCGCGAGCAGCCAGACAAATGATCTTTCAAACATAAATAAAGTGTGCATTCGAGCAACATAGCATAGTTCAATTGCACATCATAGTACAAAATCACCCAACCAAGTTCAAGACAAATAAAAGTTCACACAAACAAATGGCACATGAACAATCATGCCTCATCTTCTTCCTCATCTTATTCGTCCTCGGACGAAGACGATTCATCGTCCTTTTCGTCATTGCGAGCCATGCATCCATCCATGTGACCATCTCCAACGGCATCATGCGAAGCTATGTGAGGCACACCGGAAGCCAGTCCACCCATGTCACCTAGAGGTGCTCCCATGCCTCCCATGAGAGAACCAAAACTCATGCCTCCCATGGTAGCTCCGAAGCCACCAATGCCTCCCGTAGATGCTCCCATGCCTCCCAAGCCTTCCATGGTAGCTCCGAAGCCATCCATGCCTCCCGTAGATGCTCCCATGCCGCCAATGGTAGCTCCGAAGCCACCCATGCCTCCCATGCTTTTTCCCAAGCCTCACATCGTAGCTCCCATGCCTCCGAAGCCTCCCATGGCAGCTCACATGCCTCCCAAGCCTCACTTGTACCATAAAAGAGCAGACATAATTCCTAGGGTTCAAGCAGATGCAATGTCACCTCCAGCATCACCGGCCCCTGCAACAGCACCTGGACCATCTCCAGCATCGCCAGCCCCTGCAACGGCACATGCACAACCTCCAGCATCTTCATCATCCTCATCATCAAAAGCATCAGGAGGAACATGCATTATGAAAGTCTGGGTGATGCCGTATAATTCCAGAGTATGTGGCATCAACTCTGAAACTTTGGTTACTGTTGGGGATGTTCCCCATGGTTATGAACCGACTTTGCATGACCCGACCTTGAGCTTAAGGTATCAATGGGGCACACTATTGCCGGGTCATGAAGAAGACAATCCGGAAGGGCTAGAAGCCCAGATTGAGACTCGATGGGAGGTCGTCTCTTCACAAACCTTGTGGCCGGCTCACTAAGAAAGACCAGAAGGAGAACCTTACGACTTGAAGAACAAGACCAGTAAGAGTAAGAGTAGGATACAGGTTAAGAGTACGACCCGGAATCTCCTGTTGACCTAGGGACTCAACCTGTTATATAAAGGGGAGTTCCTAGGACCAAGAAAGATTAACTTAGAAACCCTCGAAAGCTAGGTAGCGAAAGCAATACGTTGTAATCGTGATCATCATCATCAATGGCAATTAAGCAGGAGTAGGTCTTTACCTCCACCGTGACGGGCCGAACCTGGGTAAACTCGCTGCTCTCGATTCCAATCAACCCCGTTCAAGCAATCACCTAGCAGCGACGACCTCATGACTTAGTTCCCTCACGAAGACATCTACCGTGACAAAACCACGACAGTTGGCGCCCATCGTGGGGCCAATGCACGGTGGTGTTGAGTTCTTCAGGGGAGCCCTTCCAGGGATCGAGAGTTACGTGATCGTCCAGATAACAAAGAGCCGACGAGGAAAGCGCTACATCGACGACGTGGGCTGGGGTCCCGAAGCCGGCTCAGTAGAGTCCGAATACCGGGTAACTTTCGGCAAGGTCCACGTCTTCATTGGCAAGATTGGCAAATCTGCTTTGGAGCAGGTCACCGCTGCCAATTCACTGGAGGTAGCCTCCCAGGTCACGCCTGGACAGGTTGAGCACCGCTAGGTCAAGCCCCACCGGGTCAGCACTTTCGTTGGTTTCATCGGTGGAGTTGCGCGGGATTTAAACCTAGAAGCTGACTTAGCATCTAGAGGCGATACGTTAGTAAATTCCTAGGATGACGAGTCGGTGGGTGAAACAGATTCGATCCTCCCACTTTTTGATGAAAGGCTAGGAGGCTACTCTGAGGATGGGTTTTATCTAGAGTTAGACGAACCGACCCGTCATGGAGGCTGTCTTCATGGCCATAAGTCAGAACCAACCTCAGTATGATGCGCAAGGCAATTTTATATCGGCCTCGTCAACAGGCCAGAATCTGGCTCAACTTACGCTAGGTCAGGTGACTACCTCGGCGGAGGCGGTCACAACGATTTTGACGGCTGTTGGCTCAGAAACAAGGGGACTCGGGCTTTGGCAAAGTTGACGGAGACCTTAACCATGCTACTTACAAACCCGGTGAAGCCAGAAAACATGGTGGAACGCAATGCGGAGATAATAAAGTGCTGGGAGCAGCTGGCTAACATTCAGGAAGATATCAACACGAAAAAGACGCGTTTAGTGGAAGCTCGAATCGAGGTTCAGAGGGAGGCTCAATGCTTGAAGAACAAGGGAGTTCACCTCGCCTTATGCCAGAGCGAGACCACCGCGATTCATCAAAGGAGACACCACAGCCGACTTCCAGTCACGATGGAACCAATCAGGTTGTTTATGTCACCACATGGTCCTGATAGACGTGGTGCCACTGATGGAACCTACTTATAGTGCCCGTAATATCCCAATTGACCCAAGGTGTTCACCGCAACGCGGCACATGTTCAATCGCCAGCACAACAACATACGTCGGCTCAACAACAGCCACCAGCTCAGCAGCAGCAAATTCAACAACCACCGGTCCAAAACCGGCTTGATCGTTTTGTGATTCCAATGGGTCATTACTCAAACCCAATGGACAATGTGATGGCGACAACACACAACCTAGCGGCGATCCCTATTGATGGAAACATCCCAATGGAGGTGGTGGCCAGCAACGTGATCAAGATGTTGAAAATAGCAATTACTTAGCAGTCCAATTATTCTCGGAGCTACGATTGTCTCCACTTCACTCCACATCCAAGACGGACCAGGAGTCGACACGGTGAATCTTCAAATGCTTTCAAGTAGCACTCGTCGTCAGAGGGAGCCACATGCAAGCTAACAGCCTCCACCAATGGTGTCGGACGCACATGCTATTGTTGATAATGCGCATGCTACCAGGATGGCAGGAGGAGGTGCCCGAGGGCTAAGCACCCCCCGCAAGAGTCGATTACATCCCACGCACCACAACCCAACCTGCTTCTGGGTATACTGCTCACACAGGGTGAACTATTGGTATTCTCTGCCTAGGCCCAGCTCTCCGCAATGCACGTATGCCTCAGGTTTCAAATGATCTCGCAAAGTTCCCAATTACACTGCTGATTTGGAACCTGCAGACTGGATTGAGAATTACGAACTGGCTATGGACATGATGGAAGTCAGTGATGCCGTGTTTGGCCATTACTTGACTATGATGTTAGAAGGCCCGACTCAAACTTGCTTGAAAAATCTGCCCGCGAACTCGATCAATTCGTGACAAGAGTTAAAAGGGCAGTTCATCAAGAATTTCCAGGGCACATGCAAACGTCCAACCACTATCGTTGACTTGGAGCATTGTGTTCAGAGGGATGATGAATCAGCTCATCACTGGGCACAAAGGATTGCCGAAATAGTTCGTTCATCTAACAACATTACAACTCAGACAACGGTCCTCGTTTTGGAGTGAAACTGTCGTTTTCAGCTCTTGGTGCAGAAACTCGAGCGTATGAAGCATAGGGTCAAGGAGATGAGTGAGCTCATGGACATTTTGGCTCGGCATGCCGAGTCTGATAACTCCAAGGGCCCGTTTTTTTGATGACGAGAAGTCTAGTAAGGGTAAGAAGAATGTTGGGAAGGCCCATCAGAATAACATCAATGGGAACAACAAGCACCACAACAACAACAAGCGCAAGAACTTTGAGGGAGGTTCAGATCTCGTTGCTAATACCAATACAGGTTTCAAGAATCAACGTCAAAATGGCAACTTCAAAAACAAGCGTTTCACCCAAGCAACTATGAGGAGGCTCTCAAAGGACCATGCCAGAAACACATCAAAGAGAACAAGCCGACCAATCACTCTTGGCAAAATTGTTATATAATGGAGGAGTACAAAAACAACATATTTGGTGGTAGCAACAACGGAGGAGGCCCGAGCAGCCACCTCGATAACAATCAAGCCGGCGGTCCTGGAGCCGGCTTCCCCAATGCCAACTTCCAGGGTGTCGGGTTCCCATGTGCCGTTAGTTCAGGATCCGGTTTCCCAGGGGCTGGTGGAAATGGCTCCCACAATCAATATAATGGGCCTGGTAATCAGAATCAGACAGGCGCATCGGGTTTACAGAGTAATCCGAAGCAGTTGAGCAGTGGGCAATATCATGTTTTCACCATGAGTACTAGTAAATGGGACATGAAGCTTCAGTGACGCGCAGTCAATGCAACAATGTCAGTCGTTCCGTAGTATCTAAACTGCTTAGAATAGCTTATCACCTGGAGTCAGGCAGATCATCCTCCTCGGATTGACAGGTCAGGAAGCCTTGCTCTAGTTGTAGCTCCTCAAGTTGGGGGTTACAGATTAACCAAGGTATTAATAGATAGTGGCAACAACATCAATATCCTATACTACGATACCTTCCGACGGATGAATCCGTCGGAATCACGGTTGAACCCTTAATCCACAGTTTTCCACAGCATTGTGCCAGGCAAATCAGCTTACCCCATTGGTCGGATTTCCCTTGAAGTTGCTTTTGGTACAGAGTTCAATTTCAGATCAGAGTTCTTGATATTCGAGGTGGTTAAGCTCAAAAGTCCTTATCATGCATTGTTTGGACGCCCAACATATGCGTGGCTCATGGCCATGCCGTGTTATGTTTATCTAAAACTCAAGATGCCAGGGCCTAAAGGCACAATTACAGTGCATGGAGACCGTGACATCACTATTGAGTGCAAGGAGGGGGATGCTGCTTATGCTGAGTCAGCTTGCGCTGTGAAAGAGTTGAAGTATTACAAAGACAATGTCGATCCTGCACATATTACTTCACTCAAGAAACCTACCACCGAGTCCGAGTCTTTGCTCAAGTCCAAGTCTGCTCGGGACACTAAATAGGCGGATTTTACCCCTGGTGAGTCTTCACAATAGTTCACTTTTGGGGCCAATATGGACCCCAAATAGGAAAGCGCGCTCATCGAGTTCATCCGTGAGAATCGGGACATCTTTGCATGGAAGCCCTCTGACATGCCTGGTGTAACGAGAAAGCTCACTGAGCACCGCTTAAATATCGATCCCAAGATGAAGCATGTACGGCAATATCTGCGCCGTTTCAATGAAGAGCGATGCAAAGCTATTGGAGAAGAAGTTTCTCGGCTCCTAGCTGTCGGGGTTCATCGTTGAGGTTTTCACCCCGAGTGGCTGGCCGATCTAGTGCTTGTTCTGAAGAAAAATGGTACTTGGCGCATGTGCGTTGATTATACTGATCTCAATAAGGCATGTCCCAAGAATCCATTTGCTCTTCCACATATTGATCAAATCATTGATTCCACCGCTGGTTGTGAGAGGATGTGTTTCTTGGATACCTATTCTGGTTATCATCAAATCAAGATGGCCAAGGTATACCAAGAGAAGACTGCATTCATCACACCCTTTGGAGCATTCTATTATACGTCCATGCCCTTTGGACCGAAAAGTGCAGGTGCAACTTACCAGCGCTGCGTTTAGAATTGTCTACATACTCTTATTGGTCGCAACGTTCACGCTTATGTGGATGCTATTGTGGTTAAGTCAAAGAAGAAAGAGACTCTCCTGGATGATTTGAAAGAAACGTTCGATAATGTGCGGGTTTATCAGATGAAACTCAACCCGGCCAAATGTGTCTTTGGTGTTCCTGCTGGAAAGTTGCTGGGTTTCCTGGTATCTGAGCATGGCATTGAGCCTAACCTGGATAAAATACAGGCAATCACCTCCCTGAAGAAGTGCAGGATCCAAAGTATGTCTAGAGGGGGGGGGGGTGATTAGACTACTTGACCAAATAAAAATCTAGCCTTTCCCCAATTTTAGATGTTGGCAAGTTTTAGCAATTGTAATGAGTCAAGCATACCCTACACATGCAAGTCTATGAGTATAGCAGCAGAAAGTAAAGACATGCACATGAAAGTAGAGGGTAGGGATAGGAGGATCAAATGCAATTGTAGACACAAAGATTTTTCCCGTGGTTCCGATAGGTGGTGCTATCGTACGTCCACGTTGATGGAGACTTCAACCCACGGTTAGTAGCGGTCGCGAGATTCCATGGATGGCTCCATCCAAAAGGGTCCACGACGTAGCAACCTCGTCTATTCCATCACGGCTTCCGTCCATGAAGGACTAGCCTCACTATGGGTAGATCTTCATGAAGTAGGCGATCTCCTTGCCCGTACAAACTTCTTGGTTCAACTCCACACACGAAGAAGGAGGCTCCCAAGCGACACCTAACAAATCTAGGAGACACCACTCTCCAAAAGGTAATAGATGTGGTAACAATGATGAACTCCTTGCTCTTGTGCTTAAAAAGATAGTCTACTCAACACACAATCACTCTCACAGATTTGTCTTGGTAGAAGAGGTTGATTGGGTGGAGCAACTTGGGGAGGCTAGAAATCAAGATTCATATGGTTGGAGTGGAAGATCTTGATCTCAACACATGAGTAGGTGGCTCTCTCTCAGAAAAATGGATGGGGCAAGTGTAGGTATGTTCTGAGTGCTTCCTCTGCGAGCAAGAGGAGGTGGAGGGGTATATATATGCATCTCCAAAAATCCAACCATTACAACATTATTGCCCAACTCGGTGAAACCGATCCAAAAACTCGGTTGCACCGACTAGTGCAAAATGTGGCAACTTTCGGCTTCTCGGTGAGACCGATATATAAATCTCGGTGGTACCAAAGTGGGTGACCAAGGCAGTTTCCAAATCTCGGTGAGACCGATTTTCAAAACTCAGAAATTCGGATTCTTAAAAATAGGATACCCGAGAGTTGGTCACTGATTTCAGTTGCACCGAATGGAATGTTGGTGTCACCGAGACCATAGGGTTTTGGCTTAGGATATGTCTAGGGTTAAACTCGGTAGGGCCGAATATGAGAACTTGGTGTTACCGATTTTAGTGGAAGGGTTTAGACAGAGAATTTTTGTGGGAGAATTTCATGTGTATTTTTGGTGGCTAATCTCTGAGCACTTGAGCAACCAGATCATCATAGAAACTTCATCCCCTTTTAATAGTATTGGCTTTCCTATGGACTCAAAAGCGATTTCTCACAAAATGTAAAATGTAGAGTCTTCAAGCTTGTTGCCAATAGATGTTCCTTGCATCCAGGGGATCTCCTCACAATCCTTTTGCCAATCCATTCATTGAACTTTCCTGAAATATACTTGGTGGAAACAGTAGTCCAATGAAATATATGTTGTTATTAATTACCAAAACAACCTAGGGAGAAGTTGTGCTTTCAAGAAGCCAGCCAATATCAATGGAGTTCATAAGCTCACAGGTTGCATTGCAACACTTAGTCGTTTCATAAGCCGGCTAGGAGAGAAGGCAATTCCACTGTATCAGCTTTTGAAAAAGACAGATACTTTTGTCTGGGATGATGCAGCAGATGCAGCTTTTGAAGCACTCAAAAACAGTTATCTGAAACACCAATGTTAGCTTCTCCTCAGCTACGAGAGCCTATGTTGTTATACATCGCTGCCACCAATAAAGCAGTCAGCATGGCGGTTGTTGTGGAGCGCAAGGAGGAAGGCAAGGAATATCATGTCCAACGCCTAGTCTATTATGTCAGTGAAGTTCTCACCGAGTCCAAGCAACGATATCCACATTGGTAGAAACTAGTTTTTGGTGTTTTTATGGCTAGCTAGAAGCCGAAACATTATTTCCAGGAGCATCCCATTACCGTCGTCAGCTCTACACCCTTGGGTGATATCATTCAGAATAGGGAGGCTACTGGGCGTATTGCTAAGTGGGTCATTGAACTGGGACCTCAACATCTGAAGTATGTTCTCCATACAACCTTCAAGTCTCAAGCACTGGCAGATTTCATCAATGACTCGACTGATTACAAGTCCCTCCACATAAGCCAGATAACACATATTGGACTTTGCATTTTGATGGCTCCAGGTAGATGGAAGGCTCGAGGGCTGGAGTAGTTCTTACTTCCCCACGAGGTGAGAAGTTTAGTTACGTATTACGACTTATGTTTACCTATACTAACAATGCAATAGAATACGAGGCTCTTCTTCATGGACTGAGGTTAGCCAAAGAGATGAATATAAGTCGGATTCGTTGCCTTGGGGACTCAGATCTTGTGGCTCAACAAGTGTCTGGAACCTGGGATTCCAAAGATACGCTTATGGCGGCTTACAGACGTGATGTCACCTCAGTTGCTAGCCACTTCAAGGTATATCAGGTGGATCACATAGATCGCAGACTTAATGAAGCCGCTGACGCCTTATCCCGCTTAGTCTCTCAACTCAAGCCAGTCCCCCCGTTTTTCTTGACATTTTACATAACCCATCCGTCAAGTTACCGACGGAGGAAGATGTTGGGGAACGTTGCATGGGAAACAAAATTTTTCCTACGCACACACAAGATCTATCCATGGTGATGAGCATCTACGAGAGGGAGAGTGAATCTACATACCCTTGTAGATCGCTAAGCGGAAGCGTTAAGAAACGCGGTTGATGTAGTCGAACGTCTCCGCGATCCAAATCGAAAGTCGTCCCTCGATCCGATCACGAACTAGTGCCGAACGGACGGCACCTCCGCGTTCAACACACGTACGGCTTGATGACGCCTTCACCTCCTCGATCCAGCGAGCGATGGTGAAGCAGTAGATGAGTTCCGGCAGCACGACGGCGTGGTGATGGTGGTGAGGAACAATCTCTGCAGGGCTTCGCCAAGCACTACGGAGATTATGACGGGAGAACTAGAGGGTTAGGGTTGCCGACACATGGCTTGGGAAATCTTAATGTGTCCCGTGTGCTAGCCCTGCCCCTCTATTTATATGTTGAGCCTTGGGGTCTAAACTTGGAGTAAAAGCCTTCTCCAGGTCGGTTTTGCCCGCACAAGGTCGGTTTGGCCCGCAGGGAAAGAGTCCAACTCGGATCCCTGCAGTACCGCACACAAGCGGTAGTACCGCTCACGAGCGGTAGTACCGCTTCACACAAGCGGTAGTACCGCTTGAGCGGTAGTACCACTTCACACAAGCGGTAGTACCGCTTACGCGGTAGTACTGCCTTACCAGCGGTAGTACCGCTTAAGGCAGCAGCAAAACTTCCTTTTGCACTTTCCAATACCTCGTGGGCTTTACCCTTTTGGTTCATATAAAGTGTTGCTGCACCCGAACACTTCGGTAAACATCCGGAACCTCTTCCGGTGAATTCCGGAACCCTTCCGGAGATCAAAACACTATTATCACATATATCAATCTTTACCTCCGGACTCTTTCGGAGATCCTCGTCATGTCCGGGATCTTATCCGGGACTCCGAACAACCTTCGGTCACCAACACAATAACTCAACTATACTAATCGTCACCAAACGTTAAGTGTGTAGACCCTGCGGGTTCGAGAACTATGTAGACATGACCGAGACACCTCTACGATCAATAACCAATAGCGGGACCTGGATGCCCATATTGGTTCCTACATATTCTACGAAGATCTTTATCGGTCGAACCTCTATGTCAAGGATTCAGTTAATCCCGTGTGCTGTTCCCTTTGTTCTTCGGTATGTTACTTGCCCGAGATTCGATCGTCGGTATCTCTATACCTAGTTCAATCTCGTTACTGGCAAGTCTCTTTACTCGTTCCGTAATACAAGATCTCGTGGCTAACACTTTAGTCACATTGCTTGCAAGGCTCATTGTGATGTTGTATTACCGAGTGGGCCCTGAGATACCTCTCCGTCACACGGAGTAACAAATCCCAGTCTTGATCCATGCCAACCCAACAGACATCCTCGAAGATACCTGTAGAGCACCTTTATAGTCACCCAGTTACGTTGCGACGTTTGATACACACAAGGTACTCCTCCGATGTCAGGGAGTTGCATGATCTCATGGTCATAGGAACAGATACTTGACATGCAGAAAACAATAGCAATAAACTGACACGATCATATGCTACGTTTACAGTTTGGGTCTTGTCCATCACATCATTCTCCTAATGATGTGATCCCGTTATCAAATGACATCTCATGTCTATGGCTAGGAAACCTTAACCATCTTTGATCAACGAGCTAGTTAACTAGAGGCTTACTAGGGACACAGTGTTGTCTATGTACCCACACATGTATTTGAGTTTCCAATCAATACAATTATAGCATGGATAATAAACGATTATCATGAACAAGGAAATATAATAATAACCAATTTATTATTGCCTCTAGGGCATATTTCCAACAGTCTCCCACTTGCACTAGAGTCAATAATCTAGTTCACATCACTATGTGATTTACATTGTAATGAATCGAACACCCATACAGTTCTGGTGTTGTTCATGTTTAGCCCTTGGAAGAGGTTTAGTCATCGGATCTGCAACATTCAGATCCGTGTGTACTTTGCAAATATTTATGTCGTCCTCCTTGATGTAATCGCGGATGGAATTGAAACGTCGCTTTATGTGTCTGGTCCTCTTGTGAAATCTTGGTTCCTTGGCTAGAGCAATGGCACCAGTATTATCACAAAACTGAGTCATTGGCTTAAGCGCACTACTCCAAGATCTGTCATGAACTCCTTCATCCAGACACCTTCCTTCGCCGCCTCCGAGGCAGCGATGTACTCCGCTTCGCATGTAGAATCAGCTACCACGCTTTGCTTGGAACTGCACCAGCTAACCGCACCCCCATTAAGAATAAATACGTATCCGGTTTGCGACTTAGAGTCATCCGGATCAGTGTCAAAGCTTGCATCGACGTAACCCTTTACGACGAGCTCTTGATCACCTCCATAAACGAGAAACATGTCCTTAGTCCTTTTCAGGCACTTCAGGATATTCTTGACCGCCGTCCAGTGTTCCATTCCTGGATCACTTTGAAACCTTCTGGCCATACTTATGGCAAGGCTGACATCGGGTCTTGTGCACAGCATTGCATATATGATAGAGCCTATGGCTGAGGCATAGGGGAGGACACTCATCTTTTCTCTATCTTCTGCAGTCACTGGGCATTGAGTCTTACTCAACTTCACACCTTGCAATACAGGCAAGAACCCCTTCTTGGACTGATCCATTTTGAACTTCTTCAAAACTTTGTCAAGGTATGTGCTTTGTGAAAGTCCTATTAAGCGTCTCGATCTATCTCTATAGATCTTGATGCCTAATATGAAAGCAGCTTCTCCTAGGTCCTTCATTGAAAAACTCTTGTTCAAATATTCCTTCACGCCTTCCAACATTTCTATATTGTTTCCAATCAGCAATATGTCATCCACATATAATATTAGAAACGCTATAGAGCTCCCACTCACTTTCTTGTAAATACAAGCTTCTCCGTAAACTTGTATAAACTCGAACGCTTTGATCACCTCATCAAAGCGAAGATTCCAACTCCGAGATGCTTGCACCAGTCCATAAATGGATCGCTGGAGTTTGCAAACTTTGTCAGCATTCTCTGGATCGACAAAACCTTCTGGTTGCATCATATACAACTCTTCCTTAAGGAAACCGTTAAGGAACGCTGTTTTGACATCCATCTGCCAAATTTCATAATCGAAAAAGGCAGCTATTGCTAACATGATTCTGACGGACTTAAGCATCGCTACGGGTGAGAAGGTCTCATCGTAGTCAACTCCTTGAACTTGTGAAAAACCCTTTGCCACAAGTCGAGCTTTATAGACGGTGACATTACCGTCCGCGTCCGTCTTCCTCTTAAAGATCCATTTGTTCTGAATGGCCTTACGCCCTTCAGGTAATACTTCCAAAGTCCACACTTTGTTTTCATACATGGATCCCATCTCGGATTTCATGGCCTCTAACCACTTCTCGGAATCCGGGCCCATCATCGCTTCTCCATAGCTCGTAGGTTCATCGTTGTCTAACAACATGACCTCTAAGACAGGGTTGCCGTACCACTCAGGAGCAGTACACGTCCTTGTCGACCTACGAGGTTCGATAGCAACTTGATCCAAAGCTTCATGATCATCATCATTAACTTCCTCTTCAGCTAATGTAGGCTCTACAGAAACATCTTTCTGCGCTGCGCTACTTTCAGGTTGAAGTAAAGGTTCAACAACCTCATCAAGTTCTATCTTCCTCCCACTCAATTCTTTCGAGAGAAACTCTTTCTCAAGAAATGTTCCGTTTTTAGCGACAAACACTTTGCCTTCCGATCTGAGGTAGAAGGTATACCCAACTGTCTCTTTTGGGTATCCTATGAAGACGCATTTCTCCGCTTTGGGTTCCAGCTTTTCAGGCTGAAGCTTTTTGACATAAGCATCACATCCCCAAACTTTAAGAAACGACAGCTTTGGCTTCTTGCCAAACCAAAGTTCATATGGCGTCGTCTCAACGGATTTCGATGGTGCCCTATTTAAAGTGAATGCAGCTGTCTCTAATGCATAACCCCAAAACGATAGTGGCAAATCGGCAAGAGACATCATAAATCGCACCATATCCAATAAGGTTCGATTACGACGTTCGGACACACCATTACGCTGTGGTGTTCCAGGCGGTGTTAGTTGTGAAACAATTCCACATTGTCTTAAGTGACTGCCAAACTCATAACTCAGATATTCTCCTCCTCGATCAGATCATAGGAATTTAATCTTCTTGTTACGATGATTCTCAACTTCACTCTGAAATTGTTTGAACTTTTCAAATGTTTCAGACTTGTGTTTCATTAAGTAAATATACCCATATCTACTTAAGTCATCAGTGAAGGTGAGAAAGTAACGATAACCACCGCGCGCCTCAATACTCATTGGACCGCACACATCAGTATGTATGATTTCCAATAAGTCACTTGCCCGTTCCATTGTTCCAGAGAACGGCGTTTTAGTCATCTTGCCCATGAGGCATGGCTCGCATGTGTCAAGTGATTCGAAATCAAGTGAATCCAAAAGTCCTTCAGCATGGAGCTTCCTCATGCGTTTTACGCCAATATGACCTAAACGGCAGTGCCACAAGAAAGTGGTATTATCATTATCAATTCTACATCTTTTGGCATCAATGTTATGAACATGTGTATCATTACTATCGAGATTCAATAAGAATAAACCCCTCACATTGGGTGCATGACCATAAAAGATATTACTCATATAAATAGAACAACCATTATTCTCTGATTTAAATGAGTAACCGTCTCGCAATAAACAAGATCCAGATATAATGTTCATGCTTAACGCAGGCACCAAATAACATTTATTCAGGTTCATCACTAATCCCGATGGTAATCGAAGAGCGAGCGTGCCGACGGCGATCACATCAACCTTGGAACCATTTCCCACGCGCATCGTCACTTTGTCCTTTGCTAGCCTCCGTCTATTCCGCAGTTCCTGTTTTGAGTTGCAAATATGAGCAACCGCATCGGTATCAAATACCCAGGCACTACAACGAGAGTTGGTAACATACACATCAATAACATGTATATCATATATACCTTGTTTGTTGTTGGCCGCCTTCTTGTCAGCCAAATACTTGGGGCAGTTCCGCTTCCAGTGTCCAGTTCCCTTGCAATGAAAGCACACAGTTTCTAGTTTGGGTCCAGCCTTTGGTTTCTTCACGAGAGGAGCAACTGCTTTGCCACTCTTCTTGGAGTTACCCTTCTTACCCTTGCCATTTTTCTTGAAACTAGTGGTTTTATTGACCATCAACACTTGATGCTCCTTCTGAATTTCAGACTCAGCGGCTTTCAGCATCGCAAACAGCTTGGCGACTGACTTGTTCATCCCGTGCATGTTATAGTTCAACACGAAGCTCTTGTAGCTAGGTGGCAATGATTGAAGAACTCTGTCAGTGATAGCCTCTGGCGGAAGGGGCATCCCCAATTCAGCCAGACGGGTGGAGTACCCAGACATTCTGAGTACGTGATCACTGATAGACCCGTTCTCCTCCATCTTGCAAGCATAGAACTTATCGGAGATCTCATATCTCTCGATCCGGGCATTCTTCTGAAAGATAAACTTCAACTCCTGGAACATCTCATATGCTCCATGACGTTCAAAACGTCTTTGAAGTCCCAGTTCTAAGCCATACAATATTGCACATTGAACTATTGAGTAATCTTCAGAACGAACCTGCCAGGCGTTCACAACGTCTAGAGACTCAACTGGAGTGGGTGGATCACCAAGCGGTGCATCAAGGACATAAGCCTTCTGGGAAGCCGTAAGGATAATCCTTAGATTACGGGCCCAGCCCACAAAGTTACTTCCATCATCTTTCAACTTAGCTTTCTCTACGAACGCATTAAAATTCAGGGGTGCTACTGCGCGAGCCATGATCTACAACATAAATATAGCAAAGACAACTTAGACTATTGTTCTAGATAATGAGTTTAGTTAATCATATTACTTAAAAAACTCCCACTCAAATAGACATCCCTCCGGTCATTCGAGTGTAACATGATCCAAATCCACCAACTCAAGTCCGATCATCACGTGAGTTGAGGTGGTTTCAATGGTGAACATCTTCATGTTGATCATATCTACTATATGACTCATGTTCGACCTTTCGGTCTCTTGTGTTACGAGGCCATGTCTGTACATGCTAGGCTCGTCAAGTTTAACCCGAGTGTTCCGCATGTGCAACATGGCTTACACCCGTTGTATGTGAACGTAGAGTCTATCACACCCGATCATCACGGCATGTCTCGAAACGACGAACTTTCGTAACGGTGCACACTCGGGGAGAACACAATTTATCTTGAAATTTAAGTGAGGGATCACCTTATAATGCTACCGTCGTCCTAAGAAAAATAAGATGCATAAAAGGATTAACATCACATGCAATTCATAAGTGACATGATATGGCCATGAACTTGTGCTTTTGATCTCCATCTCCAAAGCACCGGCATGATCTCCATCGTCACCGGCATGACACCATGATCTCCATCATCTTGATCTCCATCAACGTGTCGCCATGAGGTTGTCGCGCCGACTGTTGCTTCCACGACTATTGCTAACGTTTAGCTATAAAGTAAAGCATTACATAGCGCTTAATGATTGACACGCAGGTCATACAATAATTAAAGACAACTCTATGGCTCCTGCCAGTTGCCGTACTCATCGACATGCAAGTCGTGATATTCTATACAACACATGATCATCTCATACATCACATATATCTCATCATGTAATTGGCCATATCACATCACAACATACCCTGCAAAAACAAGTTAGACGTCCTCTAATTGTTGTTGCAAATTTTACGTGGCTGCTACGGGTTTGCAAGAACCGTTCTTACCTACGCAAAACCACAACGTGGTGTAGTGATTGCTTTTTGATCTTCTAAAAGAACCCTCTTCATTGAAATCGATTCAACTAAAGTGAGAGAGACAGACACCCGCTAGCCATCTTTATGCAACGAAGTTACATGTCAGTTGAAGGAACCTGTCTCGCGTAAGCGTATGCGTAATGTCGGTCCGGGCCGCTTCATCTCACAATACCGCCGAATCAAGTATAAACTAGTAACGGCAAGCAATATGTATACACCCATGCCCACAACTCGTTTTTGTTCTACTCGAGATCTCATCTACGCATAGACCTAGCTCAGATGCCACTGTTGGGGAACGTTGCATGGGAAACAAAATTTTTCCTACGCACACACAAGATCTATCCATGGTGATGAGCATCTACGAGAGGGAGAGTGAATCTACATACCCTTGTAGATCGCTAAGCGGAAGCGTTAAGAAACGCGGTTGATGTAGTCGAACGTCTCCGCGATCCAAATCGCAAGTCGTCCCTCGATCCGATCACGAACTAGTGCCGAACGGACGGCACCTCCGCGTTCAACACACGTACGGCTTGATGACGCCTTCACCTCCTCGATCCAGCGAGCGATGGTGAAGCAGTAGATGAGTTCCGGCAGCACGACGGCGTGGTAATGGTGGTGAGGAACAATCTCTGCAGGGCTTCGCCGAGCACTACGGAGATTATGACGGGAGAACTAGAGGGTTAGGGTTGCCGACACACGGCTTGGGAAATCTTAATGTGTCCCGTGTGCTAGCCCTGCCCCTCTATTTATATGTTGAGCCTTGGGGTCTAAACTTGGAGTAAAAGCCTTCTCCAGGTCGGTTTTGCCCGCACAAGGTCGGTTTGGCCCGCAGGGAAAGAGTCCAACTCGAATCCCTGCAGTACCGCACACAAGCGGTAGTACCGCTCACGAGCGGTAGTACCGCTTGAGCGGTAGTACCGCTTCACACAAGCGGTAGTACCGCTTGAGCGGTAGTACCGCTTCACACAAGCGGTAGTACCGCTTACGCGGTAGTACTGCCTTACCAGCGGTAGTACCGCTTAAGGCAGCAGCAAAACTTCCTTTTGCACTTTCCAATACCTCGTGGGCTTTACCCCTTTGGTTCATATAAAGTGTTGCTGCACCCGAACACTTCGGTAAACATCCGGAACCTCTTCCGGTGAATTCCGGAACCCTTCCGGAGATCAAAACACTATTATCACATATATCAATCTTTACCTCCGGACTCTTTCGGAGATCCTCGTCATGTCCGGGATCTTATCCGGGACTCCGAACAACCTTCGGTCACCAACACAATAAATCAACTATACTAATCGTCACCAAACGTTAAGTGTGTAGACCCTGCGGGTTCGAGAACTATGTAGACATGACCGAGACACCTCTACGATCAATAACCAATAGCGGGACCTGGATGCCCATATTGGTTCCTACATATTCTACGAAGATCTTTATCGGTCGAACCTCTATGTCAAGGATTCAGTTAATCCCGTATGTTGTTCCCTTTGTTCTTCGGTATGTTACTTGCCCGAGATTCGATCGTCGGTATCTCTATACCTAGTTCAATCTCGTTACTGGCAAGTCTCTTTACTCGTTCCGTAATACAAGATCTCGTGGCTAACACTTTAGTCACATTGCTTGCAAGGCTCATTGTGATGTTGTATTACCGAGTGGGCCCTGAGATACCTCTCCGTCACACGGAGTAACAAATCCCAGTCTTGATCCATGCCAACCCAACAGACATCCTCGGAGATACCTGTAGAGCACCTTTATAGTCACCCAGTTACGTTGCGACGTTTGATACACACAAGGTACTCCTCCGATGTCAGGGAGTTGCATGATCTCATGGTCATAGGAACAGATACTTGACATGCAGAAAACAATAGCAATAAACTGACACGATCATATGCTACGTTTACAGTTTGGGTCTTGTCCATCACATCATTCTCCTAATGATGTGATCCCGTTATCAAATGACATCTCATGTCTATGGCTAGGAAACCTTAACCATGTTTGATCAACGAGCTAGTTAACTAGAGGCTTACTAGGGACACAGTGTTGTCTATGTACCCACACATGTATTTGAGTTTCCAATCAATACAATTATAGCATGGATTATAAACGATTATCATGAACAAGGAAATATAATAATAACCAATTTATTATTGCCTCTAGGGCATATTTCCAACAGAAGACATCGCCATTCCTGACCCACAATCTGCATTGGTGGCTACGATTCATGCTATCCTTGAGTGGACAATACCTTACTTGGATAATCTGACTCGTGGCGAGCTCCAGAAGAGGAAAGCATCGCTTGACAGATCATTCGAAGGTGTAAATCTATGACCATAGTCAATGGTGATTTATACAGACTAAGTGTCTCTAGCGTTTTTCAATGCTCTGTTTCTCCAGAAGTTGGCCATGAGATTCTCAATGAGATCCACTCTGGATATTGTGGACATCATGCCGGCTCCAGATCTTTGGTTGCAAAAGATCCCCGGCATAGTTTTTACTAGCTTACAACTCATGCAAATGCTGAAGATATTGTTCGCAAATGTGATGGCTGCCAGAAATTGAACATCAAGCCCATGTGCCGGCTCAAGAACCTTGCATGATTTCGATTACTTGGCTTTTGCAGTCTGGGGGCTGGACATGGTAGGTCCTTTCAAGCCATCTTCCTGTAAAAAGACTCACCTCCTGGTGGCAGTGGATAAGTTCATCAAGTGGGTTGAAGCAGAACCAGTCAGCAACTGTGATGCAGAGACAACAGTCAACTTCCTGAAAAAGATAATTTTTCGCTTTGGATATCCCCACAGCATCATCACTGATAATGGCACCAATTTATCCAAGGGTGCTATGGAGCAGTTTTGTCAGAGGGAGCATATTCGGCTTGATCTTGCTTCTGTTGCTCATCCACATTCCAATGGACAATCAGAACACACAAATCAGGAATTGCTCAGAGGCATTAGACCAAGACTCATGGTCCCCCTCGAGCGTACACCTGGATGCTGGGTGGAGGAACTTCTTGTAGTCCTTTGGAGCATACAGACTACTCCCAACAGGTCAGCTGGCTATACGCCTTTCTTCCTGGTATATGGTGTAGAAGCCGTATTGCCAAGCGATATCCGCCATGATTCTCCAAGAGTAGCTGCTTACGTTGACAATGAGAAAGCTCGTCAAGATTCACTCGATGCCTTGGAGGAAGAACATGATTTTGCAGCATCAAGGTCAGCGATTTATCAGCAAGACCTATGTCGCTATCATAGCTGTAGAGTCCAAAGTTGAACTTTCCAAGAAGGAGACTTAGTGCTTTGTCTGATACAAAAATAGACAGGTATACATAAGGTATCCACTCCTTGGGAAGGACCCTTCGTCATCAGCAAAAATCTCAACAACGGGTGTGATATGTCTCCAACGTATCTACTTTTCCAATCGCTTTTGCTCTTGTTTTGAACTCTAATTTGCATGATTTGAATGAAACTAACCCAGACTGACGCTGTTTGTAGCAGAACTACCTTGGTGTTATTTTTGTGCAGAAATAGATGTTCTCGGAATTGGATGAAACTTTTTGTGATTTTTTCTAGAATATATAATGAATTTTGGAACAAAGAACTACCAGAGAAGGGCTGCCGTGGGGCCACGACCCAACAGGGCGCGGCCCGGGCCCTGGCCGCGCCCTATTAGCTCGTGGGTCCCATGCAGCTCCCCCGACCCTAAATCCAGTCCTATAAATTCACTTTTTTGGAGAAAAATATCAGATAGAAGATTTCATCGCATTTTACAAGACGGAGCCGCCGCCACCTCCTGTTCTTCCTCCGGAGGGCTGATCTGGAGTCCGTTTGAAGCTCCAGAGAGGGGGATTCGTCGTCGTCGTCATCACCAACCCTTCTCCATCGACAATTCCATGATGCTCATCGCCATGAGTGAGTAATTCCTTTGTAGGCTTGCTGGACGGTGGTGGGATTGGATGAGATTGATCTTGTAATCGAGTTAAATTTGATAGGGCTTGATCCCTAGTATCCACTATGTTCTGAGATTGATGTTGCTATGACTTTGCTATGGTTAATGCTTGTCACTAGGGCCCGAGTGCCATGATTTAAGATCTGATCCTATTATATTTTCATGAATATAAGTGTGTTTTGGATCCTATCTTGCAAGTTGTAGTCACCTATTACATGTCATGATCCGCATACCCCAAGGTGGCAATAATTGGGATTCTTTTTGGTGATTGCCGTAATTTGAGGAGTTCATGTATTCACCATGTGTTAATGCTTTGTTATGGTTCTCTATTAAAAGTAGGCCTTAATAGCCCTTAGGTTAATATGCCACAGGAGGGTAGGACAAAAGATGTCATGCAAGTTCTTATCGCAAGCACGCATGACTATATACGGAATACATGCCTACATTACATTGATGAATTTGAGCTAGTTCTGTGTCGCCCTAGTGTGTAACTATTACATGATTGATGTCATCCAAATCATTATCCATCACCGATCCACGTGCCTACGCTTTTCTCATATTGAATCTTGTTGAGTTACTACTGTCGCTGCTAGTGTTACAATTGCTACAAAATCGCTGCTATCACTGTCACTGTTACTATTGCTACTACTATTTGCCATGCTACTAAATTCTTGCTGCAGAGAGATATCCCAGGTGTGGTTGAATTGACAACTCAACTGCTAAGGCCAATAAATACTCTTTGGCTCCCCTTGTGTTGAATCAATAAATTAGGTTGAAATACTACCCGTGAAGACTGTCGCAATCCCCTATACTTGTGGGTTATCAGGGTCATATTACCTGGTTGATATACGTGAAGGAAATAAATCACGTACTTCTGGAGAAGAGAGCAACAACACTTGGAACATCGCACATCTTCGACCTTATTTTACTTAGTTTTCCAAATTTTCTTAGTTAATTATCTAAGTTTTTCGTTTTGTATGTAAATATTGTTATGAATTAAAGAAATAAAGTGAGACCCTTCTGGATCCATGTTGACTTTTAATTTATTTGCTCAATTGGTCACTTGGGGGCTTCCAACTCATCGATTTCAGCAATAACATCCATTTTGACCCGACAAAAGCCAGTAACATACTTGGTTATACCTGCCTGTTAGCTTTATGGTACTCACATAATGTGACCCGACTGTACGCTTGATGAATCAATCGCACGTGTACCTGATACGTCTCCAACGTATCGATAATTTATGAAGTATTCGTGCCATATTAACCCATGTTTACATTACTTTTATATGGTTTTGATGCACTTTATATGATTTAATTGGAACTAACCCGGACTGACACCGTTTTCAGCAGAATTACCGTGGTGTTCTTTTTTGTGCAGAAAATAAAAGTTCTCGGAATCATCCGAAACTTTATGATGATTTTTTCCGGAGCAAATCAGAAAAACTGGAGCAAATATCCACCGAAGGGGGTTCACCAGGTGCCCCCAAGCCATCAGGGCGCGCCCAGCAGGGTGGTCGTGCCCTGATAGCTTGGGACCACCTCGTGGCTCCGTTTAGCGTGATTCCAATGTTGAAAAATCCTACAAATACAGAAACCCTCAGAAATAAACCTAAAATTTCCACTCTGCTGCCGCAAGCATTTGTAACAAAGAAAACACATCCAGAGCCTATTCTGGCACCCTGCCAGAGGGGGCAATCATCACTGGAGGCCACCTTCATCATCCCGGCGGTCTCCATGACGAGGAGGGAGTAGTTCACCCTCGGGGCTGAGGGTATGTACCAGTAGCTATGTGTTTGATATCTCTCTCTCTCGTGTCCTTGAGATGTCATGATCCTGATGTATCACGGGCTTTGTTAATATAGTTGAATCATACGCTGTTCTTCACTTGCTATCTTGATGTGATGATTTGAGTCTTTCCCTTTCAGGTTTTGTTATGTCGGAATAAATATTGGATTTGAGATCACTTGATGTATTTCTTGCATGCCGATGCCCATGGTGACAATGGGGTGTTCTACCGATTCACTTGATATATGTCTTGGTACTCAACTTGCGGATTCCCGTGGTGAAAATGGGGTAATCTATGCATATGGGTTGATACGCGTTCTTGTCCTACTTTCTCCGATAGAAATCTTGGGGTACTCTTTGAAGTTCCTTTGTGTTGGATTGAATATGATGAATCTGAAATTGTTTGATGCATGTCGAATAATTAACCCACATATACTTGTGGTGACATTGGAGTATCTAGGTGACATTAGGGTTGATTGATGCGTATCATATGGTGTTATTTTAGTACGAACTCTAGGGCTGTTTGTGACACCTATAGGAATAGCTCAATAGATTAATCAGAAAGGATAACTTTGAGGTGGTTCTACTACTACAATAGTTTCATCTTATGTTCTCCTCTAGATATCAACTTTGGAGTGATTGTTTGTCGCACGTTGAGGGATGATCATATGATTCTATTATGTTAGCATTGTTGAGAGATTGCACTAGTGAAAGTATGAACCCTAGGCCTTATTTCCAAGCATTAATATACCGTTTTGCTCGTTGTTTAATACTCGTTACCTTGCTGTTTTTGTTTATTCAGATTATAAAAACCTATTTCTACTATTCATACTACACTTGTATCACCATCTCTTCGCCAAACTAGTGCACCTATACAATTTGCCATTGTGTTGGGTGTGTCGGGGACACAAGAGATTTCTTGTATTTGATTGCAAGATTGTTTGAGAGAGACCATCTTAATCCTACACCTCCACCGGATTGATAAACTTTAGGTCATCCAATTGAGGGAAAATTGCTACTATCCTACAAAACTCCGAGCTTGGAGGCCCAACAGAGTCTACAAGAATAAAGTTGCGTAGTAGACGTCAAGCTCTTTTCTGGCGCTGTTGCTGGGGAGGTGAGTGCTTGAAGGTATATCTTTAGATCTTGCAATTGAATCTTTTAGTTTCTTGTTTTATCACTAGTTTGGTTTATAAAACAAAACTACAAAAAATGGAATTTATGTTGCCTCATGTGCTTCATCTTTATAATGTCTTTCATGAAAAATAAGGATTCCGATAATTGTGCTCAATTGTTAGAGGAAGAATTTAATTAAATGTTTAATGTGAGTCCTTTGAATGATGAACATGATTGTAATGTTGCTAGTATGAAGTCTCTGAATATCCATGATGTAATGATATGCAAAGTCATAAGCTCGGGGATGCTATGTTTGATGAAGATAATATTTTTTGTCCCCCGAGTTTTGATGAGCAAATTTATTATGATGATTGCATGCCTCCTATTTTTGACGATTATGCATGTATGCTATAATGAGTAATGATAACCATGAAACTTGTTATCATGATTTTAATTCTCAATTTGGTTATGACAATCAAGTGTCACATGATAGTTATTTTGTTGAGTTTGCTCCCACTACCATGAATGAAAAGGAATTTGTTTATGCGGAAAGTAATAGATTTTCTATGCTTGTGGATCATTGTAACATCCCAAAATTCTAAATTTTGGAATGTTATACTAAATAAAGTATTCTTGATTGCTTGCTAGATTGTTGTTCGAATTGAGTGGAATTTGAAACTTTTTGAAAATTTAGAGAGAGGGAATAAAAGGACTTCCCATTTGAATCCCTATTCAATTTTTGAGTTTGAATCTTTTTAAAATTTCTAAGAGTGAAGGTAATATGACCTTTTAAAAAGTTAGAGGAACCATGGAGTTAGTTTCAAAGATGGAAAAACATAAACTATTAAAAATGGGTTTCCACTTTTAATTGGAAATTCCAAAAATATGTTTTTTTTAAATAATTTATTTGGCTATGAAAAATATTTCATAATTTTCTATTTTCCATTTTAAGATTTTTGGTATAATTTTTATTTTCATCAAAGTTACTTTTCTTTTTTTCTTTTCCATCGTTTTCATCAGTGTTGTTATTAAAAAAACGCCCACGCCAGGCCTGGCTAGGCGCAGCTAGCCGGCCCAGCTAGCCTCAGCGTTGGCACCCCAGCGCTCGCAATGCACGAGCCCTAGCGCTCGTTTCCCAGACGCCCGCCGCTGGCTCCATCTCGCTCACACGTGGACTTCGTCTCTCTCTCTCTTTGTCACAAGTCTCTCTCTCTCGTTACTCTCTCTCACGCTGACACTAGGGCCCGCCCCATGATGTTCCTCCCCACGACATGGAAACTCTGCTCGCGCACCCAACAATCACCGCGTCCGATTCTTGCGGGATTCGAATCCCAGACCTTCCCCTCGTGCATGCACACGTCCTATAAATACCCACCGAAACCCTCGTTCGATTCCCCCCGAAAGCTCAAGATGAGACCACCCATATCACTCGTAGTCGCCATTCGCATCTCGCTAGAGACCGAGATCTTCCTCCATCGATTGCATCACCGGTGAGCCCCCTCGACTTCCCTATTTTTGTCTTTCAAGACTGCTTGAGGTTGTGCATCGTTTTGACATGGTTTTGCCCCTCCTTAACTCTGCAGCCATGCCACCACCAACCCAGCACCACGCCGGAGTGCACGGAGCACAAGAAGTTCACGAGCTAGCCCCACCATAGTTCGTCCTCTCCGCGCACAACAACTACAAAAATCGGACCCCCTTGCCAAGCCGACCCCGCCGGACATCACCACCATCGCCGCCGGTCACCAGAGACCTCGCCTCCCCGGCGCCACTCTTCCCTGCCCTTGCTGTAAGCCACGCCCGCCTCTAGTTTCTCCTGTTAAAACAAAACTGTTTGTTAGATCGGTTTTTAGTTTGGTTTAGTGCGGTCTAGATCGAACCGACTCGCGGTTTTCTTTTAGTTAGCTGCCACCGCCCGAACAACTAAGCATCGAACGTCTACTCCTAACGCTGCAGCACACAACCAACATTCCAACCGAAGCTTGCCATGAGTCCTTTGTTCGGCATCAAACATTTTTAGAAAAAATCCTATTTTTTCCAGATTCAATTTTGTTTTTGCTTTAACTTTAGATCTACAAATCCGATTTCGATGATTCTTTTTGCTACAGATTCAAAAAAAAATCCCATCTATCCAGAGAAATCAACTAAAACTATTTTTGAACCTTCTAAATTTCCAATTTAAACAGATTTGTTTCAAACATTAGATTGCTAATAACTTTTATTTAAAATTAGCTTTTTGATTAACTATTTTTGCTCCTAGTCACTTGTCGAATTTTTTTGCAGTAGGTTTGATTTGGGTAATTTTAGAATATTTTAAATTAGGGTTTTAGCAAAAACAACACCGTTTTGACTTTATTTTTGTTTTGTCTTTGATCTTTTACTTTAAATTGTTTTCAATTATTTTTCTTTTGTCACTTTTGACAAAACTTATTTTGTTTCTGTTAGTCAATTGTAGTCACTTTATTTGTTAGTTAAAATATTTTTTTATTATTTTTGTTTCTTTTGTTTTGTATTAAAACTAGTATAGACAATAACTAGAGTTTTATTGTCACGCCCAAGATGCGATCCTATCCTTATTTTGGCACGAGGGCCTCGACAGGGATAGAAGCGCATCTCGTCGTTTTGCAAGAATGGATATCATTACAAGTACATGTAAAGAAGAGATGAGTATATGGAATTGGCTTACACTCGCCACAAGCTACATCAATATCACATCAAGACAACAACATATCCAAACATCATACAGAAGAGCAGGGTCCGACTACGTACGAAAAGAAACGATAAAATGACATCCATCCTTGCTATCCCAGGCTGCTGCCTGGAACCCATCCTATGATCGATGATGAAGAAGAAGAAGAACTCCAAATCAAACAAGCATCGCGCTCACGTCAAGTCATCGCATTACATGTACCTGCAATTGTTGTTGTAGTAATCTGTGAGCTACAGAGACTCAACAATCTCATTTCCAAGGGTATCAAGACTATTAAAGCTTAATGGGTGAGATATGGTTAACTGGTGAGGCTGCAGCAAGCACTAAGCATTTATTTGAGTGGCTAACTTACGAGTACAAGAATAAAGGGGGATGATCATTGCATAAACGGACGTGATCTAGCAATGATCTCTAAGAGATCCTGAACACCTACTTACGTCAAACATAACCCCACCGTATTCTCTCTCGGATAAGGACTCACGAGAAGAGACACTCAGGGTTACGCACCCAGTTGGTGTATTTTATTTGAGTTTACTTCAAGGTTTCTATGACCAGGTGTTAAACAAAGTTTCCAAGTTGCCACGTAACCGCGGGCACGGCTTTCCGAAAGATTTAACCCTGCAGGGGTGCTCCAACTCATCCATCACAAACTAACCACACGCCGCGGGAATAACCTCGACCACGAATCTCGTGATCTTCCTAGGCAATTCCACTGGAAAACCGCAACCTCGAGATAGCCCGAAGTATTCTCGGAATTCCTCGCACAAGACGTTCGAGCATGGTAAAACAAATCCAGCAAGGCCGCCCGACGTGTCGACGAAACCGATAGGAGCCGCGTATCTCGTTCTCAGGACACAACCGGATGAACACTACGTACGGCGACCTGATAGAAATCCCTCGAGTTGCCCCGAGGTGGCCCCGCAAGTGGCTCTGTTTTGGACCAACACTCATGAGGAGCACTGGCCCGGGTTGTTGATTAAAGATCCTCGGGTTAATTACTCCCTATGCAGGTTTATTAGTTATTAGGCAAATGTAGTACCAAAGTTGGGCCTTGCCAGACAAGTTTTATCCTAAAACGAAAATCAAGGGGGTCCCCATAACAACCCCGAGCATGTTAGGAGCGCAAAATATGGAACATAACACCGGTACACAAGTAACTAGGGCGGCAAGAGTGGAACAAAACACCGAGCAAAAGGCCAAACCTTCCACCCTTTACCAAGTATATATGTGCATTAAATTAAATAGCAATAATATTGTGATATATCAAAAGGATATCCATGTTGGCACATGGAAACAATTTGCACCTGCAACTAGCAACGCTATAAGAAAGGCTGAGCAAGCAGTAACATAGCCAAACAATGTTTTGCTGGGATGTGGAGGGGTTAGAGGCTTTTCATGGCAATTTGGGAGGCTTGACATACAAGTGGTAGGTAGCGAGACAAGCGATAGAAACAAGACATCTAGCATGGCAATGATAGTAATGGTATCCAGGGAAATGATCATCTTGCCTGAGATCCCGCTTGGAAAAAGATCGAGTCCATGAAGAAGACGAACCAACGTAGTCAAACGAATCCTCACACTCCGAACGCTTTCGGAACTCTATCGAGAAGAAGCAATCCGGAAACAACAATCAACACACGAAAAACACCACAACATATTCATGATATGATGCACAACAAGGATGATGCATGTTATGCATGACATGGCAAAGCACAACAATCAAACACTACAGATTAAGTGAAGCACAATATGCAACGAGCTGTATATTGACGAAACTCCACCTTTCGATTAATTAGTTCTCTCTCGTTTAGGTACCCATCAATATTAAATGTTGTTTAACATGGGTGGTCATGGCATAAAGTGAAGATGGAATTAAAGCAATTTTAACTCGAGAGGGAGAACATACATACAACAAAATGATGACTCTCCATATTATGAGAAATGTGGTTAATGTTCTTTAACTAAACAATCATTTTAAATGTTGATCATCGTGGCAAGAGGTGAAGCATGAACAACTACATCATGTAGGCATTTTAAATGAGGCCGGAAGAAACATATAGCATTTCCGAAATGACCCCATATGCATATTATGAATTTGGTTCAGATCTGAACTAAACATATTTTATATTTGTTAAACATGAAAATAAAGTGCATCATGTGATTCTACACATTTTTCTAGTCAAGTTACATATGTGGAACATTTTTATCGGAGCTACGGTTTTGTAGTTATGAAATAAATCCTTTTAGCATGGCAATTACGCAACTTTAATCAAACAACAAGGTTAAACATTTTATCATGGATGGAAGATGGATATTGTGAATCTACACGAGATTCTAATCATTTTACATATATAAGTCATTTTCACCCGATGCACGGTTAAACTTATAAGAATTTTACCAAATGCAATAATACACTGAAAATCTACACCGTTTTATCTAAGTAAAACAAAACTACTTGAGGACATGTGCAAAAGGCTGGGCTGGCTGTGGTATGGGGCATTGGATGGTCAACCAAGTCAAGAGTGGAAATGCCAACAGGGCATTGGGACCCATATGTCAGTGCAACACTGAAGTAAAAGGCCAGTCAAAATATGTGTAGCCTGAGATTTGCTCCCTGGACAGATAGGTGTGATGGGTCGCTGCTTGCCACTTAGCTACTAGTGCGTTCGTGCAACAGGAGCAGAGAAAAACAGTGGCGTGGCTGGGTGTGTGCATGCGGGTGTGGCGCAGCACGTGAGTTGTGCAAAAGAAAAGCAAAAAAAGGCAACTATTTGAGGTGCCTGGGAATCGAACCCAGCAAAACATTACGAACTGGGCTGATTCTGTGTTCAACGCAGAATGGGGCTTGGTACTAGATGAACCATGCTGTCGAGCGATGGAACAAGCAGAAAAACATTACGAACAGAGAAACAGAGCCGACCACATCGGCACGTACAGCAGCCTGCTCCGCTGGATCAGGCATGTGCGCGTGGAAAGGACAGAGGAAAAACGATCAAAAGAAACGGGGAGCCTTGGATTCGAACCCAGGTCCCTTGCATACAAGTCGCTTGTCTAACCATCTGAACTAAGCTGATTTAGTGACAAAAGGATCAAGCGTCTGAACAAGAACCAATAGAACAACGTTTGAGTTTTATCAATGGATGCACGGAAATCTCGCTGGCAATGGCAGCGAGCAAACACAGCGATTACTGGCGCTGCAGACCAACGGCGGGGTGCGGATTGAGGTGCAGTTGCGGCGCGTGCATGCGGAGCAACTGTGGGATGTGCATGGCGTGAGCATGAAGCTCGCGAGTTCCAACCATGGTGGCTTCGGCTCGATGCTAAGCGTGTGTGAGCATGCGAGGGCGCCATGGATGACCATGCACGAGCAGGGCGTGATGTGTGGCGGTGCGGGGTGCCCTGCATGAGCACAAGGACCGAATGAAGGAACTCAAGGCAGGAGCTTGAGCTCGACTGACATGCAGCTACGGCGGACGAACCCGGGGCCGCGCGGATCGGAGACTACCACGACGAAAACTACGGATACAAGATGAAATCGATCCAGGGAAGCTGTGGGTGCTCACCTAGAGGGGCTCGGAGGAGTCGATCGAGCTCGGGGACGCACGGGACGAAGAGATTGACCCGAGGACGAAGAAGGAGAGGGGAGCGACGGGACAAAGGCCTCCGGCTTGGCGTCCGTGAAGCAGGGGAAGATGACGGGCTCGGGGAAGCGATCCGGGGGTCGGGGTTGCGCGCGCGGATTAGGAAGACGACCACGGAACTCGCAGCGCTCCCGAGGAAAGAAGACGGTGGTTGCGGACTTGCTCGCGCCGGGGAAAAGCTTGGACTCTTCTCGGCCATGGCGTCGGTGAGTGTGGGCGCGGAGCTCACCTTGGCGGCGGCAGAGGCAAGAGAGGGAAGAAATGGAGGTACGGGAACTAGGGCTAGCTCGGGGGTGGTCTTATAGGGCGAGCAGGGGCTGTCCCGGCCGTCAAATCATCCGACCTACCGACGTGGCTACTACTGATGAGCTGCCGTACAAGAGGTAGAAGAAGGCAGAAGGGATCGGTGGAGTTGGGCTGAACGAAGAGGTAAGTTTTCGTGGGCTTCAGATGAGATGGGCCTCTCTCTCTTTCTTCCATCTCCTTTTCTATTTATAACGTAAACAGATTTAGGGACATAAGAAAGAGAGAGGTAAACAATGAATCTTGGCATGGGAGATATTTTACTGGACTCAGTAAAATACACATGATTTTATAAGAATAGCTCAAAATTATTTGGTGGAAGTAAAATTCACACAAGTTGAATTAAATTCAATATGTTTGAATTTCTTCACCCATTCAAATGAACTATATATGGGACGAAAATTGGAGAGGTGAGTCCTGGAATGAACAAAGAATTAAAGGAAAAGATTGAACATTTTTCTGGACCATAAAAATGTCACTTAATTTAAATGGGTGAACTGAAAGAAAGAGGCTAGTGTTGGGGTTTGAAGTTGAACATGGACTTAATGGAATGATAAAAGGAGGAAGGAGAATAAGAAGCAACCACATGATCAAAATAAAACAAGCACAACGATATGATATAGATGATGCATGATGCAAAATAAAAGAAATCAAACAACACATAAGCATGCAAGCCATGAGCATGGCACAAAACATGGAAGGTCTTGGTCTTGGGCTGTTACATTTATATTAGCTTTCAGGTTGATTCTTTTTGCATAGAAAACTTTAGGTATTTTTTTCTTTTATTTTAATAATTTTTTTATTCCTTTTCCGTTAATTTTAATTAGGACAAAAACTTTTTTGCTGAGTAATTAAGTCATAAATTTTTCTTTAGTAGTTTCTTTATAGTTTTGTTTGAAGTTTATTTTTGGATTCTTATTTGGTTTTTCTTATTGATTTTCTTTGTTGATTGTTATGTTGAATGCTAGAATGCTTGCTAGTATGTTTAATTGCAAATATATTGTTTGACGAATAATTTTATCAAGTTATTTCTGAGAGCGATAAACCTTCATCAAGTAATACCAGGCAAGTTCACTTTGACCATTTGTTTATACCTATGTTTTACTTGCATGTAGTGTCACATTTTCAACAATCCCTCCAGTAGCGATGTTGAATTCTTGTAGTTGAGTAGAATACATGAGGTAGGAACCCATCTCCCTGTTATCAAGCCCCGTGACGTTATTTAGTTTTAATGCTACGCTATAGTAGACATGGTTTGGTATGAGTGTTCGTGAGTGGTGTGAGAAGAAGGACTCTACGTCAAAGACGACTAGTCCATGATGTCATCTTCAAGGCCTGCATCTCCAAGACCTCAAGACTTCAAGACTCGAGACAAGATTTCAATACACACTACTTGGTGAAGGATGGATTAGATGGGCACCATGGAGTAACCAGTGGATGGACGGGATGCATGGAGAAGCGCCATGACATCTTGCGGAAAGCTTCACCTAGACTGAAAGAGACGGAGGAATACTTCATGCCCGGAAGCTTACTTGTGCAACCACAAGTCACTATGGGCTCTGGCTTGGTTGACATTAGTTATGACTCTGACTGGGACGGTGCTAGCAGATGTAGTTGACGGTAGGATTGGATGGGCACGAGATAGTGGTCAGGGGAACTCTTTGAAAGACCATGTTTTGTTCATCCTGTTCTCAAACACCCGACAGTGCGAGGACTTACAAGGAGGGAACGATTCTTGTGGGTAAAGTGCACAACACTCTGTAGAGTTAAAACCTAATCGATTAGTCGTGTCCCCGGTTAGGGAGAATTTAAGCCTCGGGACTTGGATCTATCTCTAAACTCTCAACACTGGACTGATAACTAATTGTGGGTAACTTATGGTACTTGTGGGCTATGAGACATCGGTTGGCGGAACCATGTCATGGTAGATAACTCTGTAGTGAAGACTCTTGATATTCCATTGATGTAAGGACAAATAAAACCAGCTTTTATGCGAAAACTAAGACACAGAGCCACAAAGTCTTATTTCATATAGAATATTCTTTATCATATGCTTCTATTGTGATCTTGCTGGTACATTCAATGTACTGACCTACACGGCTGCAACGTATCATGTTGCAGGAATTCAACGACGAGTAAGAGTTACGGTATAGGGTTACGGTCTACACACAACTTGTCGTTGGCGTTGATGGGACTCCACACCCTTAGTTATTGGTCTCCACTGTGATATAAGGTATACTATGGATGTACAACATTTATTTTACATGTGATGTCATGGTATTTCATCAAAGTACAGTGTGTGCCAGCATACTGATCCAGGGATGGCACAGAAAGCACAGAGACTTGACCGTATTGGGTCGGGTCGCTACAATCATGAAAAGAATGCTTTATGTGATAGTTATATTGTTGAATTCCTTCATGATGCTACTGAAAATTATTATGAGAGATGAACATATGCTTTTACATATCTCAATAATATCAAGTTTCCTCTCTATGTGTTGAAATTTGCGAAGTTATACTTGTTTTGCCTTCCTACGCTAGTTGATTCTTGCTCCCATAAATTGTTTGCTCAAAAAATCCCTATGCATAGGAAGTGGGTTAGGATTAAATGTGCTTTTCATATGATTCACTATGCTCCCTTTGTTTTTCAATTCTTTACTTTTATGTGAGCATCATTGAACTCATAATACCTAGCTAAAAGGCATTAAAGAAAAACGCTTGGTGGGAGACAACCCAATATTTATAATTACTGTTTTTGTGTTAAAATGATTAAGATACTGTATTAATCATGTTTTGTGCCTTTTATTTCAATAATGTGCCAAGTAAAGCCTTTGGGATACCGTGGATACTTGTTCATTTGATTGTGTGCAAAAACAGAAACTTTTGCCTCTAGTACATAATTTCTCTGATTTTACTGGAGCATCAAAATATTCTAAAATTTCTACACAGTATTTCTATGCAAATCATCTGCATTTTCCTAATTTTTAAAATTTTTAGAGTCAGGGAAGTATGTTTTTCATGCAGATCTTTACAGAGTGTTCCGTTCTTGACAGATTCTGTTTTGCATGCATAGTTTGCTTGTTTCAGTGTTCCCATAGCTTATATTTTGTGATATAAATTATGGGAATGATAGAATACAATAGGTATTATGTGATAAAAATTATGAATCTTGTCTTGAAAGTACCTAAGTGAATGATCTATATTTATTATACTAACCCATCTCACAAAGTTCGGTTAAGTTTTGTGTGATTGAAGTTTTTAAGTTTCGGGTGAGATACCGATATGAGGAGAATAAAGAGTGGAAAGAACATAAGCTTGGAGATGCCCAAGGAACCCCAAGTTAATATTCAAGGAATACTCAAGCATCTAAGCTCGGGGATGCCCCGGAAGGCATCCCCTCTTTCGTCTTCAACACTAACGGTATAGCTCACTTGGCTATGTTTTTATTCGTCACATAATATGTGTTTTGCTTGGAGCATCATTTTATTTTGTTGTTCTCTGTTAGATGTTATTTATAATCATGTTTTTCAATAAAAAGTTCTAAGAATTTCCTTAAGATGCCTCAATGGCATGTTTGATGTGTGTTGTGCAAAAACAGAAACTTTTGCTGTACTGTTTGAATTTGGTTATTTTACTGGAACGAGAAAAGTTTCTGAAATTTTTACACAGCACGGTCATAGAAATTATTTACCATGTTCTAAAGTTTCATAATTTTTGTAGATGCCGAAGTACACTTTTTGAATTAATTCCTACAGACTGTCTTGTTTAGACAGATTGATGTCATAGTTTTGTTATCTACTTCTCCTATAGTTTTCATGACTTATATTGGTAGATATAAATTGTGGAAATGATAGTATGCAGTAGATAATGTTTGTAAATGATAGTATACAGTACATAAAGTGTCGATTTATTCTTATTTTTAGTAACCTATCTCACGAGTTCTTTTCAAGTTTTGTGTGGATAAAGTTTTTGAGACCTAGGTGAAACCTTGATATGAGAGGAACTAACGAGACACAAGAGATCCAAGATTGGGGATGCCCAAGGTTCCCCAAGTCAATATTACAAGAATTCTCAAGCATCTAAGCTTGCGGATGCTACGCACCCCATCTCTCTTCATCAACAACAACCGGTTAGCCTATGTTGAGCTTAAGTTTTATTCGTTTACAAGTTATGTGCTATTCTTGGAGTGTATTTTTGCTTTGTTTGCTGCTTGAATAAAATACTCAAATCTTAAATTTTTTATTGAGAGAGAGTCCGCACATAGCTACATAATTGTTTTACTACTCTTTGATCTTCACTTATATCCTTTTGAGAGTAGTTTGATTTTCACTCTTGTGCTTCACTTATATCCTAAGAGAAAATGTTGAATGGATTGAATGTCATAAATATGAAATTATATATGCTTCATATGCTTTTCCCATGGGGAGTAGTGACTTCACATACAAGAAGTATAAGCGGTAAAATTTATTAGAAGTTAACAAACATAGCATTGGTCACTTGAACAATTCATGAAAGAATATTGAAGGAAGAGAGATCTCACATACAAATATACTATCTTGGACATCATCTATGATTGCGAGCCCCCATTAATTATTTTCAAACTTGATCAAGGAGTTGATGTTGGACAAGGAAGAAAACATAATGGTTATGTTTGTTTATATTCACATAGAAGTTATATTGTCATGGATCCTCTAACATGTGGTGCTTCCTTAGGATCTTTTGCTAGTCAAAAATTCGTACTAAATAGAGATACTACTTGTGCATCCAAAAACCCTTAAACCTAGTTTCTTGCCATAAGAGTCCACCTTATCTACCTATGGGTTGGATAAGATCCTTCAAGTAAGTTGTCATTGGTGCAAAAAGCAATAAAAAATTGCTCTTAAACATGTATGATCTTTTATTGGAAGGGAAAATAAGCTTTGTACGAACTTGTGATGGTGAAGAAATAAAAGTGGCGGACTACATAATAAACGTTTCTATCACAAGGGGTAATATAAAGTGAAATTCCTTTTCATTAAGTGCTTGCACAACCAAAAACAAAAAGCTAATGACAACCTCTGCTTCCCTCTGCATAGGTACTATCTTTTGCTTTTTTGTATTTACTTTTATGCAAGAGTCAATAATGTTCATACCTATTCCAATCTATTAATTATTTAGTTGACAATCATCATGTGGTGGGGAAAGATCCAGGCACATATATCCAGCTGAATATAGGTGATCATGATTTATTATTGTTGACATTATCCCTGAGATTAATAAGTTGGGAGGCGGAACATTAAGCCCCTATCTTCCAATGTGTTTGACTGAAACTGTTTGTTCTAAAAATGATAGTTGAGTATGTGGAATTTGCTAAATCAAAGCTCTTAACTAGACCCTTCCTAAAAATAAGATGAATTGTAATTGTTTGATGACTAAAACCATAGTTTGTTGGTTTCCAAGAAAGTTTATGGTCTATACTTTAACATGTGAATAGCTTGTTACTTGATCATGAGAAGTTTTATGAGAAAAGAGTTGCTATTTATGATGTTAGAAAGAGTGATTGGAATTATCATTGATAAAACTTATATACTATGCTAGCATTCACACTTCATAAATTACTTCTTTTATCATTTACCTACTCGAGGACGAGTAGGAATTAAGCTTGGGGATGCTGATACGTCTCCAATGTATCGATAATTTATGAAACATTCATGCCATATTTACCCATGTATACAATACTTTTATATGGTTTTGATGCACTTTATATGATTTAGTTGGAACTAACCCGGACTGACGATGTTTTCAGCAGAATTAACATGGTGTTGTTTTCGTGCAGAAAATAAAATTTCTCGGAATCGCCCGAAACTTTTTGATGATTTTTGGAGTAAATAAGAAATACTGGAGCGAAGAACCATCAGAGGGGGGCCACCAGGTGCCACCAAGCCATCAAGGTGCACCTCGGGGGGTGGGGTGGCCGCACCCTAATATTTTGGGACCACCCCGTGGCTCCGTTTAGCGTTATTCCAATGCTGAAAAATTCTATAAATACAGAAACCCTTAGAAATAAACCTAGAACTTCTGCTCCGCCGCTGCAAGCCTCTGTACCAAAGAAAACTCATCCGGAGCCCTGTTCTGGCACCCTGTCAGAGGGGGCAATCATCACCGGAGGCCATCTTCATCATACCAATGGTCTGCATGATGAGGAGGGAGTTGTTCACCCTCGGAGCTGAGGGTATGTACCAGTAGCTATGTGATACGTCTCTAATGTATCTATAAGTTTTGATTGTTCCATGTTATAATATTATCATTCTAGGATGCTTTTTGGGTGATTATTCACCAACTCATATTATTTTTGAGCACTAACCTATTAAGCAGTGCCGAGTGGCAGTTGCTGTTTTCTGTATGTTTTTGACTTTTCAGGTTTACAGTATCAAACTAAGTCCAATTGCCCCGAAACTTTTTTACCATTTTTTTTGGACCAAAAGAAAACCTGGAAGATTTGGGAGGAGGCCGGAGGCTCCATGAGGGAGACACCACACAACAGGGCATGCCCAAGGGGGTGGCAGCGCCCTGTTATGTGGTGGCCCCCTCAGGCATCTCCCGACGCCCCTCTCTGGCCTATAAATTCCAATAAATCCCAAAAACCCTAGAGAGACTTCTGAAACTCTTTTACCGCCGCCGCAAGTCTCTGTTCCGCCGTGTGCCCATCTGGAGCCCTGTTCCGGTGCCCTGCCGGAGGGGGGATCGATCATGGAGGGCCTCTACATCAACCTTGCTGCTCCCATGGTGATGTGTGAGTAGTTCCCTTTAGACCTACGGGTTAGTAGTTAGTACCTAGACGGCTATCTCTCTCTCTCTCTTGATCTTCAATACAAAGTTCACCGCATCTTCGCGGTGAACTATTCGATGTAATCACTTTGTGCGGTGCGTTTGTTGGGATCCGATGAATTGTGGGTTTATGTTTAGATTATTCATGAAAAAGATTTAAGTCTACTCTAAGATCTATTATGATTCTTATTTGCATGATAATTATAGCTTCGTAAATCTCTCCGATCTATTGAAATAGTTTGGCCAACTAGATTGATATTTCTTCAGTGAGAGGGGTGCGTTGTAGTGGGTTCAATCTCTCGGTGCTCTATATCCCAGTGACAGAAGGGGACAAGACACGTATTTGTATTGTTGCCACTAAGGATAAAACGATGGGGTTAATTCATATTGATTGAGTTTTCTTTGTCTACATCATGTCATCGTTCTCCAAGCATTACTCTGCTTGTCATGAACTTAATGCTTAGAGAGGCAAGCATAGAAGCGCTCTCGACGTGGAGTAATAGTAATAGGTGCAGGCAGGAGTCGGCCTATTTTCTTATGGACGTGATGCCTATATACACATGATCATTGACGTGAATATCACATAACTATGTGCTTTTCTATCAATTGCCCAACAGTAATTTGTTTACCCACCGTATGTCTACTACATGAGAGATGCCACTAGAGAACACTATGGCCCCGGGGTCTATTCACTTATATATTTACAAAAGCTTTCAATACCTTGCTGCCATTTATTTATTTTTATTTTATTTTACAATTTACTGTATTCAACTATCATATACACACTTCAGTAGCTTGCAAATAACGAGTCCAAGGGGATTGACAACCCTCTTGCCCGCGTTGGGTGCAAGTGTTTGCTTCTTCGTTTGCAGTCGCTGAAGACGGGGGTTGCGTGTTACTCCTATTGGTTCGATAAACCTTGGTTCTCAACTGAGGTAAATACTTATCTATACTGTGCTGCATCACCCGTTCCTCTTCACGGAAAACCCAACGCAGATCACAAGTATCACCATGTGTTTGATCTCTCTCTCTCTCGTGTTCTTGAGATGTCATGATCTTGATGTATCACATGCTTTGTTAATATAGTTGAATCATATGGTGTTCTTCCCTTGCTATGTTGATGTGATGAATTGAGTCTTTCCCTTTGAGGTTTTGTTATGTCGGATTGAATATTGGATTTGAGATCACTTGATGTATGTATTGCATGTGGATACCCGTGGTGACAATGGGGTGTTCTATTGATTCACATGATATATGTTTTGGTACTCAACTTGCGGATTCCCGTGGTGACAATGGGGTAATCTATGCATATGGGTTGATACACGTTCTTGTCCTACTTTCTCCGATAGAAATCTTGGGGTACTCTTTGAAGTTCCTTTGTGTTGGATTAAATATGATGAATCTGAAATTGTTTGATGCATGTCGAATAATCAACCCATGGATACTTGTGTTGACATTGGAGTATCTAGGTGACATTAGGGTTGATTGATGCATATCATATGGTGTTATTTTAGTACGAACTCTAGGGCTGTTTGTGACACCTATAGGAATAGCTCAATAGATTGATTGGAAAGGATAGCTTTGAGGTGGTTCTACTACCTACAATAATTTCATCTTATGTTCTCCGCTAGATATGAACTTTGGAGTGATTCTTTGTCGCACATTGAGGGATGTTCATATGATTCTATTATGTTAGCATTGTTGAGAGATTGCACTAGTGAAAGTATGAACCCTAGGCCTTATTTCCAAGCATTAATATACCATTTTGCTTGTTGTTTACTACTTGTTACCTTGCTGTTTTTATTTATTCAGATTATAAAAACCTATTTCGACTATCCATACTATACTTGTATCACCATCTCTTCGCCAAACTAGTGCACCTATACAATTTTTCATTGTATTGAGTGTGTTGGGGACACAAGAGATTTCTTGCATTTGATTGCAGGGTTGTTTGAGAGAGACCATCTTCATCCTACACCTCCCACAGATTGATAAACCTTAGGTCATCCACTTGAGGGAACATTGCTACTGTCCTATAAAACTCTACGCTTGGAGGCCAAACAGGGTCTACAAGAATAAAGTTGCATAGTAGACATCAGTACCTATTACGGACTGTGTCGACCCTGAATCTTTCAAAGTTAAAACACTGGCTTAAGTCACGTGAGAGCCGGCTCTCTAGATAGCAAGCATAAACCAACAAGAGTCGAGCCTCGACAGTCGGTCTCTATGTCAAGCTTCAAAAGCCGGCTTTATGTTTTAATTTATGTTTTACTTTCAAAGTATTTTCTATGTTTTCATTACCAGTACATATATATCTGCATATTATACTTTTGTAGGAACTGGCCTGAATATTGCCGGGTCTCTTATCATATTCCGAGACTTGATCATATGCCGGGTGGAAAGTACACCGACTTACGGCAAAAATCTTCAAAGACTCTGTTGCAAAATTGAAGACAATAATGGAAATTCTGGGTTGAACTACAACCACAGATAGGGATTTCTTTGAAATGACCAAGTTTTCACTAAAAGTGCTCGATGGCACTGGCAGAATAATAATAGTTATTACACACCCGACCCGGGTGACTATGGTGGAACATTGTTTCATACAACAATTAAGAGGGAGCCACGCTGGTGGACGGCTGCAAGCCGGTGGCAGATGCCGGGTTGATATATGCTTGAGTTTCGTCGGCTTCAATTGCTGCCGGGTCAGCACGCGCCACCTCGTTAGGAGCCTCATATTCAGCGTCTCATTCCATTTGGGGGTCTTCTTCGACCCACTGGATTTCACACAAGGCTTCAAAAACCATCTCTTCATTTAACACAAAAGAAGTGGTGATGTCTGAGGCGAAGGCTTGCTTACGTGGAGAAATCAACTCAAAGGATTTTGGCGTGGGAGGATTCATCCGTTTGGCGGCTTCTATGTAGCCGACTTGAAATTTCTTCAGATGTAGTTTCTCCACGATCTGAGTCGCCGCTGGTCAAGTCTCCTTAATGCACTGCATATAATCAGCTTTTGAGAAAACTGAGCTATCACCTTTAAGCTCTCGAAACCCATCTGGAAGGAGAGCTGGCTCCATCTCTGGGTGACATGCCTTCGCCAGTGCGAGCGCTCCCATGTCCCCTTGCCTGCAAGCCGACTTTTGAAGCTCTTGAATCCACTCTGGGATAGTGGACAGTTCCTTAATCATATCCATGATCTTATAAGAGGGGGGGGGGGCTTGAGTGTTCTTGACCTCCATAATACATTTTGCTCCCATCACATACATCTGCTCAAGAAACTTGTATACAACCTTCAGCTTCACCAATGGAGGCCCAAACAAAGGATAATTTTTCTGGCCTACAATAACAACATGATACATGTCAGTGACCGGAATTTTCTTCAAGTAAAAAATGACAAGGATGAGCGCAGATGATAGATACTTACCAAAGATGGCATTACACATTCGAATAATGTGATACTTCAATGTGGCAAGCTCCTGCGTTACTGGATCGAGTTTTTACTTGGCTTCTTCTGCACGTTTCAGTAGAGCCGCCTTTTCTTTGTCAAAATCTAACTTGGCCTTCTCCAACATTTCAATGCTTTTCAACAAGGAATCTTCAATGTCTGCGGAGAGCTTTTCAGCCATTTCATGCAACTTCTTTTCAGAATGAACCTGCCTTTTCAATCCGGTAACTTCAGAGGTAGCTTGAGTGAGCATTTCCTACAGAAAAAAAGACAATATTAAGTCCCAAGCCGCTGCAGGCACGCGATCTGACACTTGGGGGCTACAAGAATAAGCTCTAATTTTCTCTAAGTCCTAGGTCATATGCACGCATTTGACCCGGCACTTGGGGGCTACAAGAATAAGCTCTACATTTCTAAGTCCAAGGTCATATGCAAATATTTGACCCGACACTTGGGGGATAATGTTTACAATTGTTTCTACTTCTGATTACCACTAGGAGACTCGGCTCATCAAATGATGATAAGCCAGCTGTTGAAAGTTACATCTCATGGTGATTTCTTTTAAGATGCAGTTGTACATAAAGACCCGGCTCATCCCATGGTGACAAGCCGGCCCTTGGGGATTATCCTTTGCTCTTATTACAAGACAGAACATCTGATTACAAGTTTCGGCTTACTATTGCTAGTGACCCAACACTTGGGAGCTACCTATAGTCATATGCAAGTGACAATGATAAGCTGATTTCGATAAGCCTTCGGTTTTTCATTTACTTTCTAAACTAAATACTTGGGGGCTACATAAGTATATATGAGAATGAAGGGGCAGACATACCTCATATTTTCTTTTCAAGAGACCTACCATGACACTCTCAGTCTCCCGGCTTTCAGACATCTGAGCAAGTAGTGAGGGGACATCCATGTCTTCAAGGGACCCTACATCAAGCCGTTTTTCCCTTTTCTCGGCTCAGGGGCTCATCCTTGGCCAATATCTTGGTTAGAACGGTGGAGGTTTCACGAGCGGCGTTGTGATGTTCTCCAGTGATCACCACATCATCTTGCGCCGTCTCACCCCCCTTCTCCATGACCGGGTTGCTATCATGCTCCTCAGCAGCATCAGGAAGAACTTGATCCTGATTTCCGGGGCCATCCTCGCCCGCTTGATCATTTTGTTCCGCTGGGTCATCCTGAGTCGGTGGCTCCACATGTGAGGCCGGGTTGACCTTTGTTTCCAGGTCAACTTGAATGGCCGGGTCATCACGAGAAGGACTTCCCATTTCAGTATCTGTTGGAGCAGAGGAGGGATCATCCGTTTTCTTCACGAAGGCTTTGGCCCTGAATTAACAGCAAACTTCAATCAGTAAAAAGTTGAAGTATGTCATGAAATTGATTACACTTTTATGAAAGCTTACCCGCGGTAGATGGTGAAAGCCAACAGTTTACTAGCACATGACTCATCCGAAGAAGGAGAAATTGACTCAGACACCGGATCAGAATGGCGTCACGGCTCCTTCAACTGTCCGACTCTAAGACCAGAAGGAGTTGGACTGAGTTGTTGAGTATGAGCTCGGCGTGTTGGTGGCTCATTTGACAAGCCGACAGAAAGATCGCCCGAGCTACTCCGGGTCTTTTGCTTCAGTCTGGCCTCATGCTGTGTTTTCTTCAAACATAAGTTATTGTCCAAATGAGCTGATGGATGTGAGAATGATACCTTACGGACTGCAAGCCAGGTTCTTCGTTCACCCAAATATTTCAAGTCAGAGGCAGATGGGTTTACCTCTGGTGATCCGGATCTTCTAGTTCCGACTTGTTCCTGAGAAGAAGAGGCATCAACAAGTTCATTATGCAGATGCCCAAGGGAATCAAGTTCTACCTCTTGTTCCTCCTCTTCCTCCTGTTCCAGATTACCATTCTTAGGAGGAGTTGGAACTTGAGGTTCAGTCTTCAACCAATCAAAAAAATTCTATTGAAACATAAGCTGGCACATTAAAACGAGTATGGTGAGTAATTCAAGTTCACGATTGTTTTGAGTGATGTCTTACCTCTGGTGCCAGGTTGCTAGTATAAAAAGGGGCAAGGCCAACAATGCCGATCTTCTCATGGGTCTCACCAAGAAGCTTCTTGATGGCTTTCATAAAGTCACTGGAAGATAAATCGTGGTTGTTGAAGCGCAAGTCATTAGTTGGCTAGCCAGTATGCTCATGCATGAGTCGGTTCCCGAAACTAAGAGGTTGAATCCTCCAGGTCATCCAGCACCGGGTCAAGTCGACTCCGGAAAGACCATGAGCAATTAAGGAATTAATCCTGGAGTACAAAGGCTTCAGAGCCTTCCTCTCTTCCTTTGAACCAAAGGCCTGCAACTCCCTCGAGACATCAAGCCGATCAGCCCTATAACCCTACAATTGGTTCTGTTATTCAGGGGATTTGTCTTGCGGTAGAACCAAGATTTGTGCCATCCTTTAGGGTGACTCGCCAAAGCCATCTCAGGAAAAGAAGACTTTTTGCGTTATTGGATGGTGACTCCCACTAGTTCTAGACTCGGCCCTCCCTTGCACTCGGTCTGGCTATTGCAAGAGAATTTTTTGGAAGAAACTAACAGTCGGCTCCATTTGGAGGCATACTTCATAGAAGATTTGAAAATTGCTCAAATTGATGATCGAGTTGGGAGCAAGATCCTGCGGCCTGATGCCGAAATAATGAAGGACATCATGGAAGAACTTGGAACCCGGGGGACAGAACCCTCTGTCCAGATGGTCCACGAAAATAACAATCTCGTTCTAAGCCAGTTGAGGATGGATCTCTTCATCAGGAACCCGCCATTCTATCTCTTCTTGAGCCGACAACATCCCGACTTTTATATGCTTGTCAAGCATGAGTTGGGTCATGCTTGACTTGGTCCAGTTGGCGGTTTTGTTAAACTTGGGGGCCATTTTACAGGAGAAGTACTTAAGATGGCTACAAATGACAATGACAAAAAAGGATAAGCCAGTGAAGTCGAGACGGTAATCTATGCTACAAGCCAGTAAATATGGTAAAATTGGGCCGGCAGATCCGACAAGTCGATTTAAGTACAAGCCGGTAGAAAACTTCAAGCTAGTTAAGCCGAAGGAAGATGGAGTTGCAGTTAATTATTCTTATGATGGGAAGGATAAAACCGCTGAGTCTTGAGGTATGTATGACGAACAGCTACCGTTCATATTCAGTAACAGCTATGGATCTAAAAATACAAAGAAAAATGAGGGATAAAAAGACCTAACCGTGACGATAGTTGCGGGACCACTATTAAAGGGGATCTATTTCGACCACAAAGTGATGTGAATCAAGACTAGATTAGTTGCAGTTTGTTTCTAGCACGTAATGGCTAATAGATCAACCAACGAGCAGTGGTCATTTCCTAGATGAGCTATGGATAAACTACGAAGAAATTCAAACAATCTCAAATGCCGGAAACAGTGAAGCTTACAGATTAGAGAAGGAGTTCGAGGTCTCGGGCATTGAGGTCACGGCTGCGACGGATTCTGGTGGTTTTTGGCGATGGTGTTGGAGAAGTTCCTCTCACGGCGGTCGGAGTTTGCAAGCTCAAGGCACTGGAGGCGAGAGGAATAAGAAGGACTCGAGGCAGGCAAAGTAAAAATGGATATGGGGCTCCCTCCGGACTATTTATAAGAGGTGGAACCCGAAGCGGCAGGGTGAAACCCCATGTGGCGTAGTAAATTTAGGCTAAAGGGACGCCTCGATTTTTGCATTGACGGGATTTGACATATCCACTCAAAGATCCATTCTAATATCATGCGTATATATTGGAAGCAAGTGGGATGACGTCATGATATGGAGTAGTAGAAATTGGCAAGTGTGGAGATAACCACGAGAGCCGGTGAAACATTTTGACCCGGTCAGATGACTCGACAGAAGGAAACATGACAAGGGTTAGAAAGGTGGAACAGGAAGCCAACTCAGACGAAATATAGACCCGAAGCTCAACCTTTCATGTTTTCTCCTTTTTTATGATTTTCAAGATGGAGTTTAACATGGATAAATCCAAGCTAAACTAGGGGCTAATGTTGGGGATGTTCCCCATGGTTATGACCCGGCATTTGCATGACCCGGATTTGAGCTTAAGGTCTCAATGGGTCACACTATTGTCGGGTCATGAAGAAGACAATAAGGAAGGGCTAGAAGCCAGGATGAGACTCGGCGAGAGGCCAGCTCTCCACAAACCTTGTGGGCCGGCTCGCTAAGAAAGCCCACTTTACGACTTGAAGAACAAGACTAGTAAGAGTTAGAGTAGGATATGGGTCAAGAGTACGACCCGGAATCTCCTGTTGACCGAGGGACTCAACCTGTTATAAAAAGGGGAGTTCCTAGGACCACGAAAGATTAAGTTAGAAACCCTCGAAAGCTAGGTCGCAAAAGCAATACCTTGTAATCGAGACCATCATCATCAATAGCAATCTAGCAGGAGTAGGTCTTTACCTCCATTGTGAGGGGCCAAACCTGGGTAAACTCGCTTCTCTCGATTCCGATCAACACCGTTCAAGCAATCACCTAGCAGCAATGGCCTCATGACTTAGTTCTCTAACGGGGACATGTGCCGGCACAAAACCACGACGGTTACCATCATTAGTGCTTCAGTTGAGGTGCCTTTGGCTAACTTGAGGTTGCAGCCTTGAAGCAAGCAAACGGAGGATTGGTTCTTAAATTTCACCAGAACAACATCCTTGATTTCATAATTAGCATTCTTGAAGTCCCAGTGACCTAAAGTCTGATGGATAGCATATGTAACAGCAAATGTAGCTGAAAATAGGCCGGTTTGGACACTAACATGACTACATCGTTAACATGAACATATTCCACATCCAGCTGTACCTTTGTGGCATACACTATTCGAGCAACTTCAGGGGAATGATCATACAACACAAATGCAAAAAATAACATTTTACTGAAAAGACATAGAAGTTTAGATTCGGTACATATGGGATACATAGCACATTTGTAGGAAGAAATCCTGAAAGATTGGAAAATAAATGTACCTCAACATCCAAGAACCGACGATGTTTGCTTCCATATTTTGCTACTCCATTGACTGCCCGTAGGCCTTTCTCCCTGACATGCATGTGAAACAGATGATAAAGAAAACACAGAAATGTTTAGATTTGGGCGTTTGATTCATCCAAAAAATAAAAAACTAGCTAGCAAGCAGTACAGACAACCTCACCTTTGCCTTCACAACTTCACAGAGCTTCCCATTGGGATCCATCATGCAGATTCAGATTCTCAAAGATCCGATGAAGCTCTGTGTGCTTCAAGAAGTGAAGAACAAGAGAGATAATGTGGAATCTAGATGAGGAATCAATGGGTGGTTTTTTATGGGATAGGGGAAGTGGGAGGAGCGGTGGTAACTGTTCTACACATTCCTTCTTGATGCGGTCGAAGCTTATGTGAGAAGGCAGAGGAGAAGGCAGGTGAATTAGGAGTCGTCAATTCTCCATCTGAGGATACCTATTGTTTCAAGGAAGGTGAGTAGGCAACGGTCCAGAGTTCGTACATCATGCATCCAATGGCAACGAATGCAACTACGTTGTTTATTTATTTTTTGTAATGAAAAATGAAGAGAAAACAAGTTATGTGCATGACTTTGAAACTATTATTCTCGCAAGGTGATTAAAAATAATCATGTCTTCGTAAACCATGAGTGCACATCATCACGTGGAAAGTTCAAATGTGAGGTCGACCTTGTGATAATCGATGGAATAAGGCATGATCCGTGCTCAATATTGTCCATATCACATGGAAATTGTAAAAGGTCCGTGCATCGCAAACCTCTTTCATCAAATCATGAAACAAAAATAAAATCCCAATGGTGACCAAGTACAGGCAAATGAAATGTGCGGCGTGAGCGAGTGCGTAATACATGTACAATGTGGTTCCTACATCATGGAGACCTTGTGTGCACGACTTTTAAACTGCTATTCTCGCAAGGTGATTCAAAATGATCATGTCTGAGTATACCCCGAGTACACATCGTTACGTGGCAAGTTCAAATGTGAGGTAGAACTTGTGATCATCAATGGAATAATACATGATCCGTGCTCAATATTGTCCATGTCACACGGAAAATGTAAAGGTCCATTGATCGCAAACCTCTCCCATCAAATCATGCATCACATTGTGGTGGATCAAGCCTATTCATAAGTAGATGACAAACCAAACATTTGTAATTCGTTGAGAGACCTTTTGACCTCACCAACAGGGCTACAATAATACAACTTGACAAAGCATATGATTTTTTGACCAACAATTCTACTGGATTGTTTTTCAATGAAAAATGGATAGAAAACCTGAATGGTTGTCACGTCTGTTTCGTACAACAAATTGTATACTTACGACCGACACCAAATTTTCTTTCCCCGCATGAGTCAAAAGAAAAAAATATCTTTCCCTCCTAATTTTCGCTCCCACTAGTGTTTTTGTTCCCTCCATCGATTTTGAATGACGCGCTCAATTTTCAACACCTCCTCCTAAATACCCACGACTTGACTCACACCTCTCCCTCGTCCGTCTCTTCCCCCTTAGATCCACCGCCCTCCTGGAGACCTATTGCTCCATCTTCGGCTAACACGATGGCGAGGACACTCTGATGCGAGAAAGTTCGCAAATTTCCACCGTCTACCCCAAAACCTTATCATATGCTACCTGGCTAGGAGTTCCTCTCCCGCCATCCCCACCCCACAACCATATCTATGTTTGGGACACCCATCTGGATTTTTATATGTGCTTCATTTTGGCCGCTTGATGTACTTGCACCTTTTGATTCTTCTAGATCAACTCATTTTGTTGTATGTATTATGGTCTGTACTTTTGTTCATTCAATCTAGGGATCTAGTTCACTCACATGTTCTTATTATGTAGATCCTGATTATTTGTTGATACTTGTGTATGTTAAGATGATTTGATAACTGAAACATAAGTATTCACATCAATGATGAACATGGACATGAATAATATATTGGTCTTTGATTCTTAACTGCTACCAGCAAATCAACAAAAGTATACGAGCAGGTACTAGCAGAAACAATGAAGGACAATGCTACTCGAATATCTGCATGGTTGAAGACACATTGTGCTGGTACCATTGGTCCACCAGATTTCACTTATATAGCACATTCTTTTTTGCATGCTCGTCTGCAAACAAACGACGATTCAGAAAACAATTTGGAGGAGGAAGTTGATGTCTACAATGTTGACACGAATGAATATGTACCTTCATCTTCAGTACAAAAAAGAATAAATGGACCCCAACTATTTACAAGGTAAGCTTCCTTTGCTGATTTGACAACATGTGTAGTATGCAATTATGCTATAACATATTCATTAAACCGTGCACTACATATGTTCTAACTTTCATGGGTACATGCTTCTTCAGGGACAACTCGAAATTGACTTCAGGGATGAATTTGCCGAAGAATTTTGCACTAGTATTTTGCAAAAAAATGCTCAACACCGTAAATATAACTTTATGACCAATTGTTCGAACAAGGTTAGAAACTGTACATAATACGTTGGCTTCCTCTTGCGATTTCAGACTTATGCACTCCCCATCATACTAAGTTTTTGCTTCATGTCGTAGGAATTTTCTGACAAAAGAAAAGCAAACATACATGCTATGGTGGTAAGCGATGCGACTGGCTTTTCAAAGTATGATACCTCTCATACATGTATCTTAAGAATTTGAATAATTATTGAAATACTATATATTGTTGATTACTAGATGATATACAATACCGATGCAAGTTTCCTTATTCCATAAGGCCAAAAACAACAAGAAGAGAGCATCATGTTCGGTGTTTTCTGGAAACTCTCACACCAACTAGAAGGTTTCCCGTATGAGACAGATTGCAGAAGAAGCACCCGTAAATAATTTATCATGTTTTGGCTTCAAAAGTATTGTGTGAGCCATCATATTTTAATGTACTAACAGTGCACGAACAACTCTTTCAATCATGATGTAGACCACAAAGAAGTCACATTTACAAGAAGTTCTGCCACAAGTACCAGGCGTGGATATTATTGAGGAATAGAGCTCCTCTTCCACGTTACTTTCAAACTTTGGCATCTCATCACAAAATTCATCATTTGAACAATGCATCCATGAGTTAGAAGTGAAGATTACAGCACAAGTGACACACCCAAAATTGGCAAATGCCTCATTTGTAGAAAATCTGAACGCACTACGTGGTGCATAGATGCAAGAAATCGAAGAGCTCAAAAAGAAACAACAACTAGAAATACAAGTTATCAAGATGGATTAGGAGAGAAAAATCAGAGGCTTTGAGAAAAATCAACAAGAAATGGAGGAAGTTCTTAGTCATCTCTTAAGAAAGTCATCTCAATCTTCATAGGAGACGGTGTCACAACCCATCAATCACTGATGGTGCACTATTGTTCGTCATGATGCCTTCTCCCGTGTATTTTTTTCTCTTGCTAGATAATGTGTCATTTGGATGCTCATTTTAATATGTGTATAAGTGTTGTCACAAATGTCAAGTCTAATTGTTATTATAATAAAAGTTGTGATGGCAATGTTAATTTTTGATTTTTCTCTAATTCAAATTCAAACTGGCCTACAAAATAAAACCATGCACAACTTGACGCTATCTAGAACGTGTGACGGTACTGGTGACAGAAATTGAAGCCGTCACCACAGTCGTGTACCCACTAGTAAGCAGCCATGTCAACACTGTCCGGACCCACTTGTAATCAGCCACGTCAACATTGTCCACACCCACATGTAAGCAGCCACGGGAGCAACTTCTGGCCCATATGTCATCAGCATTGACAGGTCAAAACTGGCGCCCGACTTACTACTAATGGGACCATCAGTGATAAAATCGAGAGCAGACACACATGGTAGAAGCCACGGCAGTATCTGTGGGCCCCACTTGTCAGAATATTTAACCGTTCAAATCTGTGGACCGATCACTGGTGATGGATTATGATCACCGAAAAAATCTTATGCAACATTGATGAGCCACAAGTATAGGGGATCAATCATAGTCCTTTTGATAAGTAAGAGTGTCGAACCCAATGAGGAGCAGAAGGAAATGACAAGTAGTTTCTAGCAAGGTATTCTCTGCAAGTGTTGTAAGTAATAGTGGTAGATAATTTTTTAGAAAGATAACGTAACAAATAGCAAGTAACAATAGTAGAAAGTGTGCAGCAAGGTGACCCAATCCTTTTTGTCGCAAAGGACAAGCTTGAAAGTTATCTTATATAAAGGATAGCGCTCTCGAGGACACATGGGAATTGTCATCTAGCCACGTTCATCATGTTTAGTTGATTCGTGTTTGCTACTTTGATAATTTGATATGTTGGTGTACCGGTGCTAGGGTCCTGTCCTTACTTGAATAAGAAACCCACTTATGATTACCCCCTCTCGCAAGCATCTGCAACTATGACAGAAGAATTAAGACAAATCTAACCATAACATGAAACATATGGATCCAAATCAGCCCCTTACGGAACAACGCATAAACTAGGGTTTGAGCTTCTGTCACTATCGCAACCCATCACTATTTTTTACTCCACAATGCCTTCCCTTAGGCCCAAGTATGAAGTGTCATGTAGTCAACGTTCACACGACACCACTAAGGGAAGCAACAAAATACATATCATCAAAATATCAAGCGAATACCAACTTCACATGATTACTTATAACAAGACTTCTCCCATGTCCTCGAGAACAAAAGTAACTACTCACAAATTATGTTCATGTTCAATATCAGAGGGGTATTGAATATGCCTAAGGATCTGAACATATAATCTTCCACCAAGTAAACCAACTAGCATAAACTACAAGATGTAATCAATACTACTAGCAACCCACAGGTACCAATTTGAGGTTTGGAGACAAAGATTGAACACAAGAGAGAAACTATGGTTTGATATGAGACGGTGCTGGTGAAGATGTTGATGAAGATTGATCCTCCCATGATGGAGGAAGTGTTGGTGATGACAATGGCTTCGATTTCCCCCTCCCGGAGAGAAGCTTCCTCGGTGGAATCGCTCCGCCGGAGAGCAAAAGTGCTCATGTTCAGGTTCTACCTCGAGAAGGCGGTGCTTCATACTGAAAGTCCCCCTCTTATTTATTTTTCTAGATTAAAACCCTTCATATAGCAGAAGAGGGGCACCGGAGGCCGCCTATGGGACCCACAAGGCAACTGGGCGCACCCAGGGGCTGGCCGCGCCCTGTTGCCCCCTCTGGTACTTCTTTGCTCCAATAATTCTTATATATTCAATAAAAAATCCCCGTGAAGCTTCAGGTCATTTGGAGTTCTATAGAATAGGTGTCTCCACTATGCCTTTTTCAGGTCCAGAACTCCAGCTGCCCGTAATCTCCCTCTCCATATAAATCTTGCAAATTAAGAGAGAAAATGCATTGTAATTATATCATAAAGTTGAATAATAACCAAAATCAATATAAATAATAGTAGGAAATCATGATGCAAAATGAACGTATCAAACATATTGTTCTATCATACATGGCATTCTAGGTTGTCACCGAAAATGGTCATCAACGACAATTTTTGGATCGTTGCCTAAGATATGATATTGCGTGATGGAGGAAGTGGTACCGTCATGATTTTAATTTTTATGACAGTGCTTCAGTGACGGTGGGAGTGACTCAGGCTGGGCATATAAACCGAAAACTAATGTCCCGAACCGAACTAACCGGCACCAAAGCCGAATTCACCGAAATCGAGCATTGCGGTTGTACTTTCGGTTTGCGTTTGATGAAAACCGAACTTAGTGTGGTCAATTCGGGTTTATCCTCCGGGTACCCGAATGGACCTAAAACCAAGTAAACACAGGGTCCAACCTACATGCCTATTGCTACTCAAGTGCTCTTTCCACTGCCCAAGTGCACGAGTCCCATGACTGCATCGGAAGAGGTGAGCCTGAGTAGTACCACAGTGAGCCACCGTCGCCCTAAATTTTGTGTAAAAGACAAAGTACTAGTACTATTTCTCCCGGGTCGTAGTAATAGTAAAGGAGCCACCACCACTAATTTTACAGAGTAAAGTTTTGCTCGGGAGTCAGGAGAATCAATAGGAGTAGTAGCTAGTACGCAGAGCTACAAGACTGTAGTACATCAGAATAAAGTATAGAGGTTCCTGCTGCTAGTACGTGTACTGTACATTCAGGCTGCTTGTAATGGGAGTATCATAGCTAGTATCATGCATGCCAACTAAGCAATTTTGACGAGGTGATATAGAATTAAATGAAGAAAGAGAGGGTTGAGTATCATATCATGTTATTGTATCATATTAAATGATGTGCTACTATGTGTCTTGCATGGTAATAAATAAACTATCATATGATATTAACATATGATACTATGCACTACGGATGTAATATCATACACTAGTATCATATGCATGATACTAGTATATGATACTCCCCATTACAACCAGCCTCAGAACAGAGGCAACGATTCTCGTTTATTTAATATATCTCGCTGCTATTCAATATAACCGATGACCGAATCAAAATTTCGATGCAGAGAATCATTGGTTAGCTAATTTTCTACTGACCGATCGGTCTGTATTTTGGCGGAACCGAAATTTTGAATACACCGAGGAACCGAACGCCCAACCTGAGGAGTGAGAGCCAAAAATGTCGTTGTGGCATTTTTCGTGACAAAAAAACGGTTATACGTGACACAAGTAAAACGTCGCAAAATAGAGAAAATTTTGTAGAGAGTGAATTTTTGGAACCCGGGTGTATTGGAGGACCTTATTTTAAAGTACTTTAAAAATCACATTTAAAGTTTCAAAAAATTCTGAAAAAAATTCTACGTGATCATATGGATGTATATTACATGTGTAAAGTCTGGTGATGAAATAAGTAAACATGTAAGCTATACAAAAATGACAAAATGGTGATTTCCGAATAGTGAATAGTACATGCACTATTCATATTTCCAAAAATCACGATTTTGCCATTTTTGTGTAACTCACATGGTTACTTATTTCAACATCAAACTTTGCACATGTGTAATATACATCCATATAAACATGTTGATTTATTTTCAGAATTTTTTGAAACTTCAAAATAGCATTTTTCACTATTCAAAATATAGGGCTCCAATGCACCCGTCCTCCAAAGTGACTTTTTGAAATTTTGTAGTGATAACATGGGAGGCCGCTAGCGCTTTGGTCCCATAAAGGCCACATCCACCATCTCGCTTGGTCTCACAGTTGGTGAGCATGCCAGCTTCACAGAGGCCAAGCTCACTATTCTCCCCCTCGTGCTAAAGTTAAACTTGGGCTCACGTCGGCCAGTGAGCTTGCCAGCTTCGTCGAGGCGAAGGCTACTCTTCGTTTCCCGCTAAGCTTCGGTGCTTATGCCTCATGGCCGGTCGCCTAGCTTGCTGCCAGGCATGGCATGGGAAACAGACGTTGGCAATCATTTTGACTAGGTTAGAATATGGTTTAGTTGAAATATGTCAAAAATGTAATGAATGTGCTTCAGTTTAGATGAAAAAATCATCTGGTTTTATGCAAAAATTATATAAGTTTGTTTAAATTTGCATCAAATGTGGCTAGACATTTGCGGTTGGCATTGGATATCCGTCTCTTGTATCGACAATGTTGAGGATATCGCTTATCGTTAGCATCTCGGTCAGCTGGGGATTAGAGATTAATCAGAAATCAGATGATTAATCGATTTTATCGGTTGACTATTAATCGGCCATTATTTTACAAATCCCAGGTTTCCAGCACTAAAATATGTTATATTCAACACAAAAACAATATTGGACAGAAGTGTTACCTTGATTCGTTGCATTTGAATCCTTGTACAATGACAAATAAAATAGGACATTTGTACATATTACATAACAAGGTTAGTAAAACACAAATAAACATATTTCTTGCACACATAGTGCTGGAAATAAGCCCAATTTTAGGTATATCCCCGATAAATCGCTTGTCAGAGCGATGAATCGGTCCAAACGATACATGGTGATGATATGACATACTCTTATCGGTCATCCACAAATTAGTGATAAATAGGAAGATAAATTGCTGAATCGGATAGTTTTTTGAACATTGGTGTCTGGTCCCTGTCTGGACCGGTCTGCGGACGGATGCAGTGTTCATTTTAGGGGTTCGGAGATGCCCTTACTCCATCTGCCTCACCACCAACCACTGACAGAACTACGTGTTACAAAGATGGCCCATGGCCCACCCAGCCATATCAATATAATGGAGGAATGAGAGTAGAATTGGTTCTGAGGAAAATAGTGGGTTTCCTTTGTGGTTGCCCAACTTAGATATTGTAGCTCCATCATTTCCAAAAAATATTCAGACACATCTTTTAAACAATTTTTTCGTAATAAAAGTGGAACCAATTGTGTGAAAAGTTTAACCAGCTCCCTGCACTGCTTTGATGTTTTCTGATTTGTTCATATAGTTTTTAATAGTCCCCAGAACAAATGTTTATTGAAATCTTTGGAAGTTTGAACCTACTAATTGCTTTGGTTGGAAATCCAATGATGATCTCATCTTATTTGTAAATCAGTTTCGAAACATATGTGTTGGTAGTTTTGTCTCTGTGCTTTTGCCTTCCGTGAATATTGAATTGAAATGTCTAGGAGATGAAACAAGGCTTCAAACAGCTCATCATAGTATAAGTAAATCATTGTATATTGTCAAAAAAATTGAGAGAAACAATAGGACTCTACCGCGTATTTTTATTGATCTTCAAATAAATAAATACAAGAAGCAAGTGTTCCAAAAATAAAAAGAAAGCTATAGAAATGAGAAGAGCCCTAGATGAGCAAAAAGCAACAATTACAATAATACAAGGGGGAGCAAGTCCCCAAATATACAAATATAAAAACCCAATTCTCCAAGCTGGAATAAGTCTTCCTTTTTGCCCTATGAAGTAGCCACTTGAGCTCTATCTTAAATTTGCTTCGGCATGCATAGAGATTAGGAGTAATTCCTTTGAAAATCCAGTCATTGCGAGTGGTCCAGATGGCCCAAGATGCCAGAATGATCATCTCTAGGGAGAAAGGCAACCCATTACTGGTTTTATGAGAACTAAAGTCAGTTTTGATGCCTTGGTGTTGAGTGGACCAAGAGGGACTAATATATGCCCAGCAGCCACGTACAATGGATGCCTTGGTTTTAAGAGAAGCATATCTGACAATTTACAATTGATATATATTGCCAGGTATACTTCTCTTCATATATAATACTACTAATTTGGGGAAAGGCATCTCGCTGAGTTTCAATATAAATCTTTAGGTCTGTATGGTGAAATCATCTTCAAAAAAGAAGATTTGTATCGACAACTGACAAGGACTACCACAATGAAAGCTACTCTTTGGGGCCCATGTTTCAGGATGCCGGCAACTAAGGTAATGACATTGGCATCCTATTCAGGTAGTGCATGGTTATATTTGATTACTAATTTATGCATGCAAGTAACGTAATAGCACTGGCATCATGTCTCTCGGCTAATACTTATATTTAATATAAGTTTCTTCGCACAATTACTCCTGATCCAACTGATTGGTCAGAACTAATGCACAAGAGACTGTAGGTATAGACTTCCAAACTTTGATGTTTGTTCAAATTAGCCCAAGGAAACTCTTTGCTCGCCGAACTTTGCGAGCAGAGTGGGAGGTATTTTTTTGCAATTTATTGTCTCTGGAGCATGAAGATAGAAGGGAATAAACCACTCTCTTTTAAATGGGTTCTCTTCTAAATCTAAATTAACATATCCAGGCCTTGGACCACCTTTTACATATCCATAATTGATAGGTTGCTCTTTTCTCATATTTTAAGTTGACCGAGAAATTTATAGATTACATGGTGGCTATGGTACACTGGTCTTGCGCTTTCTGTTCATAATTGGCCACTTTTTGTTGATTTGAACATGTTTATGTTTGGTCATGCCAAATATTGTTGATCGACATATGTTATGCTTGGTTATGCAGAAGGTACGACAGAAGTGGTAATTGTATGGATGGTTAGCAAAGAAAAAGAAAGGTTTGTTAGGTTTCAATGACATAACCCAACTTTCTTCTGTAGTACTCCATTCGATTCATATTAATTTCCTTATATTTGTCTAAATACGGATGTATCTAAACGTGTCTAGATACATCTGTATCTAGACAAATCTAAGGCAAGTAATATGGATCAGAGGGAGTAGCTTTTTTTTTATCCCGCTACATCATGAAATTAGTGAAAACTATATTTTATTCTTGTCGGTGACCAAAAGGGAAAAGAACAAGCATTGATGAACACTTGGATTCCCGACATAGACAAAGCTAGAATGTGATACTCATCAGTATATTACATGGGAGGGCGATAGAACATGTTTATGTGAAGCCTCTATGCCCAATGAAGCATGCTTTACACATTCTCTCTTGCAAACATCCATTGCACGATAACACTTCAGTGTTACTAAACAACAGAAACAAAATGACTCATTTTTGCAAATCGAAATTTCTTTTCTATGGACGCATAATCCAGTTGGTACATTGATCTTCTCATTTTCTTGGCCTTCCATGGTTTGACCTATGAAATACAAGAAAATTATTAATATATCCAAAAAGCTATTGATATTCTCATTTTGTTGGCCTTCATCCTTACTAATCATAGACAAAAACAGACTTGGAAATCTGTAAGCACCTCTAGATGAGAAAGGTTATGCACAACCTATGTACTATCTGTCTACCATAGAAAAAGTGCTCAAATTTAGTAATAAAGTGTATGTATGTATATAATATATAATTAGTGCGTTTGTATCCACTTACACTGTGTATGTATAATAGAGCACAGGAGAAGCACACAGAATATGGTCCCTGCAGTGATGGAGTTCATGTACTTTTTCATCTACTTAGCGCAATGCAATGGTAGGTGTTTGTTTAATGCTCTTCACGGTACTCTAGAGTACGATGTTAGGTGTGTCCTAGCACCATCCATATATATAAATGATAGGGATATATTCTACCAAAGTTTTAAGGCTATTTCCAAATATATTTTCTAGAAATACCCTTAATTGTGCATTAAAATATATATTTACAAATTATGGCCCATTACTTGGAAATATCTTTAATTATGCTATAATAAATATATAGTACAGTAGCACAATATATATTTATCATAGCATAAATATTTAACATAAATATATATTATATAATAAATGTATGATCTATATATATGTACAATTGTAAACAATGAACCACTTGTTTTTTGCAATAGATACAAAGCGTTCAATCCTGACCCCGTCCCGGTTCTCCTGCTCGCCCGAATCAATCACACGTCAAAATCTTGGCTGATTTTTTCCCGTCATTTATGGATGGTTTTAATTCTAATTTAAGGAGGAGGATACATGCCTGATTTTTCTTGTGATTTAAGGTGGATTTCAATTCCCATTTAAGGCGAAAGATACATGCCTGATTTTGTTCGCGTGATTTCAGGACATAGATAATGTATGTTTTTTCGTGGTAAAAAGATCCTGATTTTTTCAAGTGATTTAGGGAGGGTTTCAATTCCCTTTTAAGGAGAAAGATACACGCCTGATTTTATTTGCGTGATTTAAGGATTGAGGTAATGTATGTTTTTTCATGATAAAAAGATCGTTAAAAGTGGCATTCGAACCCTCAACCTCTCCATTGAGAATTGAGTAAGATAAACAACTAGACAATATATTATTTTTTGTTAGTTCTCTAATTGAGATCTTATTTATAAACATGTGAACCACACTGGAACCAGCAACAGTTAGTTGTGCTGTTGTACTGAAGAGAGGCTCGGTGAAATTGATTTGGCCAAGGGACCTTGTGTAGTAAGATATTTACCGGTATGGTTAACACAATAACACGATGAGAGCTTGATTTGGTAATTTATGCACCATAGAGCTGATGATTTACATAGGAACACTGTGGTAACTTTGGCTCCGGACATTTTTTTATTGAAAACATAACCCCTAACTTATGTGTTAACGACATTGGTAATATATGCACCACCGACTTGATAACTTATGCACAAACACCATGATATTTTTGACCAGTGGAAGAAAAATGGTTAAAAACATACCGCAGTAACTTCTGAGCAAATAGCATGGTAATTCACACAACGTAGACCTAATAACTTACGTACAAACACCATGATAACTTTTGACCCCAGCAATTTCGTTTATTAAAAACACAACGCGATAACTTCTGTGTAAATTGCATGATAAGTTACGCACCACAAAGATGGTAACTCACGTGCAAACACCATGGTAATATTTGACTCGGGAATAAAGTTGGGGGAGGGGTTGTTCAAACATAACCCACGTAATTTCTGTGTAAATATCACAGCAATGTACGCACCGCGGATCTGATAGCTTATTTTCAATCACCATGTTAACTTTGACCCGGATAAAAAAATGTTGTTGAGACATACCCTTGGTGCCTTCAGTGTAAATATCACGGTAATGTATGCATTGCAGACCTGATAACTCACACAAAAACACCGCGGTGACTTTGACCAGAGAGAAAACGTTGTTGAAAACATACTCTCGATTAATTTGCGTAAATAGCATGATAATATAGGCACTGCACACATGATAACTCACATACGAACACCGTGATAACTTTAACCCGGGGGGATTTTTGTTTAGAATATAGCCCGGTAACTTATGTTTAAATATCATGGTAATATATGCACTACAAACTTGATAACTCATGCAAAACACCGCCGTAACTTTTGAACTGGGGAGAAAGTTGTTGAAATCATACTCCGGTAACATCTGCATAAATATCATGGTTAAATATCCATAGAAGCGTTGATAACTCAAGTAAAAACATGATGGTTACTTTTTGACCCCGGGATAAAAATTTGTTCAAAAACATACCGCCTAGCATGATAATATAAGATAGTAGAGCTGATAAGGATAGAATAATTTGGACGTGCATGAAGAAATAAAATAAGGTGTGGGATCACACATGCACTCATTCGGTTCTATCACAAGATTCGGAATAGTCGCGAGTTATCACGCTCCTTTTCAATAGCGCCCCCTAGTCGAAGTTACCGCAATATTTTGTACATTAGTTATTCGGTCTGTGGTGTATACATTACCATGTTATTTGCATATTAATTATCAGATGTGTTTTTAACCATTATGTCGCTCCCCTCCTGTCAAAGTTGCCACGATGTTTTCTATATAAATTATTAGGTCTGCAATGCGTATATTACCATGGTATTTACTCCAAAGTTAGCGTGGGTATTGTTTAACTAGTTTTTTTCTAGGATCAAAACCACCACGGTGATTGTACCTATATTAGCATGTATGTGCTACGTAGGTTACCACGCTACTTACACAGAATTGTCGAGGTATGTTTCAACCAATTTTTCTTGGGTCAAAGTGTAACAACCCGAGACCGACGCTCCACATGCCTTCGACGTATTTCATTATTGCCGCGCTATTTAATTGTTTGTCGCATTCGTTATCGCATCATCTGCATTGCATAGGCACTCCATTGCCGTCATTTTTCAAAACTTGCATCCATTCGTAGTTGTCGGTTCTCCCAGTGGTCGTCGTTGACCGTTTCAAGACCAACCACACTCGCACGTGCCCGTGACATCGTGAAAATATTGTTTTATCAGTGGGGATAAAACATTCTCGGAATGGGTTGAAAGTTGGTGTGTGGTCTTAACATATTGTAGGTAGACTACCTGCCAAATTTCGTCACATTCGGAGTTCGTGTGATACTCGAACCTTTAAACCTATAGCAGCACTATAGCCGGTAAAACAGTAGACGTTTAGGTGTTTTAAAACTTGTCGCCGGGCTGCCCGTCTTCCCTCTCCTCTCAACCCAAAGCCCCCCTACACACCTACACATTTCACTTAGTCCCCCCTCTCGCCAGAGCGTCCGATCACGATCAGAGGTTCCGAAAACACTCAAAACCCTCAAACCCTAGCTCCCATGCTATATATGGACACCCCTTTGTCCAAATCGAACAACCTAGCCCCTTCCCCTCAGAATCCGTGCCACCCCAAACCCTAGCCGCCACTTCTCGCCTCCCCACCCACCTACAACTGTTGTTGCCTGGCTCCTTAGCCGCCGGCCCGCCCGAGCCCGCGCGCAGCCTGCGAAGCCCATTGGGGCATAGGTGGCCGCCGCCTGCAGCTGCCGCGCCCGAGGCTCCTCCCTCCCGCACTCGTTGGCCTCGGCCTCCTAGCCACCCCATGTCATCCGACCACCGGAGCCTCACCGGCGAGCCCCTGCGCCGCCTGTCGCCCTCATCTTCTCTCTTCTTTGTCTCTCTTTCTCTCCCCTCTAACCTCTTCTCTCTCTCTCCCCGCAGGAGCCCGCCATGGCCAGGCCTCGAGCTTGCCGGCCACCTCGCTCGATGTTGCCTCACCGTTTCGGGCCATCTTCGGCACGGATCCAGTATGATTCGGCCGAGATATGCCGCCCGCGACCTCCTCTGGCCCCTGTCTGCCAACCGTCGCCCTCGTCGCTGGCATCGCTTCCGCTGCCATGGCCGGCTCCTCCACCCATGGGACGACTTCGTCCCACTCCGCCCCCGGACCCCGCCGTTCGCCCAACCAAACACGGCCCCGACCCATGCATGTACCACTTCGTCCCGTTTTCCCCCGAGGTGAAATTCCACTAAGGCCCTGGAGAGTGTCCGATTTTACTCATATATGCATTTTGTGATGATTGTATCTTGTAAACCGTGCATCTGATTGATATGAACTTTATATGTGAATTGATCTACAAAATGTGTCTACAAACCATGCATCCATCTTCATGTTGTAATCTGGGTTACAATAGGGCATCATGAACTAATCTGCGGAACTGTTAAAACATTCAAACTTTCATTGATCATTGCTACCAACCTATAGCTTATATGGAGATTGTCGGTGTACTAAGAAACAGGGTCCTTAGCACCCTGATTTCTGCACCAAACGCAGCAGCCTCAAGCCTGGCGAGATCTTGCCGCGCACGAGCATTCCTCCAGCTACAGCAAGCAATGGCCAAGTGAACCCGGCAAGACGCCTTGTCGGGGCCTCAGGGATGCATGCACCCGCCAAGGACTCCCCCGCCAAGGCCCAGCTCCACTTCTCTAGGCTGGTTGTCTACATCGACCAGGTGGCGAGTGGGCAGGCGGATAGGTGGAACCGGCCAGGGCGCGTGGCAGCTTGGAGGGATTTACAGCAGCTTTAATGACACCCGTCCCATGGCATGGCAAAAGAATAGAAGGTAGCTGGGCAGATGGCACGGAAGGAGATGCAATCCTTGAATAATCTGAACATAAACCCACAATTCATCGAATCCCAACAAACGCACCGTACAAAAGAATTACATCGGATAGATCAAAGCGAAGATGTGATGATCATTGTATTGAAGATCAAGAGAGAGAGAGAGAGAGAGAGAGAGAGAGAGAGATCTAGGTACTAACTACGGACCCGTAGGTCTGTGCTGAACTACTCACACATCATCATGAGGGCAGGAAGGTTGATGAAGAGGCCCTCCATGATCGACCCCTCCTCCGGCAGGGTGCCGGAACGGAGCTCCAGATGGGATCCCGTCGAAACAGAGACTTGCGACGGCGGAAAAAGTGTTTCGTGATGCCCTTTAGGGTTTTTGAATATATGTGAATTTATAGGCCAGAGAACGGGGGTAGGAGGGCCACCAGGGAGGAACAAGCCATCAGGGCACGGCCACCCCCCTGGGCACGCCCTGTTGGCTTGTGCCTCCCTCGTGCGGCCACCGGTCTTCTCCTGAAGCTTCCAGGTCTTCTTTTGGTCCAGAAATAATCATAAAAAAGTTTCGGGGCAATTGGACTTCGTTTGGTACTGTAAACCCAAAAAGTAAAAAACATGCAGAAAACAGCAACTAGCACTGGGCACTGGGACAATAGGTTAGTGCTCAAAAATAATATAAATTGGTAAATTATTACTCAAAAACTATCCTAGAAAGATAATATGTCAGCATGGAACAATAAAAAATTATAGATACATTGGAGATGTATCAGCAAGTTGCTGGGATTTCTGGAGTCGGAACGAGGTATCGAGGCTAACCCGGACAAGATCAAAGCGGTGACCTCGCTTGCTAAGCCGACCAATGTCAATGACGTCCAGCGTATGGCGTGTCTCATCGCGGCCCTAAGACATTTTATAAGCCGTCTGGGTGAAAAGGCAATTCCTCTATATCAGTTATTGAAGAAGACAGACAATTTTGTCTGGACTAATGCTGCAAATGACGCTTTCGAAGCTCTTAAGAAGCAATTGGTTGAGCCGCCCGTCCTTGCCACCCCGATCACTAAAGAGCCTATGCTCCTGTACATCGCCGCAAATAATAAAGCGGTGAGTGTAGCAGTGGTCGTGGAGCGAAACGAGGACGGGAAGGAATATCCAATTCAGTGGCATGTCTATTATGTCAGCAAAGTTTTGACCTTATCTAAGCAACGATACCCATGTCGGCAGAAATTGGCATTTGATGTTTTCATGGCTAGCCGCAAATTGAAACATTATTTTCAGGAGCATCCGATCACTGTGGTCAGTTCAGCTCCCCTTGGAGATATCATACAAAACCGGGAGGCTACTGGCCGGGTCGCTGAGTGGGCAATCGAGCTTGGACCTCACCATGTGAAATATATGCCTCGGACGACTATCAAATCTCAGGCACTGGTGGATTTTATTAATGATTGGGCCGAGCTACAAGTCCCGGAGGAACGTCCAGATAACACGTACTGGACGATACATTTTGATGGCTCTAGGCAATTGGAAGGCTCGGGGGCTGGAGTCATTCTATCTTGCCCATGAGGTGATAAATTGTGTTATGTTTTATGGCTCATGTTCCCTTGTAGTAACAATGCAGCTGAGTATGAGGCTCTCCTCCATGGGCTCCGCATGGCTAAGGAAATGAACTTAAGCCAAGTCAGATGTTTGGGCAACTCAGATTTGGTGGCTCAGCAAGTATCATGGAAATGGGATTCAAAGGATCCTCTCATGGTGGCTTGTAGGCGTGAAGTCACGGTCATCGCAGGTCATTTTCAGGGTTACCAGGTTGATCATATTGATCGCCAGCTCAATGAGGCCGCAAATGCTTTGTGTAAGTGCATCTAGTGCCCCTTAGTGATTTTGGTGTATTGAAGACTTATAGGTTAAGGGACTAATATGTTTGTAAGTGTACACAGGCTCTATAAGCCGCTAAGGAGTTTGATATATTCGAAGAATGTCGACCCCTAAAAATGAATGTCCTCATCTGAAGACTTTGGTGAAGACTTTGCTGAAGACTTTGGTATTCTCTGAAGACTTTGAAATTGAAGAAGATGGTGTGACCTTGAAGATATGAACAAGGACAATGAAGCGTGAAGACTTTGTTTTTACTGTTTCATTTCCTTTCTTTGATCATAGGAAACACCGTACTGTTAAAGGGGGTCGAGGTAATACTAAGGAAAAATTTCCAACTGATGCTCAACTCAAAAGCCTCCACATAACCCAATCCTTCGAGTGAAGCCTTTGGAAACCTCTTGCAGTTCAGTCAAGTTCTTCAGAGACAGAGACGATGTTCTTCTGGTCTCTGAGGAAATTGGTCTGACTGAGGAGTTAGGATTTCGCCAGTGCGAATTGCCTACAAGTGAGGAATATGATAAGCCCTGGGGAATTTGACAGTTCAAATTCCGACCATTGTTGTGCCTTGCGCCAGCTGTCCAGATATTCTATCCACCTAACGGTCATATGATTGGGGGGGCATTTATGTCTTATCATGTCGGGTTGCACCCTGGCTATAAATAGCCGCCCCCCTCAACCACTAGCTGGTTGGCTGCTCCGAGAGAGAACTTGACACTTGTCATTTGAGAGCATCCCATTCCTCGAGGACTTTGAGCGAAAATCATTAGTGAGGAAAAACCCATCCTCCGAAGACTTTGATAGAAAATCATCAATGAGGAAAAACCCGAAACCCAAACCACGAAAACCCATAGTGATTGAGCATCACTGAAGAAATTGTTCCTGTGTGGAGCCTACACCTTTTACCTTTGAAGACTATGTATCTTCCAGACGGTTAGGCGTCATGGTCTAGTGCATCCTGCAGTCAATTGGGGATCGCCGGGTGACCGTGGTCTAGAGCATCCAACAGTCAATTGTGGATCGCCGGGTGACCAGTTTGTGAGGGTTTTGGAAGTCTACCCTGAAGACTTACCACGAGTGTTGGGCGAGGACTGTGTGACCTTAGCTCAAGGAGAATACGGTAAGGACTGTGTTTCCTCTGGTTTAAATACCAGGCCGCTCCAAACCAGACGTACGACTGTCACAGCAGTTGGAACTGGGTCATCAAACCATTGTCTTCATTGAGCTACCTGGTTCCATTTCCTCAACCTTTTCATTTCCTCGTATACCTGTTGATGAAATTGATTGTTACTGTTTGAAGAATTTGACTGAAGACTTTCTCAATTTCCTCACCTCAAATTCTCCAGTCACCTTATATTCTGCCTGCTTATCCTATTCACGCTACTCATGCTCTATGTATGTTTCATTTCATCATGATGACTATGTTACTGCTATGTTTCACATGCACTCGAGTACTTATTCCGCTGCGAGTAGTTCGTCACTTAGCAAATTCCTCAACTAGTATTTCCTCAAGTGACGAATTTGTAAAAATCGCCTATTCACCCCCTCTAGTCGATATAACGCACTTTCAATTGGTATCAGAGCAAGGTACTCCCTTGTTCTGTGTGATTTTGGTTTAACCACCTGGAGTTTTAGTTATGTCGACTGCAGGCATGATCAAGGTCTCAGCTGGGTGTCCTACCTTCGATGGGACGGACTACCCCTACTGGAAGAACAAGATGCGCATGCATCTTGAGGCAATTGACAACGATCTCTGGTATGTTGTGGAAAATGGTGTTCCCTTTGTCACTCCCACTATCAACGCTGCTCATGTGAAGAGATTCAAGCAACTCGACTCTCAAGCGAAGAATATCATATGTGGCCATCTGAGCAAAGCTCAGTATGGCAGAGTGAGTGCTTTGGAGACTGCTAAGCTTATCTGGGATAGGCTGTCCAAAGTCAATGAAGGCATTTCAACTCAATGTGACTCTCGAGTTGATGTTCTTCGCAATCTCTTCAACCGCTTCAAAAGACTCGACAACGAAAATGTTCAGCAAACTTTCGATCGCCTCACTGATATCTCAAATGAGCTACAGACTCTTGGTGCCACTGACATCACCGACCATGAGGTGGTGAAGAAACTGCTGAGATCTCTTGACTCCTCATTCGATACACTTGCTTTGATGATTCAAGAACATGGAGACTACAAGTCACTAGATCCTGCTGATATTCTTGAGAGACTCAATACTCATGAATTCCAACAAGCTGAGAAGAGATACCTCTACGGGCCAAGTTATGGAAGATCTCATGCTTTGAAGGCCAAGGCAATTTCCTCATCCGAAGGCGAAGAATCTGACAGTAGCCTTGGTGATCCTGAAGAACTTAGTCAGGAGCTTGCAATGCTCATGAGGAAATTCCAGAAGTTCTCAAGGAGAGGTCGGTTTGGAAAATCATCAAAAAGTGGCATGAAGAAATCAGATTCTTCATCAAGCGACTACAAGAAGAGAACTTGCCACAAATGCAAGAAATTTGGTCACTTTATCTCTCATTGTCCTCTCTGGGAAAAAGAGTCAAGAAAGAAGAAATACAAGGATGACAGTTTTGATGACTCGAAGAAAAAGAAGAAATCTTCAAAGTCCTCATCTGCAAAGTCCTCATCTTCAAAGTCCTCATCGCACAAGAAGAACAACTTAAGGAAGGCTCGGGCACTTATCGGCAAGGAAATGGATTCTGAAGAAGAATATGAAGAATATGAGGAAGAGGAAGAATCTGAGGAGGAGTCGGACTCTGGTGTGGCAAGCCTGGCTCTCGCCACTGCTTTCGTCAGCAAGTCAATCTTCAATGATGAGGAAAATGGCAACTCCAATGATTCTGACGTCAGCAATGATGACTATGCTCCCACTTATTGCTTCATGGCAAGTAGTGCCCAGGCAACCACAGTATGTCCTGTCTTTGATGGATCTGACTATCCCAAATGGAAAGTCCTCATGCGGAAGCACCTCATGTCGAAGAACAGCGAGCTATGGACTATTAGTGAGCTTGGACTGACTGATCTCTGCAAGATGGAAAATGCTGATGACATTCTCAAGTACATACAGCTGGACGCCCAGGCGAAGAATATCATCTACTCTAGCTTGTCAAAGGTCATGTTCAAAAGCATCTCCCATCTTCACACTGCAAAGCTCATCTGGGACAGGCTCTCTGATGTTCATGAAGGCTATCGCACTCGTCAAGATCCCAGGTTCATCGAATACAAGAACTTCCTCAAAACGAAAAAGACTGATCCAACTTCATCTTCCTCATCTATGTGTCTCATGGCCAAAGGATCAAAGGTACTCTCACACCATTCCTCTTCTGAATCAAGTGATGGTGAATCTGAGGATTACATGAAACCTAGCTATTCCAAACTTCCTAATATTGCTACTAAACAACAAAGTGTCATTGAAAAGCTTCAGAAATAGCTAGACAAAAAAGCGATGACCTGTTGAATGAGGAAGTGGATCATACTCAAACTTTGACTAAGGACCTTCAAAGTCTTCAGTCCAAGTATGATAACCTTCAAAGTCGTTATGAGGCCCTCTTAGTCGATCATGAGAATCTTTCTTATGAATTTCTTCAAAGAAAGCAAGATCTTGAGAAACTAAGGGTGTCTCATGAAGATCTTCAAAGGGACAATGATTCCTTGCTTGCTCAACAGATCAGTACCGCTCAGGAAGATTTTGTTCCACCTTGTTTGAAATGCATCGAACGTGAAACTGCTCATTCTTCACCTGAAAGTTCAAATGTTTTTATCGCTGCAAATTCTTCAACTATTTCTGTGGTCACAAATTCCTCATCTGAGGATACCACTAGTATCACTGACGACAATGCAGGGTTGAAGGAATTGTATGTGACAGGCATATACAAAAGTCTCAAAGGGCATCAAACCCTTTGTGATGTGCTTAAAAAGCAGATTCTGAACAGGAACCCTAGGAAAGAGGGTATTGCCTTTGAGAGGAAACTCAATGCTGATGGATCCTATTGGAAACCTGAGCAGTATCCCAAAACCTCTTGGGTTGCTGCAAAAGGACCTCCTGTAGATCCATCCACTTTATCTGGTTTTACTTGTGAATCTTCATATTCCTCTGATGAGTCAATTGACACCAACTATAAACTGTTCAAAAATCAGAATGGTGAAGTATTTGCCAGATATGTTGGTACTAACTGCAGGAACGGTCCTCCAATGAAGAAAATCTAGGTTCCCAAAAGGTACCTTGAAAATCTTCAAGTGAATGTCCTCACGACACCACCAGTGAAGAACAGGAACCCCAGATCAAATTCTTCAGTTGGACCAAAGTCTTCACAAGGACCAAAGTCCTCATATGGACCAAATTCCTCATGTGGTCAAAAATCATATCATTCTCGTGCTAATGCTTCTGTTTTGCAGGGAAAATCTAAGGGTCATGAATATGCTCATTATTCTTCAAATCATTATATTCATAAGTCCTCGAAGAATTTCTCTGCTTATTCATATGAGTACTCTAACCCCAGTCCTGTGAAACGAAGTGCACTTGCTTCTATGTCACCCTTCTCATATGGAACTCGCAGAATGATGAACTCTTTGCCACCCCTCCAGATGTGGGTGGTGAAGAAATTGAACTAATCTCTTATGCAGGGTCAGGTCTCCAGACGAACTTGAACGTCTGATGAATTTGCTGGAGACCTGAGGAAATGCTTGAAAGGACGGAAGCTATCCATGAAGAGATGAATTATTCATTTCTCACGTCCTCACATTACTTTGCTTACTATACTATGTGATGAAATTCAATCTGATGAATTTGAAGTCATATTCTTCGCTCTGAAGCATATGCATTTGTAAACTGTACTAATTCATCTGCAGGATGAAATACCCAAGGCAACTGAGTGGGTCCTCGACAGTGGATGCACCAATCACATGACTGGTGACAAGAACCTATTGATGAACATTCCACTGGCTCCCTCCCATCTGAAGCATATCACCTACGCTGATAAAGGAAAAAAGCAAGGTATTGGGTCTAGGTAAGGTTGCAATCTCGAAGGATCGACACATGGATAAGGTGATGCTTGTCGAGTCCCTAGGATTCAACCTCATGTCTATCTCAATGCTTTGTGATCTTGATATGGTTGTCATCTTTGGCAAATACCGTTGTGTTGTCATTATGGAATCTGACAAATCCAAAGTCTTCGAAGGCTTTAGGAGAGGAGACTTGTATATTGTTGATTTCTCTACAGGTCCACAGCCGGCCACATGTCTACTTGCAAAAGCCTCAGAAGGCTGGCTATGGCATCGACGACTTGGACATGCAGGCATGAGGAACTTGCACACACTCGCGAAGAAAAAGCACGTCATTGGTATTGAGGGTGTCAAATTCCTCAAGGATCACTTGTGTGGGGCTTGTGAGTCTGGAAAGATGACCAGATCCAAGCATCCATCCAAGACTATCATGACTACCACTCGTCCTTTTGAATTGCTTCATATGATTCTCTTTGGTCCTACTCACTATGCCACACTAACAAATACTCCATGCTTATATGGCTTTGTTATTGTTGATGATTTCTCTCGCTATACTTGGGTGCACATTATCCTGTATAAATCTTAAGTGCAAAATGTCTTCAGACGATTTTCTTCAAGGGCCTCAATGAACTTCGGCGTCAAAATCAAGCATATCAGGAGTGATAATGGCACTGAGTTCAAGAACACTGGTCTTGATGATTATCTTGATGAACTTGGTATTACTCATGAGCTATCTGCCCCTTATACTCCTCAGTAGAATGGCGTTGTGGAGCGCAAGAACAGGACTCTTGTTGAGATGGCTCGCACCATGCTTGATGAATACAAGACCCCTCGTCGCTTCTGGCCTGAGGCAAACAATACTGCCTGCCACATCATCAACAGGGTTTATCTTCACAAATTCCTCAAGAAGACTTCATATGAACTCCTCACTGACAAGAAACCCAATGTGAGTTATTTCAAAGTCTTCGGTGCAAAATGTTTGATTAGAGATCCTCACCACAGTTCTAAATTTGCACCGAAAGCACATGAAGGTTTTATGCTTGGTTATGGAAAGGACTCGCACACCTACAGAGTCTTCAACACGTATCACAACAAGGTTGTTGAAACTGTAGATGTGCGGTTCGATGAAACTAACGGCTCGCAAAGAGAGCACCTGCCTCCTGTGCTAGATGAATTGCCTCCTGAGGAATCCATTAGGTTCAAGGCCACTGAAGATGTGATCCCTACTAAAGAACAACTACTCTCTGAAGAAGTTGTGCCCAACTCTGAAGACATTCATGCTGATACACCTGAAGACCATGGTGCTGAAGAAAATGCTCAGCCTCAACAAAGTCTTCAACCTGCTCATCCACGACTTGCAAATGAAGTGCAAATCGAGAAAATCCTCGACGACATCAATGCACCAGGTCCCCTCACACACTCAAAAGCTTCACATTTGTTTAACTTTTGTGGGCACTTTGCTTTTGTCTCTATCACAGATCCCACCAAAGTTGATGAAGCATTCCTGGAGCCTGAGTGGATTCAAGCCATGCAAGAGGAATTGCATCAATTCAAGCTCAACAACGTGTGGGAACTCGTCAAACGCCCAGATCCTCGCAAGCACAATATCATAGGTACCAAGTGGATCTACCGCAACAAACAAGATGAACTTGGTCAAGTAGTGAGGAATAAGGCCCGTCTTGTGGCTCAGGGCTACACACAGGTTGAGGGAATTGACTTTGATGAAACTTTTGCACCTGTTGCTAGACTTGAAGCTATTCGCATATTGCTTGCTTATGCTAACCATCACAATATCATATTATATCAAATGGATGTGAAAAGTGCATTCCTCAATGGTAAGCTTGATGAAGAAGTATATGTTGCTCAACCCCCAGGTTTTGAAGATCCTAAGTATCGTGACAAAGTCTTCAGACTCAACAAGGCCCTCTATGGCCTCAAGCAAGCCCCTCGGGCGTGGTATGACACACTGAAGGGATTCCTCATGAAGAAAGGCTTCAAACCCGGTTCACTTGACCCAACTCTTTTCACAAAATCATATGATGATGAATTATTTGTGTGCCAAATATAAGTGGACGATATTATCTTTGGATGTACTGACAAACGTTACAGCGACGAATTTGCCTATATGATGAGCAAAGAATATCAAATGTCTATGATGGGCGAGCTTAAATTCTTCTTAGGGCTTCAAATTCGTCAACAACGCAATGGCATCTTCATATCTCAAGAGAAATACCTCAAGGATGTCCTGAAGAAATTCGGCATGCAGGATTGCAAAGGCGTCAAGATTCCTATGCCCACATCGGCTCAACTCTGCTCTGACGAAAGTGGTAAAGATTTCGATCAGAAGGAATACCGCTCCATGATTGGTTCTTTATTGTACATATGTGCATCTAGGCCAGATATTATGCTTAGTGTTTGCATGTGTGCCCGATTTCAAGCGAAACCGAAGGAATCACACCATAAGGCTGTGAAACATATTCTTCGATATCTAGCTCACACTCCAACACTAGGATTATGGTACCCCAAGGGCTCAGATCTTGACCTCATTGGATATTTTGATTCTGATTATGCTGGTGATCGTGTGGACCGCAAGTCAACATCAGGCACTTGTCATTTCCTCGGACGATCCTTAGTCTGTTGGTCCTCAAAGAAGCAGAAATGCTTGTCACTATCAACTGCTGAAGCTGAGTACATTGCTGCTGGTTCTTGCTGTGCTCAATTGCTATGGATGAAGCAAACCCTCAAGGACTACGGCATCAATGTGAAGAATGTTCCTCTCTACTGCGACAATGAGAGTGCCACCAAGATTGCTCACAACCCAGTTCAGCACTCCAAGACCAAGCACATCCAGACTCGTCATCATTTTCTTCGTGACCATGTGATGAAGGGCGATATCTTCCTCGACCACGTGAAGACTGAAGAACAACTGGCTGATATATTCACAAAGCCCTTGGATGAGAAGAGATTTTGCAAGTTGCGGTGTGAGCTAAATATCTTAGAATCTTCGAATGTTCTTTGAAAGGACACACATCCTAACACTTATGCAAAATTGATGACTTCGATATGCAACACACGAAGTAACGATTTTCTTCAATCAATGAAGACTAACACTCCAGGTGTGAAGAAATTAATGAAGAATTTGATTCTCAGAACCCTACGACAATTGTACGTGGTGTCTGAAATCATCATTCTTATACGGTGGGTAACGCCACCAACAACAGCTGAAATTCTTCAAGTTTGAGTTTTTCATCATTTTGCAAATTCTTAAAATTATCAATTTCTTCAAGTTTGCAAATTCCTCAACCTTCAAATTCTTCAAACTTTTCAACTGATGTTCATCACATGAGTTTTTCTTCGTTGACTATATATGTATATATATTGAGTTTTTCAATGTCCCCAACAGCATTCACTTATAGCTATTTCTTCAAGTTGATTTTCATCTAAGTGAATGTGATCGGACCCGTTACCCCTCTATGCTAAACTCAACCTAGTCTATTCACAAATTCTTCATATGCGTTCTACTTTGAAACCCGTTCAAAGTCTTCACTGTGTCCTTGACAACTGAAGAATTTGCGAACGAAACTTTAAAATATTCAATTTCAAATTTTTGGCGATTGCCGCTCAAACTGAAGGCCTCACGCCCACGAAAGCCTCGCAGTAGAAGGCAAAGACAGACAAGAGCAGGATGGAGTTGGGTTGGAGGTGAAGGGCTTGGATCCCATAGTGGTCGAGGATGGCGGTGAAGAACGCGGAGAAGGGCGGGACGAGCCCGGCGAAGATGCTATGGAGAAAGAAGGGGTAGACCGCCTTAGACGAGGGCCGCTTCTCCGAGGAGCTGCCCCATATCAAGGTCCGCCCCCACTCGTTGGTCTCATCCGCCGTCGACGGGAGCACGGGGACGAGGTCCTCGTCCTTGGCGATGGTGGAACCTGAGAGCGCCGGCGAGATAGGAGCGGAGGCTGAGCTCTAGGCCTCTGGCTTCTGCTTGCCGGCGGGAGCCATCGGGAAGCTCGCGGGGCCAAAGCGGCAAGGAGGAGGACGGAGCGGCGCCGGATCTGGAGAGGCCTCTGCTAGAGCCGGAGACCTGGAAAGCAAGAGCAAGTGCGCAAGAAGGGAAAGCAATAATGGCCCAGCTCTAGAAGTCAGGCTCTTGTCAGTTCGGGCGGTGGCCGAAGGGACGAAGGACGCCCGACATCAACTGCACGACACGCGCCAGTCGTGGCCCGCAGGGGTTGGGGCCCGCGGCGCTTCGGGCCGCCCTCAAGGCTTCGCCCGGAAGCCGACTCAAGCGTGCCTTGGGCCCGGGGGCTACTGTTGGCGTTCTGGGAACGGGGGTACCCAGACCTGCCAGCCTGCGGCCCAGGCCATGGCCCACTTCGTCTGCCAAACACAGCCGTGCACAGCCCCACTCGAGACAAGTCCCTCGTGAGGCCCCTAGGCTCGCGAGGAGGAGCAGCGTCAAGACCGGCAAGGGATGGGCCTCCCCAGGCCCACTCCGGAGCGGCGGAGATCTCTATGCAGAGCCCGGCCTCAGGAGTCAAAGATGACGCAAGGAAGGACAGGAGGGTGCCAGCGCGCCAGGCGGCGCAGTTTTCCCTTTGGTGCAAAGGGAGCAAGGGCGTACGCGGGTTCCAAAAGCATCCCCCAAAGGTTTCCATTCCGGTGCAACAAGACCACGACCACTAGCCCCGTAGGACGGATGTCAGCGCCGAGCCGACCTCTACATCATCGACAGCAACTTTGCAGGCGAAGACCGCCTTTGGGCAGGACGGGCATGTACTCCTGTCCCCCTTTAAAATTGGCCGTTGTGGGATCCCTTCCCGCCATTGCGATAAGGGAAGAGGACCCGGGCCACCGCTATATATAGAGGCTAGGCTGCACCGTAGAGGGGCATCGGAAATCGGTCAATCCTCTCATCCATCACCAAGCCGACAGAGGGCCAAGAACACCTCAGGAGCGCCCTCACGAGGCTCAGAAACACTGTACTAGTTCATCCACCACACCTCCTCGAGAGGCAATCCACCAAAGCAGGAGTAGGGTATTACGCTTCGCGGCGGCCCGAACCTGGGTAAACTACCGTGTTCATCTTCTTCCTCGTCATCGCGCGAGTTCATCGTTGTGTCCATCGAGTAGCGAGCTAGGTAGGGCGAGGCTGCAGGGGATCTTCGCACACGCCCCTGTGTTCGAATCTTAAGGGTTTTACGGAGCCCAAAATCCGACATTTGGCGCGCCAGGTAGGGGGCGTGTCGGAGTCTTCCTCAAGCCAAGATCTTCTCCCACCTCGCCGTTCCGATATCTGACGCTCGCCGAGCCCGCGCCGAGCGCCGAGCTGCCCGCGTCGCCCAGACGGCGCCTGTGGGCCGCGCCGAGGCACGCCGGTCAACCTCGCCTGTGGCCAACGCTGCCACAGGCCCGGACGCCCACGAGCTACAAGACTCGTCCCAGCCGGTCACCGCGCGGCGCGATGGCCACACCGCCACTCCATCGATCGTCCCAGCTTTCGGGTCGTCCTCCCACTTCTGGCCCGGGCCGGCGCGCAGCTCGGGCGCACTCGCCATGGCTAACGAGCTGCTCCGCTACCGCCCTACCCCTGACCACTACGACTGGCTTCGGCACATCGCAGAGCTCGTCAGTGCCGCCGGCGATGCTTCAGCGCTCTCCTACTCGCTCCGACCCCGACCATCCAGGGCAGACGACGTGGCCCGCGATGCGCCGCCACCTCCTCCGCAACGCGACGCCGACCCCGAGCCCAGGCGAGAGGCATGCCCGCACGACCAGCCCCGCGAACCGCGGGCAAGGGCAAGAGACGAAGTAAGCTGCCAGGTGGTTCCCCGGCCGCGCGTCGACGCACGTGCGCTCCCCGTGCTGCCGACCCAACGTCGCGACCGGGCACCACTCGAGGTGGCCCCGCAGGAGCGTCAAGAACGAGTCCCTCCCGTGCACGCGGCGCCCGTCGAACCGGTGGGGTGCCTCGCCATCGCCCCGGAGCTCCACCCAACCGCGTGGCCCTGCAAGTTCAAGCCTGACCTGCCCCCGCGCTATGACGGCACCCCGGATCCAGCCGAGTTCCTACAGCTCTACTCCCTGAGCATTCGAGCGGCTGGAGGAGACGACAAGGTCATGGCGTGCTCGTTCCCCATGGCGCTCAAAGGCGACGCACTCTCCTGGCTCCTCAATCTCCCGGAGGCGTCCATCACCTCCTGGGATGGCCTGCGCAAACGCTTCATTGCCAACTTCCAAGGTACCCGCGACCACGCACTTACCGTGAACGACCTGCGGCGTATAAAGCAGCAGGATGGAGAGACCCTGCACAAGTTCATACAGCGCTTTACGACTACGCGCCTCAAGGTCCCGAAGGCGTCGGACGAGGCAATCATTTCTGCGTTCACCGACGGCGTCACAGACCTCAAGATGAAGGAGGAGCTCGCCATGAACGACGAGCTGTGCTCTTCCTTGGAGATGTTCAATCTGGCGAACCGGTGTGCCAAGGCTGAGGAGGGCCGCCTGTCGCTCCGCGGGCCTCCGGCGGCAGAGCCAGAAGAAAAGAAGACCAATGCCAAGGAGGCGAAGCGCAAGGCCCCAGCGGTACTTGCGGCCGAGCTTGAGGCAAAGCGCAGCTGGGGTGAGGAGCACCCCGTGGGGGGAAGACCGACCTGCATCTTTCACGGCAGCAACAACCACGACACCGCCGACTGCCAGGAACTCAGGCTGGTCCGCGCCGAACACTTCGGCCGGCGCCCTGGACGCGCCGACCGTGGGTTCGGACGCGGCGGAGGCCGCGGTGGAGGCCGTTGGGACAACCGGGAGCCGCGTCAAGGGTGGCGCGACCAGCCTAAGGAGGACCGCTGGCACGATGAGGCTCGGGACGACCGCTGGCGTGATCAGGCTCGTGAGGATCGCTGGCACGACGACCCTCCGGAGGGGTCACGCCATGGCCAGCCTCGTGAGGCGCGTCCTCATGAGGCCGGCCTGCCGCCATTACTGCCGCCACCCAGAAGGAAGGAAGAGGACAGGCAGGACGATGGGGCTGGGGGCTTCCAGGAGGTCAGGGTGGTAGCCTGCATCCTGGGCGGCGCCCAGGCCCCAACATCGAATCGTGCCTTCAAGCAGTTCACGCGGGAGGTGAACGCGGCTCTCCAAAAGCCCGAAGCAATGCGTCCCCTCAAGTGGTCCCAGGTGGCCATTACCTTCGACGCGAGGGATCAGCTCAGGTTCTCGGCCATGGCCGGCAAGCTCCCCATGCTGTGCACCCCAACCATCAGCAACGTCCTTGTCACCAAGACCCTCATCGACAATGGAGCGGGGCTCAATGTCCTCTCCATTGAGACCTTCGAGACGCTCCAGGTACCGTACAAACAGCTCATGCCGACCAAGCCCTTCTCGGGAGTCACAGACGGGTCCACCATCCCCATCGGGCAAGTACGCCTGCCTGTCACCTTCGGCGGACGCGAGAACTACCATACCGAGATCATCGTCTTCGACGTCGCGCACATCCACCTCCCGTACAACGCGATCCTTGGGTACCCTGCCCTCGCCAAGTTCATGGCGGTGACTCACCATGGCTACAACGTCCTCAAGATGCCAGGGAGTGGCGGCGTCATCACCGTCGCTTGCGATGAGAAGGATGCTGTCTGCTCCCTCGAGCGTGCCTACTGCGCCGCGGCGGCCGAGCGCTCGGACGACGAGGAGGACGCCCTGCCTCGTGAGGACCCGCACAAGAAGAAGAAGCAGCTCCTTCCCGCGGGGCGTCATGGAACCTCGAGCTCTGCGCCCAGGGACGGGCCCCCCTCCTATCGCATAGGAAAGCGCGCTCGGCGCCCCTCTTGGGTCAGGCCCAGGGGCTCCCGTTCGGGGAGTTTCCGGCTTGGCCAGTGAGACGAGAGAGGCGCTCGGGCACAACCTGAAGGCGCGTCCTGACGCACGTCAGCTCGAGCCGGGGGCGCGGCGCGTGGCGCCAAGCTCGCAAGAGTCCGTCATCAGAGCGATCGAGGAGCTTCGAGAAGCGCAGGCCACGCAAGGCGGGGACTGCCCAACACCACAAATCGCAGCCGCCATCATTGGCACGGTCGACCAGCCGCGCGTCTGCGTCAGCGCGCTCGCGATCAACAAGGCCGCGTCCCAGGGCCCCTTCTGGCAAGCGCGTGCCGATCATGGATGGGTCTACCCAAACGCCTACGTCCGCATGCCCTTCGGACTGGCGAATGCAGGCGTCACGTTCCAGCGCCTTTACCGAGCCATGCTCATACCTTGCCTGGCAAGGCGCGGCGAGGAGTTGGAGGAGATGCTCGGACCAAGCGAAGGTCCCGAGCCTCGGGAGACGACGGACCCATGAGGGTCGCGCTCGTGGAAGTGCAAGATCAGGCTATGACGGCAGCTTCAACTCTTCAGCGGCATGGCCGCCAGGTGACTTTTTGTTGGATGTTGCCAGGTAATTTTTTGGTTCACTCCGTTCGAGGGCGCCCACCGGTCCGCGTTATCCTCGGGCGATCAGGGCGCACCCCTGCAATCACCTCGTTTATGCATATTTCAATAGTTTCTCATGCATCTGATCTATTTCCTAACGTTTTACCTTGCCTGCATGGCTCCTTGCCGGCGTGATTGCCGCCGCACCACCCTTTCTGAGTTGGTGTTTCGCAAGGGGCCGTGCGCTACGACCCTTCCCGGGGCACCTCGGAACTGGGATGCAAGGCCCTGTCGCCTCAGGGACTCGTATCTTTGGGCAGTCGACCCCTGCTCGGGGGCTCCGACCGCAGCGCAGCACCTCAATGTGGAGTCTCGGGAGGCCCCACGGTCTCCTGAGGCAGCAGCTGGCAGGATGGAATGGGGGTCGCTCGAGCGTCAAAGGGGGCTCCTGAGCATCGCGCCTCAGGAGCCTTACCGGTCATATAGCCACTCGCCCCTTGGTGTCGTCCTTGGTGATCCGGTCGGCATCAAGGGTGTCGGGGCCTCGCCCCGTAGTTGCGTCTTGGTGATCCGGTCGTACACTACGGCGGTAGGGAAATGTGCGGGACTGGGACCTACCGACGTAGAGCCGCTTGAGCGTCAAAGGGGGCTCCTGAGCAGTGCGCCTCAGGAGCCTTACCGGTCATAAGGCCACTCGCCCCTTGATGTCGTCCTTGGTGATCCGGTTGGCGTCAAGGGTGTCAGGGCCTGACCTCGTAGTTGCGTCCTTGGTGATCCGGTCGTACACTATGGTGGTCGGGAAATGTGCGGGACTGGGGCCTGCAGACGTAGAGTACCAAAAAGACTCCCAACCTGCTTCACTCGTGAAGAAGAAGAAGTCTGCTGGGCCTCAGATGGCCCCACCTACGAGAAGACTCAGGCGCAAACCGCCTTTGAGGTAGGGACCTCGCGAGGCCAAAGCGCCCTCGCGAGCTCCCAGATACACCTACCAGTTCTGCCGTGCCAGCCACGCGGACGAACTCTATGGGCTGTACACGCCCGGAGCCCCCCGAGGACGCGGAGGGGTTCCTTCCCACGCAATGTGGAAGCCACAGCTCCGTGCTGGCGGTCAACACGGTCCACCAATGACTATGCCCACGCAATGTGGAAGCCACAACTCCGTGCTGGCGGTCAACACGGTCCACCAATGACTATGCCCACACAATGTGGAATCCCCACGCCCCGTGCGGGGGGATAAACAACTGAGGGTGCCCCAGCGGCTGCATCCAACCTCAGGAAGGTCCCTAGGGGCCCCCTTCTCGCTGCGTTCCCTAGGGATGTACGCATGAGGGGGCTGCACAGGGGCTACTACCCGGCCAAGCCTGGTACACGCCAGCTTCCCAGGTCTGCCAAACCTGGTCTTCACGCGCCCATCTCTGGAAAAGATGGCAAGGAAAGGTATGGGAGCCGCTCGTACGTCAAGGGGGACTCCTGAGCATCGCGACTCAGGAGCCTCACTGGTCCTGTAGCCCCTCACCCCTTGGACCGTCCTTGGTGATCCGGTCGGCCCAACGACGGTTGAGGTATGCGCGGGCCGGGCCCTGCCGACGCAGAGCTCGTAGCGCTCAAAAAACCGCTCAAAAAACCCTTAAGGAGGACGCTGGAGGTCGTACGTCAAGGGGGACTCCTGAGCATCGTGACTCAGGAGCCTCACTGGCCCCATAGCCCCTCACCCCTTGGACCGTCCTTGGTGATCCGGTCGGCCCAACGGCGGCTGAGGTATGCGCGGGGCCGGGCCCTACCGACGCAGAGCGCTAAAGGTGTTCGAAATTTTCAAGTTAGCCCAATCTTCACCATGTTCCTGTCATGAGGCCTGCTCGTACGTCAAGGGGGACTCCTGAGCATCGCGACTCAGGAGCCTCACTGGCCCCGTAGCCCCTCACCCCTTGGACCGTCCTTGTTTATCCGGTCGGCTCAACGGCGGCTGTGGTATGCGCGGTGCCAGGCCCTGCCGACGCAAAGCATCACAACAAGCAAGAAGGAAACAAGGCCAAGAGAGCAATCACACAGTTCAACAGTTATTACAAGCTTTAAAAGTTTTCGCGAACACAAACAAGTTTAACGCCTCCATGAGGCACGATGGACATTGCAGGAAAGGAGCAGGGAGAGGAATCAGGAGGAACCGCCGCCACCACTCGTCCCGTCCTCAGGGAGCTCGTCGTCGACATTGCTGGCGTCGTATTCTTCGCCGCCAACCCCAGCAGCATCAGGAGGCGGAGGAACTGCGACGCGGGTGAACCTCTTCACCAGCGTCTCCATGGCACCCTTCACCGCCGCCGCAGCGCTGGCGCGGACCTCGGGGGCGACCGGGCGGGTCACGGAGTCGAAGTCGAAACCCGGCTCGCGAAGATGAAGATGGCTGAAGACGCGCGTCGCAGCCTCAGAAAAGAGGTCGCGGCACTCGCTCTCCAAGACCCCCTGGACCATGACAACGGCGCCCTCCAGCGCCTCGACGAGCTTCGAGGCGAGCACCGCGAAGCCGCTCTCTGGAGCCGCCAGGGGCTCCGCGAACCCATCCCGGCAGAAGGAATGGAGCGCTCGGCGAAGCTTGAGCTCGACGGTGGGAAAGACGCTCAGCTCCGCAGCCTTTTTCTCCTCAGCCGCAGCAAGAGTTTTCTCCCTGGTGTCAAGCAGGGCCTTCCCCGAAGCGACTTCCTTCTCCTGCGCGTCCAGGCGCTTCCGCTCCGCGGCCTGACGGGTCGCCACCTGGTTCAGCTCGGAGTCCCGAGCGGCAAGTTTGGCCTCGCGGGCCTTGAGATCTTCCTCCTGCTGATGCAGCCGCTTCGCAAGCTCAGACTTCTTCTCATGGAGGGCCTTCAGGCGGGCCTCCACCTCTTCACAGCGCCGAGCGGCAGACGCCGCTTTAGCTAGTGCCTCCTCGCGGGCTGCCCTGGCGGACGCAGCTTCCTCCTCGCTCTTCGCCACGGCAGCCTCGGCCTGACCCCAAACCGCCACGGCAGAGGCGTCGGCCTGGAGCCACCCGAAGAGGAGCCCAAGGCGCCCGCTAGCGAGGCGATCGTTGGTACTCCCAAGGGCGCCACGAACTTGACCCAGAACAGCGAAGGCCCCGTCTAGGACGTCGAGGCCGCACGACGAAGGCATCAAGACCCCCTCCGGAGGAGTCCCCTGTGTGATCGCGGGAGACGTCCCGGGGGAGGCAGCAGCACGAGGAGTAGGAGGCTCCGGAGGCCGCGCGGCGACCACGGAGACGGATGGATCGACGGGCGGCTGGCCCTTAGGGGCTGGCCCTCCAGACAACGGCACCGCCACGCCCTCGAGGTCAGGAGTGACCACGCCAACAGGCATTGGGGGCTCAGCGGCGATGACCAGGGAGGTTGCCTCGTGAGCCCCCTCCCCCTCGGCAGCTGGCGACGACAGGACGGCAGGAGCGGGCGGCGCGTCGGAAGGCGCCTTCGGCTTGATGCCCGCCTTCTTCTTCCTCATCTTCAGCACGGCGGCGTCCCTAGTCACCAAGCAAAGGAAGGTCATCAATACACAAGCCACCGGCGGGCAAGCAAAGCAGAGCCGGGTCACCTACTCCTCAACGTCGACCCACTTCCTCTTCCTCTCCGCTCCGGCAATGACGGGGGCGCCCAAGCCTTCCTCGGTGGGGGCACCACCACACGGGGGAGCAGAGGCGCTGTCTGCAAGAGCGGCCGCCGAAGGGATCGCCATGGCCCCGGCCTCGCCCACCTTGCCTGAGAGTTGCGATTCCGGCGGAGGTGAGGCCGGCGCTTCAACCGCCTTGCCGGCAGAGGCAGGGCGCACCGGAGGAGACTCCGCTCCGCGCTTCCTGGGAGTCGACACGCAGGCGGACCGCGTGGCACGAGGGGCCGGCCCTAGCCCCCTAGGGGCCTTGGCGGCGCGTGAGGAGCCCGCAGCAGAAACTTCGCCAACATCATTGTCGTCCTCGAGCTCGCGCAGAAGGGTGCCCTGCGACGGGGGAGACGCCCCTGCCGGGCCATCGTCGGCAGTCTTCTCCGAATCCTCCCCGACCGTGGTGTCGCCGGAGGACACCATCACCGGGGAACCAAGGCCCTCAGCTGGGAAAAGCCCCAGTTCGTTGAAGACAGGCATCGCGGCAACCAGATCGGCCCCATCGTCGCGGCAGTACAGCGGGGCGTGGGCATCAGGGAGATCACCAGGGTCGCCGTTGAGCAGGGTCGCCACAGCCCTGCTCAGCTCCTCGGGGGTTATGCGTGCGGACCGAAGCCTGAGGTTGTCGCCGCTGCCCTGATAATCCCACAAGGGCCTAGAATGGGACTGGAGGGGCGCCAGGCACTGCGCCAAGAACTCCTTCACTATCATCCCCCCAGTCAGCTTCCTGGCGCTGATATCGCGGGAGAAACGCTCCAGGACGGGCCAGGCCCGGGAGTCGGAAAGCTTCGCGGGGCTCCACGCGGAGGTCTTCTCCGGCAGCCCCCTCGGCAGATCCAACCGGCGGTTGGGGTCTTTGAGATCCATGAGGACCCAGCGGTGCCTAAAGTTTGTCGGATTTTGAGCTCCGCAAAACCCTTAAGATTCGAACACAGGGGCGTGTGCGAAGATCCCCTACAGCCTCGCCCTACCTAGCTCGCTACTCGATGGACACAACGATGAACTCGCGCGATGACGAGGAAGAAGATGAACATGGTAGTTTACCCAAGTTCGGGCCGCTGCGAAGCGTAATACCCTACTCCTGCTTTGGTGGATTGCCTCTCGAGGAGGTGTGGTGGATGAACTAGTACAGTGTTTCGGAGCCTCGTGAGGGCGCTCCTGAGGTGTTCTTGGCCCTCTGTCGGCTTGGTGATGGATGAGTGGATTGACCGATTTCCGATCCCCCTCTACGGTGCAGCCTACCTCTATATATAGCGGTGGCCCGGGTCCTCTTCCCTTATCGCAATGGCGGGAAGGGATCCCACAACGACCAATTTTGAAGGGGGACAGGAGTACATGCCCGCCCTGCCCAAAGGCGGTCTTCGCCTGCAAAGTAGCTGTCGATGATGCAGAGGTGGGCTCGGCGATGACATCCGTCCTGCGGGGCTCATGGTCGTGGTCTTGTCTCACCGGAATGGAAACCTTTGGGGGATGCTTTTGGAACCCGCGTACGTCCTTGCTCCCTTTGCACGAAAGGGGAAACTGCGTCGCCTGGCGCGCTGGCGCCCGCCTGTCCTTCCTTGCGTCATCTTTGACTCCTGAGGCCGGACTCTGCATAGAGATCTCCGCCGCTCCGGAGGGGGCCTGGGGAGGCCCATCCCTTGCCGGTCTTGACGCTGCTCCTCCTCGCGAGCCTAGGGGCCTCACGAGGGCCTTGTCTCGAGTGGGGCCGTGCACGGCTGTGTTTGGTCGACGAAGTGGGCCACGCCCTGGGCCGCAGGCAGGCAGGTCTGGGTACCCCCGTTCCCAGGACGCCAACAGTAGCCCCCGGGCCCAAGGCGTGCTCGAGCTGGCTTCTGGGCAAAGCCTTGAGGGCGGCCCGAAGCGCCGCGGGCCCCAAATGCCTGCGGGCCAGGCTTCACACGCGCCGAGCGTCTGGGCGGCGGCGGCCCCACTCCCCGAGGGCGTCAGAAACCGTTCCAAGTCAGATTGACCAGACGCCCGCGCGTAGCGCTGGCCATCATTGCCCTTCCTTGAATGTTGCTGCTGCTTCGTGCCACACGGATGTGACCCTTCAGAGGCCGCACGCCTCCCGGGACGCGAGGGGGCGCCACGCGGTCCTTGGCTGTATATAAGCGGGCGAGGGCGAGAGAGCCCTCACTCATCTTCGTCTTCTTTGTCTCCCCATCTCCAAGCCGTCGCTCTCCCAGTCATGGCGTCGATGAGGAAGTTCTCTGCTACCGAGGAGGGGAAGGCCTCCGGGGAGGGTCCTGCCACTCCGCCGCCCAGGAAGGGCCGCGGTCGTCCCCGGAAGCATGCCGCGACGCCGACAGTGGTTCCTGGTGAGCTCGGCCGTGCTTCTGCGCGCCCCGGGGTCACCGTCGGCGGGCGCGGTGGGGCGCCGTCCAGCGCGGGTGGCCGCAGTGGCCGAGGCAGTGGCGCCCGAAGTGGGAGGTCGGCAGTGGCCACCCGGCCGCCGCGCCCGCGGCTCCATTCGGCCGATACGGCCCAGGAGTTCATGATGTGGGCGGAGAAGCCGGAGGCCGCTTGGTTCCAACTCCCAAGCTTCTTCGCAGGGGCGCTGCCGGCCTATGGCTGCAGGCCGACGGCTGCTGTAGCGCGGCGTCGTGGGTGGAGGTTGAGGTCACCCCCGGGGGCTACGTGTATCTGAACCGCGGGTGGCAAGCGTTCGCCTGCGCTCGCGGCCTGAAGGGGAGCCGCATCCTTCACTTCAAGTATGATGGGGATGCGACGCTCTTCGTCAAGATCATCGGGGAAGAAGGCAAGCGCCTGGGGTGCTTCCCGGAGGATGTCGGCCCCGGCGATCTTGGAGATGAGCTTGCCCTCCACGACGGGCGCCGCGCCTCCAGCAGCAGCGACACCCCCTCCGAAGGGAGCCCGAGCGACAGCAGCGACAGCAGCTACGACGCGCCGCCACGCCGGCGCGCCTGAACCTCGGGGGGTAGCCCGCCGCCGCGGCGCCGCTCTTCCGCTCCAGGGGCGTCCGTGCCGGCGCGCCTCCACGGGACCGTGAAGGAAGAGGAGGACACCGGCTGAGTGCTGGTGCGCCGACGTCGGGGCTCCTGAGGCGGCAGCCCCCGTGGGGCTTTTTCACTTTCTTTCTCCTCCTCTTCTCCTGTTCCTGCAATCAAAGAACCAAGGGAGGCCCTGCGGGCGTGTAATGGATTTGAGCGCTTGCCTCTCTTTATCAGCACTTTTGTCATGTGTCCTGGCCTTTGCATTTTGTTGGTTGAAATTGCCTTCCGGTCATGGTTAAGATACTTAGCTTGACATGCTCGCGGTAGGCTTCTGGGTTGTGGAGGCGCGGCTGCGGCGCTCGGAGAGTCCGTACGTACGGTGGGCTTCTTCTTCTTGCGAGCGAGGTAGGTTGGGAGCCCTGTCGGCACTCTGTGTCTGCAGGTCCCAGTCCCGCACATTTCCCTACCATCGCAAGGTATGACCAGTTCACCTGGGCGCACCTCACGAGGCGAGGCCCCGATACCCTTGATGCCGACCGGATCACCAAGGACGACATCAAGGGGCGAGTGGCTTTTCGACCGGTAAGGCTCCTGAGGCGCGATGCTCAGGAGCCCCCTTCGACACTCAAGCAGCTCTACGTCGGCAGGTCCTAGTCCCACACATTTCCCCACCACCGTTAGGTACGACCGGATCACCTGGACGCACTTCACGGGGCGAGGCCCCGACACCCTTGATGCCGACCGGATCACCAAGGACGACATCAAGGAGGGCGAGTGGCCTTATGACCGGTAAGGCTCCTGAGGCGCGATGCTCAGGAGCCCCCTTAGACGCTCAAGCGGCTCCCGAAAATTTTGCTTCCTGCCCCGGGAGGGGCGGGCTTCCCGAGGCTGCGAGTTGACGTTCAAGTAGCCCTACGTCGGTAGGTCCCAGTCCCGCACATTTCCCCACCACCGTTAGGTACGACCGGATCACCTGGACGCACTTCACGGGGCGAAGCCTCGACACCCTTGATGCCAACCGGATCACCAAGGACGACATCAAGGGGGGCGAGTGGCCTTATGACCGGTGAGGCTCCTGAGGCGCGATGCTCAGGAGCCCCATTTGACGCTCAAGCTGTCCCAAGAATTTTTTTTGTTTCCTGCCCCGGGAGGTGTGGGCCTCCCGAGGTTCCAAGATGGCGCGTCGGGCCGTGAATGGAGCCCCCGAGTGAGTGTGAGACAACATGCGCCTGCTGACTCATCCGTGAGTACCACGCGAGGATCCGGGCACCAAGGCCTTGGCGAGGTGTAAGCACCGTGCCCCCCTGCCCCCGCTCGCGGGGTACGAGGGGGAGGGGAGCAGGCAAGTGCTTGACTCGAAGAGAAACAAACCAACATAAGAAATGGCGATGAAAACAAATCTTTGACCCTTTCTTTTAAAACACGATTTGGAAAAACCCCGAGTTTAGTTTCAGAAAAGATGGCAAATCCAAACACGAGAAAAGCAAATAGTGGCCGCGTCCGGCACCTAGACTAGTCTTCGTCTTCCCCCAGCGCTGAGCGTAGGGCATCCACGTTGCATGGGCATAGCCATTGGTGGGCAGTGTTGACTTCTCCACCAGCGCGGAGCTGTGGCTGCCACATTGCGTGGGAGGAACCCCTCCGCGTCCTCGGGGGGCTCCGGGCGTATACAGCCCACTCATTATTACGTGAGAGTGTCACGGGCGTAGATAGCTGGGCAAGCCCCCAGGCGCGTGGCCTGGTGGCTCCCAACTCCGACAAGAACCATCCCGTGCATTTCTGCTCTGTTGCGCGCCCTTATGACCCTAACCCGAATGCATCGTTCCCCGTGCGACCACATGATTGTGCTCCCGAGGCCCAAACATGAGCATGATGCATCCGGCGCAGTCATGAGGGTGTTTTGTCGATGAAGCCGCCTCGTGAAGCATCCGGGCACCGGCCGGACAACGTCCTGAGGGCCTCGTGAGGCCCAGCCTCCCGAGGCCGTGCCGGCGCTGCAGTTGCCGCGGGTGGCCCGCGTTGTTTGTGTCTTGTTGCTCCCCCCAGGCCATTACTCCTGAGGCCTCGGGGCTTGGTCCGGCGTCGCTTGCCCTCGGGGGCGCCGGCTTGCGCCGCGCCCCGTGGGCCCGGGGAGCGCCCTCCCGCTCGCTCCGTCTAGGCCCGGTGCTCCATCGACGGAAGCCCCCAGGCCCGGCTCGGGGAGGACACCCAGGGTGCTCCTTACTCTTGGGGGGTGCTGGCGCCCGTGGCGGGCGCATGATCCATCCCCCCGTCCGGCGGTACGACATAGCACGGTACATAGGGCTCCACATAAGGGCTCGGTCCTCCTCCTGAGCCGTCCAGCGGAGCGCCAGGGACGGCCCCTCCTGGCGGCGGCGGGAAGCCGCCCCGCGCGCGTCGCTCGCAGACCCTCCTGCGACGGGCCTCAGAGCGGAGTTGCTTACCTCTGCCACCGCCGTTGGGTGGGCCGCGCGTCTCCTGCCGTGGATTGCTTCCTTGGCGACCTGATGCGCCTTCGCCGTTGTTGCTTGCTTGTCCGGACGCCAGCGCCGCTTGCTCACTGCGCCGGAGGGCGAGCTTGTTGGGGAACGTTGCATAGAAAACAAAAATTTTCCTACGCACACGCAAGATCTATCCATGGTGATGAGCATCTACGAGAGGGAGAGTGGATCTACGTACCCTTGTAGATCGCTAAGCGGGAAGCATTAAGAAACGCGGTTGATGTAGTCGAACGTCTTCGCGATCCAAATCGCCGAGCGTCCCGCGATCCAATCACGATCCGTCCCGATCTAGCGCCGAACGGACGGCACCTCCGCGTTCAGCACACGTATAGCTCGATGACGATCTCTGCCTTCTTGATCCAGCAAGAGGGAGCGGAGAGGTAGAAGAGTTCTCCGGTGGCGCGATGGCGCGGCGGCTATGGTGGTGGAACAATTCCGGCAGGGCTTCGCCTAAGCACCGCTGAAACTAGACTAGAGGAGAAACCGATCTAGATGAAGTAGAGGGAGCACGTGGCAATTAGGGTTATCTCTTCCCTCTAAATCCTCTAGTATATATAGGAGGGAGGGAGGGGAGAAGGCAGCCTCAAACCCTCAAGGTTTGGCCGAAATTGGAGGTGGAGGAGTCCTACTCCAATCCTATTAGGAGTAGGATTCCTCCTCTCCACTTGGAAACCCTTTACACCTTTCCTCCTTTGGATTTTTTCCACCCAAAGCCACATGGGCCTTAGTGGGGGGGGGGGGGTTAGGCCAGCCCACTAGGGGCTGGTTTGACTCCTCCCACAGCCCATGAGGTCCTTTGGGTCGAGACACCCCTCCCGATGGTCCCCGGTACCCCTCCCGGCACTCCCGGTACACTACCGAAATACCCAAAACTTTTCCGGTGACCAAAACAGGACTTCCTATATATCAATCTTTACCTCCGGAGCTCCTCGTGATGACCAGGATCTCATCCGGGACTCCGAACAACCTTCGTTCACCACCATACATAACTCTACTATACCGAAACGTCACCGTACCTTAAGAGTGCAGACCCTGCGGGTTCGAGAACTATGTACACATGACCAAGACACCTCTACGGTCAATAACCAATAGCGGGACCTGGATGCCCATATTGGTTCCTACATATTCAACGAAGATCTTTATCGGTTGAACCTCTATGTCAAGGATTCACTTAATCCCGTACGCCGTTCCCTTTGTTCTTCGGTATGTTACTTGCCCGAGATTCGATCGTCGGTATCTCTATACCTAGTTCAATCTCGTTACCGGCAAGTCTCTTTACTCATTCTGTAATACAAGATCCCATGGCTAACACTTAGTCACATTGCTTGCAAGGCTTATTGTGATGTTGTATTACCGAGTGGGCCCTGAGATACCTCTCCGTCACACGGAGTAACAAATCCCAGTCTTGATCCATGCCCACTCAACAGACACCCTCGGAGATACTTGTAGAGCATCTTTATAGTCACCCAGTTACGTTGTGACGTTTGATACACACAAGGTATTCCTCCGGTGTCAGTGAGTTGCATGATCTCATGGTCATAGGAACAGATACTTGGCATGCAGAAAACTATAGCAATAAACTGACACGATCATATGCTATGTTTATAGTTTGGGTCTTTTCCATCACATCATTCTCCTAATGATGTGATCCCGTTATCAAATGACATCTCATGTCTATGGCCAGGAAACCTTGACCATCTTTGATCAACGAACTAGTTAACTAGAGGAATACTAGGGACATAGTGTTGTCTATGTACCCACACATGTATTTGAGTTTCCAATCAATACAATTATAGCATGGATAATAAACGATTATCATGAACAAGGAAATATGATAATAACTAAATTATTATTGCCTCTAGGGCATATTTCCAACAGTCTCCCACTTGCACTAGAGTCAATAATCTAGTTCACATCACCATGTGATTTACATTGTTATGAATCTAACACCCAATGAGTTCTGGGGTTCGATCATGCTTTGCATGTGAGAGAGGTCTATAGTCAACGGTCTGCAACATTCAGATCCGTGTGTTCTTTGCAAATCTATATGTCATACTGCAGATGCTACCACGCTCCACTTGGAGCTATTCCAAATGGTTGCTCCACTATATGTATCCGAATTGCTACTCAGAGTCATCCAGATAGGTGTTAAAGCTTGCATCGACGTAACCCTTTACGACGAACTCTTTATCACCTCCATAATCGAGAAATATTTCCTTAGTCCTCTAGTTACTAAGGATAATCTTGACCGATGTCTAGTGGTCCACTCCTGGATCACTCTTGTACCCCTTGACAGACTCATAGCAAGGCACACACAGGTGCGGTACATAGCATGGCATACTATACAAAGCCTATGGATAAGGCATAGGGGACGACCTTCGTCCTTTCTCTTTCTTCTGCCGTGGTCGAGCTTTGAGTCTCACTCAACTCCACACCTTACAAATCAGACAAGAACTCTTTCTTTGACTGATCCATTTTGAACTCTTTCAAAATCTTGTCAAGGTATGTACTCATTGAAAGTTTTATCAGACGTCTTGATCTATCTCTATAGATCTTGATGCCCAATATTTAAGTAGCTTCATTCCAGGTTTTTCTTTGAAAAACTCCTTTCAAACAACCCTTTATGCTTTCCAGAAATTCTACATCATTTCCGATCAACAATATGTCATCCACATATACTTATCAGAAATTCTATAGTGCTCCCACTCACTTTATTGTAAATACAAGTTTCTCATAAACTTTGTATAGACTCAAAAACTTTGATCACCTCATCAAAGCGTATATTCCAACTCCGAGATGCTTGCTCCAGTCCATAGAAGGATCGCTGGAGTTTGCATACATTTTAGCATCCTTAGGACTGACAAAACCTTCCGGTTGTATCACATACAACCTTTCCTCAGGGATACCGTTAAGGAAACAATGTTTTGACATCCATCTGCCAGATTTCATAATCGAAAAATGCATCAACTGCTAACATAATTCCAACAGACTTTAGCATCGCTACGGGTGAGAAAGTCTCATCTCAGTCAACTCCTTGAACTTGTAAAAAACCTTTTGCGACAAGTCGAGCTTTATAGACGGTGACATTACCATCCGCGTCCGTCTTCCTTTTAAAGATCCATTTGTTCTGAATGGCCTTTCACCCTTCAGGTAATACTTCCAAAGCCCATACTTTGTTTTCATACATGGATCCCATCTCGGATTTCATGGCCTCTAACCATTTCTCGGAATCCGGGCCCATCATCGCTTCTCCATAGCTCGTAGGTTCATCGTTGTCCAACAACATGACCTCTAAGACAGGGTTGCCGTACCACTCAGGAGCAGTACGCGTCCTTGTCGACCTACGAGGTTCGATAGTAACTTGATCCGAAGCTTTATGATCATCATCATTAACTTCCTCTTCAACTAATGTAGGCTCCACAGAAGCAACTTTCTGCGCTGCGCTACTCTCTGGTTGAAACAAAGGTTCAACAACCTCATCAAGTTCTATCTTCCTCCCACTCAATTCTTTCGAGAGAAACTCTTTCTCTAGAAAGGACCCGTTTTAGCAACAAACACTTTGTGCTAGGATCTAAGATAGAAGGTTTACCCAACTGTTACGTTAGAGTATTCTATGAAGATGCATTTGTCCGCTTTGGGTTCGAGCTCATTAGGAAAAACCCTTTTTCACGTAAGTGTCGCAGCCCCAAACATTAAGAAATGACAGCTTAGGTTTCCGCCAAACAAAAATTCATACGGTGTCATCTCAACGGATTTAGATGGTGCCCCTTTTAAAGTGAATGTAGTTGTCTCTAATGCGTAACCCCAAAACGATAGTGGCAAATCAATAAGAGACATCATAGTTCGCACCATATCCAATAGAGCACGACTACGACGTTCGGACACACCATCATACTATGGTGTTCCAGGTGGCGTGAGCTGTGAAACAAATTCCACATTGTCTTAAGTTGTATACCAATACTCGTAACTCAGGTATTTACCTCCACTATCATATCGTAGACATTTTATCTTCTTGTCACGATGATCTCAAACTTCACTCTGATTTTGTTTGAACTTTTCAAACGTTTCAGACTTGTGTTTCATTAAGTAAATATCCCCATATCTACTCAAATCATCAGTGAAGGTAGGAAAATAACGATATCCACTGCACGCTACAACACTCATTGGATCGAATACATCAACATGTATCATTTCCAATAAGTTACTTGCCCGCTCTACCATACCGGAAAATGGGGTCTTAGTCATCTTGCCCATGAGGCATGGTCCGCATGTCTCAACCGATTTGCAATCGAATGAGTCCATAGATCCATCAGCATGGAGTTTCTTCATGCGTTTTACACCAATATGACATTTAGCGGCAGTGCCACAAGTATGTGGTACTATCATTATTAACTTTGTATCTTTTGGCATCAATAATATGAACATGTGTATCACTACGATCAAGATTCAATAAACCATTCTCATTGGGTGCATGACCATTGAAGGTATTATTCATGTAAACCAAATAACCATTATTCTCTAACTTAAATGAATAACCATATTGCTATAAACATGATCTAATCACGTTCACGCTCAACGCAAACACCAAATAACATTTATTTAGGTTCATCACTAATCCCGAAGGTAGAGAGAGCGTGCGATGGTGATCACATCAACCTTGGAAACACTTCCAACACTCATCGTCACCTCGCCCTTAGCTAGCCTCCATTTATTCCGTAGCTTTTATTTCGAGTTACTAACATTTAGCAACCGAACCGGTATCCAATACCCAAGTGCTACTAGGAGTACAAGTAAGGTACACATCAATAACATGTATATTAAATATACTTCTGTCGACGTTGCCATCCTTCTTATCTACCAAGTATCTAGGGTTGTTCCGCTTCAGCGACCGTTCTCCTCATCGTAGAAGCACTTAGTCTCGGGTTTGGGTTCAACCTTGGGTTTCTTCACTGGAGCAGCAACTGGCTTGCCATCCATGAAATTTCCCTTCTTGCCCTTCTCGAAACTAGTGGTTTCACTAACCATCAACACTTGATGCTCCTTCTTGATTTCTACCTTCGCGGTGTCAAACATTGCGAATAGCTCGGGGATCATTATTTCCATCCCTGGCATTATATAGTTCATCACGAAGCTCTATTAGCTTAGTGACAGTGACTTGGAGAACTATATCAATCACTATCTTATCTGGAAGATCAACTCCCACTCGATTCAAGCGATTGTAGCACCCAGACAATCTGAGCACATGCTCAATGATTGAGCTATTCTCCTTCATCTTGCAAGCAAAGAATCTTGTTGGAGGTCTCATACCTCTCAACACGGGCACGAGCCTGAGATCCCAATTTCAGCTCTTAGAACATCTAATATGTTCCATGACGTTCAAAACGTTTTGGAGCCTCAATTCTAAGCCGTAATGCATGACGCACTGAACTATCAAGTAGTCATCAGAACGTGCCTGTCAGATGTTCACAACATCTACAGACGACGCTTGAGGGGGTGGCGCACCGAGCGGTGCATTAAGGACATAAGCCTTCTATGCAGCAATGAGGACAATCCTCAGATCACGGAGCCAATCCTCATTATTGCTACCATCATCTTTCAACTCTATTTCTCTAGGAACATATAAAAATTCAAGGGAGCTACAGCGCGAGCTAGTAATCTACAACATAATTTGCAAAGACATTTTGACTATGTTCATGATATTGAGTTTAGTTAATCATATTACTTAAAAACTCCCACTCAAATTGACATCCCTCCGGTCATTCGAGTGACACATGATCCAAATCCACCAACTCAAGTCCGATCATCATGTGAGTTGAGGTGGTTTCAATGGTGAACATCTTCATGTTGATCATATCTACTATATGACTCATGTTCGACCTTTCGGTCTCTTGTGTTCCGAGGCCATGTCTGTACATGCTAGGCTCGTCAAGTTTAACCCGAGTGTTCCGCACGTGCAACACTGGCTTGCACCCGTTGTATGTGAACGTAGAGTCTATCACACCCGATCATCACGTGGTGTCTCAAAACGACGAACTTTCGCAACGGTCCACACTCGGGGAGAACACAATTTTATCTTGAAATTTTAGTGAGGGATCACCTTATAATGCTACCATCGTCCTAAGCAAAATAAGATGCATAAAAGGATTAACATCACATGCAAATCATAAGTGACATGATATGGCCATGAACTTGTGCTTTTGATCTCCATCTTCAAAGCACCGGCATGATCTCCATCGTCACCGGCATAACACCATGATCTCCATCAATGTGTCGCCATGAGGTTGTCACGCCGACTATTGCTTCCACGACTATTGCTAACTCATAGCGATAAAGTAAAGCAAAAAACGGCGAAAATAATTAAAGACAACCCTATGGCTCCTGCCGGTTGCCGTACTTATCGACATGCAAGTCGTGATATTCTATACAATACATGATCATCTCATACATCACATATATCTCATCATGTAATTGGCCATATCACATCACAACATACCCTGCAAAAACAAGTTAGACGTCCTCTAATTGTTGTTGCAAGTTTTACGTGGCTGCTACGGGTATCTAGCAAGAACAATTCTTACCTACGCAAAAACCACAACGGTGATACAAAAATTGCTATTCAACCTTCTCAAGGACCGCCTTTGTCAAATCTGATCCGACTAAAGTGGGAGAAACAGACACCCGCCAGCCATCTTTATGCAACGAAGTTACATGTCAGTTGATGGAACCGGTCTCGCGTAAGCGTACGAGTAATGTTGGTCCGGGCCGCTTCATCCCACAATACCGCCGAATCAAGAAAAGACCAAGGGAGGAAGCAATCTGAATATCAACGCCCACAAACTCCTTTGTGTTCTACTCGAGATCTCATCTACACGTAGACCTAGCTCTGATACCACTATTGGGGAACGTTGCATAGAAAACAAAAATTTTCCTACGCACACGCAAGATCTATCCATGGTGATGAGCATCTACGAGAGGGAGAGTGGATCTACGTACCATTGTAGATCGCTAAGCGGGAAGCGTTAAGAAACGCGGTTGAACGTCTTCGCGATCCAAATCGCCGAGCGTCCCGCGATCCAATCACGATCCGTCCCGATCTAGCGCCGAACGGACGGCACCTCCGCGTTCAGCACACGTACAGCTCGATGACGATCTCCGCCTTCTTGATCCAGCAAGAGGGAGCGGAGAGGTAGAAGAGTTCTCCGGCGGCGCGACGGCGTGGCGGCTATGGTGGTGGAACAATTCCGGCAGGGCTTCGCCTAAGCACCACTGAAACTAGACTAGAGGAGAAACCGATCTAGATGAAGTAGAGGGAGCACGTGGCAATTAGGGTTATCTCTTCCCTCTAAATCCTATAGTATATATAGGAGGGAGGGAGGGGAGGAGGCAGCCTCAAACCCTCAAGGTTTGGCCGAAATTGGAGGTGGAGGAGTCCTACTCCAATCCTATTAGGAGTAGGATTCCTCCTCTCCACTTGGAAACCCTTTCCACCTTTCCTCCTTTGGATTCTTCCACCCAAAGCCACATGGGCCTTAGTGGGGGGGGGGGGGGGTTAGGCCAGCCCACTAGGGGCTGGTTTGACTCCTCCCACAGCCCATGAGGTCCTTTGGGTCGAGACACCCCTCCCGATGGTCCCCGGTACCCCTCCCGGCACTCCCGGTACACTACCGAAATACCCAAAACTTTTCCGGTGACCAAAACAGGACTTCCTATATATCAATCTTTACCTCCGTACCATTCTGGAGCTCCTCGTGACGTCCAGGATCTCATCCGGGACTCCGAACAACCTTCGGTCACCACCATACATAACTCTACTATACCGAAACGTCACCGAACCTTAAGTGTGCAGACCCTGCGGGTTCGAGAACTATGTAGACATGACCAAGACACCTCTACGGTCAATAACCAATAGCGGGACCTGGATGCCCATATTGGTTCCTACATATTCTACGAAGATCTTTATCGGTTGAACCTCTATGTCAAGGATTCAGTTAATCCCGTACGCCGTTCCCTTTGTTCTTCGGTATGTTACTTGCCCGAGATTCGATCGTCGGTATCTCTATACCTAGTTCAATCTCATTACCGGCAAGTCTCTTTACTCATTCTGTAATACAAGATCCCGTGGCTAACACTTAGTCACATTGCTTGCAAGGCTTATTGTGATGTTGTATTACCGAGTGGGCCCTGAGATACCTCTCCGTCACACGGAGTAACAAATCCCAGTCTTGATCCATGCCCACTCAACAGACACCCTCGGAGATACCTGTAGAGCATCTTTATAGTCACCCAATTACGTTGTGATGTTTGATACACACAAGGTATTCCTCCGGTGTCAGTGAGTTGCATGATCTCATGGTCATAGGAACAGATACTTGACATGCAGAAAACTATAGCAATAAACTGACACGATCATATGCTATGTTTATAGTTTGGGTCTTCTCCATCACATCATTCTCCTAATGATGTGATCCCGTTATCAAATGACATCTCATGTCTATGGCCAGGAAACCTTGACCATCTTTGATCAACGAACTAGTTAACTAGAGGCATACTAGGGACACAGTGTTGTCTATGTACCCACACATGTATTTGAGTTTCCAATCAATACAATTATAGCATGGATAATAAACGATTATCATGAACAAGGAAATATGATAGTAACTAAATTATTATTGCCTCTAGGGCATATTTCCAACAGCGCTCCCGTCTGGTCAACCCAGGGTGTTGAAGGCCCACCGGGTCATGGAGGCGCGTGTTGGTGCGCGCGCGGGGCGCCCCGTCGTTTCCTCCGTGCGCTCAATCATCGTGGCCGGGCTGCGCCCAGAAACTGGTCACCGGGATTCAGAGGAGAAGGAGCACAGCGTGTGGCGTGCCCCGCTCGGGCCCGTCCGGTGCCGGAAGGGTCACTCCGCCGGCGGGCTGGGGAGCGGGCGCGGCAAACGAGCTCCCGGCGCCTGGTGCCTGCGGCCTTGAAGAAGAGTGAGGGGCCACGGCCCTTTGCGCGACGGTGACCAGCTCCGCGATGTGGTCGGCCCATGCGTCGAAGCCCCCGTGCGTTAGGCGGTGGCGGAGCATCTCGCTTGCCAGCAGTAGCGCATCGTGTGCGTCGAGGTCCCCCACGTAGGTGCGGCACATCGTCGGTGCCGAGGGCGCCGCCCGCCCGCCGTGTGCTTGGGCGGTGCGAGAGGCGGTGACGGTGGAGGCGATGCTGGTGGCTTGATACTAACCGCCCAGTACCATGCTGCCGGGGCGTGGGCCTCCGACGGCAGCGGCGGGGTCGACGGAAGCTGACCCGCTGCGGCCGGGGGAAGCTTGTTGAGCGCCGGCCATCGGAGCAGTGAAGCGTGGGAAGAACGAAGCTGGGAGAAGACCCCGACCCGCCCCCTACCTGGAGCGCCAAATGTCGGATTTCGGGCTCCGCAAAACCCTTAAGATTCGAACACAGGGGCGTGTGCGAAGATCCCCTGCAGCCTCGCCCTACCTAGCTCGCTACTCGGTGGACACAACGATGAACTCGCGCGATGACGAGGAAGAAGATGAACACGGTAGTTTACCCAGGTTTGGGCCGCTGCGAAGTGTAATACCCTACTCCTGCTTTGGTGGATTGCCTCTCGAGGAGGTGTGGTGGATGAACTACATGAGTTTTTCTTCGTTGACTATATATGTATATATATTGAGTTTTTCAATGTCCCCAACGGCATTCACTTATAGCTATTTCTTCAAGTTGATTTTCATCTAAGTGAATGTGATCGGACCCGTTACCCCTCTATGCTAAACTCAACCTAGTCTATTCACAAATTCTTCATATGCGTTCTACTTTGAAACCCGTTCAAAGTCTTCACCGTGTCCTTGACAACTGAAGAATTTGCGAACGAAACTTTAAAATATTCAATTTCAAATTTTTGGCGATTGCCGCTCAAACCGAATGCCTCACGCCCACGAAAGCCTCGCAGTAGAAGGCAAAGACAGACAAGAGCAGGATGGAGTTGGGTTGGAGGTGAAGGGCTTGGATCCCATAGTGGTCGAGGATGGTGGTGAAGAACGCGGAGAAGGGCGGGACGAGCCCAGCGAAGATGCTATGGAGAAAGAAGGGGTAGACCGCCTTGGACGAGGGCCGCTTCTCCGAGGAGCCGCCCCATATCAAGGTCCGCCCCCCCTCGTTGGTCTCATCCGCCGTCGACGGGAGCACCGGGACGAGGTCCTCGTCCTTGGCGATGGTGGACCCTGAGAGCGCCGGCGAGATAGGAGCGGAGGCTGAGCTCTAGGCCTCTGGCTTGTGCTTGCCGGCGGGAGCCATCGGGAAGCTCGAGGGGCCAAAGTGGCAAGGAGGAGGACGGAGCGGCGCCGGATCTGGAGAGGCCTCTGCTAGAGCCGGAGACCTGGAAAGCAAGAGCAAGTGCGCAAGAAGGGAAAGCAATAATGGCCCAGCGCTAGAAGTCAGGCTCTTGTCGGTTCGGGCGTTGGCTGAAGGGACAAAGGACGCCCGGCATCAACTACACGACGCACGCCAGTCCTGGCCCGCAGGCGTTGGGGCCCGCGGCGCTTCGGGCCGCCCTCAAGGCTTCGCCCGGAAGCCGACTCAAGCGTGCCTTGGGCCCGGGGGCGACTGTCGGCGTTCTGGGAACGGGGGTACCCAGACCTCCCAGCCTGCGGCCCAGGGCATGGCCCACCTCGTCTGCCAAACACAGCCATGCACAACCCCACTCGAGACAAGTCCCTCGTGAGGCCCCTAGGCTCGCGAGGAGGAGCAGCGTCAAGACCGGCAAGGGATGGGCCTCCCCAGGCCCCCTCCGGAGCGGCGGAGATCTCTATGCAGAGCCCGGCCTCAGGAGTCAAAGATGACGCAAGGAAGGACAGGCGGGCGCCAGCGCGCCAGGCGGCGCAGTTTCCCCTTTGGTGCAAAGGGAGCAAGGGCGTACGCGGGTTCCAAAAGCATCCCCCAAAGGTTTCCATTCCGGTGCAACAAGACCACGACCACTAACCCCGCAGGACGGATTTCATCGCCGAGCCCACCTCTGCATCATCGACAACAACTTTGCAGGCGAAGACCGCCTTTGGGCAGGATGGGCATGTACTCCTGTCCCCCTTTAAAATTGGCCGTTGTGGGATCCCTTCCCGCCATTGCGATAAGGGAAGAGGACCCGGGCCACCGCTATATATAGAGGCTAGGCTGCACCGTAGAGGGGCATCGGAAATCGGTCAATCCTCTCATCCATCACCAAGCCGACAGAGGGCGAAGAACACCTCAGGAGCGCCATCACGAGGCTCAGAAACACTGTACTAGTTCATCCACCACACCTCCTCGAGAGGCAATCCACCAAAGCAGGAGTAGGGTATTACGCTTCACGGCGGCCCGAACCTGGGTAAACTACCGTGTTCATCTTCTTCCTCGTCATCACGCGAGTTCATCGTTGTGTCCATCGAGTAGCGAGCTAGGTAGGGCGAGGCTGCAGGGGATCTTCGCACACGCCCCTGTGTTCGATTCTTAAGGGTTTTCGGAGCCCGAAATCCGACAGAGGGCTTCCTAGGGGTGGAGCCGCGCCTGGACCTCTGGTGCCGGCTCTTCTACCTCAAGCGCTAGACGGTCAAGGACCCGGTAACCGGCCAGAAGGTCATGAACGCCTGCGGAGCCGCCCTGATCCACTTCCGAGCCAAAGCCGGATTCCCGCAACTCCCCTTGCAAGATTCGGTGAAGAACTGGCAGAAGGGGTTCTTCTACATGAAGAACGTGAAGCCGGAGGAGGACTACATCAACCTCCCCGCCTTCGTCAACCAGCCGCCAGTCGCAATGCTGAACTGGAGGACGCCTCCGACCGTCGCGCCCGAGACGGCGAACCGGCTCTGCGAGCGGCTGGCGGTGATGAACCGGACGGAGGGGCTGTTGGCCGCAGACCTCCTGGCTACGATGGTGGCACGCCGGGTGCAGCCTCTGCAGCGCCGCCGCACCTCATCTGCCAGATGGGAGGGCGGCACGACCCTTGCCGGCTCTCCACCAAGGAGCTGAAGGCGGTGCAGGTGGCGAGGAGGGTGAACGCCATCTCAGCCGCCAGGATGAACGAGGGTGGATGGCGATGGGGGAAGGCCCCGTACAGCCGGGACCGTCCGGCTCCGCGTGTATGAGCCGTCCCACCCCCCTTTCTCTTGTTGAAAACGGCTTCCCCCCACGGTATGACGGCGGGGGGCTCCTCGTGTATGCAGGTTTTCCCACTGTTGCAGGACTATCGTGTGCCGGCTGCCGACGTGGAGGAGTCGGACCCGGAGGAGGTCGAGGACACCGACGACGTGGAGCCGGCCGTGTCGGAGCCGGTCGGTGCACCCGACGACAACGGGACGGAGATGGAGGCGGCCGAGTCGGCTGGTGAGTTCCTTCCCCAAACCCCTTTGCGGGACTGGACCGACGACGACGCTAAAACGGAAAGGGTGCGCAATGCAGCGGCTCCAGAGGACCCCGAAGCCTCGGGGGATGACACCATGGTGCCGAGGAGGCGCGCTAGCCGCGCCGACCGCGCGCCCAGCCGGGACGACGCGGTCGCCGGTGGCAGAGGGAAGCAGCTGGCCAGCCCAAGGCCGGCTCCCAAATGAGCGGCCACCGGACAGCCGGGAGGCGGCGGGAAGAAACTATGGGTCGCCCGGTCGGGCCTCGCCAGGCAGGCGGTCCCTGTCACGATCGGGTAAGTCCGCTCCAAATACTTGCTTATTTCTTGGTCGTCTTCCCTTCCTTATCTTGCCCATCCAGGGAGCCGCGTGCCCTTGGGAGAACCGTGGCTGCCGAGATGGCGGGGACAGCGCCGCCGCCCACCGCCGAGGATAGGGAGCGCGCGGCATGGCGGGACCTCGAGGCGGCCGAGCGGGAGCTGCGAGAAGAGGAACGTCGCCCGTGGGAGGAGGCGGCGCGGACGCAGACGGAGCCAGCCGGTCAGTCGTGGGAGCCTTTTCCCCTTGGCCGGGAGAGGAGATCCAAGGACAGGCATGACCCCGGGCGGCGGGCGGAGGCGGACGCGCGGGTCGAGGAGGAGGCGGACGAGACCGCGAGTGCGGCAGACGCCGCAGAAGGGGCGGAGCTGGGCAGCAACACGGCCCCGTCGGGGGCGGGGGACATGCCGCCGGGGACGGAGGAGCCCCCAGAGGTCGTCGTTCTAGACGCGGAGGTCCCGGCTCTGGAGGCGAGCCGAGCCGGCGCCACAGGAGGCGGAGCGCCGGTCAGCGAGACGGTGGCGCCCGGAGGGGCGGATGCCCCGGGCTTGTCAACAGGGGCACCTGGAACTATGGCGCCCGGAGGAGCAGGCCCCCTGGTGACCACGGCGAAGGGCACGTCCGGGCCCGCCGACGGGGGTCGGCCGCAGGAAACCTGGGCCACGGCCGGGGGCGGGGCCAACAACGACGCGCCGAGCGCCCTTGGGGCTGCGGTGGTTGCCGTCGTCGAGGAGTTTGCCGCCTGCCGCGCCCAGGTGGCGCAAGAGGCCCGGGCCGCCAGCGACCGGCTGGTCCATCTCGAGCAATCCGTCGCGGTAAGGGCTCGAAGCCTCGTACTCTGTTTTGGTTTTTTCCAGTGGGGGCACGCCAGCGCACCCACTGGGTGTAGCCCCCAAGACTCGGGCTGGCTCGGGACGTAGGCGGGTCAAGTCTAATGGCATCTTTGTTTGTGTTCTTTGTAGGCCGCGCACGACCCCCGGGTAGCCGCGTACAACATGCTGCTAGGCTTGTACCGCGGGGCCGAAAATCGGCTGGCCGTCATGTCCGCGGATCTGCAAGGTATGGAACCTCGCGAACTTCCAGTGGGGGCGTGCGAGCGCACCCACTGGGTGTAGCCCCCGGGATTCAGGCCGGTTGCTCCGGAGGCGGGCTGAATCCTTTTCTTCGTTTGCTTTCTGACAGCGGCATCCTCGTCCCGAGCAGCCACCCACGCCGAGACGGTCAGCCTCCGACGCCAGGTGGTGCGGCTTGGCGAACAACGGGACCTCCTGACCGCGAAGCGCGACCGGCTCTGCCAGGAGGCGGATCAGGCGAAGGCGGAGAAGGAGGAGCGCGAGGCGGCTCACCGCCGGGAGTTGGAGGAGCGGGAGGCGGCTTTCCAACGGCGGTTGGAGGAGCGGGATGCGGTCCATCGCAAAGAGCTGGAGGCAAAGGATGCCTCGCTGGCGAAGGCGGACAGGGAGGAGCAGGCGGCCCGCGCCGAGTACGAGCGCCAGCTCCAGGAGTGGTCGGCCAGGGATGCCATGCAGCAGGAGGAGGCGCTGGAAGGGGACCGGCTCTTGGCCGATAGGTTTTGGTTGTCTTATTTGTCTTTGTGCGTTGGCTTGGCGCCGCCGTTTTCTTCGTCTTACATCGTGCGTTCCTTTCTCCCCCAGCGGTCTTCCCGGGCACACAGGCGGCAGCGGAAGCGGCCGTGGAGGCCCACCGCGAGGCTCAACGGGCACTTGGAGCTCATGTTGGGGAGCTTGCTGCCTGGACTGTGGAAGAGGTGGGGATCATCGGCAGGGTGCGTCTGGACGAGGTGGTCCGAGCCCTGAAGCGGCTCCAGGCCACCAGCTTGGAGCTGGTCCGCACCCTCTGGCCGGACGCGGTGGATCCGGTATCCTTGAGCCGGCTGTCTAGGTGGCTGGAGGCCGGGTCCGCGCGGGTGAACGCCTGGAGGTCTTCCGTGGCGCGCGCCGGGGCGGCCATGGCGCTTCGGGTGCGAGGTCATGGTACCCCGAGCTGGATTTTGAGCTGCTTGCAGCCCAGTGCGCCGGCACGGATGCTGAGCTGGAGGCGGTCGCCGACGTGCTGTCCGCGCGGGCCAGCGACCTCGCGTCCTTTGCCCCTTGGGACGAATATGTCCCGGAGCGGACGGCAGACGGCGAGGTGGTCCCGGAGGACCGGTTCGGGCTCGCCATCGACGACCCGGAGGGCAGCGCTGGGGAGACGGACGACGAAGCCGCCGAGTCCAGCACCGACGACTACGCCGACTCCGAGCTGGCTCGCGACCTGGACCCGGAGGGCGGTGCGGAGCCCGCTGTGACCAAGGACGGAGGAGAAGACGGCGCTGCCGCAAAGGATGCCGGAGGAGAAGACGGTGCTGCCGCTATTTAGGACCTTTCATTCCTATATTTTGTTAGACTGCCGTTCCCCCCACTGGGGGTGTAGATGTAATGAACTGGGGGCCGCGGGCCGTTTTGTATATAAATTTGTGCTTTCGGTTGCAAAAGTTTTTATGCGTGCCAACTCGACCTTAGCCTTTTTGCCCTTTTTGGCTCTGTCTACCCAAAACCTTGTCCCTTTTGGCATTGGCCCCGCCAGCCGGACAGCCAGGAGCCGGTCTGTAGCTGGGACGGGGCGTCCGCCTCGGGGGAGCCGGTCGTGAGTTTGAGAGACGCGAGGGTGTTTTGGCTAAGGTAAATGGCAGAGGCTAAAAAAGGTTCTGGCTAGCCCTAGCCGGCGACCCCCTATGACCGTTTTCACGTGTGCTAAGTTTACCGTCCCGAGAACCCACCAGCCAGACAGCCGGGAGCCGGTCTGTAGCTGGGTGGGGTGGTAGGGTGTTTTCCTTAGTCCACATTAGTTGACCGGCTTCGGGGAGCGACGTCAAGGCTAGCCGGCGAGCCCATGAGACCGCGGAACCGGGTCCGGGAGCCAGTGAGTGAGGCGAACAGCTTTGGAAGGAAACGAAGGAGGCGTGCCCCAAGAGCTGGCTTGGGGCACCCGTTGCATTCATAAGCCCAAAAGGGGAGGTACATACATACACTGGTCCTTAGCAGTAAAACGGTCGGAGGAGCGCCGCGTTCCACGGGCGCTCTGTCTCCTCGCCGGAGGCGTCTCTCTTGCGCTTCTGCGGCTTCTGAGCGTCTATTAGGTAGTACGCGTTGTTGTGCAGCGCCTTGCTGATGATGAACGGGCCCTCCCATGGGGAGGACAGTTTGTGCTGGCCGGTGGTTCGCTAGATCCGCCTGAGCACCAGGTCCCCCTCGCGGAAGGAGAGGGGCCGGATGCGCTTGCTGTGGTAGTGCCGGAGCTTCTGCTGGTAGATAGCCGTCTGGCTCAGCGCTAGTTCGCGAGCCTCTTTGAGAAGGTCGACGCCGTCTTCCCTTGCCTCCTTTGTGTCCGTCTCTGTGTACAGGGTGACGCGAGGCGAGTCGAACTCGATGTCCATGGGGATGACCGCCTCGGACCCGTACACGAGGAAGAAAGGCGTGAAGCCGGTTGATCGGTTGGGCGTGGTCCTCAGGCTCCACAAGACGGCCGGCAGTTCCTCGATCCAGCAGCCGGCTGAGCGGACGAGCGGTGCCACGAGCCGGGGCTTGATGCCGGCCAGGATTAGGCCGTTAGCCCTTTCGGCATGGCCATTCGACTGCGGGTGGGCAACCGAGGCCAGGTCGAGCCGGATGCCTTGTTTGGCGGAGAAACGTGCCAGCGTGCCTTTGGCGAAATTGGTGCCGTTGTCGGTGATGATGCTGTGCGGTATGCCGTAGCGGACTGTTATGTCTTGGATGAATCGGACGGCGGTGGGGCCGTCCAACTTCTTGATGGGTCTGGCCTCGATCCATTTGGTGAACTTGTCGACGGCCACCAGCAAATGCGTCATGCCGCCTCGAGCGGTTTTGAATGGCCCCACCATGTCGAGCCCCCAGACGGCAAAGGGCCACGACAGCGGGATGGTCTTGAGCGCCGCAGCCGGTAGGTGGCTTTGCACGCGGAAGCGCTGGCACCCTTCACATCTGTCGACGAGCTGCGTCGCCTCCTCCAGCGCTGGCACCCTCACGCCAGTAGAAGCTGTGGCGGAACGCCTTGGCCACCAGGGTCCTCGAGGCGGCGTGGTGCCCGTGTCGTCGTTTTGTCACGGCAGATGCCATGGGTAGGCTTATCGAGAGTGGTTGGGGCCGAAGGACGCCGACGGGCTCCGGGAGCGGGGTTAGGCACAGGCGGTGGCGGACACACGATGTACCCAGGTTCGGGGCCCTCCGTGGGAGGTAACACCCCTAGTCCTGCTTGGTCTAGTTCAGACAGTGGTGAGGTTACAATGGTGCTCCTGGAGCTGTGTGGCTAGAGGAGGAAGAAAGTGCTGGACTACCCCTGTTGCCTCTCTACGTGAGTGTGGTGAGTGGAAAAAGTCGTCCCCCTTGCATGGGGGAGGCCCGGGGGGTTTTATAGGCCAACCCCCTGGATTACAATACGAATAAGAGGTCTCAGGGGGCCCCAGCCGGCAGCCTCTCCGGCCGGCTGTGGGGCCCCCGGCTGAGGGGTCTCGTCGCTGGTAGGGCCCGCCGGCCGCGGGGTCCCGTCAGTAGCCGGAGGGGGCCCGCCAGGCGGGTCCCCGTGCCCGTCTTCTCGCGGCACGGGTCGTCCTTCGGGGCGTCGTCTTGTGGCAGCCGGGCGCGGTCAGCGGTACGGCCGGCCGCGCTGTAGCCACGCCGGGGCAGGTAATGGAGTGGTTGAAGGCGTGCGGGCACTGTTGGGAGCCCAGTCGCCATCGGCCTGAGTCAGAGGCACCGTCACCTCTACTGTGGCCTCACGGGCGCTGACCCCCAATGGGATGGGGGCCACTGTTGCCATGCGTACCTCGACCGCGGCATCCAACGTGCGGTCGTCTAGGGGGCCAGGCGTCTCCGCCCCTAGCCGGCCGGCTAGTCGCGGCCGGCAAGGCATAGCCGGCAGGGTGCAGCCGGTGGTGCGCAGCCGGCGGTGCATAGCCGGACTGTAGGGGGAAGCGGCTCGTCCTTCAGTCGCATCAGAAAGTTGGAGTAGTGGGTCGTTTGAGGCTACCCCGGGGTCATCCCCCCGACAGTAGTCCCCGAAGCAGGGGAGGCCCACCGACGAACCGTGGCGGTCCTCGCCGGCTTGAATATCACCTTTGCGCCACAGCGTGCCTCGGAAGCCAGACGACGCAGGCAAGCGGCGGCCGGCTCCGCAGCCGGCCGACGCTCCGCGCGCCGCCTCGGGCCCCCCGTCGGGTGGAAAAGCAGCGCCACATGGGAGACGTAACGGGCTGTGGCCTGACAGGCCGCGTGGTGGACAAGACCGGGCCGTGGGGTGGGGCCCTCCACGGCCGCGGCCTCGGCTCGCGCGCAGGGATCTTTTATGGCTCGGACCGTCGGTTGGCGTTCCCAAGCGCCATGACTTCCATCCCGCATGCGGCGGGAATCGCGGGGGTCGTGCACAATGAATCCGCCCCCCACGATTGACCGCGCGGGGTTTAAATGGAGAGGGAAGAGGAACAGAGCGGCACATTTGCCCCTCCCGCCCCAGTCTCATCGTCCTCGTCGCCCTCCTCCTCCCGCTCTGAGAGGGAGAAAAAGGGTAAAGCCCACGGGCACGTCGTGCTGCCGCTCGCCGCCGCCGCAGGCCCGCACTACGGCCGAGCAACTGCGCCTGCCTCAGCGACCGCAAGCCTTTTCAGAAGCCATGGCGAGCAAGGGCGCTTGGGACGGCAGCGTCGTGGACGAGCAGTTCATCGATCACCTTTGCCACCGCCGCAAGCTTCCGTCGGATGCGCACTTGGAGGCACGCATCGCCGGGCCGGAGAACTCCCCGGCCCCGCGGGAGGGCGAGGTGGTCGTCCTTGCCGAGCATTTCCTCCGTTGGCTCGGGCTGCCGGCGTGTACCTTCTTCTGGCGGTTCTTGACGCGGTTCGGCCTACAGCCACACCACCTCGCCCCCAACGCTGTCTTGCAGTTGGCGGCATTCGTCACCCTCTGCGAGGGGTTCTTGGGGGTGGAGCCGAGGCTCGACCTCTGGTTCCGGCTGTTCTTCCTCAAGCGGCAGACGGTGGTGGACCCGGCGACGCAGCAGAAGGTCATGACCGCCTGTGGGGGTGCCCTGATCCACATCCGCAAGGGAGCCGGCTTCCCGAAGCTCCCGCTGTAGGAGTCGGTGAAGAATTGGCAGCGGGGGTTCTTCTACGTGAAGAACGTGAAGCCGGAGGAGGACTACATCAACCTCCCCGACTTTGTCAACCAGCCGCCGGCGGCGATGCTGAATTGGCGGATGGCCCCACCCCAGGCGCCCGAGACGGCGGACCGGCTCTGCGAGCACCTGCTGGTGCTGACCGGGTCGGAGGGGCTGAAGGCCACCGACCTGCTGGCCGCGATGGTGGCGTGCCGGGTGCAGCCGCTGCAGAGCCAGCCGCACCTTATCTGCCAGATGGGAGGGCGACACGACCCCTGCCGGCTCTCCACCAAGGAGCTGAAGCCGACCCATGTGGCGAGGAGGGTGAACGCCATCTCGACGGCGAAGCTGAACGAAGAGGGGTGGCAATGGGGGAAAACCCCGTACAGCCGGAGCCATCCGACGCCGCGAGTAAGTGACTGGCCGTCTCCGCCGCTCCTCCTTTTCAGAGACGGCGCCCCCCTTTGGCCTGACGGCGTGGCGCTTCGCCCGCTCGCAGGTTTTCCGGCAGTTGCAGAACTACTGGGAGCCGGCTCCCGACTTGGTGGACTCGGACCCCGAGGAAGTCGAGGACGCCGATGACGTAGAGCCGGCGGACTCGGAGCAAGCCGGTGCGTCCGAAGCCGTCGAGGCGGAGACGGAGACGGAGACGGAGGAGGCCGAGTCGACGGGTGAGTTCCCTCCCCCGACGCATCTACGGGATTGGACAGATGATGACGCTGAGTCGGAGCAATCGCATGATGCAGAGGCTCTGGAGGACCCCGAGGCCTCGGAGGGCGATGTCACGGCGCCGAGGAGGCGCCCACGCCGAGCCGGCCCCGAGCCCAGCCGGGGCGGCGCGGACGCGGGAGACGGAAGCAGCCGGCTGTCACCAAGCCGGCGTCCAAACGGGCAGCCGCCGCGCCTCTGGGCGGCGGCCGCGGAGGCGGTGGGAAGAAGCGGCGGGTCGCCCAGACGGGGCCCGCGAGGAGGGCGGTCCCCGTCGTCGTTGGGTAAGCCCATCTCCTCTTCGCCATGCCTCGTTAGTCTTTTCTATGTCCCCCCTTTTCCTTATTCCGCCTGATCAGGGAGGCGCGCGCCCTAGGGAGGACCCCGGGCGGCGAGGCCACGAGGACGGCGCCGCCGAACACCGCCGAGGAGAGGGAGCGCCACGCATGGCGAGATCTCAAGACGGCCGAGCAAGAGCGGCGCGCTGAGGAGCGCCGTCCATGGGAGAAGGCGGCGAAGAAGCTACAGCCGCCGGAGGGAGCCGGCGGAGGGGCGGCCGGCCAATCGTGGGAGCCATTCCCCCGCGGCCGGGAGAGGAGGTCGAAGGACCACCACGATCCCGAGCGGCGGGCGGAGGCAGACGCGAAGGCCGCGGAAGACGCACGCGCGGCCAGCGCTGTAGGAAGGGAGGAGATGGATCGCGACGCAGCCCCGCCGGGGGCGGGCGATGTGCCACCGGAGGCGGAGGGCCCCCCAGAAGTCGTCGTTCTGGACGCGGAGGTTCCGGCCCCGGAGGCCCCGACTCCGGAAGCGAGCCGGTCCGGCGCCGCCATGGGCGGAGCGCCGGTCAGCGAGACGGCGGCGCCCGGAGGAGCGGACGCCCCGGGCTCATCAGTAGGGGCACCCGGAACCATGGCTCCGGAAAGGGGAGGCCGCCTGGCGATCACGGCGAAGGGCGCGTCCGGGCCCGCCGACGGGGGTCGGCCACAGGAAACCTGGGCCACGGCCGGAGGCGGGGCTATCCACGACCCGCCGAGCGCCCTTGGGGCTGCGGTGGTTGCCGTCGTCGAGGAGTTTGCCGCCTGCCGAGTCCACGTGGCGCAAGATGCCCGGGCCGCCAATGACTGGCTGGTCCACCTCGAGCAGTCTGTTATGGTAAGTACCCGAAGCCTCCTTCTTCGTTTTGGTTTTTTCCAATGGGGGCGCGCCAGCGCACCCACTGGGTGTAGCCCCCGAGACTCGGGCCGGCTCGGGATGTAGGCGGGTTGAGTCTGATGGCATCTTTGCTTGTGTCTTTGTAGGCCGCACACGACTGTCGGGTGGCCGCGTACAACACGCTGCTGGGCTTGTACCATGGGGCCGAGAATCGGCTAGCCGTCATGTCTGCGGATCTGCAAGGTATGTGTTCTCGCGAATTCCCGTGGGGGCGCGCGAGCGCACCCACTGGGTGTAGCCCCCGGGATTTAGGCCGGTTGCCCTGGAGGCGGGCTGAATCCCTTCCTTTGTTTGCTTTTTGACAGCGGCGACCTCGTCTCAAGCAGCCACCCACGCCGAGACGGTCAGCCTCCGACACCAGGTGGTGCGGCTTGGCGAGGAGCGCGACCTCCTGACGATGGAGCGCGACCGGCTCCGCCAGGAGGCGGACCAAGCGAAGGCGGAGAAGGACGGGCGCGAGGCGGCTCATCGCCGGGAGTTGGAGGAGCGAGAGGCGGCTTTCCAACGGCGGTTGGAGGAGCGGGACGCGGCCCATCGCAAGGAGCTGGAGGCGAAGGATGCCTCGCTGGCGAAGGCGGCCTGGGAGGAGGAGGCGGCCCGCGTCGAGTACGAGCGCCAGCTCCAGGAGTGGTCGGCCAGGGCTGCCAAGGAGCAGGAGGAAGCGCTGGAAGGGGACCGGCTCCTCTCTGGTACGTTTTTCTTATGTCTTTGCGCGTTTGCTTGGGGCGCTGTTTTCTTCGTCTTACGTCATGCGCTTCTCTCTCTCCCAGCGGCCTTCCCGGGCACACAGGCGGCAGCGGAGGCGGCCGTGGAGGCCCATCGCGAGGCGCAACGGGCGCTTGGAGTTAAAGTTGGGGAGCTTGCGCCCTGGACCGTGGAAGAGGTCGGGATTGGCGACAGGGCGCGTCTTGACGAGGTGGTCCGGGCGCTGAAGCGGCTCCAGGCCGCCGGCTTGGGGCTGGTCTGCACCCTCTGGCCGGATGCGGTGGGGCCGGCATCCATGAGCCGGCTGTCTAGGTGGCTGGAGGCCTGGTCCACGCGGGTGAACGCCTGGAGGGCTTCCGCGGCGCGCGCCGGGGCGGCCATGACGCTGCGGGTTGCGAGGTCATGGTACCCCGAGCTGTATTGCGGGCTGCTCGCAGCCCAGCGCGCTGGCACGGATGCCGCGTTGGAGGCAGTCGCCGACGTGCTGGCCGCGCGAGCCGTTGACCTCGCGTCCTTTGCCCCTTGGGACGAATATGTCCCGGAGCGGACGGCAGCCGGCGAGGTGGTCCCGGAGGACCGGTTTGGGCTTGCCGTCGACGACCCGGAGGGCAGCGCCGGGGAGACGGACGACGAAGCCACCGAGTCCAGTACCGACGAGTACGCCGACTCTGAGCTGGCACGCGACCTGGACCCGGCGGGCGGTGCGGAGCCCGGTGTGACCAAGGACGGAGGAGAAGACGGTGCTGCCGCAAAGGATGCCGGGGGAGAAGACGGCGCTGCTGCTATTTAGAATTTTTCTTTTCTGCATTTGTTTAGACTGCAATTCCACCCACTAGGGTGTATATGTAAGGAACTTCGGGCCGTGGGCCATTTTGTACATATAAATTTGTGCTTCCTTTTGCGAAAGTTTTTTATGCGTGCCGACTCGGCCTTAGCCTTTTTCCCCTCATTAGCTCTGTCTACTCAAAACCTTGACCCTTTTGGTGTTGGCCCCGCCAGCCGGACAGCCGGGAGCCGGTCAGTATTTGGGACGGGGCGTCCGCCTCGGGGGAGCCGGTCGTGAGTTTGAGAGCCGCGAGGGTGTTTTAGCTAAGGTAAATGGCAGAGGCCCAGAAAAGTTCCGGCCAGCCCTAGCCGACGACCCCCTATGACCGTTTTCGTGTGTGCTAAGTTTGTCGTCCCGAGAACCCACCAGCCGGACAGCCGGGAGCCGGTCTGTAGCTGGGTGGGGTGGTAGGGTGTTCCTTAGTCCACATTACTTGACCGGCGGGGAGCGACGTCAAGGCTAGCCGGCGAGCCCCCGGGACCGGGAGCCGGGCCTAGGAGCCAGCGAGCGATGCGAAGAAAGTCTTTTTGAAAGGAACGCAAAGGGGCGTGTCCCAAGAGCCGGCTTGGGGCACCCGTCGCATTCATAAGCCCAAAAGGGGAGGATATATTCATACACCGGTTCTTAGCAGTAAAACGGGCGGAGGAGCGCCGCGTTCCATGGGTGCTCCGTTTCCTCGCCGGAGGCGTCTCTCTTGCGCTTGTGCGGCTTCTGGGCTTCTATTAGATAGTACGCGTTGTTGTGCAGCGCCTTGCTGACGATGAACGGGCCCTCCCATGGGGAGGATAGCTTGTGCTGGCCGGCAGTTCGCTGGATCCCCTTGAGCACCAAGTCTCCTTCGCGGAAGGAGAGTGGCCGGATCCGCTTACTGTGGTAGTGCCGGAGCTTCTGCTGGTAGATAGCTGTCCGGCTCAGGGCCAGCTCGCGGGCCTCCTTGAGGAGGTCGACGCCGTCTTATTTTGCTTCCTTCGCGTCCGTCTCCGTGTACAGGCTAACCCGAGGCGAATCAAACTCGATGTCGGTGGGGATGATTGCCTCGGACCCATACACGAGAAAGAAAGGGGTGTAGCCGGTCGACCGGTTGGGCATGGTCCTGAGGCTCCAGAGTACAGCCGGCAGCTCTTGGATCTAGCAGCCGGCTGACCGGATTAGTGATGCCACGAGCCGGGGCTTGATGCCGGCCAGGATCAGGCCGTTTGCCGTCTCAACCTCAGCGTTTGACTGCGGGTGGGCGATGGACGCCAAATCGAGCCGGATGCCCTGCTTGGCGCAGAAACGCGCTAGCGCGCCCTTGGCGAAGTTTGTGCCGTTGTCGGTGATGATGCTGTGGGGGACGCCGTAGCGGACCGTGATGTCTTCGATGAACCGGACGGCCGCGGGGCCGTCCAGCTTCTTGATTGCCCTGGCCTCGATCCACTTGGTGAATTTGTCGACGGCTACCAGCAGATGTGTCACGCCGCCCCGTGTAGTCTTGAAAGGTCCCACCATGTCCAGCCCCCAGACGGCGAAAGGCCATGAGAGGGGGATGGTCTGGAGGGCTGTAGCCGGTAGGTGGCTCTGCGTGCTGAAGCGCTGGCAGCCTTCGCACTTGTCGACCAGCCGCTTGGCCGCCTCCAAAGCAGGCGGCCAGTAGAAGCCGTGGCGGAATGCCTTGGCCACCAGGGTCCTGGAGGTGGCGTGGTGCCCGCACTCGCCCTGGTGGATGTCGAGGAGGATCTCTTGCTCTTTCTCCGGCTCGACGCAGTGTTGGAAAACGTCGGTGGTGCTGTGATGAACCAGCTCGTGGTTAATGATGGTGTAGGCTGGGGCTCGGCGCTGGATTTGTCTTGCTGTGGCCTCATCAGAGGGGAGCTCGCCACGTAGGAGGAACGCCAGGATGGGCTGGGCCCATGAGGGAGATGAGACGGGAGCCGGCTCGGGCTCAAGTGGGGCGTTGGCAGCCGCAGGAGCCCCCGGGTCTGGAAGACCAGTCCCTGGGGCCGGCTCGCCAGCCCCCGGGAGTGAAGCGGTGGAAGGGGCGTCGATCGTCATCATGACGGCCACGGACTCGGAGTCGGCCGCCGTAGACACGGCCGGCTCGACAGCTGGAGCTGGTGGTGCCGGCTGGACGACCGGATTTGGTGGAGCCGGCGTAGCTGCCGACGCCAAAGGAGCCGGCTGGACAGCCGAATCTGTCGACGGACCGGCCGCGTTGGCCGGCATGAAGATGGACTCCGATTCGGGGGAGGGCTTGATTGAAGGCTTGAGCAGTCGCTCGAGGGAGACGCCGGCTGGGATGGCCTGCCGGGTGGAGCCGATCTTTGCCAGCATATCGGCCGCCTCGTTGTCCGCACGGGGGACGTGGTGGAACTCACATCCCTCGAAGGGACCAGTGAGCTGTTGGACGAGGAAGCGATAGCTGGCCATGTTGGCGTCCCTGGCGTCCCATTCGTCAGAGACTTGCTGCACCACGAGGTCGGAGTCGCCGAAGCATATGATGCGCTGGATGCCGATTTCCTTGGCGAGCCGGAGGCCATGGACGAGGGCCTCGTACTCGGCCACGTTGTTGGAGGCGGCGAAGTGGATCTGGAGTGCGTACTTGAGCTGATCTCCCCTCCGGGACGACAAGACGATGCCGGCCCCCAGGCCGGCTCGCATCTTCGAGCCGTCGAAGTGCATGCGCCAGTGCATGGAGTCGGGCGGAGGCGGGACAAACTGGGTTTCGGCCCAGTCGACGAGGAAGTCGGCCATTGCTTGTGACTTGATGGCGGTGCGCGGCTCATACCGTATCTCGTAGTCGGCAAGGGCGATGGCCCACTTGGCAATCCGGCTGGTGGCGTCCCGGCCGCTCATGATTTCGCCCAGCGGCGCTGTGCTCACCATGGTGATGACATGCTCCTGGACGTACTGCTTGATCTTCTGGGCGGCGAAGTATATGCCGTAGCACATCTTCTGATAATGGGGGAAGTTTTGCTTGGAGGTGGAGAGGACCTCGCTGAGGTAGTAGACGGGGCGCTGGATCGGCAGCGCTTTGCCCTCCTCCGGCCGCACCACCTCCAAGACGACGCTGATGACGCGCGTGGTCGCCGCGATGTAGGCGAGCAACGGCTCCTTCTCAGCCGGCGCGGCCAGGATGGGCGCACTGGTGAGGGCCTGCTTGAGGCCGCGGAACGCCTCGTCTGCCTCGTCGGGCCAGTTGAACATGGCCGACTTCTTCGAGGAGTCGCGGCCCGGCTCGACCAAAGCCGTCTTCCGCAGGAGCCCGTAGAGGGGCAAGGGTTTCTAGCCCAGCCGGCTGACGAACCGGCTGAGGGAGGCGAGGCAGCCGGTGAACTTCTGGACGTCGCGGAGCCGGGTCGGCTTGGGCATGCGCTCGATCGCCCTGATCTTCTCGGGGTTAGCTTCGATGCCGCGGGCAGACACAAAGAAACCCAGGAGTTGGCCGGCTGGGACGCCGAAGACACACTTCTCCTGGTTGAGCTTGATCTTGTATTCACGCAGGTTGGCGAATGTCTCCCGGAGATCGTCGAGGAGGCTGAAGTGCTTCTTGGTCTTGACGACGATGTCGTCAACGTAGACGTGGACGTTCCTGCCTATCTGAGGCAGGAGACACTTTTGCATGCAGCGCTGGAAGGTGGCGCCCGCGTTCTTCAGGCCGAAGGACATGGTGATGTAGCAGTAGGCCCCGAAAGGGGTGATGAAGGAGGTCTTCAGCCGGTCAGCCGGGTCCAGCTTGATCTGGTGGTAGCCGGAGTAGGCGTCCAGGAAGGACAGCAGGTCGCAGCCGGCCGTGGAGTCGATGACTTGATCGATCCGCGGCAGGGCGAACGGGTCCTTGGGACATGCCTTGTTCAGGCTCGTGTAGTCGATACACATGCGCCAAGTTTTGTTTTTCTTCAGCACCAGGACTGGGTTGGCCAGCCAGTCCGGGTGGAAAACATCCATGATAAAGCCGGCTGCGAGCAGCCAGGCGTTCTCTTCCCCTATAGTACGCCGCTTCTCCTCGGAGAAACGGCGTAGGGGCTGCTTGACCGGCTTCGCATCCAGCCGAACGTGAAGCTTGTGCTCGGCGAACTTCCTCGGAACACCCGGCATGTCCTTGGGAGACCATGCAAAGATGTCCCGATTCTCACGGAGGAAGTCGACGAGCTCGCTTTCCTATTTGCTGTCGAGGCGGGAGCCGATGGTGACGCACTGGCTGGGGTTGGCCGGGTCGAGTGGCACTTGCCTGGTGTCCTTGGACGGCTGGAACGAGGCTTTGCCGACCGACTGGGATGGAGGGACCGGCACGGCCGGCTGGCCAGAGGTGTGGGCCACGAGCCGGTCGAGCTGCCGCTTCTCCTCAGCTATCTCCAGGGCTTCGGCCAGCCGGCTGCCGTCTCGCGCGCACGCGATTGACATCTTGTAGTCGCCGGTGATGGTGATGATGCCCTTGGGACCCGGCATCTTGAGCTTGAGATAGGCGTAGTGGGGGATCGCCATGAACTTGGCGAGAGCTGGTCGGCCCAGCAGCGCATGGTAGGGACTGTCGAGGTCCACCACCTCGAACCATACCGGTTCGCGGCGGAAGTGGCTGTGGCCGCCGAAGAGGACGTCGAGCTTGATCTTGCCGACGAGGGTGCAGGACTTTCCCGGCACGATGCCGTGGAAGACGGTCCGGCTCGCTTGCAGGTCCTCCACCTTGAGCCCCAGCTTGAGCATCGTATCGAGGTAGAGAATGAAGATGCTGCTGCCCCCATCGATCAACACCCACGAGAAATGGCATGTGCGTCTCTCGGAGGCGATGGTGGGATCGAGGACGAGGGCGTAGCTGCCAGGGCTTGGCATCATGGCCGGGTGGTCAGTCCGGCTCCAGGTGACCGGCTTCTCGGACCAGTGCATGAACTGGGGAGTCACGGGCATGGTGGCGTTCACCTCGCGGTGGAGCCGGCGCTGAGTGTGCTTGTCCGTCTCCTCACTAGTGAAGACGACGTAGGAACCGTCATGGTTGGGGAATTGGTCGAGCAGCCGGCCGTCGTTCTGGGCCGGAGCCGGGGCCTGAGCCGGAGCGGGAGCCAGAGGCGGCGCCGGCGCGCGGGGAGGCGGCGCGGGAGGAGTCGGCAGGCCCTCCCCTCGGGCCAGCCGCTGCGAGAAGCTGCACTGCCGGAGCGTGTGCGTGGACGGCTTGGCGCCGGAATGGTGTTTGCAGGGGAGGTTGAGCATCTGCTCGAACGTGAGCTTGGGCTGCCAGGTAGCCTTGCCGGTGCGCTGACGCTGACCGGAAGCCTGGTCAGCCGGCTGCTCTTCCTCGATGGTGGCAACCTGCCGGCTCCCGTAGCGGGAGTCAGGCTGGTCGGCCTTGCACTTGTTGTTCTGCTGCTGCCAGTTGTCGGCGGCTGTCCGCGGTGCGGCGGGCGGCGGAGCCGGCTTGGCTGGCGTGGCAACCTTCATCCGCATAGCGGAGTCGGCCATGGCGTATTTATCCGCCTTGGCCATCAGGTCCGCCAGGGTATCCAGCTCGGAGCACAGGAGCATGTGCTTGAGGTGGGTGCCGTCTCGGCAGCCCTCGATGAAGTATTGGATGGCATGCACCTCGTGCACCCCTTCGCAGGAGTTGTGGACCTCGGTCCAGCGCGTGAGGTAGTCGCGGAGGGGCTCCTCCGGCCCCTGGACGCACATGGCCAGCTCGCGGGGCCGGCCGGGCCGCTTGTAGGTGCCGGTGAAGTTGCGGACGAACGCCTCCTCGAAGTCCGTCCAGGTGTTAATGCTGTCGGCCACCACGCTGTTCAGCCAGGTGCGGGCCGAGCCGATCTGCATAAGGGGGGCGTAGCGGACGGCTACGCGCTTGTTCCCCCTGGCGATGCCGACTGCGGTGGTGTAGTCGATCAGCCAGTCCTCCGGCTTGGCAGCCCCGTTGTACTTCGGGGTGTCGCGGGGAAGCGTGAAGCCGTGCGGGAATGGCTCGTTGCGGATCCGGGGCCGAAGCACGCCGGGCCAATCGAGCCCTCCTCAAGGAGAGCCGACTGCGCCAGCCGGTCGAGGCGAAGCCGCGCGTCGTTCTCGCTGTGGGGAACCCGCGGCCCGAGCCGGGCCGCGAGTTCGGCGCGGACGACCGGCGGGACGGACCGTGCCGGGTCCTGTCGTGGAGGCGGAGTGTGCCCGCAGCTATGCCGGCTACCGCCAGCCGGCGCCTCGTCGCGGCGGTGGCTGCCAGCCGGGTTGTTGCTGCGCCGGCTGTTCACGGCCGGCTGCTCGTTCCCGCGCAGCTGGGAGCGCCGAACGTTGCTTCCCTCAGCCCGCCGGCCGGAGGGGTGAGGGGAGCTGGAGTGCTGAGCCGGCTGACGGTCAGCGGCTCCAGTGCCCCACCGGGGGTGAGACCGACTTGTTGCGCGTTGGCGGTGTCGATGAGGTCCTTGATGTGCCGCTCGCGCGCGGCGCCCTTCTCGCCCACCAAGGTAGCCAGATCCTCGTAGGCTACCTTGGCGGCTCGCAGGTTTGCCACGGGGGTGTCGTAGACGGGAAGGCGGCCGCCGAGGATTTCCGCGACCACGCGGCCGCGGTCGCGCACAGCCCCACGCCGGCTGAGCTCGGGACCAGCCGGGGTGAGACCATACGCGGAGATGTACTCCCGCTGCGCGGCTTCCATCCAGCGCCGCTCGGTCGCGAGGGCGCTGGCGTCTTCGAATAGCAGACGGCGGGCCGCCTCCAGCTCAGCTGTGGCGGTAGCCAGGTTCGCCGTCGTAGCGATGGGGGTGCTCAGACCCCGGAGGGTAGCGGCAAGCGGGTCGGAGGGACCGACGCGGGCGGCGGACGCGTCGACCTCAGCCCGCACACGGCCCGAAGTGGTGGAGGAAGCGGTGACCATCACTCCTACGCAGGCGCAGGAGCCGTCGGCCTCGCCCGTGGTGAGCGCGCCCACGGACGAGGGTGGATCGGTGCAGTCGAGCACACAGCTAGGGTACTCGTCGGCCGCCGGCTCGCCGGCGAGGCTCAGCTTGCCGAAGCGCCCGGTGAGCGCGGCGACGTCGAGCGCGAGGTCGCGACCGAGGTACTCATCGGAGAAGCCGGCTGCATCGCCCGCAGGGCCTGCCGGAGCAAGCCCCACGAGCATGCAGTTCCGCCCGGACGCGGGGCGGCCGAGGGAGGTGGTGAAGGGTCCCGCCCGGAGCGTAACTCCGGCTGGCGCCGCGTTGGGCCCCACGGTGGGCGCCAATTGTCATCGTTTTGTCACGGCAGATGCCATGGGTAGGCTTATCGAGAGTGGTTGGGGCCGAAGGACGCCGTCGGGCTCCGGGAGCGGGGTTAGGCACAGGCGGTGGCAGACACATGATGTACCCAGGTTCGGGGACCTCCGTGGGAGGTAACACCCCTAGTCCTGCTTGGTCTAGTTCAGACAATGGTGAGGTTACAATGGTGCTCCTGGAGCTGTATGGCTAGAGGAGGAAGAAAGGGCTGGACTGCCCCTGCTGCCTCTCTACGTGAGTGTGGTGAGTGGAAAAAGTTGTCCCCCTTGCATGGGGGAGGCCCGGGGGGGGGGGGTTTATAGGCCAACCCCCGGATTACAATACGAATAAGAGGTCTCAGGGTGGCCCCAGCCGGCAGCCTCTCCGACCGGCTGTGGGGCCCCCGGCTGAGGGGTCTCGTCGCTGGTAGGGCCCGCCGGCCGCGGGGTCCTGTCAGTAGACGGAGGGGGCCCGCCAGGTGGGTCCCCGTGCCCGTCTTGTCGCGGCACGGGTCGTCCTTCGGGGCGTCATCTTGTGGCAGCCGGGCGCGGTCAGCGGTACGGCCGGCCGCGCTGTAGCCACGCCGGAGCAGGTAATGGAGTGGTTGAAGGCGTGCGGGCACTGTTGGGAGCCCGGTCGCCATCGGCCAGAGTCAGAGGCACCGTAACCTCTACTGTGGTCTCACGGGCGCTGACCCCCGATGGGATGAGGGCCACTGTTGCCATGCGTACCTCGACCGCGGCATCCAACGCGTGGCCGGCTAGGGGGCCAGGCGTCTTCGCCCCTAGCTGGCCGGCTCGTCGCGGCCGGCAAGGCATAGCCGGTAAGGCGTAGCTGGCGGGGCGCAGCCGGTGGTGTGCAGCCGGCGGGGCGTAACCAGCAGGGCGTAGCCGGACTATAGGGGGAAGCGGCTCGTCCTTCAGTCGCGTCAGAAAGTTGGAGTAGTGGGTCGTTTGAGGCTACCCCGGGGTCATCCCCCCGACAGCCCGCACTCGCCCTGGTGGATGTCTCGGAGGATTTGTTGGCCCTTCTCGGGCTCGATGCATCGTTGGTACACGCCGGTCGTGCTGCGGTGGACCAACTCATGGTTAATGATGCTGTAGGCAGGAGCACGGCGCTGGATTTGCCGGGCTTTGTCTTCGTCAGGGGGGAGCTCGCCGCGTAGGAGGAAAGCCAAGATCGGCTGGGCCCATGACGGAGCCGACACTGAGGCCGGCTCCAGCACGGGCTGGAGATTCTGGGCAGACGGAGCCCCCGGGCCCGTCGACGGAGCCCCCGGGACCGGCTTGCCAGTCCTCGGGTCCGGCTGGTCGACAGCCATTAGGACGGCCGCGGGCTCAGGGCCGGCGGTCGCCGAGACGACAGCCGCAGGAGCCGGTGGGGCGGGCGCAGCCGGCGGAGCAGGTGGAGCCGGTCGAATTGTCGGAGCCGGCGAGGCAGGTGGAACTGGTGGAACCGTCGGAGCTGGCGGAGCCCTCGGGACCGTCGAGGAGCCGGCGGGATCCGTGGGTACGAAGATGGACTCCGACTCGGCGGAGGGTTTGATCGACGGCTTGCGCAGCTGCTCGAGGGAGACGCCAGCCGGGATGGCCTGGCGGGCGGAGCTGATTTTTGCCAAGGCGTCTGCCGCCTCGTTGTCCGCCCGGGGGACGTGATGGAACTCGCAGCCCTCGAAGGAGCTAGTGAGCTGCTGGACAAGGAACCGGTAACTGGCCATGTTGGCGTCCTTGGCGTCCCATTCGCCAGAGACCTGCTGCACCACCAAGTCGGAGTGGCGGAAACACAAGATGCGCCGGATGCCGATCTCCTTGGCGAGCCGGAGGCCGTGGACGAGCGCCTCATACTCGGCCACGTTGTTGGAGGCGGTGAAGTGGATTTGGAGCGCATACTTGAGTTGGTCTCCTTTCGGAGACGACAGGACGATGCCGGCTCCCAAGCCGGTCCGCATCTTCGAACCGTCGAAGTGCATGCGCCAGTGCGTGGAGTCCGGCGGAGGCGGCACGAACTGGGTTTCTGCCCAATCGACGAGGAAGTCGGCGATCGCCTGCGACTTGATGGCGGTGTGCGGCTCGTACCGGATCTCGTAGTCGGCGAGGGCGATGGCCCATTTGGCGATCCAACCGGTGGCGTCCCGGCCGCTCATGATCTCACCCAGCAGCGCTGTGCTCACCACGGTGATGACGTGCTCTTGAAAATACTGCTTGATCTTCTGGGCGGCGAAGTATATGCCGTAGCACATCTTCTGGTAGTGGGGGTAGTTTTGCTTGGAGGCGGAGAGGACTTCGCTGAGGTAGTAGACGGGATGCTGGACTGTCAGCGCTTTACCCTCCTCCGGCAGCTCTATGACCAAGACGACGCTGATGACGCGGGTGGTCGCCGCGATGTATGCGAGCAGGGGCTCCTTCTCAGCCGGCGCGGCCAGAATGGGCGTGCTGGTGAGGACTCGTTTGAGCTCGCGGAACGCCGCGTCCGCCTAGTCGGTCCACTCGAATTTGGCCGGCTTCCTTGTGGAGTCGGCGCCCGGCTCGACAAGCGCCGTCTTCCTTAGGAGCTGGTAGAGGGGCAGTGCCTTTTCTCCCAGCCGGCTGACGAACCGGCTGAGCGAGGCGAGGCAGCCGGTGAACTTCTGGACGTCACGGAGACGGGTCGGCTTGGGCATGTGCTCGATCGCCCTGATCTTCTCTGGGTTAGCCTCGATGCTGCGGGCGGACACGAAGAAACCCAGGAGTTGGCCGGCTGGGACGCCGAAAACGCACTTCTCCGGGTTGAGCTTGACCTTGTACTCGCGCAGATTGGCGAAGGTCTCCCGGAGGTCGTCAAGGAGGCTGAAATGCTTCTTGGTCTTGACGACGATGTCTTCAACATAGACGTGGACGTTCCTGCCGATCTGTGGCAGGAGGCACTTCTGCATGCAGCGCTGGAAAGTGGCGCCCGCATTCTTCAGGCCAAAGGACATGGTGATGTAGCAGTAGGCCCCGAAGGGGGTGATGAAGGAGGTTTTCAGCCGGTCGGCCGGGTCCAGCTTGATCTGGTGGTAGCCTGAGTAGGCATCCAGGAAAGACAGCAGATCGCAGCCGGCCATGGAGTCAATAACTTGATCGATCCGCGGCAGGGCGAATGGGTCCTTGGGACATGCCTTGTTCAGGCTCGTGTAGTCGATACAGATGCGCCAAGTCTTATTTTTCTTCAGCACCAGGACTGGGTTGGCCAGCCAGACCGGGTGGAACACTTCCATGATGAAGCCGGCTGCAAGCAGCTGGGCGATCTCCTCTCCTATAGTACACCGCTTCTCCTCGGAGAAACGGCGCAGGGGTTGCTTGACCGGCTTCGCATCCGGCCGGACATGAAGTTTTTGCTCGGCGAACTTCCTCGGAACACCCGGCATGTCTTTGGGAGACCATGCAAAGATATCCCGATTCTCACGGAGGAATTCGACGAGCTCGCCTTCCTATTTGCTACCGAGGTTGGCGCCGATGGTGACGCATTGCTTGGGGTTAGCCGGGTCGAGCGGCACCTGCTTGGTGTCCTTGGACGGTTGGAAAGACGCCTCGCTGGCCGACTGGGAAGGGGGAGCTGGCACGGCCGGCTGGTTGGATGTGTGAGCCACGAGCCGCTCGAGCTGCCGCCTTTCCTCCGCTATCTCCAGGGCCTCGGCCAGCCGGCTGCCGTCGCGGGCGCACTCGATCGACATCTTGTAGTCGCCGGCGATGGTGATGATGCCCTTAAAGCCCGGCATCTTGAGCTTGAGGTAGGCATAGTGGGGGATCACCATGAACTTGACGAGAGCCGGCCTGCCCAGCAGCGCGTGGTAAGGGCTGTCGAGGTCCACCACCTCGAACCATATCGGCTCACGGCGGAAATGGTGCTTGTCGCCGAAGAGGACGTCGAGCTCGACCTTGCCGATGGGGGTACAAGATTTCTCTGGCACGATGCCGTGGAAAACCGTCCGGCTCGCCCGCAGGTCTTTGTCCTTGAGCCCCAGCTTGAGCATCGTGTTGCGATAGAGGATTTTGATGCTGCTGCCCCCGTCGATCAACACTCGCGAGAAACGGCAGGTGCGCCTCTCGAAGACGATGGTGGGATCGGGGACGAGGGTGTAGCTACCCGGGTTTGGCATCACGGCCGGGTGGTCCGTCCGGCTCCAGGTGACCGGCTTCTCGGACCAATGCATGAATTGGGGGACCGAGGGGGCGGTGGCGTTCACCTCGTGCCGGCGCTGGCGCACGCTGTGTTTGTCGGTCGCTTCGCTGGTGAAGACGACGTAGGACCCGTCCTGGTTATGGAACTGGTCGTGGAGGCGGCCGTCGTTGGCAGCCGGGGCCAGAGCAGGCGGCGGGGCCTGAGCCGGAGCCGGCACGCGGGGAGCCGGAGGCGGAGGGGCCGGAAGGCCCTCTCCCCGGGCTAGCCGCTGGGAGAAGCTGCACTGCCGTAGCGTATGGGAGGCCGGCTTGGTCCCAGAGTGGTGCTTGCAGGGTAGGTCGAGCATCTGCTTGAAGGTAAGCTTGGGCTGTCGAGGTGGCCTTGCCGGTGCGCTGGCGCTGGCTGGGGGCCTGGGCGGCTGGTTGCTCCTCCTCGATAGTGGCGACCTGCCGGCTCCCGTAGCGGGGATCCGGCTGGTCGGACTTGCGCTTGTTGTTCTGCTACTGCCGGTTGTCGGCAGCCGCCCGCGGCGCGGCAGGCGGCGGAGTCGGCTTGGCTGGCGGCGTGACCTTCATCTGCATCGCGGAGTTGGCCGTGGCGTACTTGTCCGCCTTGGCCATCAGGTCAGCCAGGGTAGCCGGCTCGGAGCACAAGAGCTTGTGCTTGAGGTGTGTGCCGTCGCGGCACCCCTCGATGAAGTACTGGATGGCCTGCACCTCGTGCACTCCCTCGCAGGAGTTGCGGAGCTCGGTCCAGCGCGTGAGGTAGTCGCGGAGGGGCTCCTCTAGCCCCTGGACACACATGGCCAGCTCGCGTGGCCGGCCGGGCCGTTTGTAGGTGCCGGTGAAGTTGCGGACGAATGCCTCCTCGAAATCCGTCCAGGTTTTGATACTGCCGGCCGACAGGCTGTTAAGCCAGGTCCGGGCCGAGCCAGTCAGCATCAGGGGGCGTAGCGTACGGCTATGCGCTTGTTCCCCCTGGCAATGCCGACCGCGGTGGTGTAGTCGATCAGCCAGTCCTCCGGCTTGGCGGTACCATTGTACTTCGGGGGGTCGCGAGGGAGAGTGAAGCCGGCTGGAAATGGCTTGTTGCGGATCCGGGGGCCGAAACATGCCGGGTCGATCGAGCCCTCCTCCTCGAGGAGGGCTGACTGTGCTAACCGCTCGATGCGGGTCCGCGCGTCGTTCTCGCTCCGCGGGACGCGCAGGCCGAGCCGAGCGGCAAGCTCTGGGCGAACAGTCGGGGCAGGTGAGCGGGCACATTCCAGCCTGAGCGTCGTCGCGCCGGCTGTTAACGGCCGGCAGCTCATCTCGCAGCCGGGAGCGTCCGTTGTGAGCTCCGGCTCCCCGCCGGCCCGAGCCGCGGGGGGAAGAGGCTTCCTGGACCGGCCGGCGCTGGCCAGCAGTAGGCGGAGCGTCCCCCTCAGGGACGGGAATTTCGGAGCCGGCATTGATGCCGTCGAGCCGGGCCTGCTGGGCGTTGGCGGTGGCGATGAGGTCTTGGATGTGTCGGTCCTGCCGCTCCCGCTCTTCGCCCACCAGATCGGCGAGGTCGGCGTAGGCTACGTGGGCGGCCCTCAGGTTGGCAGCAGGCGTGTCGTAGGTGGGAAGCCTGCCGCCGAGGATTTCCGCGACCACGCGGCCGCGGTTGCGGACATCGCCGCGCCGGCTGGGCTCGTTGCCAGCGGGGGTGAGGCCGTAGGCGGAGTTGTACTCGTGCTGCGCGGATTCCATCCGGCGCTTGGTGATGGCGAGCGTGGTCACCTCATCGAGAAGCAGCCGGCGAGCGGCCTCCAGCTAAGCCGTAGCCGTAGCTGGGTTCGCGGTAGGCGCGATGGGAGTGCCGAGGCCCCGAAACACGGCGCCGAGGGGGTCGGAGGTGCCGGCGCGAGCGGCCGCGGCGGCCGCGTTCGCCTTCGCCCTGGCGCGGCCGGAGGTCGTTGAGGAGCCGGTGGCCATTACGCTGGCACGGACGCGGGGGTCGCCGGCCTCGCCCGGGGCGAGTGCGCCCACGGACGAGGGCAGGTCGAGGCAGTCGAGCACTTGGCCAGGGTACTCGTCGGCGAGGCTCAGCCTGCCGACGCGCTCGATGAGGTCGGTGATGTCGAACAGAGGGTCGCTGCCGAGCCGCTCGACGGAGAGGCCGGTAGCGTTGCCCGCAGGGCTAGCAGGGATGGGGTTCCGCCCTGCGAAAGCAAGCCCCACGAGCGAGCAGTTCCGCCCGGACGCAGGGCGGCTGGGGGAGGTGGCGAAGGGTCCCGCCCGGAGCGTGACTCCGGCCGGTGCCGCGGTCGGCCCCACGGTGGGCGCCAACTATCGCCGTTTTCTCACGACAGATGCCATGGGGTGGCTTATTGAGAGTGGTTGGGGCCGAAGGACGGTGACGGGCTCCGAGAGCGGGATTAGGCAAAAGCGGTGAGGGACACACGATGTACCCAGGTCCAATGCCCTCCGTGGGAGGTAATACCCCTAGTCCTGCCGGTCTAGTTGATTAACCAATGGGGGCTACAATGGTGCTCCTTGAGCTGTGCGGGTAGAGGAGGAAGAAGGGGCTAGCTCGCCTTCTCTGCCTCTCTATGTGTGTGTGGGTGTGTGCTCAGGAAGCGGTCGTGCCCCCTGCATGGGGGAGCTCCGGGGGGTTTTATAGGCCAACCCCCCGGAATACAATACGAGTAGAAGGCTCCGGGGGGCCCCAGCTGGCGGTCTGTCTAGCTGTCACACCCTGTGTTTGTATCACTTTGCTATGCTTGGATTTACAAAATTTGGAACCAATTAAAACTTGTTGAGTGCATGCTTGTTTGAATTGTTGCTTGCTTGCTTGTTTGGTTGTTTGTGTATGGCACTCTTAGGTTCTACTCCTCTCCATATTCATCTTCCTTGATCCAAACTTCTTGCCCAATGATCATGCCATGTGAATAGTACCCAAAACTATTTTTATCAAAATTTATTTTGACCAAAAAGAATTTATTCAAATCAGGTTTTTAAAAACCCCTGAGTTGAGGTTTGCACTGCAAGTCCTCAAATTGGGTGGATCCTTTTTCCCCAAAGGCTTTATTTGAAACCTACTATATATATGACTTCCCAAAACCACCAAATATTATTTTTAAAGATGATTTTACTATTTTATTTAAAGGCTTTTTCTTAAGGCCAGAAATGGTTTTTCATAGGGAAAAAATATTTAAATGCTTTAAAAATATTGAGAAAATTTAGGGAAACTCAGTGGACATATATTTTCCATATATATGAGTTTCAACACATGGTCATGTTCAAAATAATGGGCAAAACCCCTCAAAACCCTTTCTGCTTAAATCCAGCTTTTGAAATATTTCTATAAGAAATATTCTTATTAAATTCCAAGAAAATTCCAGCAAGTCACAATTGTCATATGTGATTATCTTGCAAAGTTTTATCTCAATCCCAATTGTTTTGCTTCATCAAAATATTCCAAAACCGTCTCTGTCCAGATTCAAATTTGAACAACTTTACATTGTGAAGTTTGTCCTATTGACCTCAAACTTTGTGGGCATGTTCTAAACCACAAATAATGATACCACACCAAGTGGTGGATTTGTGGGAAGTGAAATGCATGCCTAAATCTACAGAAATCTGATTCTGTTGATTTCTAGGGTTTCACAAAGTTACATTGTGAACTTTCTTCAGTCAAGCTCAAACTTGGTGGTCAACCCTATTTCCAACAACCATTTGACCCTGTTAAAACTCATGGCAAGCAAACTCCATTTGCTTAGCCAAACCATCATCAAACACTTTTTGCCCAGGTGGTAAAAACCCTGTTTGACCCCCTTCTACTATTCCCCTTGCCTCCAAATTTTTACCACAGTCACTTGCATGCCCCTCCTATCCCCAGTAATTTTCTCTGGCCAAGACTTAATGTTTAAGTGGGGTAAAAATCCATTTTTACCCCCTAGACAGCAAGAATCTGCCTCTCTCTCCCCTTCCCTCTTATTCTAAGCTACTCCCCAGAGCATCCTATGCCTTTTCTCATAGTATACACCCCCTGGACCCACTGGACAGGGTTGGCCGCGCCCAGGACACCGTTGGCATGCCATGGCATGCCATACGCGCGCTCCAGAGCGCGCTACACTGCCCGACCGCACTGTAGCCGCCGCCCACTGCATGGCCCCGACCGCCTCGGGCCTCCCCCTCTCGCCACTTCGCTCCCTCGACGTCCGGGACACGGCGCCCTGTCGGCCCCCCTCCTCTCTCCCCCTCCTTCTCCCTCCTCCCGCGCGTGCCGAGCGCCGCCCGGCTCGGCCAGTGAGCAGGCTCACACGCGCGCACTCCTCTCTCTCTCTCACTTGCTCCCGCTCGTTGTAGACCACCTCCAGGAAGGCCCCGGACTCATCCCTGCTTGCCCCGTTGGCCTCCAGAGCCTCTGCGGCTAGGTCCGGCGGCCAAGTCCACGGTGGACCGTGGGCTGGCTATAAATAGCCCCTCCCGGGCCTCTCTCTTCCCTCCTCTGGCTCCTGCAAATTCCCAATCGACCCCCTGAGCCACCCAAGTGACCGCCCGGAGCACCATTGCTCGGGATCGACCGAGGCACCGCCGCGTCGGGGCTTCGTCGATCTCGGGATATCGGCCCACTCCGGCCTTCTTCCCTCCTCCTTTGAGACCACAGAGAGCCCCCGCTTCGTTTCCCCCTCTTCCCCATCCTTTTTGCAGCACGGGACGGCCCCGGCGACCACCTCCCGAAGCCCTCCGCCGCGGCCTCCTCGTCGCCGGCGACCCCTTGCTCTCCGGCGCTCCCCTCCACCTCCAGGAGATCGGCGACTCAACCCCGAGCCCGTTCCCGCACTCGCCTGCCGTCGCCGTGCCCCGCACCGTCGCCGGTGAGCATCGCCGCCCCCTGTCCGAAGGTGGGAGATGACAGGTGGGACCCCCCTGTCATCCCCACACCTCTCTCCCCCCCCCTCGCTCTCGCTGACGCTGGGGCCGGCGCGTCAGGTTCAAACCTGGCCGCGCGCGCGCCCGCAGCTTAGCTGGGCCAGCCTGGCCGGTTGGGCCCGATACGGCTGGGCATTTGGCCCAAGACGCTGAGGCTTTTCTCTTTTTCTTTTTCAATAGGTTTTTCCAAAAATCCCACAGCTCCAAATAAAAATACTATGCCAAATATTTTTCCACCATAAATCTTAGAATATTCTGTAGAATTTAATAGTGCCATTTGTATGAATTTTTGAAAACTTTTTATGTATTGTTTTGTTTTAAAACCTGTTTTAGGCATCTTTTAGCCTCTGTTAAAAATAGTTTTGAAAATCCTTTTCACCCCAAAACCTTAGGCAAATATACTTAGAATTGTTTTTAGGACTTTTCAGAATAGGGTACCATTTTTTTAAGTGGCTTTTCTGCTCTGTTTTGTTGTGATGCTTATTTTTGCCCGTTTATTCCGCGACGATAGATTGCGTTGTTGACGAAGGGATTGGACCCGAAGATTTCGAAGACCCCGAAGACTTTGTTGAGCCAGGCAAGCAGCCCTTTGACCATGACTATGAACCCTTTTAATTGCATGGCATATAGCACTTATTTCCTTGATGTTGATCATGTGGGTGAGGTGTTTCCCCTCCTTCGGTGGGATGCCTCAAATACTTTCTTGTTGATACTTGCATCGTGCATGACCCTACCTCCTTATGAGGGTTGTGCGGGTGGGAGTAGTTAGGTTGCTACTAGTTGCTACGGAAGTGGGATGGGAATATGCATGGTGACGGAAACAAAGTGTTTTCAAAGACTTTTCGAAAACCCCGTCGGGTGCCACTAATGCCTGAGGGAGATGATGATGAGCTAGGTAACCACTTGATAAAGAAGTGGTGTACCGGAGCAAGTGAGTGTGTGTGTTTTCGAAAAACGGATTAGATTTAAGAGTTGTCGACCGTCCCAACCTTACATGCACGACCATGATACCCCTTATGGGACGGGGCTTTGTTGATTACCTTGGTGGGTACTAGCATAGAGCCCGCATTACTAGTGGCGGGAGTGGCGTGGTCACTCTCGATATGGGGTTGCGCCTGGAAGGGCGACCATGCGCTGTCTTTACAGGCACCGGGCACACCATTGTGTTCCTTCATGGATGGTACTGTGTAGAGCAAGGCTCGTGTTTGTACATCATGAAGACACGGACCAACGAGTGGACTCTTTGTTTAGTATCGCTAGGGGAAAGGCATTGTTCGGGTGCTTACCTTGGGTATGTAAAATACCGCGAGTCGTGGATGACACGGAAGTTCCCCGAGTCTTGTGGGTAAAGTGTGCAACCTCTGCAGAGTGTAAAACTATTCGAATAGCCGTGTCCACGATCAAGGACAGTTGGGTGGTGCTGCTTAAACTATGTCCTGGTTAACAAAGATGGAATACTCGAGACAAGTCGGATGACTTGACATGATGATTGAACATGAGATGTTCAGACCTTGATTATATTGATGCCGGTAACCTGTTTGTGCGGATACTTGTATCCTCATGATGCATGTTATTACTAGTTATCTTGATCATGTCATTGCTCTTAAAATTAGCTTTCTGCAAAACTTGCCTATTTAGTGCTATATCATGCATGGTTATTGCCTTGTTCCAAAACTTGCGTTGCTTGCGAGTGCATTCAAAGTACTCATTGGCTTGCCACTGGTTATTTAATTGGCCAGGCATGGAAGAGCAGGAATATGGTGAAGAGTTCGTTGGTGACGAACATGCGAACTAGGACGCTTCCTAGTCAGAATGCCTGTAGGTTTAAGGCAGATGGCATGGGTTCACGCTTTCGATCAAGATTTCCGCTGCTTGTTATGTTTAAGTGTTTGGCCCTTGTGGGCCTATCTATGTAAGACTAGACCTTCATGGTCTTTATTTATGTAAGACGCTAAATGTGGATGTAAGACTCTTGTTATTCAGCTTTGTGTGTTTAGTGAGCATTGATCTCTGGAATCACTGTACACGTGCATTCGGCGATCACGACTTATGAGTCGGGGTCCCCACAGAGCTGGTATCAGAGCCATCCTGACTGTAGGAAGCCCTTAGTTAGCATGGACGTTAGTTAGGATAAAAACCTTTTCAAAAATTGTGCCTAGTTGGTAGGTGCAACAAATTCTATATCTCTCCTCTCCTCTAGTCTATTTCAAACTCTTGCTGACTCTCCTCCCTTCAAACCTTTGTAGATGGCCGTTGCTCCCATGAGACTCCTCATGACCGGATTCCCACCACTCCTAAGGGACTGCCTCCAACAATGCCAATATCCTTCGAAACCGATGTACACCCTGCATGAACTGGACAATGGCGAGTTTGGAATGGAGTTCTACTCCAAGGTGGTTGTACCTGCCAAGACCCCACCCCAGAGTTGGTTCTTTGTGGGACCACCTATGCCAACAAGGGACATGGCCATACAACAGGCGGCCTATGAAGCCCTCCTTCGTCTCCGAGACCTCCTCCCGGAAATGAAGGAAGGACAAGCTACCCGCTACCTACCCAGCAAGAGTGGATTAGGAGCCTCTGCTCAAGCAGTGATTTCCACAAGAGACGAAGACCCAACCCTCAAGCTCCAGATCCGCTTCGCCAACGCAGTAGATTACCTTCTGTGTTACCTTACCGAAGAATTCCTCAAGTCCCGCCAGGATTTCCCTTCACTCTTACACCTCCACTGCCTCGAGAAGAAAAAGGTGGTCGAGCAAGAACAGCATATTGCTGCCCTGCAAGTCTACATCACCAACCAGAAGCAACTAATTGAGGAACTTCAGGAAGTCTGCAACCGAGCCCCTCGCCGGAGGCACCCGAACAGATTCACATATCCCCTACGTGGAGGACAATCGTCAGGCCACCGACGTCATAAGTCAAGGGTGAATAACAACCTTGACATTCCTGTCACGTGTTTCGGGTGTGGCGAGTTTGGGCATCATGTTAGGAGATGTCCCAACAAGGAGCCGACTGTCGCATACCCACTCGTACCACAAGAAGATATAGGAGCTGAAGATTGAGCGTCCTTCCCTCCAAGACATGAAGCAAGCACGACTGCGGAGTCCGAGAACCCCTAGGGTAGGATGAGTCGTGTAACCCCTATGCGAAGTCGAGTCCGTGTAATGGTTCATATGAAACCATGTGTGTTTGTTGTTTGCCTTTGTTGTTTGTGTTCCGATGCAAGACGCGCTTTTGCCATTAGGCAACGTGTAAGCGACTACATCATCTATCTTATCTTAATATATGTGTTGGTCTTTCGACCTTTGTTTTACCACACTTGCACTATACCAACCCCCTTAGGCGCGCTTTCTCCGTTATTGCCTCTCCTCTCGTCTATCCCAGTTGTTTGATTTGGCTGCTCCAAACAGAATGGTGACTGCAACCCGCAACAGCTTCTTCACCAACCCTGAAGCCGGCAACTCCAGCCAGCGGCAGGGAGCTGGTGGGACTGCTCAGGCTGAAGGACACCAGGAGCAGCCACAAGGCGACATTCCCCCGCCACCACCTCCACCGGAGAACATGACCATAGCTCAGTTTCTCCAAGTTCTCCAGGAGGAGCGCCAAGCCAACACTGCTGCCATTCAGCAGATGGCCCAAGTCCTTGTGAACAACCAGCAGCAAGGCAGGAACGGCAATGGCCGCTCCACTCTGTCTGAGTTCATGAGGAATTCGCCCCCAACCTTCATCGAGACTGCTGAACCCTTGGATGCTGACGACTGGATCCGCACCATCGAGGACCTCCTTGCACTGGTCAATTGCAATGAGGATCGTGAGAGGGTGCTGTATGCCTCTCACTGCCTCGGAGGTACCGCCAGAGCTTGGTGGGATGGATTCAAGGTCATGCAAGGCGATCATGTGATCACCTGGTATAACTTCAAGGAAGGATTCCGCACCGCCCACATTCCTTCTGGGATCATGGCTATCAAGAAGAGAGAATTCCGAGCACTAAAGCAAGGAAGTGGTTCTGTCAAGGAGTACCTGCAGAAGTTCAACCTGCTGTCAAGGTATGCACCCGAAGATGTCAACACGGAGGCTGCTAAGATGGAAAGCTTCATGGAAGGACTTCAGCAGACCCTGCAGTATCAGCTCATTGTCTACGACTGTCGGACCTTCTTCGACCTGGTGAACAACGCCCTCATGCTGGAAGACAAGCGTCATGCCATAGACGACACTCGCAAGCGCAAGATGATTAGCAAGGGTAGTTCCAGCAACCAGAAGCCTCGCCCCTGGCAGCTAGCCCCAGCCAAGCTAACCTATCAGCCGCAGCAGGCTAGACCTCCTGCACCTTGTCCGAGCTACCTGCCTCATTAGTATGCCAATCCCAGGCTAGCCTACAACAACCCCAATAACAACAACGGCGGCAGGAACAACAACAACAACAACAACAACAACTATGGTCAGGTCACTTGCTTTGGGTGTGGTCAGCCTAGACACATCTCTAAGCAGTGCCCCAACAAGAAGCCAGATGCACTGCGCCCCAATGCGCCAAACCAAGCTCAAGGCCATGGAGCACCACCAAGGGACCCAGCTCCCCGCAACCAGCCCAACAATGGCAAGGGTCGTGTGAATCACGTCACCGCTGAGGAAGCCCAGGAAGACCCGGATGTCATACTGGGTACGTTCCTCGTCAACTCAACCCCAGCAACAGTACTGTTTGATTGTGGAGCTTCGCATTCTTTTGTCACCCAAAAGTTTGCACTAGAGAGTGGCATGAAGCCTACACCCCTGGGTAGTCGTATGTTGATACAAACCCCGGGATCAGTTATGAAGTCCAAGATAGGATGTAAAGGAGTTGAGATTATCATCAACGGGGTAGACTTCCTAGCAGACCTTATAGTTCTGGATTCACCAGGCTTGGACGTCATCCTTGGCATGAAGTGGTTGACCAAGAACCAAGGCTACTTGGACTGTGCCAAGAGGATCGTTACCATAACCAATAGCCAAGGAGTAGAGGTCAAGTATGTTCCCAACCCTGCCTCCACTCGAGCCCCTCAGGTTAATTGTCTGTCGGGAATTGAGTTGGATCAAGTGCTAGTGGTATGTGAATACCCGGATGTATTTCCTGATGAGCTGCCCGGAATGCCTCCTGACCGCGACATTGAGTTCATCATTGAGCTAATGCCCGGAGCAGGGCCCATCTATAAGAAGCCCTATAGAATGGGATCCGAAGAGTTGGCTGAATTGAAGAAGCAACTGGCAGAGCAACTCAGAAAAGGATTCATTCGCCCTAGTGCCTCTCCTTGGGGATCACCTGTTCTGTTTGTGTCAAAGAGGGACGGGACTATCCGACTCTGTGTCGATTACCGTTCTCTCAATGAGGTCACAATAAAGAACAAGTACCCACTCCCCAAGATTGAAGACCTGTTCGATCAGCTGAATGGAGCTAAGGTGTTTTCCAAGATCGATCTCAGGTCTGGGTACTACCAGTTGAAGATCAGGCCCCAAGACATTCCGAAGACGGCATTTGTAACCCGGTATGGCCTGTATGAATACACGGTCATGTCATTTGGGTTGACCAATGCCCCTGCCTACTTCATGTACCTCATGAACAAGGTCTTCATGGAGTACTTGGACAAGTTTGTTGTCGTCTTCATTGATGACATACTCGTCTTCTCCAAGTTTGAAGAAGAGCATGAGCAACACTTGAGATTGGTCCTAGACAAGCTTCGAGAGCACCAGCTTTATGCCAAACTCAGCAAGTGTGAATTCTGGCTGCATGAAGTTGGATTCTTGGGTCATGTGTTGACTGCAGAAGGATTGTCAGTTGATCCTGCCAAGATTGAAGCCGTGACTGAATGGCAATCCCCAACCAATGTGAAGGAAGTCAGAAGCTTCCTCGGACTCGTGGGATATTACCGCAAGTTCGTCGAAGGATTTTCGAGCATTGCCCGACCCATGACTCAGCTTTTGAAGAAGGACAAGAAGTTCGAATGGACGCCAAAGTGCGAAGAAAGATTCCAAGAGCTCAAGAAGAGATTGACCACAGCGCCAGTTTTGGCCACCCCCGATATTCACAAGGAGTTTGTGATATATTGTGATGCATCGAGAACCGGTCTTGGAGGTGTTCTGATGCAAGAAGGTAGAGTCGTAGCATATCTATCCAGACAGCTACGTCCTCATGAAGAGAACTACGCTACTCATGACCTTGAGTTGGCAGCCGTAGTTCACGCCTTGAAGACATGGCGGCATTACCTTCTAGGGAAGCGATGTGAGATATACACAGACCACAAGAGTTTGAAGTTTATTTTCACCCAAATGGAATTGAACATGAGGCAGCAAAGATGGTTGGAGTTGATCAAGGATTATGACCTCAGTGTTCAATACCACCCCGGAAAGGCTAACGTGGTAGCTGATGCCTTAAGCAGAAAAGCTTGTTCCTTGAATGCTATGATTAAGGAAAGGCTCCCCGCCCTGTATGAAGAGCTTGAAAGCTTTGGCTTGGAGCTAGTTGCACCTGGATTCCTCGCCAACCTCGAAGCAAAGCCTACCTTGATGTATGATATTAAGGAAGCTCAGAAGGGACACGAGAGCATTGAAGGCATCAAGAGAAGAGCAAGGCAGGAAAGGCCCCAGGATTCTCAGTGGATGAACAAGGAGTTGTATGGTTTGGGAAGCGCATCTGCATACCCAACAAAGAAGAGCTCAAGAACTTGATCTTGCAAGAAGCTCATGACACTCCATATTCAATCCATCCTGGAGGAACCAAGATGTACCAAGACCTCAAGGCAAGATTCTGGTGGCATGGCATGAAACGGGAAATAGGCACCTTTGTTGCTAAGTGTGACATATGCCAGAGAGTAAAAGCAGAGCATCAGCGACCCGTTGGGCTATTGCAACCTCTCAAAGTGCCTGAGTGGAAGTGGGACAAAGTCAGGATGGACTTCATCACCGGATTACCTAGGTCGAGCACGGGACATGATTCTATCTGGGTCATTGTCGATCACCTGACCAAGGTAGCCCATTTCATTCCCGTCAAGACCACCTGTGATGGAAGCCAGTTGGCAAACCTCTACATCAACCGCATCGTGAGTCTTCACGGAGTTCCAAAGGAGATTGTGTCAGATCGAGGGACTCAGTTCACCTCAAGATTCTGGAAGAAGTTTCAAGAAGCTATGGGAACCAAGATCTCCTTCCGCACTGCTTTTCACCCCCAGACCGGTGGGCAAACAGAACGAGTAAATCAGATACTCGAAGATATGCTCCGTGCGTATGTTTTAGCATATGGAGCCAAGTGGGAAGATTGCCTGCCGTTTGCTGAGTTCTCCTACAACAACAGCTATCAGTCGAGTCTTCAGATGGCACCATTTGAGGTGTTGTATGGGCGCAAGTGCCGTACTCCCCTCAACTGGTCGGAAACCGGAGAAGGACTAGTCTTTGGCCCAGACATTCTCCGCGAAGCAGAAGAGCAAGTTCAACTTGTTCAAGAGCGCCTCGAGACCGCCAAGACAAGACAGAAGAGCTACGCCAACTCTCGCCGCCGAGAAGTGAGCTTCGACAATGGAGATCATGTCTATCTTCGAGTCACACCTCTTAAAGGAACCAAGCGTTTCCACGTCAAAGGAAAGCTTGCACCAAGATTCATCGGTCCCTTCAAGATCACCACAAGATGAGGAGAAGTTGCCTATCAACTAGAGCTACCTTCCGAGCTATCAGATGTGCACAACGTCTTTCACGTGTCACAGCTCCGGAAGTGTCTTCAAGTTCCGAACCGCCCCGACCTCTACAAGGACATCGACCATCAAGCCATCGACCTTCAGCCAGACCTCACTTATCGTGAGAGGCCAGTTCGCATTTTGGATGAAGCGGAGCGTTGCTCCCGAAGCCGCACCATCAAGTACTTCAAGGTCCAATGGAGCAACCACACTGAAGCTGAAGCAACCTGGGAGCGTGAAGACTATCTTAGATCTGAGTTCCCTTGTCTTTTTAGCGCTTAGCCTAGGATACTCGGGGACGAGATTCTTGTAAGGGGGGTAGGTCTGTCACACCCAGTGTTTGTATCACTTTGCTATGCTTGGATTTACAAAATTTGGAACCAATTAAAACTTTTTGAGTGCATGCTTGTTTGAATTGTTGCTTGCTTGCTTGTTTGGTTGTTTGTGTATGGCACTCTTAGGTTCTACTCCTCTCCATATTCATCTTCCTTGATCCAAACTTCTTGCCCAATGATCATGCCATGTGAATAGTACCCAAAACTATTTTTATCAAAATTTATTTTGACCAAAAAGAATTTATTCAAATCAGGTTTTTAGAAACCCCTGAGTTGAGGTTTGCACTGCAAGTCCTCAAATTGTGTGGATCCTTTTTCCCCAAAGGCTTTATTTGAAACCTACTATATATATGACTTCCCAAAACCACCAAATATTATTTTTAAAGATTATTTTACTATTTTATTTAAAGGCTTTTTCTTAAGGCCAGAAATGGTTTTTCATAGGGAAAAATTATTGAAATGCTTTAAAAATATTGAGAAAAATTAGGGAAACTCAGTGGACATATATTTTCCATATATATGAGTTTCAACACATGGTCATGTTCAAAATAATGGGCAAAACCCCTCAAAACCCTTTCTGCTTAAATCCAGCTTTTGAAATATTTCTATAAGAACTATTCTCAATAAATTCCAAGAAAATTCCAGCAAGTCACAATTGTCATATGTGATTATCTTGAAAAGTTTCATCTCAATCCCAATTGTTTTGCTTCATCAAAATATTCCAAAACCCTCTCTGTCCAGATTCAAATTTGAACAACTTTACATTGTGAAGTTTGTCCTATTGACCACAAACTTTGTGGGCATGTTCTAAACCACAAATAATGATACCACACCAAGTGGTGGATTTGTGGGAAGTGAAATGCATGCCTAGATCTACAGAAATCTGATTCTGTTGATTTCTAGGGTTTCACAAAGTTACATTGTGAACTTTCTTCAATCAAGCTCAAACTTGGTGGTCAACCCTATTTCCAACAACAATTTGACAATGTTAAAACTCATGGCAAGCAAACTCCATTTGCTTAGCCAAACCATCATCAAACACTTTTTGCCCAGGTGGTAAAAACCCTGTTTGACCCCCTTCTGCTATTCCCCTTGCCTCCAAATTTTTACCACAGTCACTTGCATGCCCCTCCTATCCCCAGTAATTTTCTCTGGCCAAGACTCAATGTTTAAGTGGGGTAAAAATCCATTTTTACCCCCTGGACAGCAAGAATCTGCCTCTCTCTCCCCTTCCCTCTTATTCTAAGCTACTCCCCAGAGCATCCTATGCCTTTTCTCATAGTATACTCCCCCCTGGACCCACTGGACAGGGTTGGCCGCGCCCAGGACGCCGTTGGCATGCCATGGCATGCCATACACGCGCTCCAGAGCGCGCTACAGTGCCCGACCGCACTGTAGCCGCCGCCCACTGCATGGCCCCGACCGCCTCGGGCCTCCCCCTCTCGCCACTTGGCTCCCTCGACGTCCGGGACACGGCGCCCTGTCGGCCCCTCTCCTCTCTCCCCCTCCTTCTCCCTCCTCCCGCGCGTGCCGAGCGCCGCCCGGCTCGGCCAGTGAGCAGGCTCACACGCGCGCGCTCCTCTCTCTCTCTTGCTCCCGCTCGTCGTAGACCACCTGCAGGAAGGCCCCGGACTCATCCCTGCTTGCCCCCTTGGCCTCCAGAGCCTCTGCGGCTAGGTCCGGCGGCCAAGTCCATGGTGGACCGTGGGCTGGCTATAAATAGCCCCTCCCGGGCCTCTCTCTCCCCTCCTCTGGCTCCTGCACATTCCCAATTGACCCCCTGAGCCACCCAAGAGACCGCCCGGAGCACCAGTGCTCGGGATCGACCGAGGCACCGCCGCGTCGGGGCTTCGTCGATCTCGGGATACCGGCCCGCTCCGGCCTTCTTCCCTCCTCCTTTGAGACCACAGAGAGCCCCCGCTTCATTTCCCCCTCTTCCCCATCCTTTTTGCAGCACGGGACGGCCCCGGCGACCACCTCCCGAAGCCCTCCACCGCGGCCTCCTCGTCGCCGGCGACCCCTTGCTCTCCGGCGCTCCCCTCCACCTCGAGGAGATCGGCGGCTCAACCCCGAGCCCGTTCCCGGACTCGCCTGCTGTCGCCGTGCCCCGCACCGTCGCCGGTGAGCATCGCCGCCCCCTGTCCGGAGGTGGGAGATGACATGTGGGACCCCCTGTCATCCCCACACCTCTGTCCCTCCCCCTCGCTCTCGCTGGCGCTGGGGCCAGCGCGTCAGGTTCAAACATGGCCGTGCGCGCGCGCCCGCAGCTCAGCTGGGCCGCCCTGGCCGGTTGGGTCCGATACGGCTGGGCATTTGGCCCAAGACGCTGAGGCTTTTCTCTTTTTCTTTTTCAATAGGTTTTTCCAAAAATCCCACAGCTCCAAATAAAAATACAATGCCAAATATGTTTCCACCATAAATCTTAGAATATTCTGTAGAATTTAATAGTGCCATTTGTATGAATTTTTGAAAACTTTTTTATGTACTGTTTTGTTTTAAAACCTGTTTTATGCATCTTTTAGCCTCTGTTAATAATAGTTTTGAAAATCCTTTTCACCCCAAAACCTTAGGCAAATATACTTAGAATTGTTTTTAGGAATTTTCAGAATAGGGTAACATTTTTTAAGTGGCTTTTCTGCTCTGTTTTGTTGTGATGCTTATTTTTGCCCGTTTATTCCGAGACGATAGATTGCGTTGTTGACGAAGGGATTGGACCCGAAGATTTCGAAGACCCCGAAGACTTTGTTGAGCCAGGCAAGCAGCCCTTTGACCATGACTATGAACCCTTTTAATTGCATGGCATATAGCACTTATTTCCTTGATGTTGATCATGTGGGTGAGGTGTTTCCCCTCCTTTGGTGGGATGCCTCAAATACTTTCTTGTTGATACTTGCATCGTGCATGACCCTACCTCCTTATGAGGGTTGTGCGGGTGGGAGTAGTCAGGTTGCTACTAGTTGCTATGCAAGTGGGATGGGAATATGCATGGTGACGGAAACAAAGTGTTTTCAAAGACTTTTCGAAAACCCCGTCGGGTGCCACTAATGCCCGAGGGAGATGATGATGAGCTAGGTAAGCACTTGATAAAGAAGTGGTTTACCGGAGCAAGTGAGTGTGTGTGTTTTCGAAAAACGGATTAGATTTAAGATTTGTCGACTGTCCCAACCTTACATGCACGACCACGATACCCCTTATGGGACGAGGCTTTGTTGATTACATTGGTGGGTACTAGCATAGAGCCCGCATTACTAGTGGCGGGAGTGGCATGGTCACTCTTGATACGGGGTCGCGCCTGGAAGGGCGACCATGCGCTGTCTTTACAGGCACCGGGCAAACCGTTGTGTTCCTTCATGGATGGTACTGTGTAGAGCAAGGCTCGTGTTTGTACATCATGAAGACACGGACCAACGAGTGGACTCTTTGTTTAGTATCTCTAGGGGAAAGGCATTGTTCGGGTGCTTACCTCGGGTATGTAAAATACTGCGAGTCGTGGATGACACGGAAGTTCCCCGAGTCTTGTGGGTAAAGTGTGCAACCTCTGCAGAGTGTAAAACTATTCGAATAGCCGTGTCCACGGTCTAGGACAGTTGGGTCGTGCTGCTTAAACTATGTCCTGGGTTTTCAAAAACTCGGTGTGAGTGTGTGTGTGGTTAACAAAGCTGGAATACTCGAGACAAGTCGGATGACTTGACATGATGATTGAACATAAGATGTTCAGACCTTGATTATATTGATGCCGGTAACCTGTTTGTGCGGATACTTGTATCTTCATGATGCATCTTATTACTAGTTATCTTGATCATGTCATTGCACTTAAAATTAGCTTTCTGCAAAACTTGCCTATTTAGTGCTATATCATGCATTGTTATTGCCTTGTTCCAAAACTTGGGTTGCTTGCGAGTACATTCAAAGTACTCATTGGCTTGCCACTGGTTATTTAATTGGCCAGGCATGGAAGAGCAGGAATATCGTGAAGAGTTCATTGGTGACGAACATGCGAACTAGGACGCTTCCCAGTCAGAATGCCTATAGGTTTAAGGCAGATGGCATGGGTTCACGCTTTCGATCAAGATTTCCGCTGCTTGTTATGTTTAAGTGTTTGGCCCTTGTGGCCCTGTCTATGTAAGACTAGACCTTCATGATCTTTATTTATGTAAGACGCTAAATGTGGACGTAAGACTCTTGTTATTCAGCTTCTGTGTGTTCAGTGAGCATTGATCTCTGGGACCACTGTATACGTGCATTCGGGGATCACGACCTATGAGTCGGGGTCCCCACACTAGCCGGCCGTGGGCCCCCCGGCTGAGGGGTCTCGTCGCTGGTAGGGCCCGCCGTCTGTGGGGTCCCGTCGGGAGCCTGAGGGGACCCGCCTGGCGGGCCCCCGTGCCCGTCCTGTCGCGGCACGGGCCGTCCTTCGGGGCGTCGTCTTGCGGCATCCGGCCGCTGTCAGCGGTACGGCCGGCCGCGCTGTTGCCACGCCGGGGCAGGTAATGGAGTGGTTGAGGGCAGGCCGGCACTGTGCCCTTCGCCAGGTCACAGTCGGCTAGGGTCAGAGGCACTGTCGCCTCACGGTGGCCATGCGGGCGCTGACCCCCGATGCGACGGGGGCCTCTGTAGCCACGCGTGCTCTGACGGTAGTACCTACAGTACCGCCGGCTAGCGGGCTAGGCGTCTCCGCCCCTAGCCGGCTGGTTGGAGTAGCTGACCACACGGCCCCTAGCCGGACGATTGGCGGAGCCGGACCACGGGGGTTGGCAGCTCGCCCTGCGGTTGTTTTGAAAAGTTGGAGGCAGTCGGCTGAGGCTACCCCGGGGTTATCCCCCCGTCAATCCCCCACTATCTCCACTACACAGTACGTGGGTGACACATGTCGCGTGGATGGCAAGGGTAAGGGGTATACTGGTCCAAAATCTTCGGGCCAGTTGGTTTTTACTGCCGCTATAAATACCCCCTCCCTTCCACTTGCTCGGGTTACTCCTCACTCCCATCTCTCCCGAGCTCCAGACCTAGCGCCGTCGCTAACCTCATCGTCGCCGGAGAGGAAGACCTTCACTGCCTCGACCTCGCCGTCGTCGTACTCGCACCGGCCGCGGAAATCTTCACCCCGCCGCCGCTGTAGCTGTCTCCCTCTGCCAAGCTAGGGCGTGGGAGATCTGGACAGACGAACTCCTCCATTTCACTTCTCTGTTCGTCATGTTCTTCGCTTACGGTAAATAAAATCTTATTTTACCACATTTTTGATCTTCATGATTCTCACAAAAACTTCAAACTGAGTTTATTCTCCAAGAATCCATCTCACTAGATCCAATCAAACACGTTTACTTGAGAAATTTGCCTAAGTAACAATATTCCTCATGATTCCTCAATTGTGTGGATGTCAAAATCTGCACAACTATGGAACCTGAGACAAGAACACTTAGTGAAATTCTTCAAGGCATCTATGGTCAAATTCCTGAAACTTGATACTTTTTGCAAAAACTTCTGAGAACGCATATGACCTCTTCAAATTCTTCGCAACTACACTCTATTCACAGGTACAAAATGTCAGCTGATGAATCTCTAGGTTCTCATCAACTTAATTCATTTGCAGCATTTCTTGAAGAAAGATTACACACCTCTTCAGAATCCTCAAAAGTGCAAAATCCTCAGCCGAAGAAAATGGCTGATGGCAAAAGACCTCAGAAAGGAGGGAAGAGACATGAAGTGCAAACTGCTTTTGAGATTCCTGATGATATCTATGAGGAATACTGTACACCTGATGAAGCAACTCATGGCAAAGAGACCAAACAACAGCGCAAAGTTCGCATTCAGAGGATTGAGAGAAGATGGATGAAGGAATGGTGAGAATATCGCTATGTTACCCCCAAGTACGTGAAGAAATTTGCGATCAAGCCTCCATGCAGAAGAGCACCTTTGGCAGCAGGACAACATGCTGATCCAACAAGCCTCAAAACTGGTGAGGACTTTCTGCATGAATGGTAAAGACGCCAGGCAAAATTGGCTAGGCAAGCAAAAGAGGCAATAAGGAAATTCAATGAAGACTCTGCTGCTGCTGCCTTGGCCAAGGCTTCAGCGAGTGCTTCTGCACCCAAGAAGGCAATGGCAAAGAAATTTGCCGTCAAGTTGAAATCCTCAACCCCAATGTCTTCTGTCCCCAGTTCCACACAGCAAATGCCTCAGGCAAAAACATCAAGGGCTCCTTCAGTGGCTGCACAATCTTCTGCTGCGGCAGCCAAGTCCTCAACGCTAGTGCACCTTGCTACATGTCAAAGGACAGCAGGGTTCTCAATTGCCTCAGGGACATCAGCAAATTCCTCAAGCAGTCCAATCTGCTGAAAAGGAAAACCACAGCTGGCCGAGGAAAACGTCCAAGTCCTCATGAGAAGAAAGTGGTCTTTCAAGTTCCCTCAGAATCTGAGGATGATGATGCAGATGATGAAGAATTAGCTGCAATTGTGAGGAATAAGCAAGAAAAAATGGCCCAAGCCAAGGGCACTTCAATTCCTCTTCTACTTGATCCGAAGATCGTGCTATACTTCATCGACTTGTGGCACCAGGACCCAAACACGCCTATCGATGATTTGAAGCTCCCTCCGGGCCCAAGTCATGTTCTAGCTGCTTTCATTGGTGAAGAAAAATGGAAGCATGAGAAGATTAGGAGAACCAAGATAGCTAAACTAAAGAAAGAGAAGTTCATGAAGGACAATGTCCTCAACCTGACGCCTGATCAAGTCATCTCTGTCCAGAGAGATATCAAAGGCCTCAGTGAGAAGTACAACAGCCACCTCTCAAATTGGGAAGGAGCCAAGGGCAGATTCATCAAGATGGCTGACAAAGTCATCAAAGACCACAACACTCGGGCTGTAGCATGCGCTCACCCCTCAAACCCTCTGCCCAGCTCCTCTACTCCACAACCTGAAGAAACTGCCAGGGCGACTGCAACAGTCGTGCCTGAAGAAACTGATGTTCCTTCACCTCAAGCCTCACCAAAAAAATCCTCAAAGGTGAAGAAATTGACAAAGCTGGATCTCCCGTCTGCAACAGATGCGAAGAAAAGGAAGGCCTCAGCATCTGGAAAGTCCTCAGTTCCTAAGAAAGTGAAGACACTGCCAAGCTCTTCAACTGAGCCAATCAACGCAACTCTACTTTCTGCATGTTCCAGCCTATGATCTGGTTCCATTTGGTGAGGATTATGAAATCCCAAATGACGAACCTGAAGAAAATCAATCCGCTGCTTCTGAGCCGGTTGATGAAGATATTCAAATGGAGGAAAATGCTCCAACTCCAGTACGTGAATCTCCCCAGCCTCAATTGACTACTGAAGAGGGTGGCGCTGAAGAAATGGAAGAGGAGGTGGACATTGGTAACACTACACCTGTTATCAATGATGACTATTGGGAAACTTGTCGGATTACGGGCTCCGCAAAACCCTCAAGGTTCGAACACAGGGGCGTGTGCGAAGATTCCCTGCAGCCTCGCACTACCAAGCACACTACTCGATGGCTAAGACGACGAACTCGCACGATGACGAGGAAGAAGATGAACACGGTGGTTTACCCAGGTTCGGGCCGCTGCGAAGCAGAATACCCTACTCCTGCTTTGGTAGATTGCCCCTCGTGGAGGTATGGTGGATGAACTAGTACAATGTTGCGGAGCCTCGTGAGGGCGCTCCTGAGGTGTTCTTGGCCCTCTGCTAGCTTTGTGGTGGATCGGATGGATCGACTCATTTCGGATCCTCCTCCACGGTGCAGCCTAGCCTCTATATATAGCGGTGGCCCGGGACCTCTTCCCTTATCGCAATGGCGGGAAGGGATCCCACAACGGCCAAATTTGAAGGGGGACAGGAGTACATCCCCGCCCTGTCCAAAGGCGGTCTTCGCCTGCAAAGTAACTATCGATGATGCAGAGGTGGGCTCAGAGATGGCATCCATCCTGCGGGGCTCGTGGTCGTGGTCTTGTTGCACCGGAAGGGAAACCTTTAGGGGGTGCTTTGGGAACCCGCGTACGTCCTTGCTCCCTTTGCACCAAAGGGGAAACTGCACCGCCTGGCGCGCTGGCGCCCGCCTGTCCTTCCTTGCGTCACCCTTGACTCCTGAGGCCGGGTCCTGCATAGAGATCTCCGCCGCTCCGGAGCGGGCCTGGGGAGACCCTCCGCTTGCTGATCTTGATGCTGCTCTCCCTCGCGAGCCTAGGGTCCTCGCGAGGGCCTTGTCTTGAGTGGGGCTGCGTCTGGTTGTGCTTGGCTGATGAAGTGGGCCATGCCCTGGGCCGTAGGCAGGCAGGTCTGGGTACCCCCGTTCCTAGAACGCCGACAGTAGCCCCCGGGCCCAAGGCGCGCTCGAGCTGGCTTTCGGGCGAAGCCTTGAGGGTGGCCCGAAGCGCCGCGGGCCCCAAACGCTTGCGGGCCAAGCTGTACAGGCGGCAGACTCTGAGAGGCCATCGCCCCTTTTCCTCCACGCCGGGCCGGCGATTGCCAGGTTTGTCAAACTACTCGGCACACGCCACCAAGCGGCCTTTGTTCCTTGTCGATTTCGCCGTCTGATCTCCCCTCTTCCGCGGTTCTCGCCCTTTCCGCCAAATCCCTGTGCGCACGCCGCCACGCCCCCTTGTCATGGCCCCGAAGAAGGGAGAGGGCGAGGGCTTGAGGGCGCCGATGACCGCGTCGGCGCCTAAGCCCGCGCTGTGCCGGTCATCGGTGGAGAACTTGGAGGGGTTGGAGAAGGTTCAGCTGGTGGTCGCCGCCGGATCCAACGAGTGGGGGGCCACCAAGATCTGGCCGGGCTCGGGGCCTCGGAGCGAGCTCGGGGCCCCCGCTGTCCCCCTTCATATACACGCCCTTCTCTCGGGCGTGCTGCCGCCGTTCTCAGGCTTCCTCTCCGCCGTGCTCTTGCATTATCGGATTCTCGTGCTCCACCTTGACCCCGGTTCCCTTGTCCTCCTCTCGGCCTTCGCGTTCCTGTGCGAGGCCTTTGTTGGTGTCTTCCCCTCCGCGGCCTTGTTGCGCCACTTCTTCTCCCTTGAATTGGTCTCAGGGGAACAGTGCTCTGGGTGCGCGTCCCTGATAGCGGCAGACGCATCGGCCGAGGGGGCCCTCGACGCCGGACTCTCCCCGGAGGCAGAGGGGTTCCGGCGGCAGTGGGTGTATGTCAACGCCGCTGGGGCCGACCCTCTGTTCCAACCCCCGCTGGCCCCCGCAGTGCCGAATCGCGGGTGGAGGCAAGAGGAGCTTGCCGACCCGAGGCTTGCGCGGGTCCTCGCCAGGCTGGCGAGGCTGAAGAAGGCGGGCGTGACGATGGCGATGGTGGTGCGGGAATTCACATGCCGACGAATTGCTCCTCTTCAGCGCCATTCCTGTCCGATGTGGGCCTTCACAGGCCCCCGCGATCCCATGAGGATCCAGATCCCGCCTCTTTCCCCCGGCGTGCTGCGCGAGCTGCTCCGCCGCCTGACCGGTGGTGAACCTGACGAGCTTCCCCGGGGCGGCCTCCCCTTGTATAACTACAAGGACCGGGAAGCCGTCATCTTGAAGATGTCGTGTTTCGATGAGTGGGGGCTCCTTCCTCCGGAGGAGGCGCGTCCTCAGGATCCTCCCTTCTCGAGGGCCTTGGCCCCCTAGAACCCTGAGGGCAATGCCCTTCCCGTGGCCGAGGTGGAGCGCCCCTTGCTGCCCGCTCCTCCGGTTCTCGCTCCGAGTCAACCCGGGGTCGAGGGTGACGCCTTGTCGATGATGAAGGTTTCCGTCTCCGCCACTGAGCGCCAGGTGCCGGTCGTCGGTTCATCGTCCCCCGGCCTCTGCGCCGGCCGGAAGAGGAAGGCGCCCAGGGGCGGCCGCTCCTCAGCACCGTGGGCGCCGGTGAAGAAGAAATGGATCGCCGTGGATGAGTAAGTGCCTCCGCCACTTCTTAACCTTCCCTTCGGCGCCCTCCCTCTGAGCTTCTGTTTCGCAGGCTCCCCACTGGTGAAGGAGGAGCCAGGTCGATGCCGCCCAATTCTACGGCCGCCAAGCTTCTCTCGGCCTCGTCTCCCGTCGGCCGCAGGGTTCTGGTCAGCAGAACGCCCGCGCCCGGGCCTGCGGGGCCGTTAGGGGGCCTCGAACACGAGCCCCCCGCGGTCTTCTTCGCTCGTGGCCTCCGGCCCCTTGGGACGGGGCCGCTTTTCCCGCTAGTGGCCTTCCCTGGGGGCATGCCGCGCTATGTCCTTGGGCCCCCCCTTGCTTGGTGATGCGGGGCCCCAGGAGGCGCGTCCTTCTCTCGGAGCGGTTACGCGGGAGCCCCCAGCCCCGGGGCACGCGTCCGGGCTGGGTGGTCCCTCGCATGCCTCGCTCGTCCACCCTGGGGAAGGTGGAGACCCTGGTTGGGCCCTTGCGCTCGCGGGTGACCGGAGCGTCGTGCGATGGGGTTTGCTCCAAACCACGGCGGAAGCGCTAGGACGCCTGGGGGTGGAGCTTGCCCGCAATGATGCCCGCTTGGAGGTGGAGTGTCAGTGCCTTGCGTAGGAATGGCATCATCTTGAGGTCGCCATGAGCTTCAGCCGCCTGCAGCGCGAGCGCGCCCATGCAAAGGCCGAGGAGTCCCTTGCCGCGGCGGTGGAGTCCTGTGAGCGCGCCTTTGCCGAGGCTCAGGAAGCCGACTGCCGGCGCAGGGCCACCGAGGAGCGCCTCAAGGAGCTTCAAGCCCTCAACGCCGCCCTTGAAAGACAGATCCGGACGCAGAGGGCCACACTCGACGGCCCGGCGATCGAGTTCCTCCCCGCTAGCGTGAGCCCCCGCGTGCCCGTCGACGCGTTGGCGATGGAGGCGTTGGAGCAGAGCCTGGAGCAGGAGAGGCTGGAGGTGAGGGAGCGCCAGGCGTCGCTTGCCGAGGAGTCCCTTGCCTCCCGCGAGGCGAGGTTCCAAGAGGAGGTCGACAGCAAGGTGGCAGAGGTCTGGCGTTCCCTTCTCCAGGACTATCGCGCGAAGCTGAAGCTCCAGGAGTCCCGTTTTTGCAAGCGGCGTGACCACCTGAAAGGCGAGGTTAACGTCCTCAAGAAAAGCTTAGACCAGGAGGAGGGACGCCGGCGAGCCGCGATGGACGCCCAGGCTGCTGCCGAGGCCGAGCTACCCTTTCTTTATAAACAAGTAAAGGGCGCAGCTTCCCTGGCGGAGAAGGCTTCGGACGAGGCGGACCGTGCCCGCGGCCTCCAGTACGCGCGTTCCCAGATGTTCCGGTCCCTCGAGGGGAGGGCTACCCGGGCCTTGAGCGACATCTGTGGTGCGAGCGTCTCGAGCCCCTTGGTTCCAGACGATGCTGGGTACCTGGGCTTCTTTTCCAGGGTCATGGAGTGCCTCGAGGAGGGCGCGGAGAAGATCCATGTGCTTGTGGAGGAGAAGCGCCGCGACCTCCTCGCGCGGGCGGCCTTGAACGTCTTCAGCCACCTCCTTCGTCTCGACCCGCACTTCGATTTCGGGGCGGTGCTTGGTCCTGTGCCTGAAGTGACTCGAGCTGCCCTCGCCGAGTGGGTCAAGGACCATGTGGAAGACCTGATAACGGAGCTTTCTTCTGACGAAGCCGAGGGCCCATCCTGATCCGGTTAGCGCGAGGTCGCCGCCGGGCGGTGATGACGAGAGTAGCGGCGGCTGCATGCTCCCTTGAGTAGCCTTCTTGTTCTCCTGGCAGGGTTATGCATGTGGCCTAGTGGCAATTCTTATGTATTTTGGAAAATACCCTTGAATGTGCTCCCAAATGACGAGGTGTGTTGCGCGGCGCTTCCTCTTGCCCGGGGTTGCTGCCAATCCGGTTGTCATGCTCGCGGTAGCCTTCTGCGTCAGGGTGGTTTAGCTGTGGCGCTTGGGGAGGGGCCCTGATGTCCTGTGGGTTTTCCCCTTCACGTGAATGAGGCAAGTTGGGGGCCCTTTCGGCACTCTGTGTCTGCAGGCCCCAGTCCTGCACATTTCCCTACCACCGTAATGTACGACCGGATCACCAGGACGCAACTACGAGGTGAGGCCTCGGCACCCTTGATGCCGACCGGATCACCAAGGACGGCATCAAGGGGCGAGTGGCTATTTGACCGGTAAGGCTCCTGAGGCGTGTTGCTCAGGAGCCCCCTTTGATGCTCAAGCGGCTCTACATCGGCAGGTCCCAGTCCCGCACATTTCCCCACCACCGTAGTGTACGACCGGATCACCAAGGACGCAACTACGAGGCGAGGCCTCGACACCCTTGATGCCGACCGGATCACCAAGGACGACATCAAGGGGCGAGTGGCTATATGACAAGTAAGGCTCCTGAGGCGCGATGCTCAGGAGGCCCCTTTGACGCTCGAGCGACCCCCATTTCGTCCTCCCTGGGGCCTCCCGAGACTCCATGCTGTGGCGCCGTACTGCGGTCGGAGCCCCCGAGCGGGGGTCGACGGCTAAAAGATGCGAGCCCCTGAGGCGACAAGCCTTGCTATCCAGCCCCGAGGTGCCTCGGGGAGGGCCGGAGCGCACGGCTCCTTGTGAAACACCAATCCAGAAAGAGAGAACTCAAGACCGATCAAACGAGAGAACAACGAGAAAAAAGTCCCCGCCCCTTTTTCTTTTAAATATAGAGTTGCGAAATCCTCAAATTCCGGCAGGTTCGAGTACAAAAAGGATTCTCGAAAGTGGCAACTTAGAATACAAAAAAGTGCAAGAAAACGGCCGCGTCCGGCTTTTAGGGTAGTCTTCGTCTTCGTCTTCCCCCAGCGCTGAGCATAGGGCATCCACATTGCATGGGCATAGCCATTGGAGGGCAGTGTTGTCCGCCAGCGCGGAGCTGTGGCTTCCACATTGCGTGGGAAGGAACCCCTCCGCGTCCTCGAGGGGCTCCGGGTGTATACAACCCACTCATTATTACGTGAGAGTGTCACGGGTTGGTCCTGGGGGTGTGCAGGGAGCTCCATGCCCCGCGGACATGAAGCCCACTCCCAGCCCCTAGGCTTGGCGTGGCGAAGTAGGGTCGGCTCCGGACAGGCCCTCGAGCATAGGGGGAGCCCCTCGCGCCCTCCGATGGGAAGGCCCGCCCCGGAAAAGGGCCATGGGCACCCCGGCCGGTGCCCCAGCGCGCCTCGCTGGGGTGCCCAGGGTCCCCACACAGGTACTCGAGGCCCTGCCCCCAGGCCGGGCGAGCCGGGCCTGGGGACATGGGCGAGTACATGATCGCCCGCTGGTGATCGAACGAAACCCGACCTGGAGACATGGGCGTATGTTCCACCCTTCGTCTCGAAGTGGGCGTCGCGCGCCCCGAAGACATGGGCATATGTTCCACCCTCCGTCTCCAGGTTGGGATCATCTGGCCTGGAGACATGGACGTGTGTTCCACCCTCCGTCTCCAAGCCGGGGCCATCCGGCCGGGGACGTTGGTGGATGTTCCACCCTCTGTTCCCAGGCAAGTGACCCCCGGTCCCCAGACCCAGATGCCTGCTCAAGGCAGCTCCCTACCAGCGGGTGTGCCTCGCGAAGGTGCCTAAGCCGGGCATCCTCACGAGGCCAGTCCCGCAGGCCGCCCCCGCGAGGCTGTGCATACCAGCCCATGCGAGAGCTGCCCGTGAAGTCGCGTATGCGCCTCCTGTCGCCGTGGTAGCCGGTGCTGCTTCCTTCGTGGCCCGGGCACGTGTCAACATGGTCGTTGTAGAGTTGCACGAGTCCCCGGGCGCCGGCGTAGTCGAGCCTCTGGTCCTCCTCCCTGGTTCCGATGGGCGTGTCGAGAGGCGCGAGGCGGCGCCCATCTCGCGTGGCCAGCACCTCCCACCGGTCTCTGCCGGCACCTGCGGCCGGCTCCAGTGCCTCCGGCGACTCGAGCTAGGCCCCCGGTGAGCGTGGGCCGCCGCGGATGTCCCGAGCGCGCCCGTGCGGTCCGGGCGCTGTGCCCGCCGGTCGAGCGAGTTCACGGGTGAGAGCCTCGCTGAGATACACCTCGGCCTCGTTGATGGCGGTGCTGCGCCTGGGGGCGCGCCTGGCCTCGTCGTTGCGGCGGTCGCGAGCAGCGTGCTGGCGCTGTAGCTCGTGCGCCATGAGGAGCGCGACATGTTTGTGCGTTGGGTCTTGGCAGACTCCGAGGAGCGGCGGCGCGGCCTGAATGCAGGGATGGACCGGGGTGGGAGGGGCGTGCCGTGTGGTTGGTGAAGGTGGCAGCCCCCAGCGCCTGTTGAGGGCCCGGCCGGTGACGGCGCCCGCTGACGGGGAGGCAGAACGACGCGAGGTGCCATGGCCCGCCGGCGCCGCCCGCGCCACGCGGGAAGCCCGCCGCTCAGCGCGGGCTCGACGTCCTTTTGCCATTAGTGCGGCGAGTGGAGGCGAGGCGAGGCCTGAGTAAGACTTCGACACGCCCCCTACCTGGCAGCCCAAATGTCGGATTTCGGGCTCCGCAAAACCCTCAAGGTTCGAACACAGGGGCGTGTGCGAAGATTCCCTGTAGCCTCGCCCTACCAACCACACTACTCGATGGCTAAGACGACGAACTCGCACGATGACGAGGAAGAAGATGAACACGGTGGTTTACCCAGGTTCAGGCCGCTGCGAAACGTAACACCCTACTCCTGCTTTGGTGGATTGCCCCTCGTGGAGGTATGGTGGATGAACTAGTACAATGTTGCGGAGCCTCGTGAGGGCGCTCCTGAGGTGTTCTTGGCCCTCTGCTAGCTTTGTGGTGGATCGGATGGATCGACTGGTTTCGGATCCTCCTCCACGGTGCAGCCTAGCCTCTATATATAGCGGTGGCCCGGGTCCTCTTCAGTTATCGCAATGGCGGGAAGGGATCCCACAACGGCCAAATTTGAAGGGGGACAGGAGTACATCCCCGCCCTGTCCAAAGGCGGTCTTCGCCTGCAAAGTAGCTGTCGATGATGCAGAGGTGGGCTCGGCGATGACACCTGTCCTGCGTGGCTCGTGGTCGTGGTCTTGTTGCACCGGAAGGGAAACCTTTAGGGGGTGCTTTGGGAACCCGCGTACGTCCTTGCTCCCTTTGCACCAAAGGGGAAACTGGACCGCCTGGCGCGCTGGCGCCCGCCTATCCTTCCTTGCGTCACCCTTGACTCCTGAGGCCGGGTCCTGCATAGAGATCTCCGCCGCTCCGGAAGGGGCCTGGGGAGACCCTCCGCTTGCTGATCTTGATGCTGCTCTCCCTCGCGAGCGTAGGGTCCTCGCGAGGGCCTTGTCTTGAGTGGGGCTGCGTCTGGTTATGCTTGGCTGATGAAGTGGGCCATGCCCTGGGCCACAGGCATGCAGGTCTGGGTACCCCCGTTCCCAGAACGCCGACAAAACTGAACATCCAAACTCTCCTCTTACCACTCCTCTCACCAAAATTCCTCAGTCTCCAACTACGACTGAAGAAATACCAGCTGAGTCAGAGCCTGAAGAAACTCATGCTGCCTCTGCTGAATTAACTGTGAATGAGGAAACTGCCCGAACAGAGCCTGCTGAAGAATCTGCTCCTGCTGTTCCTCAAACTGACATCATTGCTATTATGCCAAAGGAGATTCATGGGCGCTTCAAGCCAAATCTTCAACTAAAGCCTTTCAAGAAGCGGCCCAAATTCATCAAAGAAAATTTCTACGATGAGCATCACTTCTTCACAGGAGCAAATCCTTATGACTCCCAAAGGTCACGTCATAAGAGATTCTGGATGCCTACTCAGGCTAATTTCTATGGAGCTGTGCTATTCCAGAAGGACAAGGTTTTCCAACATTATTCAATTCCTCATGCTGATATGGAAAACATCCCATGCTTCAATCTAGTACTAAGTGTTCTTCATGATGCTGGATTACTGCCCTTCTGCGTTGACATCTGTGATTGGAATGAAGAACTCATTCTTCAATTCTACGCCACTCTTCACATCTCTGGTGATGCACAAGACATCAGCACTTGGATACTTGACTGGATGACAGGCAACACTCACTTTACTGCGCCTGCCTCTGAATTGCTTCGGGCTGTCCCTGTCAGTATTCCCTCAGCTGAAGCCAGATGCCTATATGATGAACCTGAGCTTCCCAATCACCTCATGCAAGTTCTTATGAAGCCTTTGAAGCCTGGTCAAGCACCCAGAACAAGATTTCTGGTGCAGGATTTACTGTATGTGCCTCGCACTGTCTATCAAATTATGACCAAAACCATCAGCCCATCAAAGGCCGCAACAATGAAGAAGAAGAAGTGGTTGGAGTAATGAAGAATCTGCTCTTCAACATAATTCATGGCATTCCCATAAATCTTCATGATTTCTTCTTAAGGACATTGGCCAACATTGCACTGTCACCTTTTGAACTGAAGCCTTATGCTCCATGGATCATGAAGTTCATCAGGGCGAGATCCTCAATGCCTTATGAAGCTGACTTTCAAAATCATTTCAGTTTTCTGCCACCAATTGAAGTCCTCAAGGACACATTTTCTTCAATGGATGGGAAAGGCAAAACTGTTATTGATGAAGGATCTCGACCATTAAATGGTCAATTTCGCACTACTGCCTCTTACTCAACCAATGATGACACGGCTTCTCAAGACTCTGTTGGCAGGGAAACAGCTCAAAGACCTCAAGAAGCTGCTCCAAGGGTGATGACTGATCGTGAGCTTCTCCTCAGTCTTCACCAAAAGGTGGATCGCAATCACAAGTGGGTCAAACGGCAGTTTGGTGCACTTCTTCGGGACATGACAGTCACTCACAGTGTGGTGAGGAAAAATCATTACTACCTGCATGAAGTCTTCGACCGCACTTGGGCTACCCTTGAACATCTTTATACTCCTGAAGAACTTGCGGAGATGGAATTTCAGCGGGACTTTGACTGGTCGATTCCTCCCAAGAAGAAGTGGAAGAAAGTTCAAGTTCCCCAGCTGGTGACAAGTTCATATTCTTCATCGCATGAGACGGATGAAGCTGAGGATATTGATGACACTGCTGCAGGCCCTGCTCCACCAACCGACCCCGACAACGCTGGCGCTCCTCCACCACCTTCAAGATGAAATTCTTCAGGGGCGTTAGTCCTCAATTTCGTCCCTTTTGGTCACTTGATGACAAAGGGGGAGAAATTTGAGTTAGTCTTCAAGCGGGTCTATATATAGGCTGTGTTTTGTTTAAGTTACAACTCTTGCTCTTCTGAGGTGTTTGTTTGATGAGTTGTAAACTTAAGTCCGATGGTGGTCTGATACTTTTGAACTGCTCTCTGCAAGCTTATTTCCTCAAGTATCTTAATGCACGCATGCTGAATTTCCTCAGACCCCATTTTCCATCATGCATTTCAATTTCCTCATGATATATATTAAATGCGTGTATGGATTACAAGATATAGGGGGAGATCCCCAAGATTTTATCCAGCCATGTGCATTTGCAATCCAAAGCAAATTCCTCAAATATGCACATCTTCAGGCGGAGTTCCTCTATATCTTGCAATCAAATTCCTCAAACTTGGTACTTACACTTCATATGTTTATCCCCGTTGAAAACTTAACCTATTTGTCATGAATCACCAAAATGGGGGAGATTGTAAGTGCATCTAGTGCCCCTTAGTGATTTTGGTGTATTGAAGACTTATAGGTTAAGGGACTAATATGTTTGTAAGTGTACACAGGCTCTATAAGCCGCTAAGGAGTTTGATATATTCAAAGAATGTCGACCCCTAAAAATGAATGTCCTCGTCTGAAGACTTTGGTGAAGACTTTGCTGAAGACTTTGGTATTCTCTGAAGACTTTGAAATTGAAGAAGACGGTGTGACCTTGAAGATATGAACGAGGACAATGAAGCGTGAAGACTTTGTTTTTACTGTTTCATTTCCTTTCTTTGAGTCATAGGAAACACCATACTGTTAAAGGGGGTCGAGGTAATACTAAGGAAAAATTTCCAACTGATGCTCAACTCAAAAGGCTCAACATAACCCAATCCTTCGAGTGAAGCCTTTGGAAACCTCTTGCAGTTTAGTCAAGTTCTTCAAAGACAGAGACGATGTTCTTCTGGTCTCTGAGGAAATTGGTCTAACTGAGGAGTTAGGATTTGGCCAGTGTGAATTGCCTACAAGTGAGGAATATGATAAGCCCTGAGGAATTTAACAGTTCAAATTCCGACCGTTGCTGTGCCTTGCGCCAGCTGTCCAGATATTCTATCCACCTCACGGTCATATGATTGGGGGGCATTTATGTCTTATCATGTCGGGTTGCACCCTGGCTATAAATAGCCGCCCCCCTCAACCACTAACTGGTTGGCTGCTCCGAGAGAGAACTTGACACTTGTCATTTGAGAGCATCCCATTCCTCGAGGACTTTGAGCGAAAATCATCAGTGAGGAAAAACCCATCCTTCGAAGACTTTGATAGAAAATCATCAGTGAGGAAAAACCCGAAACCCAAACCACCAAAACCCATAGTGATTGAGCATCACTGAAGAAATTGTTCCTGTGTGGAACCGACGCCTTTTACCTTTGAAGACTGTGTATCTTCCATACGGTTAGGCGTCATGGTCTAGTGCATCCTGCAGTCAATTGGGGATCGCCGGGTGACCGTGGTCTAGAGCATCCAGCAATCAATTGTGGATCGCCGGGTGACCAGTTTGTGAGGGTTTTGGAAGTCTACCCTGAAGACTTACCACGAGTGTTGGGCGAGGACTGTGTGACCTTAGCTCAAGGAGAATACGGTAAGGACTGTGTGTCCTGGGACTGTGTGTCCTCTGGTTTAAATACCAGGCTGCTCCAAACCAAACGTACGACTGTCACAGCAGTTGGAACTGGGTCATCAAACCATTGTCTTCATCGAGCTACCTGGTTCCATTTCCTCAACCTTTTCATTTCCTCGTATACCTGTTCATGAAATTGATTGTTACTGTTTGAAGAATTTGACTGAAGACTTTCTCAATTTCCTCACCTCAAATTCTTCAGTCACCTTATATTCTGCCTGCTTATCCTGTTCACGCTACTCATGCTCTGTGTATGTTTCATTTCATCATGATGACTATGTTACTGCTATGTTTCATGCTACTCATGCTCTGTGTATGTTTCATTTCATCCTGATTGGACTGTTCCCTACCTGGCTTATTTGACTCGTGGCAAGCTCCGAGCTGAGGAAATCATCGCCCGACAGATTGTCAGGCGTTGCAAATCTACGACTATCATCAATGGCGAGTTACACCGATGAAGTATTACCGGTGTGTCTCAACGTTGTGTTTCCCCTAAAGAAGGCCGCAATATTCTTCATGAAATCCACGCCGGTGACTGTGGTCATCATGCTGGCTCAAAATCGTTGTTGGCCAAGGCTTTCTGACATGGTTTTTATTAGCTTACTTCTCATGCTGACGCCGAAGACATTGTACGGAAATACGATGGTTGTCAAAAATTTGCACGACAGGCTCATGTGCCAGCTCAAGAAATGCGGATGATTCCAATCACTTGGCCGTTTGCAGTTTATGGGCTTGACATGGTCGGTCCGTTCAAGCCATCGTTTGATAATAAGACCCACCTTTTGGTGGTGGTTGATAAGTTCACCAAGTGGATTGAAGTAGAGCCAATCAGTAATTGTGATGTTGAGACAGCGGTGAAATTCTTGAAGAAGCTGATTTTCCGTTTTGGGTATCCACATAGCATTATCACAAGTAATGGCACCAACTTATCCAAGGGAGCAATGGAACAGTTCTGTCAACGAGAGCATATCTGGCTTGACATAGCCTCGATTGCACATCCACAGTCTAATGGACAAGCCGAACGAGCAAATTAAGAGATACTACGTGGAATTAAACCATGACTTATGGTTCCTCTCGAACGAACCCCGGGCTGTTAGGTTGGGGAACTCCCCGTAGTACTTTGGAGCATACAAACTACTCCCAATTGATCCACAGGCTACACGTCGTTTTTTCTAGTTTAAGGAGCAGAACCTGTTTTGCCAAGTGACATCAGACACGATTCCCCTAGAGTTACCGCTTATGTCGAGGCTGATAATGAACAAGCCCGTCAGGACTCCCTGAATGCATTGGAGGAGGAACGCGATCCCACAGCATCACGCTCAGCCATCTACCAACAAGACCTACATCCCTATCATAGCCGTAGAGTTCGCAGCCGGACTTTCCAGGAAGGCGACTTAGTGCTCCGTTTGATTCAAGACCAAACAGGCATGCATAAGCTTTCGCCACAATGGGAAGGGCCTTTTGTCATCAGCAAGAACCTCAACAACGGGTCATATTACCTGATTGACATACGTGAGGAGTCACACACCTCTAAAGAGGAGACCAACAGGCCTTGGAACATTGCTCATCTTCGGCCTTATTATACTTAGACCCATTGGCTCCAACTCATTGTACATACCTATGTATATACCCTTGTGTTCAATACAATAAAGCCGGCACCCCCGAAACTTAGGGTCTGTGTCGTTTCATCTCAAAAAATTGTGCATGAGTCTTTATTATTTGATCATAAGTCACTTGGGGGCTCCCGACTCAACGAGTTAGCCGTTAATATCCCTATTGGCCCAGCTATTGCCACTATCAAACTTGGTTAAACATGCCTGTTTGCAAGATGCTACTCTGAAAAGGTGACCCGTTGTACTCTTGATAAGTCAATCCATATGGACCATGAACTTATCAAGGTTAAAACACTAGCTTAAGTCACGTAAGAGCCGGCTTACAGAGAGCGAGGATAAACCATGGGCTGTCACGCCAGCTTCATTGAAGCAAGACTTGAGCCTCGAAAGCCAGTCATACCAAGCCTCAATGGCCGGCTTATAAATTATACAATTTACTTTAAAATTATGTTTTTATCTATACATCCTAATTTGCAGATTTAGTTTTCTCCTTATTTTTGCCATGTCAACATTAGACATTCGGGTTATTTTTGCCTCTCAAAATGATGGCGCTGGATCACACGACCACCAGTTATCCTACTTGGTGCAATTATCAAAGCCCTTTGATAAATATCAGAGTTACCTCATCTTAACCGGCTTATGGCAAGATACCATATATGGCTTATTGAAGAAGAGCAAAGTAAAGGCAAGCATACCAAAAACAGCTGCAACAGCCAGCTCATTACTTTCATGGAATAAAACCCCGTCCGTATCAAGTCCTCGAGGGCACAACAGCTGGCTCGGTATTTTAACTACTCCTATTACAAGCCCAAAGATGGACCACAAAAAATTCAAAGTTTTTTCCTTCATAGAAGAATATGAATCCTCTTGCAAGATGGTTCTTCACTATTCCGGGTCGACGTCCCTCCACTGATCCTCCGGGTCGCTTTGATGCGCCGGCTCATCATGATCGTTCTGGAGGTCCTTTCACGTCCACTGGATGGTTTTCAAAGCTTTGAAGTTTGAGTCCTCGTGGATGATAAGAGACGAGTCAGCGTCAGGGGCAAAGGGTTGCTTACGGCAAGGAGGAACAAGTGATACTTGTGATCTTTGTTGGGTTTTCCGTGAAAAGGAATGGGCGATGCAGCACAGTATAGATAAGTATTTCCCTCAGTGATAACCAAGGTTTATCAAACCTATAGGAGTAGCACGCAACTCCCATCTCCAGCGACTGCACACAAAGAAGCAAACACTTGCACCCAACGCGGGCAAGAGGGTTGTCAATCCCCTTGGACTCATTATTTGCAAGCAAATGAAGTGTGTAGATGATAGTTGAATAAAGTAAATTGCAAAATAAAATAAAAAACAAATAATTGGCAGCAAGGTGTTAAAAGATTTTGTAAATATATAAGTGAATAGACCAGTGGGTCGTAGTGTTATCTAGTGGCATCTCTCATGTAGTAGGCATACGGTGGGTAAACAAATTATTTTTGGGCAATTGATAGAAAAGCACATAGTTATGCAATATTTATTCACAACAATGATCATGTGTATATAGGCATCACTTCCATAAGAAAATACTCCGACTCCTGCCTGCAGCTATTACTATTACTCCACGTCGTGAGCGCTTCTATGCTTGCATATCTAAGTATTAAGTTCATGACAAACAGAGTAATGCTTGGAGAACGATGACATGATGTAGACAAAGAAAACTCAATCGATATAAATTAACCCCATCGTTTTATCCTTAGTGGCAACGATACAAATACGTGTCTTGTCCCTTTTGTCACTTGGATATAGAGAGCACTGCAAGATTGAACCCACTACAACGCACCCCTCTCACTGAAGAAATATCAATCTAGTTGGCCAAGCTATTTCAATAGATCGAAGAGATTTATGAAGCTATAATAATCAAGCAAATAAGAATCATAATAGAAATCAGAGAAGACTTGAATCTTTTTCGTGAATAATCTGAACATAAAGCCACAATTTATCGCATCCCAACAAATGCACCGCACAAAGTGATTACATCGAATAGATCACCGCGAAGATGTGGTGAACTTTGTATTGAAGGTCAAGAGATAGAGATAGCCATCTAGGTACTAACTACGGATCCGTAGGTCTATAGGGAACTACTCACACATCACCATGGCAGCAACAAGGTTGAGGTAGAGGCCCTCCGTGATCGATCCCCCCTCCAGTAGTGCACCGGAACAGGGCTCCAGATGGGCACACGGCGGAACAAAGACTTGTGGCGGCGGAAATAGGGTTTCGGGAGGCCCTCTAGAGTTTTTGGGATTTATTGGAATTTATAAGCCAGAGAGTGGCGCCGAGAGACGCCCGAGGGGGCCACCACATAACAGGGCGCGACCACCCCTCGTGGGCGCGCCCTGTTGTGTGGTGGCTCCCTCGTGGACCCTCCGGCCTCGTCCCGAAGCTTTCAGGTCTTCTTTTGGTCCAGAAAAAATCATAAAAAAGTTTCAGGGCAATTGGACCCCGTTTGGTACTGTAAACCTGAAAAGTCAAATACATGCAGAAAACATCAACTGGCACTGGGCACTGGGTTAATAGGTTAGTGCTCAAAAATAATATGAATTGGTAAATAATCACCCAAAAAGCATCCTAGAATGCTAATATTATAGCATGGAACAATAAAAAATTATAGATATGTTGGAGACGTATCAACAAGCTCGAAGGGTTTATCTTCAGGAGGGTTGAGGCGTTTGTTCTCCTTGGAGTAGCCGGGTTGATATTTTGATAGATCCAGCTCATCAGCAAGTTGAGTCGCCAGCGGACGGGTTTATTTCACATAGTTGGCATGCTCATTTTCAGAAAATTTTGAGTCGTCAATATTGAATTCAGGAAAGCCGCCTTCCATTGCTGATGGCTCCATCTCCGACAAGTACGCCTTTGCACGAGCAAGTGCCATATTCGCCCCAGCATGAGTTGCCGACCGCTTGACCTCTTCGATTCATTGAGGCACTATTGAAAAATCATTAAGCATGTTGTCGGTGTAAAAACCGGCGGATCTCGGGTAGGAGGTCCCGAGCTGCGAGACTAGGATCGATGGTAACAAGAGACGAAGGGGACAAGGTTTTACCCAGGTTCGGGCCCTCCTATGGAGGTAATACCCTATGTCCTGCTTGATTATATTGATAGTATGAGGATTATAGAGTTGATCTACCACGAGATCAAGTAGCTAAAACCCTAGATGAGTTCTGTTGTCCTACAACCTAAAACCCTCTGGCTTATATAGACGCCGAGGGTACCTAGGGTTTACACCTGGTCGGTTACACGTCGAAGGGATAAACATGCCTATTCACTACTCCAAACGTGGAGGACAAGCCACGATCCTCGAAGCTTCCTTCCCGGAGACAGGGTCCTCAATCCATCTAGTATCCAGCAAGTGGCCCATATAGTCCGGACCATAAGCAATAGGTCGACCTCCCGAGGACCCCTTAAACCAGGACTCCCTCAGTAGCCCCCGAACTAGCCTCCAACGCCAAGGGTCCAAGCTCCAGCTGCTTCAAATGATTAGAGTCTTCGGCTTGCGAGGCGAGTTCCTTTCTTCGAACAACGACCAGCCGAGTTAAGCTCGGCCTCCGACGACGTGTAGTTTTTCCAATCATAGATCGTCTGAACGTCAGAAATAATTCGGCCCTGAAGGCCAAACGTCAAGGCGTCAATAGTGCTTTCTGACACCCTTTCAGATGAAAGGTCACGGCCCACCACGACCACCGGACCAGTCGTAAAGACTCATTTCGCGGTTCGAGGCTGTTTTCATCAGCACGACCCATCAATGCACAGATCGTGCCCCGTTTTACACGGGATATGTTTAATCATGCGCGTATAACGGCACGCACATCTTAGGAAGCGAAGGGATTCACGGCGCAGTGAAGGGAGGCTAAACGGCGACAAGCCCAATAAAAGGGGAAGAAAACCCCAAGGCTTATCCGCACTTCCCATTCGCATCCCTCCTTCCCCAATCTTCCGAGCTTCCAGAGCCCAGATCTAGGTTTTCCATTCTTCCCCCTCCGAGCTTAGCCATGGCCAGCTCCGGCTCCAACGGCAAGTGGGAGGCATCCACGGTCACAGACCAGGACATCCGGGACCTCAAGGACGCCGGCTACCTCCCTGCCAATGTCTTCCACCATGCTGCGGAGGAGGGTCAGGTGATCCCCACCCCCAAACCAGGTGAGAGGGTGGTCTTCATCCCTCACTTCATCCGAGGATTGAGCTTCCCGCTCCACCCCTTCGTGAGGGGCCTCATGTTCTTCTACGGCCTCGACTTCCACGACCTCCCGCCGAACTCTTTCATGCACATATCGGCCTTCATCATCGTCTGCGAGGCTTTCCTGCGAGTCGAACCACACTTCGGACTGTGGCTCAAGATATTTAATATCAAGCCGAAGTGTGTCGCAGGCCCACACGCAGACTGCAGCGGGGCAGTCATTAGCAAGATCCCTCGCGCAGTATGGCCGTCCGGCACCTTCATTGATACCATCAAGACCTGGCAAAAAGAGTGGTTTTACATCACCGAGCAAAGGGAGGAGGGCGGAACTGTTCCTGCCGAATTCAGATCCGCCCCCCCGACCAGATTGACCTCATGGGTCCGAAAGGGCCTTGATTGGGGGTCGGATACCGAGGTGGAGGACCTGCAGAGGGGCATCGCCTCCCTGATAAAAGAAAACATCGATCTGACCAGCGTGGTCCAGATTATGCTCCGACGGCGTATCCTCCCCTGCCAGCGCCGGGCCTCTCCTATGTGGACTTACCGGACTGACGATGATCCTACGATCCGTCAGCTTTTCCGCACCACTCGGGAGAAGCTATGGAAGGCGCTGTTCAAAGCGCAGGAGAAGTGGCCGGGCAAGAAGGAGGACAAGGGCTTGAGCGCCATCAAGCCCCCACCCGAGGTATAACACGGTTTTATTTGATCGGCTATGTCTTCTTAAAGATAGTCTAAGCATTTTCCGATCACCTTTCACAGGAATGGTTGAGCAAAGCCACGGGCATCAAGTGTCCGGCTCCACAGCACGAAGACTCCAAGTCTCCGCTGCTATTGGAGATGCTCATCGTGGCGCCTTACAAGGCGCTAGAGAAGAAGGAGAAGAAGAAGCCAGGCCAAGCCGGCCTGCGCATCAGGGACCAGCTGGAGGCTGTGTCCGAAGAAACCCACGCCTCCTCGAATCAAGAGGAGGAGCATGAGGGCGAGGAGGGAGGTGATTCCCCCCTCGCAGGAAAGAGGGCGGCGTCATCAGACGCCCCGAAGGACTTAGATCCTCCTGCCCCGAAGAAAGCGCGTCGGACACAGGTGGTCTCGTCCGACGATAGCTCGGACTCGGGTACTGAGTCCGAGGATTTCGAGAGGGTTCCGCGAAGGAACCTCAGGGTCAAGCCCCCCCTCGAAGGTACAGATCCGAAGGCCTTTTCGAGCTATTAGTGCTAAGTTTCGAATACTGTTAACATGTGAACGCTTATTGACCCGCAGCCCACCACAAGTCCTTCCCACCGATCAGGTTTCGGACGGGGAGACCCTGCCCGCCGAGCTAGCGGAGAGCGGGACCACGTCGCACCCTTCTCCTCCGGGCGCCACGAAGGATGCCGCGGAGGTGTCCTCCCAACAGGCTCCTTTGGAGCCGGACACTGGGGATAGGGGTGATGACGTCATGGCCGAGGCCAATACCTTGGCCGCCGAAGACCCAGGGGAGAGGCCCCTCCCGGATACTGAGGAGACCGGACGAGAAGATGTCCCGTCACCTCCAAAGCGGTCTCCGGAGCGCAACATGCCTCCAGAGGCACCGGTTCAATCTCCAATTGGAGATCGGGCCAGCCGATCCCCACCGGCGCCACCGACCAATGGGTGGCCGGCTATGGGGGAGGCTCTGTCAAGCGCCTCCATCTCCGGGGAGCACCGCACCCTTATGGGTGCGGTATTGCAGAGCATTTAGTCCATAGACCATGGACTGAAGGAGGCATTCAATGGTCTCCTGACGGGCTTCCAGGTAAGCCATGTAATGCTCTATTTTATGAAATATTAATATCTTTGTGTTATCATTTTATACATGACAGCCCCCGAGCCCTAGGTGAGTTTGGAAAAAACTTGCCTAGGGGTCAATAATCGATCATTGTCCGAACTATGTACAAGACAGTATGTGTTCGGAATGTCCTAACAGTCCATAAAGGGACAGGACACAAGATCATATTTATGATTTTTCAGAAGCTTTGAACCTATATAACCAGATATGGCTTTGTTTGTTACAGGCTTCATCTACAGCAGCGGCTGCTAATGCTGCCGAGCTGGATGAGCTGAATCAAAAGCTAAAGATCTCCGAAGACGAGCTTGACGCTTTGAACAAGAGATTCGACGAGGCGCAAGGTGAGCCGGATTAGAGTATTCAAAAACTCTTTATTGTCGTACTGTCACCGCAGTATTTTTTTGATATGTTTAATATTTGCGCAGCCTCGGCGACGGAGATTGAGAAGCTCAAGGCCGAGTTTGAGAACGCGAAGCAAGAGGCTTCGATTGATAGGGTGGCAGCCAAAGAAGCGGCTGCCGCACTGTCCACCCTGAGAGCCACCAGCAACACGCATGAGGCTCGGGTGGAAGAAATCCAACAGGAGCTCAAGGACGCAGGCCAAAAGTGCGAGGACCTTGAGCGGAAAGGCAAGGAGCAGGCCGCCAAACTATCCACCCTGAAAACCGATCTCCAAAAGGAGCGGGTGGATAGGCGGTCCTATGAAGAGGAAATCGGCCAGGCCAAGGCTATCCTGGATGGTAAGCCATATTTATTGCTGTGTATCTTCGGGATAGCAAGTTCAAAGTGCTCACCCAAGTATGGCATTCCGTAGGCACCTGCTCGGACCTCCAGAAGAGCGCCGCGGATGCCAGCCAGTTCTATGCTTCGCGGGGGGAAGGAGATGAAGCTCGGCTGTTTTGGGCGCAATTCGAAGCCCCCGAGCGCTCTCCTCTCCTTATCGAGCAGCTGAAGCAGCTGATGGAGCTACACCGGATGGCGGAACCGGCCATGAAGGATCTCTGTATCTGGCTATGGCCCAACGAGCCACTGCCGGGCAGCTACTTCGGCTTGGTGCAGAAGCTCAGCGATGCCACTCCTCGGATTGACGCACTGAGGCGGTCTTCCTGCATCGAGGGAGCTAGGATGACCTTCGCGAAGGCCAAGGTGCACTGGCCGGGGCTGGATCCGATGAAGGTAGCCACCACCCCTGCGCCTCCTGGAAAGGAGCATAGGCACCCCGAGCTGTACTACTCCGGAGTTATGGAGGGTACTCGGGCCATAGAATCGCAGTGTTCGAGAGAGAACTTGTATGAATAAATTGTTGTAATATGTCCGAAGACTTTTCAATGTGTATATATTTAAAATGCATGGTTTATCATGTCTTGTATGTTTTGCATCCTTTATAACTCCTTTGTGGCCGTTAAACCTGAAAGCTGCGAGTCGTCGGCTTCAGCCCCCGTGTAGATACTACCCGAAGTGTCTCCACCAATCGCACTGTGACACTTAGCCGAACTATCGGCACCCGAAGGCGGTAGTGTGGGGTGGACAAGGCAATCGGACCATAATGCTTTATTGCTTTCACTTAGCCGTAGGGGTGCGAGAAAGGAGTGCGGGGGGCTGATGACTAGCCCCCAGGGTTCGTGATGTTCGGAATAACCATGGCCGAAGCCTATATCACATGGTTTGTACGAATACAAAACCCATCGTATGACACGGAGTAACCTCTGACGAGATTTACAAAAGCTCGGATTCGCAGACCAGTTCTCGCGTACCATGACAGTCAGTTTTCGGCTTTCTCTGCTGAGGTGCTTGACCAGGCTAGCCGGAAACACAATCGCAGCGGTTCTCCCTTTGCCCTTTTAGCCAAACGAGCGGAACTTAAAAGGGCAAACACAGGAGCCGGGCAACCCAACTATTGACCCAAGACATAGTTCGGAACCAATGCATATAAAACGGAATTCCAAGACGCCGAACACAAAAATCAGTTTGTGCTTAAGGCGATTTTAAGGTCGAGCCCCCAGTCTATTAGCCGGTTGCATCATAAAGGTGTACCAGACATGTTCGCAAGAAGATAAGGAGAAATAGAGAGTGTGCCAAAAATAGCAAAGTGATCATGCATGATACGTTTGTATTTTACTCAACAACTCTTGTTATTCAAATTGCCGATACAACTGTTTACAGGTATTAAAATGAAATATAAGTCTTACAGGAGGGGGTTGTGCCAAGGGCCTTCGATAGGTGACCTGACGTCCTCGATATGCCCTATTGCTTGTCCGCTCCTGCGTCTAACAAAGAGTTGTATACCTCGATGGGTGTACTATACGGCGAGCGGTCTTTGTCAAAAAGTCTTGAGAAGTCGCCGAAGTGTGAATGAGCTTTACGCCGTAGTTGATACTTTATGGTACCTGTAATGTGTCCGAAGACATGTTGACGGTGACAGTTCGGTCCAGCCGAACACTTACCCTTTAATACTTTTCCCCACCGCTGCCAATGGAATTTTGAGAATGAAGTTGTGCCTCCTCAGCGCGTACTTTGCCGGTACTAGGGCCGTGCAATGGGGGGCGAGTCCCTATTTATGGGGAAAGGAAGGTTCTGGTACTTCGGATTGAGACCGAGCCCGCTTCCCAGCCTTGGGTGCCTTTACGGCAGATGTCAGCGCTTGCCAATCATCGGTGTAATGGAATTCGGCCGCCAGGGCCAACGCATGTTCCTCAGTTCGGAGGGAGCGCTCTATGTTGCCATTGACAGTAATGACCCCCTAGGGCCGGGCATCTTGAGCTTGAGGTATGCGTAGTGCGGGACGGCATTAAAGCGAGCGAACGTTGTACGGCCGAGCAGGGCGTGATAGCCGCTGCGGAAAGGTATGATGTCGAAGATCAAGTCCTCGCTTCGAAAGTTATTGGGCGAGCTGAACACTACTTCCAGGCTTACAGAGCCTGTGCATCGGGCTTCAACGCCTGGGATCACTCCTTTGAAGGTAGTGTTACTGGGCTTGATCCTTGACGGATCTATGCCCATCTTTTTCACCGTATCTGAGTAAATCATATTGAGGCTACTTCCACCGTCCATTAGGACTTTAGTGAGGTGGTACCCGTCTATGATCGGGTCTAGGACGAGTGCGGCCGAACCCCCATGACGGATACTGGTCGGATGGTCACGTCGATCGAAGGTGATCGGGTATGCCGACCATGGGTTATACTTCGGAGCTACAGGCTCTATGGCGTAGACGTCACGAAGGGCGCGCTTCCTCTCCTTTTTGGGTATATGGGTGGCGTATATCATGTTTACTGTTTTTACCTCTGGAGGAAATTTCTTTTGTCCGCCACCGATCGGACCACGGGGTTCATCCTCGTCCTCGCTGCGTGGGCTCTTGCCTTGGTCCTCGGATGCGAGCTTGCCGGCCTGTTTGAAAACCCAACAGTTACGATTGGTGTGATTGGCGGGCTTCTCCCGAGTGCCGTGGATCTGGCAAGGCCTCTCCAGGATCTTGTCCAGCGGGGTAGGTCCATCATGTTTGCCTTTAGGAGGCTTCTTCCGCTGCCCAGGCCGGGAATTGCGGAAGCCGGCGTTAACGGCCGTGTCATCGGCATCACTATTATTGTGCCGACGCTTGTTCTTGTTGCGCTTCGGTTTCCCGTTTCCATCCCGGACTTTAGAGGTTCCGGGGTCTTCGGGGTTGTGGCTGCGTCTAGCTAGCCAGTTATCCTCGCCCGTGCAAAAGCGGGTCATGAGTGATGTGAGGGCGGACATTGTCCTTGGTTTATCCTGGCCGAGCTGACGAGCTAGCCATTCATCCCGAATATTGTGCCTGAAAGAGGATATTGCTTCGGCGTCCGGGCAGTCCACGATCTGGTTTTTCTTGGTCAAGAAACGATTCCAGAATAGCCGCGCGGACTCTCCTGGCTTCTGGACGACGTTGCTTAGATCGGAGGAGTCCGGCGGCCGGACATAAGTGCCCTGGAAGTTAGATCGGAATGCGTCTTCTTGGTCCTCCCAACACCCAATGGAGTTTTCAGGGAGGCTATTTAACTAGTGCCGAGCTGGCCCCTTGAGCTTCAGGGGTAAGTACTTGATGGCGTGGAGGTCATCTCCTTGTGCCATGTGGATGTGGAGGAGGAAATCCTCGATCCAAACGGTTGGGTCAGTTGTCCCATCGTATTGCTCTATGTTTACGGGTTTAAACCCTTCCGGGAACTGATGCCGCATTACCTCATCTGTGAAGCACAGTGGGTGGGCGGCACCTCTGACCCGAGCTATGTCGCGCCGGTGATCGGTGTCTGTCCTAGCTCGGTTCCATTCCCGATCTTCATTGTTACGGTCGAACCAAGGGCGGTACCCTTCCCGTCTGTCGGGTAAGTATCCTCTGGATCCGTAGATGGATTGTGTACGACCCGCTCTGTGGTCCAGGTCGTGTCGCAGATCGAACCTGTCGTCGGGCTCTAGTGGCTCCTTTCCCCGTCTACGGGGTATCGTCGGCCTATAGCCGGTATCATCAGCCGTCCTGTCTCGTCCTCGAGGAGGTCGGTCTGGCTTATCGTATGGGGTATGCTTGGGAGACGGCGTATCAGTGAGCTCGTCATCGAATTATGGCAGCAGCCTTCTGTGTGGATAGCTCTTAGGTTGGTCCGATAGACCGGTGTCGTATCCTTCCTCAGCTGAGAGGACTCTCGTCCATCGGTCGTTGAGGTCGTCTTGTTCGGCTTTGAGGTGCCGCTCTTTTGCTTTCAGGCTGCGAACCGTGGATATGAGATGTTGCCTGAACAGCTCCTGATCTGCAGGATTGTCGGGAATGGCGAAGTCGTGGGCTTCCACATTGTCCTCCTCCTCGATAGAGCGGAGGTAGTCGTCGTCCTCGGGATCATCGGGGTTGCGATGGTCTTCAGGCCTCTCCTGACCCTCTAACGGTTGTTCGGGGATTTCGGGACCGCCGATGTCTTCCGGGGTATCTCCGTCCTTGGTGCCATCGATAGACTTTCGCCCCTTTTTTCCTTTTGACCGTTTATGCGGCTTTCGGCGTCTTGACGGCGCTTCATCCGATTTGTCGCCGTCGTTTTTCGGAGTGTCCACCATGTAGACGTCGTATGTGGAGGTGGCAGTCCACTGCCCGGTCTTAGCGGGGGTGAGGGTGTGATCCTCCTCATCCATGTACTCTGCTCCCTCGGAAGCATAGTCTAGCATGTCGGTTAAATCCTCGACAGTGGCTATCAAGTGGGTGGTGGGTGGGACGAAAAATCCGTCCTGACCCGTCTGACGCCCGATCTGAGAACAGATCGGGTTTGGGTAGTCGGTAATCTTCATCGACGAGATCCGATCTAGAGCCTCGTTGAGTATCGAGAGCTCGGTCGGGCCGGTCTGCCCAGAGCTTCCGGAGTGAACCTCCGATGCGTCCGCTCAGGGAGAGTGTTCGGTAAGAACAGATGTCCGGACGTCGGGCAGTATGACCTGATCCGGACTAAAAGTCGGGCCCTCGCTAGGGTAGATCCCGTGGGCAGAGCCGAAAGATGGATCTGGGGTTAAAGCCTCAGAGTCTTCGGGCATGGCAGGCGAGACTGCGAGCCCGGTTAGTGATAGATCACCTCGAGAGTCTACGGAGAACTCTAAGTTCCCGAATCTGACCTCTTGATCAGGGGCGAAACTTCCAACGCGGCCTAGATGGCCGGTCGGGTCGGCGTGCAGCACAATGCTGCCGAAAGCGAAGATCTGTCCAGGGACAAAAGTGCCCGTATTGCGGACCTCTTCGTTGATGACTAGGCGAGCCATCGATTCCTTCTGGCGATCACAGCGGAACTCTCAATGAAAGCACCAATGTCGGTGTCAAAACCGGCGGTTCTCGGGTAGGGGGTCCCGAGCTGTGAGACTAGGATCGATGGTAACAAGAGACGAAGGGGACAAGGTTTTACCCAGGTTCGGGCCCTCCTATGGAGGTAATACCCTACGTCCTGCTTGATTATATTGATAGTATGAGGATTACAGAGTTGATCTACCACGAGATCAAGTAGCTAAAACCCTAGATGAGTTCTGTTGTCCTACAACCTAAAACCCTCTGGCTTATATAGACGCCGAGGGTACCTAGGGTTTACACATCGTTGGTTACACGTCGAAGGGATAAACATGCCTATTCACTACTCCAAACGTGGAGGACAAGCCACGATCCTCGAAGCTTCCTTCCCGGAGACATGGTCTTCAATCCATCTAGTATCCGGCAAGTGGCCCATATAGTCTGGCCGATAAGCAATAGGTCGACCTCCCGAGGACCCCTTAAACCAGGACTCCCTCACATGTCCTTTAACCTTAGAGGAGGATTCTTGAGGTTCTTCACTACCATTATTGAATAAACACATCTTGTGAACATTTGTTCCAGGTATGTGAATATGTCCTTCAGCTTAACTATCGGCTGTTGAATAGCATTATTACTTCTTTTCCCTGCACAAAGGAAAACCACATCAGTAAGCCGGTGGAAAGTTTAACCCGGGTTATAACTATGAAGATGATATACACTTACCAAAATTAGCCAGAGCATTATTAGTGATCTGCTGCTTCAGAGTGGTCAGCTCCTCTTTCACCGGGCCAAGTTTTTTTTCGGTTGCCTCTGCACGTTTATGCATGGCGGCTCTTTCTTCATCAAATCTGACTTTGGTCTTATTCAAGAGGTTAGTCGATTGGCGCGGAGAGTCTTGCAGATTTGTTGCCAAAATCTCCGCTTTTTTCTTCAGATCTCTCTCGTGCTTGAGTTTCTTCTACAAGCCGGCCACAGATGATTCGGCCTCTTCCAACATCTCCTGCAAAGATACATGACATCAGAGAAAGTTTACAAGCCCTGAGCCGCCGCAAGTAGACGACCCGGTACTTGGGGGCTACACTCAGCAAATATTGTTCTATGCTCAAGTCCCATGCAGTTGCAAGCATTCCACATGGCACTTGGGGTCTAAGGCAAGACATTTTATTTTCTTTATGGAACGACCCGACCATCTCAAAGAGATGAGCCAGCCCTTGGGGGCTACGGTCAGGTCTCACAAAATTGCAAGTCATCCCTGGCAAATCCCGGCTATCTCAAAGAGATGAGCTGGCCCTTGGGGGCTACAGTCAGTATTTACAAACTATAAAGCCATTGCTTCAAGACCCAGCTCACCACTTATCCTAATGAGCTGGATCTTAGGGGGCTACAAGTGTGCGCATGATAAAGGAAAGAAGAATGGGATTTTCATACCTCATATTTACGCTTGAGCATATATATCAAGCTCATTTTAGCATCCTGGCTTTCAGATAGCCGGGTCAGATATTATTGATGTAGGGCATGAACACCAAGATTGGCATAGTTTGGAAGCTCCCGTTTGGCCTACCCTTTGTCTAGCATATCCATCTCGTCCTTCGCCTGGATGTTGGCCAACGTAGTTGAAGTTTCGGGAGCTTTGAAAGCTTCTCCAACGATGGTCATATCTGTATCACCCATCGTGGGCGACGGGACACTGCTGTTCACCTTGTGTACATGGCTTGAAGCGCGAGCAGGGCTTGGCGGGTCATCATGCGAGGCCGGGTCATCAACCGTAGCTTGTTCTTGTACTGGCTTTTCCATTATGATGGACTCTTCAATATGAACTGCCTCATTTTTGCGAGCCGCCTCAACCTTTGAATCTGGGTTACGCTGGTGGGCCAGCTCAGCTTGGATTTTGGGATCAGCTAGAGGCGGGTCTTGAACGTCAAGACCAGTACCAGCAGAAGATGACCTGCCACTTTTGTTCTTCACGAAAGCTTTGGCTTTGCAATCATCAAAGCAATATTGGGTCAAGGAAACAATAATAAGAACAAAACAAAATCAAGGATCAGCAAACCCTACCCACGATTAATGGTGAAAGTAGGGAGCTGAGTTGCAGATGACTTACCAGAAGAGGGCGAAGATTCCAGGTAATTTGAGTCAGAAGGATTGAGTGGTTGTTTAAAAATACCAGCTCGAGGACGAGATGGGATTGGACTATGAGGCACCTCAACTCGCTGCTTGCGGGCGGCTGGCTCCAGGGGTAAGCCGGAAGATAATTCCCCAGACTTGCTCCGGGTCTTGCGCTTTGACATGCCGACGTGTTGAGTTTTCTTCAAAAGAAATTTGGGATCTAAATGAGCGTCTAGATGCGAAAACTTAACCTTTCGGACGGGTCATCTCATTCTCTTCGGGAGATATGTTTCTGAAGAGTTGGATGAAATTGAAATTACCTCAGCATTGCCGGCTCGGCTGATCTCAGTGTTATCCTGGGAAGAAGGAGCGTCAACAAGTTCAACAAAGAGGTGGCCAAGTGAGTCAATCTCTACCTCAGATTCTTCTCCAGTCTCATCTGTCGGCTCACCCGTTCGGACAGCTTGAGGAAGAATAGGAGTACTAGCTCTAGCTTTCCATCAATCAGAATCCGCCTACAAGCATTATAGAGCCGGAGAAAAAGTATGATAAATGAGACAAGTTATGGTAAAGAAAATGAATGAACAAGTCTAATAATGCTTACTCGACGAACAAGGCGGGTCAAGCAAAATAGAGCTAGCCCGGTGATGCTGCATTTCCCTTTTGGATCACCTAGTAATTTCTTTGTGGCCTTAGTAACTTCATCTTCTAACAGATTATTTCGATTGAAACATTGCGCGCCAGTCAGCTTGTCAGTGTAGTTACACATCAAGTCGCCCCATAAACTAAGAGTGACGGGGGGATAACCCCGGGGTAGCCTCAGGCGAGTCATTACTCCCTCTTTTCAAAAACGACTACAGGGCGGGCCGGCTCCCCCTGTTGTACGACTCCACAAGGCCGGCTGTGATGAGCCGGCTGGCTCGAGGCGGAGTCGCCAGGACGCCTAGACGGCAGGTTAGCGCTCGTCATGTCACCACGCTCCACATGACGATGACTTGACGGGCAACATGTCAGCAGTGCCCCCGGTACCGCGGTCAGGGCACGCGTGGCTATAGTGACATCCTTCGCACCGGAGGACAGCACCCGCATGGCTACAGTGGAGACAACAGTGCCTCTGACTCCGGCCGACTGCGACTGGGCGGTCGGCACAGTGCCTGCACGCCTTCAACCACTCCATTACCTAATCCGGCGTGGCTACAACATGGCCGGCCGTACCGCTCACCACGGCCGGCTACCGCAAGATGACGCCATGCCGGGCGGCCCGTACTGCGGCGCGACAGGCACGCGCCGATGGCGATGGACAGCAGGTGGGCCCCCCGCCGGCTCCCGATGGGACCCTGCAGCCGGCGGGCCCTACCGGCGACAAGACTCTTCGACCGGGTGTCCCCCTGGCCGGCTAGAGAGGCCGCCAGCCGGGTCCCCCCGGTGCCGTATATGTATATTGTAATCTAGGGGGCTGGCCTATAAAGCCCCCCGGAGCCACCCCATGCAAAGGGAGATCATTTCACACACACGTGCATCCACTCACGTAGAGAGGCAAAGAGAGCCAGTAGGCCTCTTATTCCTCCTCTAGCCAACAGCCCAAGGAGCACCATTGTAGCCCGCTCGGTTCTTCAACCAGACTAGCAGGACTAGGGGTGTTACCTGCCACGGACGGCCCCGAACCTGGGTACATCGCGTGTCTCACACCGCTTGCCCCAATCCCGTCACCGGAGCCCGTCGGCGTCCTTCGGCCTCAACCACTCTCGATAAGCCACCCCATGGCATCTATCGTGAGAAAATGACGATAGTTGGCGCCCACCGTGGGGCCGTCCGCGGCGCCGGCCGGAGTCACGCTCCGGGCAGGACCCTTCGCCAACTCCCCCAGCCGCCCCGCGTCCGGGCTGACCTGCACGCTCGTGGGGCTCGTTCCCGCGGCGCGGAACCTCGTTCCCGCCCGCCCTGCGGGCGTTGCCACCGACCTCTCCGACGAGTTGCGCAGCAGCGACACTCCGTCCGACGTTGCCACCCTCGCCGAATGCTTCGGTAGGCTGAGCCTCGCTGGCGAGCCAGCTGCCGATGAGTACCCTAGCGAGGTGCTCGACTGCCTCGACCTGCCCTTGCTTATGGGCGCAATCGCCTCAGGCGACACTGACGACTCCCACATCCGCGCGGAGGTGTTGGTCACCGGCTCCTCCACGAGCACCTATCGCGCCAGGGCGGAGGCGGCCGCCGCGGCCGCCGGCACCGGCACCTCCGACCCCCTCGGCTCCGCGCTTCGGGGCCTCAGCACCCCCATCGCGCCTACGTCAAACCCGGCCGTAGCTACGGCTAAGCTGGAGGCAGCTCGCCAGCTGCTGCTCGCGGAAGCTACCACGCTTGCAACTGCCAAGCATTGGATGGAGTCCGCGCAGCGCGAGTACATCCGGTGGGTAACGAGCCCAACCGGCAGGGCTTACCCCCGCGGGCAACAAGCCCAGCCGGCGTGGAGACATCCGCAACCGCGGCCGCGTGGTCGCGGAAATCCTTGGTGGCAGGCTTACCACCTACGACACACTGGCGGCCAACATGAGGGCCACCCAGGTGGCCTACGCCGACCTAGCCGACCTGGAGGCCGAAGAACGTGAGCAGCAGGAGCGGCACGTCCAAGACCTCATCGCCACTGCCAATGCTCAGTAGGCCCGGCTCGACCGTGCCAACGCCGGCTCGGAAATGCCCTTCCCCGAAGGGGAGGCTCCGCCGACTGCTGGCCAGCGTCAACCAGCCCAGCAGGCTTCTTCCCCCCGCGGCTCCGGCCGGCGGGGTGCTGGGTCTCGCAACGGACATTCCCATCAGGGGAACGAACCGCCGGCGGTCACGAGCCAGCGCAACGACGTCGCGGCAGGAGGTGGCCGGCGCAGTCATGAGGACACCACGCCCCCGCGGCAGGAGTGTGTGCACTCGCCCGCCCCAACTGTCCGCCCCGAGCTCGCCGCCCGGCTCGGCCCGCGCGTCCCGCGGAGCGAGAAGGATGCCCGAACCAGCATCGACCGGCTGGCGCAATCTGCCCTCCTGGAGGAGGAGGATCCGATCGGGCCGGCGTGCTTCGGCCCCCGAGTCCGCGACGAGCCGCTTCACGCTCCCCCGCGACACTCCAAAATCCAACGGCACCGCCAAGCCAGAAGACTGGCTGATCGACTACACCACCTTAGTCGGCATCGCCAGAGGGAACAAGCGTGTCGCGGTGCGCTACGTTCCTCTCATGCTGATCGGTTCAGCTCGGACTTGGCTTAAGAGCCTGCCGGTCAGCTGCATCAACGCTTGGACGGACTTTGAGGTGGCATTCGTCCGCAACTTCACCGGCACTTACAAGCGGCCTGGCCGCCCCCGCGAGCTGGCCATGTGCGTCCAGGGGCCAGAGGAATCCCTTCGCGACTACCTCACGCGGTGGACCGAGCTCCGCAACTCGTGCGAAGGGGTGCATGAGGTGCAAGCCATCCAGTACTTCTCCGAGGGCTGCCGGGATGGCACCCTCCTCAAGCACAAGCTCATGTGCTCGGAGCCGGCCACCTTGGTGGAGCTCATGGCCAAGTCGAACAAGTATGCCACGGCCGACTCCGCTATGCGGATTAAGGTCAGCGCATCCGGCAAGGCCATCCCGCCGCCTGCCGCGCCGCGGCCGGCTGCCGACAACCTGCAGCAACAAAACAACAAGCGGAAGGCCGACCAGCTGGAGCCCCGCTACAGGAGCAAACAGGTCGCCACCGTCGAGGAGGAACAGCCGGCTGCCCAGGTGAGGGAGTCCGGGATTAAGGGGTCCTCGGACTACCGGCCTATTCTTTATGGGCCGGACTCATGGGCCACTCGTTGGAGGATCGGACTGACCGAATACACCGTAACTAGGGGGAGATCTCAGGAGCCGTGGCGTGCCCTTCAAGCTTAAGATGATAGAATAGGCATGTTTATTCCTTCGATAAGCAACCGACTATGTGTAACCCCAGGGGCCCCTGGTGTCTATATAAGCCAGAGGGTTTAGTTCGTAGAGGTAGGTGAACTCATCTAGGGTTTAGCTACTTGATCTCGAGGTAGATCGACTCTGTAATCTTCATATACATCAATACAACCAAGCAGGACGTAGGGTTTTACCTCCATAGGAGGGCCTAAACCTGGGTAAACATCGTATCCTTCGTCCCCTGTTACCCATCGATTCTAGATCCACAGATTGGGACCCCCTACCCGAGATCCGCCGGTTTTGACACCGACATTGGTGCTTTCATTGAGAGTTCCGCTGCGCGATCGCTAGAGGAATCGATGGCTTGCCTTATCATCTGCGATAAAGTCTGCATCAAGGACGTTTTCATTCTTGGTCAGATTTATTCGTTCAGCAGCATCGTATCGCATGCCGATCCGGCCGGCCATCTTGGCTGGGTCGGAAGTTACATCCCCGATTAGGAAGTCAGATTCGGGAACCTTGAGTTCATCGCCGACTCCCGGGGAGATCTCGTTTTTACGAAGCTCTCAGCTCTCATGGAGGAGCTCGTAGGCCCCGACGCCTTAATGCCGGAGGCAGCAGGTCCCACCGCTGAGGTGGCCTCTATCCCTGGGTCAGCCATAACGCCCAACCCAGCTGATATGCCCGGATCTGCTGCGGCCGAATACAACCCGGGTGCGACGTCGAGCGACCCTGGGACAACGGCGCCGTGGATCGACCCCATGCGCTCCAGCGACATGGACCTCGCCAACATCTCATCATTAAACGAGTTACTTGGTCGGATTCAAACCATGGGCGTGACTGTCGGTGTCCTGGGAACAGGGGTACCCAGACTTGCCTGCCTGCGGCCCAGGGCGTGGCCCACCTCGACGACCAAGTACGGTCCAGTGCGGCCTCACTCAGCACAAGGCCCTCGCGAGACCCCAAGCTCGCGAGGGAAACAACGCCAAGACCCGCGGGGGAGTAGGCCTCCCCAGGCCTCCTCCCGAGCGGCGGAGATCTCTATGCAGTGCTCGGCCTCGGGAGGTCAAGGGTGACGTCAGCCAGGCCAGGCGGGCGCCAGCGCGCCAGAGGTGACAGTTTCCCCTTTGGTGCAAAGGGGGGCAAGGACGAGCGCAGGTTCCCAAAGCGCCCCCAAAGGTTTCCGTTCCGGTGCAACAATACCAAGACCCCGATCCCCGTAGGACGGACGTCATCACCGAGCCAACCTCTGCATCACCACCGGATACTTTGCAGGCGAAGACCACCTTTCGTCAGGATAGGGTGTACCTCATGTCCCCCTTTGAATTTGGCCGTTGTGGGAACCCTTCCCGCCATTGCGACAAGGGAAGAGGACCCGGGCCGCTATAAATAGAGGCTAGGCTGCTCTGTAGAGGGGACGACCAAAAGACACACTCGCGAGGCAACTCACCACTGTACTAGTTCAACCGCAAACCTCCTCGTGAGGCAATCCACCAAAAGCAGGAGTAGGGTTTTACGCTTCGCAGCAGCCCGAACCTGGGTAAACTCTCGTGTGTTATCTTCTTCCTTGCCATCGAGCGGGGTCATTGTGTTGTGAGCTTGGAGGGGGTGAAGCTATTGGAGATCTTCGCACACACCCCTGGGTTCGAACTTCTTAGGGTTTTGCGGAGCCCGAAATCCGACATTTGGCGCGCCAGGTAGGGGGGCGTGTCGAAGCTTCCCCATCTGCGGCTGCAGTCGGGCCCCGATTCACCGGCTCCATGGCCGACGCGACCCCCGAGGCCGGGCGGCCCTCACCGCACGGTGGCGCCTCGGCTCGCAGCGTCGACCCTGCGGTCGCTTCCATCCTTGGCGGATCGCAAGCGCCCGCCTCCAACCGCCAAGTCAAGCAGTTCCTCCGCTAGGCAAGCGCGATTCATCCACGGTCCGAGACTCCGCAACATCGAACGTGGCCGGAAATCGACATCACCTTCGGCCCCGACGACCACCCTAGAATAACGGCTGCCGCCGGTACGCTCCCCATGCTATGCACACGAACCATAAATGGCGTGGCCATCACCAGGACCCTCATAGACGGCGGGGCCGGCCTCAACGTCCTCTCCGTGAAGACCTTCAACGCGCTACAGGTGCCCCAAGGCCAGCTCGCCCCCTCAAGGCCCTTCTCTGGGGTAGTCGGGGGCTCCGTCGCCCCCTTGGGGCGGGTAAGCCTCCCCGTCACCTTTGGCGCCCGCTCCAATTACCGCACCGAGCAGATCGACTTCGACGTTGCCCACATCCACCTCCCTTACAACGCAATACTTGGCTACCCCGCCCTCGCCCAGTTCATGGCGGCAACGCACCCGGGCTACAACGTCATCAAGATGCCCGGGAGCGGCGGCATCCTCTCCGTCACCGGAGACGCCAAGGACGCAACCCATGCCCTCAAGCTCACCTACAAAGCGGCGGCCATGGTTCGCCCCAATGCTGGGGACGCTGCGCAGTCCGCGGAGGGCACCGGGGGCGTCGTCAACGTCGCGCCGGTGAAGAAGAAGCAGTTGTTCTCTCAGAACTGGGCTGAGACGAAGCAGGTGCCCGTAGACGACGAGAATCCTGGCCGTACCTTTACCATCGGCGCCGGCCTGCCCCGGGAGCAGGAGGAGGCATTGGTAGCCTTCTTCCGCGCGAACAAGGATGCGTTCGCGTGGAACGCTTCTGACCTGGTGGGGGTCCCGAGGGATGTGATCGAGCACCACCTCATGGTGTGCCCCAATGCACGCCCAGTGAAGCAAAAGGTGAGGAGGCAGGCTCAAGGGAAGCAGGCGTTCATCGCCCAAGAGGTTGGCAAGCTGAAGGAGACCGGATTCATCCGAGAGGTGCAGTACCCGGAGTGGCTCGCCAACCCGGTAGTCGCCCCGAAGAAGTGTGGGAAGGAGGACATGTGTGTCGACTTCACGGACCTCAACAAGGCCTGCCCCCAGGACCCGTTCCCGCTGCCGCGCATCGACCAGATCGTGGACTCCACAGCCGAGTGCGACCTTTTATGCTTCCTGGACGCTTTCTCGGGCTACCATCAGATCAAGATGGCGGTGGAAGACGTTGAGAAGACAGCCTTCCTCACCACGTGCGGTGTGTTCTTCTACACGTGCATGCCCTTCGGGCTACGGAACGCTGGTGCAACCTTCCAGCGGCTGATGCACATCGCCCTGGGGTAGCAGCTCGGGAGGAACGTGGAAGCCTACGTCGACGACATCGTGGTCAAGTCGCGAGAAGCCAGGACCTTGATCGAGGACCTGGTGGAGACGTTCGCCAGCCTGATGCGGGTGAACCTAAGGCTCAACCCCGAGAAGTGTGTCTTCGGAGTCCCGTCAGGCAAACTGCTCGGTTTCTTGGTGTCGCACCGAGGGATTGAGGCGAACCCGAAGAAGGTGAAGGCAATAAGCAGGATGAGTCCGCCTCAGACCCTCAAGGAAATGCAGAAGCTAGCGGGCTGCGTGACCTCCTTGGGGCACTTCATCTTGAAGCTTGGCGAGCGGGCCCTGCCATTCTTCAAGCTTATGAAGAGGAAGGGCCCCTTCGAATGGACTCCGGAGGCGGATGCGGCGTTTGAGGACCTCAAGCAGTACCTCACGAGTCCACCAGTAATGGTGGCACCTCGCCCCCGGGAGCCCTTACTGCTATACCTGGCTGCCACCCCACACTCCGCCAGTGCTGCGCTTGTGGCTGTCAGGGAAGAGCGTGCTGGCACGCGCGCTACGCCTTCAGGCGCAGGCAGGCCCCCGGACAAGAAGCAAGGTGACTCACGCGATGCGAAGGAGCCTTCACCTCCCCAAGACAACGCCCCTAAGGCCTCAGTCGCCCCGGCGGCCCTCGATGCGCCCGGGCCTCATGAGCCCGCAGCAGAGAGGGGCGGCGCCCAAGGCCTCTCCCTCGTCGAGCATCCGGTGTACTACGTCAGCACCATTTTGCGGGACACGCGCTTGCGCTACCCTATGCAGCAAAAGCTCTTGCTCGCACTCCTTGTCGCCTCAAGAAAACTGCGCCATTACTTCCAAGGGCACCCCATCAAGGTCGTCTCTGCGTACCCCTTGGAGAAAGTGCTGCGCAACCCCAACGCAGCAGGGAGGGTGGCAGAATGGAACATCGAGCTGCAGGCCTTCAACATAGAGTTCACCACAACTAGGGTCATCAAGGGGGCAGCCCTGGCGGACTTTGTAGCCGAATGGACGGACGCTCCCGACCGGGGGCTGGACGAGGGCCAGTCCCTTGCCCCCGGCGACGAGGCGCCTGAGGGTTGGATCATGCACTTCGATGGGGCCTTCGCGCGCAGGGGAGCAGGGGCCAGAGTTGTACTCGTCTACCCGGCCGGGGACAAGCTCTACTACGCCGTGCAACTCTGTTTCCAGCGTGGTGAGAAGGTCTCCAACAACATCGCGGAATACGAGGGCTTAATCGCCGGCCTCAAGGCCGCAGCCGCCTTGGGGATTCAGCGTCTCACCATCAAGGGCGACTCCCAGCTCCTCGTCAACTTCTCCAACACGGAGTATACGCCTAAGGACGAGCACATGGAGGCATACTTGGAATGGGTATGTAAGATTGAAAAACATTTCCAGAGCTTGGAACTGCAGCACATCCCGCGTGGCACGAACAAGGAGGCCGATGACATCGCCAAGAGGGCGTCGCGCCGCGAGCCTTAGGAGCCAGGCGTCTTCGAGGAGCGACTCTTCAAGCCATCTGCGGCACCGTCAATCGGGGACCAGGCGCCGCGGAGTGGAGAGCTACCCCCAGCACCACCCTCAGGGCTCCACCTTGCGGTCCAGCCTCAGGAGCCCGACTGCTCCTGGCGCTGGAGCCCCAAGTCGATGACTGGACACAGGAGTTCAGGGCGTACCTGCTTCACGGCACGCAACCGGAAAAGGAGGAAGACGCGGAGCGTGTGGTACGACAGGCCACGGCTTACTGTCTGCGGGGCGGCGAGCTGTACCGTAGGTGCCCGAACGACGTCGCGTTGCGGTGCGTATCCCGAGAACAGGGGTGCGAGCTGCTGGCTGACATCCATGGAGGAGACTATGGACACAACTCCTCGTCTTGCACTCTTGAAGGGAAGGCGTTTCGGACCGGCTTCTACTGGCCCACGGCACTCAACGACGCCACCGAGCTGGTCCGGTCCTGTGAGGCCTGCCAGTTCCATGCCAAGCAGATTCATCAGCCCGCGCAGGGCCTCCAGACCATCCCGCTCTCCTGGCCCTTCGCGGTCTGGGGGCTGGATATACTGGGGCCCTTTCCACGAGCAGCAGGCGGGAACCGCTACCTCTACGTCGCCATCGACAAGTTCACCAAGTGGGCGGAGGTGGAGCCCGTCTGCACCATTCCTGCTGGATCAGCCGTCAAGACCATCAAGGGCATCATGAGCCGCTTCGGCGTCCCCAACCGCATCATCACCGATAACGGTTCGCAGTTCACAAGTAACCTCTTCAGGACCTATTGCGCTAACCTTGGAACGCAGATATGCTACGCCTCAGTGGCACACCCGCGAAGCAACGGTCAGACAGAGCGCGCCAACGCGGAGGTCTTACAGGGCCTCAAGGCGAGGAGCTTCAAGAAGAAGATTGAGGCCTGTGGTAGGGGTTGGGTCGATGAGCTTCGGTCCGTGTTGTGGTCTATCCGCACCACCGCAACTAAGCCCACCGGCGAGACCCCGTTCATCCTCGTCTACGGAGCCGAAGCCATCCTCCCACACGAAGTCAAGCACCGATCCCCGCGGGTTTTGTCATTTGACAAGGAGCGTCAGGATGCTTCGTGGGGGACGGACCTCGTGCTCGGGGAGGAGGCCCGTCGCCAGGCCTCGCTCCGAGCTGCGAGGTACCAATAGGCACTGCGGCGTTACCATTGCCGTAACATCCGCTCCAGGACCCTCGAAGTCGGAGACCTCGTCCTGAGGCAGGTCCTTTCCAGGGAAGGCCTGCACAAGCTCTCGCCCATGTGGGAGGGCCCGTTCAAGGTCGCCCGCGTCTCCAGACCTGGCGCCGTGCGTCTGGAGACTCAGGACGGAGTCCCCATCCAGAATGCCTGGAACATCCATGTGGGGACCCTGACTCATAAGTCGTGATCACCGAATGAACGTGCACAGTGATCCCAGAGATCAATGCTCACTGAACTCACAGAAACTGAATAACAAGAGTCTTACATCCATTACATACCGTTTGTACTCAAAAATAGCCTTTATGGCCAAGTCTTCATAAACTTGCAGCGGAAATCTTCAACGATAGCGTGAACCCATGTCATCTGCCTTAAACCTACAGGCATTCTGACTGGGAAGCGTCCTAGTTCGCATGTTCGTCACCAACAAACTCTTCACCGTATTCCTGTTCTTCCATGCCTAGCCAATTAAATAACCAGTGGCAAGCCAATGAGTACTTTGTATGTACTCGCAAGCAACCCATGTTTGGAACAAGGTTCAACAGAGCATGATATAGCACTAAGCAGATAATTTTGCAGAAAGCTAATTTTGAGTGCAATGACATGATCAAATAACTTATGAAAGCATGCTTCAACAGTTGGCAGATATCCATATGAACAGTTATAGATATCGTCATAAGCAGGGGTTGAACATCTCATGTCCAGTCATCATGTCAAGTCATCCGACTTAACTCAAGTATCATCTTTGTCACCAACACACACTCACACCACCAAGTTTAGAGAACACTGGACGTAGCACAAGAGCGGTCATCCAACTGTCCTTGACCGTGGACACGACTATTCGAATAGTTTTACACTCTGCAGAGGTTGCACACTTTACCCACAAGACTCGGGGAACTTCCATGTCATCCACGACTCGCGGTACATCACATACCCGAGGTAAGAACCCGAACAATGCCTTTCCCCTGACGATACTAAGCAAAGAGTCCGCTCGATTGGTTCACAGCCCTCATGATGTACATCATACGAGCCTCGCTCCAGATCGTACCATCCATGAAGGGACCAACGGTGTGCCCGGTGCCTGTGAAGACAGCGCATGATCGTCCATTCCGGTACGACCCCGTATCGAGAGTGACCACTTCACTCCCGCCACTAGTAATGCGGGCTCTATGCTAGTACCCACCAAGGTAGTCAACAAAGCCCCGTCCCATAAGGGGTATCGTGGTCGTACATGTAAGGTTGGAATAACGGTCGCAACTTACACCAATCCGTTTTCGAAAACCACACACTCACTTGCTCCGGTACACCACTTCTTTATCAAGTGGCTACCTAGCTCGTCATCATCTCCCTCGGGCATTAGTGGCACCCGACGGGGTTTTCGAAAAGTCTTTGAAAACACTTTGTTTCCGTCACCATGCATATTCCCATCCCACTTGCGTAGCAACTAGTAGCAACCTAACTACTCCCACCCGCACAGCCCTCATAAGGAGGTAGGGTCATGCACGATGCAAGTATCAACAAGAAAGTATTTGAGGCATCCCACTGAAGGAGGGGAAACACCTCACCCACATGATCAACATCAAGGAAATAAGTGCTATATGCCATCCAATTAAAAGGGTTCATAGTCATGGTCAAAGGGCTGCTTGCCTGGATCAGCAAAGTCTTCAAGGTCTTCACACGCTTCTCGTCCACTCCGAGCACTTCATCTACTTCGTCAACTATCGCCGGAAACAACCGCAATAAGCAACACAACAAGCAGAGAAATAAAGTGCTCTATAAACAGGAGTTTTATTTTTCATGGACACCTCTAGTCATAAGAAAAATAACCAAGGACGTTTCATGGGATGTGGATTAAGGGGGAGTCTTGAATGGTGGAAAAAGAAGGAAATGATGATCCTATTAGAAGTCTACAGAAAATGTTTTGGTAAAAATGAGTGGATGCACCCAAAAAATAGGTCATGATTTTAGAAGGTTTTAGGAAGTTGACTCACTGGATTTGGAGTTGGAATGATTTTCCTAGGGATTTTCAAAGTGGATCATATATGGAGAAATGGTCCATTATTTGACATAGCAGAATAAGTGTGAGGAAAAATGCTCACATCTTAAGAAATGATATTAGATGCATCTAGGATTTTGAATCACTGCATTTGGAGTTGATATGGATCCTGCAGAGATTTTACAAGTGGGGAATTTGCTAGTTCAAAGTCAAATTTGAGTTTGAACTATACAAAAAAAGATTGCAGGAAAAATATGCAATGCTCATATTTGGACAGGACATGATTTTAGGAATCTGAAGGAATTTGAATTACCAAATTTGGAATCCAAATGAATTTATTATGGATTATATAGTGCTACTGGAAAAGAAAAAGAAAAGGAATTTTACCAAGGGGCCGAACTGCGCACTGGGCGCAACATAGCAAATGGGCCGGCCCAGTGGCTTGGCCGGGCAGCTCAGAGGCGACGTCGAAGGCGCACTCGGAGAAATGCGCCTTCCCCGGGAGAAGGCGGCTTCGGGTGGCTCCCATTTTCACTTAAACGCGGGGCCCGGCCGGCCTGTCACCGACAGGCGGGGCCCGCTTGTCGGGTCCGTCCCTCACCTCCCGCCCGCGCAGGGAGACATAGGGGAGGCAGGACCAAGCGTCTCCGGCGCTCGCCCCGGTGGCTCCGGCCACCTCCGGCGGTGCTCCGACCACCGGAGAGGTCGGGAGGACGCGCCACATCCGTACAGGGGCTGAGCGCCAGTTGTGGAGGTCCGAGGCGATGACAACCCGAATGGCAGAGGAGGACGCCATCGGGCGTCCTTGGTCTCGGGCACCCGCCATCCCAGAGGAGAAATGGCGGTGGGGGGAGCTTGAGGCGGCGAGGAGAGGACACCGGAGTGCCTAGGGAAGAGGGGGAGCCCCGGGGTGGTCCAAATTTCAGCTGTGGCCGGCGGAGGGGCTTCGGCCACGGAGGTTGAAGGAGGGCACAAGAGAGAGAGGGGCTGGTCCAGGGGCTACAGGGGAGATAGAAGGGGCGAGAGGAGGGCAGAGGTGAGCTCGGGAGAGCCTTTATAGGCGGGGGCGCGGTGCACCGCGAGCTTGTGCGCCGGCTCGGACAATGCCGCTGCTGGAGGGCTCGGGGGGTCACGGGAGCATGTATACGGGCTACGTGTCCAGGGAAGAGGAGAGAGGGAGCGGGGCAGTGCTGGGGCCTTGCGCGTGTGAGGCCAGCCACTGGCCGAGCTGGGCGGCTTCGGCACGCGCGGGAGGAGGAGAGAGAGGAGGGGGCCGACAAGCTGCCGTGACGAGGACGTCAAGGCCGACCAGCTGGCGAGAGGGAGGGGCTCGAGGTGGTCGGGGCTGGTGATTGGGCAGCGGCTATAGTGTGGTCGGGCACTGTAGCGCGCTCTGGAGCGCGACTTTGGCATGCCATGGCTTGCCATTGGCAGCCTGGGCGCGGACAAACTTGTCTAGGGGTTCTAGGGAGGATTAAAAAAATATGGGAATGGCATTGGATGCTCTGGTGATCTACCATGGTGAGAGAGGGGAGGAGAGAGAGATGGTTTCCTGCTGTCCAGGAGGGGAAATTGGGGTTTCACCCTACTTAACCATTGAGCTGAGTCATGAGATTGTTGCTGGGGGTAGTGGGGGCTTCCTAGAGACTGTGGTAAAAGTTTGGGATCAAGGAGAATAAGTCATAGGGTGAAAATAGTGACTTTTAGAAATGACCAGAAGGTGTTTGATGGTGATTTGTCCAAGCAAATGAATTCTACTTGCCTTGAGATTTAATAGGATCAAATGGTGGTTAAAAATAGGGCTGATCACCAAGTTTGAGATTAGCTGAAGAAAGTTGCCAATGTAAACTTGGTAAACCCTAAAAATCAACAGAAATAGGTTTTTATAGATCTGGTCATGCTAAGCTATTCTCCTTAATGCACCACTTTGTGTGGTGGCATTATTTGGATATTAGAGTATGCCCAAAAAGTTTGGGATCAAACGGGGAAACTTGACAATGCAAATATTTCCAATTCTTGAAATCAACAGAAGTGGGTTTGGGGGGATTTGGACAAGTTAATCTGTTCTCCTTGATGCACCACTTGGTGTGGATGCAATATTGGAGTATTAGAACATGTCCACAAAGCTTGAGATTAATAGGAGATAGATGGCAATGTAGAGTTGTTCAAATTTGGATCTGGACAGGAATGGTTTTGGAATATTTTGGTGAACCAAAACAAATGGGATTGATATGAAACTTGGCAAGATGATCATATATGTCATATGTTACATGATAGAATTTTCTTGGATTTATTTGAGAATATTTCTTATAGAAATATTTCAAATGCTTGATTTAAGCAGAAAGGGTTTTGTCCAATATCTTGAACATGACCATGTGTTGAAACTCTTATATATGGAAAATATATGTCCACTGAGTTTCCCTAAATTTTCTCAAATATTTTGAAAGCATTTAAATAATTTTTCCCTATAAAAGACCATTTCTGGCCTTAAGAAAAAGGCTTTAAATAAAATAGTAAAATAATCTTTAAAAATAATATTCGGTGGTTTTGGGAAGTCATATATATAGTGGGTTTCAAATAAATCCTTTGGTGTAAAACATTCCACCCAATTTGAGGACTTGTAGTACAAACCTCAATTCAGGGGTTTTTGAAAACCTAATTTGAATAAATTCTTTTTGGTCAAAATAAATTTTGATAAAAATAGTTTTAGGTCCTATACACATGGCATGATCATTGGACCAGAGTTGGGATCAAGGAAAAGAGTTCTTGATGGTAGGAGGAAGTTTTATGAATATAGAGCACTAGCAAGCAAGCAAAAAGCACACAAGTCAAGCATTCATATGCACTCAAAAGTTTTAATTGGCCCTAATTTTTGAGTCATGTTAACTTAGTCATGAGGCAAATCACAGGGTGTGACAATCCAGCACCTCCGCAAGTTCTACCCGTGACACTCTCACGTAATAATGAGTGGGCTGTATACGCTCGGAGCCCCCCGAGGAGGCGGAGGGGTTCCCACCCATGCCCAATTGGAAGCCCCATGCTCCGCGCTGGCGGACAACACTGTCCTCCAATGACTATGCCCACGCAACCTGGATGCCCTATGTTCCGCGCTGGGGGAAGACGAAGACTAACCTAGATGCCGGACGCGACTGTTCTTTGCTTTTCTTGTGTTCGAATTTGCCGTTTTCCTGGAACAAAATCCGAGATTTTTATGGACTATATTTAAAGGAAAAGGGACGCGAATTTTTCTTCTTGCAGTCCTCTCTCTTGACTTTTCTTCCTCTGAGATAACGCCTACCAGCCTCGCCAAGGCCTTGGTGTCCTTGTCCCCGAGTGGCCTTGGCGTCCTAGTCCTCACGTGGTGCTCTCGAGCGAGCTAACAGGCGCGCGCTGCCTCATCCTCACTCAGGGGCTCCGCCGCGGCCCGGTGCGCTGTCTCAAAAACCTCTGGAGGCTCACGCCCCCTGGGACAAGGCTTGAACGTCAAGGGAGGCTCCTGAGCATCGCGCCCCAAGAGCCTCACCGATCGCGTGGCTCCTCGCTCGCTCTTTGGTCTCGTCCTGGTGATCCGGATGCCCCAATGGCCGTCGAGGCCCCACCCCTTTTGGTCTCGTCCTGGTGATCCGGACGCCCCAACGTTGGCGGGGCATGCACGAGATCGGGCCCTACAGACGCAGAGTGCCGAAAGGGGCCCTCCCAAACTACCAAACCTCACGACGAAGGAGGAACCTCCCCAAGATCTCCAAGTGCCACTAGCTCACCAGGCGCCACTGCCAGACCTGACGACAAGGAAACCCGCCGCGGACGCATCAAGCTAAGTACTCTAGCCACGGTCAAGGGGAAGTCTCGGTTAACAGTAGCGCAGTGACCGTAATACGTAATGAGAGTGCTAATAAAAGGGCGCAAGCGCCAAAGTTCGTTACACACCCAGAAGGCCCCCCCATGATTTTTGGTTACAGGCAATAGAAGGGAAGGTGAAGGAGCCCCCCCCCGGGGGGCTACCGCTCCTGAGGCCCCGGCCTCGGCGCACCGGCGCTCAATCGGAGTCCTCCTCCTCCTTGATGGCGCTGCGGTGGCACGACGGCATGGCCGCTTCCCGGGCGGGGGAGCGGCGCCGTCGCGGCTGGCTTCCTCCCGAAGTCCGGGTGCGCCGGCGTGGCGGGGCGTCATAGCTGTCGTCGCTCGGGCTCTCCTCGGAGGAGGTATCGCTGCTACTAGAAGCATGGCGGCCGTCGCCAAGGGCAAGCTCACCTCCAAGATCGCCGCTGCTGCCGTCCTCCGGGCAGCACCCCAAGCGCCTGCCGTCCTCCCCAAAGATCTTGACGAAAAGCGTCGCGGCGCCGCCGTCCTTGAAGTGAAGCGTGGGCCTCCCCTCCAGGCCGTGGGCGCGGGCGAAAGTCTGCCACCCGCGGCTCAAAAAGGTGTTGCCTGCGGGGGTAACCTCAACCTCCACCCACAACGCGCCGCTGCAACAACCGTCGGCCTGCAGCCACAGACCTGCAGGCGCGTCGACCGGCAAAACCTCCGTTAAGAAGCGCGGGAGCTGCAGCCAGGTGCTCGCCGGCCTCTCCACCAGCACCAGGAACTCCGGGCCCGCGTCGGCTGTGCGGACTTGTGGACGCAGTGGCCGAGCACCGACTGCAGGTCTCCCTCCCTGGCCACGGCCGCCGCGCCCTCCACCTCTGGCTGCGCCAGTGGAGGTGCCGGGCCCCGTAGAGGGGCGCCCACGTCCACGGGGCGCCGCCAGGGACGTCCCAGTATACTTACGTGGGCGACCCCTGCTCCTTTTGGGAGGATGTTGGTCCGGCGCCCCCTGGCAGGCCTTTCCCTTCTCGGCGGCGGAGAACCTCCTCATAGGCGTCATGATGGGGGAGATGAAGGACGATGGCGAGGGAGCAGGAGTAGGAACGGGCTGGGGGCTTAGCTCCCCCCGCCCATTTATAGCTGGATGGAGACCAACCGGCGTCTTCTAGATCCCGGGTAATGATGACCCCGCAACGTGCACCGGTTGAAGGTCGGACGGAGCGGTTGCCGAGACGTCATGGGAAGTGGAGGCGCCGTGCACTTCTCGGGCGACAACATTGCTTCACGTCGCGTCACCTGCTTCCCTCTGGTCACATCCGCGTGGCCCGATAAAGGGGGAGGGCACGAAGAGACGGCCGCATTCAAGGAAGAGCAATGATGGCCAGGGAGGCACGCAGGCTTCGCATCGGCTCGACTCAGGGCGGTTCCCGACGTCCTCGGGGAGCCGAGACGCCCACGTCTCGTTGTGCGCCATGCGTCGAGTCGGGCCCGCAGGCGGTTGGGGCCCGCGGTGCTTTGGGCCATCCTCCTTGGCTTCGCCCAGAAGCTAGCTCGAGCGCGCCTCGGGCCCGGGGGCTACTGTCGGCGTCCTGGGAATGGGGGTACCCAGACTTGCCTGCCTGCGGCCCAGGGCGTGGCCCACCTCGACGACCAAGTACGGTCCAGCGCGGTCTCACTTAGCACAAGGCTCTCGCGAGACCCCAAGCTCGCGAGGGAAACAACGCCAAGACCCGCGGGGAAGTAGGCCTCCCTAGGCCTACTGCCGAGCGGCGGAGATCTCTATGCAGTGCTCGGCCTCGGGAGGTCAAGGGTGACGCCAGCCAGGCCAGGCGGGCACCAACGCGCCAGAGGTGACAGTTTCCCCTTTGGTGCAAAGGGGGGCAAGGACGAGCGTAGGTTCCCGAAGAGCCCCCAAAGGTTTCCCTTCCGGTGCTATCGGTGTTCTGGGAACGGGGGTACCCAGACCTGCTGGCCTGTGGCCCGGGGCGCAGCCCATTCCGCCGGCCGGTACGGCCTGGCGCGACTCCACTCAAGACAAGGCCCTCTCGAGGACCCCAGGCTCACGAGGAAGAACGCCACCAGGATCAGCAGGGGGTGGGCCTCCTCAGGTCCCCTCTGGATTGGCGGAGATCTCTATGCGGAACCCGGCCTCAGGAGTCAAGGATGACGCAAGGAAGGACAGGCGGGCGCCAGCGCGCCAGGCGGTGCAGTTTCCACTTTGGTGCAAAGGGAGCAGGGACGTACGCGGGTTCCCAAAGCGCCTCCCAAAGGTTTCCATTCCGGTGCAGCAAGACCATGACCACGAGCCCCGCTGGGCGGATGTCATCGCCGAGCCCACCTCTGCATCATCGACACCTACTTTGCAGGCGAAGACCACCTTTGGACAGGGCGGGGATGTACTCCTGTCCCTCTTTAAATTTGGCCGTTGTGGGATCCCTTCCCGCCATTGCGATAAGGGAAGAGGACCCGGGCCACTGCTATATATAGAGGCTAGGCTGCACCGTAGATGGGGGGACGAAACCAGGAGATAAGGCTGAGAGCCAAGAACACCACTCGAGCGCCCTCGTGAGGCCGCTCACCACTATACTAGTTCATCCACCACACCTCCCCGAGAGGTAATCCACCAAAGCAGGAGTAGGGTATTACGCTTCGCAGCGTCCCGAACCTGGGTAAACCACCGTGTTCATCTTCTTCCTCGTCATCGTGCGAGTTCGCCGTAGTAACCATCGAGCGACGAGCTAGTAGGGCGAAGCTGCAGGGGATCTTCGCACACGCCCCTGTGTTCGAACCTTGAGGGTTTTGCGGAGCCCGAAATCCGACATTTGGCGCTCCAGGTATGGGGCGTGTCGAAGTCCTCCTCAGGCCTCGCCTCGCCTCCGCTCACCGCACTCATGGCGAAAGGACGTCGAGCCTGTGCTGAGCGGCGGGCTACCCGTGTGGCGCGGGCAGCGCCGGTGTGCCTTGGCGCCCCGCGTCGATCCGCCTCCCCGTCGGCGGGCGCCACCACCAGCCGGGCTCTCAATAGGAGCCGGGGGCTGCCGCCTTCACCGACCTCAGGGCACGCCCTTGCCGCCTCGGCCCTTCCCCGCACCCGGGCCGCGCCGCCGCCCTTCCGGTTCTGCCATGACCCGACGCACAGACATGTCGCGCTCCTTGTGGCGCACGAGCTACGGCGCCAACACGCTGCGCATGATCGCCGCAACGACTGGGCCAGGCGCGCCCCCAGACACGTCACCGCCACCAACGAGACCCAGGTGTACCTCAGCGAGCCTCGTGCCCGTGGACTCGCTCAACCGGCTGGCATAGCGCCTGGGCCGCACGGGCGCGCTCGGGACGTCCGCGGGGACCCGCGCTCGCCGAGGGCCTAGCCCGAGTCGCCGGGGGCGCAGGAGCTGGCTGCAGGCGCCGGCAAAAACCTGTGGGAGGTGCTAGCCACGCGAGAGGGGCATCTCCGCTCGCCCCTCAGCGCGCCCACCGGAACCAGGGAGGAGGACCAGAGGCTGGACCGCGCCGGCGCCCGGGGGCTCGAGCAACTCTACAATGACCATGTTGACGAGCGCCTGGGCCGAGAAGGAAGCAACGCCGGCTACCACGGCGGCAGGAGGCGCGTACGCGACTTCGCGAGCGGCTCTCGCGCGGGCTGGTATGCACAGCCTCGCGAGGGCGGCTTGCGGGATTGGCCCCGCGAGGATGCCCGGAGTAAGCAGCTTCGCGAGGCGCACCCGCTGGTAGGGAGCTGCCTTAAGCAGGCATCTGGGTCTGGGGACCGGGGGTTACTTGCATGGGAACGGAGGGTGGAGGTTGCGCCCACGCCCCTAGGTCGGATGGCCCCAGCTTGGAGATGGAGGGTGGAACACACGCTCATGTTTTCAAGCCAGATGATCCCAACGTGGAGGCGGAGGGTGGAACACACACCCATGTCTCCAGGGCGCGCGACACCCGCTTGGAGACGGAGGGTGGAACATACGCCCATGTCTCCGGGTCGGGTTTTGTTCGATCACCAGCGGGCGATCATGTACTCGCCCATGTCCCCAGGCCCAACTCGCCCAGCCTGGGGGCAGGGCCTCGGGTACCTGCGTGGGGACCCGGGGCACCCCAGCGAGGCGCGCTGGGGCACTACCCGGGGTGCCGACCCTGCACGCAACGGAGGGGCGCCACTGGACCCGACCCGCGGCGCAGGGGGCTGCGCCGTCGCCACGACGACGGCACCCGGCCATGGGCTCTGGGGTGCCCATGCCCCCGTTTTGAGGCGGGCCCTCCCATCGGAGAGCGCGAGGGGCTCCCCCTACGCTCGGGGGCCCATCCGGAGCGACCCTACTTCGCCACACCAAGCCTGGGGGCTGGGAGTGGGCTTCATGTCCGCGAGGCATGGAGCTCCCTGTACACGCCCGGGACCGACCCGTGACACTCTCACGTAATAATGAGTGGGCTGTATACGCCCGGAGCCCCCCGATGACGCGGAGGGGTTCCTTCCCACGCAATGTGGAAGCCACAGCTCCGCGCTGGCGGACAACACTGCCCTCCAATGGCTATGCCCATGCAACGTGGATGCCTTACGCTCAGCGCTGGGGGAAGATGAAGACGAAGACTAGCCTAGGTGCCGGACGCGGCGGTTGCTTGCTTCTTTTTGTGTTCGAATTGCCACTTTTTGGAATGAAGTTTGAGGACTTCGGAACTCTATATTTAAAATAAAAGGGGGCGGGGATTTTTCTCGCATTGCTCTCTCGTTTTACCGGTCTTGAATTCTCTTTTTCTGGATTGGTGTTTCACAAGGGGCTGTGCGCTCCGGCCCTCCCCGAGGCACCTCGGAGCTGGATAGCAAGGCCCTGTCGCCTCAGGGACTTGCATCTTTGGGCAGTCGGCCCCCGCTCGGGGGCTCCGAACGTAGCACGGCACCATGGAGTCTCAGGAGCCTTACCAGTCATATAGCCACTCGCCCCTCGATGTCGTCCTTGGTGATCCGGTCGGCATCGAGGGTGTCGAGGCCTCACCTCGTAGTTGCGTCCTGGTGATCCGGTCGTACACTACGGTGGAAGGGAAACGTGCGGGACTGGGACCTGCCGACGTAGAGCTGCTTGAGCGTCAAGGGGGGCTCTTGAGCAACGAGCCTCAGGAGCCTTACCGGTCATATAGCCACTCGCCCCTCGATGTCGTCCTTGGTGATCCGGTCGGCATCAAGGGTGTCGAGGCCTCACCTCGTAGTTGCGTCCTCGTGATCCGGTCGTACACTACGGTGGTCGAGGAATGTGTGGGACTGGGGCCTGCAGACACAGAGTGCCGAAAGAGGCCCCAATTCGCCACACTCATAAGGAAGAGAAACCCTCAGGGCGTCCGGACCCCCCCAAGCACCACTGCTAAACCTCCCTAACGCGGAAGTCTACCACGAGCGTGCCGATCGGATTGGCATCGACGCCGGGCAAAAGGAAGCGCGGCACGGCACACCTCGTCATTCGGGAGCACATTCAAGGGTATTTTCCAAAATACATTAAGGTTGCCACTAGACCACGTGCATAACCCTGCGAGGAAAACAAGAAGGCCGCTCAAGGGGATCTGTAGTCGCCGCCGCCCTCGTCATCACCAACACCGGCGGCCTCGAGCTTCCCGGCTCCGGCATAGCCCTCGGCCTCGTCGGAAGAAAGCTCCGCTATCAGGTCTTCCACATGGTCCTTGACCCACTCGGCGAGGGCAGCGCAAGTCACCTCGGGCACGGGACCAACCACCACCCCAAAATCGAAGTGCGAGTCGAGACGAAGGAGGTGGCTGAAGACGTTCGAAGCCGCCCGTGCGAGGAGGTCGCGGCGCTTCTCCTCCACAAGCATGCGGATCTTCTCCGCAACCCCCTCAAGGCACTCCACGACCCTGGAAAAGAAGCCCAGGTACCCAGCGTCGTCTGGAACCAAGGGGCTCAAGACGCTCGCCCCGCAGATGTCGCTCAAGGCCCGGTTGGCCCTCCCCTCGATGGACTGGAACATCTGGGAGCGCGTGTACTAGAGGCCGCGAGCACGGTTCGCCTCGTCCGAAGCCTTCTCCGCCAGGGAAGCAACGCCCTTTACTTGTTTATAGAGAAAAGCTAGCTCGGCCTCGACAGTGGCCTGGGCATCCATCGCGGCTCGCCGGCGTCCCTCCTCTTGGCCTAACCTTTTCCTGAGGACATCAACCTCGCTTTTCAGATGGTCACGTCGCTTGCAGTAACGGGACTCCTGGAGCTTCAGCTTCGTGCGATAGTCCTGGAGAAGGGAACGCCAAGCCTCTGCCACCTTGTTGTCGACCTCCTCTTGGAACCTCGCCTCGCAGGAGGCAAGGGAGTACTCGGCAAGCGACGCCTGGCACTCCCTCACCTCCAGCCTCTCCTGCTCCAGGCTCTGCTCCAGCGCTTCCATCGCCAACGCATCAACGGCCACGCGGGGGCTTGCACCAGCGGCGAGGGACTCAAGCGCCAGGCCATCAAGTGTGGCCCTCCGCGCTTGGACCTGCCTCTCAAGGGCGGCGTTGAGGGCTTGAAGCTCCTCGAGGCGTTCCTCGGAAGCCCTACACCGGCAGTCGGCTTCCTGAGCCTCAGTAAAGGCGCAGCCACGGGCCTCCACCGCCATGGCAAGGGACTCCTCGGCCTTTGCATGGGCGCGCTCGCGCTTCAGGCGGCCGAAATTCACGGCGATTTCGAGACGATGCCATTCCCGCGCGAGCCGCTGGCGCTCCATCTCCAAGCGGGCCTCGTCATTGGCGAACTCCACCCCCAGGCGTCCTAGCGCTTCCGCCGCAGTCTAGAGCAAACCCCACCGCACGGCGCTCCGGTCACCTGCGAGCTCAAGGGCCCAGCCAGGGTCTCCGCCCTCCCCGGGATGGACGGAGGAGGTATGCGGGGGGCCGCCTAGCCCGGATGAGTGCTCTGGGGCTAGGGGCTCCCACCTGACCGCCCCAGAAGAAGGACGCGCCACCTGAGACCCCACATCACCGAGCGAAGGGGGCCCGAGGAGACAGCGCGGCACGCCCCCAGGGAAGGCCGCCAGCGGGGGGCGCGGCCCCGCACCGGGGAGCTGGAGGCTGCGGGCGAAGAAGATCGTAGGAGGCTCGCGCTCAAGGCCTCCTGGGGGCTGAGCATGCTCGAGTAAGGGCGCCTTAGCAGCTAGAACCCTGCATCTGACGGAGGATGAGGCCGCAAGGAGCTCGGGGGCCATAGGAGTGGGCGGCATCGGCCCGGCTCCTCCTTCACCGATGGGGAGCCTGCGGGACAGGAACTCAGGATGGGAGCGCAAAAGGGAAGGATGAGGGGACGCAGGCACTTACTCATCCACGGCGATCCACTTCCTCCTCATCGGCGCCCGCAGCACCGAGGAGCTGCCGCCCCTGGGCGCCTTCCTCTTCCGACCAGCGCGGGGGCCGGGGAACAATGAACCGACGACCGGCACCTGGCACCAAGCAACGGAGACGGCGGCATCCATCGCTGACGGGGAGTCACCCTCGACCTCGGGCCGACCCGAAGCGGGAGCCGGGGGAGCGGGTGACGAAGGACCTGGATCCTCATGGGATCGAGAGGACCAGTGAAGGCCCACATCGGGTGGGAATGGCGCTGAAGGGGAGCAATTCATCGGCGTGCGAACTGCCGCACCACCATCGCCATCGTCACGCCCGCCTTCTTCAGCCTCGCCAGCCTGGATAGGACCTGCGCAAGCCGCGGGTCGGCAAGCTCCTCATGCCGCCACCCGGGAGTCGGCACTGCGGGGGCCAGTGGAAGTTGGAACAGGAGGCCGGCCTCAGCGGCATTGACGTACACCCACTGCCGCTGGAACCCTTTGGCCTCCGGATAGAGTCCAGCATCAAGGGGCCCCATAGCGGATGCGTCTGCTACCCTCAGAGACACACACCCTGAGCACTGTTCCCGCAAGGTCATCTCGAGGGAGAAGAAATGGTGCAACAAGGCCACAGAGCGAGAGACACCGACGAAGGCCTCGCACAGAAACGCGAAGGCCGAGAGAAGGACAAGGGAGCTGGGGTCGAGGTGAAGCGCGTGGATCCGGTAATGGGAGAGCACGGCAGAGAAGAAACCCAAGAACGGCGACAGCAAGCCCGAGAGAAGGGCATGGAGATGAAGGGGGATGGCGGAGGTCTCGAGCTCGCTCCAAGGCCGCGAGCCCGGCCAGATCTTGGTTGCCCCCAATTCGTTGGAACAGGCGGCGACCACCAGCCGGACCTTCTCCAACCCCTCAAGATTAGCCACCAAGGACCGGCCCAGCGTAGGCACCGGCGCAGGCGTGGTCTTCGGCGCGCTCAAGCCGTCACCTTCTCTCTTCTTGGAGGCCATGGCGAGGGGGCGGGGCAGCGCGCGCGCAGGGATTTGACGGAAAGGGCGAGAGCCACAGAAGAGGGGGGGAACAGACGGCGAGAGCGATGGGAAACAAAGACGGCTGCTGGCGTGCGCCGAGCAATTTGACAAATCTGACAAATTGCCGAACCGACGTGAAGAATAGGAGGCGACGGCCACTCGAAGACTGTCGCGAGACAAGCCCGGCCCATAGGCGATTGGGGCCCGTGGCGCTTCGGGCTACCTTCAGCGGCTTCACCTAGAAGCCAACTCGGCCGCGCCTTGGGTCCGGGGGCTACTGTCGGCGTTCTGGGAACGGGGGTACCCAGACCTGCCGGCCTGTGGCCCGGGGCGCAGCCCATTCCGCCGGCCGGTACGGCCTGGTGCGACTCCACTCAAGACAAGGCCCTCTCGAGGACCCTAGGCTCGCGAGGAAGAACGGCACCACGATCAGCAGGGGGTGGGCCTCCTCAGGCCCCCTCCGGAGCGGCGGAGAACTCTATGCGGAACCCGGCCTCAGGAGTCATGGATGACGCAAGGAAGGACAGGCGGGCGCCAGCGCACCAGGCGATGCAGTTTCCCCTTTGGTGCAAAGGGAGCAGGGACGTACGCGGGTTCCCAAAGCACCTCCCAAAGGATTCCATTCCGGTGCAACAACACCACGACCACGAGCCCCGCCGGGAGAATGTCATCGCCGAGCCCACCTCTTCATCATCGACAGCTACTTTGCCGACGAAGACCACCTTTGGACAGGGCGGGGATGTACTCCTGTCCCCCTTTAAATTTGGCCGTTGTGGGATCCCTTCCCGCCATTGCGATAAGGGAAGAGGACCCGGGCCACTGCTATATATAGAGGCTAGGCTGCACCGTAGAGGGGGGGACGAAACCAGGAGATAAGGCTGAGAGCCAAGAACACCACTCGAGCGCCCTCGTGAGGCCGCTCACCACTGTACTAGTTCATCCACCACACCTCCCCGAGAGGTAATCCACCAAAGCAGGAGTAGGGTATTACGTTTCGCAGCGGCCCGAACCTGGGTAAACCACCGTGTTCATCTTCTTCCTCGTCATCATGCGAGTTCGCCGTAGTAACCATCAAGTGACGAGCTAGTAGGGCGAAGCTGCAGGGGATCTTTGCACACGCCCCTGTGTTCGAACCTTGAGGGTTTTGCGGAGCCCGAAATCCGACAGGTGCAACAAGACCAAGACCCCGAGCCCCACAGGACGGACGTCATTGCCGAGCCCACCTCTGCATCACTACCGGCTACTTTGCAGGTGAAGACCACCTTTCGTCAGGATAGGTTGTACCTCCTGTCCCCCTTCGAATTTGGCCGTTGTGGGATCCCTTCCCGCAATTGCGACAAGGGAAGAGGACCCAGGACGCTATAAATAGAGGCTAGGCTGCTCTGTAGAGGGGACGACCAAAAGACACACTCGCGAGGCAACTCACCACTGTACTAGTTCATCCGCAAACCTCCTCGTGAGGCAATCCACCAAAAGCAGGAGTAGGGTTTTACGCTTCGCAGCGGCCCGAACCTGGGTAAACTCTCGTGTGTTATCTTCTTAATTGCCATCGAGCGGGGTCATTGTGTTGTGAGCTTGGAGGGGGTGAAGCTGTTGGAGATATTCGCACAAGCCCCTGGGTTCATACTTCTTAGGGTTTTGCGGAGCCTGAAATCCGACAGTGACCGATGGCCAAACGTCAGTCTACGACCGGATCGGGTTTAAACCCGATGATTGGGAGATTCATACCCCACCGATCACTCACTTAGTCGCCACTGTTGAGTGTCCGGCCGAAGGCTCGTCCTCTCAACTACCGGAATTAAAAACAGTTTACATCTCGGTTTCCGACCGTCAGGATCTCTCTTACAATACAGAATCCGGAACCCGCACCGGAAGTAATTCGGGATCGGCCGCCGATCTAGCGTGCAACCTAGAACCCGCGCAGAAGGGTCCTGTTGATAATATGGAATCCGAACCCGCCACGCCGGATCCCAAGATGACACGAGAGGCAAACGCCGTGATCCCGGGCTCACATCCTGGCGAGAAACTAAAATTTTCCCCGCCCACCACCCAAGTTGAGCACTCCTCAAGCAGCGCAGGAGAGCCCAAGTTATCGGGCTTATGGGAAGTTAAACAACAGCCAGGGGAGTCAGTCCATCATTTTTGGGCTAGACTCCTCCTTATTAAAGATAGAGTACCAAACTCTAGCGGCCAGGAGATAATAGCAACCTTTAGGCACAATTGCCACAATGAAGGAATCCTCAATGCCCTAGCCCGTCGTCACATTCATGACTTCACCGAGCTATCGGACCTGGTACAAAAATATTGCGCCACGGAAAGCATCGGGCAAGCCGAACGTTTGTTTTCGGAGCCAGTCCCTGCCGAACACCCTAGAGGAGCTCGGAAAAAGCAAATACCCCCAAAACGGCCGGCCGAACACGAACCTGCCGAGAAAAAGAATAAACCCCCTACGGGAGTCAGAACTGTCCTTGACGGACTTTTAGACAATCCATGCCCTATACACTCTGTATTACTGAACACAAGCCCGACTCACAGCCTTAGAGCTTGCTGGGTCGTCAGGCAGGTCACAAAAAGCGGAGAGGCCATCCTCGAGGCCCTACCTCCAGGCAGGCGTTCAACAGTGCCACCAGAATGCAACGCCGAGATCCTGCCGATCTACGAAACGTTTTCCTCCAGGAATAAGAGGAAGAGAGCTCTTTGAGAACTCGAACAAATCTATCAGGTGGCAGCAACAAATTCATGGACAAACACACCGATCACCTTCAGAGAAGCTGATCATTCAATCACCCGCCCCGGCCGAACACTTGCCGCACTGGTCCTCAACCCCATCGTCGATGGTTTCATGTTACAAAAGGTGCTAATGAACGGCAGCAGTGGTTTAAACCTCATTTACGAGGATACCTTGGAAAAAATGCAGTTCGACCGATCCCGCATCGAACACAGCAACACAACCTTTCGTGGGATCATCCCTGGGAAAGAGGCACGTTGTTCCGGACGCGTTACCCTTGATGTGGTATTCGGCACGCCCGAGAACTACAGATCCGAATAACTTCTCTTTCATATCATGCCCTTTCATAGTAGTTACCACGCTCTTTTGGGGCGTGACGCTTTCACAAGATTTCAGGCTATACCACATGACGGGTATATGAAGCTCAAAATGCCGGGCCCAAACGGGGTGATCACAATCACAAGTGACCCGAATAGAGCCCTTTGAGCCGAAAACAAAACAGCAGCGCTCGCCCTCGAGGCACTAGCTGAGACCTTTCCAGCAGAGGAATTGACCACACTCCGGTTAAAAGTGGACAAGGATGATCTGGTCCTTAGCAAGAGGCCCAAACCCACGTCCTTTAAACCTGCAGACGAAATCGTCAAATTTCATGTACATCAAACGGACCCCAATAAAACAGCGTCCACCGGAGCTCAGCTGGACCCCATGGTGGACGAAGCACTGCGAACATTTTTACGAGAAAACTGGGATATCTTTGCCTGGCATCCTTCAGATATGCCAGGAATCTCACGACGACTAGCAGAACACAGTCTGAACATAATCGCAGGCTTCAAGCCCGTCAAACAGGCTTTACGCCGATTTTCCGAACCCAAGCGACAAGCTATGGGCAAAGAACTAGCAAAATTGCTGGAGGCCGGATTCATAAGAGAAATCAAGCACCCCGAATGGTTGGCAAACCTGGTGATGGTACCAAAGAAAGATAAATCCTGGCAGCTGTGTGTCGATTTCAAAGACCTTAATAAAGCTTGCCCCAAGGACCCTTTCCCCCTACCACGCATAGACCAGATTATTGACGCCACAGCCGGACACGACTCATTGTGCTTCCTCGATGCTTATTCTGGATACCATTAGATCAAAATGAAGGAATCCGATCAAGCTGCAACTGCATTCATCACCCCCTACGTGCCATTATGCTATAACACAATGCCTTTCGGGCTAAAAAACGTAGGTGCTACATACCAGCGTATGATTCAGACATGTCTCGAAAAACAAGTCGGTAAAACAGTCGAGGCATACGTGGACGACGTGGTCATTAAGACCAAACACGTCAGCCAGCTGATAGACGACCTCAGGCAAACTTTTGCTAGTCTCCGAGAATATGATATACGGCTCAATCCGGACAAATGTGTCTTCGGAGTTCCCGCTGGTAAGCTACTCGGATTCATTGTTTCCCATAGAGGAATAGAAACTAACCCTGCTAAGATCCGCGCCGTATCTCAACTTGCGATTCCTACAGAGCTAAAGCACGTCCAAAGGCTGGCGGGCAGCGTGGCGGCTTTGAGCCGCTTTATCTCCCGCCTTGGTGAAAAGGCTTTACCGCTCTACAGGCTGCTGAAACGGACCAAAAACTTCGAATGGACTGATGAAGCAACGTCTGCACTAGAGGAAATTAAAACACTACTGGCCAGCAACCCCATACTCACGGCGCCAGGCGCTGGTGAACCAATGTTACTGTACATCTCGGCCACCAATCAAGTGGTTAGTGCGGTGCTCGTCGTCGAACGAGAGGACGAGGGTCACAAATTCCAGGTGCAAAAGCCAGTCTACTATGTGTCAGAAGTGCTAACGCCATGCAAGTCCAGATATCCGCACTACCAGAAGATAGCCTATACAGTGTTTATGGCATCACGAAAGCTCAGACACTACTTTCAAGAATGCTCGGTCACACTGGCATCCGAAGTACCCCTGAACGATATAATCAATAACAGGGACGCCACCGGCCGCATAGCCAAATGGGCCATCGAACTCCTTCCTTTCGAAATCGCCTATAAGCCACGACGAGCTATTAAATCTCAGGTGTTGGCCAATTTTGTGGCGCCCCGCCTGATTACCACTGTAGCGATACGGTCGCTGCACATACCAGCCCAGGAAATCACTCTGGCATGCGCGTTTACAACAAGTATCATGAACACAGGCATTTCTATTAATGGATATATCAGTATTACAAGATATATTACAAGAGTGATGGCAGCGGAAAAGCTCTATCTAAGGCAACATGGACTTGGTGCGGCTCCAATCCACCGGGATCTGACTGGGTTACTCCCCTAGCCCGCGAATGCTCCGGCTCCTCATCGACAGAGGACGGATCCTTATGTGAACCTGGCCACATTGAAGGCCGCTAAGTACTTTTGAATGTACTCGCAAGCAAACCAAACTAACATATACACCAAGCAATGAAATCCATGGCATTCAAGCATGTAATTGTTATCTTAACATTACTAACTATCATGACATAGTTATCTAGCAATATTAATCACCATGTTGTAACAGGATTATCCAGTGTGATACTACTAAAGTAAAGTAAAGCATGGCAAGTAAACAATCCATACTCCGAACATTCTCAAGATCCAGTCCAAACCAGATCCAGCTTACTCTCTTCCGGGTTGCCTTACAACCCTCAGAACATCCATGATCCACTGAGTACTTCAGGGCATAAGACAAGTTCTTCCATCATTATTATAATTGTTACGGTTGACCACCTAGCGAGGCCTGGACGGACTGTCTAATACCGTGGACGCGGCTATTCGAATAGATTCTTCACTCTGCAGAGGTTGCGCACTTTACCCACACCATGGAGCACCTGGCCTCGTGATCCCATTCGGGTGGACCAGTGTTGCCCCAACGAAACCCGCCTGACCCGTGACTCTCCCATCGTACCACCGACAATCATTCTCCCCCGGAGTCATGCCCTGGGTGGCCCCTATGTCACCTCGTGACACCTGCCACCGTCGTGGCCAAACAAACTGTCCCAAACGGGGACCGCGCGCAAAACCAAACTGGGCTCACAGGATTATCGCCGCCTACCGGGCCAGGGTAGCACGCACGCATAACCCCCCCTCTTTGGTGGTACCGATAAAAGAGCACGAAGCCAGACCAAGTCAAGGCCGTCCCATACCGGCAAATGTGGCTGCGCGGATAAGCCCGGACAGGTGACTCTGGACCAACCGACTAGGTTCAGTTTTAGCATGTACTTAACCGGCAGGATTATCCATCATGAGAAACTTGACCTGGTGGTAACTATGTATGAGGTAATAGCTGCATAAACATAACAACCTATCTTCATATCATAATGAGTCATTAGCGCGGTAATGATAAACATGATCAAGTAATGTAAATGATGAATACAAACTAACAGGAATTTAAGTCGTTCTAGCACGGACATCATTCTTAGGTTAAGCACACAAGAATAACATAGAGCAATGCTTTAGGGCATATATCAGATGGTCGGCTTGCCTGGGGGTGAAGGATACTCCGGGAAGAAGTGCGGGGAGTCCGCGGAAAGGATCGCCGGAAACCGTTCTCTCTCGGCGGGCTAATAGAATGGCAAGGGCAAAATTGTCATTTTCATAGTGTGAAAACATTATGAAAATGATACCATCGGGACGGGCTTGACGAATTGTAGACGTGAGCGTTGGTTTCACCTGAATCGGAGTTACGAGTGAAAAGATATGAGGGGTTGACTGTGGAAGGACCTTTCTGTAAAAATATATTTACTTCTGGGTCCTCCGCAGTTTTTCTCTGGAAAATAATAAAAGAATTGTGCCCACAGGCCTGCTTGGACCGAAAGTGGCTGGAGCCTAGGCTGCCAGCCAGGCCACGAGGCTACTGCTGATGCTGGGCCGGCCCAACCGCTACTGCTCCTAAAAAACGGAGGGAGGGGGCCCCGTCGCTGCCAGGTCAGGCCCGCCTGTAGGTCCTCTCCCTCCTCCCGACAGAACAGAGAGTAGGGGAGGGGCTCGACGCCGGCGACGGCCGCCGGTGGCTCCGGCCACCATTCACCGCGCTCCGACCACCGGCGAGCTCGTGGGACCGAGCCGCACCCGTCCCCGCATAGTACGGACGCCGAAGGGCTACGGACCGGTGGCGGCTTGACCCACGGCGGACGGCGGCTCGGGCGGAGCTCGGGCACGGTACCACAGTGCACCGGAGAAGGAGGGGAAGGGCGGGGAAGCTCTAGGGGGCTCGGGTGGGTTCTCTGGTGATGAGGAGAAGGAGAGAGAAGCTCGGCATTGAGCTAATTTAGGAGGGGCTCGACGGCGGCCATGGCGGCGGTGAGGGGCGAGGAGGGCTCCTGGAGCTCCTTGGAGGAGTCGGGGAGGGTTAGAGGGAAGTGGTGAGGCGGTCGGTGTGCTCAGAGACGGCCGGGGAGGGCTACTTATAGGTGCCCGACGGCGAGTGGATGAGCTCGGCCGCCGTGGCGAGCTTAGCCACTTACTGGAGCTCCGGCGACACACGTAGGGAGGGGGCGATGTCGGCAGGGGCTCCGGGAGGGTGGAGAAGCCAGCAGCAGCTTCGGGAGAGCTCGGAGCGGATGAGAACAGAGGAAGACGACGACGGCGGTCACGGGCAGGACAGTGGCGGAGCTCGTCGCGGCGCGGCGAGGAAGAAACTGGAGGGGGAGAGGGTTCCAGAGGGACGACGTGGATGCCGCGGAGCCGCTAGACATGCTCAGACGAGCGAAGGCTGGCCGGGGTGGGCTACCCGACGAGGACAGTACGCGGAGCGCCGCTTCTGCCTGCTGTCCACGCGGTCACCACGAGCATGGCTTGATCTGGAAGGCTCCTGTATGTCCAAGCTTGTCCAACAAGTGTACCACTGCTCATATAGAGGAGAGAAGGGTGTGGCACCAGCTAGGTGTCTCTGAGGTGAGCAAAACATGCCAAAACAGATTCTAACAGAAAAGTGTTTGTAGTGATTCCAGAAAAATTTGCTGAGGGAAATAAGCTGAGTTTTGGTGTATGTAAATGAACTACTAAGGTGAATCCCTTGGAAAGTTTTCAGGCCAAATGAACCACCCTAGCTAGCATTTCCTTCACACACCAACACTCTGGACAGAAATAAAGATGTTGATGCTGTGCTCAAATGGCTAAATGAAATTGGATAAATTTTGGGGTAGGGTGATTAGTTGAATATTTGGAGATACTGGGAAAGTTTCATCTCATTCGGAAATGCCAAAGTGGTACTTCCTTCAGAGAGGTTCCAAATGGACAGAAACTTAGGAAAATGCTATGGGAGAATGGATAGAGGGATTGAGCTGGTTTTTGGTTTCCATGAGTGATTTATCAATGTTAACCACCATGAAAAATTCCAGCTCAAACAGATTAAGGTTTCAAGCACTTCCTTTGCAAATTGCCCAACTGGACAGAATTTGCAAATTGATGTTGTGCCCAAAATTTAAACTATGGAACTTCGGTTTTTGATGGAAATAGTGAAGATATGGATAGGATAAGCTCCACAAATTATTTGGGATTTTTCCTGGCTACCAAAATGGTAGCTCCTTTAGAAAGGGCCCAAAATGCAATATTGGCTTTAAATAGGAAAAGGCAATTTCCCTTATTTAATTATGGCCAATATTTTTATGGGAGCTCAGTATGATCACAAAGAATATCTCCACAAGTTTTCATGAACTTTGGAGATGGATAGATATTTTCCTGGATTTAATTCCTTTAACTGGCAGAAAAAGGAATTAATTATAAATGAAAAATATTGCAAATGACTTGGCAATATTTTTACATATCCAGGGTTTATAGAGGTGGGATGATCATTGGGAAAGGTTTGGGAGGCACAAGATTAAAGGAAATTGGGGTTCCTTTGTAACTGAAAGGATTAGGGTTTCCCTTCCGGTGACTCGGAAGGCATGGTTTCAATGACAAAGTCCGGAGATAGATCTTGGGTGGCAAGGTTGGACTGGGGAGAATCTCTGGTTGGATAGGGAAGGCAAGGCTAGATGACCATCTTCACATACCCAAGAGCTAGAGAAATCCGATAACACCGAGAAAAAAGACGGGAGTCAAATCCCGCAAAGGAAAAAAAACAGGGAGCGAAAACCAGGGTGTTACAAACCTACCCCCCTTAAGAAAATCTCATCCTCGAGATTTCCGGGCTTACCACCCGGTGAAGGGGAACTTACCTGTGTGCGACTTGGATCCATCAGTTGTCCAGTCTTCGCTGGTTCACTGACCTTTTAACTGCCTCTTCTAATGGACCATGTGTTGTCTTTTCACACAGTTTCCTTGAATCATTCTCTTTCCCGTCAGGTGTACCTTTTGTCCTGGTAGTGGTAGTGCTGGGTGGGGTAGCGGGTAATACCAACAGACAGCTCAATTTCCAGGGCCTGGAAGTATCTGCTTCGGGTTTTATTGTAATGCTTCGTACCCAGACTTTTATGGGCAAGACATCCTTTCCTGGTACCAGGCTTACGTGCTCGTATGGTCTTGAGTGAGTGGGAGTGGCTTTCCTTTTTGCCGTGTCAGAATGCTCAGTCTGGCTGTGGGTTCCATTTTGATGTTTCCTTCTGGCTTATGCATCCTGACTTTGCCCTAAGGTGATCCATAACTCAAGGAATCAACATGACCGAGCTATTGCTGCTATATCCTCAACTAAAATGTCAGGCATAATTACAAAGTAATCATAGACAGTAATCTCTTATTCCAATGATGTCATGATGTCTATGAGCTGTTGATGCTGATGTGCTTTGAGTCATTCTATCTGAAGGTCCCGTTTCAAACTCTATCGCTCCTGGAGATGGCTCTGTCATATATATAGACTCTGTAGTCCTTGCTGTGACCGCTGTGCTAAGCATAGTATTGCTATCATCTAGTGTTTCTTTCGGAGCATAGCCTTTTACCTTGGTGGGTAGCCCATATTCATGAGGAGTACGGCAAGCTCGTTTGTAGCCGCAGGTAGGGCATTGTTGTGGCCGCATATGCAAGAGTCTGACAAGGGCTGGTAATACCACCCTGTTCGTGAAGTTGTATCTTGTTGACCGTCACGGAGGTTGTTTGTCCACAACTTCTTTGTGCTTGTGGAATCCTTTGATGGACCTGTAATGACCTGCCAACACGGCTCCTTGATTGTTTTCCCGGTTTGTCGGGCTTGTTCTCAGAACTTACTCTTGCATACCTCGTCGGGACTACTGTGCTCATATCCTTCCTTGAAGTATGGGGCCACTGTTTCTCTAGACACAGTCATTCCCGTGTACGAGTGGCTCACATGAACTGATCCACTGGACTGCATGCTCACAACACATGCAGGGGTAAGATAATTCCTTTCATAACCACTGAGTTCTGAGGCGGATGTGTGTCCAGACTAGTTCGTGTTTTTGACAAGATTGTCGTGGGTACGAGGGTGTGTTGAAGAAGTCTGAATTCCTTATGCTCGAAGCTGCTACTAAGGTAGCGTGCCGTAGAAGGCTGGGTATCGTACCTCAGAAGCTTTCCTTCATGTGGCTTGCTGCGGAAGGTCAGGTGCTTTATGCTGAAAGTTTTCCGCGGTAGCATGATGTGGAAGATGGGAGTGTCGTACCCCAGAAGATTTTCTCACCAAGTGGCGTAGTGAGGAAGGTTGACAGTCTGGTGTCATAAGCTCTTCTCGGTAGCTTGCGGAGGAAGGCTGGGTTCCTTATACCAGAAGCCTTTTGCTGTGATGTATCGTCGGATCTATGGCCGGTTCTGGCTTCCTTCCGAAGTATCCGGAATTTTACCCATAGCGGTGCCAAAACTTAGTATAGGCCATACCTTGGCTGAAGATATTCCGATGGTCACGCACATTACTTGTCCTTCTGCTGGTCTGATCATTGCTGCTGTAAAGGTTGCAGAACTGATGCAGACTTCATGTTGGTAATTAATTCGGAATACCCTTTGCATTCAAACCAAGTGTTGCCGATAACAAGCAGTTAACGGATAATTCCATTCGGTTCAGCTGAGCTTCCAAGCATGTTAGGTGCTCCTTGATTCGGACAACCGTGAACTTATCCATATTCCTTGCGAACCTTGTTCACAGTGCCCAGAAAATTTTGTATTTGCACCGATGAACTTCAAGATTTTCTTTAAAATTTGTGCCAGCGTACCGGAGTTTTGGTGTTGTTCTTGGCACATTCACATTATCGAAATATGTCTTCGGTGGGTAATAAATGATTCTTGGGTCCATTGAGGAAAGACTCAGTCCACCTCACTGACTGAAGTAATCCTTGTATCGTGGACGGAATCATTTGTCCCTACTGGTGTTCATTCTTGGTAACTCATCCTACTGTTCCTCAGGCGTGATCTGTTCTGAGGTAAACTCTCTCGGGTATATTCTGGCCTTGTCTGTTGAAAACATATTTTGCTTCTGACCCATTCTTCGTTCTTGACAGATCCGAGGTTGCTGTTCTGAATATCAGGCAGTTGGCATGGCTTGACTTTTGTTGAATCTGGATTATTGGGTATTATCCGAGTTGTATGCTGGTCTTCTTGATGGCACTTGCGGATGGATCCAGTCGGAGCGAAGAAACGGAACCAACAAAAGAAACAAAAAACGCGAAAAACCAGGAAGCAAATAAAGCTCAATTTTTTGCGGACCTTACACATGTGGCCAAGGATCCACTAGTATAACTAGTATAGCGCACTCGATGCACCTCTAAGGATTTAGAAGCGAAACCACACAATGCTCCTGGTAGCACTGGTGTCAAGCTCCTACTACGTCCTTAGGGAGCATCACACTCGACGCAGGACCATAGCCAAAGTGGCTTAGTCAACGTTCCTAAGGTTGTCGAAGAGAGATAGAATTTATAAGCGTTTCCCAAAGGAAACTAGAGTAAGAAGAGAAATGCCATGGCTAGCAAGCAGGGTAAGGATATCTGGTTTACCTAGGGGTTTCAGGGCTCACGGGTCGTTGCCCGGTGCGAGCGTTTCACACCGGAGGCAAGGGCCACGAGAGTTGGGGTCTGATGGAGCCAAAGACCTATGGGGTTGCCTTCTGATCAATAGTAGCCGTGCTAGGTGGCAAAGATGGCTGAAATCCATCTGGGCTTTCTACTGAACACAAGACAGTGAAGTCTGGCTAGGGTAACCTATAGTCAACCTGGCTGCTCTGATACCATCCGTTGTGGGGCCCTGCCTGATTACCACTGTAGACAGACGGTCGCCGCACATACCAGCCCAGGAAATCACTCTCGCATGCGCGTTTACAACAAGTATCATGAACACAGGCATTTCTATTAATGGATATATCAGTCTTACAAGATATATTACAAGAGTGATGGCAGCAGAAAAGCTCTATCTAAGGCAGCATGGTCTTGGTGCGGCTCCAATACACAGGGATTTGACTGGGTTACTCCCCTAGCCCGCGAACACTCCGGCGCCTCGTCGACAGAGGACGGATCCTTATGTGAACCTGGCCACATTGAAGGTCGCTGAGTACTTTTGAATGTACTCGCAAGCAAACCAAACTAACATATACACCAAGCAATGCAATCCATGGCATTCAAGCATGTAATTGTTATCTTAACATTACTAACTATCGTGACATAGTTATTTAGCAATATTAATCACCATGTTGTAATAGGATTATCCAGTGTGATACTACTAAAGTAAAGTAAAGCATGGCAAGTAAACAATCCATACTCCGAACATTCTCAGGATCCAGTCCAAACCAGATCCAGCTTACTCTCTTCCGGGTTGCCTTACAACCCTCAGAACATCCATGATCCCCTGAGTACTTCAGGGCATAAGACAAGTTCTTCCATCATTATTATCATTGTTATGGTTGACCACCTAGCGAGGCCTGGATGGATTGTCCAATACTGTGGACACGGCTATTCGAATAGATTCTTCACTCCGCAGAGGTTGCGCACTTTACCCACACCATGGAGCACCTGGCCTCGTGATCCCATTCGGGTGGACTAGTGTTGCCCCAACGAAACCCGCCTGACCTGTGACTCTCCCATCGTACCACCGACAATCATTCTCCCCTGGAGTCATGCCCTGGGTGGCCCCTGTGTCACCTCGTGACACCTGCCACTGTCGTGGCCAAACAAACTGTCCCAAACGGGGACCGCGCGCAAAACCAAACTAGGCTCACAGGATTATCGCCGCCTACCAGGCCAGGGTACCACGCACGCATAACCCCCCCCCCCCTCTTTGGTGGTACCGATAAAAGAGCATGAAGCCAGACCAAGTCAAGGCCGTCCCATACCGGCAAATGTGGTTGCGCGGATAAGCCCGGACAGGTGACTCTGGACCAACCGACTAGGTTCAGTTTTAGCAAGTACTTAACCGGCAGGTATATCCTTCATGAGAAACTTGACCTGGTGGTAACTATGTATGAGTTAATAGCTGCATAAACATAACAACCTATCTTCATATCATAATGAGTCATTAGCGCGGTAATGATAAACATGATCAAGTAATGTAAATGATGAATACAAACTAACAGGAATTTAAGTCGTTCTAGCACGGACATCATTCTTAGGTTAAACACACAAGAATGACATAGAGCAATGCTCTAGGGCATATATCAGATGGTCGGCTTGCCTGGGGGTGAAGGATACTCCGGGAAGAAGTGCGGGGAGTCCGCGGAAAGGATCGTCAGAAACCGTTCTCTCTCGGCGGGCTGATAGAAGGGCAAGGGCAAAATGGTCATTTTCACAATGTGAAAACATTATGAAAATGATACCATCGCGATGGGCTTGACGAGTTGCAGACGTGAGTGTTGGTTTGACCTGAATCGGAGTTACGAGTGAAAAGATATGAGGGGTTGACTGTGGAAGGACCTTTGTGTAAAAAAATATTTACTTCTAGGTCCTCCACTATTTTTCTCTGGAAAATAATAAAAGAATTGTGCCCACAGGCATGCTTGGGCCAAAAGTGGCTGGAGCTTGGGCTGCCAGCCAAGTCACGAGGCTATTCCTGATGCACGGCCAGCCCAACCACTGCTGCTCCTAAAAAACGGAGGGAGGGGGCCCCGTCGCTGCCAGGTCGGGCCCGCCTGCAGGTCCTCTCCCTCCTCCCGACAGAACAGAGAGCAGGGGAGGGGCTCGACGCCGGCGACAGCCGCCGGTGGCTCTGGCCACCATTCGCCGTGCTCCGACCACCGGCGAGCTCGGGGGACCGAGGCGCACCCGTCCCCGCATAGTACGGACGCCGAAGGGCTACGAAACGGCGGCGGATTGACCCACGGCGGACGGCGGCTCGGGCGGAGCTCGGGCACGGTACCACAGTGCACCGGAGAAGGAGGGGAAGGGCGGGGAAGCTCTAGGGGGCTCGGGTTGGTTCTCTGGTGGTGAGGAGAAGGAGAGAGAAGCTCGGCATTGAGCTAATTTAGGAGGGGCTCGACGGCGGCCATGGCGGCGGTGAGGGGCGAGGAGGGCTCCTGGAGCTCCTTGGAGGAGTTGGGGAGGGTTAGAGGGAAGTGGTGAGGCGGTCGGTGTGCTCGGAGACGGCCGGGGAGGGCTACTTATAGGTGCCCGACGGCGAGTGGATGAGCTCGGCCGCCGTGGCGAGCTTAGCCACTTACTGGAGCTCCGGCGACACACGTAGGGAGGGGGCGATGTCGGCAGGGGCTCCGGGAGGGTGGAGAAGCCAGCAGCAGCTTCGGGAGAGCTCGGAGCGGATGAGAACAGAGGAAGACGACGACGGCGGTCACGGGCAGAACAGTGGCGGAGCTCGTCGCGGCGCGGCGAGGAAGAAATTGGAGGGGGAGAGGGTTCCAGAGGGACGACGTGGATGCCGCGGAGCCGCTAGACATGCTCAGACGAGCGAAGGCTGGCCGGGGTGGGCTACCCGACGAGGACAGTACGCGGAGCGCCGCTTCTGCCTGCTGTCCACGCGGTCACCACGGGCATGGCTTGATCTGGAAGGCTCCTGTATGTCCAAGCTTTTCCAACAAGTGTACCACTGCTCATCTAGAGGAGAGAAGGGTGTGGCACCAGCTAGGTGTCTCTGAGGTGAGCAAAACATGCCAAAACAGATTCTAATAGAAAAGTGTTTGTAGTGATTCCAGAAAAATTTGCTGAGGGAAATAAGCTGAGTTTTGGTGTATGTAAATGAACTACTAAGGTGAATCCCTTGGAAAGTTTTCAGGCCAAATGAACCACCCTAGCTAGCATTTCCTTCACACACCAACACTCTGGACAGAAATAAAGATGTTGATGCTGTGCTCAAATGGCTGAATGAAATTGGATAAATTTTGGGGTAGGGTGATTAGTTGAATATTTGGATATACTGGGAAAGTTTCAGCTCATTCGGAAATGCCAAAGTGGTACTTCCTTCAGAGAGGTTCCAAATGGACAGAAACTTAGGAAAATGCTATGGGAGAATGGATAGAGGGATTGAGCTGGTTTTTGGTTTCCATGAGTGATTTATCAATGTTAGCCACCATGAAAAATTCCAGCTCAAACAGATCAAGGTTTCAAGCACTTCCTTTGCAAATTGCCCAACTGGACAGAATTTGCAAATTGATGTTGTGCCCAAAATTTAAACAATGGAACCTGGGTTCTTGGTGGAAATGGTGAAGATATGGATAGGAGAAGCTCCACAAATTATTTGTGATTTTTCCTGGCTACCAAAATGGTAGCTCCTTTAGAAAGGGCCAAAAATGCATTATTGGCTTTAAATAGGAAAAGGCAATTTCCCTTATTTAATTATGGCCAATATTTTTATGGGAGCTCAGTATGATCACAAAGAATATCTCCACAAGTTTTCATGAACTTTGGAGATGTATAGATATTTTCCTGGATTTAATTCCTTTAGCTGGCAGAAAAAGGAATTAATTATAAATGAAAAATATTGCAAATGACTTGGCAATATTTTTACATATCCAGGGTTTATAGAGGTGGGATGATCACTGGGAAAGGTTTGGGAGGCAGAAGATCAAAATAAATTGGGGTTCCTTTTAACTGAAAGGATTAGGGTTTCCCTTCCGATGACTCGGAAGGCATGGTTTCGATGGCAAAGTCCGGAGATAGATCTTGGGTGGCAAGGTTGGACTGGGTAGAATCTCTGGTTGGGTAGGGAAGGCAAGGCTAGATGACCATTTTCACATACCCAAGAGCTAGAGAAATCCGATAACACCGAGAAAAAAGACGGGAGTCAAATCCCGCAAAGGAAAAAAAACAGGGAGCGAAAACCAGGGTGTTACAGATTTCCTTGCCGAATGGACAGAGGCCGAGCTCCCCAGAGAATATAGTACATACTCCCATTGGACGATGTACTTCGACAGATCCAAGACACTGGCCGGACTGGGGGCTGGAGTTATCCTCACATCTCCCACGGGAGACAACGTCCGGTACGTGTTGCAGATCATGTACGCCGATTCTAACAATGCGGCCGAATACGAAGCACTATTGCACGGGCTTCGGATGGCAGCATCGATGGGCATACAACGGCTTGAAGTACGGGGAGATTCTAATCTCGCCATCTCTCAAATCAACGGCGAATTCGACGCAAAAAACCCAAAGATGGCAGCATACAGGAACGTCGTTCTTAAAATATCCGGACGGTTCGAGGGGCTAGAATTCTACCATGTTGCTAGAGACAGCAATCAGGCTGCTGACATACTCGCCCGTATGGGGGCCAAGCGCGACCCCGTCCCGAAAAACACCTCCCTTGAACAGCTTTTCAAGCCATCGGTGGTATGGCAGGACGAGAATAAGGGCGCAGGAGCCATCAGTACGGAAGAGATTGTCCCTCCTATAAATGAACCAGGTGAGCAAATCATCAGCGGGTCCATAATTGAAGAAACGCCTTCGGCTCATGAGGTCATGGCAGTAATCGCACCATGGACCGAGTCCTTCCATGCCTACCTTCTCTGCCAAGAACTCCCCGATGACCAGACGGAGGCGAGACGCATAATTCGGCGATCCAAGGCCTATAAGGTCCACGAGGGTGAGTTATATAAGAAAAGCACTACCGGGATACTCCAATGGTGCATATCTGAGGAAGAAGGAAGGCAGCTTTTGGCCGAAGTCCACGCAGGCATGGGTGGCCACCACGCCGCAGCACGAGCCTTAGTAAGCAAGGCCTTTCGAGCTGGATTCTTTTGGCCCACCGCTCGAGCGGACGCCCAAGAACTCGTCCAACATTGTGTTGGATGTCAACTATTCACAAATCAAAGCCACATGCCCCCGACAGCTCTTCGGACTATTCCGATCACCTGGCCTTTCGCGGTCAGGGACCAAGAAAAATAAATATCTACTGGTCATGGTCGACAAGTTCACCAAATGGATCGAAGCAAAACCAGTAAAATCAGCTAAGTCCGGACCGGTAGTCATCTTTATATCCGGCGTGGTACACCGTTATGGTGTCCCGCACAGCATAATAATGGACAATGGATCCAATTTCACCGCCCAGGAGGTGAAGGACTGGTGCACAAACCTGGGCATCAAGCTCGATTACGCCTCGGTGTATCACCCGCAGACCAATGGACAAGTCGAACGGGCCAATATCATAATCATGAGTGGCACCAAACCACGTCTGGTCCGATCTCTTCATGAATCTGACTACAATTGGGTAGAGGAGCTTGACTCGGTTCTGTGGGGTTTGCGTACCGCCCCGAATCGATCAACGGGATACACATGGTTTTTATGGTCTACGGGGCAGAAGCAGTCCTTCCCTGCGATATCATTCACGACGCACCTAGGGTGCACATGTACGAAGAAAAGGAGGCCGAGTTAGATCGGCAGGATGACTTAGACACCTTGGAAGGGGAGCGCGATATAGCTCGGGCCCGCACTACTTTTTATGAACAGCAGGTTCAGCGCTACCAAAGCAGGGAGGTTAGAGCGAAGGCATATAATGTGGGCGAACTCGTCTTACGACTCCCAGAGAAGCAGAAGCATAAACTCAATCCCAAGTGGGAGGGCCCTTTCATAATTGACGAAGTACTTATAGGAGGGGCTTATCACCTCCGCAACCCACCGGACAATCGCCTCGAACCAAAACCCACGGAACGCAGCTCGTCTTCGGCGCTTTTACGGTTAGACCGGTGTCGTCATATTTCTTACCTTTCTTTTTCTTTTTCTTTTTTCTCTTTTGTATTCTTTCCCTTCCCTTTTAGCTTTACAGGATTGGATATCATTTCCCAGCATGTGTTTGGCTAAACTGAGCTTGCGTTAAGTTTTTTGGCATACATCTTCAAATGTCCTATCCGAAAAAACACCTAGGGGCTTCTTCTTGAAGCCGATTATTATATATTCTGTGCACCGATTCACATGTATTGTGCATGCACACTTCCCTAATCGTTTTTAAGCCATTATATGCATCAATTGGACCTAAGATTTTGGCCAAGCTGGGTTGCCTCGTTCTTGTGCTTACCCTCTACGTTCCCGATTGTTCGGCTAGAGGGTAAAGGGAGCACCTCTGCGATTGTTATGACCGGATCATCCGGATACGTACCTCAGATGGGTGAAGCCGAAAGCTAGCTATCTTAAGAACAAAATTGGTCGGCTACGATGGAAGTAAAAAACTTGTGGTGGTTATCACCATTACCGGGGATTATTTTCCCAAAGAAGCCATTATCCGCATACTAGTAGTATACGGCCACGATATCTACGATCTATGTAGCAACCTGAAGGAAGGTACCGGTAGAGGAACTATTTTCTTCGGAAGATGTTTCTTACGTTAAGCAGTAATATAACATATCTCCCTATGCACGTTCTGTCTGTTCGCACCGAATGGCCAGATTGCCTGGTTCCCCGAAATAAGTTCCTTTTATCGAAGGACATTCAATACGGAACACTCCCAAGCTCTTAGCGAGGGAGGTCGAAGCCGATGACCGGTTAAGACAACGTTTACAGCATAGACGGATCTACTGGCCCAACCCGAGCCATATGCACTGGGTTAAGTTTGGTAAAGCGGGTCTTGACCATTGCCCACGCCTCCCGCGCTCCCTCTCGACAAGCGATGTCTTCCAAAACTCAAAACGACGTCGGGATCCTTTAAACCAATCAGCTAGTTTGGACATCCCTTCTGGTGGCGTATCGGCAGGCCAGAGCGCTTTGGTCATGCTCCTCATGGCTCTCCGAGCCCGCTCATGTACGACGGACAGTTCCTTCAGTAGGTTCCCTCGGAATGATCCGATTTCTTCCTCGGGCCGCCCGGCCAGGAGACCTAGACACGAGACGAAGCATGTCCCTTATACTTGATACAGTAAAGGTACTTTTCAGAATTACGAAGATATAAGTGCACTTACAGAACATGCCCCTCTGTAATCTCTAGTTCTCTTCTTGGGCTTGAGGTGGTCCCCACGGTTGGCTCACGATGAGGATTCCTGTTGTTGCTCGGTACGGGCCCTGCTGCCCTAGACGACGTTCGACGCGTGGACCGACGACCCTTGGGAGTAGAGATCGGCACACTCGGGTTGGCAGGGGTCGCTCGCCCTTTACGGGAAAAGACCTTCTATTTACCAGTGGTGGAAGAAGGAAGTGGTCCGGAGTGATTGGCTAGAAGAGCCACCTTGGAGCAGTCAAGGCTCTCCTGGTAAAAGACCCCGTCCTCGTATTCAATTGATAGCTCCAGATCGTCATGGAATCCGGGATCGTCGTCGTGAGAATAACTCTCTGGTTGAGGCGCCGGACAGCTAACTGTCTCGACCCAGGGCCTCCAACTCTGTTCGGACAGATTGAAAGTTTCGATCTGAAGGATTATACATAAATTTCCGAACTCAGAAAACAAAGCCAAAGGCTTACCCATTCGATGGGGTTATGACTCGAATAGCCATCCTTGCCTGACAGTCGAGCAAAATCTTCTTTTTCTCCTTTAAAAAGATCGGCCAGTATGGCCGCCATTGCCGCCTGATTGGCAGGACCCTGCCGTTGGGAACGGGTGGTGTCACTTGTTCCATTGTAACGCCACAGGGGGTGTATCCTTTGCTGAAGGGGTTGAATGCATCGAGCAATGACGGTTGCCATCACGTCGATGATGGTTAACTTACTGTGAGCTAGTAACCTCACTTGGGCAGCTAGGCGTTTTACTTCGGCACTTTGCTCTTGGGATGGACTCTTCAGTCGCCAGTTGAACCTTTTCTTCAACGGAGCGTCGGAGTATTCGGGCAGACCCCTCCGAGCTGGGTCGAACAGGGGAACCTCCTCAATATAGAACCATTCCGAGGTCCATTCTTCGGACTCTTTCTTCGGAGTCCCCATGGGATACCCCATCCCGGCTATACGCCATACTTCGGCTCTGCCCACTTCCCAAATTATCCCTCCCCGAGTACGGGGGACAAGGCAGAAGTACTTCCTCCATAAACCAAAATGAGGCTCGTAGCCCAAGAACATCTCGCAGAGGGCAACAAAGCCTGAAATGTGCAGAATGGATCCAGGGGTGAGATGATGGAGTTGGATCTCGTAAAATTCCAATATTCCCCCCAAGAAGGGATGAATGGGGAATCCTAGGCCCCGTAAGAGGAAGGACACGAAACATACCCGCTCTCCCTTGCGTGGAACAGGGAAATTCTCTGCGAAGGCCTCGCCGTTCGAAGAAGCCAATCCGGCGCGGGTAAACGCCAGATCCGAGGTGGGGAGATAACCCTGGGTCTCAAGGTTGCACAGCCGGAGGAGAGATATTGAACAACTTGCCCAATCTCCGGGAAGGGGGCCGTGAGGACGCGAGGAGGAGCCAGGGATGCTCGCCATATTCTCAAGTTCTCTCGCTTGGGGCTTTTCGATGGTGAGGAAGAGGAAGGGATTGCCTAAGACACGATTCAGCCTGCTTAAATGGGCGGTTCCTCCCCTTCGCTTGCAGGAAGGGCAGTCCTGTAAAAGGCTGCTGGGCCGCCCATCTCCCATTGGCGCACATGGATCGAGGGGCGTCGTTAATTCTGGACGGCGAAGTTAATGTTCTGGGCCCCGCAACGTCTGGATGACCGAGAGCTCACTAATGACCGGATTATTGTTTACCGAACAGAGAGGAGGAGGAGAACTCGCCTCGCAAGCCGAAGACTTTGGGAGCGCTGGACCATCCGGACTACATACCTCGGCATTGGAGGTTAGTTCGGAGGCTACTGAGGGAGTCCGGGATTAAGGGGTCCTCGGACTACCGGCCTATTCTTTATGGGCCGGACTCGTGGGCCACTCGTTGCAGGATCGGACTGACCGAATACCCCGTAACCAGGGGGGAGATCTCAGGAGCCGTGGCGTGCCCTTCAAGCTTAAGATGATACAATAGGCATGTTTATTTCTTCGATAAGCAACCGACTATGTGTAACCCTAGGGGCCCCTGGTGTCTATATAAGCCAGAGGGTTTAGTTCGTAGAGGTAGGTGAACTCATCTAGGGTTTAGCTACTTGATCTCGAGGTAGATCGACTCTGTAATCTTCATACACATCAATACAACCAAGCAGAATGTAGGGTTTTACCTCCATAGGAGGGCCTGAACCTGGGTAAACATCGTCTCCTTCGTCCCCTGTTACCCATCGATTCTAGATCCACAGCTCGGGACCCCCTACCCGAGATCCACCGGTTTTGACACCGACACCAGGAACCCAGCCAGCACCAGCGGACCGGCAAGAACACCTGGCAGCCCAAGCTCACTTTCGAGCAGATGCTCGACGCCACGTGCAAGATGCACTCTGGGGCAAAGCTGGCCACGCACACGCTTTGACACTGCAGCTTTTCCCAGCGGCTAGCCCGGGGCGAGTGTCGGTGTCAAAACCGGCGGATCTCGGGTAGGGGTCCCGAGCTATGAGACTAGAATCGATGGTAACAGGAGACGAAGGAGACGATGTTTACCCAGGTTCGGGCCCTCCTATGGAGGTAATACCCTATGTCATGCTTGATTATATTGATGGTATAAGGGTTACAGAGTTGATCTACCTTCAGATCGAATAGCTAAACCCTAGATGAGTTCTCTCTCCCTACAACCTAAAACCCTCCGGCTTATATAGACGCCGAGGGTACCTAGGGTTTACACATGGTCGGTTACACGTTGAAGAGATAAACATGCCTATTCACTACTCCAAACGTGGAGGATACGCCACAATTCTCGAAGCTTCCTTCCTGGAGACAGGGTCTTCGATCAATCCAATGCTCGGCAAGCGGCCCATATAGTCCGGCCCATAAGAATGAGGTCGGCCTCCCGAGGACCCCTTAAACCAGGACTCCCTCAGTAGCCCCCGAACTAGCCTCCAACGCCAAGGGTCCTAGCTCCAGCTGCTTCATATAATCAGAGTCTTCGGCTTGCGAGGCGAGTTCCTTTCTCCGAATAGTGATCGGCCGAGTTTAGCTCGGCCTCCGACGACGTGTAATTTCCCCGATCATGGATAGTCCGAACACCATGAATAACTCGGCCCTGCGGGACAAACGTCAAGGGGTGAATAGTATTCCCTGACAACCTTTCAGATGAAAGGTCACGGCCCACCACGACCGCTGAACCAGTCACAAAAGCTCGATTTGCGGTTCGAGGCCATTTTCATCAGCACGATTCATCAATGCACAGATCGTGCTCCGTTTCACACGGGATATGTTTAATCATGCGCGTATAACGGCACGCACGTCTTGGGAAGCGGAGGGATTCACGGCGCAGTGAAGGGAGGCTAACCGGCGACAAGCCCAATAAAAGGGAAAGAAAACCCCAAGGCTTATCCAGACTTCCCATTCGCATCCCTGCTTCCCCAATCTACTGAGCCACCAGAGCCCAGATCTAGGTTTTTCCACCCTTCCTCCTCCGAGCTCAGCCATGGCCGGCTCAGGTTCCAACGGTAAGTGGGAGGCTTCCACGGTCACAGACCAGGACATCCGGGACCTCAAGGACGCCGGCTACCTCCCTGCCAACATCTTTCACCGCGCCCCAAATGAGGGCCAGGTGATCCCCACCCCCAAACTAGGCGAGAGGGTGGTTTTCATTCCTCACTTCATCCGAGGACTGAGCTTCCCGCTCCACCCCTTCGTTAGGGGCCTCATGTTCTTCTACGGACTCGACTTCCACGACCTCCCGCCGAACTCCTTCATGCACATATCGGCCTTCATCATCGTCTACGAGGCCTTCTTGCGGGTCGAACCACACTTCGGACTATGGCTCAAGATATTCAATGTCAAGCCAAAGTGTGTCGCAGGCGAACATGCAGACTGCGGCGGGGCGGTCATCAGCAAGCTTCCCCGCGCAGGATGGCCATCCGGCACCTTCATCGACACCATCAAGACTTGGCAAAAAGAGTGGTTTTATATCACCGTGCCAAGGGAGGAGGGCGGAACTGTTCCTGTAGAATTCAGATCCGGCCCCCCGGCCAGATTGACCTCATGGGTCTGAAAGGGCCTCGACTGGGGGTCGGACACAGAGGTGGACGACCTGCAGAGGCGCATCGCCTCCATGATCAAGGACAAAATCGATCTGACCAACGTGGTCCAGATTATGCTCCGGCGGCGCATCCTCCCCTGCCAGCGCCGGGGCTCTCCTATGTGGACTTATCGGCTTGACGACGAGCCTACAATTCGTCAGCTCTTCCGCACCACCCGGGAAAAGCTGTGGAAGGCGCTGTTCAAGGCGCAGGAGAATTGGCTAGCCTAGAAGGAGGACTAGGGCCTACACGCCGATAAACCCCCTTCCGAGTTATAGCATAGTTTTCGCTTGATCGGCTTCGTTTTCCTAAAGAAAATCAAAGCACTTTCCGATCACTTCCACAGGAATGGTTGAGCAAGGCCACTGGCATCAAATGCCCGGCTCCACAGCCAGAAGACCCTATGTCCCAGCTGCTGTCGGAGATGCTCGTCGTGGCGCCCTACAAGGCGCCAGAGAAAAAGGAGAAGAAGAAGAAACCAGGCCGAGAGGGCCTGCGCATCAGGGACCAGCCGGAGGCTGTGTCCGAGGAAACCCATGGCTCCTCGAATCAAGAGGAAGAGCATGAGGGCGAGGGGGAAGGTGATTCCCCCTAGCAAGAAAGAGGGCGGCGTCATCGGACGCCACAGAGGATGTACCTCCTTCCGCCCCGAAGAAAGCGCGTCGGACACAGGTAGTTCTGTCTGACGACAGTTCGGACTCGGATACCGTGTCCAAGGTCTTCGAGAGGGTTCCATGAAGGAACCTCAGGGTCAAGCCCCTAGCTCGAAGGTAAAAATCCGAAGACTTCCCGAGCTATTAGTGCTAAGTTTTGAATGTTATTAACATGTGGGCGCCTATTGACTTGCAGCCCACCACGCGTTCTCCCTGCCGACCAAGTCTCGGACGGGGAGACCCCGCCCGCCGAGCTAGCGGAGAGTGGGACCGCGTCGCACCCATCTCCTCCGGGTGCCGCGAAGGATGCCGTGGAGGTGTCATCCCAATAGGCTCCTTTGGAGCCGGACACCAGAGGTGGGGGCGACGACGTCATGGTCGAGGCTAATGCCTCGGCCGCCGAAGACCGGGGGGAAAAGCCCCTCCCGGATACTGAGGAAACTAGACAAGGGGATGTCCAGTCCCTTCCGAGGTCGTCTCCGGAGCGCACCATGCCTCCGGAGGCACCGGTTCAATCCCGTTGGAGATCGGGTCAACCGATCCCCACCGGCGCCACCGATCAATGGGTGGCCCACTATTGGGGAGGCTCTGGCAAGCGCCTCCATCTCTGAGGAGCACCGCACTCTTATGGGTGCGGTATTGCAGAGCATTCAGTCCATAGACAGCGGACTGAAGAAGGCCTTCAAAGGTCTCCTGACGGGCTTTCAGGTGAGCGGCGTAATGCTCTGTTTATGAAATATTAATTTCTTTGAGTTATCATTATATACACGACAGCCCCCGAGCCCTAGGTAAGTTTGGAAAAAACTTACCTGGGGGTCAATCATAGGTCATTATCCGAACTATGTATAGGACAGTATTTGTTCGGAATGTTCGAACAGCCCTTAAGAGAGCCGGACATAGGATCATATTTATGGTAGTTCGGGAGTTGTGAACCCATGTAACTTGATATGGTTTTGTTTTGTACAGGCTTCGTCATTGGCGGCGGCTGTTAATGCCACCGAGCTGGACGAGCTAAATCGGAAGCTCAAGAGCTCCGAAGATGAGCTCGAAGCTCTGAATAAGAGATTCGACGAGGCACAAGGTAAGCCGGATTAGAGTATCCAAATTGTTCATTACCATACTGTCAACGCAGTATTTTTGATATGTTTAATGCTTACACAGCCTCTACGAAGGAAATTGGGAAGCTCAAGGCCGAGCTTGAGAAGGCGAAGCAGGAGGCTGCAGTTGAGAGGGTGGCGGCCAAAGAAGCGGCTACCGCGCTATCCGCCTTAAGAGCCACCAGCGACAAGCATGAGGCTCGGGTGGGGGAAATCCAACAGGAGCTCAAGGACGCTGGCCAAAAGTGTGAGGACCTTGAGCGGAAAGGCAAGGAGCAGGCCGCCGAACTATCCACCCTGAAAACCAATCTCCAAAAGGAGCGGGTGGATAGGCGGTCTTTTGAAGAGCAAGTCAGCCAGGCCAAGGCTATCATGGATGGTAAGCCGTATTTATTGCAGTGTGTCTTCGGGGATAGCAAGTTCGAGTTGCTTACCCAAGTATGGCGTTCCTTAGGCACCTGCTCGGACCTCTAGATGAGCACAGTGGACGCGAACCAGTTCTATGCTTCGCAGAGGGAAGGAGATGAAGCTCGTCTATTCTGGGCGCAGTTTCAAGCCCCCGAGCGCTCTCCTCTTCTTATTGAGCAGCTGAAGCAGCTGATGGAGCTACACCAGATGGCGAAACCGGGCATGAAGGATCTCTGTATCCGGCTATGGCCCGACGAGCCGCTGCCGGGCAGCTACTTCGGCCTGGTGCAGAAGCTGAGCGACGCCTCGCCGCGGATTGACGCACTGAGGCGTTCCTCTTGTATCGAGGGAGCTCGGATGGCCTTTGAGAAGGCCAAGGTGCACTGGCCGGGGCTGGATCCGATGAAGATAGCCACCACCCCTCCGCCTCCTGGAAAGGAGCATAGGTGCCCCGAGCTATACTTCTCCGGAGTAATGGAGGGTGCTCGGGCAATAGAGGCTCAATGTTCGAGAGAAAATGTTGATGAGTAAATGCGTTGTAATATGTCCGAAGAACTTTTAACGCGTTTATATTTAAGATGCATGGTTTATCATGTCTTTAGTGTTTTGCATCCTTTATAACTCCTGTGTGGCCGTTGAAACTGAAAGTTGCGAGTCGTCGACTTCAGCCCCCATGTAGATACTACGCGAGGTGTCTCAACCAACGCACTGTGACCCTTACCCGAGCTATCGGTACCCGAAGGCGGTAGTGTGGGGCGGACAAGGCAATCGGACCATAATGCTTTATTGCTTTCACTTAGCCGTAGGGGCACGAGAAAGGAGTGCAGGGGGCTGATGACTAGCCCCCAGGGGTTTGTGATGTTCGGATGATCCGCGGCCAACGCCGATATCACATGGTTTGTACTAATGCCAAACCCATCGTATTACACGGAATAACCTCTAACGAGGTTTAGTTAAACTCGGATTCGCAGACCGGTTCTCGCATACTATGACAGTCAGTTTTCGGCTTTCTCCGCTGAGGTGCTTGACCAGGCTAGCCGGAAGCACAATCGCAGTGGTTCTCCCTTTGCCCTTTTAGCCGAACAAGCGGAACGTAAAGGGGCAAGCACAGGAGCCGGGCAACCCAACTATTGACCGAAGACATAGTTCGGAACCAATGCATATAAAGCAGAATTCCAAGATGCCGAACGCAAAATTAGTTGTGCTTAGGGCGATTTTTTAGGTTCGAGCCCCCGGTCTATTAGCCGGTTGCACCGTAAAGTATACCAAACAGGTTCGCAAGAAGAGGGAGAAAATAGAGAGTGTGCCAAAAAAAGACAGCGAAGCGATCATGTATGATGTATCCGTATTTTACTCAACAACTCTTATTATTCAAATTGCCAATGCAACTGTTTACAGGTATTTAAAAATAAAATATAAACCTTACAGGAGGGGTTGTGCCGGGGGTGTTTGATGGGTGACCTAACGTCCTCGATGTGCCCTGTCGTTTGTCCGCTCCTGCGTCTCCTGAGGAGTTGTATACCGCTATGGGTTTTGCTGTTCAGCGAGCGGACTTTGGAGAAAAATCTTGAGAAGTCGCCGAAGTGTGGATGAGCTTTACGCCTTAGCAAGTACTTTATGGTACCTGTAGTGTGTCCGAAGACGTTTCGATGGTGATAGTTTGGTCCAGCCGAACATTTACCCTTTGGTAGTTTTAGGGCTATGCGATGGGGGGCGAGTCCCTATTTATGGGGAGAAGAAGGTTCTGGTACTTCAGGTTGAGGCCGGGCTCGCTTCCCAGCCTTACGTGCTTTTACAGCAGATGTCTGCGCTTGCCAATCGTCGGTGTAATGGAATTCGGCCGCTAGGGCCAACGCATGTTCCTCAGTTCGGTGGGAGCGCTCTGTGTTGCCATTGATAGTAATGACCCCCTTGGGGCCGGGCAATTTGAGCTTGAGGTATGCGAAGTGTGGGACGGCATTAAAGCGAGCGAACGCTGTACGGCCGAGCAGGGCGTGATAGCCGCTGCGGAAAGGTACGATGTCGAATATCAAGTCTTCGCTTCGAAAGTTATCGGGCGAGCCGAACACTACTTCCAGGCTTACAGAGCCCGTGCACCGGGCTTCGACGCCTGGGATCACTCCTTTAAAGGTAGTGTTGCTGGGTGTGATCCTTGACGGATCTATGCCCATCTTTTTTACCGTATCTAAGTAAATCAGATTGAGGCTACTTCCTCCGTCCATTAGGACTTTAGTGAGGTGGTACCCATCGATAATGGGGTCTAGGACGAGGTCCGCCGAACCTCCGTGACGAATACTGGTCGGGTGATCTCGTCGATCAAAAGTGATCGGGTAGGCCAACCATGGGTTAAACTGCGGGGCTACAGGCTCTACGGCATAGACGTCTCGAAGGGCGCGCTTCCTCTCCTCTTTAGGTATATGAGTGGCGTATATCATGTTCACCGTTTTTACTTCTGGAGGGAATTTCTTTTGTCCACCACCGATCGGGCCGCGGGGCTCATCCTCATCCTCGCTGCGTGGGCTCTTGCCTTGCTCTTCGGATGCGAGCTTGCCGGCCTGTTTGAACACCCAACAATTACGGTTGGTGTGGTTGGCGGGCTTCTCTTGAGTGCCATGGATCTGGCAAGGCCTCTCCATGATCTTGTCCAGCGGGGTGGGTCCGTCGCGATTGCCTTTAGGAGGCTTCTTCCGCTGCCCAGGCCGGGAGTTGCGGAAGCCGGCGTTAATGGCTGTGTCATCGGTATCACTATTGTTGTGCCGGCGCTTATTTTTGTTGCGCTTTGGTTTCCCGTTTCCATCCCGAACTTCGGAGGTTCCGGGGTCGTCGGGGTTGTGGCTACGTCTTGTTAGCCAGTTATCCTCGCCTGCGCAAAAGCGAGTCATGAGTGATGTAAGGGTGGACATTGTCCTTGGTTTATCCTGGCCGAGCTGACGAGCCAGCCACTCGTCCCGAATATTGTGCCTGAAAGTGGCTATTGCTTCGGCGTCCGGGCAGTCAACGATCTGGTTTTTCTTGGTCGAGAATCGATTCCAGAATAGCCACGCAGATTCTCCCGGCTTCTGAACGACGTTGCTTAGGTCGGAGGAGTCCGGCGGCCGAACATAAGTGCCCAGGAAGTTAGATCGGAATGCATCTTCTAGATCCTCCCAGCACCCAATGGAGTTTTCGGGGAGGCTATTTAACCAGTGCCGAGCTGGCCCCTTAAGCTTCAGGGGTAGGTACTTGATGGCGTGGAGGTCATCTCCTCGCGCCATGTGGATGTGGAGGAGGAAATCCCCGATCCATACGGTTGGTCAGTTGTCCCATCGTATTGCTCTATGTTTATGGGTTTAAACCCTTCTGGGAACTGATGCTGCATCACCTCGTCCGTGAAGCACAGTGGGTGAGCAGCGCCTCTGACCCGAGCTATGTCGCGCCGGTGATCGGCGTCTGTCCTAGCCCGGTTTCGTTCCCGACCTTTATTGTTGCAGTCGAACCAAGGCCGGTACCCTTCCCGTCTATCGGGTGAGTATCCTCTGGATCCATAGATGGATCGCGTACGACCTGCTCTGTCGTCGTGTCGCAGGTCGAACCTGTTGTCGGGCTCTAGTGGCTCTTTTCCCCGTCTATGGGGTATTGTCGGCCTATAGCAGGTGTCGTCAGCCGTCCTGTCTCATCCTCGAGGAGGGCGGTCTGGCTTGTCGTATGTGTTATATTTGGGGGACGGCGTATCAGTGAGCTCGTCATCGAATTGTGGCAGCAGCCTTCTGCGCATATAGCTCTTAGGTTGGTCCGATAGACCGGAACCGTATCCTTCCTCAGCTGAGAGGACTCTCGTCCATCGATCGTTGAGGTCGTCTTACTCGGCTTTGAGCTGCCGTTCTTTTGCTTTTAGGCTGCGGGCCGTGGCTATAAGCTGTTGCCTGAACAGTTCCTGATCTTCAGGATTATTGGGGATGGCGAAGTCATCGGCTTCCGGGATGTCCTCCTCCCCGGCAGGGCGGAGGTAATTGTCGTCCTCGGAATCATTTAGATCTTCGGGGTTGCGCCGGTCTTCCGGCCTCTCCTGACCCTCTAACGGGTGTTCGGGGATTTCGGGATCGCCGAGGTCTTCCGGGGTGTCTCCGTCCCCGGTGCCGTCGATAGATTTTCTTCCCTTTTCTCCTTTTGACTGTTTATGCGGCTTTCGGCATCGTGACGGCGCTTCCTCCAATTTGTCGCCATCGTTTTTCGGAGTGTCCACCATGTAGACGTCGTACGTGAAGGTGGCAGTCCACCGCCCGGTGTTAACGGGGATGAGGGCGCGATCCTCCTCATCCATGTATTCTGCTTCCTCAGAAGCATAGTCCAACATGTCGGTTAAATCCTCGACAGTGGCTACCAAGTGGGTGGTGGGTGGGACGAAAAATTCGTCCTGACCCGCCTTGAGCCCGGTCTAAGCACAGATCGGGGTTGGGTCGTCAGCAATCTTCATCGACGAGATCCGATCTAGGGCCTCGTTGAGTATCGAGGGTTCGATCGGGTCGGCCCGCTCAGAGCTTCCGGAGTTAACCTCAGATGCGTCCGCACGGGGGGAGTGTTCGGCAAGAACGGGTGTCCGGGCATCTGGCACTATGACCGGGTCCGGACTGAAAGTTGGGTCCTCGCCCGGGCAGATCCCGTGGGCGGGACCGAAAGATGGATCTGAGGTTAAAGGCTTGGAGTTTTCGGGCGTGGCAGGCGAGACTGCGAGCCCGGTAAGTGACAGGTCGCCCCGAGAATCTATGGAGAACTCTAGGTTTCCGAATCTGACCTCTTGATCAGGGGCGAAACTTCCGACACGGCCTAGATGGCCGGTCGGGTTGGCGTGCAGCACAATGCTGCCGAAGGCGAAGATCTGTCCGGGGACGAAAGCGTCCATATTGCAGACCTCTTCGTTGATGACGAGGCGAGCCATCGATTCCTTTGGCAATCACAGCGGAACTCTCAATGAAAGCACCAATGTCGGTGTCAAAACCGGCGGATCTCGGGTAGGGGGTCCCGAGCTGTGAGACTAGAATCGATGGTAACCGGAGACGAAGGAGACGATGTTTACCCAGGTTCGGGCCCTCCTATGGAGGTTATACCCTACGTCCTGCTTGATTATATTGATGGTATGAGGGTTACAGAGTTGATCTACCTCGAGATCGAATAGCTAAACCCTAGATGAGTTCTCTCTCCCTACAACCTAAAACCCTCCGGCTTATATAGACGCCGAGGGTACCTAGGGTTTACACATGGTCGGTTACACGTTGAAGAGATAAACATGCCTATTCACTACTCCAAACGTGGAGGATACGCCACGATTCTCGAAGCTTCCTTCCTGGAGACAGGGTCTTCGATCAATCCAATGCTCGGCAAGCGGCCCATATAGTCTGGCCCATAAGAATGAGGTCGGCCTCCCGAGGACCCCTTAAACCAGGACTCCCTCAGCGAGGGCCTTCCGACTCCTCCCCCTCCGGCTCCCCGCGCTCCAGTGCCCGCAGCGGCTCCGGCTCCACCACCGGCCCAGGCCCCCAACGACGGCCGTCTCCACGATCGGTTCCCCGACCAGGACGAGGCCTACGTCGTCTTCACCAGTGAGGGAACCGACAAGCATAGCCAGCGCCAGCGCCGGCACGAGGTGAACGCCACCGTCCCCTCGGTCCCCTAGTTCATGCACTGGTCCGAGAAGCCGGTTACCTAGAGCCGGGTGCTGATCGACGGGGGCAGCAGCATCAACATCCTCTACCGCGACATGTTGCTCAAGCTGGGGCTCAAGGAGAAAGACCCGCAGCCGAGCCGGACGGTTTTCCATGGCATCGTGCCGGGGCAATCTTGCTCCCCCATCGGCAAGATCCGGCTCGATGTCCTTTTCGGAAACAAGAGCCACTTCCGCCACGAGCCGATATGGTTCGAGGTGGTGGACCTCAACAGTCCCTACCACGCGCTGCTGGGGCGTCAGGCGCTTGTCAAGTTCATGGTCGTACCCCACTACGCCTACCTCAAGCACAAGATGTCGGGCCACAAGGGCATCATCACCCTCGATGGCGACTACAAGAAGTCGATTGAGTGCACACGCGATAGCAGCTAGCTGGTGGAGGCTCTGGTGATAGCGGAGGAGAGGCGGCAGCTCAACCGGCTCGTGGCTCACGCCTCCGAGCAGCCGGCCGTGCCGGCTCCTCCATCCCAGCCGGCCAGCGAGGCATCGTTCCAGCTGTCCAAGGACACCAAGCAGGTGTCGCTCGACCCGGCCAACCCCAAGCAGTGCGTCACCATCGACGCCAACCTCAGCAGGAAATAGGAAGGTGAGCTCGTCTACTTCCTCCGTGAGAATCGGGACATCTTCGCAAGGTCCCCCGAGGACATGCCGGGTGTTCCGAGGAAGTACGCCGAGCACAAACTTCAAGTGCGGCCAGAAGCGAAGCCGGTCAAGCAATCCCTACGCTGTTTCTCTGAGGAGAAGCAGCATACCATAGGAGAAGAAATCACCCGGCTGCTCGCAGCCGGCTTTATCATGGATGTTTTCCACCCGGACTGGCTGGCCAACCCAGTCCTGGTGCTGAAGAAGAACAAGACTTGGTGCATGTGTATCGACAACACCAGCCTGAACAAGGCCTGTCCCAAGGACCCTTTCGCCCAACCCCGGATCGATCAGGTGATCGACTCCACGGCCGGCTGCGACCTGCTGTCCTTCCTGGACGCCTATTCCGACTACCACCAGATCAAGCTGGATCCAGCCGATCGGCTAAAGACCTCCTTCGTCAGCCCGTTTGGGGCCTACTACTACATCACCATGTCCTTCGGCCTGAAGAATGCAGGCGCCACCTTCCAGCGCTGCATGCAGAAGTGCCTCCTGCCCCAGATCGGCAGGAACATCCACGTCTACCTGGACGACATCGTTGTCCAGACCAAGAAGCATTTCAGCCTTCTCGACGACCTCCGGGAAACCTTCTCCAAACTGCGTGAGTACAAGGTCCGGCTCAACCCGGAGAAGTGTGTTCTCGGCGTGCCAGCCGGCCAGCTCCTGGGTTTCTTCGTGTCCACCCGCGGCATCGAAGCCAACCCGGAGAAGATCAAGGCCATCGAGCGCATGCACAAGCCGGCCAAGCTCCGCGACGTCTAGAAGTTCGCCGGCTGCCTTGCCTCGCTTAGCCGGTTCATCAGCCGGCTGGGCGAGAAGGCGCTGCCCCTCTATCAGCTCAGGAAGAAGACGACCAAATTCAAGTGGACCGACCAGGCGGACGAAGCGTTCCGCGACCTCAAGCGCGCTCTCTCCAGCGCACCCGTCCTGGCGGCTCCGGCTGTCGGTGCACTAGTATAGGGGTACCCAGTGCCCCTGACTTATGCACAGGCGGTAGAAGCAAAAACCCAGCCAATGATCGAGACAATACTCCAGCAAGCTCAACGCGGCAGCCCAAGCCTGGACTACAATGCGCCAAGCACGTCCCCGAAGCTTGTCGGGGACCAAGAGGTGCACACCTCCCAGATGACCCGGCAAGCCACTCCCCGGCAGGCGTGAGCCAGCCAGCCACCGCTCCACCGCATCGCTATGCCTGTCACTTATCGATGCGGTGTCGAGCCCTCAGGCGGCTAATCAGCTCTCGCTAGGCACGTTGTGACACATTGGAATGCAATTTACGCTCGGTTGACACCCGCCCTGCAGCGTGTCAAGACCATAAGCAACGACCGGCCAAGCGATGGCAAGAACTTGCCGGGGATGCACCCCCAAGTGCCACCTAGGCAGGTAATCATGGCATTTTGTCCTAAATGCCAGAGTTAGGTATGATAGTTCTGCTTAGCTATCTAATCGATAGATAATGTCTGTTTTGCCATTGTGGTAACCCCTTGCACTATAAAAGGAGGCCCAAGGCAACCTAGCTCAAGGTTGGCAATTCGAACCCCCAAACAATTGTACTCGCATAGCCGCTCTTTCCCCGACAGCAGTCCTTGCCGGGGTTAGGCGCTCTGCGTTCTTCGTGTTCCTCCAATCAATCCACCAAAAAGCAGGAGTAGGGTTTTACACTTAGCAGCGGCCCGAACCTGGGTAAAATGCCTGTGTCCTGATCGTTGCGCCGTCTCATGCTCTCCGCTCTTCGTGCAACGTGACCCCCCTTGCCGAACCCCAAGGGACCTCTGGTCCCATAGGTGATCGTGAGCATCCGTGTGTCGGTGTCAAAACCGGCGGATCTCGGGCAGGGGGTCCCGAGCTGTGGATCTAGAATCGATGGGTAACAGGGGACGAAGGAGACGATGTTTACTCAGGTTCAGGCCCTCCTATGGAGGTAAAACCTTACGTCATGCTTGGTTGTATTGATGTGTATGAAGATTACAGAGTTGATCTACCTCGAGATCAAGTAGCTAAATCCTAGATGAGTTCACCTATCTCTACAAACTAAACCCTCTGGCTTATATAGACACCAGGGGTCCCTAGGGTTACACATAGTTGGTTTCTTATCGAAGGAATAAACATGCCTATTCTATCATCTTAAGCTTGAAGGGCACGCCACGGCTCCTGAGATCTCCCCCTAGTTACGGGGCATTCGATCAGTCTGATCCTCCAACGAGTGGCCCATGAGTCTGGCCCATAAAGAACAGGCCGGTAGTCTGAGGACCCCTTAATCCCGGACTCCCTCAGTAGCCCCCGAACTAGCCTCCAATGTCGAGGTATGTGGTCCGGACGGTCCTACGCTCCCAAAGTCTTCAGCTTGTGAGGCGAGTTCTCCGCCTCCTCTCTGATCGGTAAACAATAATCCGGTCATTAGTGAGCTCTCGGTCGTCGAGACGTCGCGGGGCCCACAACATTAACTTCGCCATCCAGAATTAACGACGCCCCTCGATCCCTGTGCGCCAATGGGAGATGGGCGGCCTAGTAACCTTTTACAGGACTGCCCTTCCTGCAAGCAAAGGGGAGGTACTGCCCATTTAAGCAGGCTGAATCGTGTCTTAGGTAATCCCTTCCTCTTCCTCACCATCGAAAAGCCCCAAGCGAGAGAACTTGAAAACATGGTGAGCATCCCTGGCTCCTCCTCGCGTCCTCACGGCCCCCTTCCCGGAGATTGGGCAAGTTGTTCAGTATCTCTCCTCCGGCTGCGCAACCTTGAGACCCAGGGTAATCTTCCCGCCTCGGATCTGGCGTTTACCTGCGCTGGATTGACTTCTTCGAACGGCGAGGCCTTCGCAGAGAATTTTCCACTCAAGGGAGAGCGGGTATGTTTCGTGTCCTTCCTCTTACGGGGCCTAGGATTCCCCATTCATCCCTTCTTGAGGGGACTACTGGAATTTTACGGAATCCAAGGCCATCATCTCACCCCTGGATCCATCCTGCACATTTCGGGCTTTGTTGCCCTCTGCGAGATGTTCTTGGGCTGCGAGGCTCATTTTGGTTTTTGGAGGAAGTACTTCCGCCTTGTCCCCTGTACTCGGGGCGGGACAATTCGGGAAGTGGGCGGAGCCGAAGTATGGTGTATAGCCGGGACGGGGTATCCCATGGGGACTCCAAAGAAAGAGTCCGAAGAATGGACCTCAGAATGGTTCTATATTGAGGACGTTCCCCTGTTCGACCCAGCTCGGAGGGGTCTGCCCGAATACTTCGATGCTCCTTTGAAGAAAAGGTTCAACTGGCGGCCGAAGAGTCCATCCCAAGAGGAAAGTGCCGAAGTAAAACGCCTAGCCGCCCAAGTGAGGCGACTAGCTCACAGTAAGTTAACCATCATCGACGTGATGGCAATCATCATCGCTCGATGCGTTCAACCCCTTCAGCAAAGGATACATCCCCTGTGGCGCTACAACGGAACAAGTGACACCACCCGTTCCCAATGGCAGTGTCCTGCCAATCAGGCGGCAATGGCGGCCATACTGGCCGATCTTTTCAAAGGAGAAAAAGAAGATTTTGCTCGACTGTCAGCCAAGGATGGCTATTCGAGTCATAACCCCATCGAATGGGTAAGCCTTTGGCTTTGTTTTCTTAGTTCGGATATTTATGTATAATCCTTCTGATCGAAACTTTCAATCTGTCCAGACAGAGTTGGAGGCGCTGGGTCAAGACAGTCAGCTGTCCGGCGCCTCAACCAAAGAGTTATTCTCACGACGACGATCCTGGATTTCATGACGATCCAGAGCTATCAATTGAATACGAGGACGGGGTCTTTTACCAGGAGAGACTTGACGGCTCCAAGGTGGCTCTTCTAGCCGACCACCCCGGACCACTTCCTTCTTCCACCACTGGTAAAAAGAAGGTGTCTCCCCATAAAGGGTGAGCGACCCCTGCCAACCCAAGTGTGCCGATCTCTACTCCCAAGGGTCGTCGGTCCACGCGTCAAACGTCGTCTACGGCAGCAGGGCCCGTACCGAGCAACAACAGGAATCCTCATCGTGAGCCAACCGCGGGGACCACCTCGACCGTGCACTCAACCAAGGGGTACTTTATTTAACCGTTTAGTTCGGCCATTGTCATGATTGCAACAAGTACTCACCAAATCCCGTGTCGAAATACTCAGGAGACGAGTACAACCACCTTCCTCCAGGAATGTTGCCGGGGCGCCAGGCAACCATCATGAATCAAGGTCTTCTGCTCAGGCTGAACATGACGCGGAGGCCCCTGTGACGGCCCCTGAAGATTCCGGGGACGTCTCGGTCACTAACTCCGAGGTAGAGAGTGGGATGAATCACCGGCGGTGAAAGGAAGCCCTGCGCCACCCAGCGTTTTCCGATCAAGAGTTTAATGCCCTAAGTTCGGTGGACGCATACATCAGAGCTGCCCTAGCTGGGCTTGAGGGAGCCGCCAAACTGATAACGTCCAGCCTGGAGGTGAGTAATCGGTTTTAACTACCGAACACAAATATTAATCCAGTAGCCCCCGAGCATTGATTTGGTCGGAATGGCCGAGTTAAGGATCTGAATATTGTTTTACTTATAATGTAGGTTTCCAGGTAGCAAAATGAGAAGCTGGCCAAGGAACTCGAGGATAGCCAAACACAGGTACAAACCATGAAGGCTGAGCTTGAGCAAGTGAAGAATTTCACCCGAGAGGCGCACGGTGAGTATGTCAATTTGCCGAATTATCCGACATTCCCGTACTGATGAGAGAGTACTTTATAGCAGTTGAGTCCATAGGGCAGTTGCAGAAAGATTTGGATACAACCCGAGAATCTCAGAGGTATGCCGAATCTCAGCATGAGGCTGGCCGCCGTGTGTTGAACCGAAGTCTGGAGGAAAAGAACCAGCTTAAGGCGGAAAACCAGCGGCAAGCCGAAGAACTTGAGATTTTGAAAACTCAATTGGCTCAAGCCCAAGAAGAGAACCAGAGATTACAGAGGGGCATGTTCTGTAAGTGCACTTATATCTTCGTGAGTTCGAAAAGTACATTTATTGTATCAAGTGTAAGGGACATGCTTCTTCTCGTGTCTAGGTCTCCTGACCGGGCGTCCCGAGGAAGAAATCGGATCATTCCGAGGGAACCTACTGAAGGAATTGTCCGTCGTATATGAGCAGGCTCGGAGAGCCATGAGGAGCATGACCAAAGCGCTCTGGCCTGCCAAGGCGCCTCCAGAAGGGATGTCCAAACTGGCTGATCGGTTTAAAGGAGCCCGATGTCATTTTGAGTTATGGAAGACATCGGCTTGTCGAGAGGGAGCGCGGGAGGCGTGGGCAATGGTCAAGACCCGCTTTACCAAACTTAACCCAGAGCATATGGCTCGGTTTGGGCCGGTAGGGCCGGATGGGCAAGAAGTGCCACTTCATTTGGTTTACGACCAAGTGATGCCCGCCGCTCGTCTTTCGCAAGAAGATTGCACCCTGGATACCTTAATAGATAATCTTGACCAGCAGCCAGGTGTTTGATTCTATGTAACTGTGTACTTTAAATCAAAAACTGCTCCGTCTATGCTGTAAACGTTGTCTTAACCGGCCATCGGCTTCGACCTCCCTCGCTAAGAGCTTGGGAGTGTCCCGTATTGAATGTCCTCCGATAAAAGGAACTTATTTCGAGGAACCAGGCAATCCGGCCATTCGGTGCGAACAGACAGAACGTGCATAGGGAGATATGTTATATTACTGCTTAACGTAAGAAACATCTTCCAAAGAAAATAGTTCCTCTACTGGTACCTTCCTTCAGGTTGCTACGTAGATCGTAGATATCATGGCCGTATACTACTAGTATGCGGATAATGACTTCTTTGGGAAAATAATCCCCGGTAATGGTGATAACCACCACAAGTTTTTTTACTTCCGTCATAGCTGACCAATTTTCTTATTAAGATAGCTAGCTTTCGGCTTCACCCATCTGAGGTACGTATCCGGATGACCCGGTCATAACAATCGCAGAGGTGCTCCCTTTACACTCTAGCCGAACAATCGGGAACGTAGAGGGTAAGCACAGGAGTGAGGCAACCCAGCTTGGCCAAAATCTTAGGTCCAATTGATGCATATAATGGCTTAAAAATGATAAGGGAAGTGTCCATGCACAATACATGTGAATCGGTGCACAGAATATATAATAATCGGCTTCGAGAAGAAGCCCCCAGGTGTTTTTTCGGATAGGACATTTGAAGATGTATGAAGAAAAGCTTAACGCAAGCTCGGTTTAGCCGAACACATGCTGGGAAATTATATCCAATCCTGTAAAGCTAAAAGGGAAGGGAAGGAATACAAAAGAGAAAGAGGAAAAAGAAAAAGAAAGGTAAGAAATATGACGACACCGGTCTAACCGTAAAAGCGCCGAAGACGAGCTATGTTCCATGGGTTTGGTTCGAGGCGATTGTCCGGCGGGTTGCGGAGGCGATAAGCCCCTCCTGTAAGTACTTTGTAAATTATGAAAGGGCCCTCCCACTTGGGATTGAGTTTATGCTTCTGCTTCTCTGGGAGTCGTAAGACGAATTCGCCCACATTATATGCCTTCGCTCTCACCTCCCTGCTTTGGTAGCGCCAAGCCTGCTGTTGATAGAAATTAGAGCGGGCCCGAGCTATATCGCGCTCTCCTTCCAAGGTGTCTAAGTCATCCTGCCGATCTAACTTGGCCTCCTTTTCTTTGTACATGTGCACCCTAGGTGCGTCGTGAATGATATCGCAGGGAAGGACTGCTTCTGCCCCGTAGACCATAAAAAACGGTGTGTATCCCGTTGATCAATTTGGGGTGGTACGCAGACCCCACAGAACGGAGTCAAGCTCCTCTACCCAATTGCAGTCAGATTCATGAAGAGATCGGACCAGACGTGGTTTGATGCCACTCATGATTAGGCCGTTGGCCCGTTTGACTTGTCCATTAGTTTGCGGGTGATACACAGAGGCGTAATCGAGCTTGATGCCCATGTTTGCGCACCAGTCCTTCACCTCCTGGGCGGTGAAATTGGATCCATTGTCCATTATTATGTTGTGCGGGACACCATAACGGTGTACCACGCCGGATAGAAATTCGACTACCAGTCCGGACTTAGCGACCATGTCCAGTAGATATTTATTTTTCTTGGTCCCCCCTTTAAGTGGTCCGACCATATCCAGCCCCCAGACCGCGAAAGGCCAGGTGATCGGAATAGTCTGAAGAGCTGTCGGGGGCATGTGGCTTTGATTTGCGAATAATTGGCATCCAACACAATGTTGGACAAGTGCTTGGGCGTCCGCTCGAGCGGTGGGCCAAAAGAATCCGGCTCGAAAGGCTTTGCCTACTAAGGCCCGTGCTGCGGCGTGGTGGCCGCCCATGCCCGCGTGGACTTCAGCCAAAAGCTGCCTTCCTTCTTCCTCAGATATGCACCGTTGGAGTATCCCGGTAGTGCTTTTCTTATATAACTCACCCTCGTGGACCTTATAGGCCATGGATCGCCGAATTATGCGTCTCGCCTCCGTCTGGTCGTCGGGGAGTTCTTGGCGGAGAAGGTAGGCAAGTAAGGGCTTGGTCCATGGTGCGATTACTGCCATGTCCTCATGAGTCGAAGGCGTTTCTTCAATTATGGACCCGCCGATGATTTGCTCATCTGGTTCATTTATAGGAGGGACAATCTCTTCCGTACTGATGGCTCCAGTGCCCTTATTCTCGTCCTGCCATACCACTGATGGCTTGAAAAGCCATTCAAGTAAGGTGTTTTTTGGGACGGGGTCGCGCTTGGCCCCCATACGGGCGAGTATGTCAGCAGCCTGATTGCTGTCTCTAGCGACATGGTGGAATTCTAGCCCCTCGAACCGTGCGGATATTTTAAGAACGGCATTTCTGTATGCTACCATCTTTGGGTTTTTAGCATTGAATTCGCCGTTGATTTGAGAGATGGCGAGATTAGAATCTCCCCCTACTTCAAGCCGTTGTATGCCCATCGATGCTGCCATCCGAAGCCCGTGCAATAGTGCTTCGTATTCGGCCACATTGTTAGAATAGGCGTACTTGATCTGCAACACGTATCGGACGTTATCTCCCGTGGGAGATGTGAGGATAACTCCAGCCCCCAGTCCGGCCAGTGTCTTGGATCCGTCGAAGTACATCGTCCAATGGGAGTATGTACTATATTCTCTGGGGAGCTCAGCCTCTGTCCATTCGGCAAGGAAATCGGCCAACACCTGAGATTTAATAGCTCATCGTGGCTTATAGGTGATTTCAAAAGGAAGGAGTTCGATGGCCCATTTGGCTATGCGGTCGGTGGCGTCCCTGTTATTGATTATATCGTTCAGGGGTACTTCGGATGCCACCGTGACTGAACATTCTTGAAAGTAGTGTCTGAGCTTTCGTGATGCCATAAACACTGTATAGGCCATCTTCTGGTAGTGCGGATATCTAGACTTGCATGGCATTTGCACTTCTGACACATAGTAGACTGGCTTTTGCACCCGGAATTTGTGACCCTTGTCCTCTCGTTCGACGACGAGCACCACACTAACCACTTGATTGGTGGCCGAGATGTACAGTAACATTAGTTCACCGGCGCCTGGCGCCGTGAGTATGGGGTTGCTGGCCAACAGTGTTTTAATTTCCTCTAGTGCAGTCGTTGCTTCATCGGTCCACTCAAAGGTTTTGGTCCGTTTCAGCAGCCTGTAGAGCGGTAAAGCCTTTTCACCAAGGCGGGAGATAAAGCGGCTCAAAGCCGCCACGCAGCCCGCCAGCCTTTGGACGTGCTTTAGCTCTGTAGGAATCGCAAGTTGAGATAGGGCGCGGATCTTTGCAGGGTTAGCTTCTATTCCTCTATGTGAAACAATGAATCCGAGTAGTTTACTAGTGGGAACTCCGAAGACACATTTGTCCGGATTGAGCCGTATATCATATTCCCGTAGACTAGCAAAAGTTTGCCTGAGGTCGTCTATCAGCTGGCTGACGTGTTTGGTTTTAATGACCACGTCGTCCACGTATGCCTCGACTGTTTTACAGACATGTTTTTCGAGACATGTCTGAATCATACGCTGGTATGTAGCACCTGCGTTTTTTAGCCCAAAAGGCATTGTGTTAAAGCATAATGGCCTGTAGGGGGGTGATGAATGCAGTTGCAGCTTGATCAGATTCCTTCATTTTGATTTGATGGTATCCGGAATAAGCGTCAAGGAAGCACAATGAATCGTGTCCGGCTGTGGCGTTAATAATCTGGTCTATGTGTGGTAAGGGGAAAGGGTCCTGGGGACAAGCTTTATTAAGGTCTTTGAAATCGACACACAGCCGCCAGGATTTATCTTTCTTTGGAACCATCACCAGGTTTGCCAACCACTCGGGGTGTTTGATTTCTCTTATGAATCCGGCCTCCAGCAATTTTTCTAGTTCTTCGCCAATAGCTTGTCGCTTGGGTTCAGAAAAATGGCGTAAAGCCTGTTTGACGGGCTTGAAGCCTGTGATTGTGTTCAGACTGTGTTCTGCTAGCCGTCGTGGGATTCCTGGCATATCTGAAGGATGCCAGGCAAAGATATCCCAGTTTTCTCGTAAAAATGTTCGCAGTGCTTCGTCCAGCATGGGGTCCAGCTGAGCTCCGATGGACGCTGTTTTATTGGGGTCCGTTGGATGTACCTGAAATTTGACGATTTCGTCTGCAGGTTTAAAAGACGTGGGTTTGGGCCTCTTGCTGAGGACTACATCATCCTTGTCCACTGTTGACCGAAGTGCGGCCAATTCCTCTGCTGCAAAGGTCTCAGCTAGTGCCTCAAGGGCGAGCGCTGCTGTTCTGTTTTTGGCTCGAAGGGCTCTATTCGGGTCACTTGTGATTGTGATCGCCCCGTTTGGGCCCGGCATTTTGAGCTTCATATACCCGTAATGTGGTATAGCCTGAAATCTTGTGAAAGCGTCACGCCCCAACAGAGCGTGGTAACCACTGTGAAAGGGCACGATATGAAAGAGAAGTTATTCGGATCTGTAGTTCTCGGGCGTGCCGAATACCACATCGAGGGTAATGCGTCCGGAACAACGTGCCTCTTTCCCAGGGATGATCCCACGAAAGGTTGTGTTGCTATGTTCGATGCGGGATCGGTCAAACTGCATTTCTCCAAGGTATCCTCGTAAATGAGGTTTAAACCTCTGCCGCCGTCCATTAGCACCTTTTGTTACCTGAAACATCCACGATGGGGTTGAGGACCAGTGCAGCAGGTGTTCGGCCGGGGCGGGTGATTGGTTGATCAGCTTCTCCGAAGGTGATCGGTGTGTCTGTCCATGAATTCGTTGCTGCCACCTGATAGATTTGTTCGAGTTCTCGAAGAGCTCTCTTCCTCTTATTCCTAGAGGAAAACGTTTCGTAGATCATCAGGATCTCGGCGTTGCATTCTGGTGGTGTTGTTGAACATCTGCCTGGGGGTAGGGCCTCGAGGATGGCCTCTCCGCTTTTGGCGACCTGCCTGATGACCCAGCAAGCTCTAAGGCTGTGAGTCGGGCTTGTGTTCAGTAATACAGAGTGTATAGGGCATGGATTGTCTAATAGTCCGTCAAGGACAGTTCTGGCTCCCGTAGGGGGTCTATTCTTTTTCTCGGCGGGTTCGTGTTCGGCTGGCCGTTTCGGAGGTATTCGCTTTTTCCGAGCTCCTCTAGGGTGTTCGGCAGGGACCGGCTCCGAAATCAAACATTTGGCTTGCCAGGTTCTTTCCATGGCACAATATTTTTGTACCAGGTCCGATAGCTCGGTGAAGTCATGAATGTGACGACGGGCTAGGGCATTGAGGATTCCTTCATCGTGGCAATTGTGCCTGAAGGTTGCTATTATCTCCTGGCCACTAGAGTCTGGTATTCTGTCTTTAATAAGGAGGAGTCTAGCCCAAAAATGATGGACTAATTCCCCTGGCTATTTTTTAACTTCCCATAGGCCCGATAACTTGGGCTCTCCTGCGATGCTTGAGGAGTGCTCGAATTGGGTGGTGGGCGGGGAAAATTTTAGTTTCTTGCCAGGATGTGAGTCCGGGATCGCGGCATGTGCCTCCCGTGTCATCGCGGGATCCGGCGTGGCGGGTTCGGAGTCCATATTATCAACAGGACCCCTCTGTGCGGGTTCTAGGTCGCGCGCTAGATCAGCGGCCGATCCCGAACTATTTCCGGTGTGGATTCCGGATTCCGGATTGTAGGAGAGATCCTGACGGTTGGAAACCGGGATGTAAACTATTTTTAATTCCGGTAATTGAGAGGACAAGCCTCCGGCCGGACACTCGACGGTGGCGACTAAGTGAGTGATCGGTGGGATATGAATATCCCTATCATCGGGTTTAAACCCGATCCGGTCGTAGACTGAGGTTTGACCGTTGGTCACGCCCATGGTTTGAATCTGACCAAGTAACTCATTTAATGATGAGATGTTGGCGGGGTCCATGTCGCTGGAGCGCATGGGGTCGATCCGCAGCGCCGTTGTCCCAGGGTCGCTCGACGACGTGCCCGGGTTGTATTCGGCCGCGGCAGATCCGGGCATATCAGCTGGGTTGGGCGTTATGGCCGACCCAGGGATAGAGGCCACCTCAGCGGTGGGACCTGCTGCCTCCGGCGTTAAGGCGTCGGGGCCTGCCGGCTCTTCCATGAGAGCTGAGAGCTTCGTTAAAACAAGATCTCCCCGGGAGTCGGCGACGAACTCAAGGTTCCCGAATCTGACTTCCGGATCGGGGATGAAACTTCCGACCTGGCCAAGATGGCCGGCCAGATTGGCATGCGATACGATGCGGCTGAACGCGAAAATCTGTCCAGGAACGAAAACATCCTTGTTGCAGACTTCATCGCTGACGATAAGGCGAGCCATCGATTCCTCTAGCGATCGCGCAGTGGAACTCTCAATGAAAGCACCAATGCCGGTGTCAAAACCGGCAGATCTTGGGTAGGGGGTCCCGAGCTGTGGATCTAGAATCGATGGGTAACAGGGGACGAAGGAGACGATGTTTACCCAGGTTCAGGCCCTCCTATGGAGGTAAAACCCTACGTCCTGCTTGGTTGTATTGATGTGTATGAAGATTACAGAGTTGATCTACCTCGAGATCAAGTAGCTAAACCCTAGATGAGTTCAGCTATCTCTACGAACTAAACCCTCCAGCTTATATAGACACCAGGGGTCCCTAGGGTTACACATAGTCGGTTGCTTATCGAAGGAATAAACATGCCTATTCTATCATCTTAAGCTTGAAGGTCACGCCACGGCTCCTGAGATCTCCCCCTGGTTACGGGGCATTCGGTCAGTCCGATCCTCCAACGAGTGGCCCACGAGTCCGGCCCATAAAGAATAGGCCGGTAGTCCAAGGACCCCTTAATCCCGGACTCCCTCACCATGCCCCGACTTCTTTGGCGCGCCAGGTAGGGGGCGTGCACCATTTGCACGAACCCGAGTTCATGAACGGCGAATCGATCTTCATCATCATCTTCTTCAACAATGGCTCCTAAGAAAAAATCCGGTGCGGCCATGCATCCCTCCACTTCGAAGGCTCCCTCACATGCGGCCGCCGGCGCCATAGGTGCCGCGGCGACTGCGGGCGAGGCGGGCTTCGTGGACGACGCAGGCGGCGCCCCCGTCCAGTCCTTCGCAGCCGGAGATGGAGCAGGAGGCGTCGGAGAGGAGCAACTACAACAACAACATGGCGTGCTCAGCCCCGACTGAGGGAGTCCTGGACTAAGGGGTCCTCGGGCCGCCGGCCTATCTCTCATAAGCCGGCTTGGTGGGCTGCTCTCTGATTATCTCAAGAAGGACCGGGATATGTGGCGACCCCGTATTCTAGAAGGAAACCTCCGAAGACGCGGCGTGCACTCCAAGTCAAGATGAGGGGATCAGCGTCTTTACTTCCGGCAGGAGACTTATCATGTGTAAACCCTAGGTACCCCCGGTGTCTATATAAACCGGGGGGGTTTAGATTGTAGAGGGCAGACAAGCTCATCTAGGGTTTTGGTACTTGATCTCGTGGTAGATCGACTCTGTAATCTTCATACACATCAATACAACCAAGCAGGACGTAGGGTTTTACCTCCATAGGAGGGCCCGAACCTGGGTAAACATCATCTCCTTCGTCCCCTGTTACCCATCGATCCTAAACTCACAGCTCGGGACCCTCTACCCGAGATCCGCCGGTTTTGACACCGACATTGGTGCATTCATTGAGAGTTCCACTGTGGGATCGCAAGAGGAATTGATGGCTCGCCTAATCATTAGCGATGAAGTCCGTAACGGGGGCTCCTTCGCCCCCGGACAGATTTTCGCTTTCGGTAGCATCGTGCTGCACGCCGACCCGACCGACCACCCTGGTCGGATCGGGAATCTCGCCCCCGATCAGGAGATCATATTCGGGAACCTAGGGTTCTCCATAGACTCCCGGGGTGATCTTTCATTCGCTGGGCTCACGATCTCATCTGACGAGCCCGAAGTCTCCGAAGCCTTAACTTCGGATCTCCTTCTCGGCTCCGCCCTCGGGTCTATCCCTGCCGATGATCTGGTTCTTAGTCCGAATCCGGTTACAGTACCTGAGGGCTTGGGGTCGGCCCCTGCCGAACACGCTCTTTGTACGGACACGTTGGAGGTTAACTCCGAAAGTCCTAGGCAGATCGATCCGGTCGAGCTCTCGGCGATCAACGAGGTGCTGGACCGGATCCTATCAATAAAAATCACAGACGACCCGACCTCGACCCATGCTCAGATCAGTCTGAAGGCGGGTCATGGGGAATTTTTCGACCCACCCACCACCCACTTGGTAGCCACTATTGAAGACTTAACCGATATGCTGGACTACGCCTCCGAGGAGGCAGAAGACATGGATGAAAAGGACGGCACCCCCACCTCTGTCAACACTGGGCGATGGACTGCCACCCCCACCTACGATGTCTACATGGTAGACACCCCTGACGATAAGGGTGATCGCACCCCTAAGAAGAATGGTGATAAATCCGGTGAGGAGCCGTCAAGGCGCCGGAAAACAGCGCAAACGATCTAAGGAAAACAAGGGAAGGGAGGCCATCGCAGGCACCGGGGAAAACGACACCCCGAAAGACCTCGGCGACCCTGAAGTACCCGAGCAGCCACTGGAGGACCAGGAAAGGCCCGAACGTCGGCGCGACACCGAGGATCTTAATGGTTCCGAGGACGACAACTACCTTCCCCCTGTCGAGGAGGAGGACAGCCTGGAAGCCGAAGACTTCACCGTCCCCGAAAACCTTGCGGATCAGGAACGGTTTAGGTGGCAGCTTTTAGCCACCGTCCGAAGCCTAAATGCAAAACAACAGCAGCTCAAAGCCGAGCAAGACACCCTCAATGATAGATGGACGAGGATCTTGGCAGCCGAAGAAGGGTACGGTACCGATCTACCGGACCAACCCAAGAGCTACCGACGCCGGCGGCTGCTGCCGCAGTTCGATGACGAGGTCCTTGAACCATCGTCTCCCAGGCATACTCCGTACGACCAGCCGGACCGCTCTCCCCGAGGATGGGATAGGACGGCCGGTGAGGCCGAGTACAGACCTGCGGCACCCCGCAGGAGAGGAAAAGAGCCAGCAGGGCCTGAGGACAGGTATGCTTATGACAGGACCTGGATTATAGAGCAGGCCACACAAGATCCATCTACGGATCTAGAGGGTACTCCCCCGCTAGACGGGACGGGTACCGGTCTTGGCTCGACCACAACAATAGAGGTCGGGAACAAAACCGGGCCCGATCTACCGCCGATCGTAGGCATGACATAGCTCGGGTCAGAGGCGCTGCCCACCCACTGTGCTTCACAGACGAGGTGATGCAGCATCCGTTCCCTGAAGGGTTTAAACCCGTTAACATAGAGCAATACGACGGGACAACAGACCCAGCCGTGTGGATTGAGGACTTCCTCCTCCACATTCATATGGCACGAGGAGATGATCTCCACGCCATCAAGAATCTGCCCCTAAAACTTAAGGGCCCAGCTCGACACTGGTTAAACAGTCTCCCCGAGAATTCTATCGGGAGCTGGGAAGAGCTTGAGGATGCCTTCCGATCTAACTTCCAGGGCACTTATGTCCAGCGACCGGACTCCTCCGACCTGACCAATGTTGTCCAGAAAGCAGGTGAATCGGCTCAGCAATTCTGGAATCGGTTCCTGACCAAGAAAAACCAGATCGTTGACTGCCCGGACGCCGAGGCAATAGCCTCCTTCAGACATAATATCCGGGCCGAGTGGCTAGCTCGTCAGCTCGGCCAGGACAAGCCGAGGACAATGTCCGCCCTTACCTCACTTATGACCCGCTTTTGCGCGGGTGAGGATAACTAGCTAGCTCGACGAGGCCATAACCCCGAAGACCCCGGCCCCTCTGAAATCCGGGATGGAAATGGGAAACCACGACGTAACAAAAACAAACGTCGGCACAACAACGGCGATGCTGAGGACACGGCCGTTAACGCCGGTTTTCGCAACCCAAAACCCGGACAGCGGAAGAAACCTTCTAAAGGAAATCGAGACGGACCTACCACACTGGACAAAATCATGGATAGGCCCTGCCAGATCCACGGCACCCAAGAGAAGCCCGCTACCAACACCAACCGTAATTGTTGGGTATTCAAACAAGCTGGCTAACTCGCAGCCGAGGAGCAAGGCAAGAGCCCACGCAGCGAGGACGATGACGAGCCCCGCGGTCCAAGCAATGGAGGACAAAAGCAGTTCCCTCCAGAGGTAAAAACTGTGAACATGATATATGCCACTCACATACCAAAAAAGGAGAGGAAGCGCGCCCTTCGGGAGGTCAACGACGTAGAGCCCGTAGCCCCGAAGTATAACCCATGGTCGGCTTGCCCGATCACCTTCGACCGATGGGACCATCCGACCAGTATCCGTCACGGAGGGTCGGCAACCCTCATCCTAGAACCCATTATCGATGGGTACCACATCACTAGAGTCCTAATGGACGGAGGAAGTAGCCTTAATATGATTTACTCAGACACGGTGAAAAAGATGGGTACAGACCCGTCAAGGATAAAACCTAGAAACACTACCTTTAAAGGAGTGATCCCAGGCGTCGAAGCCCGCTGCTCGGGCACCGTGAATCTGGAAGTAGTGTTCGGCTCGCCCGACAACTTCTGCAGCGAAGACTTGATCTTCGACATTGTCCCTTTTCGTAGCAGTTATCACGCCCTACTCGGCCGCACAACATTCGCTCGCTTTAATGCCATCCCCCACTACGCGTACCTGAAGCTCAAGATGCCCCGACCCAGGGGGGTCATTACTGTCAACGGCAACACAGAGCGCTCTCTCCGAACGGAGGAACACACAGCGGCCCTGGCAGCCGAATTCCAGTACGGCGACGATAGGCCGACGCCCAAATCAGCCATAAAGGCACGCCAGGATAGTAAACGAGCTCGGTCTCAACCCGAACTCCCGGAATCATCTTCCGCCCAACAAAAATAGGGATACGCCCCCCACCGCACAGCCCTAGTTTCCGTAAAATATGTGCCAAGAAGGCACAACTTCGCGCTCAAAATACCATGGGCAGCTGTGGGGACCCACTATCAAAGGGAAAGTGTTTGGCTGGACCGAACTACTGCCAACACATGTCTTCGGACAAACCACAGGTACCATCTAGGACCTTCCAAGCGTAAAGCTCATCCACACTGCGGCGACTTCTCAAGATCTTCTTCCCAAGGTCCGTTCGCCGATAGCACTCACCTTTAAAGGAACACAACCCCCTCGGGAACAAAGGAGGAGACATGCGACAGGGCACATTGAGGACGTCAAGCCACCCATCGAAGACCCCGGGTAAAACCTCTCCTTTGTAAACTTTATTTTTAATTTCAAAATACCTGTAACAGTTGCTTCGGCAGTTTGAGTTATAAGAATTCATCAGAAATAAAGACCATCCTTTATGGCCTCCTCGCTGTATTTTATGTCACATACTCTGTTCTCTACTCACCGACGCCAATAGCAAAGCTGTTCGGTACATATTACGATGCAGCCGGTCAATAGACCGAGGGCTTGACTATAAAAATCGCCCCAAGCATCACCCCGGCACTATTGTTTATGTGTTCGGCGTCTCAGATATTGCGTTATATGAATCGGTTTTGAATTATGTCTTGGGTCAATGGTTGGGTTGCCCGGCTCCTGTGGTTGCCCTCTTACGTTCCGCCCGTTCGGCAAAAAAGGTAAAGGGAGAACCACTGCGATTGTGCTTCCAGCTTGCCTGGTCAAGTACCTCAGTGGAGAAAGCCGAAAACTGACTGTCATAATAAGCGAGAACCGGTCTGCAATCTGAGCATAAGTATCAAACTAAAAATCGATAGAGGTTATTCCGTGTTATACGAGGGGTTTGTATGTTTACAGACCATGTGATGGTGGTTTCAACCTCGGTGTATCCGAATATCACAAAACACTGGGGGCTAGTCATCAGCCCCCGCAGTCAAGCTCCTACGGCTAAGTGAAAGCACTAAAGCATCATAGTCTGATTGCCTAGTTCCCCCTCGCACTACCGCCTTCGGGCATCGATACGTCGGATAAGGGTCACAGTGTGGAGGTAGAAACACCTCGTGTAGTATCTACATTGGGGCTGAAGCCGACGACTCGCAACTTTCAGATAAAACGGCCACATAGGAGTCAAAATAATACAAAGCTTAAAGACATGATAAACCATGCAACCGCATTATAAGGCGGAACAGTCATCGGATACATGACAAAAGGCTCATTCATAAATTACATCCTTAGGGCATTGGGCTTCTATCACCCGAGCACCATCCATCACGGTGGAAAAGTATTTCTTGGGGCGCCTATGCTCCTTCCCAGAGGGTGGAGGCGCGGTGGCCATCTCGGTCGGCTTGAACCTCGGCAAGTACACCATGGTCCTTGCAAAGGCCATCTGAGCTCCCTCGATGCACGTAGAACGCTTTAGAACGTCAATCCGAGGCGCAGCATCGCACAGTTTCTGCACCAAGCGGAAGTAACTGCTCGGCAACGGCTCTGCAGGCCACAGCCAGATGCAGAGGTCTTTCATGGCCGGCTCCACCATCCTGTGTAGCTCCATCAAATGTTTCATCTGCTTTCTCAAGAGGGGAGGATGCTCGGGGGCTTGAAACTGCGCCCAGAACAGCCGAGGCTCAACATCCCCATCCCGAGAGGCGAAGTATTTGTTTGCGTCCGCTGCACTCCTCGGCAGGTCCGTAAAGGCGCCTGAGGAACGCCACACCCGGGTGAGCAATGCAAACCTGTTACCACCAAAGGTACATTGCAGTAAGTACGGCTTACCATCCGCGATCGCCTTGACTTGGCGGAGTTCTTCTTCAAAGAACCGCCTTTCAACTCGCTCCGCTTTGAGCTTGGATTTCAGCGTGGATAGTTCGGTGGCCTGGTCTTCACTCTTTTGCTCAAGGGCCTCGCACTTCGTGCTGGCATCCTTGAGCTTTAGCTGCACCTCTACCACCCGGGCCTCATGCTTGTGGCTCACGGCTTTTAACGCCGACAGTTCGGCTGCCGCTTGTTCGGCCGCCGCTTTCTCATCCACGGCCTCCTACCTCACCTTTGCCAACTCGGCCTTGAGGTTCTCGACCTCCGCAGCCACAGTTGTGGTAACAATGAGTAAATAACACTTAGGGATAACAATCCGGATATCTCACTCAATGAGGATAGACAATAGCCCGAATGATACAATTCGGACTCACCTTGCGTCTCGTCGAATCTCTTGTTCAGGCGATCGAGCTCCTCATCGGAGCTCTTCAGCTTCTCGTTTAGCTTGGCAAGCTCCACTGCGTTGGCGGCCGCCGCCGACGACGAGGCCTACAAAACAACTTATGTGCATTAAAACTCCCGAGCTGTCGGATTCAAACCCTCTGCTAAGTACTCTCCGGAGCTCTTAGAACAATGAGGGACAAAGGGTGCCTTGAGCATCGTTACTAACTTTCGGACATTAGACCCTCGGGTGGGTTTTTCAAACTCACCCAGGGCTCGGGGGCTACTACACTTATAAGGATTGCATAAACCTGGCAAATTAACTTTTTCTCAAATAAAGAGTATTACGTGGCTCACCTTGAAGCCCGTCAAGAGACCGTTGAAGGCCTCTTTCAGTTCGCTATCAACGGACTGAATGCCTTGCAAAACCGCACCCATAAGGGCGCGGTGTTCTTCGGCGATGGAGGAGCTGGATAAAGCTTCCTCCATCACGGCCGACCACCCAGTCATGGCCGGCACCGGTGGTGACCTGCCAACCCTTCCTCCGGTGGGGGATTGGGCGGGCAGCTCCTGATGCATACAGTGCTCTGGAGATGTCTTCGAAGGGGACTGGACCGGACCTCGTCCCCCCTCTTCAGTTGCTAGGAGATGTTCCTTCTCCTGGTCTTCGGCAGCCGAGGTATTAACCTCAGCCATAACGCCGTCACCCCCGCCGCCGGTGTTTGGCTCAGAATGAGCCAGGCACGATAACACCTCCGCGGCCTCCTTCGAGACCTCAGGAGGCGTAGGTCAGGGGGCAGAGACTCCCCGTCTGAGATTTGGTCGGTGGGGAGATCGCGTGGTGGGCTGCAAATTGAAAGACGTTCGCCCATTTAGCATTAAAAGCTCTAAATAAGTGACCCAGAGGGTCTTCGGATTCATACCTCTGGGCTGGGGCCTTGACCCTTGGGTTCCTTCGGGGAACCTTATCAAAACCCTCGGACTCCTTATCGGAGTCCGAGCTATTGTCGGCCAGGACTGCCTTTGTCCGCCATGTCCTCTTCGGGGCAGATGGAGGTAGGTCCTCTGCGGTGTCCACTGACGCCGCCCTTTTCCTTGTGAGGGGGGAGTTGCACTCCCCTTCGTCCTCGTGCTCTTCCTCGTGAGTGGAAGAGGCATGGGTCTCCCCGGACTTAGCATCCGGAAGGCCCCTTAGACGAAGACCCTCTCGGGCCTCCTTCTTCTCCCCTTTCTTCTTCTTGTCCTTCTTCTCTGGCGCCGAGTATGGCGCCAGGATGAGCATCTCCGTCAACAGATCCGACCGAGGGTCTTCGGGATGCGGGGCCGGACAGTCAATTTGCAAGGCCTTGCTCAGCCATTTCTGTGAAGATGAGGGAGAAGGGGTTCAACTCTTTGTCAAAAAACAGAGCCGGAGAATTAAAGTTTTGTCATACCTTGGCAGCAGGGGTTTTGGCGTCGAGACCGATGTCCTCCTCCTCGGCCGGCCAGCTTTTCTGGGGCTTGAATAGCACTTTCCACAATTTCTCGTGGGTAGTGCGGAAGAATTGGCGCACGGTGGCCGGGTCCTTGAGCTGATGAGCCCACATTGGGGAGGCCCGGTGCTGGCAGCGGAGGAGACGGCGGTGGAGCATGACCTGGATCACGTTGACCAGCTCAATTTTGGCCTCAATCATCGTGGAGATTCGCTTCTGTAGCGATTTTACCTCTGCAGCCGACCCCCAGTCAAGACCTTTCTTGAGCCACGAGGTTAGCCTTGCGGGGGTGTCCGGATCTGAACTCGGCAGGAGCCACCCAATCCGCGCTCCTTGGTTCAGTGATGTAGAACCATTCCTTTTGCCAGATCTTGACCGTGTCGATAAAAGTGCCATCCGGCCACTCGACACGGGGGAGCTTGCTAATTACCGCCCCTCCACAATCCGCATGCGCGCCCGCAACTGTCTTCGGCTTGACGTTGAACACCTTGAGCCACAGGCCGAAGTGCGGCTGTACCCGCAGGAAGGCTTCGTAGACGATGATGAACGCCGAGATGTGCATGAAGGAGTTTGGGGGGAGGTCATGGAAATCTAGCCCGTAAAAGAACATGAGGCCCCTGACAAAGGGGTGGAGCGGAAAGCCCAGTCCCCGGATGAAATGGGGGACGAACACCACCCTCTCGTCCGGCTTCGGTGTGGGAACCACCTGATTCGCCTCTGGAGCGCGTTGGGCGATGTTGGCGGAGAGGTAGCCGGCACGCTTTAGCTCCCGAATGTCGCTGTCGGTGATGGAGGAGGCCTCCCACTTGCCCATGGAGCCTGAACCAGCCATGGCCGAACTCGGAGGGAGGATTGAGGAAGCACTGGATCTGGGCTCTCGGAGCTTGGGAAGGTTGAGGAGGCAAAGGGTGTGAATTTCTAGCGTGAATAGGCCTTGGGGGCTTCCTCCCTTTTATGGGGTGCCGTAATATCAAGAGCCTCCCTTTTACTGTGCCGCAGGCCGCGCCACTTCCCGAAACAATCGTGCCATTGTGCGCGCGTGGGATAACCCAGGGCGTTGATCATATCCCGTAAGAAACGGGACACAATCTACACATTGATAAGACGTGCCAATGGAGGAACGGCCTCGAACCACGAATCGAGTTTTTGCAACCGGCTCAGCGGTCGTGATGGGCCACGACCCCTCGTCAGAAAGGTTGTTAGGAAATACTATTCACATTTTGACGTTCGGCCTTCGAGGCTAAGCGACTTATGGCGTCCGGATAACTTCATGTCATTGGCGGCCGGACTAGAGCCAGCCGATCATAAAGGGGGAAAGAACTCACCCCGCAAGCCGAAGACTCTGATCACGCGAAGCTGCTAGTGTCATGACCCCTGGCGTTGGGGGCTAGTTCGGGGGCTACCGAGGGAGTCCTGGACTAAGGGGTCCTCGGGCCGCCGGCCTATCTCTCATAGGCCGGCTTGGTGGGCCGCTCTCTGATTATCTCAGGAAGGACCGGGATATGCAGCGACCCCGTATTCTAGAAGGAAACCTCCAAAGACGCGGCGTGCACTCCAAGTCAAGATGAGGGGATCAACGTCTTTACTTCCGGCTGGAGACTTATCATGTGTAAACCCTAGGTACCCCCGGTGTCTATATAAACCGGGGGGTTTAGATCGTAGAGGGCAGACAAGCTCATCTAGGGTTTTGGCTACTTGATCTCGTGGTAGATCGACTCTGTAATCTTCATACACATCAATACAACCAAGCAGGACGTAGGGTTTTACCTCCATAGGAGGGCCCGAACCTGGGTAAACATCGTCTCCTTCGTCCCCTGTTACCCGTCGATCCTAAACTCACAGCTCGGGACCCCCTACCCGAGATCCGCCGGTTTTGACACTGACACCGACGCCACAGGCGAGGGAAACATCCGTTCATCACCTCCCCATCGCGTGGATGGCCGAGGCCGCCTCAACGGCGCCCGGTCCAGTGCGAGCCGTGACCCTCCGGCCGCACCCGTCGCCAGCGAGATTGTTGGGCATGCACCTCGTGCAGAACGGGACGGAGCGCCCAGCGGAGCCGCAGCCCCGCAGGATCGGCCCACTGCTCACCAGAAAGCTCCGGCGAGTGGCGCACGGCATCAAGGATGCGGTGACGCTTCTCTTGGTCCTACCAAGAGTCGAGCTACGTCGCGGTCCGCTTCTTTCGACATGCCGAGCACCGTAGACGAGGCTATGGCGCGAGTCCAGATGCTGCTCAACTTCATGCCAGCGGCTGATAAGATGGATGAATGGAGAGCCACCATTCAGAGTTTGATTTCTTTCGTTAAAGAAAACAAGGCCCAGCATGCAGAGCCGTCGCAACGTACGCGAACAGCAGCAACGTCCCGGGACGGCGAGCACGTCGAAGGGGCCACCCCAACGGTGCAATCCCCTCCGCGACAACAGGCCCAGAGGCAGCCGCAGCAAGCTTCGTATGCTGACGAGCGCAACGAGGCGTCCATAGTCTCGTCTGGCCCGCGCGACCGCCAGGATCAACGGCGTGTCCTTGAAGACCGGCGGAAAGAAGACGCGCACATCACCATCGAGCGACGCCGGGAAGCACACCGTCAATCCGACAAGCGCAACGGTCCAGACGTCGGCGACCCCGCGCCCAGGGTTGGCGGGTACCTTCCTTACGAGGTTGGTTGCCCTGCCTTCACTAGCGAGCTGCGATGGGTCCGCTGGCCATCGACCCGAGCTTTCAAGCTTGAGCTACCGGAGAAACACAACGGGAAGCTGAACCCTGCGGAGTTCTTGGGCATTTACACGATAGTTGTTCAAGCTGCGGGAGGAAGAGATGAAAAGGTGCTCGCCAACTATTTCCCTTTGGCGCTCAAGCCAAATGTGAGATCATGGCTGATGCACCTGCCGGAGAATTCCAGTTCGTCTTGGGCTGATCTATACAACGAGTTCGTTGGCGCCTTCACCGGTGGTCATCAAGAACCAGGCCAGCCCAACGATCTCCAAGTCCTCCCGCAAAAGGAGGGAGAAACCTTGAGAAAGTATATCCAGAGATTCAGCCGAGTGCACCGCAACATCCCAGAGATCCATCCAGCAATGGTGATTGCCACGTTCCACTCGAACGTGCGCAACAGGAGGATGCGAGCCAAGATGAATGTCAAGCTCCCCAAGACTGTTAATGAGCTTTACACCTTGGCAGATAAGTGTGCTCGAGCCGAAGAAGGAAGGCGACTTCCCGGAGAGTAGGCGGGCGTCGAGGTGGACTCTGATGATGACGACAACGCCCCCGACCCAAAGGGAAGGAACAGGAAGCGCAACAAGAAGCATAAGGGAAAAGCAGTATTGGCAGTCGAGAGCTCCGGAGACCTCAGTGCAGGCAAGAAGGCGAAAGCCGAAACCCCCGGCAATGGAGCTGCCGCATGCGCTGATTGCCGGGAGGCTGCTGCCGCTAAGAAGACCGGGAAGTCCGACGGGCCGTACTGCAAAATTCACCGCACCATGGGCCATGATCTCCAAGAATGCCGATAGGTCGAGCAACTTGTTGAGAAATAGAGGGCCGAGTACGAGAAGCGCGACAAAGAAAAAGGCCAGGACGGCGCTGCCGGGAAGGGCCATGGCGGCAGAGGAGGTCGCCGCGGCAAGACCCCGCAGCAAAAGGAAAAACCCGCCGGAGGCCGAGAGAAGAAGGAAACAGACGATATGAGTGAAGATGAGGATGATGATGAGGATTCCAGCGACAGGGAATTTCAAAAAGCAACCGAAGCCATGTGCGTTGACAGGGGTGCATCCTTGCATTCCTCTCGCCGCCAGCTCAAGCAGTGGGCACGCGAAGTCAATGATGTGGAACCAACTGCAGAATCTAGGAAGCCACTCAGATGGTCCCGCACGCCTATCATCTTTGACGAAGAGGATCATCCTGACCGTACCACTACGATCGGATGTTTGCCATTGTTGGTTTCCCCGACAATCCGCAACCTCAAGGTGTCTAAGATGTTAGTTGATGGCGGGGCCGGATTGAACTTGATCTCCCCTAGGGTGGTTGAGAAATTGCAGATCCTTGATGAAGAGCTCGAAGCTACGGGTACATTCCAAGGAATCAACCCCGGCAGGAGCCGACCCAAGGGAAAGATCACTCTGCCTATGACATTTGGCGGGGAGTTGAACTTCCGGACAGATAGGATAGTGTTCGACGTCGCCGAAATCCCACTGCCTTACAACAGAATCCTCGGTCGCCCAGCTCTGGCAAAGTTCATGGCGGCATCCCACTATGCCTACAATACCTTGAAGATGCCAGGGCCCATTGGGGTCATTTCCATCCCATCCGACAAGAAGAATGCAGTTATCTGCGTGGACCAGATGTATCGCGACGCGGTAGCAGCTGAAGCCACAGAAATCCCAGCTCCCACCAAGGGCACAGAGAAAATGAAGAAGACTAGCAAGAACACCGGCAAGGACTCCGGGAAGCGCGCCTCTTCGGAGTGCGCTGCACCCGACGATGACCTGTCGGAGAGTTCCGCTAGCAAGAAGACCAGGGTCACCTATCCTGAGACAAAGAAAGTCCCGGCAAGGGAGGATGGCACTGGTGGTACCTTCACCATTAGTGCTACACTTACTAACAAATAGGAAAGCGCGCTCGTTACCTTCCTGCGGGAGAATGTCGATGTGTTTGCCTGGCAGCCATCTGACATCCCCGATGTTCACAGGGAGGTAATTGAGCACCACCTTGCTGTCTGTCCTCATGCCCGGCCCGTCAAGCAAAAGGTTAGGAAACAGGCCTTGGAGCGGCAGCAGTTCATTGCCGAGGAAATCAAGAAACTTGAAGCAGCTGGTTTGGTCAGGTGGGTGCTGCATCCAACTTGGCTGGCAAACCCGGTGGTGGTACGAAAGGCAAATGGGAAATGGAGGCTTTGCATAGACTTCACTGACTTGAACAAGTCTTGCCCGAAGGACCCTTTCCCCTTGCTGCGCATAGATCAAATTGTTGATTCCACCTCCGGATGCGACTTGCTCTCCTTTTTGGATGCCTACTCCGGTTACCACCAGATATTTATGACCAAGGAAGATGAGGAGAAGACCGCATTCATAACTCCCTGTGGCACGTACTGCTTTGTGTGTATGCCCTTCGGGTTAAAGAGTGCTGGTTCGACCTTCGCCAGGGCTGTTCAAATTGGTTTTGGACCTCAGCTGCATAGAAATGTCGAAGCCTACATGGATGACATCGTGGTCAAGACCAAGGATGAAGCCACTCTCATACAAGATCTGGAGGAAACTTTCGCAAACTTGCGCAAGATCAACTTGAAGCTCAACCCTGAAAAGTGTGTGTTCGGTGTCCCATCCGGCAAGCTGCTTGGGTTCTTCGTATCTCAGCAAGGAATAGAAACCAATCCTGACAAGATCAAGGCGATCGAACAGATACAGGCACCCAAGACCATCAAAGATATCAGACGCTTGACCGGATGTGTTGCCGCGTTGAGTAGGTTCATCTCCAAGTCCGCTGAGCGTGCCTTGCCGTTTTTCAAAATCTTGAAGAAGGCTGGCCCAATGAAGTGGACCCCGGAGGCAGATGCAGCGCTGCAAGACCTGAAGAAATACCTATCCTCTGCTCCCACCTTGGTCACTCCTAAACCGCAAGAGCCATTGCTGCTATATTTGCAACGACGAATCAAGTGGTTAGTGCAGCGCTGGTGGCGCAGTGGGGAGTGGATGGAGATCCAGCACCCACTGCTGATGCTGCCGGGAGCGAGAAAGAAACATCCGCGGCAGGACTCGACACAGATCAAGAGGGATCTCATCAAAGGGTTGACAGCGAATCAAAAGAAGTGGCAAAGAAGAAAATGGTGCAGCGGCCCGTGTACTTTGTCAGTTCCCTGCTACAGGGGGCTAGATCAAGGTACTATGGAGTACAAAAGCTGATCTTCGGCCTCATCATGGCCTCGAGGAAGCTGCGCCACTACTTCCAAGCCCATGAGATAACAGTTGTCACCCGTTTCCCGTTGCAACGCATACTGAGAAACCCCGAAGCCACTGGCAGGATAGTTGAGTGGGCATTGGAATTGTCAAGCTTTGGATTAAAGTATGAGAGCACTTCCACCATTCAAAGCAGGGCGTTGGCGGAGTTTATTGTAGAATGGACACCCATGCCAGATGATGAAGCTCCGGAGACAACCCTCCCCGGCAAAGAAGCACCCAATGATTGGATCATGTACTTTGACGGTGCTTTCTCACTCCAGGGCGCTGGAGCAGGCGTGCTCTTCATCGCCCAGACTGGAGAGCACCTCAAGTACGTCGTCCAGATGCACTTTCCCCGGGAGGAAGCCACCAACAATACCGCTGAGTACGAGGGGCTCCTTGCTGGACTCAGAATCGCGATGGAGTTGGGAATAAAGAGGCTGATCGTCCAAGGAGATCCTCAACTTGTGATAAAGCAAGTCAACAAGGATTACCAGAGCCCGCTGATGGAAGCCTACGTGGAAGAAGTGAGGAAATTGGAGGAGCACTTTCAATGGGCTGCAAACAGAGCATGTACCGCGAGCGGAAAACAGCATTGTTGACCATCTATCGAAGTGCGCTGCGCAGAAGCTTCCTGTGGAACCAGGAACCTTTGTTCTCCGCCTCACTCAACCATCAGTGTCCCCATCAGCGATGTCCAAGAAGAGAAGAAAGCTGAACTCCGGCAAGCATTTCCCGGCAGAGCTTCCCGAAGCCGTTGGTACAGAAGCTGCCAGGGAAAATCCCGTTCCGGTTGACGAGCAGCTCCCGGAGACGAGGAGATGCCTTTAGTCCTTATTGTCGAGCCACGGGCTCCAACCTGGGAGCAACATATAGTCCATTTCCTTCAAACAGGAGAACTCCCCGAAGAGCAAGAGGAAGCCGAAAGAGTAGCCCGTCGGTCAAGTATGTACCGGTTTGTCGATGACACCCTGTACAGAAGACGGCCGAACGGTGTGAAATTAAGGTGTATCTGCCGGGAGGATGGACTGAAGCTGTTGATGGAGATTCATGGAGGAGTATGTGGTTCCCACATTGGATAAAGGGCCCTTGTCGGGAAAGCTTTCCGACAGGGTTTCTATTGGCCCACTGCCCTCCAGGACGCTACTGAACTGACCACCAAGTGTGAAGCCTGCCAGTTCCATTCCAAGAACATCCATCAACCAGCGCAAGCCCTGCAAACAATCCCTCTATCATGGCCATTCTCGGTCTGGGGGCTCGATATCCTCGGCCCCTTCCCCCGTGCTGTCGGGGGCTTTGAGTTCTTGTTCGTGGCAACCGACAAGTTCCCAAAGTGGCCTGAGGTGGAACCAGTGAGAAAGGTGACCGCACAGGCAGCTATCAAGTTCATGAAAGGACTGGTGTGCCGCTTTGGAGTGCCTAATAGAGTGATCACCGACAACGGCACCCAGTTCATGAGCTGTGCCTTCATGCAATATATCCAAAACATTGGAAGCAAGGTCTCCTTCGCCTCTGTTGCTCACCCGAGAAGCAACGGGCAAGTCGAGAGGATGAATGCTGAAGTGCTGCGAGGACTCAAGACAAGGACTTTTGATAAGATGCGGAAGAGCGGCAGGCGCTGGATAGATGAGCTGCCGGTGGTTCTTTGGTCCCTCAGAACGACACCAAATCGAGCTACCGGCCAGACGCCCTTCTCCCTAGTGTACGGGGCGGAAGCAGTGCTCCCCACGGAACTCATATACGGGTCACCTCGAGTGCTTGCCTACGATGAAGTAGAGCAACAGCAGTTGCGGCATGACGATGCCACGCTCCTCGAGGAAGACCATCTCCGGGCTGTTGTGCGTGCTGCACGCTACCAGCAGGTTCGGCGCCGCTACCATAGCCGCAGAGTTCACGTCCGGAGCCTTGAGGAAGGCGATCTTGTCCTTCGGCGTGTTCAGTCCGCCAAGGGTACAAACAAGTTGACGCCGAAGTGGGAAGGCCCTTACTGGGTAGTACGAGTCACCAGACCTGGCGCAGTCCGTCTGGAGACCGAAGATGGCACCAAGGTGTAGAACTCATGGAAGATTGACCATCTTCGTAAGTTCTACCCGTAAGGCGCGGCTGCCGGGCTCAGTCCCCGGCAGCCACCTTTTGTACAAGCCTTGCCGATGTTGCATGTAACCCTTTGTACAAAGCCAGGCGCAGACCCTGTGCAACAATAATAAAGCTAGGCATTGCATCATATCATCATCCTTACATGCTCATTACGCATTTTTTATGACTGCAATGTTATCGCTTCTAAGTTATGAAGATCTGCTAGAATACTTGATGAAACTATAATCTTTGTTACTGTTCTCACCCTACATGTTTTACCATCAAGAAAACAGGGAAGGGGGGACAAAGAAACAAGGATGGCGGCCCATCACGCTCGAAAGGAAGATACTGCTTGGAAAAGATAAGTATATCGCATATTTCCAGTTCAGTACTTCTCGATTTCTCAAGGAAACCCTTAGTATCTCCCTCGTTGTGGGTAGTGGGGTCCTCCACGTGGTGAAAACCCTTGCCGGGACGAGCCGCCCCCTGTTTTTTGATCAACAACTACGAAGGGCTGCGCCGACACCGGCAAGGAGCTCTACCGGGGAACAACGCCAACCTATTGCCGGGGGCTCGTTTCCCTTGGCACCTGTGGTTAAGTTGTGGCCCGGCAAGTGGCTCAGTGTAGGAAGGACCAAACATCCCAAAACAGCATAAACAGGGAAAGAAAAGGATAGTACTTGCAGGAAGAAAATGGCGCCTTTACTCTTATTCATTTTTGATACAAGCGGGATAAATATTGCATAAGAGGGCACTCCTTTTTAATAACTCTTTGTTTGGCTTTCTCCCCTAGGGGAAGATTACAAGAGAAAAAGAGCAAAGGGAGGGCCCCAACAGAAGCCCAGTCTGACCCCGTCAGGACCAGCATTGTGCGAACGGCAGGCCCACTGGAAAGGAAGACGAAGCCGAAGTCCACGAGCCTGCCGGGGTCCAGCTGAGAAGAAGAGGCGGTGCCCAAGTCAAGAACCCCCGGCAAATTGCTCTGCCGGGAGGAGGAGGAGGAGCGCGATGATGGTGATGGTGCGGCCGACGATCAGCTGGAGCCCAGGTCGTCATACTCCGACTTGATGGCTTGGGACTCGTCATCGTCTTCACCGACACTGTCCTCGTCATCGCTATCGCTCGAGGAGGAGCTTTCGGCATCGCTCGAGCTCTCCTCGCAGCAACCAAGACGGGCGCCCGAACGCCCGTATATCTTGACGGAGAGCACGTCGGCCTCCATCATCTTGAAGCAGAGGACGTGCCCATCCATGAGGTTGTGGACATGGGCGAAGGTTTTCCACCCGCGCCTAAGAAGCATGACGCGACGCTCCGGGTACTCGACATCCACTCGCACAGTGCCATTGCAGCAACCATGCGCCCGCAACAACAGGGCGTGCGGCTTGTCAACCTCCATCACCTTGGCGAAAGGGTGAGGAAGGCGCAGGCGGCTTCGGAGAGGACCACGCAGCTTGATGACGAACTCCAGCGCCGTTCCCTCGGCGTGGGTCTCCTCAAGGGGAGGGTCTGATGGCGGAGGAGGAAGAGAAGCGGCGCTCCGTCTCCCCCGACCACGGGCCCCGCATCGACTTCGGCCCCTCCCAACTCCTCCGTCGCGCGCACTCGAGCCACCCTCCGCCTCCGCGGCTGAAGCGGTGGCATGATCCCGACAGGAACCCCTAGCCGTTGAGGCAGAGGTCGGAGGATGCCCTCGTCCCCTGGGCATGCTCGCGGCGAGCGTAGCTCAAGGCAAAGAAGCAGAAGGGCGAGCCCTGTGGGTTTGCACTAAAGGAGGAAGAAAGGATGGATGAGCATCGCCCCTCGCGACCCCCAATTTATAGGGGAGGGTGTGAGGGCTGGCTCTCCTCCACTCCAAGGGTCGCCGCCCATCTCCACCAATTCCATCGCCCACGATCATGGGCGAACAGGTACCCGCCCCATTGCTCCAATCCATGGCGCTGTGGTTTCTGCCACGATCAGGACTTTAAGTCACGCGCGCCCGTCGCAAACTCCCCGCTATGCATGCGGCGCACGTGGCAGAAACGGCCTGAGGTGGTGGGTCAGTGCTGACCAATAAATTGGCAGTTACTCCCTCACATTGCGCGCCTGTGCATGAAATTTGGGCCTGACCCAACGACACTTGGCGAGCACGTGTGGGCCAGTCCCGGGGGCTCCTGTCGGTGCACTAATACAGGGGTACCCAGCGCCCCTGACTTATGCATAGGCGGTAGAAGCAAAAACCCGGCCAATGATCGAGACAATACTCCAGCAAGCTAAACGCGGCAGACCAAGCCTGGACTACAACGCGCCAAGCACGTCCCCGACGCTTGCCAGGGACCAAGACGTGCACACCTCCCAGAAGACCCGGCAAGCCACTCCCCGGCAGGCGTGAGCCAGCCAGCCACCGCTCCACCGCATCGCTACGCCTGTCACTTATCGATGCGTTGTCGAGCCCTCAGGCGGCTAATCAGCTCTCGCTAAGCATGTGGCGACACATTGGAATGCAAGTTACGCTCGGTTGACACCCGCCCTGCAGCGTGTCAAGACCATAAGCAACGACCGGCCAAGCGGTGGCAAGAGCTTGCCGGGGATGCACCCCCAAGCGCCACCTAGGCAGGTAATCATGGCATTTTGTCCTAAATGCCAGAGTTAGGTATGATAGCTCTGCTTAGCTATCTAATCGATAGATAATGTCTGTTTTGCCATTGTGGTAACCCCTTGCACTATAAAAGGAGGCCAAAAGCAACCTAGCTCAAGGTTGGCAATTCGAACCCCCGAACACTTGTACTCGCATAGCCGCTCTTTCCCCGACAGCAGTCCTTGCCGGGGTTAGGCGCTCTGCGTTCTTCATGTTCCTCAAATCAATCCACCAAAAAGTAGGAGTAGGGTTTTACGCTTAGCGGCGGCCCGAACCTGGGTAAAATGCCTGTGTCCTGATCGTTGCGCCGTCTCATGCTCTCCGCTCTTCGTGCAACGTGACCCCCCTTGCCGAACCACAAGGGACCTCTGGTCCCATAGGTGATCGTGAGCATCCATGCCCCGACACAGGCCGAGAAGGAGCCGTTGCTCGCATACATCGCGGCGACCACACGCGTGATCAGCGTCGTCCTGGTGGTGGAGCGGCCAGAGGAGGGCAGGGCGCTGCCGGTCCAGCGCCCCGTCTACTACCTCAGCGAGGTACTCTCCGCCTCCAAGCAAAACTACCCCCACTACCAGAAGATGTGCTACGGCATATACTTCGCCGCCAAAAAGGTCAATCAGTATTTCCAGGAGCACACCATCACCGTGGTGAGCACGGCGCCACTCGGCGAAATCATGGGCGGCCGGGACGCCACCGGCCGGATCGCCAAGTGGGCCATCGCCCTCGCCGACTACGAAATCCGGTATGAGCTGCGCACCGCCATCAAGTCGCAGACGATGGCCGACTTCCTCGTCGACTGGGCAGAGACCCAGTTCGTGCCGCCGCCTCTGGACTCCATGCACTGGCGCATGCACTTCGACGGATCGAAGATGCGGACCGGCTTGGGAGCCGGCATCGTCTTATCGTCCCCAAAAGGGGACTAGCTCAAGTACGTGCTCCAGATCCTCTTCGCCGCCTCCAACAACGTAGCTGAGTACGAGGCGCTCATCCACGGCCTCCGGTTCGCCAAGGAAATCAGCATCCGATGCATCCTCTGCTTCGGCGACTCGGACCTCATGGTGCAGCAGGTCTCTGGCGAATGGGACGCCAGGGACGCCAACATGGCCAGCTACCGCTTCCTCGTCCAACAGCTCACTGGCTCCTTCGAGGGTTGTGAGTTCCACCATGTCCCCCGGGCGGACAACGAGGCGGCTGACACGCTGGCAAAAATCGGCTCCACCCGGCAGGCCATCCCAGACGGCGTCTCCCTTGAGTGGCTACTCAAGCCGTCGATCAAGCCCTCCACTGAATCGGAGTCCATCTTCATGCCAGCTGACCCCGGCGGCCCCTCGTCAGGCTCGGTGGCTTCGTCAACCCTGCCGGCTCCAACCGCCGCATCAGCTCAACCGGCTCCGACCATTGACGCCCCCGCGGCGCCCGACCCCAACCCCGCGGTCGTCCTAATGGCGATCGATCTACCGGTCCCGGGGACTGACGGCTCGGTACCGGGGACTGACGGCTCGGGCCCGAGGGCTCCGGCAACTAGCCCGAGGGCTATGGCTGGCCCCGAAATCAACCCCGAGCCGGTGCCAGCTCCCATCGCGGTTCACCCCTGGGCCCAGCCCATCCTAGCCTTCCTCCTGCGCGGCGAGCTCCCTCTTGACGAGGCTATGGCCCGACAAATCCAACGCCGGGCCCCTGCCTACAGCATCATCAACCGCGAGCTGGTCCATCGCAGCGCAACCGGCGTGTTCCAACGCTGCGTCGAGCCGGAGAAGGGGCAAGAGATCCTCCGAGACATCCACCAGGGCGAGTGCGGGCATCACGCCGCCTCAAGGACCCTGGTGGCCAAGGCGTTCCACCACGGTTTCTACTGGCCGACGGCTCTAGAAGAAGCAAAGCGGCTGGTCGACAAGTGCGAAGGGTGCCAGCACTTCAGCACGCAGAGCCACCTGCCGGCTACGGCGCTCCAGACCATCCCCCTCTCTTGGCCCTTCGCCGTATGGGGCCTCGACATGGTGGGACTATTCAAGACCGCACGAGGCGGCATGACGCATTTACTGGTGGCCGTCGACAAGTTCACTAAGTGGATCGAGGCCAGGACCATCAAAAAGCTGGACGGCCCCACGGCCGTCCGGTTCATCAAGGACATCACGGACCGCTACAGCGTCCCCCACAGCATCATCACCGACAACGGCACAAACTTTGCCAAAGGCGCAATGGCACGTTTCTGCTCCCAGGAGGGCATCCGGCTCGACATCGCATCAGTGGCCCACCCACAGTCGAACGGCCAGGCGGAGAGGGCAAACGGCCTGATCCTGGCCGGCCTCAAACCCCGGCTCGTGGCGCCGCTCGTACGATCAGCCACCTGCTGGATTGAAGAGCTACCGGCTGTCCTATGGAGCCTCAGGACAACGCCCAACCGATCAACCTGCTTCACCCCTTTCTTTCTCGTGTACGGGTCCGAGGCGGTCATCCCCATGGACATAGAGTTCGATTCGCCTCGAGTCACCCTGTACACGGAGAAGGATGCAAAAGAGGCGAGAGAAGACTGCGTCGACCTACTCGAAGAAGCACGCGAGCTGGCCCTGAGCCGAACGGCCATCTACCAACAGAAGCTCTGGCACTACCACAGCAAGCGGATCCGGCCCCTCTCCTTCCGCGAAGGGGACCTGGTGCTCAGGCGGATCCAGCAAACCGCCGGCCAGCACAAATTGTCCTCCCCATGGGAGGGCCCGTTCATCGTCAGCAAGGCGCTGCACAACAACGCGTACTATCTAATAGACACCCAGAAGCCGCAGAAGCGCAAAAGAGATGCCTTCGGCGAGGAGACGGAGCGCCCGTGGAACACGGCGCTCCTTCGTCTGTTTTGCTGCTAAACCAGTGTATGTATGTATCCTCCCTTTTGGGCTTATGAATGCAACGGGTGTCCCAAGCCAGCTCTTGGGGCATACCTCTCGTTTCCTTCAGTACAGATCCATACAAGAGCCGGCTCCCAACATCCGGCTCCCCGGACCCGGGGGCTTGCTGGCTAGCCATGGCACCACTCCCCGAAGACGGTCAAAGTAATGTGAGCTAAGCAAAACCCCTCTCGCCCCGCCCGGCTATAGACCGGCTCCCGGCTATCCGGCCGGCGGGTTGTTGGGGCAGAAACTTAGCGCACACGAACGCCGTTGGCAAGGGGGTCGTCATCGATGGCTGGCCGGGTCATTTACCTTCTCTAACCGGCCTCTGACGTACACGCCTTGGCTAAACGTTCTCGTGACTCCAAAAACCCCACGACCGACTCCCCAGAGGTTGACGCCCCGTGCCAGCTACAGACCGGCTCCCGGCTGTCCGGTTGGCGGGGTCGAAGCTGAAGGGAACAAAGTTTTGGGCAGAAAGGAGTCAAAGGGGCAATAAGCCAGGGACGAGTCGGCACGCATTAAATTTTCTCGGCACAATGAAAAGCGTAAGTTTATATACAAAAGCATAAAGGCCCATGGCCACATGTTCATAACATTACACCCCCAGTGGGTGGAACTGCAGTCTAATCGAAAAGCAGGAAAACAGAAGGACCCTAGCTAGTGGCGGCACCGTCTCCTCCCCCTGCGCTCTCCGCGGCGGCTGAGTTAGAAGCCCCGTCCTTGGCCATGGCACGCTCCGTGTCGGCCCCCGCGCCCAAGTCCTGAGCCGGCTCAGTGTCGACTTAGTCGCCGGTGCTGGACTCGGTGTCTTCGTCATCCGTCTCGCTGGCGCTATGCTCCGGGTCGTCAAAGGCAAGCGCATACTGGTCCTCCGGGATCACCTCGCCGTCTGCCGTCCGCTCCGGAACGTACTCGTCCCACGGAGCAAAGGACACGAGGTCACTGGCCCGCACGGCCAGCGCATCGGCAACCGCCTCCAGCTCCGCATCCGTGCCAACATGCTGGGCCGCGACAAGCTCCAAGTCCAGCTCGGGGTACCACGACTTCGCAACGCGGAGCGCCATGGCCGCTCCGGCACGCGCCGCGGAGGCCCTCTAGGCGTTCACCCGCCCGGATCCAGCCTTCAGCCACCGCGACAGCCGGCTCATGGAGACCGGCTCCACCACGCCTGGCCAGAGGGTGCGACCCAGTGCCGAGCCGGCCCCTTGAAGACGCTTCATGGCCCGAACCACCTCCTTCAGGCGCACTTTAGCGGCGATCCCCACATCGTCCATGGTCCAGGCAGCAAGCCTCCCAACATGGACTCCCAGCGCACGATGTTCCTCACGGTGCGCCCCCACGGTCACTTCCGTGGCCTCCTGCGTCCCTGGGAAGAGCCCTGAGGAGGAGAGGGGCGTGTAAGACAAAGGAGAGGCCGGCCCAAGCCGACGCACGAAGATAAGCAAGGCAACGAAAACTTACCGGCTAGAAGACTCAACCCGCCTGCGTCCCAGCCGGCCCGAGTCTCGGAGAGGTGCGCCCCCACGGTCACCCGGCGGTCGTGGACGGCCTGCAAAGATCAAAAAGCAAAGAGGCGTTGCGATTAGACTCAACCCGCCTGCGTCCCAGCCGGCCCGAGTCTCGGGGACTACACCAGTGGGTGCGCTAGCGCGCCCCCACTGGAAAAAACTGAAGCAAAAAAGACAAGGACTCCGAGCCCTTACCGCAACGGACTGCTCGAGATGCGCCAGCCGGCTCCTGGCAGCCTGGGCCTCCTGCGCCGTCTGGGCGCGGCAGTCGGCAAACTCGGCAACAAGTGCAGCCACCGCGGCTCCAAGGACGCTCGGTGCGTCACCACTAGGCGCGCCGCCGGCCACGGCCCAGGTCTCCTGCGGCTGATCCCCGCCGGCGGTGCCAGACGGACCCCGCGCCGCGACAATCAAGGGACCCGCTCCCCCTGGCGGCACGGCCCTAGGTGCCCCAGTTGACAGGCGCGCCGCCTCCGCTGACGAACTGGCGGCGGTTGCCCCTCCAGGCGTCGCGGCCTCGATCTCTGGCGCGCCGCCTGCTGCGGCACCTCCCCGGTTTGCCTCTGGAGCCGGGACCTCCGGCACCATGACATCGATCTCCGGCGGCGCATCATCGGTGCCCGGCGGCACGTCGTCAGCCCCTGATGGAGCGTTCCTGCGGTCCGGGTCGGCCTCCTTCGCCGCGCGCGCTTCCTCCTCGGCCTGCGCGTCCGCCTCCGCCCGCCGTGCGGGGTCGTGCGTGCTCTTAGACCTCCTCTCCCTGCCGGGGGAAACGGCTCCCAACACTGGCCAACCGACTCCGCGCGGGCTCCCCCTGGCGCCTGTTTCCGCGCCGCCTCCTCCCACGGGCGGCGCTCCTCCTCGAGCCGCTCCTGCTCGGCGGCCTCCCGGTCCCGCCACGCCTCACGCTCCCTCTCCTCGGGGCCGTCTCGTGCGCCGCCCCCGCCGCCTCGTCGGCCGTGGCCGTGCCCGAAGGGGGCGTCCTCCCCAGAGCACGTGGTACCCTGAACAACGGAATGCGGAAAGAAGGCCAACCAGAAATCAAGGAGAAACTAAGAAAAACTTACCAGATGCTAACGGGGACCGCCCGCCCGACGGGGCCCGCCAGGGCAACCCGCGGCCTCTTCCCGTCGCCTCCGCGGATGCCGCCCGGCTGCCCGCCGGCTGCCCTTTTGGGAGCAGGCCGGGAGCTGGCCGGCTGTTTCCCCGATCGGCCGCGGCCGTGTCGTCCCGTCCCTGCTCGCGGTCGGCCCGGCGAACGCGCTTCCTCGGCGCGGTGGTGTCGTCCCCCGAGACTTCGGGGTCCTCCGGGGCCGCTGCATCGCGCATCTCCCCCGACTCAGCGTCGTCATCGGACTAGTCCCGCAAAAGAGACTAGGGGAGAAACTCACCCGCCGACTCGGTTCCCTCCGCCTCCGTTCCGCCGGTCCCTGACGCGCCGGCTCGCTCCAAATCGGCCGGCTCCACGTCGACGACGTCTTCGACCTCCTCGGGGTCCGAGTCCGGCATGTCGGCAGCCGGCTCGCCGTACTCCTGCAACAAAGGGAATACCTGCCCGCAAAAGAAGCCCCTCCATCATCAGGCTGGGGGAAGGGCACCACCTACAGAGGAAAAAAGGACGCGCGGCTCATCACATACCCGTGGAGCCGGACGGTCCCGGTTATACGGAGCCTTGCCCCACAGCCAGCCGCCTTCGTTCATCTTGGCGGCAGTAATGGAGTTCACCCTCCTCGCCACTTGCACCGCCTTCAGCTCCTCGGTGGAGAGACGGCATGGGTCGCGCCACCCTCCCATCAGGCAGATGAGGTGCGGTCGGCGCTGTAGCGGTTGCACCCGGCGTGCCATCATCGTGGCAAGAAGATCCACGGCCGTAGGCCCCTCCGTCCGGGTCATCACGAGCAGCCGGTCGCAGAGTCGGTCCGATGTCTCGGGCGCCTGGGGCGAAGGCGTCCTCCAGTTCTGCATCGCGACCGGCGGCTGGTTGACGAAATCGGGGAGGTTGATGAAGTCCTCGTCCGACTTCACATTCTTCACATAGAAGAACCCATTTTGCCTGCTCTTGACCGAGTCCTGCAGGGGGAGATGGGGGAAGCCGGCTCCCGGGCTATAGTGAACGAGGGCGGCTCCGCAGGCGGTCATGACCGTCTCATCGGTGGCCCTGTTCTTCACCGTCTGCCACTTCACGTAGAAGAGCCGGCAACAAAGGTCGTGGCGCGGCTCCACTCCCAAAAAGCCCTCACAAAGGACGACGAACGTCACCAACTGCAAGATGGCGTTGGCGCTGAGGTGGTGTGGTTGTAGCCCGAAGCGCGAGAGGAAGCGCCGGAAGAACGTGCTCGCCGGCAGGCCAAGTCCGCGGGCGAAGTTCTCGGCGAAGACCACCACCTTGCCTTCCCGCAGGACTGGCGCGTTCTCCACTCCGGCGATGCGCGCCTCCACGTTCTCCGCCGGCGGCAGCTTGCGGCGGTGGCGGAGGTGCTCGATGTAGGCCTCATCAACGTCGCTGCCATCCCAGGCACCTTTGCCCACCATCCGCCTCAGAGGTGGCTCGGTCGCGGCGGCGGGGCGTGCGGGCACCGACGTGTCGCAACTAACATCGGCGGCGAATGGTGGCGCGGCCGATGCACGGATCTCGCTCTATCTCTCTCTCTCTCGTTGCGGGGAGGGCGACGGGCGACGAAGACGATGGGCAGGGGCGGGGGAGCGAATGGCCCCTTTCGCTCCTCCCCCCTCCCATTTAAACCCCACGCGGGGTAGTGGGGAGCGGATCCGACGCGCACGAACCCCACTACTTCCGCCACCCATGGGGAGGAGCGTTAAGGCGCTTGGGGAACGCCAACCGACGGCCCTGGCCGCAAAAAATCCGCGCGCACGGGCCGAGGCCGCGGCCGAAGCGGTCCCCGCCCCACGGCCCGGTCTTATCCTCCGCGTGGCCTGTCAGGCCGCGGCCCGCTACGCTCCACATGTGGCACGTCCTCTCTGCCCCTCGGGGTGACCGAGGTGTCTTGCGGAGCGCCAGCCGGCTGCGAGGCCGGCCGTCTCGATCCCACGCTCCCCGGCTCCGGCCTACCGCTGGCCTCGCGAACTCAAGATTCAAGCCGGCGAGGTCCGCCGCGGCTAGCCGACGGGCCTCCCCTGCTTCGGGGACTACTGACGGGGGGATAACCCCGGGGTAGCCTCAGGCGAGTCATTACTCCTGCTTTTCAAAAATGACTACAAGGCGGGCCGCCTCCCCCTGTAGTCCAGCTCCGCAAGGCCGGCTGCGGCGAGCCAGCTGGCTCGAGGCGGAGTCGCCAGGCCGCCTAGTCGGCAGGTCAGTGCCCTTCATGTCACCACGCTCCACAGGACGATGACTTGACGGGCAACGTGTCAGCAGTGCCCCCGGTACCGCGGTCAGGGCACGCGTGGCAATAATGACATCCGTCGCACGGGAGGACAGCGCCCGCATGGCTACAGTGGAGACAACAGTGCCTCTGACTCCGGCCGACTGTGATCGGGTGGTCGGCACAGTGCCTGGACGCCTTCAACCACTCCATTAACTGCCCCGGCGTGGCTATAGCGTGGCCGGCCGTACCGCCGACCACGGCCGGCTACCGCAAGACGACGCCGTGCCGGGCGACCCGTACTGCGGCGCGACAGGCACGCGCCGATGGCGATGGACAGCCGGTGCCCCCCCCCCCCCGCCGGCTCCCGAAGGGACCCTGCAGCCGGCGGGCCCTACAGGCGACAAGACTCTTCGACCGGGGGTCCCCCTGGCCGGCTAGAGAGGCCGCCAGCCGCCCCCCCACCCGGTGTCGTATATGTATATTGTAATCCAGGGGCTGGCCTATAAAGCCCCCCGCAGCCACCCCATGCAAAGGGAGATCATTTCATACACGCGCGCATCCACTCACGTAGAGAGGCAAAGAGAGCCAGCAGGCCTCTTCTTCCTCCTCTAGACAACAGCTCAAGGTGCACCATTGTAGCCCGCTCGGTTGTTCAACCAGACTAGGAGGACTAGGGGTGTTACCTCCCACGGAGGGCCCCGAACCTGGGTACATCGCGTATCTCACACCGCTTGTCCCCAATCCCGTCACCGGAGCCCGTCGGCATCCTTTGGCCCCAACCACTCTCGATAAGCCACCCCATGGCATCTGTTGTGAGAAAACGACGACAAAGGGGTTGAGTCCGCCAGCTTATCCAACACCGGATCAAGTCGATTCCGGTGAGGCCAGGGGCGGTTAAAGTTCTTAATCTCAAGTATGGGCGACAACTATTTCTTATCTTCATCAGTTGGCTAACCCGGAAATTCACTTGTGGAACTAAGCTGCTCCAGTCTATAACACGGCAAGGGACTCTGGCCCTGAGGAGCAGTGTTCTTGCAATAAAACCAGGTTTTATTCCAGCCATTGGGATGACTCGCCAGTTTTGCTTCGGGAAAATCACTATTCTTCCTTTTTTGGATAGAAATTCCGCCAAATTTTAAACTAGGGGCATTTTTTACTTCAGTCTGATGGTTGATATAGAAGAATTCTTGAAAAAGAGGGACGGTTGGCTCATTTTGAAGGTATACTTCATGAAGGACTGGAAATTGGCAGATGTTGGTCATTGAATTAGGGCCAGTATCCTGTGTTCTAAGATTGAAAAAATTGAGTAGATCTTTCAAGAACTTTGACTCGGGCGGTCGGAAGCCTGTGCGCACATGATCTGTGAAAATAACTTGCCTTGATCAGGCTGAGGAGAAGATTCTTCTTCAGGTGCCTGCCAGTCGATTTCAGCTCGAGCCGGCAAAAGACCCTGACTTACAAGGTCCTCTAACATGAGTACTGACACTTGCGATCTAACCCAACCACATGCTTTGCTGTTTTTCGGCGCCATTTGAAAATTATCACCAAAGATCAAACTTCAAATCAAGAGAACAAGTAAATGAGCCAGACATGTGGATGAGTCAGCACCACAGGATGAGCCGGTACAATAATGCAAGGCAAAAAGATGAGCCGGCGTTTGCATGAGCCGACCGATGGTAAACGCAGGATTTAAGAGACTTGGCAGTTTTTCATGAATGAAAACCATTTTCCTCAAAGCATGAGAAATAAATGGATCTGATAAACATGGGAAAAAGAAAATGAACACCCTAAATAAACGGCGGGAGGAACGAAAGCACAACATTTGCTAAATCCTACGAGGAGGTCATTACTGATATATGACACTATGGAAATGCGGCGGAAGCAAGGCTACAAATTATTGACAAACGCTACGAGGGCTATTAGATCAACAAGCGCAATCTCCAGTGGAATCCGATGAACTACCGATGAACTGAAGGACAACTAAAAAAACTGGAAACCTACAACAAGAGGAATAAGACTCACCAGATCCAAGAAGAAGAGGGTTCGAAAGTTTGGTGCTCCTGAAGAAGGCCACGTCTGATGCAGTTAAACCCCTACGACGACGGCGGCAGGGATGGCTCTTCTCGCAAGATGAGTTCCGACGAGCTCAGGTGGCATTTCGGAGGTGAAAGGTGGAAGACGAAGTAAAAATGGATCTAGGGGGCCTCGGGGTCTATATATAAGAGGGGAAAACCCGAAGCGGCGAGCTGAAAACGCGAACAGTTGCAATAATTTGTGCCGACGAAGACGCCTAGATTCCCGCGCTTGACCGGATTTGACATAGGATCAAAAGTTTCGCTATAATGACGCGCGTGGATTTCGGGAAACCATTAAGGATGAGGTCAAGATATTTAAACATAGAAGAATACGCTAAGTCCTAAAATTTGATAGATGACCCAGCTATAGTTTGACCCGGACATGCTTTGAAGCGACGGTTGGAAGAAAGAAGATTGTTGGCTCATAGGTTTCAGGATGGAGTTTAACATGGATAAATCCAAGTTAACTTGTGGGCTAATGTTGGGGATATACCCCACGGTATGACCCGGCCAAACTATGAGTCGGTCTAGATCAGATCTACTGGTCCGGGGCGGCTCATAAGTGGATTCATTATGAGGGTCGTAGTCAACCAGAACGTTTAAGGCCTAGAGGGAGACTCGAAGGAGTAGGCCGACTGAAGCTCAAGGCCCAGGAGGTGGCTCATCGAAGAAGGCCGACTCAGGGGCCAGGGCTTGGCGGGCCAGCTCACGGAGGGAGTCATAGAGGAATTTCCTTTGCTTGAGAGACAAGACAAGTAGAGTTGGATTGAGTCATGGGTTGTATTACGACCCGGATTATGTTGTAACCTCAGGGCCTCGACCTATATATAAAGGGGAGCCCCTGAGGTAGAGGATCAAGTAAGAAAACCTCGAGAGCTAGGTTAGCGATTCCGCACCCTTGTAATCGAGATTGTCTTCATCAGTAACACAAAACGTAGGACGTAGGCTTTTACCTCCATCGAAGGGGCCTAACCTTGCTAAACCCTTGTCTCTTGTTCCCGATCAACCTCATCCAACCGACCACCTAGTTGCGATGGCTCCCAGACTTAGTCCTATCGCTAGGACATCTCCCGTGACAAAACCACGGCACCATCCGCAAGAAGCACAAATTCTAAGACCTCTACACTACCATTGGGCTTACTTAGAATATACTATCTTGCTAATGCGGGATATATATTGTACTTACGTTGATACTGAAGGTGCACTTTGGATCCACAATCTACGCATGATGCCGGATAGGACTAAAGTATAAGGGACGTTGATGCGTCTCCAACGTATCGATAATTTATGAAGTATCCATGCCATATTCACCTATGTGGCTCTGATGCACTTTTTATGATTTAATTAGAACTAACCCGAACTGACGTTGTTTTCAGCAGAATTATGGTGGTGTCGTTTTTTGTGCAGAAAATGAAAGCTCTCGGAATTGCCCGAAACTTTTGGGTGATTTTTTTTGGAACATATGAGAAACATTGGAGCGAAGAAACACCGGAGGGGCCCCCTGTTGGCCACAAGCCAACAAGGCGTGCCAGGGGGGTCACAGGGCCCCGGTAGCTTGTGAGGCCCTCGTAACTCCTCTTTGCGTGATTCCAACGCCAAAAAACCCTATAAATAGAGAAACCCTGAGAAATTAGGAGAGACTCTCCGCCTCGTCGCCGCAACTCTCTGTATCGACGAAAACCCAATCTGGAGATAAAACAGTAGTGAAAACAGGAGATAAACAGAGAGAGAGATGCAATCTCGGAGGGGCTCTCGCCCCTCCGGGAGCCATGAAGGCCAAGGACCAAAGGGGAGAACCTCTCCCCATCTAGGGAGAGTCCATGGAGGAGGAATCCTAAGGGGGAGACTCTCTCCCCCTCTCTTCCGGTGGCGCCGGAGTGCCGCCGGGGAACCATCATCGTGGTGATCGTCTTCATCAACATCACCGTCTCCATCACATTCCCTCATCTATCTACGGCGGTCCACTCTCCCGCACCCCACTGTAATCCCCTACTTGAACATGGTGTTTCATTCCACATATTATTAACCAATGACGTGTTGCCATCCTATGATGCTTGAATAGATTTATGTTGTCCTTTGGGTTGAATGATGAACTTGATTGGTTTGAAGGTATGTTTTATTTTGGTGTTGTCCTATGGTGCCCTACATTCCGCGCACACGTGAGGGAATTTTTGCTGTAGGGTGTTGCAATACGTTCATGATTTGCTTACAGTGGGGGGCTAGAGTGACAGAAGCTTACAACCGAGTAGGGGGATTGTTGCGTATGGGAGTAAAGGGGATTTGATGTTTAATGCTATGGTTGGGTTTACCTTAATGATTTCTAGTAGTTGCGGATGCTTGCTAGAGATCCAATCATAAGTTCATATGATCCAAGTACTAAAAGTATGTTAGCTCATGCCTCTCCCGCATATAAAATTGCTAGAATGATTACCGATCTTGTTATCAATTGCCTAGGATGATTCCGCAAACCATACCATCATTATTCCACACTCGCTATTTGTAATATATTGTAATATATTCTAACTCTATTTAGGTCAGCAACTATTTTTCATATTTTAGTTCTCCAATACAATGCAAAGCTATCCTCTTTATACCCACAACGCACTTTTATTTCTCGTTACTAGATAGAAGCAAACGTTCGGTGTACGTAGAGTCGTATCAGTGGCAGATAGGACTTGAGAGAATATTGATCTTACCTTTAGCTCCTTGTGGGTTCGACACTGCATACTTATCACTTTCATCTTTGGAAAGTGCTATGATGATTCCTTGCACTTGGGCATTATCAAGCTATTTTCTGGCACCGTTGTCGAGGAGCAATAGCGTGGGGTTAATATTTTTGTGTATGCTTGTTTGCTTTTATCACTAAATAGATTTTGATTTTCTTTTGTTTCTGTTTTCTTGCTTTCTTTATTTGGTTGTGGGTGAAACAAACAAAAAAATTGAAAAACTAAAAATAGAAAAAAATACTTGCCTTTTATAAGAGAAGCGATTGGAAAGTTATGCATTGGAGAATTGAGGGTCGACCTTGAACACTTGTGTTCATGCTCATGCAAACAATGTAGAATTTTTCATGGAAATTTCTCATAAAATAATTATTCCCTTACACATACCAATGTACCATAAAAATAATGTGCTTTTCATAATATTCATGATGCTCTTCTGCATGTTTCATCTACTATTCTTATGTGAGCATCATTGAAATCATCATGCCTAGCTAAAATGCTTTAAAGAAAAGCGTTTGTTGGGAGACAACCCAACACTTATCCTTTCTGTTTTTTGTGTGTTCACATGATTAAGCTATTGTAGTAATCATATTTTGTGTCTTTTATTTCAATAAAGTGCAAAGTAAAGCCTTTAGGATGACTTGGATGATAGTAGATTTGATCCTGTGCAAAAAACATAATATTTTGCGTCTAGTGCAGAATTTCTATTATTTTATTGGAACGTATTTTTGATCTGAATTTTTTACAAAGGATTGGTATACAAATTCCTCAGGTTTTCCTAATTTTTCAGAAAAAAATAATTGGAGTTACGGAAGTATAGTTTCTTTACAAATCATTACAGACTGTTCTGTTTTTGCTTGCATAGTTTGCTTGTTTTGATGATGCTATGGATTATATCGGGGGTTATAAGCCATGGATAAGTTAGATACAGTACCTTATGCTATAATTAAATAATAATCAATTTATAACAGTACCTAAAGTTTATGATTTGCCTATTATACTAATGGATCTCAGGAGGTTTCTGTTAAGTTTTGTGTGATTGAAGTTTTCAAGTTTTGGGTGAGATACCGATATGAGGAGAATAAGGAGCGTCAATACCCTAATCTTGGGGATGCCCAAGGCACCCCCAAGGTAATATCCATGGAAAACTCAAGCGTCTAAGCTTGTGGGTGCCCTGGAAGGCATCCCCTCTTTCGTCTTCAACACTATCGGTATACCTTACTTGCAGCTATATTTTTATTCGTCACATAATATGTGTTTTGCTTGGAGCATCATTTTATTTTGTTGTTCTCTATTAGATGTTATCCATAATCATGTTTTTCAATAAAAGGTTCCAAGAATTGACTTAAGATGTCACAATTGCATGTTTGATGTGTGACTGTAAAAACATAAACTTTTGTTGTAGTGTTTGAATTTTCATATTTTACTGGAACATGGAAAGTTTGTGAAATTTTCACACAGTACTATCATAAAAAATCTTTATCTTTTCCTAAATTTTCAAAATTGTTTGAGTAACACAAGTACATTTTTTAAATGAATTGCTACAAGCTATTCTGTTTGGTCAGATTGCTGTCATACTTTTGTTATCTACTTATCCTAGAGTTTTCATGGCTTATATTGGTAGATATAAATTGTGAAAATGATAGTATATAGTACCTAATGTTTGAAAATTATTATGCAACTTGTCTTGGCAGTACATGAAGTGTTGATTTATTCTTATGTGTACTAACCTATCTCACGAGTTCTTTTCAAGTTTTATGTGGATGAAGTTTTTGAGACTTAGGTGAAACCGGGATATGAGAGGATTGAAAGAGATAAAAAAGCTCAAGCTTGGGGATGCCCAAGGCTCCCCAAGTCAATATTACAAGAAGTCTCAAGCATCTAAGCTTGGGGATGTTACGCATCTCACCTCTCTTCGTCAACAATTATCGGTTAGCCTATGATGATCATAAGTTTTTATTTGTTCACTTGTGCTATTCTTGGAGCATCTTTTGTGTTTGTTTTTCCTTTTTATTATATGCACCATACTGGTATGAGATAATCCTTGGCTTATTTATAGAATGCTTCATGCGCTTCACTTAAATCTTTTGAGTATGGATTTATAGAATGCTTCATGTGCTTCACTTAAATCTTCTGAGTATGGCTTTATAGAATGCTTCATGTGCTTCACTCATATATTCTGAGCTTGAATATTGGTCTCTCTATTCATTGAAGAATGCTCTATGAACTTCACTTATATCTTTTTCAGAGTAGTTTGATGATCACTCTTGTGCTTCACTTATATCCTAAGAGAAAATGTTGAAAGAATTGAATGTCATAAAATGTGAAGGAGAGGCGATTTCTTATGCATGGTGGTAGCTACACACCCTTTGGCATAAGTGCCTTTTCTTGATATATGAGGTGTCGGGTTTCTTATGGCATTGGCACAAGTGACATTTTGTAGTATAGAAATGACTTTTCTCACTTTTCTTTGTCTTTTTATTACCTTTTTGACACGAGGGCCTTTTCGTTGTGTAGAAAGGGTCTTTTCTCACTTCTCTCAGTCCTTTTGCTTGCCTTTTTGGCATAATTGCCTATTTGCTTGCGTGGCCCATCCAAAGTGACGATATTTTTGTTATAGAGTTAATTTTCATAGTCGAAAACAATTTATCAAAATAATTAGAGATAAAAATTGGGTCGTGCGTAGCTACCACCATGGGTAGCAAATTATTTCTAAAACGTGAAATTATATATGCTTCATATACTTGTACCGTGGGGAGTAGTGACTTCACATACTAAGAGTATAAGCAATACAATTTATTGGAGCTTAGCAAGCATACCTGTCGAATTTCGGGCTCCGCAAAACCCAAAGAGGTTCGAACTCAGGGGCGTGTGCGAAGATCCCCACCAGCTTCGACCTCAAACTCATAGCTCCACAGCCTCGCCGCACCGAACTCACTCAATCGCGGGGAGGAAGACTAACACACGGATTTACCTAGGTTCGGGCCACTGCGAAGCATAAAACCCTACTCCTGCTTTTGGTGGATTGCCTCCCGAGGAGGTTTGTGGATGAACTGATACAATGGTGAGCAACCTCTCGAGGGCGCTAGATTGGTTGTCCGTCTGTCCCCCTCTACGACGCGGCCTAGTCTCTATTTATAATGGCCCGGGTCCTCCTCCCTTATCGCACTGGAGGGAAGGGATCCCACAACGGCCAAATTCGAAAGGGGACAGGAGGTACATCTTATCCTGACGAAAGGTGGTCTTTGCCTGCAAAGTAGCTGGCAGTGACGCGGAGGTGGGCTCGGTGGTGACATCCATCCTGCCGAGCCCGCTGGCCTGGTCTTGTTACACCAGAATGGAAACCTTTGGTGGGATGCCTCGGGAACCCGCGTACGCCCTTGCCTCCTTTGCACCAAAGAGGAAACTGTCTTCTCTGCGCGCGCTGGTGCTCGCCTGTCCTGGCTTGCGTCACCCCCGACCTCCCAAGGCCGAGTGCTGCATAGGGATCTCCGCCCCTCGAGAGGCAACCTGGGGTGGCCTCTTCCTTCCGGGGGTCTTGGTGTAGTCCTCCTCGTGAGGGTGGGTCTCTCGCGAGGGCCTTGTCTTCAGTGAAGCCGTGCCGGGCCATACTTGCTGTCGAAGCAGGCCACGCCCTGGGCCGCAGGCAGGCAAGTCTGGGTACCCCCATTCCCAGGACGCCGACAGTAGCCCCCGGGCCCAAGGCGCGCTCGAGTTGGCTTCGGGGCGAAGCCGAAGAAGATGCCCGAAGCACCGCGCGGCCCAATCGCCTGCGGGCCAGGCCTGGCATGCGATGCGCGGTTGGATGCGGATGTCTCCGCTCCCGTGTCTCCTCGGCAACTGCCCGAACCAACAAAAGCCTGACGCCCGGTGTCGAGCCATTATTGCTTTCCTTCCTTGTACTCTTGCTCCTTCGCCCAGATCCCTATCCTTTGTGAGAACTTCTCTAGATCTCAACACTGCACCGTCCTCCTCCTTGCTTTCTCGTTCTCAAGGACTTCTCGATGGCACCCGCCGGCAAGTCGAAGCCTGAAGCTCAGGGCTCAGCCTCCGCTTCCACGTCGCCGGCTCTCTCGGAGTCCGCCATAGCCAAGAACGGGGACCTCGCCCCGGTGCTTCCGTCGACGGCGGACGGCACCAATGAGTGGGGGCGGACCTTGATATGGTGCGGAGCTCGGCTCCGCGGAGCAGCACAGCCTGGCCAAGTCAGTCTACCCTTTCTTCATCCACAGCATCTTCTCCGGGCTCGTTCCGCCCTTCTCTGGGTTCTTCACCGCCATCCTCGAGCACTACGGGATCCAAGCCCTCCATCTCCAACCCAACTCCATCCTGCTCTTGTTCGTCTTCGCCTTTTAATGCGAGGCCTTCGTGGGCATGAAGCCTTCAGTGGCCCTCTTCTGCCATTTCTTCAGCTTGCAGCTTCATGACGGCGCTCAGCGGTCAGCATAAGTCTCCTTCGTCGCGGTCCAGAGCAGGAACATGCTCTTGAAGGCCGGGAAAAAGGTGGAGAACTTCAAGCACCGCTGGGTCTTCTTGGATGTCCAGGGCCTCAACTCCCGCCTGGAGCTTCCGAAGGGGCTGCCGGAGAAGACTCCTGCGTGGGGCTCCGCAAAGCTCACCGACCCCCGGGCCAAGCCCGTCCTGGAGTAGATCTCCCAAGACATCAGCGCCAGGAAGTTGACCGGGGGGATGATAGTGAAGGATGTCTGCGTTTTGGGAACAGGGGTACCCAGACCTGCCTGCCTGCGGCCCAAGGCTTGGCCCACCTCATCAGCCAAGCACGACCCGGTGCGGCTCCTCTCAAGACAAGGCCCTAACGAGGACCCGGGCTCGCGAGGGAGGCGGTTCCAAGACCAGCAGGGAGTGGGCCTCCTCAGGCCCCCTCCGGAGCGGCGGGGATCTCTATGCATAACCCGGCCTCAGGAATCAAGGATGACGCAAGGACGGACAGGCGGGCGCCAGCGCGCCAGGCGGTGCAGTTTCCCCTTTAGTGCAAAGGGAGCAAGGACGTACGCAGGTTCCCAAAGCATCCCCCAAAGGTTTCCATTCTGGTGCAACGGGACCACGACCACGAGCCCCGCAGGGCAGATGTCATCGCCGAGCCCACCTCTGCATCATCGGCAGCTACTTTGCAGGCGAAGACCACCTTTGGACAGGGCGGGGATGTACTCCTGTCCCCCTTCAAATTTGGCCGTTGTGGGATCCCTTCCCGCCATTGTGATAAGGGAAGAGGACCCGGGCCACCGCTATATATAGAGGCTAGGTTGCACCGTAGCAAGGGTGACGAACTGGGCGAAGAACACTCCACCGCAAGACTAGCAGAGGGCCAAGAACACCACTTGAGCGTCCTCGTGAGACTCCTCACCACTGTACTATTCCATCCTCCATACCTCCTCGAGAGGCAATCCACCAAAGCAGGAGTAGGGTATTACGCTTCGCAGCGGCCCGAACCTGGGTAAATCGTTGTGTTCATCTGCTTCCTCGTCATCGTGCGAGTTCATCGGCCTAACCATCGGGTAGCGAGCTAGGAAGGACGAGGCTGCAGGCGATCTTCGCACACACCCCTGTGTTCGAATCTTAAGGGTTTTGCGGAGCCCGAAATCCGACATTTGGCGCGCCAGGTAGGGGGCGTGTCGGAGTCTTCTTCAAGCTCCGCTCCTCCCCCGCATCGCCGCTCCAATGTCCGGTGCCCAGCAGGCTTCCCCCGGCCACGACGGATCCGCCTCCACTGATCCCACCGCTGCCGTCAGAGACCCACGCCCCAGCAGCCTGGCGCTGGGCGGTCAGTATCAATCTACCAGCGTCGTCTCCACCGTCGTCGCTTCTCACGCCGTCCAAGCACACGGCGGACGGGCGGCGCCCTCGGCACCAGCGTCGTGTCGCACCTACGTGGGAGACCTCGACGCGCACGATGCACTGCTGATGGCAAGCGAGATGCTCCGCCACCGCCCGACGCACGGCGGCCTTGAAGCATCGGCCGACCACATCGCAGAGCTGGCCAACGTCGCGCGGAGGGCCACGGCTCCTCACTCTTCTTCAAGGCCGCAGGCATCAGGCGCTGGGGGCTCGTTCGCTGCGCCTGCCGCCGAGCCCGCTGGCGGCGTCCCCCTCAACCACCGGGCGAGCCCGAGCGGGGACCGACACATGCCGTGCTCCTTCTCCTCCGAATTTCGGTGACCGGTTTCTGGGGGCAGCCCGGCCCCGACGATGGAGTGCATGGAAGAAACAACGGGGCACCCCACGCGCGCACCGACACGCGCCCCCGTAACCCTGCGGACCATCAGCAGCCTGGGTTAACCAGGCCGGAATGCGCTATCCTGCGCAAGGAGCAGGCGGCGCAGGCGTCCGGACAAGCTAGCAACCACGGCGAAGGTGCGTCGGATCGCCAAGGCAACAATCCACGCTAGGAAGCACGCGGCCCACCCAGCGGCAGTGGCCGAGGTAAGCAACTTCGATCTGAAGCTTGTCGCAGGAGAGTCTGCTGGATGCGCGCACAGGGCGGCGCCCCGCCGCCGCCCGGAGGGGCCATCCTCGGTGCCCCCCCGGGCGGCTCAGGAGGAGAGCCGGGCTCTTATGTGGAGCCCTATGTACCATGCTACGTCGTACCTCCGGACGGTGGCGTGGATCAGGCGCCTGCCACGGACGCCAACACCCCCGAAGAGTAGGGAGTACCCAGGGCGTCCTCCCTGAGCCAGGCCTGGGGGCTTCCACCGACGAAGCACCGGGCCTGGACGACGCGAGTGGGAGAAAGAGGGAGTACGCCCCCGGGCCCGTGGGGCACGGCGCAAGCCATTGCCCTCGCGAGCAAAAAACGCCGCGTCAAGCCCCGAAACCTCAGGAGTGATGGCCTGGGGGGAACAGCAAGACACAAGCAGCGCGGGCCACCCGTGGCAACTGGAGCGCCGGCGCGGCCTCGGGAGGCTGGGCCTCACGAGGCCCTCAAGACATTGCTAGGCCGGCGCCCTGGCGCCTCACGAGGCGGCTTCGTCGACAAAACACCTTCATGGCTGCACCGGATGCATTGTGCTCATGTTTGGGCCGCGGGAGCACAATCCTGCGGCCACGCGGGGAACAATGCATCCGGGTTTGGGTCATGGAGGCGCGCAACCGAGCAGAAATGCACGGGATGGCTCTTGACGGAGTTGGGAGCAACCAGGCCGTGTGCCTGGGGGCTTGCCCAGCTATCTACTACCGTGACACTCTCACGTAATAATGAGCGGGCTGTATACGCCCGGAGCCCCCCGAGGACGCGGAGGGGTTCCTTCCCATGCAACGTGGATGCCCTATGCTCAGCGCTGGGGGAAGACGAAGACCGTGACACTCTCACGTAATAATGAGCGGGATGTATACGCCCGGAGCCCCCCCGAGGACGCGGAGGGGTTCCTTCACATGCAACGTGGATGCCCTACGCTCAGCGCTGGGGGTAGACGAAGACTAGCCTAGGTGCCGGACGCGGCAGTTGCTTGCTTCTTTTTGGTGTTCGAATTGCCACTCTTTGGAATGAAGTTTGAGGATTTCGGAACTCTAAATTTAAAAGAAAAGGGGCGGGGATTTTTCTCTCATCGTTCTCTCGTTTTATTGGTCTTGAACTCTCCTTTTTCTGAATTGGTGTTTTCAAGGGCCTGTGCGCCCCGGCTTTCCCCGAGGCACCTCGGGGCTGGAAAGCAAGGCCCTGCCGCCTCAGGAACTTGCATTTTTGGCAGTCGACCCCCGCTCGGGGGCCCCGACCACAGCGCGGCACTGCAGCATGGAGCCTCGAGAGGTCCCAGTGCCTCCTGAGGCAGTAGCCGGCAGGACGGAATGGGGGTCGCTCGAGTGTCAAAGGGGGCTCCTGAGCAGCGCGCCTCAGGAGCCTTACCGATCATATAGCCACTCGCCCCTTGATGTCGTCCTTGGTGATCCGGTCAGCGTCAAGGGTGTCGAGGCCTCGCCTCGTAATTGCGTCCTTGGTGATCCGGTCGTACATTACGGTGGTAGGGAAATGTGCGGGACTGGGACCTGTCGACGTAGAGCCGCTTGAGCGTCAAGGGGGGCTCCTGAGCAGCGCGCCTCAGGAGCCTTACCGGTCATATAGCCACTCGCCCCTTGATGTCGTCCTTGGTGATCCGGTCGGCATCAAGGGTGTCGAGGTCTAACCTCGTAGTTGCGTCCTTGGTGATCCGGCCGTACACTACGGTGTTCGGGAAACGTGCGGGACTGGGACCTGCAGACACAGAGCACCGAAAGGGGCCACCAGACCGTCCCACAATCAAGGAGGGAGCATCCTAGGAGGAACCATGGAATATCTGGACAACCCGGCCGCACCTTGCGACGCACGAGATCTTCACCACCCAACAAGTCCTCCGGGCCGCCACGCGTGGCCACAGAGACCCCTGAGGCCTGAGGCGCCAGGGGAAGCGGCACGAGGGGAGGGACCCAGCCGTGACAAGCAGCAAGGCCACAAACCAGGAGAGCGGTGGCCACAAGCAGCCCCTCGGGAGAAGACACCTCATGAGGGCCCTGTCGGCCGCCATCGCCAGGCCGCGGCGACACTGGCGCCAAGCCACGCACAAGGGAACTAAATCACAACAACAGCGGGCAGGCAACCGGCAATTAAAGACGAGGAAGGACGCAAGCAAAGGTAATACGCAAAAGACTAACGCCCACCGGGGCCAGGTTCTTCTTAAAGTCTTACAGGAACCACGAAAGGGAAGCAGGGGATGCTTAGAGGGAGGAGTCGCTGTCGCCGCCCGCGCCGCCGGCCGCCTCGGCGTCGGGATCGTCCTCCCCGCCGGAGGTGGGCACCTGGACGAACCGCTCCACCAGGGACTCCACGTGGAGGCGCACCTCGTCCCGAAGGGGGCGCTGGAGCTCGTCAGGCACCCGCTCCCTGACGCGCCGGAGGTCGAGCTCCGGGGCGTGGCGGCGCAGGTTGGAGAAGACAAGCGTCAAGGCGAGGTCCAGAAGGTCGCGCGCGTCGGACTCGTTGTCCGCGTTCACGCGGGAAACGCCGGGCTCCAGCGCCTCCACCACCCTCCAGAAGAAGTCAAGATAACCCCCGTCGCCGTGCGCGCATGGCAGCGCGGGGGCTTCCCCGACGAACCGGCTCACCGTGCTGGTCACGCGGCGGGCGATGTCAAGGTACTGCTTGGCGCGTTGGGACTCCAGCATCTTGGCGTGCGCCGCCTCGTCCTGGGCGGCCAGCACGGCGTCGGCCGCCTCCTGGACCTGGGCCTGGAGGGACGCCGTGTAACACCCCAAAAATTTAATCAATTTTTATTAAATAAAACTAGCAAAGTGTCCCGCTCGATGCGGGGCTAGAATTTATACACTTCGGTAATGAGAAATCTTATTTAATTTTCTAAAGAAAAATTGAACCAAATGTGATGACATTACAAAAATAATATCTCTGCAAACATAGTTTTGTCTTAGGCATGGTTGATTTATATTGATATATAAATATATAAGTTATCTATTTATCATTTACGTGCTAATTATACATGCCATACTAACTGTTTTGATGACCAATCGTGTCGCACAGATTATATTTGTGTTATTTTTATTGCCCTTTACCATTTCTTGTGTAGGCATAGGTAAATTTGCGATCGATGTGCCTAATTTCCATTTAAATTTTAATTTAGTGATTTTTTATGTAAGTGTTTCTTAGTTTGTGATACAAAATTAAAGTTGATTTAAGTATTATACATATCCATAAAATATGTTGTGTTAGTTTTTTTTGTCACGTGCAGTAAGAAGCTAGCAAAACCAATGTTAGATTATATTTTGACGTGAGTGAAGTTTGGCACCAGATTGTCCACACTTTGTAGAAAGAAACATCGGAGAGTGGCGTTTTGGCTCCTAGGTGTATATACACCTATTATGAAATACATATAAAAAACACATTTCAAAATGTTCAAAAAATTCAAGAAAAAACCCCGTGTGTACATCCGGACATCCTATGTTTGTACACAAAAATTCGATGAAAAAGGAAAAATTTTGTGGCCTGTATAAAAAAGATAAAAATATGCCTCGTGAATAGCTGTAATCAAGCATCGTAATTTGTCTTTTTTACACAAGCCACAAAAAATGTCCTTTTTCGTCGAAACTTGGTGCACGCATATATAATGTCCGGATTTACACGCGGGATTTTTTCTCGAATTTTTCAACATTTTGAAATGTGTATCTAGACAATGGGTGCATATACACCTATGGGTCAAAGTGAATTTCCGGAAACATCGTCCACAATACTTGCTTCAAAAATGTCGGCGTGCCATTTTTACCCATTGTGCTAGGGCTAGTTTTGGGGCATTTTTGTCTCTTGGGTATTATGCCGTGTGCGTGTGCTGGTAGATAGGATTAGTGAAACTGTTTGCCTTTAGAAACATTGATTATATGTTGGGATTTTCTATAGTATTTTACTTTTTTCCGGTTTGCCCTATGTATATCAGGTATCAAGTTACTTAGTCCCCACCTGTTAGTTTTCATATACTTCTGTATTTTTATTTATCTAATTTTTTGTATTACTTGCCTAAAATATGGAATTTTTTTCTATATCAGAAAATTTGTACTTATGAGATTTTTTATTTACATTTTATTTTGTGTGTTCATATTTTTTTTTATCATTTTTCATTTCCAGTGTATCTCTGGTAGAGTATCAATGCATGCATGTCCTTGCATGCGTAATTAGATGAATGTTTTTGAGAGATTTGTAAGAGATACAACTTGTTGCGCATGGCATGAAAATATAGGAAAATTGATCTATCTATTGTATCCACACGCGTAAGGGGTTAAGCTGATTATTGCTTGATGTGTAATGTGAGCATGCATACGTTGGCTGAACTAAAAGGTTTATTGGTTTAGACCGTCCTCAACATACTCGGGCCATGGATCATCGCTACTTCTAATCGAAGAAATTATGGAGGAATTATTTTCTCAACCATTCTTGGAGCACAGATCATACTAACATAAATCTATGCATGTATGATGGATCCATCCGTCCAAGGATGTAACATCACACGTATGGGCGAGATAATAGACAGAAGTCAAAGAGAGAATATTTCCGTCGCATTGCAATGGTGGATAATTTTTACCAATTATACCTTCATTCGGTTGTTTCACTCTAATTGGTCAATGAGACGCTAGAGCGCTCGATAGGCCCAAGGAACAATATCGGAACATTGCCAGAGGACTCAATCGGGGTACTATAAAAAAATCATGCTTCCATATATATTAGTGAAGAATGCATGCAACATATAGAAAGGCATTAGGCGACGTCCAGTGCTTGTGATAATGCATGTATATTTGTTTTTCATGCATCAACATAAGCACGTACATACATGCATGTAGAAAGGAATAGGCCCACGTCATGCATGCATGTAGATGAAGAGAGTCCTATGCATGCACGTCACATATAGTTTTTTTAAGAATTCCTATCTCCTATGCATGCACGTCACGTGAAGCTATTTCTTTTAACTCTCACAATTCACATCTCCTATGCATGCACGTCAGGTGAAGTTATTTTTTTAACTCTCAGGTAACGCTATCAAGTGTGTCAATAATTACGTAACGTGTGAACGAATCTTTTTTTCATAATGGCAATGGTGGGTAATTTTGAGTTAAAAGATATCTAATGGCTATAAGTTTTTTGTCTATTAAATAAATGGTCAGATGTTTCTGATTATTGTGGGATTTTCTAACTTAATTCTCTTTTTTCTAGTTAGCCCGTCAAACACTTTTTATATATAATAGATAACAGATAGATGTTGCTAGAAATAATTATTTTCTATTTTCTGGTTTTTCTAATGATTTTAGAGCCACTCCTTTTGTCTGTATTTCAAGAATTCTCCTCTACTATCTGAAACTTTTGAATAGTTTTGTGTGGCTTGAATGTTTCATTAAATCATTTTATTTCATTTAGTAAAACCAGTGGAATAATTTTTATAATAAAAATTTGCCAAGTTTTAATTCCTTTAATAGCTTTTTCACCCTTTTAAAGGCTCCTGTTGCACTGCAACCCTTTCATAAACTCAATTTTAAATTCCACAAAAAATTGTATAGGTCATGTGATGTCCCTAGATCACTTTTATGCAAAAACCCAGCTGAGTGTTTTGTAAAATTTGAGCAAACCATCCACATTTGTATTCTGGTCCAGTTTGGTGGTTTGTACTGCAACCATATTTTATCTTGCTCTAGTTGCCTTGGGGATTTTTCCTTCTTGAAGTCCACCATACCAAACCCTTAAGTCCAGGAGATCAGCCTCATTAGGATGTTCTAACCACATGCAATAATGCCCCATAGTTTCTGTCCAGAAACCAAGATTTGCAAAACTTACACTAGCAAGTTTTAGCTTTTCCCAAGATAACCTTGCCATCATGTTGTGCATCTAAGGAGACCACCACCTGGTGATTTTGGTGGCCAGAGAAGTCCCCTAGGTGACCTTGGCATTTCATCAAACACCTAGAGTGCATGGCCAGATTTGGCATGATCCAAAGATTACTTTGGGAAGTCACATTCCTGGCCAAACCAGCATGTCTATTAGACTTATTTAACCCCAATAAATGATCCTGTTATGTTTCATGCCCATATAAGCCCCTTAGCTACCCCTGGCATTGTGTCGAGCAATTGGTGGGCATGTGCAGAGCGCGGCCAGAGCGCGCGTTTTGCACGTTCGACGCCCGAGCCGCCGCGCCCACCTACCGCCTCTCCCCGAGCTTATCCCGATCCCCTACTTCTCTCCGCGTCACGCCAAGCCCCCAACCGACCTCCCCCACCAGCCTCTGTGGCGCAGCGCCACCTCCGCAAGCCGCCACTGCCGCCGCCAGAGCCTGCCATGGACGGCGCCGCCCAAGCCTTCCCCGCGCGCCAGCTGCCCTCTGGAACAGCTCGAGCTCATCCGCGAGCTCGTCTGTTAGCACCGACCAGCGCCACGTCGCCTGCAGCCACAGTGACGACTCGCCGGCGTTATTATCCGCGGCCGCCACCGAACCGACCTAGTCGTGCTATAAATAGAGACACCAAGCTCTCGGCCGAAGCATGAGTCCTCCACTGCCCCTCGGGATCCCTCCTTAAGAGCTAATTGAGACCGAGAGGATCTTCTCCCTCGTCTCCGGCAACAATGGCCGCCGTCGCCATCCGGTCAAATTCGACCTGCCCGGAAGCCTATTCCCTCCCTAAAGCCCCTGGACTTCCCCTGGATCCTTCCCGAGGCCAATTTTAGCCATAGGAGCACCAGAGAGAGATACCCAAGTTTTGGCTCCGCCGGAGCTTTTCGGGTGAGCTCGCCGCCGGTGATCTTGCCCACTCTGGCGAACCCGCAGCCCCTCCACGGGACCCCCATGAACTCCTGAGCATCCTCATGTGTTCGCCCCCTCGCGTGAAGCTCCCCCTCGCCGGCGTTGGTCGCCGGAGCTCCGTCCCGGCTCGGTCGCGGGAGGAGAAAGGAGGAGACCGGTCAAACCTGACCAGTGGGCCAGGCGGGCCCACTGTCAGTGACCCCCGAGTCACGCATGCGCTCTCTAAGTGGAGACGCATACCGCAGAAGTATGTCTTCCCCTTTCCAAAAGCGTATTTGATCGGAATCGTTTTCTTTTTCTGTTATTTATTAAAATCAGAATTTGACTAGACTTTGACTGGCTCTAACTTTTAAAATAAAAATACAATTGAATTGATTCTTTTTCCCACCTCTCTCAAATTTCACCTAGTTTAATTTCATATTTATTTGAAAATTTTCCAAATTACTTTTCTATACTGTTTTCAAATTGTGTGTTGATTCGAATATTTTCAAAAATAGGAATTTGCAGTGAAGATAAAAACTTTCAAAGTTGTTGGAGTGCTCATCACCTACCTACCCATTGAAGGCAAGCATCTTGAACACTTGATATGGTGAATGCTTAGTTGTTTGGTTGCAGGAATGATTGAATCATGCTTTCGTTGAATTCAAATAAAATTTTGTATGCATATAGTGTTGGCATGTTTCCTCGTACCGTGCATCGTATGCTTGTCATGACTAACTTGCAGGAGCAGGCATAAGTAAAATACCATTACTAGCAGAAGGGTGATCACGTTGGAGCATGATCATGCCTTGTTGGTTATGCATGTTGGAGCATGCAAGGGTTGTGGCCCTGTCCTGGTGTTACTGTTGAAGGAATACTTTGTTGTGCTAACCACTGCAGGAAAAATTAAGCCTCCTGAGTCGACCGTAGATCGAGTCTTGTTCCGGTAACCCCCATACTTGATCTGTGCTGCCACGGGTCCTTCCGCAAGGAAGGTATGGTTCAGTAAGTTGATAACCCATGTCCAGGTACACACTACATAGAGGGCCACGATGAGGGTTTCCACGCATGGACTAAATCCTGTGATCGGGTCAGGGGGCATGGGTGTTTCCGGTTGGTAGCCGAGAGGGGGGCACCCCTTGTAATCCGCACGTATGAATAGTGATCCCATGCAGGACGTTGGTCTCCCCGTCTTAGAGTTTTACCGAACAGATACCCTGGGTGATTCCTGGCATCCGAACGGTTAAGCTGGTGTGTGCTGGTTAGGTGTGTTTTCAAGCCAAAGACCGTAATGGGAATTAGTCGGTGTCACGGTACTGACTAAAGAAATCCTTTACTTGTGGGTAAAGAGTACACCCTCTGCAGAGTTATATCTATTCGAATAGCCGTGTCCACGGTTAAGGACTACAGTCTGGGTTGGTCAAGTGTCGGTCTTAGAGTCGATCTCCGGAGGAAATAATTAAAATTGAGCGTGGTTTATTTTGGTGGATAATTATTGCTGCTACTAGTGTTATCATGAATATGATTGATGATATGATTATCATTGTGGACTAACCCTGTCATTTTATTTTATTTTCTGAGTGTCTCAGGGGCTGGCTAGACTACCCCGGGCATTCAGTTTTATTTTCAAGACCTCTCGTGGCGTCCCTCAAGTTCTCAGGCGGTCCTATCTCGCCACTACTCTTGTGGACACCTGACTGGCATTTCTTTTCAAGACCTCTCGTGGCGTCGCTTGAGTTCTCGGATGGTTCTGTCTCGTCCGATTTCTCTTTTAGACACCCGTTTGGCATTTCTCTTCAAGACCTACCGTGGTGTCACTTGACATCCAACCGGCATTTCTTTTATATTTTCTTTGGATTCTCGGATGGTTCTGTCTCGTCCGATTTTCCATCAACCTTCTTTGTTTGTCGCTAACTCGTTACTTCTGCACATGCTAAAATGTCATCATGCCATGATTCAATTCCTGTCAGCATGCATATAATATAATCCAGCATGAGCATAAGCAAATAGTTTAGTTCATCATGATCATATATTATCTGCTGCATTCGGTATATCATTTGTTCATTATGTTTGCGAGTACATTCCAACGTACTCACTGGCTTGTCCCTGGCTATTGTCTTGGCCAGATTTCTTGCTTGAAGAGGAGCGCAACGACGACAGCCTCGGAACCTAGGCATCGAAGATAGCAGATGCGCGAAGATAGGAGTTATCCAGGTCAGCTGTTCCTGTGGGAAATGGAGTCCCATAGACGCTGATGACACCGAACCGCTTCCGCTACCAACCACTAGAAACCTTTTGTTGTACTTGTAGACCATAATGGTCTTGTACTTCATATTTTGTAATTTTGCTTGGAATTTCTGTATCAAGATTGTGTCTCATCAGCTAACAGTAATCCTGGGGCTGGTGAGCACAAGGGCCATTTGCTGGGAAATTAATATCCCGGAAATCCGGTCCTGACAACCTTGGTATCAGAGCCAGGCTGACCACTGGCTAATTCTATCTTAGCCTGGTCATTATCCTTAGGTTTCCACACCGTCCAAGTCTTTCCTTGTCCATAACCAAGCCTATCTCATCCGATAAGCCTACACAGTGGCCAGCCGACATCTTTTGACACTCGGTGCCCAACCTATCAGTCTATCCATCGGTCGTATGCCTGTGGCCGACACCTGAGTTGTCCCATCCACAAGCGTGTGATGGAAGACTCCGGTGGCTTATAAAGGAAGCCTTGCCCCAAGCACAGCACATCACAGCCCTCACAGCCATTTTTGCCATGTCGAGCCCTAGAATTCATCTGAGAACTCCAGATGCGACCCTAGGTAGTTTTGTTAAAATATTGTGGGACTTTACCCAGAGAACCATGAGTTCTCCACAGCCACCTCAGTACGAGCTGTTCAAATCGAGGATCACACCATTCGTCTCAAAATATTGGGCAGTAGTGCACATCCCTCCCGGAAACCCAAACCAAGATCCAACGGAAGTCTCCTTCGTGGGGAAATCTATGCCGACTCCGCCAAATGGCCATGGAGGTTGCTGCCTACGAAGCGATTACTCGTCTTTGCTCCGCAGTACCCTATGCCAGCGAAAGGGGATATTATTACTTCCCGAGTCGTGCAGCACCCGGAGAAGAAGCATCTTTTCCTGGTGGACGAATAGAGAGGGACCCAGTACTGGCCAACCTTGCCCAGTACGTCATCGCTCAAGAGCGTTTGACCCAGCGAGTAATGGATTATCTCCAGAACCTCACTGCTTTGAATCCTCATATCGCCATTGGCAGACCACTGAGGGCAGACCAGGAAAGACGCGTTCTTCGACTAGTTCATCCGCTTCCCCCGGAAGAGGAAGAATGTGCCCCAGTGCCGGAGATATTTTCTCAAGACCCAGCATATTTTACGTTTGCGCCGTAGACGCCACTATTATGTTTGTTAGCCTAGCATTTATTTATGTGTTGCAACTTATGCATTGTATCCTAAGTTTGTGCTATGAATAAATTGTTTGATTGCACTAGCATGTGAGTGATTTTTACTGTTGTGGTTATTTTAAAATCAATTGTTTTCTCGCTCAGTAAATCTCGAGGTGAGATTTTTATTTGAGACAATGAAACAAATATATTTTTTCAAGACCTAAATTTAAATTCACGCAACACCATGACAGCAGGCTCACAACCACAACCACTCGACCACATACACTAAGTGCAAGGCTGCGTACACATTTTTGCACCTAACTGATCACCTCACTAACACACCACAATTTTTCTGAAAGAGAAATTTGTGGGTAATTATTCTGGTGCAAGTTGCCTCCAGCACACTGACAGCAGTTAGCACCCGATACCGACACTTAATCCTCATGATCACCGCCGCCGCAAAGAGCCAACACTCAAGCAGCAGCATCACGACGATCATCGTGGATCATCGCGCACAAGAGCACCGAGAAACCAAGCAATGCGCCAACCCTCCACAAATCAGGATCGTGTACCAATCCGGCATCACCTCCGCCATTAGAGCCTCGTCTCGAGCTCCTGCAAACAGAAATGGAGGAGAAGGAAGAAGAAGAAGACGCGAGGCCAGGTGTGAAGAAGAGAGAAGCACCGCGGTCATTTTTATAGCTCGAGATCGGTGTACGGTGGGCGAAGTCCACCAGCACCGCCCGTCGCTCGATCGCCGGTGTTCGGAGGCGAATCCGCGAGCAGTGCCGACAGCGCACTGGCCCGTGAGGTGAGTGCACGCTGCGCCGGCAGCTAGCGCGCCGCGCACTACCGCAGTACGGCCTAGATGCCCTACGCGCTAGACGCCGCCGGTGGAGAGAGCGCGGGAAGGAGCGCGAGAGAGAGGAAGAGAGGATAGCCAGAGGTAGAAGAAGAGACTGACAGTGGGCCCCAGGTCCACCTGTCAGCCAGAGAGAGCACCGTGCACTCGGGTACGACCAGCGTAATATGGAAATTTAGAATTTTATCAATTCTAAATTTACCGTGGCCATAAGTAGAAATCTCTCGGTTTCCCCAACCGTAGATTTTTCTCGCAGCGCCAGTAGCCCACTGTAGTTGCACCAATTATCTGCCCACTCACTGTAACCACGACGTATCGCGTGAGCAGGATATTTAATTTTCGAGTTATTACTGCGTGGTAGTAGGAGTAATATTTTTGAAACCGTCCTTAGCAAATATCGAGTACGAGATTTTCTTAAGGGGGGTAGTGTTGTAACACCCCAAAAATTTAATCATGTTTTATTAAATAAAATGTAGTGAGAAATAATTATTTTCTATTTTCTGGATTTTCTAATGATTTCAGAGCCACTCCTTTTGTCTGTATTTCAAGAATTCTACTCTCCTATCTGAAACTTTTGAATAGTGTTGTGTGGCTTGAATGTTTCATTAAATCATTTTATTTCATTTAGTAAAACCAGTGGAATAATTTTTATAATAAAAATTTGCCAAGTTTTAATTCCTTTAATAGCTTTTTCACCCTTTTAAAGGCTCCTATTGCACTGCAACCCTTTCATAAACTCAATTTTAAATTCCACAAAAAATTGTATAGGTCATGTGATGTCCCTAGATCACTTTTATGCAAAAACCCAGCTAAGTGTTTTGTAAAATTTGAGCAAACCATCCACATTTGTATTCTGGTCCAGTTTGGTGGTTTATACTGCAACCATATTTTATCTTGCTCTAGTTGCCTTGGGGATTTTTCCTTCTTGAAGTCCACCATACCAAACCCTTAAGTCCAGGAGATCAGCCTCAATAGGATGTTTTAACCACATGCAATAATGCCCCATAGTTTCTGTCCAGAAACCAACATTTGCAAAACTTACACTAGCAAGTTTTAGCTTTTGCCAAGATAACTTGGCCATCATGTTGTGCATCTAAGGAGACCACCACCTGGTGATTTTGGTGGCCAGAGAAGTCCCCTAGGTGACCTTGGCATTTCAACAAACTCCCAGAGTGCATGGCCAGATTTGGCATGATCCAAAGATTACTTTGGGAAGTCGCATTCCTGGCCAAACCTGCATGTCTATTAGACTTATTTAACCCCAATAAATGATATTGTTAAGTTTCATGCCCATATAAGCCCCTTAGCTACCCCTGGCATTGTGTCGAGCACTTGGTGGGCATGTGCAGAGCACGGCCAGAGGGCGCGTTTTGCACGTGCGACGCCCGAGTCGCCGCGCCCACCTACCGCATCTCCCCGAGCTTATCCCGATCCCCTGATTCTCTCCGCGTCGCGCCAAGCCCCCAACCGACCTCCCCCACCAGCCTCTGTGGCGCAGCGCCACCTCCGCAAGCCGCCACTGCCGCCGCCAGAGCCTGCCATGGACGGCGCCGCCCAAGCCTTCCCCGCGCGCAAGCTGCCCTCCGGAACAGCTCGAGCTCATCCGCGAGCTCGTCTGTTAGCACTGACCAGCGCCACGTCGCCTGCAACCACAGTGACGGCTCGCCGGCGTTCTTATCCGCGGCCGCCACCGAACCGACCTAGTCACGCTATAAATAGAGACCCCGAGCTCTCGGCCGAAGCATGAGTCCTCCACTGCCCCTCGGGATCCCTCCTTAAGAGCCAATTGAGACTGAGAGGATCATCTCCTTCGTCTCCGGCAACAATGGCCGCCGTCGCCATCCGGTCAAATTCGACCTGCCCGGAAGCCTATTCCCTCCCTAGCTCGCTCCTAAAGCCCCTGGAGTTCCCCTGGATCCTTCCCGAGGCCAATTTTAGCCATAGGAGCACCAGAGAGAGATACCCAAGTTTTGGCACCGCCAAAGCTTTTCGGGTGAGCTCGCCGCCGGCGATCTTGCCCACTCTGGCGAACCCGCAGCCCCTCCATGGGACCCCCGTGAACTCCTGAGCATCCTCATGTGTTCGCCCCCTCGTGTGAAGCTCCCCCTCGCCGGCGTTGGTCGCCGGAGCTTCGTCCCGGCTCTGTCGCGGGAGGAGAAAGGAGAAGACCGGTCAAACCTGACCAGTGGGCCAGGCAGGCCCACTGTCAGTGACCCCCGAGTCACGCATGCGCTCTCTAAGTGGAGATGCATACCGCAGAAGTACGTCTTCCCCTTTCCAAAAGCGTATTTGATCGGAATCGTTTTCTTTTTCTGTTATTTATTAAAATCAGAATTTGACCAGACTTTGACTGGCTCTAACTTTTAAAATAAAAATACAATTGAATTGATTCTTTTTCCCACCTCTCTCAAATTTCACCTAGTTTAATATCATATTTATTTGAAAATTTTACAAACAACTTTTCTATATTGTTTTCAAATTGTGTGTTGATTCGAATATTTTCAAAAATAGGAATTTGGAGTGAAGATAAAAACTTGCAAAGTTCTTGGAGTGCTCATCACCTACCTACCCATTGAAGGCAAGCATCTTGAACACTTGATATGGTGAATGCTTAGTTGTTTGGTTGCAGGAATGATTGAATCATGCTTTCGTTGAATTCAAATAAAATTTTGTATGCATATAGTGTTGGCATGTTTCCTCGTACCGTGCATCGTATGCTTGTCATGACTAACTTGCAGGAGCAGGCATAAGTAAAATACCATTACTAGCAGAAGGGTGATCACGTTGGAGCATGATCATGCCTTGTTGGTTATGCATGTTGGAGCATGCAAGGGTTGTGGCCCTGTCCTGGTGTTACTGTTGAAGGAATACTTTGTTGTGCTAACCACTGCAGGAAAAATTAAGCCTCCTGAGTCGACCGTAGATCGAGTCTTGTTCCGGTAACCCCCATACTTGATCTGTGCTGCCACGGGTCCTTCCGCAAGGAAGGTATGGTTCAGTAAGTTGATAACCCCTGTCCAGGTACACACTACATAGAGGGCCACGATGAGGGTTTCCACGCATGGACTAAATCCTGTGATCGGGTCAGGGGGCATGGGTGTTTCCGGTTGGTAGCCGAGAGGGGGGCACCCCTTGTAATCCGCACGTATGAATAGTGATCCCATGCAGGACGTTGGTCTCCCCGTCTTAGAGTTTTACCGAACAGATACCCTGGGTGATTCCTGGCATCCGGACGGTTAAGCTGGTGTGTGCTGGTTAGGTGTGTTTTCAACCCAAAGACCGTAATGGGAATTAGTTGGTGTCACGGTACTGACTAAAGAAATCCTTTACTTGTGGGTAAAGAGTACACCCTCTGCAGAGTTATATCTATTCGAATAGCCATATCCGCGGTTAAGGACTACAGTCTGGGTTGGTCAAGTGTCGGTCTTAGAGTCGATCTCCGGAGGAAATAATTAAAATTGAGCGTGGTTTATTTTGCAGGATAATTATTGCTGCTACTAGTGTTATCATGAATATGATTGATGATATGATTATCATTGTGGACTAACCCTATCATTTTATTTTATTTTCTGAGTGTCTCAGGGGCTGGCTAGACTACCCCGGGCATTCAGTTTTATTTTCAAGACCTCTCGTGGCGTCCCTCGAGTTCTCAGGCGGTCCTATCTCGCCACTACTCTTGTGGACACCTGACTGGCATTTCTTTTCAAGACCTCTCGTGGCGTCGCTTGAGTTCTCGGATGGTTATGTCTCGTCCGATTTCTCTTTTATACACCCGTTTGGCATTTCTCTTCAAGACCTACCGTGGTGTCACTTGACATCCAACCGGCATTTCTTTTATATTTTCTTTGGATTCTCGGATGGTTCTGTCTCGTCCGATTTTCCATCAACCTTCTTTGTTTGTCGCTAACTCGTTACTTCTGCACATGCTAAAATGTCATCATGCCATGATTCAATTCCTGTCAGCATGCATATAATATAATCCAGCATGAGCATAAGCAAATAGTTTAGTTCATCATGATCATATATTATCTGCTGCATTCGGTATATCATTTGTTCATTATGTTTGCGAGTACATTCCAACGTACTCACTGGCTTGTCCCTGGCTATTATCTTGGCCAGATTTCTTGCTTGAAGAGGAGCGCAACGACGACAGCCTCGGAACCTAGGCATCGAAGATAGCAGATGCGCGAAGATAGGAGTTATCCAGGTCAGCTGTTCCTGTGGGAAATGGAGTCCCATAGACGCTGATGACACCGAACCGCTTCCGCTACCAACCACTAGAAACCTTTTGTTGTACTCATAGACCATAATGGTCTTGTACTTCATATTTTGTAATTTTGCTTGGAATTTCTGTATCAAGATTGTGTCTCATCAGCTAACAGTAATCCTGGGGCTGGTGAGCACAAGGGCCATTTGCTGGGAAATTAATATCCCGGAAATCCGGTCCTGACACGCTGGCTCCGCCCTGGCCTCCGCTTCGCCCCTGAGTGCGGCTTCGAAGGCGGCCTCGGCGGTCGCCAGCTTGGCCCGCAGCGCGTCCACCTCTTCTTGGAGTTCGCCGAGCTTGCGCTTCTTGGCCGCAGGCGCCCTGGGAGAAGGGGAGAATCATGTCCGGGACGCTGGGCGAGACAAACCAAGAAAGAAGAAGGCGGCGGAGTACTCACTAATCGACCATGGCCCAGCGCCGGCGAACCTGCGCCGACCCCGAGGGCCCCCCACCGCTGCCTCCCGAGGAGGGCGAGGGAGCCCGCGGTGCCGCGCGCTTCCCCGCGCTTGCAGCACTACTTCCGGATGCCAAGGGAGAGGAGAAGCTAGGAGGAGGAGAGGATCTTTCTGCGGAACGACGGAGGCAAGAAGACACCTCGAGACTGCAATGCCCCCCCCCCGCCAGGGGCAGGGCAGATTTATAGGCGTATCCACAGCCGCGAATCATCGTGGGAGGGCACGCGTCGTGCGCCCCTCGGGCGCCGCGAGGCGGTTCGACCGGCGCAGCCCCATCCGTGTCGCCTCGCCTGCCGGTTGTCGGGTCACATCTGCGTGGCCCGAGGAGTGGAAGCCCGAGGGAGCATCAGCATTCAAGGAAGGGTAATGATGGCCGGCGCTGCACACGGGTGTCGCATCAGTTTGACTTGGGGCGGTTCCTGACACCCTCAGGGAGCGGGGGCGACGCCGCCCAGGCACACTACATCAACCGCACGACGCGCGCCAGTCCTGTTCCGCAGGCGATTGGGGCCCGCGGCGCTTCGGACAGTCCTCAGGGCTTTGCCCGGAAGCCAGCTCGGGCGCGCCTTGGGCCCGGGGGCTACTGTCGGCGTTCTGGGAACGGAGGTACCCAGACCTGCCTGCCTGCGGCCCAGGGCATGGCCCACCTCGTCAGCCAAGCACGACCCGGCGCGGCTCCTTTCAAGACAAGGCCCTCGCGAGGACCCGGGCTCGCGAGGGAGGTGGCTCCATGACCAGCAGGGAGTGGGCCTCCTCAGGCACCCTCCGGAGCGGCAGAGATCTCTATGCAGAACCCGGCCTCAGGAGTCAAGGATGTTGCAAGGAGGGACAGGCGGGCGCCAGCGCGCCAGGCGGTGCAGTTTCCCCTTTAGTGCAAAGGGAGCAAGGACGTATGCGGGTTCCCAAAGCATCCCCCAAAGGTTTCCATTCTGGTACAACGGGACCACGAGCCCCGCAGGGCGGATGTCATCGCCGAGCCCACCTCTGCATCATCGGCAGCTACTTTGCAGGCGAAGACCACCTTTGGACAGGGCGGGGATGTAATCTTGTCCCCCTTCAAATTTGGCTGTTGTGGGATCCCTTCCCGCCATTGTGATAAGGGAAGAGGACCCGGGCCACCGCTATATATAGAGGCTAGGTTGCACCGTAGCAAGGGCGACGAACTAGGAGAAGAACACTCCACCACAAGACTAGCAGAGGGCCAAGAACACCACTTGAGCGTCCTCGCGAGACTCCTCACCATTGTACTATTCCATCCTCCATACCTCCTCGAGAGGCAATCCACCAAAGCAGGAGTAGGGTATTACGCTTCGCAGCGGCCCGAACCTGGGTAAATCGTTGTGTTCGTCTGCTTCCTTGTCATCGTGCGAGATCATCGGCCTAACCATCGAGTAGCCAGCTAAGAAGGGCGAGGCTGCAGGGGATCTTCGCACACGCCCCTGTGTTTGAATCTTAATGGTTTTGTGGAGCCCAAAATCCGACAAAGGAGTTTCTGGCGCAACGCCTGGCGCCGCTCCAGGCTCACTCGAAGCCTATGTGGGACTACCAGGGCGGTGGGGATGGCATCAGGCTCCTATCCGCATGCCTGACCACCGGGGAGCTGAACAGGGCCGTGGCGACCCTGCTCAATGGCGACCCCGGGGACCTCCCCGAGGCCTATGCCCCGCTGTATTGCCGTGACGACAAGGCCGATTTGGTCGCCGCCATGCCCACCTTCGACGAGCTGGGGCTCTCTCCAGCCTAGTGCCCTGGCTCCCCAGTGACGGTGTCCTCCGACGACACCGCGGGTGCGGAAGACTCGGAGGAGACAGCGGATGACAATCTGGAGGAGGTGTCCCCTCCGTCGCGGAGCGCGCTCCTCCGCGGCTTTGAAGACGACAACGATGCCGGCGAATCCCTGGCTGCAAGTCCTCCGCGATTCGCCAGGGTCCTCAGGGGGCTAGGACCCACTCCTCGGGCCGCACGGACCGCCGGCCGGGCGACCTCGAGGAAGCGCGAGGCTGGGCCTCCTCCGGAGCGCCCCCCTCGCGCCAGTAAGACGACCAAGGCGCCTGCCTCGCCCCTGCCCGAGCCGCGGCCTGGGGACGAGGTGGCCGCGGCCGGGGCGGGTATGGCTTCCCCGGTCGCGGCCCTTGCGGGCGATGCCTCTGCTTCCCTGCACGGTGGCGCCTCCTCGGAGAAGGGAGAGGGCATTCCCGCCTTCGTCGAAGTGGAGAAGAAGAGGAAGTGGGTTGACGTCGAAGAGTAAGTAACCCTGCTTGGTTTTCGGCCGCCCGCAGGTGGCTCGCGTGCTCACGGTCCCTTCTTTGCTTGGTAACCAAGAGTGCCGCCGTGCTGAAGGTGAAGAAGAAGAAGGCGGGCGTCAAGCCGAAGATGCTTTCCGACGTGACGCCCGCTCCTGGCACCCTGCCGGCGCCTGATGAGGAGCCGGATGTCGTGGGTGAGGAGGCTCACGGGGCGACTCTCCTTGACGCGGCCGCAGAGCCCCCGACGCCCGTTGGAGAGGCTGCTTCTGCCCCTGGGGGTGCATCTGCGCTGCTGCCTGAGAAGCCGGCTGGTCGAGGGACCGTCCGTCCCTGCCTTGTCTGTGGTGGTAACGCAGCCTCCGGCGCCCTCAGCCTTCCATGCTTCTGCCCCCCTGGTGGTGGCGCCCGCTGCCGCGCAGACGCCACCTTCGGGCCAGGCCCTGGCGCCCCTGAGTCGTGGCCCTGGAGGGGGCCTACGCCGCTCTGGATCAGGTCCGGGACGGTCTCCGGAGCGCCGACGGTCGCCTCGCGAAGGAGCGCTTGGGGCTCCGTTCTGGGTGGCTCCAGGCCGACGCCGCTGCCATGGCAGTTTGGAGCCAAGCCGAGGCCACCGCTACTGAGAGCAGGAAGGAAACCGCGTTAGGCAAGGCGGCTCGCGACGTGGCGCTGGTCGATGCAGCGTCTGCTGTGAAGTGCTGCGGTGAAGCGGAGGTCAGCCTGAAGGCTCTTCAGGAGGAGAAGACTGCGCTCGTGGAACAGCTCCGCCAGAGGGAGGGAGACCTCAAGGCCTGCGAGGCCAAACTTGCCGACCACGACTCCGCGCTGTCCAAGGTGGTGGCCGACCAAGCCACGGAGCGCTAGCATCTGGACAAGCTGAAGGAGGAAGTAGCTGCGGAGAAGGCTCGGCTCGATGCCAGGGAGAAGGCACTTGATGCGACTGAGGAGAGAAAGGCTGTGGAGCGTGATGCCCTCCCCTCCATCGAGCTCAGGCTCCATCGGGCGCTGCACTCCATCTGCCGGGGGGGATTCACGGAACCCCTGGTAGCTCCTGAGAGCGGCTTCGCGGGGCTCTCTTCAAAGCTCGCCGAGGTGCTCGAGGGTGCCGTTGCCAGGGTGGAGACCGTCTTGGAGAGTGACTGCCGCGACCTCTTCTCCGCGGCCACGACGTGCGTCTTCAGCCACCTCTACCTTCGCGAGCCGGGTTTCGACTTCAGCTCTATGATCCGCCCGGTTGATCCTGCGGTTCGCGCTCATGAAGAAGTTCGCCTGCGTCGCCGTTCCCTCGCCTCCTGCGACTGCGAAGGTCAACGACGACGACGACAATGGCAGCGATGTCGATGACGAGCTCCCCGCGGTCGGGGCAAGCAGCGGTGTCAGCTCCTCCTCCTAGGTCCTTTCCTGCAACATTTATCGTGCCTCGCGGAGGCGTTAGACTTGTTTGCGTTTTCGAAGACATTCAATGTTTATAATGACTGTTTAGATTATGTGGTTTCCTTCCTCGCCTAGCCTCCTTCCTGTTTGCTGTGGTGCTCTACGTCGGCAGGGCCCGATTCCGCGCATACCTCAACCGCCGTTGGGGCGTCCGGATCACCAGGACAAGACCAAGGGGTGAGGGGCTACGTCACCAGTGAGGCCCCTGAGTCACGATGCTCAGGAGTCCCCCTTGACGTACGAGCAGCTCTCATGAAGGGAACATGGCAACGACGGGGTTAATTTGGAGATTTGGAGCGCCTTGAGCTCTGCATCGGCAGGGCCCGGTCTCGCGCATACCTCAACCGCCGTTGGGGCGTCCAGATCGCCAGGACGAGACCAAGGGGTGAGGGGCTACGTGACCAGTGAGCCCCTGAGTCGCGATGCTCAGGGGTCCCCCTTGACGTACAAGCGGCTCCCATACCTTTCCTCGCCAGCTTTCGCCTGAGAGGGACGCGTGAAGACCAGGTATCAGGGACCTGGGGAGGTGGCGCGTGCCAGGCCCGGCCTGAGCGTAGCCCCCGTGCAGCTCCCTCGCGCGGGCATCCCAAGGAAATGCTGCGAGCCGGGGCTGTGAGGGGCCATCCAGAGGTTGGATGCAGCTGCTAGGGCGGCCTCAGTTGTTTATCCACCAGCGCGGAGCATGGGGCTTCCACGTTGCGTGGGCATAGCCGCTGAGCGACAGTGTCGTCCGCCAGCACGAAGCATGGGGCTTTCACTTGGACGTGGGAAGGGGGGGGCTCGGCTCCTGAGCCCCCCGGGCGTGTACAGCCCATTAAGTTCATACGCGTGGCCTACACGGTAGAACTGGAGGTGTATTTGGGCACCCGTGAGCCAGCGCGGGTCTCACGGGGCCCTACCTCAAAGGCGGGTTGCGCCTGAATCTTCTGGTAGGAGGTGCCATTGCAATCCCTGTATATTTTTGGAGAAACCTGCGCCGAATGAATTTCCGGGGGCCATTGCATGAGAAGGCCAAACACCAAGGCCCCTGGAGGTGACGTGAGCGGGGCTGGCCCTCCAGACAGAGCTCAACCATTGGCTTTATCGACGCTGCAGGGACGGACCCGAGCTCAGACGCCGTGCCCAGTCTTCTCATGTGACAACCCCAAGGAGAAAACACCCGGCGCGCGGCTCCCGTGCCGGCGAAACGCCGACTGTGGTGGCAGGAACCGTGCCGCATGCCCTGACTCACCCACTCCCGATTAGCTCATGCGAGGACGTAGCACCAAGGGCCACTGGAGGTGACGTGCACGGGGCTGGCCCGCGAGACAGAGCTCGACCGCTTGGATTTGTCAACGCTGCAGGGACGGACCCGAGCACAGATGCCGTGCCAGCCCTTAATCACAAGGCGGTCGAAGGCGGGATTGGTAGGGCGCGGCGGCATTCATGGTGGCGAGGCACCGAGCATGCAGTTTGAAATACTTAGGAAATTTATCAAATGCATAAGAGGTTCTGATACAAGCGCAAACGACACGGCTGCAGGGACGGGCCCTAACTGCCTGAGGATAATGCAGCCCGATGGGCGCCCTCAATCGGAACAAACAAAAAAGTTACCTGGTACGAACCAAAAAGTCACCTGGTAGCGGTACCGCTGAAGCGTCGAGGTAGTCGTTGGACCCAGGCCTTCATGCGCCCGACGCCTCCGGAGGCTCGGGGTCCTCACTAGGACCTGGCACCTCCTCCAGGACCGCGCGGCGCCGCGCTGGGGAGGAGGGGGTGGTGCACCATGGGCCACGTCACCCGCCAGAGAGGGCGGGGGACGGAGCGAGTAGGAGAGCGCCGTGGCGTCGCCGGCAACGCTGACAAGCTCCGCGATGCGCCCAAGCTAGTCGTCGTAGCGGTTGGCGGCTGGGCGGTAGCGCAGCAGCTCGCGCACCATGAGCAGTGCGGCCGACCCGTGCGCCTGCCCGGGGCGAGCGTGGGAGGACGACCCAGTAGCTGGAACGATGGACGGGGTGGCAATGCGGCCGTCGCGCCGCGTGGTGACCGGCTGCGAGGAGTCCTGCTGCTCGCGGGCATCTGGGCCCGTGGCGGCATCGGCCGCGGGAGAGGCAGATCGACGCGCGGCGGTGCGGCCCACTGGCGCTGTCTGGGCGACACGAGCAGCCTGGCGTTCGGCGCGTGCTCGGCGAGCGTCAGCCATCGGACCGTTGAGCGGAGAGGGAGCGAAGCTTGAGGAGAGACTTCGGCACGCCCACTACCTGGCGGGCCAAATGTCGGATTTCGGGCTCCGCAAAACCCAAAAATGTTCGAACTCAGGTGCGTGTGCAAAGATCCCCACCAGCTTCGACCTCAAACTCATAGCTCCATAGCCTAGCCGCACCGAACTCACTCAATCGTGGCGAGGAAGACTAACACACAGATTTACCCAGGTTCGGGCCGCTGCGAAGCGTAAAACCCTACTCCTGCTTTTGGTGGATTGCCTCCCGAGGAGGTTTGTGGATGAACTGATACAGTGGTGAGCAACCTCTCGAGGGCGCTAGATTGGTTGTCCGTCTGTCCCCCTCTATGGTGCGGCCTAGTCTCTATTTATAATGGCATGGGTCCTCCTCCCTTTTCTTGATATATGAGGTGTCGGGTTTCTTATGGCATTGGCACAAGTGACATTTTGTAGTATAGAAATGACTTTTCTCACTTTTCTTTGTCTTTTTATTACCTTTTTGACACGAGGGCCTTTTCGTTGTGTAGAAAGGGTCTTTTCTCACTTCTCTCAGTCCTTTTGCTTGCCTTTTTGGCATAATTGCCTATTTGCTTGCGTGGCCCATCCAAAGTGACGATATTTTTGTTATAGAGTTAATTTTCATAGTCGAAAACAATTTATCAAAATAATTAGAGATAAAAATTGGGTCGTGCGTAGCTACCACCATGGGTAGCAAATTATTTCTAAAACGTGAAATTATATATGCTTCATATACTTGTACCGTGGGGAGTAGTGACTTCACATACTAAGAGTATAAGCAATACAATTTATTGGAGCTTAGCAAGCATACCTGTCGAATTTCGGGCTCCGCAAAACCCAAAGAGGTTCGAACTCAGGGGCGTGTGCGAAGATCCCCACCAGCTTCGACCTCAAACTCATAGCTCCACAGCCTAGCCGCACCGAACTCACTCAATCGCGGGGAGGAAGACTAACACACGGATTTACCTAGGTTCGGGCCACTGCGAAGCATAAAACCCTACTCCTGCTTTTGGTGGATTGCCTCCCGAGGAGGTTTGTGGATGAACTGATACAATGGTGAGCAACCTCTCGAGGGCGCTAGATTGGTTGTCCGTCTGTCCCCCTCTACGACGCGGCCTAGTCTCTATTTATAATGGCCCGGGTCCTCCTCCCTTATCGCACTGGAGGGAAGGGATCCCACAACGGCCAAATTCGAAAGGGGACAGGCCACGTCGGTGGCGACCTTGAAGAAGATGATGGGGCGCTCCGCGCGCACCCCGGCGCGCACGCCCATGCCTGGCGGAGCATCAACAGCCCGGGTCATCCCGGCGGGAGCGCGCCAACTGACGCAGGGAGTAGGTGGCTCAGGCTTCTGGTCAGGCAGATAACCGTAATGGAGGTGCAGTGGACAACCAGGGAGGCAACCCATGGCAAGACACGCGTGGCCCACCCCACAGCGGCGGCAGAGGCAAGCAACTTCGGGCGGAGGCCCGCCGTAGGAGGGTCTATGGGCCGCGCGCCCCAGGGGGCGCCATCTCGCCACCTGGCGAGGCTGACCTTGTTGTGCGCGGGGATGGCTCAGGAGGGAACCAGGACCTCTATACAGAGGCCTACGTTCCAAGCT